>JBAIAA010000164.1:0-2400000 GCA_037893245.1 Crossaster papposus
GAAGCCTTCCATTCAATTTGTACAGGGAATTACGTGGTTGTTGTTTTTTTAATCAATAACAAAATGAATCCTTTTTTTTCGGGTGTATCGTGGGAGATTTCGTTTCTTCATAAAACAACGAAATTTGGAAATATTTCGGTGTAGTGTTTAATAAATATTAGACAATAATTAATTATTTAGATTTTTTTTTCACACAGCATAATGAAAACTACACGTCATCTGCTCGACCGAAACTTTGCACGCATCTCTTTTTACAGTAATGACCCTCAAAAACGGCCTCAAGTTTCACAAAACCTCGCGTACATTTTAAACGGAAATTTTATAATTTCGGATAGAATCGATTATGAAACTACACACTCTAAGCTTCAATATCATATATACATTGTTATAATCAAGGCTAAGATAACGAAGCACTAGTTTAAGTTTCCCGGGAAAAAAAACTCATTTTCTCCATGTACGGCCGTGTAAAATCGCACTTTTGTATGACTAACGTGCACCCGAGCCAGCTTCACATAGGCGTAGCTCGAGAACCAAAGGTAGTTGAACTTTGGATAGAACGGTTGTAAATAGCTGACGTCATTAGCTTTCTAGTGATATAAGACACAACCTGATTGGATACACATAAGCATTAATATCAGTATAGACAATTAGCATTACCCCCTGTGAAAACAACGTGAACGAACCTGACCTATGAACGATTATTTGGATGTGAAGTAAAAATCATTTTTACCCATTAACAACTTATTTTCCATTATTTGTTTTCTTGTGGAATGCCAAGATAAAATTAATACATGAATGTTTCCTGGGGGATAGTTAATCATCATGTTGAATGTTAAAGAGAAAGCGCAACCCAGTGTGAAATGCCCACATTAATGGTCACGGAGGGGTCAAGAATCGCAAAGACAAAATGGCGGACTTTCAACCAATATTTTTTTTTTCCCGGGGCCTATATGGTCCTCATTTTGACTTCATGCGTGCTGTCGACGTTGGTCCCGACGATATGGAAACCAGAATGTTGGTTTTGATCGAATTGTTTCTTGAATCTCACGAGTCCGACTGTCACGCATAACAGCAAGAATGACAGCAGGCAAAGGGCGCCCCCAGTAAGGAACGGCGCGACATAGCTTCCTGTGGCGTCGTAGATCTTGCCTGCATGAAATTCAAACGAAACAACAACCGTTTTTTTTTACTGTTACGTGCTGTCATTTTCAATAAACTTGAAGTGGCATTTTTGTATCAATTTCCACCGATGTTCAGACAACCATTGATGAGTTTGTCCATTATACTAATTCAGAAACAATTAGTTATACTTCTGCGTTCCAACCGCGTCGTGTTTATCGTGTTCACGGGTTCACGAGTCGTATAATGGCGTTCTAATCACCTGGTAACTCATGTTCACCAGTGGTAAACTCGAGGTGGATTTTTTTCTCCATGTTCACGACTTCACGAATGAAATACTCGCGCATGCGTGTTGGTTCACGTACAAGTTCTTGCGCGATAAAGAATGTCCTTACCACTCGACTGTGTGTGTGCGTCGTGGTGTGTAGCGTTTATAATGCAACCTACTCGTGAACAACGATAACAACGACGCGATTGGAACACAGCATTACCCGCAATGACTATCCCGACGCCATCGAACAGATAGGTTGACGCCCAGATCAGGCTGATGGCGCCAACCTGCTCTGATGGACTGGCCACGTTCTTAGTGTTCACGAAGAAAAGAGTTGTGGCTACCCCGGCAAAGGCTGCCAACATGAATGCGTAGCCAACCAAGAAACCGTAGCTGTCCGATACGGGATTTAAGAAGGACGTCACCGCCACCCCAAGAACGGATACCAAGTGGAGAGTGAACGGCCCCACGTGTTTCCTGTCCACAAACCAGCCATGGGTTGAGCGGGTGAGGAGTGCCACGAGACCATAGACGAGGAGCAACGTGGCACTTTGGTCACGCGACCAACCTGCCTGCTTGGCGCGCTCCGGAAGATGAACAATGTTTGACATCAAGGCAATCGTGTACGCGCTGTTTGCCAGGAGAATCAGCACGACTCTAATGTTGGTGAAAACGCGAAGGTGTCTTTTCAGTAGCGCGTTCACTTTGCCTCCTCGACTTCTCTCACTGTCACCGCCCCTCCTTTCCTCATGCTGTGGACATGGATGACTGAGATTAGACTTGAGCGGCCGGAAGAGGGCGCAAGCAGCAACCCCGTTCATCTGCAAAGCGCCAATGATAAACATGGCGCCCCTCCAGCCGTAGTTCACTACCAGGAGTCGTATTAAGCGCGGGAAGGCAATTTGCCCCACATTCACTCCAAGTAGAGCTGCTCCCGTTGCGAATGCATACCGTTTTTTGAAGTACTGAGGGAGCAGTATTGCGCCAGCAGGTCCAACAGTCATAACCATCCCGATACCTGTAACGTCAAAATCATTACATTTCAGAAAGCTTCTTCGGGCGATACTAACAATTTATAATATTCATTATATATTTTCACGGAAATCGATCGCGGAACGATCCTGAATCGGCCTCCACGTCATATTATATTCAAATTAGCGAGGGGGTTTCTATCGATGATTACAAAAAGTATGTAATAAGATTTCGATTTGATTTATTGGGCTAACGAAACAAACTTACAAAATATCACCCCTGGGGAGTATACAGCTCGATGCTGCCATTTCGGTGCAAAGCAGCCAAATCAACCACAATGATCTCTGCCCTCACAGGTACCATTTACTCCTGGGTGGAGAGAAGCAATGAGTGACGAAGTACCTTGACAGAGGGCACACGCACCATAGTCCCAGGCAGGACTCGAACGCACAACCTGTAGCTTTACCTACAGATTACAACTTCAATGCTCCAGACCACGGCTCTCCACTTCGCATTATATTCTGATTGGGGGGCGGGGGTTCATCGATGATTAAGAAAGTATCTAAACAGATTTCCATTTGACAAAATCTTACCTGCAAGTCCATTACAGACGTACAACTGACCGATATTAGAGGCGATCGACCCAAGTATGGTTGCCAGACCGGTAATTGTAGCCCCAACCATGGCCAGCCGGCGTATACCAACAAGAGTGGTCAGAATGCCAGTGAAGAAGCCTGCATGCGGCAAAATGTCATTTGATATATCAATTATGATTAACGTTCCTTACCCACTTTGAAACTTTGCCGCTCCGACTTTATATTCAGTATCAATTATGCATAATAAGTGTTCAAACCTTCTAACCTCGTATGATTTTGGTCTAAAAATGGTCTAAACTCAAGGGTTTGCAGAACATTCTAGAAATCGGTCTTGAATGTCTCATCCGTGAGCTCTCTGTTCCAGTCTCGTACCTCTAGGTCTCAGAGTACTGCTCTAATTACTCCTCCAAACCTCGGTCTGGAACTTAAAGGGATCTTATACGTTCGGTAATTGGAACCCACTGTTTGCTTCAATCCTATAGGAATATACCATAAAACTAACCTGTAAAAATTTCAATTCAAAAGGTGGTAGCGATTTTGAGATATTGTCGAAAATCTGGAGCGGTTAAGTCGATGCAGGAAGAATAATCTTAAATTTGCATTGGAATACACGATCTGGGAAATGTCACTACAGTAACGCTTCTCAGATTCAAATTTTGGGGGATACAAAGTGATATCTTTTTCCATAACCGCAGTACTTCGAAGTGAAAAGTTTCTTAAAATGCATTATACTATCCAAAGCTGCTGCTGTACTTCTTACCAAGTAAGTTTTTATTGCAATTAATTTTTGGAGTAATTACCAAACGTAATATACGATCCCTTTAAGCCTGAACATATCGAGGTCTCGGTCTCGGCACGCGAAGACCACAAATTTCGCGGTGTCATGCCAATACTTCTAGAATTAGAAGCCCAAGACAGAGGCGAATCTAGTGTTTGGACGTCCCAAATGTTATCAGCACCCGATTTCACTTAACTCCTCATAACTTACGATGCATCGCAGCCCTGCGACGCGTCGTATCTCTACGGCGCGTCGCAGCTGCGATGCGTCGTGAAATCCATTTCACGAAACACGCCGTACGTGCGACGCGTCGTAGGTGTATTTATAGCACAAAACAGTGACTGTTGGATGTACCTATTCAACGCACAGTAAATAGCCGTCAGGTATTCAGCAAAGAGTCATCGAAAAAATGTAAATCAAAATGGCTGAAGTATGATGCAGTTTAACGAAATACAAGCTTGCTGTGGACCTCTAGCTAATTACAAATTTCAAGTGCACTATTCAAGGTTTATTCGATGAAGGTTTCATTTACAACTTTCTACATTATTGTCCGAGTATTTTGGCTCGTTTATTTCATTTTTATGGCGCAAAACTGGCTATTAATAAAAGACGCATCTTATTCTACGACTACCCAAATACACGTCGTAACTCACGACGTGTTACTTGCCGTTGTCAAGGTATTTGCGACCATGCGCGGATCCAGGGGGGGGGGGGGGGGGGGCGCACCCGGCGCGCGCCCCCCCTAAAAAATCTCGAAAAGACTGAGAAGATCTCGGCGTTGGAACTTTGCGCCTCCTGCGCTCCCATATCTTCTCCCAATATATTATGTTGACAATTTTTGGCGCCCCCTCTAACCGAAATTCCTGGATCCGCCCCTGGCGACGGACTGAACGCATCGTAACTTTAGTGAAATGGGTCGGTACGACGCGTCGCGAGAGGCGACGCGTTATTACTCTTCTTAACTCGATTTGAGAACGTTTAGTGAAATCGGGGGCCGGGTTTAGAGATACTCGTGCAATAATGCCTGTTCAAAATGTGCAGCAGTCCGCGGTCTATACGTTTGCGGGTACATTGCCAGTCTTCCCTAGTCTGTATTAAAAATAGTGAGGATCGGTTGACTCTCAAAAAGAGTGATGATTCTCTCATAAAAACCACTACAGAAAGAGTGAAATGGAGCTTTCAGAGTGAAAGCAACTCGAAAACAACTACAGAAAGAGTAAATTTTCACTGTTTCAAGGAGCGCATGGAGAAAAGCTCTATACAGGAGTTGTCCTCTATAATGATGGCTCCTTCATGAATGTTACTTACTCTAGTTTTGGAGTGTTTAATTTAGAGTTGCTAATTCACTCAAAAAAACAACAAATTTCAATCTTTTTGGAGTGGTTTGTATAAGAGATTCCCTTTTTTTTTTTTAAAGTGAGTAGCCTAGAACAGGCTTCAAATCTTACACAATAAACTGGCGACCAGAAAGGGCAGGCCAACAAGCCAACTCGCCTCCGTGGCACTCAAGTCGAAAACCTCCTTCCATTCCATGTAGAGCACCCCGAGAGTGACTGATTATAACCAGCAGTTAGTATCAGATTTATGTGTGCACCCAACAGAACCATCCAAGCCCATCCGTGGTCCTGTACCGCAGGCGCCATGACGCTGCTAGGACGATCCAACTATATCGAGCTCCGTGCACTCGCACGCTTTTTGCAGGCACAAAACATTACAGAACCGAGTCGAATCTCAGGCTAAGGCATAAAACAGAATAAAACATCACCGATTTGAGAAGCTGATGTTCTCTTCCCATTTTTAACGACTCTCATAGAACCAAGGGTCACACTGATAATAACAAAACACTATCGGTGTTTGACTATAGCGCAAATATGTACTTTGTACTTTAATACAATAATAGAAACGACTGCTTTCACGGTTGAAATGTTTTCACATAATTCACAGATAATAATAATAAAGAATCTGTCGGGTCTATAGTTAAGGATATTGAAATAATTATAAGCTTAAAGATGAACATCGTGAAACATGTCAAACAATCCTTTGCAAGTTAGGCTTATAATCATAAAGACGAAATACACAAATTATACATTAAGACTGATATATAGAAAAGGAACTAATTGTGAAAGGATAATATACAACACTATCGGTGTTCAGTGAATAGTGCAAATGTGTACCTTGTACACGTACTTTGTACGCGGTTCACGTACTTATCAGTCATGTTCTTTTTCGATAAAATACCGGAGCCCAATCTAATACATTTTGTTTGGTTATGATCGCCTGTATTTGTTTAACCCCAGGTATCAATTACAGTAATTGGCTTACTCATTTACAGTCACTACAGTTACGTAATGCATTGGGGGTAAAGTTATATGATACACCATTGGTAATCATTTAATGGGTGGAATCGGGGGTTGTATTTTATAGTAAATGTCGTTTAACTGACCTGTCCGAAGTTGTATATAAATCACGGATTCTGAGAAATACAAGAAAAGCGGCGTTCGTTTTCAACCGGCGTCAGGCAGTGGTTCTTATGTTGTTCTTGGATTTTTAAAATCCAATTTTTCGGAACAATTACAGGATATCTAGCGCACTTTGGCTGGATGCCTACAATCATTATTTACTTTCAAATAAGTAAGATATTGTCTTCAAATTCGGTAGTAAAATACTCCAAATGGTGCATTCTACCTTTAAGTGGACACCTCCCCCCCCCCCCCCCTCCGGGTCGCCAGAAAGTGCATTAGATTGGACTCGATTCTGTAATGTTTTGTGTCTGCAAAAAGCGTGAGAGTGCATAGAGTTCTTGGATCGTCCTAGCAGCGTCATGGCGCCATTAGCCTCTGTCATGAAATGACGAAAATCAACCGAAGAGGGCGTTTTGCGGAAATTTGTCAATATGGCTTCCGAGCTCTCGCGTAAGACTAACGTAATTAGCTATACCATGGAGGAAGCACAACAGATAGTTAGTGAATTGCGGGGAAATACTTATAATACACAATTACCTGGCACAAATGTGTTGCAACCCAGCGCGACCACAATGTTTCCTCAGTGATTGCTCGACCCCCTCCGATTTCGATGAAATTTGGTGTGTGGCTAGGTACTCATGAGAAGATCTGATACGCAAAATATTACCGAAATTCGGTCACTTTTTGTAGGAGCTGGAGCAGTTTCAAGTTTTAGGGGGTTTTGCCGCCAGAACCCACCAATCTTCCTAAAAGTGGCTAAATACCCCTACAGAGTTGTTCGATCTCAGCAAGTGAGGTATCGTTGGAAAGAGCACAACATTCTCTATCCACCAATATGTCACTTGACATGCCTTTATGTGTTGACCCAAATCTGGGTCATTTAAGGTGACCTTGACCTTTGACCTCAATTATCTTAAAAGTATATGCTTCCGTTTTAATGAACTTTTTTGTTTTTTTAGTTAACTATACATGGCACACACGAAAAATCAGCTTGGGCAATTACCAACTCCACTTTAACTACCACTTTAATTACGTTAAAAATGAAATAAACAACTGGGCTAACATGTCAAAGACATTATGTGGGATTCAAACACATACATTTAATTTCACAAAATTCGAGCAAAACTTTTTTAAAAAGGGGTGCGTTTCTTTTTTCCTTGTATTATGCATGTATTTTTGAATTCGATCTCGGTATTTTCAATGCCCGCCTCTGAAGTAGGTAGACTCCGTTATGGCGTAAAAAGGCAGTATTCAGAATCTTATAGTAACTCGGTTTACAGTCGGTAGAGTACAGGATCACTCCGCGGTCTATGAAGGGAAGTAGCCTGTATTTCATTGTGTCATGATCAATTCTAAATGCTCATTTTAGTACTATTCAATCCGTTCTCGTCAATGTTGTCTCAATACGGACAAGCGTGAAGTCCTGGATCATGACCTTTTGGCCTTATACCAGTGCCTTCTACTGATAGCATTTATACAATGACCAATGTTGTTGACATTAGTAGCGCTGTAGTGCCGCTGACACGTGTGCTTCTTGTCAGCTTTCAATCTAAATACAAAGCTATGGTCGATCGCAATGTGATCGTCGACGTGACCAGTTTCACGAGCGACTTCATTTTTGTTGAGCTGATTTCGTCCTTAGTACAGGATATTTGGACACGACACAATTCTCTCCACTGATGAAAGATGTCGGACTGTCCGATTGGACTCAGTCTACAGGATCCGTGCCCAGAACAATCTGCACCTCATCGTGTTCCAAATTCAGACGATGAGGAGACATTGCGGCTGAGGTGCGGATTTGAGGTACCAAGAGTGTGTGATCACCATTGGACGAAATACTTCAAACTTTATTCATGTGATCAGACAAGGTGTTGCGACCCTCGACAGTCACATCGAGACAAAGTCGTTCGGAAAGGACTTCGAATCATTTCACTCGACACAGCCCGACTCCATTCGGAATTGAAACTGATCCCCGAAACAAAAATATGCAGATCGTGCAGAAACGCGCTGTCGCAGCAAAATAAACCCGAGCATCAAAAACAAGTACCAATGGACACTGAAAGTGGAGCGGATACCTGCCAAGGTTGGTGAATGATTCTTACTTCTTGAAACTCATTTCATGTTGATTGAAATGTTAGCAGCCAAAAGCGAACATTTTGAACTGATACTTGCAATTCATTCTTTTGCAACGCCTCAATCACTTCCAAGTTATATGCAAGGTTGCCATTTGGTCGAATGTTTCCAATATTTTCCGGCTACTGATATCCTTGGGGTTCCCGCGAAAGTCTGGCCTGCCTGGACTGGAGCATTACAAACCAGTCTAGGTAAGCCAGATTGTCCGTGCAAACCTCAAGATGACGTCGGCTTTGACGAAAAGCCAGAAGAAATCACAAAGTGGCAACCCTGGCCACTAGCGACGATATCATACTTGGGGATCTCGCATTGGGGATCTGAAGATTTCATTAGAATACCAACTCAATATAAGGCGGTGAAGATCATTTTACGCAAAATCTGATAGAATGATAGGCCTTCAAAAATGCATTGACTGGAACTTCGCTACGTTGTTTTTTTCCCAGGTGAATCCTCGTCATGCGACTCAGATCTAGGTGATGTAGCAAGTACGTCAGTGCTAGCAAGTACGTCAATGGTCGAAAACGTCACCATACCCACCATAAATCAAGCCCTTGATGTAATCGGTGAATCACCCCTGGATCCTAAACGTATAAAGCTTTAACGTTATGCATGGGACCGAGAAACTGCTACGAGTGCACACCGGTATTTGTGATACGCTTGGAATGCAAGACCGAACTTCGAAGGACGACGAAGAGATCATAGATCAGCTCAAAGAACCCTTCGAAAACCTTGAATGATCTTGCACGCTACGATTTCTGGCCCACGGCCTATTTGTAGAGATCAGTGGTACCGGGTACCATTACAATACGCGAAGCAGCGTAGAATACATGCTCTATAAAGCTGCTCATGCATTTTTATCCCCTCTGGAATCTGAACCAATCAGAGTGCTCGCATAGAATTCGCTAGCGATTGTCATAGGTTGTGTACAAAACTGAAAACGAATTGTCCAAGTCGGTAATTTAACTTCGAACTCTACGAATTGGGTACGAGGCAACCGCAACCTCCCCCTGTATATACCGAGTGGACCGCTATTACCGACTTGGTTAAGTCTAGATGACGTTCAGCCTTATGCCTACGGTTTATTCTTCCGAAATAGCCACAGCCTTTAAAGCTCCGTCGTAAGCCATAACGTTCTGACATCGACGACACACGTAGGTTGCTGTTGTAAGCGCCGCCATTTTGACAATTTTCCGCGCGTTGACCTTTTATAAATGTCATGGCAGAGGCTAATGGTACAGGACCACGGATGGGCTTGGATGGTTCTGTTGGGTGCACATATCAATACGAGACTTGTGGACAAGTCGTTAAATGTTTGTTGCGGTGATAGCGTTCAAACTCCCTCGCGACACGGGCGACGCGAGAATACTGCTCCCCGTGCTGCATGGGAAGTATATAATCGGGAGCCAGCAGCCGGCCCCGCGCGCGCGACTAGCGTAGTATGCACCGCGACTCGACTACATGCACCGTAAATGTGGTTTTGGAGTTGCTTTCACTCACTTCGATCGATCGATGAAAAAGACCGATCGGTCGATAAAAAAAAAAGACCGATGAAAAAAGACCGATGAGAAAAGACCGATGAAAAAAGACTGATGAAGAGTTTATGCCTCTTTGGCGTTCCATACCATTACCAAGACATTAGGCGTAAGGGAATCGATCAGCGTCAAGCTATCACCAAATTCGGCACCACATTCAAGTGAGCCTAGCCTAGCGCAAAATGTCAATGATGTCCGCTGACGAAGCGGTGCTGATCGGTGAATATGGTGTTGAATTTTGGGCTCACTTGAGCGTTGAGTGTACGCGGAACGGGCATCGTTTTCAACTGTTTAAAGAAACCGAGCAAGATTCTACCGGTTTTCTCTAGTGTTTTACGCGTGGTAAGTTGACAGTAGCCCCATTCTGTGGCCGTATATCGACTCACTCCGTACGGAGTGAGTTTAGTAGCCTGCTATACGGCGACAGAATGGGGCTAAAAGTTGACAGTTAAGTTGGCCTTGAGTGCTTGACGTGGGGAGTCATGGTTGGGTCAACTCGTACCCGAGTCAACTCGCACCCGATTCAACTCGCACCCGAGTCAAGGCAAATTTTACACCCAAGTCAAGTCAATACTTATTAATTTTATCTTCCCTGGATGTCACTTGTTCATTAAGCAAGAAATAGCCAAGGATTTTGGAGGATTTGAGGCAGTGATCAACCTTCGATTTGAACACAAGTTAAAATAGGAGGATTTTTTTAGGATTGAGGATGAATGCATTTTGCTAATAGTAGCTAGGGCAATCCAAGGATTTTGAAGGATTGAGGATGGTTGATAGCAAAAAGGGCCAAGGGGGTAAGGGTTAATTAATGTAGCTGAGCTTTCAATTGTTCTTTCTCATTGACCCTAACCCTGCCAAATCCAGCACAGTGCATCTGTGGTGACTGCTTGACCTTGCTGGACTCTGCACACAAGTCAATGTGACAAAGTATGCAATCTGTTGCGTCTGGCAGGTTTTTTTTAGCCAAAATACCCTGGAGGGTTAGGGTTATACATTCACGCACCGCCCAGCTGCTGAAGAAATATCGCGAACCGCTACACCGGTTAGTATTAAAGGTAGTACATGTATACACCATTTGCAGATATCGAAAATATTTACTACCGAATTATTAAGAAATATCTTACTCATTTGAAAGTTAATAATGATTCTAGGCATCCAGCAAAATGATTGTTCTAGATATTCTGTAATTATTCTGAAAAATATAATTTTATAAAAAATAAAAAAAATAACATAAGAATAACTGCCCAATGCCGGTTGAAAACAAACGCTGTTTTTCGTGCTTTTCTCGGCATCCATGATTGTAAAACTTCTGACAGGTAAGTTAAACGATATTTACTATGAAATACAACCCCCCCAAATCTAGCAATTAACCCTAACTCCCTACCCATTTTTACTTACACATAACCTGAATCCTGCAAAATCCTCCAATTTCTAAATTGTTAAAACTCCAAGTAACCTGAATCCTGCAAAATCCTCCAATATTGGTCACTGGTGACCATACAGCCTGTATCCTGCAAAATCCTGCAGTCTTGCCCTGGCTGCAGTCAGTAAAAACCCAAGTAACCTCAATCCTGCAAAATCCTGCGATGCATCAAACTCCAAGTGACCTCAATCCTGCAAAATCCTTGTGTGTCACATTCAGCCTGATAACCTGAATCCTCCATATTCCTGCAGGGGTAAAACCCCAAGTAACCTCAATCCTGCAAAATCCTGCAATGCATCAAACTCCAAGTGACCTCAATCCTGCAAAATCCTGCATTTTGCAATGAGGAATTTGGAGGATTTGGGAGGGTTAGGGTTAATGATAATTCAATCAATTACCAATGGTGTATCCTACCTTTAATTAGTGTCTTCCTTCTAAACCAACATGTGTAATTAATGCTCGAAGCCCGGACCCACATTCTGTATCTGTCAATGACCTAAATTAGCATGAATATTTATGACCTTTTGCTCAACACGTTTTGAACTGGAGCACGCAATTTGAGCAATGGTAAAAAACACTTTGTAAAATTGTAAAAAAACCTGCCAATGCAAACAAACAGATTTATTTGTTGGAGTACATTGTATTACTTCAAAATTGGTTCGGAAAAAAATATTATTGAAATTTTGAAAAAGCACAGACACACCAATTTTTATATGTGTAGACACCGTCTTTCTATTTAGGGCTCCGCTCTGCGGGCGTCGGAGCCCCATTCTTGGGGTAGCCAGTACTAATGTTCCGCAAAATAATGTTGCCTTCCCTATCTTTAAGAACTCTTGAAAGCTCTGATGGCTTTTGGGGGGAGATTACTGTTTGAGAAAATGAAATATCTAATTGTGAAAAATTCCGAAGAGCCTGACCTCAACAAAGTAAAGTCCCTATTCCATGTACACAAAGTCCCCACAGAGTGACAGAGTTTTTCCTTCGTTTGTGGTTTAATTCCTTTTTGCAGCCATGTTGTTCCTGTACTCGGGGTACCTTACAGTTCTGGAAGTAGGCCCTAGCTAAACTTCATGGCAGCTATCACAAAAATCATCGCAAGAACAGTCGGTACTAGAGGCACTCTGACTCTATGCACATCAGCCGGACGACTACACGTGTGTCATGGCAGATTACCGGGGCACCTCTCTCCCATTCGTAACGGAACAGTTGGCAAGTTCCAGCGTCACGCTCACTGCAGGACAAGCCGGTCAGTCACAAGTACAGTTTTGCATCTGTCGAGAGTAACACCAACAACATTGGCCTGGCTCCCTAGGTCGTCGTATCATACAACTCACGGTGTCTGTAGAAAACACAAAAAAGCAAAGGAGCCCCAGACGACCGGGCATGAAAGGTTAGGATCAGATGAAAGAATTCTGAAAGATAACTTGGATGATAATGATGATGTTGCATCAGAATGGGATGCGATCATCTCGCAAGAGGAGCACCTCTCAGAGGACCTTGACCCACCTCCTGTCGGAGGCCACCGCTTCCTTGTACTCCAACTTGACCTGAAAATCAAGGCTTCCAAACATGGACAGGATTCGAACCCGTTGCTGCAACTGGAGGAGTCGATAGCCTTGATTGAGACCATTCCGGATTGGAGGGTTGTTGACGGATTGGTGCAAGGCGTCAAGGAACCAGCTAAAAAGACGGTCTTTGGCAAAGGAACTCTGGCCAAGTTGACCGAGATGATCAGGTCCTCTCCAGAGATTACCGCTGTCTTCCTGAGTGTGGAAAAGTTGAGTGCATTACAACAAAAGGAGCTTGAGGAAGCATGGGGAGTACAAGTTCATGATAGGTGGGTACACATCTATGGTGTTCATAAATGTGTGCATGAAAGGTGGTTACAACTGCAGTCCTTCTGATTTAAGGCGTACAATCGCACCCCCACGCCATCGCACGCCTAAAAGCTTCCCGAGAAGTGCTAATAATCGCACGCCTGAATCCCACTTTACCGCACACCTTGGCATACATTTACGACATAATTATACTACATAAGTTGTGAACAAAAGTATGTCATTAACCCTAACCCTCCCAAATCCTTCTAAATCCTCTTGTACAAAATGAAGGATTTAGAAGGATTGAGGTTATTAGGACATTGCAGTGGAGGAGGATCCAGAAGGACTGAGGGCAGATGGGGTTTTGCTATGGGAGGGATTGAGAAGGATTGAGAAGGATTGAGGTTATCAGGCTGTATTTGACACAAGAGGAAAGAGAAGGATTGAGGTTGTATGCAGCTTGCCCAAAATAGGATCCAGAAGGATCTAGGTTATGGGGGAGGGGGCTTGCATTTGTGTACAGTGTAATGACATGGGGAATGCCTGCTTCTGACTTCGTTATTTTTAGGGCTTGCATTTGTGTACATTGTAATGGCATGGGGAATGCATGCTTCTGACTTGGTTATTTTTAGGGCTTGCATTTGTGTGCATGGCAAATGTGTGTACTGGAAGGTAAGTGTATACTGCAAGGTCAGTGGGTCAGTGCTGAAAGGGTCTCTGGACAATGTATGTTTATGTATTATCAATAAGAAACACATGTGCATAGTGTTGTGCATACAATGGAATTTCTGTGGCCCTTGTCCTGGTATGAAGAGGTCATTGTACTGGGCACTTCCATTTGTTTGAGGGTAATTTGTTGGATAAGTAATCAGTTTACACAGACCCCCAAAAACATCCCCCAGCAGGCAGGAGGATCTAGAAGGATTCAGGGCATTAGCCATACTAGCAGAATTGAGAAGGATTTAGAAGGATCCAGGTTCCTTGAGCTTTTAACTCTATACTACAGAAGGATATAGGAGGATTGAGGTTATGTCTTAGCCAAACGAGCCGGGAGGGTTAGGGTTAATAAGAAAATGGTTTTACTGTAAGCCAAGATAAATATTATTTTAAAAAACGCCAAGTATTGTTTAGTCTCAGGTTGGACCACAGAATCACACGCCTTGAAAAAGGCACACCTAGATTTTTCAAGGCGTGTGCCTTGAAAAATCTAGGCGTGCCTTTTTCAGCACGCCTGTGATTTTCAAATCAGAAGGACTGCAACTGGTGGTTATAGGTGCATGAAAGGTGGGTACAGGCAGAGTTTTTGAGTATTCGAGTCCCTGCAAGTCCTTTCACAAGTCTAGTCGCAAGTAACTGGTTGAACAATGACATTTATTAACGTAGGAATGGTTTAGTTAACAGTTCATTTGTAGGACTGATCACTTGTGATGGACTTGTGATAGGTTCATGACGGACTTGTGACGGACTTGTGACGGACTTGTGACGGACTTGTGACGGACTCGTGACGGACTCGTGACGGACTCGTGACGGACTCGTGACGGACTCGTGACGGACTCGTGACGGACTCGTGACGGACTCGTGACGGACTCGTGACGGACTCGTGACGGACTCGTGACGGACTCGTGACGGACTCGTGACGGACTCGTGACGGACTCGTGACGGACTCGTCACGGACTCGTCACGGACTCGTCACGGACTCGTCACGGACTCGTCACGGACTCGTCACGGACTCGTCACGGACTCGTGACGGACTCGTCACGGACTCGTCACGGACTCGTCACGGACTCGTCACGGACTCGTCACGGACTCGTCACGGACTCGTCACGGACTCGTCACGGACTCGTCACGGACTCGTCACGGACTCGTCACGGACTCGTCACGGACTCGTCACGGACTCGTCACGGACTCGTCACGGACTCGTCACGGACTCGTCACGGACTCGTCACGGACTCGTCACGGACTCGTCACGGACTCGCCACGGACTCGCCACGGACTCGCCACGGACTCGCCACGGACTCGCCACGGACTCGCCACGGACTCGCCACGGACTCGCCACGGACTCGCGACGGACTCGCAGGGACTCAAATTAAGGATGATTATGGTTAATCTTGCAAATCCTCCCAAAATTAATCCAAAAGATCTGGAAAGTCTATTGGGTCTTATGAATAAAAACATATTTATGCAAAATGAAAATTCAAGCATATATTTATTTTTCTTTGCTAAAAACATTATATTCTTTGCTACATCTATTTTTTGTATTTATCATGTTTATTCAGAAAGAATGTGGCAACCTGACGCTGCTTTTTTTTATATGTCATTTCATTGAAGGTCAATTCAAGCAAAAATGTTGAAAAGTCATGAATCTGATCTTCGACTAAAGAAACATTCCCAATTTTGTGAGGAAATACTTTGAAACTTTTCTCGACTCTCCATAGACTTTGTACACCCTGCTGAAGTGGTGTCAGGATACTCCATTCTTCTTGTTTATTCATACAACCCATTATCTGTTAAATAATTGATGTGTTCTTGACATGGTCAACCTATTTTACATCAACAGGTATGCTGTCGTTCTTAAAATCTTCAAAGAGCATGCTAGGACAAGAGAGGCAAAGATGCAGATTGCCCTGGCTGAGATCCCATACCTCAGGTCAGTTAGTAGTCTCATATGAGGACAAGAGAGGCAAAGATGCAGATTGCCCTGGCTAAGATCCCATACCTCAGGTCAGTTGGTAGTCTCATATGAGGACAAGAGAGGCTAAGATGCAGATTGCCCTGGCTGAGATCCCATACCTCAGGTCAGTTAGTAGTCTGATATGTGGACTAGAAAGGCCAAGATACAGATTGTCCTGGCTGAGATCCCATACCTCAGGTCAGTTGGTAGTCTCATATGAGGAAAAGAGAGGCAAAGATGCAGATTGCCCTGGCTAAGATCCCATACCTTGGGTCAGTTAGTAGTCTGATATATGGACTAGAAAGGCAAAGATACAGATTGTCCTGGCTGAGATCCCATACCTCAGGTCAGTTAGTAGTCTCATATGAGGACAAGAGAGGCTAAGATGCAGATTGCCCTGGCTGAGATCCCATATCTCAGGTCAGTTAGTAGTCTGATATATGGACTAGAAAGGCAAAGATACAGATTGTCCCGGCTGAGATCTCATACCTCAGGTCAGTTAGTAGTCTCATATGAGGACAAGAGAGGCAAAGATGCAGATTGCCCTGGCTAAGATTCCATACCTCAGGTCAGTTAGTAGTCTGATATATGGACTAGAAAGATACAGATTGTCCTGGCTGAGATCCCATACCTCAGGTCAGTTAGTAGTCTCATATGAGGACAAGAGAGGCTAAGATGCAGATTGCCCTGGCTGAGATCACATACCTCAGGTCAGTTAGTAGTCTGATATATGGACTAGAAAGGCAAAGATGCAGATTGTCCTGGCTGAGATCCCATACCTCAGGTCAGTTAGTAGTCTCATATGAGGACAAGAGAGGCAAAGATGCAGATTGCCCTGGCTAAGATCCCATACCTTAGGTCAGTTAGTAGTCTGATATTTGGACTAGAAAGGCAAAGATACAGATTGTCCTGGCTGAGATCCCATACCTCAGGTCAGTTAGTAGTCTCATATGAGGACAAGAGAGGCTAAGATGCAGATTGCCCTGGCTGAGATCCCATACCTCAGGTCAGTTAGTAGTCTGATATATGGACTAGAAAGGCAAAGATACAGATTGCCCTGGCTGAGATCACATACCTCAGGTCAGTTAGTAGTCTGATATGAGGACAAGTGAAGCTAAGATGCAGATTGCCCTGGCTGAGATCACATATCTGAGGTCAGTTAGTAGACTGATATATGGACTAGAAAGGCAAAGATACAGAATGCCCTGGCTGAGATCACATACCTCAGGTCAGTTAGTAGTCTGATATAAGGAATAGAGAGGCAAAGATGCAGATTGCCCTGGCTGAGATCCCATACCTTAGGTCAGTTAGTAGTCTGATATGAGGACTAGAGAGGCAAAGATGCAGATTGCCCTGGCTGAGATCCTACACCTCGGGTCAGTTAGTAGTCTAAAATGAGGACAAGAGAGGCAAAAATGCAGATTGCCCTTGCTAAGATCCCATACCTCAGGTCGGTTAGTAGTCTGATATGAGGACTAGAGAGGCAAAGATGCAGATTGCCCTGGTGGAGATCCTATACCTCATCTGGTCATTTTATAGTTGTCTGAGGATCAGACCTTTGCATCAAGCTCCCACTACAAACGGGTGTTATCCTAGCATGTAAACTTTATGACTCCCGCGCACCAGTCAATCAGTCAACTTTAGAAACTGATGACATCATTTTGATTAGAAATTATTGTGTTATTATCTGCCATGATTTTGTCATAACAGAATTAGGGCACGAAGACGTCTGCTGATAGGTCAGAATGTCTAGGTTAGTATATTAACCCTAACAGTCCTCAATCTTTCACCTGTTGGAGGATTGAGGACTGTTAGGGTTAATAGACCTTGACATTCTAATTTATATGGGATTGATTTAGGTACAACTCGAACCCGGGACTTGGTGCTTTCCGGTGTTCGACCACTGAGCTAGCCGCATGAAACATTCCGTCACCACCTCTAGCATCTAGCCCTTGATTTAATATTTCCTGAAGCAGGTCCCGTCTCCGCAACGAATCCAGCAGCATGGATCAACAGAGAGGCGGGCACTCGTTCATCAGTGGGGGAGGGGAAACCTACTTGACTGTTCAGCAGCGAGTCTTAAAGGAACGGGAACAAAAAATACGCAAAGCCCTGGACCAACTCAGGAAGAAACGGAGTTTACTACGCAGTGGCAGGACCAAGAAGAACTATCCAGTGGTGTCAGTGGTGGGATACACAAATGCGGGTATGTTCAAACACTGCTGTTTGTAAATTCAATTTCCCTTCACCGACATATGGGAGGCAGTCTGGCAAAAAAATGAGATCTAAACGGGCACAGGGCAAAGTGAAAAAAATGCAAAATAATGAACAATTTGCGCTTTTTTATAGATTTAAAATCTTTGATAAGCCTACTGCAGTCGACTCCCGTTAGTAGGAAAATGATATAGCAAAATTTTGGTTAATACAAACACATAGCCTTGGTTCCGGCAAAACTGTGCACGTTTGGGGAAAAATTGTTTATAACGCAACCAGATTGTACAAATTCCTTTTACAACGAAAGGTTTTGGTAACCCCGTGCATACAAAAGCATTATTATCGACCATTTATAACGAAAGCTTACAAATCCTGTCCCATGACTTTTCATTCAGATCGAAAATGAAAGCAGTGATTAGTCATCTATTGGTGTTTGTCATCTTGCTTAATTCATCTTGCCGATGGACGACCTATTGAGAGAGATAGTGCATAGAAGACTTTGACGAGGTCCTGCGGAGTTCGTTATAAATAACGAGAGTCGATTGTCTTATTAAACTATATTTCGATAAGAAATAGTAAGGCAGTGATGCAATAAAAGTGTTTAAAATAAGGGAAAACAAGCCGCATTTTTTCTCATGACATGTACACAACTCGAAATTTCAAAGACCTTTTTGTCAACATTTTACTTTTACATCTGGTCAAAATACATACGGCTGACGCAAATTCCATCTCATGAAATACCAGGCAAGACAACTCTAATCAAGGCACTGACTGGCGATGCATCCATGCACCCCAGAGACATGCTATTTGCAACGTTGGATGTGACTGCGCATGCTGGTACCCTGCCCAACAGAATGCCAGTCATTTATGTGGACACCGTTGGCTTCATATCAGCCTTGCCGCATCACTTAGTAGCTTCGTTTGCGGCTACTCTGGAAGATGTTTTGCTCTCTGTGAGTTTGTAAAAGATTCAGGGTTGTAGTCGAGTCCCTGCAAGTCCGTTCACAAGTCCTTTCGTGAAGCCAGTCACAAGTAATTGTATGAACAATGACAAAGGAATGCTTTTGTCAAAGCTGATTTGAATAGCTTGTGATTTGAATTGGAACTGAAGGACTTGTGATGGACTTGTGATGGACTTGTGATGGACTTGTGATGGACTTGTGATGGACTTGTGATGGACTTGTGATGGACTTGTGATGGACTTGTGATGGACTTGTGATGGACTTGTGATGGACTTGTGATGGACTTGTGATGGACTTGTGATGGACTTGTGATGGACTTGTGATGGACTTGGCAGGGACTTGGCAGGGACTTGGCAGGGACTGGCAGGGACTGGCAGGGCCTGGCAGGGACTGGCAGGGCCTGGCAGGGACTGGCAGGGACTGGCAGGGACTGGCAGGGACTGGCAGGGACTGGCAGGGACTGGCAGGGACTTGCAGGGACTTGCAGGGACTTGCAGGGACTTGCAGGGACTTGCAGGGACTTGCAGGGACTTGCAGGGACTTGCAGGGACTTGCAGGGACTTGCAGGGACTTGCAGGGACTTGCAGGGACTTGCAGGGACTTGCAGGGACTTGCAGGGACTTGCAGGGACTTGCAGGGACTTGCAGGGACTTGCAGGGACTTGCAGGGACTTGCAGGGACTTGCAGGGACTTGCAGGGACTTGCAGGGACTTGCAGGGACTTGCAGGGACTTGCAGGGACTTGCAGGGACTTGCAGGGACTTGCAGGGACTTGCAGGGACTTGCAGGGACTTGCAGGGACTTGCAGGGACTTGTGACGGACTCGACTACATCCCTGAAAAGATTTAACAAAAGATAACAGAATGCCACACGTAGAATGTGTAACCAGTAATATAATAATGTGGAGCGCCATGGCCTCGAGGCGTGGAGAATTGAATTTGTAATCTGTAGGTAAAGCTGCAGGTTGTGAGTTCGAGTCCGCGTCCGCCCTGGGACTACGGTTCGTGTGCCCTTGGGCAAGGCACTTTGTCACTCATTGCTTCTCTCCACCCAGGAGTAAATGGGTACATGAGGGCAGAGATGATTGTGATTGATTTAGCTGCTTTGCGCCGAAATGGCAGCATCGAGCTGACTCCCCAGGGAGCTGAGATGGTATTTGGAATGTTTCATGGGCCCAATGACCGGGGTAATTAGTGTGTTGAAATGAGACATCAAATGTCCAAATCTGAAAACTGTTTACACAGAGTTATAAGTAATTTTCCAAAAGAGGTCAAATTGACAATGGTACCAAGTTTTGCCTATGTTTGAATAATTGCCTGGCCTACATTGTACATGGCAAAAATTGTTTTTTAGCAAGTAAACAAAATTCATGTTTGTAAATATGCTTACATGCTAAACAAGTTTTGCAATGAGGATGGGTAGTGTTTAGCCATTGAACATTAATGTTTAGGAATTGGACACCTTCGTTTAAATCGCCAATTAACCACATTGTAATGTACACATCCAAACAATTAAAAAAAAAAGGTATATTCAACCTTTTAGGACACAAATATAATTCTTATCGCGTGTTTCATGCACTTTTATCCATTATTGTCAGGATGTGATTATCCATGTTCGAGATATCAGTCACCCGGACACAGTAACGCAGAAGCGTGACGTCATTCGGGTGTTGACGGAACTCGGTGTCTCCGATTCACTCATTGATAACATGGTGGAAGTCTGCAACAAGGCAGATAAACTCAAACAGTTAGTCCATTCACTTATTTTTCCCAAACTTGTACTGCAAATGTGACCTGGCACCACGAAATGAGCGGAAAGTCGCACATGGCCAAAACAAGTTATTGGCCGAAACGTCCATTTTTCAAGTGGGAGGTCGCTTTCGAGTTGTTCTTGATCATATCCTGAAATTGTATAGCTCAATTAAAACTCTAAAGTGTGTGTTTTTGGTGGCTGAATTGCACTGAGTAATAGTATAGTTGGCGCGGTTCACAGACTTTGAACTTCGTTTTTTCAAAACAAGGGAGTCTGACTTCAGCAATTTCAAAAGAGTATAGCAGCGGCTAGGAATAAGCTGCAGCAACACACAATACATCATTTGAAAGCTGAGGACTTCTTTTTTCTAGAAATGTAACAATGTCAATTTGGTTATTTTGCGACTTTCCACCCATTTCGTGGTGCCAGGTCACAATTATGGAAATGAAGGGCTTGTAGAATTGTTGTAAACTCATCACTAGTGCTGGGCGAGAAGTGAATTTTGATACTCGGTTACTCGCAAGAAAATTTCCTCCCGAGTAGTCGAGTACTCACGAGCACTTAACAGATTTCTCGTAGAGCAGAAAAACTGATACGCATTAGTACAGGTACGACAATAAGTGAAAACCTGTTATTCAGCAAGGAGATAATCTTTCGGTGCAATTTTTTGGTTCATCGTGGGGAGAGTGAGGTGAAGCAAATGATTCCTTGAATGCTCGCTTCAATTATAACGTCCAGACAAACAGCAAGTTTAGTGCAGAAACTGCAAAGTACCAGTAGGTCAATACTGTAAAAACAAGTTCCTACTCACGAGTACCCGCTTTACTAGTGCCCAGATGAGTACGCGAGTAGATACAAACTCACAAGTAATACGAGTAGAACAAACTACTCACGAGTAATATAAGTAGTACAAGCTACTCACGAGTAACATGAGTAGCACATACTACCCACGAGTAATATGAGTAGCACAAACTACTCACGAGTAATATGAGTAGCACACACTATTAACAAGTAAGTAGCGCAAACTACTCACGAGTAATACGAGTAGCACATATTACTCTTGAGTAGTTTGCGCTAATCATATTACTCGTGAATAATATGTGCTACTCACATTACTCGTGAATAGTTTGCGCTACTCATATTACTCGTGAGTAGTCTGTGCTACTCACATTACTCGTGAATAGTATGTGCTACTCATATTACTCGTGAGTAGTTTGCGCTACTCATATTACTCGTGAGTAGTTTGCTCTACTCGTATTGCTCCTGAGTAGTTTGCTCTACTCGCATTACTCGTGAGTAGTTAATGCTACTGATGTTACTCGTAAGTAGCCTACTCACGAGTAACATGAGTAGCACATACTATTCACGAGTAATATGAGTAGCGCAAACAACTCACGAGTAACATGAGTAGCACAGGCTACTCACGAGTAATATGAGTTGCGCAAACAACTCACGAGTAATATGAGTTGCACAAACCACTCACGAGTAACACATACTACACACGAGTAATATGAGTAGCGCAAACTTCTCACGAGTAATATGGGTAGCACAAACTACTCACGAGTACTCGCGTTACTCGCCCAGCAGTAATAGTGTTATCTGTATTCTGTGTGCAGGCCTGTGGGGAGTGAACACGAAGTCTCATCAGGGATTTTGATGTCTGCTGAGAAAGGAGATGGTTTGGTTAAACTCAAGGACTGTATTCAGGATAGGCTAATGGAGGCAACCGATGTTATTCCTTGCCAACTGGAGATACCAATGAGTGGATCTCATCTTGGGTAAGAGAATCATATCGTAGCCTTAACCAGTTCGCGCCGAATGACGTATATAAACGCAAAGTTTTTCCCAAATTCAAAACGGATGACGCATAAACACGCCAAGTTCAAGTTCGGAAAAGTCTGTCCGCAGCGAGCAAGGCCGGAAATGCGTAGGTGTGCCTTCCGGCACTATCGGCCTGAACCCCTTCGGATCGAGTTTTGTTAAAAATAATTCCTCGGCTCGGTGATGTTAAAATAATCCCGGCGCGAACTGGTTTAGCCAGCCTCGGGTCGACCAGCGATTTGTTTGCGCCGCAACAGAACCGTCGGTATCAACCGTCCTCCTGTCACGTATGGCATGACAATGATTCTACTCCTAAATGTGACCTGCTCCCACGAAATCAGAGTAAACTTGACATTTTGATTAAAGTCTGAAGTTTACCGCGATGCGGATTTTCCGCGAAAATCGCGGAATCGGCAAAATCGGCCCAAGAAAGCGGAAAACGCGGTTTTGAAGAAAGTTTGAAAAATGAACCAGCAAAAACTATCAAAATGACTGATAATGAGCAATCCGAGTGATTTTGCTAAATAAGAAGAATGAAATCCTTCAAAATACATCGTAATAAATCATATTTACCCTCTACAATATCATCTAATATGTGAAAATTATCGCGTAAAAGCCATGTCGAAAGTTGAAACAGTGACAACTGATTGTTGTTTATACGTTCACGATCGATCGAGCAAGGCTTGTTGTTGTACTAACTACCACCGCATGTAGTCATTGTAGTGTAGTAACTAGCATTGCACAACACATCGTAGTCAGTGTTTGTCACGTGCAGCCCATTCGCGGTATTATTCCACTGCTGTGTGGAGTATGTGCATTCATTCACCGTTACCATGTCGACCGCTTGTAGCTGTGTAGCAGTAGTGTGCGGTCACTCACTACACATGTCACGGCTGTACAATGGGGGAAATCTAGCGCCCTCTTGTGGTTACTAATTGCCAGTCAAACGAAAGCGCATCACAGCGCATGCGCGGTAGACAAAAACGCTGTGTCCTAAACATGGCCGCTCGTTCGTGCTTCGGTTTGTACGACGAAAAAAAGTTCAAGATTTTACAAAATTGCAACGTATTTAGACGATATTTTACCTTGTTTTTTATGAATTATGAAATCTGGAGGAAGCCTAATTCAAGAAAGCAGAAGAAAACGGATTTTGTGAATTATAAAGCAGAAGAAAGCAGAATTTAGCATTTATAAAGCAGAAAACTTCAGACTTTAATTTTGATAATTTGAGATATTGGTATTTCCAGATTCCTTGAATTCTTAGCTTTAAAATGATATATAATTTATTGGGTAGGGTAATTAAAGAATATCTAATATTGACGTTACATATACTTCAATTTAATCTCCTTCCCATGTGACTGATAATTGTTCTATAATTAAAAAACAACGTTAGCTGCATGTATGATTACGCTCCTTCCCAATAAACACAATACTTGGTAGTTCGAAATAAAACATATGTGGGAATTGTATCGTGCCAAAACCCCAAAACGATTCCCCACTGTCAAATCGGCTATTTTCAATCATAACTCAATATAGCATAGCGCGACTTTACGCTGTTATAGTTGGAGCAGGTCACAAATAGACAATCGTTCAAGTGACTTTAACAATAGCGTGTTGAATATTCTAACGACATTCCATGGCTACGTACGTCCAGCTGTTCGTTCAGCCGTTTTTGCTGCACGCTGATAGACTGTTTTATTACAATGTACTCGTGAAGTCATTTCAGGGCGGATTTCAACATTTTGAGGGTTTTGAACCACAAACTATTAATTTACAATCTATTCAAATTTGAACCTAATCCGTCACCCAGAAGTGTGTTATTTTTTCGATTTTGTGAAACCATTGTCCATAGAAATAATACGTTTTTTCCGAACTTCAAAGCTGTTTATCTCATAATTAGGTTTTCAGGGTTTATCACTAACACCTCAGTCACAATTGCAGCGGCGGCCGTGGGGTCTAGATTATCTACGGCCTTAAGGCTGCCCTAGGGCGCCCGTGGAATTCCTGCGGTCGCCGCTATTTTTGGGGATCCCCAAACGTCAATTGTATTTCATAAGACCCTAGGGTAGCCGCCTGGCAAATAGTACAGTAAAAATATGGTTTGACCTCGGACAAATTGCAACATAATTTTTTTCACCAGAATGCATTTCTATAAGGTCCCTAGAATGACATACTAAAACTCTTAAAAAATCCAAGTGGTGGAAATATGATTAATTTGCATAAATCGTTAATCCCTGCCATGTAATATATTTATTTCCATATTTGCGTATATATATATATATATTTTTTTTTTTAAAGTTTATTTTGGTGATTCTACTTACACATCCTTACTTCAATAACAATATCTAAAGCATACAAGTGACTGAATAATTATGAGAACATAGTAATGATCTAAAATGACTACAATTATACCCTATAATTTGCGCGCATTTACCTTGTCTCCAGATATCATCAAGTAGTCAGTATTGATGAGCTTCAGATTAACCAAGTTGATTACTGGCACAGTTACCATATTGAAACCTTATGGAAAATCATGTGCACAATGATACCATTGTGATATTTAGCCCAGCAAACAAAAACAGGGGAAAACGAGGTGTTCGTAAAAAGTATGTGAATGGTTGCCTAACGTAGGAAACCTGAACAAATTCAAGGAATCCCCAAAATAAAATATTATTGTTACTTGCAATAATGTCAACGTCAAAATGTATTCTTACCGATAATTTTTGGAATTTTCTTGAACTTATTAAAGTCTCCCACGTTCAGGCCTAGGGTCTAGGGTTAGACCTACTTGACAGCCCAATATTCGAAAACATCATTTTCCCCTGTTTTTGTTTGCTGGGCTAAATATCACAATGGTATCATTGTGCACATGATTTTCCATAAGGTTTTAATATGGTAACTGTGCCAGTAATCAACTTGGTTAATCTGAAGCTCATCACTACTGACTACTTGATGATATCTGGAGACAAGGTAATTGCGCGCAAATTATAGGGTATAATTGTAGTCATTTTAGATCATTACTATGTTCTCATAATTATTCAGTCACTTGTATGCTTTAGATATTGTTATTGAAGTAAGGATGTGTAAGTAGAATCACCAAAATAAACTTTTCAAAAAAATATATATATATATATATACGCAAATATGGGAATAAATATATAACATGGCAGGGATTAACGATTTATGCAAATTAATCATATTTCCACCACTTGGATTTTTTAAGAGTTTTAGTATGTCATTCTAGGGACCTTATAGAAATGCATTCTGGTGAAAAAAATTATGTTGCAATTTGTCCGAGGTCAACAATACAAAATTAGGTATTTTTCCTGTACTAAAACGCAATGCCACCGCGTACGCCTGACGTACGGTCGCCGTGGAACCGCTCTACGGCATGGCTACGGCGTTTCTGATTGCTACGGCGAACGTAGAAATGAAAAAAGCTCTAACTCCGCGCTATAATCTCACAGCAACCCCTACGGCCTGTAAAAAAAATAGGGATACGCCCTTGGGCGACCCTGAGGCCACCGCAGGTATCTCTTGATTTCGCGGGGCTACGGCCGCCGTATCCTAGCCATGGAGCAGATGTGACTGAGGTATAAATCCTTCTCCCAGAGGAGAATATAGGGTGGGGTACATGTAAATGATACATCATTTTTAAGCTGAGAACCTTAAACATTTGATTACAAAAAAAAGAACAAAATCTAAAAAAAAAAAAAAATTGTCAACTTTGTTTGGGTTTTGTTTGAGCAGGTCACATTTAAAATGTTGCCAATTTTTTTTCTTTTTTCTTCTTCTAATGTTTATGACAGCTGGTTGTATAAGGAAGCTACAGTGACATCTACCGAGGCTGTTGAGAATCACCATGATCCCCAAACCATGATAGTCAATGCTATCATGAACACTGCAACATTTACCAAGTTCCTGGCAAAGTTTGGCGATCTGCGAAGAACCAGCTAAAATCAATTTACTACATTTGCAAACATAAAAAAAACCACAAAAACACAAATAATCACAAAATACTTCACTGGACTGTTAAAAAATGGCAGTCTGAAGCATCCTGTAAAAAATGGCTCCAGGTGTGGTACGTGACATTTTCAATTAAAGCAGAAACAACTGGACAAAAACTGACTTGTTCAAATACTGCTCCTAATTTATTCCACATTTTCTTTACAATTGATTACACATCTATGAAGAGGTACACATAACTTACCTTACACATAACTTACACGTTGACTGAAGCTCTATGGAGAATGTGCATATAGAGCATGAGCAGTGTGGAGGTACAAAGTAACAAATATCCTCAATCCTCCAAAATCCTCATTTGGATAAATACCCAAGTAACCTCAATCCTTCCAAATTGTTATGATCCAGTTTAGTTTAGGTCTTATGACCTGGATTATCCTCCATTGTCAAAAACAAAACACCCTTAATCCAGCAAATTCCGATGCATCATCTTCCAATTGATCTCAATCCTGCAAAATCCTGCAATTTGTAATGAGAATTTTGGAGGATTTTGGAAGGTTAGGGTAAAGACATTCCCAGTTTATACAACCAACTAATGTCGCGAATTAAGTGGTATTTCTACATGTAATACGCGTACACACACAGAAAAAATACACAGGTTATGTACAAATTTGCATAATTGCAATGTGCTATACAAACCTGCTAATAGTAATAGGTTTAATAAAACTTTACACAACGGGTATTACAGGTAAGTTTTTTGTTTTAATAAAGTTATCTACATTTGTTGGTAACAACAATTAGGTAAAATTGTACAAACTATAATGGTAACACATAAAAGACTTTAATGGAATTTAAAGGTAGGATACACCATTGGTAAATGCTTGAATTGTCATGAAAAGGTGGATTTGGAGGGGTTGTATTTTATAGTAAATTCGCTTTAACGGACCTGTTCGAAGTTTTACGATCATGCTTAGAAAAGCAAGGAAAACGGCGGTCGTTTTCAACAGACGTCGGCAGTGGTTTTTAGAGGTTTTTTTGCGATCGCCGTCCGGCGATTGTGATTTTTTTGGCTTTTTCGCAATTGCGAAAAAGCCTTTGTTTTTGTTCTGATTTTTTTTTTTCTTTTTTTTTTTGGCTTTTTCGCAATTTTGCGAAAAAGCCTTTGTTTTTGTTCTGATTTTTTTTTTTCTTTCTTTCTTTCTTTTTTTTTTTTTCTTTTAGTAACCTAAACTCCATAGACTTTGTACACGTTTTTTTGCACAAGTACTTTTACCAGAGAACAAAGTCGTATTTCCATAAAACTTAACCCAAGTGAAGACCCTATTGTAAGCTCGTGCCTAGCAGACATACGCCATGGTGACGTTATCAGGGGTCACGTGACGTCATCTTAAAGGTTCAATTGATTTAATCTTTGAAAATCAATAACAAATCAACCGCAAAACACCGAAACTTGATTTTTGTGGCAACATATATGATAATCCAGGATCTTAATTTTATCTCGTGTGCGTGAAATCACGTGACCCTTCCTTCCGGTCTAAACCGGAAGTGCCTCATAATTTAAAAGTGAAAAATGATATGAACTTACTTTCAACGATGTTAGTGTCTGGCTACAATGTATTTTTCAAAAAAAGTATTGGTGACGTCATAACATGTTATAGCGCCCTCTAGCGGCAGTTTGAAAAAATGTTAAAATGAATAATCTGTTGATGTGTGTGGCGAAGTTTGCTGAAATCACTTTATAACCGGTGTATTTAATCAGCTTAATGCTAGGAACAAGTTGACGGGAAGAAAAAATTATGACGTCACCAGACCGGAAGTTAGAATGAAAAGACTCCTTTTCCTTTGAAAATTCCTAAAAAATTAAACCTGACAGATACAATCTTGATTTTTGCTCTAAAGGTTAATGTAAAAGTAGTTCTCGAACTTCCCTGTGTTTTGGGGCAAAACACGAACTTGAACATACCCTGCGGCACCCTTGAAATGTAATCGTTTTGGCCTAGGTGCAAAAAGCATTGACCCCTTACGTGTGCATGGCACACGTATAATATACATGCTAGTACATGTACGTATACACTGATAAGGTATAATGTATTGAGCGAATGTATCACCACTGACATCGTTCGTGCAAGCACATGTACGCTCACCCAAGAGGACACTAGCCGCCAACCTGTGAAACAGGATGACGTCATCAAATTGCCCATGGGGAAGGGCGCCGCGTACGACAGGTAGGTAAACACGCTTTCGGCTACGCAGAATCCAACCCCGTAGACTTTGTAAACGTTGCTTGCACAATTCAAAGCACTTTTAACGGAAAAAACAAAGTCGTATTCCCATAAACTTGACCCAGGTGAAGACCCAATAGTGAACTCCAGTCTCGCCGAAAGACACCACGAGGAAGACGTCATCAGGGCCACGTGACCTTATCTTAAAGGTGCAATTGATTTAATCTTTGAAAATCAATAAAACATCTACCGCAAAAGACCGAAACTTGAATTTTGTGGCAATTAATAGAATAATCCAGGATCTTCATTTTATGTCATGTGCGTAAAATCACGTGACCCTTCCTTCCGGTCTAAACCGGAAGTGCCTTATAATTTAAAAGTAATAAATGATATAAACTTACTTTCAACGATGTTAGTGTCTGACTAGATTGTATTTTTCAAAAAAATACCGGCGACGTCATAACATGTTATAGCGCCCTCTAGCGGCAGGTTGAAAAATGGTTAAAATGAATATTCGGTTGATGTGTGTAGCGAAGTTTGCTGAAATAACTTTATAACCAATGTATATAATCAGCTTCATGCTAAGACCATATTGCGAAGGGGAAATATTTATGACGTCACCAAACCGGAAGTTACAACGAAAAGACCTTAAAACCTTAAAACGTCGCTTAAAAATCAACCGCGATAGATATAATCCAGATTTTTGCTTTAAATAGCAAAGTTAAGACAGCTCTCGAGCTTTCTGTTAATTACGTCACGATGACGTAATCAAGTGTCAGATTACAAGCAACCAAATATTTATAAATTTAATCTTTGAAAATCAATATAAAATCAACTGTAAGAGATCTGATTTAGATTTTTAGGGGGTTTGATAGATTAATCCATGGTCTTCATAATTTGTATTACATGCACAAAGACCTGACACTTCCTTCCGGTCCAAACCGGAAGTTTCTTATAATTTAAAAGTAAAAAACGATGTGAACTTACTTACAATCTAGCCAGCTCCTAACATCGTTGAAAGTAACAAAAATGTTAACAGTGACTTCATAAAATGTTAACGTCATGTTGACAAATGTTACGTCATATTACGATTATATTTAAATTATTACGTTTTTAGACGTTGAAGGCATATCTCAGCAAAGGATCGTGTTAACATAACACCTCATTTTGTGTTGTTAGGTGATAGATAGTTGCACAAAAAGTTCAGAAACGTGTGACGTCATCGTTTTAATCAGTTTGAATTTATTTTAATCTGTTTAAATTAACTTAAATTCGTTTTTTTTTAAAACAAATACTCTAAAAAAATGCGAAAGCGGAAAAGCCCTATGTTCTGTTCCTCGAACAGACGTAGTTCTAGTTGGCTTTTTCGCAATTTTGCGAAAAAGCCTTTGTTTTTGTTCTGATTTTTTTTTTTTTTGGCTTTTTCGCAATTTTGCGAAAAAGCCTTTGTTTTTGTTCTGATTTTTTTTTTTTTTTGTGGCTTTTTCGCAAGTGCGAAAAAGCCTTTGTTTTTGTTCTGATTTTTTTTTGGCTTTTTCGCAAGTTGCGAAAAAGCCTTTGTTTTTGTTCTGATTTTTTTTTTCTTTTTTTTTTTTCTTTTAGTAACCTAAACCCCATAGACTTTGTACACGTTTTTTTGCACCAGCACTTCTCATAGACAACAAAGACGTATCCAAACAAAACTTTACCCAAGTGAAAACCCTATGGTGAGCTCGGTCCTAACAGACATACGTCATGGTGACGTCATCAGGGGTCACGTGACGTCATCTTAAAGGTGCAATTGATTTAATCTTTGAAAATCAATAACAAATCAACCGCAACAGACCGAAACTTGATTTTTGTGGCAATAGATAGAATAATTAAGGATCTTCATTTTATCTCGTGTGCGTGAAATCACGTGACCCTTCCTTCCGGTCCAAACCGGAAGTGCCTTATAATTTAAAAGTGAAAAATGATATGAACTTACTTTCAACGATGTTAGTGTCTGGCTAGATTGTATTTAACAAAAAAAATACCGGCGACGCCATAACATGTTATAGCGCCCTCTAGCGGCTGGTTGAAAAATGGTTAAAATGAATAATCTGTTGATGTGTGTGGCGAAGTTTGCTGAAATCACTTTTTAACCGGTGTATATAATCAGCTTCGTGCTAAGAACATATTGGGAAAGAAAAATATTGATGACGTCACCAAACCGGAAATTACAATGAAAAGACCTTTAAACCTTAAATAAATGCTGAAAAATCAACCGCGATAGATATAATCCAGATTTGTGCTTCAAATAGCAAAGTTAGGACAGCTCTCGAGCTTTCTGTTAATCACGTCACGATGACATCATCAAGTGTCAGATTACAAGAAATAAAATATTTCTAGATTTAATCTTTGAAAATCAATATAAAATCAACTGTAAGAGATCCGATTTAGATTTTTAAGGGAATTGGTAGATTAATCCATGGTCTTCATAATTTGTAGTACATGCAAAAAGACCTGACCCTTCCTTCCGGTCCAAACCGGAAGTATCTTATAATTTAAAGTTTTCAAGGATTTTAAATTGTTTTGATGGTATAAAAGTTCAATTTTTGAAAAATTTAATCTAAAAAATTGCGAATGCGAAAAAGCCCTATGTTCTGTTCCTCGAACAGACGTAGTTCTAGTTTTCTTTTTTACTTCTTCTTTTTTTTCTTTTAGTAACCTAAACTCCATAGACTTTGTACACGTTTTTTTGCACAAGTACTTTTACCAGAGAACAAAGTCGTATTTCCATAAAACTTAACCCAAGTGAAGACCCTATAGTGAGCTCGTGCCTAGCCGACATACGTCATGATGACGTCATCAGGGGTCACGTGACGTCATCTTAAAGGTGTAATTGATTTAATCCTCGAAATTCAATAACAAATTAACCGCAAAAGACCGAAACTTAATTTTTGTGGCAATAGATAGAATAATCCAGGATCTTCATTTTATCTCGTGTGCGTGAAATCACGTGACCCTTCCTTCCGGTTTAGACCGGAAGTGCCTCATAATTTGAAAGTGAAAAAAGATATGAACTTACTTTCAACGATGTTAGTGTCTGGCTACAATGTATTTTTCAAAAAAAATATTGGTGACGTCATAACATGTTATAGCGCCCTCTAGCGGCAGTTTGAAAAATTGTTAAAATGAATAATCTGTTGATGTGTGTGGCGAAGTTTGCTGAAATCACTTTATAACCGGTGTATTTAATCGGCTTCATGCTAGGAACAAGTTGACGGGAAGAAAAAATTATGACGTCACCAGACCGGAAGTTAGAATGAAAAGACTCCTTTTCCTTTGAAAATTCCTAAAAAATTAAACTTGACAGATACAATCTTGATTTTTGCTCTAAAGGTTAGTGTAAAAGTAGTTCTCGAACTTCCCTGTGTTTTGGGGCAAAAAACGAACTGGAACATACCCTGCGGCACCATTGAAATGTAATCGTTTTGGCCTAGGTGCAAAAAGCATTGACCCCTTACGTGTACATGGCACACGTATAATATACATGCTAGTACATGTACGTATACACTGATAGTGCATTATGTATTGAGCGAATGTATCACCACTGACATCGTTCGTGCAAGCACATGTACGCTCACCCAAGAGGACACTAGCCGCCAACCTGTGAAACAGGATGACGTCATCAAATTGCCCATGGGGAAGGGCGCCGCGTACGACAGGTAGGTAAACACGCTCTCGGCTACGCAGAATCCAACCCCGCAGACTTTGTAAACGTTGCTTGCACAATTCAAAGCACTTTTAACGGAAAAACAAAGTCGTATTCCCATAAACTTGACTCAGGTAAAGACCCAATAGTGAACTCCAGTCTCGCCGACAGACACCACGAGGAAGACGTCATCAGGGCCACGTGACCTTATCTTAAAGGTCAAATTGATTTAATCTTTGAAAATCAATAAAACATCAACCGCAAAAGACCGAAAGTTGAATGTTGTGGCAATTAATAGAATAATCCAGGATCTTCATTTTATCTCCTGTGCGTGAAATCACGTGACCCTTCCTTCCGGTCCAAACCGGAAGTGCCTTATAATTTGAAAGTGAAAAATGATATGAACTTACTTTTAACGATGTTATTGTCTGGCTAGAATAAACTATTCAAAACAATTCTGGCGACGTCATAACATGTTATAGCGCCCTCTAGCGGCAGGTTGAAAATGGTTAAAATGATTAATATGTTGATGTGTGTTGCGAAGTTTGGTGAAATAACTTTATAACTGGTGTATATAATCAGCTTCATGCTTAGACCATATTGGGAAGGAGAAATATTTATGACGTCACCAAACCGGAAGTTACAATAAAAAATCCTTTAAACTTAAAAAGTCGCTTACAAATCAACCGCTATAGATATAATCCAGATTTTTGCTTCAAATAGCAAAGTTAAGACTGATCTCGAGTTTCTGTTAATTACGTCACAATGACGTCATCAAGTGTCAGATTACAAGCAACCAAATATGTCTAAATTTAATCTTTGAAAATCAATATAAAATCAACTGTAAGAGATCTGATTTAGATTTTTAAGGAAATTGATAGATTAATCCATGGTATTCATAATTTGTATTACATGCAAAAAGACCTGACACTTCCTTCCGGTCCAAACCGAAAGTGCCTTATAATTTAAAAGTGGAAAACGATGCTAACTTACTTTCAACGATGTTAGGCGCTGGCTAGGTTGTAAGTAACAAAAAAGTTAACAGTGACTTCATAAAATGTTAAAGCGCCCTCTAGCGTCATGTTGACAAATGTTACGTCATATTACGATTATATTTGAATTATTACGTTTTTAGACCTTTAAGCCATATCTCAGCAACGAAACGTGCTAACATAACAACTTTTGTTATTGTTAGGTGATAGATAGTTGCACAAAAAGTTTACAAACGTGTGACGTCATCGTTTTAATCAGTTTTAATTCATTTTACTCTGTTTAAATTAACTTAAATTAGTTTTCAATAATTTTAAATTGTTTTGATGTTTTAAAAGTTCAATTTTTGAAATATTTAATAAAAAAAAATTGCGAATGCGAAAAAGCCCTATGTTCTGTTCCTCGAACAGACGTAGTTGGCTTTTTCGCAATTTTGCGAAAAAGCCTTTGTTTTTGTTCTGATTTTTGGCTTTTTCGCAATTTTGCGAAAAAGCCTTTGTTTTTGTTCTGATTTTTTTTTTCTTTCTTTTTTTTCTTTTAGTAACCTAAACTCCATAGACTTTGTACACGTTTTTTTGCACAAGTACTTTTACCAGAGAACAAAGTCGTATTTCCATAAAACTTAACCCAAGTGAAGACCCCATAGTAAGCTCGTGCCTAGCCGACATACGTCACGGTGAGGTCATCAGGGGTCACGTGACGTCATATTAAAGGTGTAATTGATTTAATCTTTGAAATTCAATAACAAATCAACCGCAAAAGACCGAAACTTGAATTTTGTGGCAATTAATCGAATAATCCAGGATCTTCATTTTATCTCAGGTGCGTGAAATCACGTGACCCTTCCTTCCGGTCTAAACCGGAAGTGCCTCATAATTTGAAAGTGAAAAATGATATGAACTTACTTTCAACGATGTTGGTGTCTGGCTACAATGTATTTTTCAAAAAAAATATTTGTGACGTCATAACATGTTATAGCGCCCTCTAGCGGCAGTTTGAAAAATTGTTAAAATGAATAATCTGTTGATGTGTGTTGCGAAGTTTGCTGAAATAACTTTATAACCCGTGTATATAATCAGCTTCATGCTTAGACCATATTGGGAAAGAGAAATATTTATGACGTCACCAAACCGGAAGTTACAATGAAAAGACCTTAGAACCTTAAAACGTCGCTTAAAAATCAACCGCGATAGATATAATCCAGATTTTTGCTTTAAATAGCAAAGTTAAGACAGCTCTCGAGCTTTCTGTTAATTACGCCACGATGACGTCATCAAGTGTCATATTACAAGCAACCAAATATTTCTAAATTTAATCTTTGAAAATCAATATACAATAAACTGTAAACGATCTGATTTAGATTTTTAGGGGAATTGATAGATTAATCCATGGTCTTCATAATTTGTATTACATGCAAAAAGACCTGACACTTCCTTCCGGTCCAACCGGAAATTCCTTATAATTTAAAAGTAAAAAACGATGTGAACTTACTTTCAACGATGTTAGAAGCTGGCTAGGTTGTAAGTAACAAAAATGTTAACAGTGACTTCATAAAATGTTAAAGCGCCCTCTAGCGTCATGTTGACAAATGTTACGTCATATTACGATTATATTTGAATTATCACGTTTTTAGACGTTGAAGGCATATCTCAGCAAAGGATCGTGTTAACATAACTCCTCATTGTGTGTTGTTAGGTGATAGATAGTTGCACAAAAAGTTCAGAAACGTGTGACGTCATCGTTTTAATCAGTTTGAATTTATTTTAATCTGTTTAAATTAACTTAAATTCGGTTTTTTTGAAAAAAAATACTCTAAAAAAATGCGAAAGCGAAAAAGCCCTATGTTCTGTTCCTTGAACAGACGTAGTTCTAGTTTTTTTTCTTTTTTCTTCTTTTTTTTTCTTTTAGTAACCTAAACCCCATAGACTTTGTACACGTTTTTTTGCACAAGTACTTTTACCAGAGAACAAAGTCGTATTTCCATAAAACTTAACCCAAGTGAAGACCCTATAGTAAGCTCGTGCCTAGCCGACATACGACATGGTGACGTCATCAGGGGTCACGTGACGTCATCTTAAAGGTGTAATTGATTTAATCTTTAAAATCAATAACAAATCAACCGCAAAAGGCCGAAACTTGATTTTTGTGGCAACAGATAGAATAATCCAGGATCTTCATTTTATCCCATGTGCGTGAAATCACGTGACCCTTCCTTCCGGTCTAAACCGGAAGTGCCTTATAATTTAAAAGTGATAAATGATATAAACTTACTTTTAACGATGTTAGTGTCTGGCTAGATTGTATTTTTCAAAAAAAATACCGGCGACGTCATAACATGTTATAGCGCCCTCTAGCGGCAGGTTAAAGAAATGTTAAAATGAATATTCGGTTGATGTGTGTAGCGAAGTTTGCTGAAATAACTTTATAACCAGTGTATATAATCAGCTTCATGCTAAGACCATATTGGGAAGGGGAAATATTTATGACGTCACCAAACCGGAAGTTACAATGAAAAATCCTTTAAACCTTTAAAAATCGCTTAAAAATCAACCGGGATAGATATAATCCAGATTTTTGCTTCAAATAGCAAAGTTAAGACAGCTCTCGAGCTTTCTGTTAATTACGTCACGATGACGTCATCAAGTGTCAAATTACAATAAACCAAATATTTCTAGATATAATCTTTGAAAATCAATACAAAATCAACTGTAAGAGATCTGATTTAGATTTTTAGGGGAATTGATAGACTAATCCATGGTCTTCATAATTTGTATTGGATGCAAAAAGACCCGACCCTTCCTTCCGGTCCAAACCGGAAGTGCCTTATAATTTAAAAATGGAAAACGATGTGAACTTACTTTCAACGATGTTAGGCGCTGGCTAGGTTGTAAGTAACAACAAAGTCAACGGTGACTTCATACAATGTTATAGCGCCCTCTAGCGGCATGTTGACAAAAGTTACAACATATTACGATTATATTTAAATTATTACGTTTTAAGACCTTTAAGCCATATCTCAGCAACGGAACGTGGTAACATAACACATGTTTGTATTGTTAGTTGATGGATATTTTCACAAATAGTTCACAAACGTGTGACGTCATCGTTTTAATCAGTTTGGATTCATTTTAATCTGTTTAAATTAACTTAAATTCGTTTTCAATAATTTTAAATTGTTTTGATGGTATAAAAGTTCAATTTTTGAAAAATTTAATCTAAAAAATTGCGAATGCGAAAAAGCCCTATGTTCTGTTCCTCGAACAGACGTAGTTCTAGTTTTTTTTTTTTTTCTTGTAGTAACCTAAACTCCATAGACTTTGTACACGTTTTTTTGCACAAGTACTTTTGCCAGAAAACAAAGTCATATTTCCATAAAACTTAACCCAAGTGAAGACCCCATAGTAAGCTCGTGCCTAGCAAACATACGTCATGGTGACGTCATCAGGGATCACGTGACGTCATCTTAAAGGTGCAATTGATTTAATCTTTGAAAATCAATAACAAATCAACCGCAAAAGACCTAAACTTGATTTTTGTGGCAATAGATAGAATAATTAAGGATCTTCATTTCATCTCATGTGCGTGAAATCACGTGACCCTTCCTTCCGGTCCAAACCGGAAGTGCCTTATAATTTAAAACTGGAAAATGATATGAACTTAATTTCAACGATGTTAGTGTCTGGCTAGAATAAACTTTTCAAAAAATTACCGGCGACGTCATAACACGTTATAGCGCCCTCTAGCGGCAGGTTGAAAAATGGTTAAAATGCATAATTTGTTGGTGTGTGTGGCGAAGTTTGCTGAAATCACTTCATAACCGGTGTATATAATCAGCTTCGTGCTAAGAACATATTGAGAAAGAGATTTATTGATGACGTCACCAAACCGGAAGTTACAATGAAAAGACCTTAACACCTTAAAACGTCGCTTAGACTTTGTACACGTTTTTTTGCACAAGTACTTTTACCAGAAAACAAAGTCGTATTTTCATAAAACTTAACCCAGGTGAAGACCCTGTAGAAAAATCGTGTCTCGCAGACATACGTCATGGTGACGTCATCAGGGGTCACGTGACGTCATCTTAAAGGTGCAATTGCTTTAATCTTTGAAAATCAATAACAAATCAACCGCAAAAGGCCTAAACTTGATTTTTGTGGCAATAGATAGAATAATTAAAGATCTTCATTTCAACTCATGTGCGTGAAATCACGTGACCCTTCTTTCCGGTCCAAACCGGAAGTGCCTTATAATTTAAAACTGAAAAATGATATGAACTTACTTTCAACGATGTTAGTGTCTGGCTAGAATAAACTTTTCAAAATAATTACCGGCGACATCATAACACGTTATAGCGCCCTCTAGCGGCAGGTTGACAAATGGTTAAAATGAATAATCTGTTGATGTGTGTGGCGAAGTTTGCTGAAATTACTTTATAACCGGTGTATATATAATCAGCTTCGTGCTAAGAACATATTGAGAAAGAGATTTATTGATGACGTCACCAAACCGGAAGTTACAATGAAAAGACCTTAAAACCTTTTCTGTTAATTACGTCACGATGACGTCATCAAGTGTCAGATTACAAGCAACCAAATATTTATAAATTTAATCTTTGAAAATCAATATAAAATCAACTGTAAGAGATCTGATTTAGATTTTTAGGAGAATTGATAGATTAATCCATGGTCTTCATAATTTGTATTACATGCAAAAAGACCTGACCCTTCCTTCCGGTCCAAACCAGAAGTGCATTATAATTTAAAAGTGGAAAACGATGTAAACTTATTTAAAACGATGTTAGGCGCTGGCTAGGTTATAAGTAAAAACAAAGTTAACGTTGACTTCATAAAATGTTATAGCGCCCTCTAGCGGCATGTTGACAAATGTTACGTCATATTACGATTATATTTGAATTATTACGTTTTTCGACCTTTAAGTCATATCTCAGCAACGGAACGTGCTAACATAACATACGTTTGTATTGTTAGGTGATAGATAGTTGCACAAAAAGTTCAGAAACGTGTGACGTCATCGTTTTAATCAGTTTGAGTTTATTTTAATCTGTTTAAATTAACTTAAATTCGGTTTTTTTGAAAACAAATACTCTAAAAAAATGGGAATACGAAAAAGCCCTATGTTCTGTTCCTTGAACAGACGTAGTTCTAGTTTTAATTTTTTTTTTCTTTTAGTAACATAAACCCCATAGACTTTGTACACGTTTTTTTGCACAAGTACTTTTAATAGAAAACAAAGTCGTATCCAAACAAAACTTAACCCAAGTGAAGACCCTATAGTAAACTCGTGTCTCGCAGACAAACGTCATCGTGACACCATCAGGGGTCACGTGACGTCATATTAAAGGTGCAATTGATTTAATCTTTAAAAATCAATAACAAATCAACCGCAAAAGACCGAAACTTGATTTTTGTGGCAATAGATAGAATAATTGAGGATCTTCATTTTATCTCGTGTGCGTGAAATCACGTGACCCTTCCTTCCGGTCCAAACCGGAAGTGCCTTATAATTTAAAAGTGAAAAATGATATGAACTTACTTTCAACGATGTTAGTGTCTGGCTAGATTGTATTTAACAAAAAAAATATCGGCGACGCCATAACATGTTATAGCGCCCTCTAGCGGCAAGTTGAAATATTGTTAAAATGAATAATCTGTTGATGTGTGTGGCGAAGTTTGCGGAAATCACTTTATAACCGGTGTATTTAATCAGCTTCATGCTAGGAACAAGTAGACGAGAAGAAAAAATTATGACGTCACCAGACCGGAAGTTACAATGAAAAGACTTCTTTTCCTTTGAAAATTAATTCCTAAAAAATTAAACCTGACAGATATAATCTTGATTTTTGCTATAAAGGTTAGTGCAAAAGTAGTTCTCGAACTTTCCTGTGTTTTTTTTGGCAAAAAACGAACTTGGACATACCCTGCGGCACCCTTGAAATTTAATCGTTTTGGCCTAGGCGCATAAAGCATTGACCCCGCATGGCACACGTATTATAGGGGTGTACATGCTTGTATATGTACGTACGTATACTGATAGTGTACTATGCATTGAGCGAATGTATCACTACTGACATCGTACGTGCATGCAAATGTACGCTCACCCAAGAGGACACTAGCAGCCAACAAGCGAAACAGGATGACGTCATCAAATTGCCTATGGGGAAGGGCGCCGTGTGCGACAGGTAGGTAAACAGGCTCTCGGCTACGCAGAATCCAATCCCATAGACTTTGTAAACGTTGTTTGCACAATTCCAAGCAATTTTAACGAAAAACAAAGTCGTATTTCCATAAAACTTAACCCAGGTGAAGACCCTATAGTAAACTCGTGTCTCGCAGACATACGTCATGGTTACGTCGTCAAGGATCACGTGACGTCATCTTAAAGGCGCAATTGAATTAATCTTTAAAAATAAATAACAAATCAACCACAAAAGACCGAAACTTGATTTGTGTGGCAATAGATAGAATAATCCAGGGTCTTCATTTTATCCCACGTGTGTGAAATCACGTGACCCTTCCTTCCGGTCTAAACCGGAAGTGCCTTATAATTTAAAACTGAAAAATGATATGAACTTACTTTCAACGATGTTAGTGTCTGGCTAGAGTGTATTTAACAACAAAAATACCGGCGACGCCATAACATGTTATAGCGCCCTCTAGCGGCAGGTTGAAAAATGGTTAAAATGAATAATCTGTTGATGTGTGTGGCGAAGTTTGCTGAAATCACTATAAAACCGGTGTATTTAATCGGCTTCATGCTAGGAACAAGTCGACGAGAATACAACAATTATGACGTCACCAGACCGAAAGTTACAATGAAAAGACTTTTTTTCCTTTCAAAATTCCTAAAAAATTTAACCTGACAGATATAATCTTGATTTTTGCTCTAAAGGTTAGTGTAAAAGTAGTTCTCGAACTTCCCTGTGTTTTTTTGGCAAAAAACGAACTTGGACATACCGTGCTGCACCCTTGAAATTGAATCGTTTTGGCTTAGGTGCACAAAGCATTGCCCCCGTATGTGTGCATGGCACACGTATATTATACATGTACGTATCTGTACATGTACGTATACATGTATAGTGTATTATGTATTGAGCGAATGTATCACTACTGACATTGTACGCACATGCACATGTACGCTCACTAGAGAGGACACTAGCCGACAACATGTGAAACAGGTTGACGTCATCAAATTGCCCACGGGGAAGGGCGCCGCGTACGACAGGTAGGTAAACACGCTTTGGGCGACGCAGAATCCAACCCCATAGACGTTGTAAACGTTGTTTGCTCGATTCGATGCACTTTTAACGGAAAAACAAAGTCGTATTCCCATAAAACTTAACCCAGGTGAATACCCTATAGTAAACTCGTGTCTCGCAGACATACGTCATGGTGACATTATCAGGGGTCACGTGACGTCATCTTAAAGTTGTAATTGATTTAATCTTTGAAAATTAATAACAAATCAAACGCAAAAGACCAAAACTTGTTTTTTGTGGCAATAGATAGAATAATTAAGGATCTTCATTTCATCTCGTGTGCGTGAAATCACGTGACCCTTCCTTCCGGTCCAAACCGGAAGTGCCTTATAATTTAAAACTGAAAAATGATATTCACTTATTTTCAACGATGTTAGTGTCTGGCTAGAATAAACGTTTCAAAAAAAATACCGGCGATGTCATAACATGTTATAGCGCCCTCTAGCGGCAAGTTGAAAAATGGTTAAAATGAATAATCTGTTGATGTGTGTGGCGAAGTTTGCGGAAATCACTTTATAACCGGTGTATTTAATCAGCTTCATGCTAGGAACAAGTAGACGAGAAGAAAAAATGATGACGTCACCAGACCGGAAGTTACCATGAAAAGACTTCTTTTCCTTTGAAAATTCCTAAAAAATTAAACCTGACAGATATAATCTTGATTTTTGCTCTAAAGGTTAGTGTAAAAGTAGTTCTCGAACTTTCCTGTGTTTTTTTGGCAAAAAACGAACTTGGACATACCCTGCGGCACCCTTGAATTTTAATCGTTTTGGCCTAGGCGCATAAAGCATTGACCCCTTATGTGCATGGCACACGTATAATAGGGGTGTACATGCTTGTATATGTATGTACGTATACACTGACAGTGTACTATGCATTGAGCGAATGTATCACTACTGACATCGTACGTGCATGCAAATGTACGCTCACCCAAGAGGACACTAGCCGCCAACAAGCGAAACAGGATGTCGTCATCAAATTGCCTATGGGGATGGGCGCCGTGTGCGACAGGTAGGTAAACAGGCTTTCGGCTACGCAAAATCCAATCCTATAGACTTTGTCAACGTTGTTTGCACAATTCCAAGCACTTTTAACGAAAAACAAAGTCGTATTTCCATAAAACTTAACCTAGGTGAAGACCTCATAGTAAGCTCGTGCCTAGCAGATATACGCCATGGTGACGTCATCAGGGGTCACGTGACGTCATCTTAAAGGTTCAATTGATTTAATCTTTGAAAATCAATACAAAATCAACCGCAAAAGACCGAAACTTGATTTTTGTGGCAACAGATAGAATAATCCAGGATCTTCATTTTATCTCATGTGCGTAAAATCACGTGACCCTTCCTTCCGGTCTAAACCGGAAGTGCCTTATAATTTAAAAGTGATAAATGATATGAACTTACTTTTAACGATGTTAGTGTCTGGCTAGATTGTATTTTTCAAAAATAATACCGGCGACGTCATAACATGTTATAGCGCCCTCTAGCAGCAGGTTGAAAAATTGTTAAAATGAATATTCGGTTGATGTGTGTGGCGAAGTTTGCTGAAATCACTTTATAACCAGTGTATATAATCAGCTTCATGCTAAGACCATATTGGGAAGGGGAAATATTTATGACGTCACCAAACCGGAAGTTACAATGAAAAATCCTTTAAACCTTTAAAAATCGCTTAAAAATCAACCGGGATAGATATAATCCAGATTGTTGCTTCAAATAGCAAAGTTAAGAAAGCTCTCGAGCTTTCTGTTAATTACGTCACGATGACGTCATCAAGTGTCAAATTACAATCAACCAAATATTTCTAGATATAAGCTTTGAAAATCAATATAAAATCAACTGTAAGAGATCCGATTTAGATTTTTAAGGGAATTGATAGACTAATCCATGGTCTTCATAATTTGTATTACATGCAAAAAGACCCGACCCTTTCTTCCGGTCCAAACCGGAAGTGCCTTATAATTTAAAAATGGAAAACGATGTGAACTTACTTTCAACGATGTTAGGCGCTGGCTAGGTTGTAGGTAACAACAAAGTCAACGGTGAATTCATAAAATGTGATAAGCGCCCTCTATCGGCATGTTGACAAATGTTACATCATATTACGATTATATTTAAATTATTACGTATTAAGACCTTTAAGCCATATCTCAGCAACGGAACGTGCTAACATAACACATCTGTTTGTATTGTTAGGTGATGGATAGTTGCACAAATAGTTCACAAACGTGTGACGTCATCGTTTTAATCTGTTTGAATTCATTTTAATCTGTTTAAATTAACTTAAATTTGTTTTCAATGATTTTAAATTGTTTTGATGGTATAAAAGTTCAATTTTTGAAATATTTAATCTAAAAAATTGCGAATGCGAAAAAGCCCTATGTTCTGTTCCTCGAACAGACGTAGTTCTAGTTTATTTATAAAATTATATTTTTCGGAACAATTACTGAATATCTTGCGCAATCATTATTTAATATCAAGTAAGCAAGATATTTCTTAGTAATTCGGTAGTAATTGTTTTATTATTTAACTTATTACACTTTAGTTTAAGTAAAATGCACAAATGCTATGATAAGCCTAACTACTATACCATACACATTAAATTACACTTTGCTAACAAGTTAAATAAATCAACCAATTCAAGTCAATACTTTCTTTTCTCGTCAATTACCCTAAGAATATCACAATTCTGTGTATATCTGTACTACAATTATTTTTATTTATACATAATTATAAGTTAATTCCACCCACTATTTTGATTAGGGAATAACAGTGTGAGACCCCGGTCGCGTATTTTGTGTTTTATTTAGACGGGAAGCAGAGCATATTTTCTGTGCTATATCATGTGTTTGTTGGGAAGGGGTGTAATCATACATGCAGCTTACGTGTTTTTTTTAATTATTAGAACGATTATCGGTCACATGGGAAGAACATTAAATTGAAGGACGTGAAACGCTGGGTTATGTGGATTTTTTTCTTTCTTTTTCTGTGAGACTACTGTTTGTTTTTTAGTTGTGTTTTTTGGGAAGGGGCGTAATTATATAAGAAGTTTACAATAATGCTTAGAAAAGCAAGGACAACGGCGGTCGTTTTCAACCGGCGTCGGGCAGTTGTTCTTGGTGTTTTTGGGCGATCTCCGTCCGGCGATTGTGATTTGTTTTTAATCAAATTCAATTTATCGGAACATATACTGAATATCTAGCGCAATCATTTAGCTGGATGCCTACAAACATTATTTAATTTCAAATAAGCAAGATATTTTTTAATAATTTGGTACCGGCAGTGATCTTTTGTATCGATATCTGCAAATGGTGTTTCTTACCTTTAAGTTATTCCACTTTAGTTTTAGTAAAATGTACAAATGCTTTGATAAGCCTAACTACTATACCATACACATTTAATTACACTTTGCTAACAAGTTAAATAAATCAACCAATTCAAGTAAATACATTCGATTCTCGTCTTACCCTAAGAATATCACGATTTTGTGTATATCTGTACTACAATTATTATAATTTATGCATACTTATAGATTAATTCCACCCACTGTTTATCATCTATTTTGATCACGGAACAACAGCGTGAGATGCCGGTCGCGTATTAAGTTTTTACCATAGTGAGATACGCTTCTGGGAGGTCAGTTCTGGCCACATTCTTTCGGCGAGATTGCAGTCAGTAGGAAGGGGGGGGGGGGGGGGGGGGTGTTTCAAGTTTCAATGGAACCCCTCTGGTTTTTTTACACGCATCTGGGGGGTCAGTTCTAGCCACATTATCTTTGCTAGATGACAGTCAGTGGTTGGAGTTCGTGGACGGGCAAATACATAACACGTCTGTGGGCCAATTGGGTTGGACCACTGACCTCAACACCTGCACGGACCATTGTCCATATTCTGCTGTGCTAACGCTTGAAGACAGCGCGAACTGGAAGTGCAACATGGCGGACCCAAGACGTCACTTCTGTGAGCCAATGAAATGTCCAGGTGTAGAGGTCAGTGGATTTACTCTGTACATTTGTTATTTATAAACATTACGTCATACGTACCATACCCACTGAACTATACACCTGGACATTTCATTGGCTCACAGAGTGACGTCGTGGGTCCGCCATGTTGCACTTCTAGTTCGCGCCGACTTCAAGTGTGAAACAATGATGATCTGTTCATGTGTAGAGGTCAGTGGGTTGGACATTTCCTGAGAGCGGGAGTTTCAAACCCCGTCTCTGGTTTTGGCGACGCGATAACTGGTTTGTGTATTGCAACAGTGGTCCTTCGTTTTTAGTTCACTCAGTGATTGATTATTACCGGTGATAATTATGCTGTCCCCCCTTTTTTATTCTTTTTTGGACGGGGAGCAGAGCATATTTTCTGTGCTATTCCATGTCTTTATTGGAAAAAGGCGTAATCATAGGCCTACATGCAGCTTACGTTTTTGTTAATTATTAGAACGATTATCGGTCACATGGGAAGGACATTAAATTGAAGGACGTGTAACGCTGGATTATGTGGATTGTTTTCTTCTTTTTCTGTAAGACTATGGTTTTTTTTAGTTGTGTTTATTGGGAAGGGGCATAATCATACATGCAGCTTTTTATTTTTATTATTAGAACGATTGCCGGTCACATGGGAAGGACATTAAATTGAAGGACGTGTAACACTGGATTATGTGGATTTTTTTTTCTTTTTCTGTGAGACTATTGTTTTTTTTAGTTGTGTTTATTGGAAAGGGGCATAATCATACATGCAGCTTGTTATTTTTAATTATTAGAACGATTACCGGTCACATGGGAAGGACATTAAATTGAAGGACGTCTAACGCTGGGTTATGTGGATTTTTAAATTTATTTTTGTCTGTAAGACTATTGTTTTTTTAGTTGTGTTTATTCGGAAGGGGCGTAATCATACAAGCAGCTTACTTTTTTATTTTGTTATTAGAACAATTATAGGTCAAATGAGGACATTAAATTGAAGGACGTGTAACACTGGGTTATGTGGATTTTTTAATTTTGTTTGTAAGATTATTTGGGTTTTTTAGTTGTGTTTATTGGGAAGGGGCGTAATCATACATGCAGCTTACTTTTTTATTATTAGAACGATTATCGGTCAGATGAGAAGGAGATTAAATTGAAGGACGTTTAACGCATGACTGGAATTTGTTTCCGTTTTCTGTGGTACTATTAGGTTTTTTTAGTTAAAGATAAAGTGCTTTTGCAAGAAAATAGCAAGGAGAAACTTGTTTATGCAGACATACTCAAGGAATATTAGTTTATTTTGTGTGTTTATTTGATTAATCCTAGAGTTAGCTGCGGTGAATCAGAACTCATTCTATATGGGAAGAGGGAGGGTGTTTATAAGAGTTTTCACAAGCTTAATTGAACTATTTCTCATCGCTTTCGTTATTTTTTTGGAGATTCTGAAACAGTTCTGCTGCGTGAAGTATCAAAGGATGTTATGGTTGTCGCTGGTCTGCAGAGATAAATCTGTATATTATGATTTGCTATATTATGTAATTCTTAATTTAAGTTAACATCTTAGTGAGATACGCTTCTGTGAGGTCAGTACTAGTCAGTTCTTTTTCTGTGAGACTATTGGTTTTTTTAGTTGTGTTTTTTTGGGAAGGGGCGTAATTATACATGCAGCTCACGTTTTTTTAATTATTAGAACGATTATCGGTCACATGGGAAGGACATTAAATTAAAGGACTTGAAATGCTGGGTGGTGTGTATTGTTTCTATTTTTTCTGTGATACTATTTTTTTTTTTGGGTGGGGGGGGGGGAGGGGGGGGGAGGGGGGGGGGGAGGGGGGGGGGAGGGGGGGGGAGGGGGGGGGGAGGGGGGGGGGGGGAGGGGGGGGGAGGGGGGGGGGGAGGGGGGGGGAGGGGGGGGGGGAGGGGGGGGGGAGGGGTGGGGGGGGGAGGGGCGTAATTATACATGCAGCTTCTTCTTTTTTTTTAATTATTAGAACGATTCTCGGTCACATGGGAAGGACATTAAATTGAAGGATTATCGGTCACATGAGAAGGACATTAAATTGAAGAACGTGTAACGCTGGGCTAGGTGGATTGTTGGTTTTCTTTTTTCTGGGAGACCATTGGTTTTAAAATATATCAAGGGTTAAACGCTATTGGGTTTTTTAGTTGTGTTTATCGGGAAGGGGCGTAATTGTACATGCAGCTTACGTTTTTGTTTAATTGTTAGAACGATTAGCGGTCACATGAGAATGACATTAAACTGAAGGACGTGTAACGCTGGGTTTTGTGGATTTTTGTTTCTTTTTCTGTGAGACTATTGGTTTTTTAGTTGTGTTTTTTGGGGAAGGGGCGTAATTATACTTGCAGCTTACGGTTTTTTTACTTATTAGAACGATTATCGGTCACATGAGAAGGACATTAAATTGAAGGACGTGTAACGCTGGGCTAGGTGGATTGTTGGTTTTCGTTTTTCTGTGAGACTATTGGTTTAATATCAAGGGGAAGCCGGTTAATGCAGGCACACTCAAGGAATTTCAGTTTATTGTTTGTGTTTGTTTGATCAATCCTAGACTTAGCTCCGTTGGCACTTTTTTTTGAAAACGAGACGTTATGAAATTGAATTGACCGCGCAACGTCATGTTGACGTCGCACATTTGTAATAATTATGTGCGTATATAGCTATATCCTATGTTATGTATATAGCTATGTCCTATGTTATATTTCTTTCTAAAAGTTATTTAGTGCAAGTTTATACATAGCTGATTTGTCCAAATATAGTTTATGACTCGTTTAGTAATGGCGTTGTCTTAACACATTTTTATGTTGATGAAACCTAATAAATTAAGTACAATTCACTTGTTTTCAAATATATTATATCAATATTTTTTAGCCAAAAAAATATAGATCATCTAAAAAATGTTCTCCATTTACTTAACCATAATTTTTCTGTAATTGGTTTGTGTGAGACCTGGTTAAATGCAAAATCCCACATAAATAGCCTAAATATACCTGGATATATTCTCTTGACTAAGAATAGAGATGGGAGAGTAGGTGGAGGGGTTGCTTTATATATTTATCCAGTAATTTGCAATATATTTCTAGACCCGATCTAAATGCGGTGGGCGATAATTCTTTTGAATGCATTTTTATCGAAATTGTCACTCCACAAAATCATAAGAACATAATTACTGGAGTTGTATATAAAGCCCCTGATGCTAATTTCAATAGTTTTATCACTTGCTCCAAAAATTTACTCCAACTAATTACCAATGAGAACAAGCCCTGCCTAATTTCTGGTGATTTTAATTTTAATTTAATCAATTCCGATAATTGCAGTCAGTCACAGGATTTCTTAGACCTAATTTATTCTTCCTCTTGTATACCACTTGTGACCAGTTCAGTTTTTACACCAAACCCAACAGGTCCCTTAAACAATATGATTTATAGTTTTGTAAATACAATACCGTTATAATCCTGTATGATGTGTAAAACTCTTGTCATGTCCGTGTGTCGTTTATGTAAATAATGCCCACCTGGCACGCTCGTAGCTAGCCGTGTCCAGAGCCGTAGCGCCCTCTTGTGGCCAACTAAACTTTTTAGTACTGTATAGAATGACTTTATTTTACGCGCGCTATACTTTAAGCAAGGAATGCTGAATCACCAGATTTAAACGAAAGTTTAACGAACTATTTGTGCACAATGTAATTTGAATAACCTCAGTCATAGTTCGCTAAGTTTTCCTCTTCAGTGAATTGCAAATGTCAGTTGTTTTTGAAAAACTCACTTTGCCGTGAGGACCATCAATACTAGCTAGCCAAGCAGCCAGTGCATTTGCAAGCAGCCACACCTCACCTTGCAATTATTTTCTATTCCTGGATGGCGATGGCATGGGCTTACCCCCAAGTGATATTTGGATACCAGTCTACAAAACATTCCCTTTGACTGTCGTTTTTCTTATAGCCACATCGATATTTGTCGTTTTTCTTATAGTCACATTTGTTGTATATACTTCATTGTCTCTATTTTTTAATAAATCAAGTATTTTGTGAATATTCCTTAAATTGTTTAAATAAATATATTTGTAGACACACAAATCTTTGCTTCCACACCCAATTGTATTTCTTGTTTTGTGGTAACCGCTCGGTTGGGCAGAGAGTGGCCAAGCTGTCCATTTATCTTCTATCTTTGCTTCCACTCTCCCCGGTTACACACTTATTAGTAAACCAACTAGGATAACCAGCACATCTGCAACTCTAATTGATAATATATTTTCTAACATACTGCCCCCACCAAATTCTGGTATCCTGGTGACAGATATATCTGATCATTTCCCAATATTTACCTCCTTCACTTTTACTACGAATCGTTTTAATTCTTACCCCATTAATTCTCGCGATTATTCTCAAGAAAATCTTGCTAATCTTAAACAAGCGCTTAATACTTATGACTAGTCTTTACTTTTTGATAGCCAGGATGCAAATATAGCCTTTATCAAATTTATGGATATTGTTAATACTAATATTGAAAAGTATATTCCTCTTAAACACAATCGATCTAGGTCGCATAAATTAACTCCAAAATCCCCTTGGGTTACTATTAGTTTATGTAAATCCATTCATCGCAAGAATAAACTCTATCATAGGTTTATTTCAAATCCTACAGATTCTAATCGCTCTAAGTATGTACGCTATAAAAATATCTTAACCAGTACCCTTCGGAATTCTAAACGAAATTATTATGTCAAGCAGTTCGAAAGAGAAAAAGGTAATATTAAAAACACATGGAAAATAATTAATAATATACTTCATAATAATTCTCGACCAAATATTACTTCTATTGACATTGATGGTACTGCTGCCAATAACCCACATTTTATTGCAAATCACTTCAACCACTATTTTACAAACATTGGTCAAAATCTTTGTAATCGTATCCCCTCCAATGACCTCAATTTTAATGACTACTTATTAAATCAAAATACTAGTTCTATTTTCCTATGTCCAGTTACTGAGGAAGAAATTATTTACATTGTTAGTTCATTGCCAAATAAAAAGAGTGCAGGTTTTGATTTAATTAATAGCTCAATGATTAAGGTTGTGATCCAGGCAATCTCCAAACCTTTAACCTTTATTATGAATATGTCTATTTCTACAGGTGTAGTGCCAGAAGATATGAAGATTGCTAGGATCACACCTATCTTTAAGAGTGGCAATGCTAACCTAGTTAATAATTATAGACCTATTTCCGTTCTCACTTCTTTTTCAAAAATTCTTGAACGTATAATTTATAAACGCACTATAATTTTTTTAGTGAGCACAATATAATATCTGATTCCCAATTTGGTTTCCGCGAGAATCACTCGACTTCACACGCTATTATTCAATTAATCGACAAGATAACTTATAATTTAGATGCATCCTATGCTACGATTGGTTTGTTCCTGGACCTCTCCAAGACTTTTGATACGGTCAATCATGATATACTTTTGTCTAAGCTCGCTTATTATGGTATCAGAGGAATAGCCTTGGAGTGGTTCAGGAGTTATCTTTCAAATCGTCAGCAGTTTGTTTCCATTACTGGGGCTCAGTCCTCATATAGCACAATTTTGCATGGAGTTCCCCAAGGATCCATTTTGGGACCATTATTATTCTCGATCTATATTAATGATTTTGATAAATCCTCTGATTTATTTTCATTCATTTTGTTTGCTGATGACAGTAACCTTTTTTATAGTCACCCAGATGTTAATAGACTTTTTGAAATTGTTAATACTGAGCTTATGAACATTACCAATTGGATTAAAGCAAACAGGTTGTCTCCATGGGCGGATCCAGGATTTGTGTAAAGGGGGGGTCCACCCAAGGTCTTAGGCAGGATTTTGTGAATTGGGTGTGTAAAAAAAAAATGTGGGTGTGTAACAATTTGAGTACATGTAACTGGGAAGCATGTACGCGAAGCGCACATCACGAGCGCGTAGCGCGAAGTCCCTGCGGCCGGGGTTCAGGGCCCGCTTAAGGGCCCTGATTTTTTTTTGGTTTATTAGGTGCTCTCTGGCGCAATCGGAGGCCAATTTATACTTATTTTTTGTTAATGTTGTGGCAATATGAAGCCTGATTTTTATACAATTTTTTTTTTAAATCTAATATTTACCATTTTTAGCTGGAATGATAACTTGAAATAAATTTTGACCAGAGGAGTATATTATGGATACCGGTATTGGAAGTTTGGATTTAAAAACAGCGCACACTGACTCACACTACATGTAAAATGAGGTAACGGTTAATTGGTCATAAACCTTAGGCATACTTAACATAGGCAGGATTTGGCTGGGAGCGACCGGCAGTGACTCCATTTAAAATAATAAACAAATTACAAGCCCTAATAGTTATTAAGTAAGTTTAATTTAAAGTTGAATGTTAAAATAAAATGTTACAAGTTGTGTTTAATCTTTAAAAAACTACACGCCAAACGCCCGCTTGTGCTAGCGAGGTTTATTCCGACCGTCTCTACAAACGGTGGAAAAAGCGGCGTGTTTGTTCCAATTTAGTGTTTAGTAATTTACATAAATTTAGCTTAAATTTAGGTCACGTGACAAATATATAAACACTGTGGTTATTGCACTATTGCACTCGTTCTGCTGGGGCTACTCAACCGTCACTTCAAACGGTGAAATTCCAGTGTTTTTATTGGCAAGTCTGCCAAGTAAATGGGCCCAGTGGTGAGCCAAGCATGGCATTTGGGGCAAGCCTGCCCCGTTCAAGCTTATGAAAGCGTTAAAAAAATTAAAATATGTAATTGCCTGAAATGCAATAAGAAGGAATAAACAAACTAGCGGCTCGAAAAACTAAGCAAAAAAAGTCAAATCATAGTCTATATGGTTGTTATTTTGTGTGTGTGGTTTGAGAATAATACACGTAGGCCTATGTATGTGTGTACATGTATGTACGTTGCTTGTTAGGTGAAATACATTTGTTTTCTTTTCGTTTTTTTCGTGTTTTTTTTTTTTCACTTAAGAAAAAAGGGGGGGGTCCGGACCCCTTGGACCCCCCCGCCCCCGTATCCGCCCATGGTCTCTTAATATCAAAAAGACAAATTATATGTTATTTAGTAAAAAACATTATTATAATTTACCTGAAGTCTTTGTCGACAATATACAAATCATACAAACTAATTGTGTTAAATTTTTAGGTTTGTATGTCGATGAGAGTCTCTCGTGGAAAAAAACAAATTAATAATATCTGTGCAATTATCTCCAGAAACATAGGTGTCATATGTAAACTGAAGGTTTTCTTCCCTTATAATATATTATTTAAACTTTATAATACCTTAATTTTACCTTATTTAACATATGGGATATTAGCATGGGGTAATTGCGGTGACGGTCAAATTAATAGACTATTTTAAACAGCAGAAAAGGATTTTAAGAATAATTAATTTTGCTTCTTACCATGAACATAGTAATCCTCTATTTTGTATTTATAAAACTCTCAAAGTGAAAGACATCTATTATCATCAGCTTGGGACATTCATGCACCAACTAAATCATAATAAATTACCAAAATCGATCTGTTCTATGTTTACAAAAAATGATGAAGTCCACCAGCACTTCACCAGACAGTGTAACAAATTTCATCAATCACTTGCTCGTACTACTCGAACCCAAAATACAGTTATGCATGCGGGTCCCAAGCTGCGGAATTCCCTAGATGTTTCTTTAATGAGAATATGGAGTCTTCCATTATTTAAACAAAAATATAAGGCCAAACTACTTACTGGGTACTTACTTACTGTTTAATTAGTTTTTTGTTTACATGTCTCACAGGGTTACAAAATCACTGTTTGTTTTGTGTAGTGTCTTTGTTTTTATGTGTATAATGACAATTAATGTATTTGTCAATAAATTAATGGAGGTTCCTACTCGACAAGCATTTGCTTTTTGGGGACCCCCATCCACATTTATCTTTTCTTTACCTACGTTGTATTATATTGAGACCAGTTATGTGGAAAATAAAACATGAATGAATGAAAAAAGTATTAAGTTAAACACAACTACAGTTTGGTACTGGGCCTATTTCATCATTATTGGTATAATATTTGCTTTGGTCAGGATTCATTTTTAGTGTGCCCTCTTGCTAAACAAATTTGCTTACATCTGGCAAATGAAAGGATATTTTTGCTGATCCGCTGAGCAAGAACCGTCGATGTCTGACGCGACGGTTGGGGGCGCAGAGTCGCAATACGTCTCAGGGTTGTCGCCATCTTGGATTATGAACTGGGTTTCGTCGTTTCCTACCGCCGCCCGCAAGGAAAGACCTATACATTGAGTTGAAAAATGGTGGAAAACGCATGCAGTGAAATTGCACATCCGACTTGTGGACTATTCCATTCACTTGGCGGCACTGCCTTCACAAAAATGCAGAAATCCATGGGTAAGTTAACTAGTGGTTGGTTTGTGACGTACCCGTGCGCATGCGAGATGAGGTTAAAGTGCGAACGGCCCCAGTCGAACCTTGGAGTCTAATTTTTGTGGCGCCGAAAACATCATACTTACGCCAACAAAACAATTTGTGTACATGATGTTTCCTTTATTTACGGTTTATTATACTCGGCGCGAACGCGAATTGGTGACGTTCGCGCAGAAAATTCCCAAAAATTGAACAAATTTTCCCTCCAGCTAACTTTCGCAGCGAATGCTTTGTCGACGTCAAATTGATAGCTAAGGCCCGTTTCAAACGTCGCGCTTCTGCTGTGTCGAATACAAATCGACTTGATTTTGTTTTGTGTTCGACACGGCACAAGCACGATGTTTGAAACATAAAGGCTCGGCATATTGATTTCGGCTAGGCAAATTGAATTCGGCTAGGCAGAAGAATTAAGCTTGACAGGGTCTGTCGTGCTTATGCAATGTAGCACGGCAGTTAAGCATGGCGCGGTTTCAAACGTCGTGCTTCTGCGAGCTGCCGTGTCAATGCAATTATAATTTAAAGTTGGCCCCCATATCGTTCGTTATTAAGAATGCGCATTCTCATAGCATATGTGCGAGTAAACAAAACCAACACACAAAATGTTTTTTGTTTGTCATGCTTTCGGTTGTGAGCAAGTTTGGGTGCTGCTGATCTAGTCCCTTTTGTCGATTTCCGATTCAATGTTACCCCCCCTTTTTTTCGATAGTTGATCCCTGCTGCACGCTGCATGCACTCTGCCATAAATGGTTTGCTGTTGATAAGCAACGCAAGCATTTACCACAGCCCATAATTAAGTACCTATTACTGCATATTTTGTTGACCTTGATGTCAAAATTGTGATCTTCTGGGGTGCTGAATCGATTTTTGACGTTTTTTTAAATAGTTTTTTTAATAATCAGAGGTCAAGGTCACGTTAATCAGGCGAAGGTAATAAAATGCGTGTTTTTATTTTTGTTCACCGGCATTTTCTTACCTAAACACGTATAGTGATATAGAGGCTTACTGATTGCTAAATAAATGTCCACATGATCCCAAATACCAATTCAATTTTTTGAAAAAAAAACATTGTTATGTCTCGATGATTTACCCCGCCCCCGAGTTTTGGATATAGACTCAATATTATTAAAATCTAAAAATATAACTAGGAACAAAAGTAGTTATATGTATTTGTTTATGGACTTGGAATCAATTGGTTGTTGCGAACATCAATTTACTACAATTCGGGCGATTCACAATGCAGTGCGCCACCAAGCGTTTGACTCAAAAGAGCAACTTTTAAACTTTACGGTCGACTTCTTCCGTATATCATACTGTAGTGAAATATCTATTCTTCATTGTTCACGCGAGGTACAACACAAAGTTAAATGTATCCGGAAGCGTCGTTGATTAAAACATTGTTATTTGCAGAAAAAATTGTAACTTTAATCGTGCGCGTCCAAAAAGACGTAAAAACTGATGAGTTTATGCAAAATGAATACCGTTTTTCAAACTGATGCCGACTTTTCCCCATGATGCACTGCGGGTATAGCAGGATTTGCGCCTCCAACGGCAGCTTCTAGGTAATGTGAATCGCTCGAATTGTGTAGACTTGGGAAAAGAACATTGTTCGTCGCCTGGTCACTCATTAGCAATCACATAATTTACACACGGGCATTCCATGATTCTATACCACAAAATAGTATTTTCTCGTGCGACTGTGTAAACAGAAAGTATAGATGAGCACTTTTTGAACTTGGCTTGAAGTCGGTTCATACTTCACGCGAATGTCATAAAGTCACGTTGAAACTTTAATTGTTTGCGTCATGAAATTCGCTTCGCATTCGCGTGAAGTATGAACCGGCCTTTACGGTCTAGAATCACACTTACCTACAGGACCTTGATCGCGACTTACGATGATATTCACTTGTTTGCCTTAAAAATACAAACAAAGAAACATGGGTAAAATGAGTTGTCAAAAGTTGGCACAATTGCTTCATTGCGGCAGGTTTCCTGTAATCGGCTGCACGTCCAAAATGAATTACATGTCAACTTGAATACAGGGCTAAGTATGTCACGTAGTGTCTATTGAAAATATAAATTAGCCCACAAAAAATGGTTTGAGGTCCTTATCCAGTTGCATCATACCTTGATAGAATTATAGTTAGGCAGATATGAAATTTATAAAGGTATGAAATTTAGTATATATCAGTATTATGGCCAATGTAATATTTTCAGAAGTGGCGCTATCGCAAAAACGCCCTCGGCCGGTCGGCCATGGCGGCCATTGTTTCTCTCAAAATGGTTGCTAAAACACATTATTGACTGAGTGAATGCAGTAATGTTATTTCAATAAAAGACCTTCAAAGGATAGACCGGAATATTATCCCAATAGATTTGCAAGGGTTAGGCAGAAAAGAAACAAATAGACGACATAAATCATGACAGTTCACAGGCAGCTCCTTTAGATGTCCTTTACGAGACACCGTAGGAACTGAGCGTACCAAAGGAAAGTTTTCACAATGCGCTTAGCCTGTGATTGGTTCCAAGTTATCGGATGATTTCACGTGCATAATTCAGCTAGTAAGTGATATTTTGGGTGTTGGTGCATAGAAAGTAAAACATAAATGTAAAAAGAACAGGAAGTGATAGCTTATAATTATTGTAGAAGAAGGCTTTTCAGTTGGGGTAAATTGCAATGCCTAAATAGAGCACATGGTAGGCCTACATGTACATTGACGTAAACATTTACATGATTTACGTTAAGCAAATGACGGCATCAATGACCTAACGTAAAGGACTATAACTAGCTTGGGCCGTTTTCCAACCAAACCCCAGCTTCGTCTTTGTCTTGAGCTTGTTTATGCAGTTTGGCAATGGTGGTGATGGGGCTGGAGACGGAGCCCATGGGGTTCGAAAGACGACCCTAGCGTTGAAAAATGACCAAAGCCCTGTTATTGGTCCGCGCTTATACTTATAGACGATGTGCCCCCTGTTTACATCTGTATTTAAATGTGCCCGGCAGTATGCGCACGCATCTTGTTTTACATAAATTTGGTTAAGAGAAGACATCAGAGGGCGATCTGACCTGCGACGTAACTCTTTAAGAAAATGTTATGTAAAACACGATGTGTGCGCATACTGCCGGGCACATTTGAATACAGATGAAAACACGTGACGTCAGAGGGCACATCGTCTATACAATCAGCTGTTCATTCATGTGTTAAGTGAACTTCGTTGTCCGAGACGGAGATGGTTTCCACCTTTAAACAAAAATGAAAGGCATTCGACCAATTATCTTGTTGGCAACAACACCACTTTTGTTGTTATCAGATATCTTTATATCTTGCTTCATTATGACAAAACCGCAACAACATGAGGACGGATAGTATTTACACATGAACCATTGATTTTTTAGGAATCGGCCACGTGCGTTTAGCTTCTAAACATGACACCGAGCCCCAGCGAACCACAGCGATCTGGCATTAATGGAGAAATCGCCTCGGACGTTCTGATTCTTGTCAGTTCGTTCTTCTACTTTCCTTGCGCGTCGTGCAGATCTTTTCTCTTCTTTGTTGTTCCTCAACCAGATCTAAATCGTTGTACCAATTTCGTACTGTTTCCTTGTAGCTCGCTACAAAAAAATTGCCACAGTGGGACTGACTGGGGCTTTAGCAAGAAAAGTGTTTACTCGAAAAACACAGAACAACAACGATCACAACAACCACAACAGCGAAATCAACAGCAACTAACCAGCACTACTAACGTGCACCAGAACAACAACACCCCAACAGTATTAATTGCAACGGAAGCTTTCTCCCTCGCCTACTTTAATACAGATATGGATATTGTTGACTTTACAGGGGTCATGTTTTTGTTGCTAAATAACAACCGAAATACAACGAAGTATCAAATTCAGAGAGAAGGGATACATACCTATAGATCCACACTTGTACAGGTTTGCTATCTGTTTTGCGCTCAGAAGACCGTCGAACACAACCAGATTGCTGTATGCAGCAGAGCCACCCAATACGTCAGCAGGGTATGTAACATCACACGTATTTGGAAAACCGATGTAAAGATGAGTGCATCCATCAGATTGAGGCCCACGTGCTTGATCGTTCGCGTATATGGCATTAACCATCTCCCCGTCGACAAATACTTTCAAGTCAATTCTCACCGTGCTTGACACATCCGCTGTGAATGCGAAATGAAACCACTTGTCCAGTGGTATCTTACTTTTGTGAAATTTCTGCACAATAAAATGTTCGGATCTTACCATGATCCGGAATCTCTGATCCTCTTTTTTATACAGGAAAGCTATTCCCCTGGCAGCACCAGTCTGCCCCCCAGAGCTCAAGTAATACCAGGCGATTTTGTTCTCATTTGGAGAATGTTCCGGTGTGTAGATTTTCAACCAAATGGTCCAGGTCACACTTTGAGACTCGCACAGGCTAGGGTCCGAGACACAAGTCCCTGCAAAGTCTCCGAGATCTAAGTAGGACGCAACCGATGTATGCACTGCGCAGGGTTGCCCAACCAGCTCCGGGCCGGGAACCATTTGAGCAGTTCCCACCACTTGATACGCCTCGTTATTCACCAATGGGTTATTCTCGCACGTTTTGACGTCACTCGTTTGACTAAAGGGTTCGTTCAGAATTGGTTGCAAGTCCACAACTGAAATATAGAACAACGCGATCACAATGGTTAAATTTGATTCGAGGCCAACTTTTTTTTTATACCGGCACGACGTATGGCAGAGTGAACCATCTTGCTTCGTATGTATAATTTTGACAGTCTCGTCCTTTAAGACAACATGACGCTGGTGCCCCGCTCCTTTCGCAGCGCCTACTACTATACTTGAAATACTTTAGTGTAATTGAACATGTACATAGATTTCCAATCCTGGTCAATAGAGGGCGCCCTTTTATACTGGTTATTAAAATGCGAATATTTAAATAACTGGTAAACTTGAGATTGGGGATTTTGGTTTTTCGTGATCCATATGGTCTCAGCTAACAAACTGCAGTGATTTCACTTGTTCGTGATAAAAGGCGCTTAAAGAAAATAGCTTCATTCCTTTTAATGCCAACCTTGACGCTAAAATTGATCCACTCAACCAAGGCCTGACACGACGTTAAAACAAAACGGTTTCATTATTAAACGCCAGCTTTGACAGTAATTGCGGTTGAATTCGGTTCGATACCAATAGTTGTAATGGGCGGGGACAACAAGCATAGAACGGACTGAGATTGCATTGGTGCAAAATGAGGGTTCATTCTGGTTGGATGTCTATTGATGGACAGGCCTAATTAAGTAAACGAACCACTGAATTGGTAGATTCCATTGTTGCAAATTAGGGGGATGATTGTAGAACACAGTGGCAATGTGAACGTGTTGTTCATTGATGTTCGTGTTAGTGATAAAAGTCGTTAAAGAAAAAAAGCTCCATTCATTTAATGCCAACCTTGAGCCTGAAATGTCGTTTTCTCTTAAACCCAATATTGAATCCTTTAAGCAAGCAGTCGTATAAGTATGCTGGTGCAAAAGTTTGGAATAATATTCCTTCTTCAGTTCAGATGTCGTTATCGTTTTATAATTTTAAATGTTTATATAAGAAACTCTATTTTAAATGATTTAAATTTTTGTTTTTTGTAATTTTGTGTATACTGTCCTACTTTGTATAATTTTGGTTACAGAACATTGGTGTAAAACAGCTTGTGCTGATCTTTTTATCCTGTTTAAATCTATTTTAATAAATACAATAATAAATATAGACAGGCCTAATTAGGTATACAAACCACTGAATTGGTAGAATCCATTGTTGCAAAATAGGGGGGGGGGGGGGGTGTAAAACGTGGCAAGGACAACGTGTTGTTTATTTATGTTCATGTTTGTGATAAAAGGCGCTTAAAGAAAAAAGCTCCATTCATTTATTGCCAACCTTGACGCTAAAATGTGGGTTAATTCAGTTCGATACTCGCGCCATTCGAGCGTTGCAACTTTTTTTTCTTAACCGTCCCCTGAGATACCCCACCTTCCCGCAAATCAGCCGTAACTCTGCACGGGTTAACCAGTTCGCGCCGGATGGCGTATATAAACGCAAAGTTTTTCCCAGATTCAAAACGGATGACGCATAAACACGTCACGAGCAAGGCCGGAATTGTCTGTCAGCAAGGCCGGAATTGTCTGTTAGCAGCGAGCAAGGCCGGAAATGCGTGAGTGTGCTTCCCGGTACTTTCGGCCTGAACCCGCCTCGGATCGAGTTTCGTTAAAAATATTTTTTTTCGAGGGAGTTCATCCATAAAACTGATAATTCAACTCTCAAGGTGTTGAATTCATCAGTTTAATGTTTCGTCGGGTGCCCGGCAGAAGGATATTTGTGTTCTTTCATGAAATCGTCGTTGCATCACCTCCGCCATTTTGAAAATAGTTGTGTCCGACTAGACTTCCTGCGGAATCGTGTGGCAACGTTAAAATGATGTGACGGGTAAAATAGTAATTCCTTTACTTCAATCATAAAACTGTGAGTGTCTTTTATCAAGCTTAATAAGTTATCCACGTAAATTACGATGGCAAAACAATTGCTACGCCGCATGTCTTAATTACGCCACCTAAATTGACCGCGCAAGCTACGCCATAATTTGTTGCGTAAGCCGCGGACTTGCGCACTGTCCGACTTTCGTGAAACTGTCGTAAGCGAAATGTTGCGCTGCACCAAAAAGTGCTTTATCGATCGATTGAGTACCAAATGACATACTCAATTGTGTTCCAAAATTTGGCAATCGAACAAGACTGTTTAGTCGAAGAAAGCCCAATTTGACGGCCAATCTAAATGTTTTAATATTCCCTTTTTTTGGCGTTTCTCATTAGCTAGTTCCAGTGCTCTACCATCCCAATATGTTCACCAAATCATTGTTGTATTTTTCCTTTTCTTGCGGTTTATGAACTTTATTACTAGTATTACATGAGAAAGATATAGAAAAGGAATTAATTTTCTGACGTAGGAACGTAGGAAGAAAATTAAGTATACGAACCACTGAATTGGTAGATTCCATTGTTAGAAAATAGGGGGGTTATTGTAGTACACGGTGGCAATGAGAACGTGTTGTTCATTGATGTTCGTGTTTGTGATAAAAGGCGCTAAAGAAAATAGCTTTATTCATTTTAATGCCAACCTTGAGCCAAAAATGTCGTTTTCCCTAAACCCAATATTGATTTCTTTAAGCAGTCGTATAAGTATGCTGGTGCAAACGTTGGGAATAACATTCCTTCCTCAATTCAGAAGTTGCCGTCGTTTTATTATTTTAAATGTTTATATAGGAAACTTTATTTAAATGATTTAAATTTTTGCTTTTTGTAATTTTGTGTATACTGTCCTACTTTGCATAATTTTTTTTAACAGGACATTGACGTAAAACACCTTGTGTTGATCTTTTTATCCTTTTTAAAGCTATTTTAATAAATAAAATAATAAAAATAAACAGGCCTAAATTAAGTATACGAACCACTGAATTGGTAGATTCCATTGTTGCAAAATAGGGAGGGGGTGATTGTAAAACATGGCAAGGACAACGTGTTGTTCATTGATGTTCGTGTTCGTGATAAACGGCGCTTAAAGAAAATAGCTCCTTTCATTTAATGCCAACCTTGACGCTAAAATGTGGTTTAATTCAGTTCGATACTCGCGCCATTCGAGCGTTGCAACTTTTTTTCTTAACCGTCCCCTGAGATACCCCACCTTCCCGCAAATCAGCCATAACTCTGCATGGGTTAACCAGTTCGCGCCGGATGACGTATATAAACGCAAAGTTTTCCAGATTTAAAACGGATGACGCATAAACACGCCACGGGCAAGGCCGGAATTGTCTGTCAGCAAGGCCGAAAATGTGTCAGCAGCGAGCAAGGCCGGAAATGCATGGGTGTGCTTCCCGGTACTTTCGGCCTGAACCCGCCTCGGATCGAGTTTCGAGAAAAATAATTTGTTCAAGGGATTTCATTCATAAAACTGATAATTCAATTCTCAAGGTGTTGAATTCATATACCCAGCACGATATGTGGCAGAGGGGTACCCCCCTCTTATCCCTATACTTTATACGCACTCAACACTATTGTAACCTAACCATCCCCCCTGAAACCTAAAAGGAATTCCTGAGATTCCGGGAACACAATGGTCAACACAAAAGAGGGGGGTTTTCTCTGCCACATATCGTGCTTCATATGTGAATTCATCAGTTTAATGTTTCGTCGGGTGCCCGGCAGAAGGACATTTTCAGACGCGAAAATCACTTCCATGAAAATTGCACTGAAAGGCTTCAATGTTCCCCCACGAGTATTATAACACTGATGTTTTCTCAAAGTCACACGTATCATAAATCGTACGTACATTATAATTGGTCACAAGTCTGAATCACAATCTTTTGGAAGCAATTTGTGTTAAATTCCGACGGATATGTTTAAATGTCATTAGAGAATAGGCAGTTGTTTTGCATAATATGCCCTTTTGTTATAGGGACGTTTCGGTGATTACCCGTTTGCGCATAAGGGCACACGCGCATAATGCCCGGGCATTATGTGCTGCCCGGGCACACAGCAGTTGGGAAGGTCAACTGTTATTAAGAGTAGTCACTGACCACTCACTTATAATGATTCAACACTTTTAATTGTAAGCGTGTGGTCACATAGAAGTCTCGCGCATAAAGGTCATGTTTATTCGACCGATCTGGCCTTTTTGTAATTTAACTGACTATGAGCCCTGCGTTGTTTCAACATTTTATTATACTTACGCCTAATCTAGTGAAACCAATGGCTTTTACCATTCACCCTAGTAAAAACGGATTGATTGTTAAAAAAAATATGTGTCCAACCAATATATATTTTTTTAAATACCAAAATATTGGTAATTTGACATTTGTTTTTGTTAAAATGACCATTATAATTGGTTATTTCGACCACTATTTTGGTTAAAATTAACCAATTTTATTGGTTTGGCATATATCTACCAATCAGTTGCTTATTTCAACCAATCGTTTTCAGGGTGTACTTTTTGGCTGTTGTAGAAATGACGAACGCTCTAAGCCATGATTTTTATCCCTAAACAAATCTACCTATTTGTGCATATGAAGCACAGAGAGGTGAGCTATAGATCGAAAGGTCTGTGGTTCCAATCCGGCTGTTGTTTACGTTTATCTTTGTTTTTGCAAACTTAACCTTGTGGATTATTTAAACCATAGAGCACCGCTGAAGGAGAAACCGAGTAAGATACATAAGTGCCTCGAAAAAATACAACAAGAACCGCTACGCGAGATAGTTTATAGTGAATCTGAACATGTGTGGTCAAATTTACTGACATTTATATTTACTAGTTCTATTGAAACAGTTAATACTGTTCATACATTATGTAAATACAGAGTACATTTTGTTTAGTTTTTGTTTTGCAATACTTAATTGTTGACCTAAATGCAATTTTGATTACTGAAATGTCAACACAAGATGTAAACAAAAATGGTACCAACTTACTCGTTGTTTTCACGGCAGATGCATTTAGCCAAATGAAGGGTGTTACATCAATTATGTTCTTGAAGATGTCGTCGGCGTACTTCAAAATGAATAACATGTCTTCGTTGTCTGTTGCCGTTGCAAGGGAGCCGCTTCGACCGTGATATTTGAGACGCTGGCAGAACGCCTGCGCTTCCGTGTACGACAAATGATCTGGGTAATACCTGTAGCACTTGTTTCTGTTCTCCATCCATTGGAAATTACACGACGAACATGCTGCTTGAGTGAAATCAACTAAATCCGCGGTAAGCGCGACCGCCAAAATTAGCCCAAGCGCCATCGTGAGATCCCAAGAGCACAATGTGTGGCTGTAACTAAACTCGCTCAAAACCCGACACGGCGCTCAAAGAAAACGGCTGCTTCGAACGCCAGCCTTGACAGTAATTGCAAATTAATTAAAAGGGTCTGGTACCAAGTATAGGACTGACTGAGATTGCACTGGTGATACCACAAGGCTTTGGTTGGATGTCAATATATTGACAGGCCTAATTAGCTACACGAACCACAAGTGGTAGATTCCATTGTTGCAAAATAGGAATGTGATTGTAAAACGTGGCAATGATGCTGTTCAGCGTTGGTGTTAGTCGCGTTTCGTGGCTGTTGCCTTAAAGTGGTAGTATACCATTTCTGTGAGATGTGTATTCCTATCATCTAAAGCAGCAACATTTATCAACATCCAAAGAGTGGTGCTTTATTGACAACTAATGTAACAAAGTTTAAACTCTATGAATATTGTGAATATTAAGATTTCGATTGCAATTCCAAACTTTCCGAGTCACAATTTGACAATTAGGCCTATCCCCATTCGGGCTGCGTTCTCATTCAGCCGACCAATAAACAGCGCCCACGCGCACGTGTACGTCGTCCCATGCTTTAACCGCGCTTCATTTTATTGTTCTTTATTGCTCTTTATTGCTCTTTATTGCTCTTTCTTGAACTTTCTTGCTCCTTTTCTGCTCTGTTTTCGCTCTTTTTCTGCTCTTTCTTGCTCTTTCTTGCTCTTTTTGTGCTCTTTCTTGCTTCTTTTCTGCTATTTCTTGTTCTTTCTTGTTCTTTCTTGCTCTTTCTTGCTCTTTCTTGCTCTTTCTTGCTCTTTCTTGCTCTTTCTTGCTCTTTCTTGCTCTTTCTTGCTTTTTCTTGCTCTTTTTTGCTCTTTCTTGCACATTTTCTGCTCTTAGATTGCTCTTTATTGCTCTTTATTGCTCTTTCTTGCTCTTTTTCTGCTCTTTCTTGCTCCTTTTCTGCTCTTTATTGCTCTTTATTGCTCTTTTTCTGCTCTTTTCTCGCTCTTTTTTGCTCTTTTTTCTGCGCTTTCTTGCTCATTGTTTGCTCTTTCTTGCTCATTTGTTGCTCTTTCTTGCTCTTTTTTGCTCTTTCTTGCTCTTTATTGCTCTTTATTGTCTTTGTTCTGCTCTTTATTGCTCTTTGTTGCTTTTTATTGCCTTTTTTCTGCTCTGTCTTTAGCACACCGACTAAATACTCACCAGGTAGAAAATACATAAGGCAACGAATGAGCAAAAAAGAGCAAAAAGCCAACAAAGAGCAATAAGGAGCAGAAAAAAAGAGCAAGAAAGAGCCAAAAAAGAACAAGAAACAAAAAAAAAAGAGCAAGAAAGAGCAATAAAGAGCAAAAAAATAAATGAAGTTGATGATCTTGACAATTCTGACAAGGATAATTATAAACCCGATTTAAAAAAGCGTAGATTTGGAGATTCCGATTAAAAAACAGGGAAACTGAATCTACTCAAGATGAAGACGAAGATGTCGAGAAAAATAAATCTGAACCCAAAGCAGAGACGGAAAATGAAGATGTCGAGGAAAATGATTCGGAATCCGAAACGGCGGTAGAATATGATGATGATGACGAAGATGTCGATGATGATGATTTAGAATCCAAAACGGAAGTAGAATATGATGACGAAGATGATGACGACGAAGATGTGGATGGAGATGATTCGGAATCCGAAACGGAGATAGAAAATTATGATGATGACGGTGACGATGATGATGATGACGACGAAGATGTCGATGAAGATGATTCAGAATCCGAAACGGAACAAAAATATTATGATGAATTATCATATAGGGATAAGTCCAGTTCTGAGTTGGAAGACAATGCCACCTATTTAGACTGGTTAGACGAGGCCAAAGAAAAAACTGGGAAAATGTGGAGTGACAAATATGAAAAGTACGTCAACCGAGCTATGGAAGAAGATCGGGCCAAGGAAAAAGCCGACAGAAAGACTCTCTGGGCAGTCAAGCGAATCTTTTTCAACAACTACAAGAATTTTTTGTCAAGTTACCTACATCTAAAAGAGAATGAGACTCATCAAGATATTGTGGAAGACTTTGAAGAAAAAATAAATAAAGGTATGGCAGTTAACAAAGCCCTGAACAGAGTAATACCTAAACACCTGGCCAAATTTGACGGACTGTTTCAACAAGATGATTAAAGATGTAGTTTAAGAATGTCAATGGTAGTTGTCTTAATAACCTAGTATTGCCTAGAACAAAATTATATTTATAAAATACTCCCCTCTGTTAGTGGCTTTTAGTTGCAAAGATAAGTTGCAAAACAAAACAAAACAAAATATTTGAACAAAGACAAATCAAAACAGTGTTTCACAGAATAATGATGTAAATAAAGCAACAGTGTTATAATGTCTATACCTTCTCTGTTCGTATTGTCTGTTTTGTTTGCTATTTTAGACTAATAGTTTACAAAAGACTACTGTATTAAACAATGATCTTGTTCCTTTGGGTAACACAAATAACTAATATATAAAATGTCACCTCTGTTAGTCATTCTTACAGTAATCCATAATGGTTATTCATACTACATGTATTACGTTACAAATATTGGAGAATAAAATCAAACGTATAAAGACTAATCAAAGAACTGTGTTTCAGAGAGAGATAATGTCAATAAAGCAATAATGTTATAATGTATATACCTTCTATGTTTGTATTTATTTAGTGTTGTCTTTTTCTTACAGTTTAACATACTCTTAGTATAGTGTAAAAAGCTGCTCTTCGTATAGTTCCCCGCTCCATTTCTTGTTTTTGAACAGAGGTGAGCAAAATCATCGGCTTTACCTTGTAAACTCTGATCCAAACCTGGTAGGATTTCTCACTATTCTTTAAAATACTCGGCTCGACTCCAACTGACGGCCCCGAGAGCAATAACCCAAACGGTACATAACCATGTGAACGTTTGTAAACGTATTGTGCCAAGTGTAAAATAATAAACCTCGAATCAATTGTTATTTCAATTACTAAATATAACTAAGCAACAAAAAAACACACACAAAATATTTTAAAAAGGAAATGTGACTTACCAGTGTTTGACCACCTCGCTTCCTCTTCCATCCGAGAAATGCGATCAAGTTGTGATGGAGTCGGATCCGGCAAGACACAGCGGAAATAATTGTCTTGCGATATTTTGGTGGCGGAATGACGAGGTTCACTTTTGCCTCGGTTTTTATACACTACGGATGAAAGGTACTCAATTAGTCTGTCTGCAGATGCTTCTATTAATTGTTTTCTGTTAGTGGTAACAATTAATAATAAACAAAAAAAAGAGAAGAAAAAGGTTATTTAATAAATAATTTATATATCACCACGTTTAAGCCTAGGGGTTTTGCAACAGTGACCAGTGTCAATTATGTTGTCTGACGGAGGAAGTCCGTATTTTAACCGTATTAAACTTAAGCCTATACACGTAGTACACACGCGACGTATATTTAGTGGACCCTTTCAAGGTTAATGGATTGTAATCAGTCTATATACCAGTCGGGGGTTTTCATAGCCCGACCAGTCCAAATTACGTTGTCTGGACATGTACTATATACACACCCTGTTTATAGTGAAAACACTGTACATGTACATGTACTCTTGCTTCTCTTAACCCGATGGTGTACATTATAATTCACTTAGTCTAAGTTTGTACTACAAAATATATTGAAGAACTAGATAACCTGTACATTTTGTATATTTTTTGTTTGTTTAAGTATTTATATTTTTAAAGAATACTCATGTTAGGAAGTAACTTGCAGTTTAAACTTGTTTTCCAAATAAACCTCTGTCTCCTTAGAGGTCGGCGAAAGATCGTGCGATATGGCGGTCACAGTCACAATTAAAAGTGCCCCGTACGCTGCCATGACGGGGCCCGGTGGGTCGCCGACCGGCGATCGGCCGACTTTCTTGGAAATGGGGTCGAATTATTGGCCCGTTTATCGGCCGGTGTCCGGCAGGCACTCGTCTGGTGCCCTGCTTATGTCCTTGCGATACCCCTGCGGTATCCGGCAGGGTGCCAACCAATTCGTACAGGTCGTACGGCGGCCGGACGGACATCTGTAGTGTGCCTGTCGAGTGGCCAGCGATCAACGGCCGGCGGCAGAAGCTCTCCTCTGACCTTCTTAATGGCCCTGTCACACTATAACGTTTTAGGCCAACGCGTGAGTAGCGCGTTAAAAATAGTTGATATGCTGGCAAACGCTGAACTTCCACAGAAAAAGTCAAGTTGAACCGTGATTTCAGCGTGTCCATAACGCGTTAATAACGGGTTCATAGCGTTCGCTAGCGCGTGAATAACGCGTTAGTAACGCGCTCGACGACTGATGAACGACTGCCCAGCGCGTGAGTAGCGCGGTCCAACGCGCGCCAGCGTACGGCAACGAACACATGATTAGTTGTACAAAAAGATGACGCGCTACTACAGTAATGGCCCTGTCACACCAGAACGTTTTAGGCCAACGTGTTGAAATTTCGGCAACACGCAGGTAAACGCTGACCAACGCTAGGCCAGCGTTCGCAACGCGCTGAGCGCGTTACCCACATTCTGGAACACGCTGTCACACGCTGAGACAAAAATACGTTTTTCAACATACCTAAACAAATTGAGCGTTTGCCAGCGTGTGACTGCACACGCTAGCGGCGCGCAAGAAGGCCGTTACTTACGCGTCGAACGCGCTAGACGATCGTTACCAACCCACTACTTTCACGCTGGCGACCCGCTGTCGTATTTCTTATATAAATCAGTGAGGCGTTCATTACACACTGAGCGCGTTCCTCACACGCTACTTACGCGCCGACATACGCTATGAACCCGTTATCAACCTGTATGAACACGCTGAAATCACGGTTCCATTTGACTTTTTCTGTGAAAGTTGAGGAATTGCCAGCGTATCAACTATTTTTAACGCGCTACTCATGCATTGGCCTAAAACGTCCTGGTGTGGCAGGGCCATAACCACCAGCGTGTCGCAAGCGTACGCCGGCGTACGCCAGCGTGTGAGTAGCGGGTTGATAACGATTGCCTAGCGTGTTCGACGCGTGAGTAACGAATCTAAAACGCGCCGCCAGCGTGTGCAGTCACACGCTGGCAAACGCTGGAAATTGTAGCTATTTTGAAGAAAAAAAATTCCTCAGCGTATGACAGCGTTTCCCAGCGTGTGAGTAACGCGCTCATCGTGTTGCTAACGCTGGCCCAGCGTTGGTTAGCGTTTGCCAGCGTGTTGCCAAAATTACAACACACTACTCACGCGTTGGCCTAAAATGTTCTGGTGTGACAGGGCCATTAAATCAGAAAATGCCGTTGATACCTCCACAACGCTTGCGGGCACCTGCACAGCGCGTGTAGGTCGCCCGGTTGAGGGAGAGGTTGGCGTTTGCACGCTATACCGCTACAACCTGGTTCTTGTTGCATTGGTGGCTAAAAAAGAGATGTAGTACTTGCACTATGAAACTTGTGTGATAAACTGTGTGTAGATGTAGATGAGCCGCTTATTTTACCCTGTGAGCCCCGGCCGATGCATGACCGATTTCAGGCTGGGCGCCGGCAGGGCGCCGTCTGGCCCCCGGCCGATTTCCGGCCAGGCACCGCCAAATCGGCCGGACGCCTGGCGGGACCCGGTCGGCGTGTGGGCGGCGCCTGGCCGATATATTGATTGTCTGGGTTGTCCAAAATTTGGCTCGGCGTCCGCCCGACGTGTGCGATGCCCTGCCGGACATCGGCTAGGCATCGACCGATTTATTGGCAATCAGTTTGCGATGCGAAACGCCGCACCAGGTTTTAAGTCCGAGTTAAAAGTAACTCGATGCCCGCCCGATGCCAAAAAATGACCCGGCAGCCGCAAGGAGTCCCGTGGGGCCCCGGCCGAAAATGCCTAGAAATCCGCCGCAAACTAATCGCAAACCAATCGAAAGCCAATTGTGACTGGGGTATAAGTTACCTGAACAAAACTCGTAATCTTATTGGTCAATGCGTGCGTAGTGATTGACAGGCCGGATCGGTCCATTAGTGTGTTAAAATGAGACATCAAATGTCCAAATCTGAAAAATGTTGACACCGAGTTATAAGTAATTTTCCAAAAGAGGTCAAATTGACATAGGGACCAAGTTTTGCCTATGTTTGAATAATTGCCTGGCCTACACTGCAAAAACTGTTTTTTTTAGCAAGTAAACAAAATTCATGTTTGTAAATATGCTTACATGCTAAACATGTTTAGCAATGAGGATGGGTAGTGTTTAGTCATTGAACATTGATGTTTAGGAATTGGACACGTGCGTTTAAATCACCAATTATAACCACATTGCAATGTACATGTACACTTGCACATCCGAACAATTGTTTTTTAAAGGTATATTCCACCTTTTAGGACACAACTATGATTCTTGAGGCGTGTTTCATGCACTTGTATCCAATATTGTCAGGATGTGATTATCCATGTTCGAGATATCAGTCACCCGGACACCGTAACGCAGAAGTGTGACGTCATTCGGGTGTTGACAGAACTCGGTGTCTCCGATTCACTCATTGATAACATAGTGAAAGTCTGCAACAAGGCAGATAAACTCAAACAGTTAGTCCATTCACTTATTTTTCCCAAACTTGTACTGCAAATGTGACCTGGCACCACGAAAAGTCGCACATGGCCAAAACAAGTTATTGGCCGAAACGTCCATATTTCAAGTGGGAGGTCGGTTTCGAGTTGTTAACGTGTTTACATACAAAACACCCTTCTTTATCATATCCTGAAATTGTATAGCTCAAATAAAACTCTAAAGTGTGTGTTTTTGGTGGCTGAATTGCACTGAGTGATAGTATAGTTAGCGCGGTTCACAGTTTTTTCAAAACAAGGGAGCATGACTTCAGCAATTTCAAAAGAGAATAGCAGCGCGTAGGAATTAGCTACAGCAACACACAATACATCATTTGAAAGCTAAGGACTTCTTCTTTCTAGAAATGTAACAATGTCAATTTTGTTATTTTGCGACTTTCCACCCATTTCGTGGTGCCAGGTCACAATTATGGAAATTAAGGGCTTGTCGAATTGTTGTAAACTCATCACTAGTGCTGGGCAAGTAGTGAATTTTAATACTCGGGTACTCGCAAGCAAATTTACTCCCGAGTAGTCGAGTAGACATGGGCAGTTAACAGATTTCTCGTAGAGCAGAAAAACTGATACGCATTAGTACAGGTACGAAGTGAAGTGGTAACCTGTTATTCCGCAGTGGGATAACCTTTCAGCGAAACGTTTTGGTTCATCGTTGGGAGAGCGAGTTGAAGCAAATGATTCCTTGAATGCTCGCTTCAATTATAACATCCACACAAACAGCAACTTTAGTGCAGAAACTGCAAAGTACCAGTAGGTCAACACTGTGAAAACAAGTTCCTACTCACGAGTACCCTCTTTACTCGTGCCCAGATGAGTACACGAGTAATAACTCACAAGTAATACGAGTAGCGCAAACTACTCACGAGTAACATGAGTAGCACGAACTACTTACGAGTAATATGAGTAGCACAGGCTACTCACGAGTATCATGAGTAGCCTCATGAACTACTCACGAGAAAAATCGAATAAAGCAAACTACTCACGAGTTATACGAGTAGCGCAAACTACTCACGAGTAATATGAGTAGAGCAAACTACTCACGAGTAATACGAGTAGCACATACTACTTGCGAGTAATACGAGTAGCGCAAACTACTCACGAGTAATACGAGTAGCGCAAACTACTCACGAGTTATACGAGTAGAACAACCTACTCACGAGTAATGCGAGTAGAGAAAACTACTCACGAATAATACGAGTAACACAAACTACTCACGAGTAACATGAGTAGCACATACTATTTACGAGTAATGTGAGTAGCGCAAACTACTCACGAGTAGTACAAACTACTCACGAGTAATACGAGTAGCACAGGTTACTCAAGAGCAATACGAGTAGCACAAACTACTCCACGAGTAATACGAGTAGCACATGTTACTCAAGAGCAATACGAGTAGAGCAAACTACTCACGAGTAATACGAGTAGTACAAACTACTCACGAGTAATACGAGTAGCACGGGTTACTCAAGAGCAATACGAGTAGCACAAACTACTCACGAGTAATACGATTAGCACAAACTACTCACGAGTAATACGAGTAGAACAAACTTCTCACGAGTAATATGAGTAGCACACACTACTCACGAGTAACATGAGTAGCACACACTACTCACGAGTAATACGAGTAGAACAAACTAAATGATTCCTTGAATGCTCGCTTCAATTATAACATCCACACAAACAGCAACTTTAGTGCAGAAACTGCAAAGTACCAGTAGGTCAACACTGTGAAAACAAGTTCCTACTCACGAGTACCCTCTTTACTCGTGCCCAGATGAGTACACGAGTAATAACTCACAAGTAATACGAGTAGTGCAAACTACTCACGAGTAGCACGAACTACTTACGAGTAATATGAGTAGCACAGGCTACTCACGAGTATCATGAGTAGCCTCATGAACTACTCACGAGAAAAATCGAATAAAGCAAACTACTCACGAGTTATACGAGTAGCGCAAACTACTCACGAGTAATATGAGTAGAGCAAACTACTCACGAGTAATACGAGTAGCACATACTACTTGCGAGTAATACGAGTAGCGCAAACTACTCACGAGTAATACGAGTAGCGCAAACTACTCACGAGTTATACGAGTAGAACAACCTACTCACGAGTAATGCGAGTAGAGAAAACTACTCACGAATAATACGAGTAACACAAACTACTCACGAGTAACATGAGTAGCACATACTATTTACGAGTAATGTGAGTAGCGCAAACTACTCACGAGTAGTACAAACTACTCACGAGTAATACGAGTAGCACAGGTTACTCAAGAGCAATACGAGTAGCACAAACTACTCCACGAGTAATACGAGTAGCACATGTTACTCAAGAGCAATACGAGTAGAGCAAACTACTCACGAGTAATACGAGTAGTACAAACTACTCACGAGTAATACGAGTAGCACGGGTTACTCAAGAGCAATACGAGTAGCACAAACTACTCACGAGTAATACGATTAGCACAAACTACTCACGAGTAATACGAGTAGAACAAACTACTCACGAGTAATATGAGTAGCACACACTACTCACGAGTAATATGAGTAGCACACACTACTCACGAGTAATACGAGTAGAACAAACTACTCACGAGTAATATGAATAGTGCAAACTACTCACGAGTAATATGAGTAGTGCAAACTACTCACAAGTAATATGAGTAGCACAAACTACTCACGAGTACTCGCATTACTGGCTTAGCAGTAATAGTGTTATCTGGATTCTGTGGGCAGGCCTGTGGCGAGTGAACACGAAGTCTCATCAGGGATTTTGATGTCTGCTGAGAAAGGTGATGGTTTGGATAAACTCAAGGACTGTATTCAAGACAGGCTACTTAAGGCAACCGATGTTATTCCTTGCCAACTGGAGATACCTATGAGTGGATCCCATCTTGGTTAAGAGAATCATATCGTAGCCTGAACCAGTTCGCGCCGGATGACGTATATAAACGCAAAGTTTTCCCCAAATTCAAAACGGATGACGCATAAACACGCCACGAGCAAGGCCGGAAATGTCTGTCAGTAGCGAGCAAGGCCAGGAAATGCGCGGGTGTGCTTCCCGGTACTATCGGCCTGAATCCGCTTCGGATCGAGTTTTGTTAAAAATAATCCTGCCCCTCGGCTCGGTGATGTTAAAATAATCCTGTCGCGAACTGGTTAAGCCGGCCTCGGGTCGACCAGCGATTTGCTTGCGCCGCGACAGAACCTTCGGTATCGAGAGATCCTCTGCGGCCGCCGCAGGTATCTCTCGATATTTTAATGTTGATGACAGCTGGTTGTACAAGGAAGCTACAGTAACATCTACCGAGGCTGTTGAGAATCACCATGATCCCCAAACCATGATAGTCAATGCTATCATGAACACTGCAACATTTACCAAGTTCCTGGCAAAGTTTGGCGATCTGCGAAGAACCAGCTAAGATCAATTTACTACATTTGCAAACATACACAAAAACATATTTTAAAAAAAACACAAAATACTTTACTGGACTGTTAAAAAATGGCAGTTTAAAGCATCCTGTAAAATAATGGCTCCTGGTGTGGTGACATTTTCAAGTAAAGTGGAAACAACTGGACAAAAACTGACTTTTTCAAATACTGCTCCTAATTTATTCCACATTTTCTTTACAATTGATTACACATCTATGAAGAGGTACACATAACTTACCTTACACATAACTTACACCTTGACTGAAGCTCTATGGAGAATGTACATAGAGAATGAGAAGTGTGAAAGTACAAAATAACAAATAACCTCAATCCTCCAAAATCCTCATTTGGATAAATACCCAAGTAACCTCAATCCTTCCAAATTGTTATGATCCAGTTTAGTTTAGGTCTTATGACCTGGATTATCCTCCAGTGTCAAAAACAAAACGCCCTTAATCCAGCAAATTCGGATGCATCAACTTCCAATTGATCTCAATCCTGCAAAATCCTGCAATTTGTAAAGAGAATTTTGGAGGATTTTGGAAGGTTAGGGTTAAGACATTCCCAGTTTATACAAGCAACTAATGTCGCGAATTAAGTGGTATTTCTACATGTAATAAGCGTACACACACAGCAAAAATACACAGGTTGTGTACAAATTTGCATAATTGCAATGTGCTATACAAACCTGCTAATAGTAATAGGTTTAATAAAACTATTACAGGTATTATAAAACAGGTATTATAGGTAAGTTTTTTGTTTTAATAAAGTTATCTAAATTTGTTGGTAACAACAATTAGGTAAAATGGTACAAACTATAATGGTAACACATAAAAGACTTTAATGGAATTTAAAGGTAGGATACACCATTGGTAAATGCTTGAATTGTCATGAAAAGGTGGATTTGGAGGGGTTGTATTTTATAGTAAATTCGCTTTAACGGACCTGTTCGAAGTTTTACAATCATGCTTAGAAAAGCAAGGAAAACGCCGGTCGTTTTCAACAGACGTCGGCAGTGGTTTTTAGAGGGTTTTTTTGCGATCGCCGTCCGGCGATTGTGATTTTTTTATTTATACAATTCAATTTTTCGGAACAATTACTCAATATCTTGCGCAATCATTTTGCTAGATGCCTACAATCATTATTTAATATCAAGTAAGCAAGATATTTCTTAATAATTCGGTAGTAATTGTTTTATTATTTAACTTATTCCACTTTAGTTTCAGTAAAATGTACAAATACTATGATAAGCCTAACTACTATATCATACACATTAAATTACACTTTGCTAACAAGTTAAATAAATCAACCAATTCAAGTAAATACTTTCTTTTCTCGTCAATTAACCTAAGAATATCACAATTCTGTGTATATCTGTACTACAATTATTTTTATTTATACATAATTATAAGTTAATTCCACCCACTATTTTGATTAGGGAATAACAGTGTGAGACCCCGGTCGCGTATTTTGTGTTTTATTTAGACGGGAAGCAGAGCATATTTTCTGTTCTATATCACGTGTTTGTTGGGAAGGGGTGTAATCATACATGCAGCTTACGTGTTTTTTTTAATTATTAGAACGATTATCGGTCACATGGGAAGAACATTAAATTGAAGGACGTTGAATGCTGGGTTATGTGGTTTTTTCCTTTCTTTTACTGTGAGACTATTGTGTGTGTTTCAGTTGTGTTTTTTGGAAGGGGCGTAATTATACATGCAGCTTACTTTTTTTTAATTATTAGAACGATTATCGGTCACATGGGAAAGACATTAAATTGAAGGACGTGAAACGCTGGGTTATGTGGATTTTTTTCTTTCTTTTTCTGTGAGACTACTGTTTGTTTTTTAGTTGTGTTTTTTAGGAAGGGGCGTAATTATCTAAGAAGTTTACAATAATGCTTAGAAAAGCAAGGACAACGGCGGTCGTTTTCAACCGGCGTCGGGCAGTTGTTCTTGGTGTTTTTGGGCGATCTCCGTCCGGCGATTGTGATTTGTTTTTAATCAAATTCAATTTATCGGAACATATACTGAATATCTAGCGCAATCATTTAGCTGGATGCCTACAAACATTATTTAATTTCAAATAAGCAAGATATTTTTTAATAATTTGGTACCGGTAGTGATCTTTTGTATCGATATCTGCAAATGGTGTTTCTTACCTTTAAGTTATTCCACTTTAGTTTTAGTAAAATGTACAAATGCTTTGATAAGCCTAACTACTATACCATACACATTTAATTACACTTTGCTAACAAGTAAAATAAATCAACCAATTCAAGTAAATACATTCGATTCTCGTCTTACCCTAAGAATATCACGATTTTGTGTATATCTGTACTACAATTATTATAATTTATGCATACTTATAGATTAATTCCACCCACTGTTTATCATCTATTTTGATCAGGGAACAACAGCGTGAGATGCCGGTCGCGTATTAAGTTTTTACCATAGTGAGATACGCTTCTGGGAGGTCAGTTCTGGCCACATTCTTTCGGCGAGATTGCAGTCAGAAGGAAGGGGGGGGGGGGGGGGTGTTACATGTACAAGTTTCAATGGAACCCCTCTGGTTTTTTACACGCATCTGGGGGTCAGTTCTAGCCACATTATCTTTGCTAGATGACAGTCAGTGGTTGGAGTTCGTGGACGGGCAAATACATAACACGTCTGTGGGCCAATTGGGTTGGACCACTGACCTCAACACCTGCATGGACCATTGTCCATATTCTGCTGTGCTAACGCTTGAAGACAGCGCGAACTGGAAGTGCAACATGGCGGACCCAAGACGTCACTTCTGTGAGCCAATGAAATGTCCAGGTGTAGAGGTCAGTGGATTTACTCTGTACATTTGTTATTTATAAACATTACGTCATACGTACCATACCCACTGAACTATACACCTGGACATTTCATTGGGTTACAGAGTGACGTCGTGGGTCCGCCATGTTGCACTTCCAGTTCGCGCCGACTTCAAGTGTGAAACAATGATGATCTGTTCATGTGTAGAGGTCAGTGGGTTGGACATTTCCTGAGAGCGGGAGTTTCAAACCCCGTCTCTGGTTTTGGCGACGCGATAACTGGTTTGTGTATTGCAACAGTGGTCCTTCGTTTTTAGTTCACTCAGTGATTGATTATTACCGGTGATAATTATGCTGTCCCCCCTTTTTTATTTTTTTTTGGACGGGGAGCAGAGCATATTTTCTGTGCTATTCCATGTCTTTATTGGAAAGAGGCGTAATCATAGGCCTACATGCAGCTTACGTTTTTGTTAATTATTAGAACGATTATCGGTCACATGGGAAGGACATTAAATTGAAGGACGTGTAACGCTGGATTATGTGGATTGTTTTCTTCTTTTTCTGTAAGACTATGGGTTTTTTTTAGTTGTGTTTATTGGGAAGGGGCATAATCATACATGCAGCTTTTTATTTTTATTATTAGAACGATTACCGGTCACATGGGAAGGACATTAAATTGAAGGACGTGTAACGCTGGGTTATGTGGATTTTTAAAATTATTTTTGTCTGTAAGACTATTGTTTTTTTAGTTGTGTTTATTTGGAAGGGGCGTAATCATACAAGCAGCTTACTTTTTTATTTTGTTATTAGAACAATTATAGGTCAAATGAGGACATTAAATTGAAGGACGTGTAACACTGGGTTATGTGGATTTTTTTATTTTTTGTGTAAGATTATTTGGGTTTTTTAGTTGTGTTTATTGGGAAGGGGCGTAATCATACATGCAGCTTACTTTTTTATTATTAGAACGATTATCGGTCAGATGAGAAGGAGATTAAATTGAAGGACGTTTAACGCATGACTGGAATTTGTTTCCGTTTTCTGTGGTACTATTGGGTTTTTTTAGTTAAAGATAAAGTGCTTTTGCAAGAAAATAGCAAGGAGAAACTTGTTTATGCAGACATACTCAAGGAATATTAGTTTATTTTGTGTGTTTATTTGATTAATCTGTATATTATGATTTGCTATATTATGTAATTCTTAATTTAAGTTAACATCTTAGTGAGATACGCTTCTGTGAGGTCAGTACTAGTCAGTTCTTTTTCTGTGAGACTATTGGTTTTTTTAGTTGTGTTTTTTTGAAAAGGGGCGTAATTATACATGCAGCTCACGTTTTTTTAATTATTAGAACGATTATCGGTCACATGGGAAGGACATTAAATTTAAGGACTTGAAATGCTGGGTGGTGTGTATTGTTTCTATTTTTTCTGTGATACTATTTTTTTTTTTGGGGGGGGGGGGGGAGGGGCGTAATTATACATGCAGCTTCTTCTTTTTTTTAATTATTAGAACGATTCTCGGTCACATGGGAAGGACATTAAATTGAAGGATTATTGGTCACATGAGAAGGACATTAAATTGAAGAACGTGTAACGCTGGGCTAGGTGGATTGTTGGTTTTCTTTTTTCTGGGAGACCATTGGTTTTAAAATATATCAAGGGTTAAATGCTATTGGGTTTTTTAGTTGTGTTTATCGGGAAGGGGCGTAATTGTACATGCAGCTTACGTTTTTGTTTAATTATTAGAACGATTAGCGGTCACATGAGAATGACATTAAACTGAAGGACGTGTAACGCTGGGTTTTGTGGATTTTTGTTTCTTTTTCTGTGAGACTATTGTATTTTTTAGTTTTGTTTTTTGGGGAAGGGGCGTAATTATACTTGCAGCTTACGTTTTTTTTACTTATTAGAACGATTAGCGGTCACATGAGAAGGACATTAAATTGAAGGACGTGTAACGCTGGGCTAGGTGGATTGTTGGTTTTCTTTTTTCTGTAAGACTATTGGTTTAAAAAAATATCAAGGGGAAGCCGGTTAATGCAGGCACACTCAAGGAATTTCAGTTTATTGTTTGTGTTTGTTTGATCAATCCTAGACTTAGCTCCGTTGGCACTTTTTTTTGAAAACGAGACGTTATGAAATTGAATTGACCGCGCAACGTCATGTTGAAGTCGCACATTTGTAATAATGATCCTATGTTATGTATATAGCTATATCCTATGTTATATTTCTTTCTAAAAGTTATTTAGTGCAAGTTTATACATAGCTGATTTGATCAAATATTATCCCAATATAGTTTATGACTCGTTTAGTAATGGCGTTGTCTTAACACATTTTTATGTTGATGAAACCTAATAAATTAAGTACAATTCACTTGTTTTCAAATATATTATATCAATATTTGTTAGCCAAAAATATAGATCATCTAAAAAATGTTCTCCATTTACTTAACCATAATTTTTCTGTAATTGGTTTGTGTGAGACCTGGTTAAATGCAAAATCCCACATAAATAGCCTAAATATACCTGGATATATTCTCTTGACTAAGAATAGAGATGGGAGAGTAGGTGGAGGGGTTGCTTTATATATTTATCCAGTAATTTGCAATATATTTCTAGACCCGATCTAAATGCGGTGGGCGATAACTCTTTTGAATGCATTTTTATCGAAATTGTCACTCCACAAAATCATAAGAACATAATTACTGGAGTTGTATATAAAGCCCCTGATGCTAATTTCAATAGTTTTATCACTTGCTCCAAAAATTTACTCCAACTAATTACCAATGAGAACAAGCCCTGCCTAATTTCTGGTGATTTTAATTTTAATTTAATCAATTCCGATAATTGCAGTCAGTCACAGGATTTCTTAGACCTAATTTATTCTTCCTCTTGTATACCACTTATTAGTAAACCAACTAGGATAACCAGCACATCTGCAACTCTAATTGATAATATATTTTCTAACATACTGCCCCCACCAAATTCTGGTATCCTGGTGACAGATATATCTGATCATTTCCCAATATTTACCTCCTTCGCTTTTACTACGAATCGTTTTAATTCTTACCCCATTAATTCTCGCGATTATTCTCAAGAAAATCTTGCTAATCTTAAACAAGCGCTTAATACTTATGACTGGTCTTTACTTTTTGATAGCCAGGATGCAAATATAGCCTTTATCAAATTTATGGATATTTTTAATACTAATATTGAAAAGTATATTCCTCTTAAACACAATCGATCTAGGTCGCATAAATTAACTCCAAAATCCCCTTGGGTTACTATTAGTTTATGTAAATCCATTCATCGCAAGAATAAACTCTATCATAGGTTTATTTCAAATCCTACAGATTCTAATCGCTCTAAGTATGTACGCTATAAAAATATCTTAACCAGTACCCTTCGGAATTCTAAACGAAATTATTATGTCAAGCAGTTCGAAAGAGAAAAAGGTAATATTAAAAACACATGGAAAATAATTAATAATATACTTCATAATAATTCTCAACCAAATATTACTTCTATTGACATTGATGGTACTGCTGCCAATAACCCACATTTTATTGCAAATCATTTCAACCACTATTTTACAAACATTGGTCAAAATCTTTGTAATCGTATCCCCTCCAATGACCTCAATTTTAATGACTACTTATTAAATCAAAATACTAGTTCTATTTTCCTATGTCCAGTTACTGAGGAAGAAATTATTGACATTGTTAGTTCATTGCCAAATAAAAAGAGTGCAGGTTTTGATTTAATTAATAGCTCAATGATTAAGGTTGTAATCCAGGCAATCTCCAAACCTTTAACCTTTATTATGAATATGTATATTTCTACAGGTGTAGTGCCAGAAGACATGAAGATTGCTAGGATCACACCTATCTTTAAGAGTGGCAATGCTAACATAGTTAATAATTATAGACCTATTTCCGTTCTCACTTCTTTTTCAACAATTCTTGAACGTATAATTTATAAACGCACTATAATTGTTTTAGATGAGCACAATATAATATCTGATTCCCAATTTGGTTTCCGCGAGAATCACTCGACTTCACAAGCTATTATTCAATTAATCGACAAGATAACTTATAATTTAGATGCATCCTATGCTACGATTGGTTTGTTCCTGGACCTCTCCAAGACTTTTGATACGGTCAATCATGATATACTTTTGTCTAAGCTCGCTTATTATGGTATCAGAGGAATAGCCTTGGAGTGGTTCAGGAGTTATCTTTCAAATCGTCAGCAGTTTGTTTCCATTACTTGGGCTCAGTCCTCATATAGCACAATTTTGCATGGAGTTCCCCAAGGATCCATTTTGGGACCATTATTATTCTCGATCTATATTAATGATTTTGATAAATCCTCTGATTTATTTTCATTCATTTTGTTTGCTGATGACAGTAACCTTTTTTATAGTCACCCAGATATTAATAGACTTTTTGAAATTGTTAATACTGAGCTTATGAACATTACCAATTGGATTAAAGCAAACAGGTTGTCTCTTAATATCAAAAAGACAAATTATATGTTATTTAGTAAAAAACATTATTATAATTTACCTGAAGTCTTTGTCGACAATATACAAATCATACAAACTAATTGTGTTAAATCTTTAGGTTTGTATGTCGATGAGAGTCTCTCGTGGAAAAAAACAAATTAATAATATCTGTGCAATTATCTCCAGAAACATAGGTGTCATATGTAAACTGAAGGTTTTCTTCCCTCATAATATATTATTTAAACTTTATAATACCTTAATTTTACCTTATTTAACATATGGGATATTAGCATGGGGTAATTGCGGTGACGGTCAAATTAATAGACTATTTTAAACAGCAGAAAAGGATTTTAAGAATAATTAATTTTGCTTCTTACCATGAACATAGTAATCCTCTATTTTGTATTTATAAAACTCTCAAAGTGAAAGACATCTATTATCATCAGCTTGGGACATTCATGCACCAACTAAATCATAATAAATTACCAAAATCGATCTGTTCTATGTTTACAAAAAATGATGAAGTCCACCAGCACTTCACCAGACAGTGTAACAAATTTCATCAATCACTTGCTCGTACTACTCGAACCCAAAATACAGTTATGCATGCGGGTCCCAAGCTGTGGAATTCCCTAGATGTTTCTTTAATGAGAATATGGAGTCTTCCATTATTTAAACAAAAATATAAGGCCAAACTACTTACTGGGTACTTACTTACTGTTTAATTAGTTTTTTGTTTACATGTCTCACAGGGTTACAAAATCACTGGTTGTGTTGTGTAGTGTCTTTATTTTTATGTGTATAATGACAATTAATGTATTTGTCAATAAATTAATGGAGGTTCCTACTCGACTCTACTCGGAAAATAAAACATGAATGAATGAAAAAAGTATTAAGTTAAACACAACTACAGTTTGGTACTGGGCCTATTTCATCATTATTGGTATAATATTTGCTTTGGTCAGTATTCATTTTTAGTGTGCCCTCTTGCTTAACAAATTTGCTTACATCTGGCAAATGAAAGGATATTTTTGCTGATCCGCTGAGCAAGAACCGTCGAGGTCTGACGCGACGGTTGGGGGCGCAGAGTCGCAATACGTCTCAGGGTTGTCGCCATCTTGGATTATGAACTGGGTTTCGTCGTTTCCTACCGCCCGCAAGGAAAGACCTATACATTGAGTTGAAAAATGGTGGAAAACGCATGCAGTGAAATTGCACATCCGACTTGTGGACAATTCCATTCACTTGGCGGCACTGCCTTCACAAAAATGCAGAAATCCATGGGTAAGTTAACTAGTGGTTGGTTTGTGACGTACCCGTGCGCATGCGAGATGAGGTTAAAGTGCGAACGGCCCCAGTCGAACCTTGGAGTCGAACTTTTGTGGCGCTGAAACATCTCACTCGCACCGACAGAACAATATTTGTACATGATGTTTCCTTTATTTACGGTTTATTATACTCGGCGCGAACGCGAATTGGTGACGTTCGCGCAGACAATTCGCAAAAATTGAACAAATTTTCCCTCCAGCTAACTTTCGCAGCGAATGCTTTGTCGACGTCAAATTGATAGCTAAGGCCCGTTTCAAACGTCACGCTTCTGCTGTGTCGAATACAAATCGACTTGATTTTGTTTTGTGTTCGACACGGCACAAGCACGATGTTTGAAACATAAAGGCTCGGCATATTGATTTCGCTAGGCAAATTGAATTCGGCTAGGCAGAAGAATTAAGCTTGACAGGGTCTGTCGTGCTTATGCAATGTAGCACGGCAGTTAAGCATGGCGCGGTTTCAAACGTCGTGCTTCTGCGAGCTGCCGTGTCAATGCAATTATAATTTAAAGTTGGCCCCCATATCGTTCGTTATTAAGAATGCGCATTCTCATAGCATATGTGCGAGTAAACAAAACCAACACACAAAATGTTTTTTGTTTGTCATGCTTTCGGTTGTGAGCAAGTTTGGGTGCTGCTGATCTAGTCCCTTTTGTCGATTTCCGATTCAATGTTACCCATGCGTAGTCTTTTCCCCCCTTTTTTTCGATAGTTGATCCCTGCTGCACGCTGCATGCACTCTGCCATAAATGGTTTGCTGTTGATAAGCAACGCAAGCATTTACCACAGCCCATAATTAAGTACCTATTACTGCATATTTTGTTGACCTTGATGTCAAAATTGTGATCTTCTGGGGTGGTGAATCGATTTTTGACGTTTTTTTTAAATAGTTTTTTTAATAATCAGAGGTCAAGGTCACGTTAATCAGGCGAAGGTAATGAAATGCGTGTTTTTATTTTTGTTCACCGGCATTTTCTTACCTAAACACGTATAGTGATATAGAGGCTTACTGATTGCTAAATAAATGTCCACATGATCCCAAATACCAATTCAATTTTTTGAAAAAAAACATTGTTATGTCTCGATGATTTACCCCGCCCCCGAGTTTTGGATATAGACTCAATATTTTTAAAATCTAAAAATATAACTAGGAACAAAAGTAGTTATATGTATTTGTTTATGGACTTGGAATCAATTGGTTGTTGCGAACATCAATTTACTACAATTGTGTAGACTTGGGAAAAGAACATTGTTTGTCGCCTGGTCACTCATTAGCAATCACATAATTTACACACGGGCATTCCATGATTCTATACCACAAAATAGTATTTTCTCGTGCGACTGTGTAAACAGAAAGTATAGATGAGCACTTTTTGAACTTGGCTTGAAGCCGGTTCATACTTCACGCGAATGTCATAAAGTCACGATGAAACTTCAATTGTTTGCGTCATGAAATTCGCTTCGCATTCGCGTGAAGTATGAACCGGCCTTTACGGTCTAGAATCACACTTACCGACAGGACCTTGATCGCGACTTACGATGATATTCACTTGTTTGCCTTAAAAATACAAAAAAAGAAACATGGGTAAAATGAGTTGTCAAAAGTTGGCACAATTGCGTCATTGCGGCAGGTTTCCTGAAATCGGCTGCACGTACATGTCCAAAATGAATTACATGTCAACTTGAATGCAGGGCTAAGTATGTCACGTAGTGTCTATTGAAAATATAAATTAGCCCACAAAAAATGGGTTGAGGTCCTTATCCAGTTGCATCACACCTTGATAGATTAACACGGCCGCTTTCTCAATTAGATGATGTGATTGTGCTGTGCAGGCAAATAGACCGCCCTCAAGCGGCAAGCTGTGGTGGTGAGAAATGACAAGAGTCGAGTGAATGATGCATCTAGAAGCATTCACTGCCTGAATCGTGTAACCGGCTCCCTCTGAGGCTGTCAAATTTTCCCAACTCGTTTTGCTGTTGTGACTGTCCTTTTGGAGAAAACTCCAGGTGATGACGTCACCGTTGGCCGTGCATTCCAAACGTATTAGGTTGTTAGAGATGCTCTCGTTCGTCATCGTTAGTTTGAGAATCTTTGGGCGCCAACCTACACAAACGAATAGAGTACAAACAACAACAACCACAAATGAGATTTGAAAGTTTCCATGGCAAAAAGTACATGTAGTTTGCGGTAACACCACGGGATTTAGAAACGCACAGCATACTGGGTATATAGTAGCGTATTGTGACCTTTGCGAATTATAGTTAGGCAGATGTATCAGCTCCTATGGCACAAAATTGTGGGTTTTTACATTCATGTACAAGTATAAAATTTAGTATATATCAGTATTATGGCCAATGTAATATTTTCAAAAGTGGAGCCATCGCAAAAACGCCCTCGGCCATGACGGCCTTTTTTTCAAAATGGCTGCTAAAACACATTGTTGACTGAGTAAATGCAGTAATGTTATTTCAATAAAAGACCTTTAAAGGATAGACCGGAATATGATCCAAATCGATTTGCAAGGATTAGGCAAAACAGAAACAAATAGACGACATAAATCATGACAGTTCACAGGCAGCTCTTTTAGATGTCCTTTACGAGACACCGTAGGAACTGAGCATACCAAATGACAGTTTTTACAATGCGCTTAGCCTGTGATTGGTTCCAAGTTATCGGATGATTTCACGTGCATAATTCAGCTAGTAAGTGATATTTTGGGTGTTGGTGCATAGAAAGTATAGCATAAATGTAAAGAGAACAGGAAAGTGATAGCTTATTGTAGAAGAAGGCTTTTCAGTTGGGGTAAATTGCAATGCCTAAACAGAGCACGTGGTAGGCCTACATGTACATTGACGTAAACATTTACATAATTTACGTTAAGCAAATGACGACATCAATATATGACGTAACGTAAAGTACTATAACTAGCTTGGGCCGTTTTTCAACCAAACCCCAGTTTTGTCTTTGTCTTGGGCTTGTTTATGCAGTTTAGCAATGGTGATGATGGGGCTGGAGACGGAGCCCATGGGGTTCGAAAAACGACACTAGCGTTGAAAAATGACCAAAGCCCTGTTATTGGTCCGCGCTTATACTTATAGACGATGTGCCCCCTGTTTACATTTGTATTTAAATGTACCCAGCAGTATGCGCACGCATCTTGTTTTACATAAATTTGGTTAAGAGAAGACATCAGAGGTCACATAATTTAAAGGCGATCTGACCTGCGACGTAACTCTTTAAGCAAATTGTATGTAAAACACGATGTGTGCGCATACTGCCGGGCACATTTGAATACAGATGAAAACACGTGACGTCAGAGGGCACATCGTCTATACGATCAGCTGTTCATTCATGTGTGAAGTGAACTTCGTTGTCCGAGACGGAGATGGTATCCACCTTTTATACCAAAAATGGAAGGCATTCGACCAATTCTCTTGTTGGCAACAACACCATTTTTGTTGCTATCCGATATCTTTATATCTTGCTTCATAAGACAAAACCACAACAACATGAGGACGGATAGTATTCACACATGAACCATTGATTTTTAGGAATCGGACACGTGCGTTTAGCTTCTAAACATGACACCGAGCCCCAGCGAACAACAACGATCTGGCATTCATAGAGAAAATCGCCTCGGACGTTCTGATTCTTGCCATTTCGTTCTTCTATTAAACTTTCCTTGCGCGTCGTGCAGATCTTTTCTCTTTGTCGTTCCTCGACCAGATCGAAATCGTTGTACCAATTTCGTACTGTTTCCGTAGCTCGCTACAAAATAAATTGCCAAAGTGGGACTGGGGCTTTAGTTAAAAAAGTGTTTACTCGCAAAACACAGAACAACAACGATCACAACAACCACGACAGCGGCCACAACAACGACAACAAAATCAACAGCAACTAACCAGCACTACCAACATGCACCAGAACAACAACACCGCAACAGTATTAATTGCAACGGAAGCTTTCTCCCTTGCCTACCTTGATACAGATATGGATATTGTCGACTTTACAGGGGTCCTATTTTTGTTGCTAAATAACAACCGAAATACAACGAAGTATAAAATTCAGAGAGAAGGGATACATACCTACAGATCCACACTTGTACAGGTTCGCTATCTGTTTTGCGTTCAGAAGACCGTCAAACACATTAAGATTGCTGTATGCATCAGAGGCACTGTATACGTCAGCGGAGTTTGTAAAATCACACGTATTTGTCATTCCGATGAAAAGATGAGTGCATGAATCAGATTGAGTTCCACCTCCGTTTTCTGTCACGTCCGCATTAACCATCTCCCCGTCGACAAATACTTTCAAGTCAAGTTCCACCGTGCTTGACACATCCACTGTGAATGCGAGATGGAACCACTCGTTCAGTGGTATCTTACTTTTGTCAAATTGCTCGTCAACCGTAAACTGTTCGGACCTTACCGCAATCTGGAATCTCTGCTCCAGTTTTCTATACAAGAAAGCTATTCCCCTGGCAGCACTAGTCTGTCCCCCAGAGCTCAAGTAATACCATATTTTTTTGTCGGCAGCCGCATATTGGTCCGTGTGTGTCTATTTTCAACCAAATGGACCAGGTCACACTTTTAGACTCGCACAGCCCAGGGTCCGAGACACAAGTCCCTTCAAAGTCTCCGAGATCTAAGTAGGACCCAACCGGTACGTGCACTGCGCAGGGTTTTTCCACTAGCTCCGGGCCGGGAACCATTTGAGCAGTTCCCACCACTTGATACGCCTCGTTATCCACCACTGTGTTATTCTCGTCGCTCGTTTGACTGAAGGATTCGTTCAGAATTGGTTGCAAGTCTAAAACTGAAACAAAGAACAACACGATCACAATTGTTAGATTTGATCCGAGGCTAACATTTTTTATACTGGCACGATTTAAGGCAGAGTGAACCATCTTGCTTCGTATGTATAATTTTGACGGTCTCGTCCTTAATGAGCTATGAGGTGGAGGGGACTCACAAACGCCCGGGCTATAGATTCACCCGATCCGACTACCCATTTTGAAGCAAAAAGCCTGCCATGTACTAACCGACAATGGCCATAAAATGTCGTTACTTTTTGGGGTCCAAATGCAAGAGTGCCGATGCAGCATTAATTTCAGATTCTATGGCCGTGTCCAAAAAGCTGGTCTCGCTTCAAGTTCCTCGAGTTTGCTGACAAATGGAAGAGTTTGAAGGGAAAACAGTCAGATATAGCGAGAGAATTACTGGCCAAACATGACTCCGCGTTGCAGAGAGCGGATGGGTTTAGCATCGGCAGGCTAGGCGGCCGCGGACAACCGAAACATGTTGGATTTTATCGATCTTGCTACGCCCGGTTTACGGACATCAATATGATAGAGCAAGTCACAGCTGTCCAAGAGAAACGACAAAGGACAATCGTTGGAACCGGTAGGTGTTGCAGTAACGTTCAGGCCTAGACTTCAGACTTCGTTCAGGGTGAAGCTTTCACATCAGTGTTTGTTTGTGGTTCCGAAAAAGATTCTGATGCTCTTAAATGACATTTACGCCAACAGGCCATATTCTCTTAACTATGATATTGACCCCGGGCCACACATTTGAACACGCTTTATGTTATTATAGTTCTGTAACTCTTTCTTTTGTCATTTGTCAATGTAGAATATGTTATGGAATGAATGTGTTGTCGGTGCTGTGCATGTTGTCGGGGGTCATACTAATAACCGACAACACGCACAGCACCGACAACACATACAAAACATATTTGATATTGACCAAAGAGGAAGTGAACTGTAATAATACAATACAAAAAGTCAAAAGATTGTCATTCAACTCGAGGTTACAATTCATTTTTAAAATGGATATCTTTTTTCACGCGAATTTTTTCTATATCCAGCATGAACGTTGGCCGCTATTTTGCCTTCTGGCTGCAGTTTGGCATTATGCACGAGTCTATAAAATGTGGTTGTAGCTGCTACCATAGACTCATGCATAATTTCAAGCCGCAGCGAAGAAAGCCGGACACAGCCTACAGAAACTCCGCGTGCTAATTTAATAAATGAAATTGTTGGATTCACGACAACTTAGCTACGCATACATGTAGCTCGTCAAATCTCGTTTATGTCAAAACAAATTAGCCAGCTCTGGCTAAGTACATGTATACACCTATCTTTTATCCCCTTTTTATAAGGGTGGGGGGGGGGGGGGGGGTGTTTGAGAAAACATTAGGTGTGAGCAATTTTTTGTTTGTACAAGGTTACAAATCAGACCATACCGGTATCTCAGGAAAATGCATTGTACGGCAAGTTTGCATTTCAAATCGTAAAAGTTCCGTTCAACTAAAGAAATTTTATTTCAATTAATTTTGTTGTGGTGGGGGTGGGGGGGGGGGGGGGGGGGGGGGGGGGGGGAGGGAAGGGAAGCGTGTGCAACTTTGGCTCCATATTTTTGTGTAGAACATTTAAAAAGAAAAGAAAATAGGGACAAGTGACGAGCTAAAAAGAAATTCTTGTAACAAGTCATTTCTAAATTCCCTCATTGATTGTATTTTTCCCTTCTTTTTTCTCTCTAGATTTAACCTTATATGCAGTTGCTAATCAGGAGACGAGCAGTGATGATGACAGACCTCCACAGAAGACTTGTGTTTACTCAGATCCAGTGCCAGCCTACTATCTAAGCCCCAACATTAGAAGCATGTCGTACCGGCTATGTGCATTATCTGCCCCAAATCGCATGGGTTGTGAATAATTGTAACAATAATGTGCTCACTTCAGTGATTTTGTGATTGTTATAATTCTTAATTTTAGAGGGAAAAGCTGAGAGAATTATGCTGGAACTGGTTTTTGTGTACTAAATGACTAAATATTTAAGACAAGTCGGGAGCATTTTTCTGAAATTTTTCATTCAGTTAACTTTCACTATCCCTGTTCCAATGAGGGCAACTAATTTCAAGCCTTTTTCTAATTGAAAAGTGTAACCTAGTTAAAACTTATTAGAGCTACATACTGAAACATCCATGATGGAGTATGAATATCCCTCTTACTGAGAAAATATGGTACTCAAATAGGCATTTACACAAATTTAAATGTAATTATTATTTGCAAATGGTGCATACAATTCACCATTTCTGTAATTTTAAATGTTATTACAACCATGACTTTAATCACAAACAATTCAGCTTCCCAGTAATGTTACAGGTCCATTGTAAAATAAACTGTAGGGTTGGGGCAGGCACTATCACTCCTGGACCACAGCAACCAAAACGTGGGTACAGGGCCACACATTTTGAACATTCATTTGTTAATTCTCAATTTTCATGTGATTCTATTTATTTTAATGTCACTTTGCAAGTTATGTTCCATAAAAAAAAAAATGAGTGAGTACTGAAGTTTATGTACTAGTGCTGACAAGAATAAAATGACAAACAATACATATTGTGTGAATCTTATCTTTTGATGTATTTCATTATTATGTATTTCATTACAAGCTCGCCTTGCATAAAACCCAATAAAATTCCCCTTTAAACAAAACACTGAGCTGATTGACCCACCCCCCCCCCCCAAAAAAAAACAAAAAAAAAATAAAAAATAAAAAACATTGCAAATTGAATATAAGCCATTTTATTTATCAATAAATTATATAATAACACACTTAAATGGATCCATCTGGGAACCCATCAAGAGTGATTTACATTTAAACGATGGTAATAGTTCATGTTTGTCACTGGCAACTTTTTCCTGTCATGTACATGCTCTATGAGGCGAGTTGGCTTGAGTCAATACAATATTAGGTTAACAAAAGTATGGGGCGAACTGGCTTTGGGGCGAATTTGTTATGAAAACTAGGCGAGAAAAACCAACTCGCCCCATGTTATTTTCGCCCCATCAAATTTTTTACGTGAAATAACTCTCCAAAGTGCCACTTTTGCAAAAATGAACACCCCAAACGTTGTTAGGTATGCCCTGAAGATCAATTTGTGAAAGTTTTATCATGTACCAAGTTGGGGATCACGAAAATGTCTTTCTGAAAGGATTTTGTGACTTCGTCCCATGGTCTACACGGCCTATGAAATACGGACTCATTGGTTTGTACTTGTTTGTTTGTTTGTTTTATTATTTCCACTAATGTTTGCGTATATTTGTGTTCTTTCACGAAATCGTCGTTGCATCACCTCCGCCATTTTGAAAATAGTTGTGTCCGACTCATAGAGCTATATTAAATTACTAGAGAGCTGGCTCGATGTACAAAGTGATGCGAGCTGGGCGCATCCATGTTTGTGCACAAACCTATGGAAACCTCAACATTTTGTACGGCTTTTGTACGGCTATTTGCATATCTGCGTTTGTATTCTATACAGTGCGTTACCGAAGCCGATACGCCCAAACCAAAACGCAAGATCAGCAAATGACCGCCGAACATTGCAAATGCGCGTGCGTATCCGCGCGCTGCAGTTGATTTTGTTGTGACTTTTTTTAAACTGACGCGCGTAAAGTTGTTTGCGTCTGTTCTACTTGCACGCGCGTTGCCTATATACACTTTTAAAATTGAATCCATCTATTTGTATTATGTTCTACAACTCGCACATGAATTCAAAATGTCTGCGCGCAGAATGGATTTTTGGTGTAGGGATGTACACGAAGAAAGTATGACTTTGGATGCTGGTTTATTAACCGGATTCTTGGATCACAAATCAACCGTTATAATAATACAATACAAGAGAGATTGACTTCAGAACAGAAGAGTGTTTGTTTGTGTCAGAGTTATTACTCCAGTAAGTTCTAGTTATAGAGGGCGCTACAGGAGCCCCCTTCCAGTGAGCTGAAAGTTAGACGTAGCGAGCGATAGTCTCAAGAAATCGTGCAGGCCAATGAACGTGGCGGCCTGAACGGGTAGTGCGACTGGATGAAGTTTGTTCTGCAGCTGTTGAAACTGGCGCCGTTGGTGGTGGTGCTGCTAGTGCGAATGGCGGTTGGTGAAATGGCGCTGCAGAAGGTGGAAGTGATTGAACGATAGCTGGATCAATATGGGCTGCCTTTAGGCGATCTAGACTGACCGTATCCATGCGACCATTGATGTCAATGACGAAGTGTTTGTCAGAGCGACTAACCACTCTATAGGGTCCGTCGTACGGGGACTGTAGTGATTTGCGGACTGCGTCGTGCCTGATGAAAACATGTGTGCCTGTCTGCAGTGCCTTGTCAACATGACTTTTGCGTTGTTGCGGCCGAGGTGGCGTCGGTCGAAGTCGACTCATAATGTTTTTGAGACGGTGGACATAGTTTGCCGGATTGGGCTGCGAATCATCCGACCCTGGATGAAAGAACTCACCGGGTAAACGCAGTGTTGTCCCGTAAACCAACTCGGCTGTACTATGCCCCAAATCCTCCTTCAGAGCAGTGCGAATACCGAGCAAAACAATCGGCAGTGTTTCAGTCCATTTGTTGGTGTCGCCGTGGGCTTTGAGTGACGCTTTGAGTTGGCGGTGAAAACGCTCAACGAGTCCGTTAGCGATGGGGTGGTAAGACGTAGTACGTACCCTTTTTGCTCCAAGAAGTTGGACCAAAGCGGTGAAGAGCGCCGACTCAAATTGGCGTCCACGATCCGTCGTGATTGTTGATGGAACACCAAAAGTCGAAATCCACCGGTCAACGAACGCACGTGCAACCGTGTCAGCAGTTATGTCAGGGATCGGAATTGCCTCGGGCCAGCGAGTGAAACGATCAATGCAGGTGAGTAGGTACGCGTGGCCGTTTGAGTGTGGCAGGGGTCCGACAAGGTCGATGTGTACATGATCAAATCGAGCATCAGGTGTTGCAAAAGTGGACAACGGTGTGAAGTTGTGGCGCTGAACTTTCACTCGCTGGCATTGTATGCAGGTACGGGCCCAGTGGCGGACGTCGCGGTTGATCCCTGGCCAGACATAGCGTGCGGTGACAAGTCGTTGGGTTGCCCGAACACCCGGGTGCGAAAGGTCGTGAAGGGCATTGAAAACAGAACGACGAAAATCTGACGGCACAAATGGACGCGGGGTACCTGTCGACATATCACAGACCAATGTGCGTGCAGGGTCTTTCGCACCAACCGAAATATCCTCCAGTTTGAGTGATGTAGTGGTTGATGAACGAAGCTTGCATAACTCAGTATTACCCTGTTGCGCAGCAGCGATTAGGCTGAAATCGATGGCTTCAGGCATGATGGTCGAGTTCAGTTCTAGTCGCGAGAGTGCGTCTGCTGCCGGGTTGTTAACGCCGCTCACATGGCGAATATCCGTTGTGAATTGTGATACAAAGTCCAAGTGGCGAATCTCGCGCGGTGAATAGCGATCTGCCATGGCTGCAAGTGCATACACCAGCGGTTTGTGGTCGGTGAGGACGTGGAACTGGCGTCCTTCAAGGGAGTGTTTGAAATGGCGGATGGCAAGGTAGATGGCGAGAAGCTCGCGTCCAAAGGTGCTATATCGCATCTCCGCAGGCTTGAGTTTGCGTGAGAAAAACGCGAGTGGTTGCCATGCATTGTTAACATGTTGCTGTAGAACGGCACCAATGGCAACGTCCGAAGCATCGGTCATGACACAGACTGGTGCATTCGGTTTCGGGTGCGCCAGCATCGTAGCATCAGCAAGTAGTGTTTTGACTGTCTCGAATGCAGAAACCGCTGTACTGTCCAAAATGAGTGGTTGGGACATCTTACCAGAACCCGCGATTGTCGTGAGTGGCTGGAGGGCGTCAGCAGCGTGAGGAATAAAGCGACGATAGAAATTTATCAAGCCGAGGAATTCCTTAAGTTTACGACGCGTTGTGGGTTGAGGAAAATCCTTGATGATCTTGACCTTCTCCTCCAATGGACAAATACCGTGAGAGTCAACGTGATGTCCCAGAAAATTGAGTGACTCCACACCCAACTCACATTTTGCAGGATTGACAATAATGCCATATTCGGACAGGCGGCTGAGCAGTAATCTGAGGTGTCGTTCGTGTTCTTCAGCGTCAGCACTTGCAATGAGAAGATCGTCAATGTAGGCATAGCAGAAATCAAGGCCCCGCACTACTTGGTCGATGAAGCGTTGAAATGTCTGTGCCGCATTGCGAAGCCCGAATGGCATCCGAACGAACTCAAAAAGTCCGAAGGGCGTGGTAATCGCAGTCTTAGGAACATCGGCTGGCTCTACCGGTATCTGATGATATGCACGCACGAGGTCAATTTTTGAGAAGACGTGTCTGCCATGCAATGATGCCGCGAAGTCTTGAATATGCGGAATGGGATAGCGATCAGGCACTGTGCTGTTGTTCAGTGCACGGTAATCCCCACAAGGTCTCCAGTCACCAGGTGTCTTTTTGGGGACCATGTGGAGCGGCGATGCCCAATTACTGTTCGAAGGGCGAATGATACCGAGTTGCATCATGTGTTCAAACTCCTGTCGTGCAATTTGTAGCCTATCGGGTGCGAGACGGCGTGGACGGGCTGAAACTGGAGGCCCCTTGGTATCAATGTGATGGGTGACGTCATGCTTAATAGCCGTATCCTGATAGCATGGCTGTGTGATGTTCGGAAACTCCCTCAGCAGGGAATGATACGGCGACTGCGGGTCTAGTGTAATGAACGTTGTGCAGAGTGATTGTTCCTTGGATGCCGTTCCGTTGACGCTGATATTTGTCATAGCATCTAGGAGTCTGCAACGCCGCATGTCTACCATCAGGTTAAAATGACGCAGGAAATCTGCACCTAGTATTGGCTGATGCACATCAGCTATGATGAAAATCCATCTACATGTTCTCCGTAGCCCTAAATCTAGCGCCAGTGATCGCTCACCGTAGGTTTTGATGGTCGAGTTATTGGCTGCTTGCAATTGACGACCATAATGTGGATGACGACGGTCAAGCTGCGTAGGTGGAATCACACTCACTTCGGCCCCAGTGTCAATGAGAAAGCGTTTCCCTGAAGCGCGGTCAATCACATGAAATAGGCGACTATTCGTGTAGCCAGCTGAACTTGTCGCCCCTAGTTGCTGGCGTTTGCGTTTTCCGAAAACTGGCATGGCTTCTGGCATTTGTGTGCTTTCTCTCCATACGTAGCGTGGTACCAACACAGCGTCGAGTTGGAGGAATCAGAATTGGAGGGGAATGAGCGACGCGAGCGACTGTGTGAGCGGCTACGGGAGTGAGGTTTGGTTGTCAGGGCCTTTATTTGAAAAGCCAACTGGTTCACCTCTCTGCGTAAGAGTTCGAGTTCTGTCGGTGCGGCACTTGCGGCTGTAGCAGAAGTAACTACATTGATAGGCTGCTGTGGTGCAGCCACGTCGATGATCTTGTCAGCTAGCTCCGCCAGCTGTTCTAGTTTTACGCTGTCTCCTGTTGATGCAAGCACCATTTGTACATTTGTCGGAAGTCGTTGGAGGAACAACTGACGAAGGATCGACTCCTCCAATACTCGATCACCGAGCAACTGTCTCATATGTCGAAGCAGTTGTGAAGGTTTCCTGTCGCCGAGAACCTCTGCGGTGAGGAGTTGTTGCAGCCTCTTTTGCTCAGTTGCAGATGTGCGTTTAATCAGTTCCTCGCGTAGGATTTTGTATGGGTTCTCCTTGGGGGGATCAAGAAGTAAGTCTCTCACCTCTTGGGCGATGTCTGGTGTCAACGCCGAGACGATGTAGGCGAATTTTGTTGCGTCCGCCGTAATGCCACGCGTGGTAAATTGTGCTTCGACTTGTGCGAACCACACATGCGGGTCTGCAGGCCAATATGGTGGCAATTTCATGCTCACCGCAGCGACGCTTCCAAGAAGCTCTTCCTTCGAATCCATCGTTAAAGATCACGTCGAGGTCACCAATTTGGTGTAGGGATGTACACGAAGAAAGTATGACTTTGGATGCTGGTTTATTAACCGGATTCTTGGATCACAAATCAACCGTTATAATAATACAATACAAGAGAGATTGACTTCAGAACAGAAGAGTGTTTGTTTGTGTCAGAGTTATTACTCCAGTAAGTTCTAGTTATAGAGGGCGCTACAGATTCAAAGTATCTCCGCGCGTAAGAATGAAGAGTTAGCGCTCTAGTATACAAATATTGACTGCTTTGAGTGGTACAGTAAAACTAGCCTCCCGAGGTGATCCATGGAGCATTCTATTTTCCCGAGGCGAAGCCGAGGGAAAATAGAATGCTCCAAGGATCACCGAGGGAGGCTAGTTTTACTATACCGCGAAATAAAGCAGTCAATATTTGTTTTATAACACCTCACTCACAGATTCTGCACAATTTAAGCTTCCTGAAAGTATAGTAATGACAACAAATCTCCGAATTATACGTCTCTCGATCATACGTGTACTTTGTTGCCTTGATGAACGGGTGCAAAGGTGATAGAGCAATGTTTACGCAATGCACCGAAACACACGTCTGGGTTTCAGTCACGCTTTCGTTGCTATGCGCATAGTTTGTGTGTTGCTATGCGCATAGTCCTTTTTGCGTGGTATAGTCTTTTTGGATAGCGCAAGTAAAAAATAGTAAAAATAGCAAGTGACACGTGACGCGCTCTCGGCCAATCAAGACACAGAATCTGTGAGTGAGGTGTTATAATATTTAATATAGCTCTATGGTCCGACTAGACTTCTTGCGGAATCGTGTGGCAACGTTAAAATTATGTCACGGGTAAAATAGTAATCCCTTTACTTCAATCATAAAACTATGAGTGTCTTTTATCAAGCTTAATAAGTTCTCCACGTAAATTACGATTTGCTGGCAAAACAATAATATTGCTACGCCGCATTTCTTAATTACGACACCTAAATTGACCGCGGAAGCTACGAAATAATTTGTAGCGCAAGCCGCGGACTTACGCACTGTCCGACTTTTGTGAAACTGTCGTAAGCGAAATGTTGCGCTTCATTCAAAAGTGGCACAGATTACGACAAAAATTGTGGCGCAAGGGGGGCTTTATGTAATTTTTCAAGGCACTTATGTACACACACGAAAATTTGTCGAAGAAAAAGACAAACGTTTAACGATAGTCGGATTTGAACCACAGACCTTTCGATCCATAGCTCTCCTCTCTTCCAATTACGCTATTGGCGAGTTGGTTGATAAAGCCGTTCTTTAGAATTTTGTATAGCTCTTTAATGTAGCTGAGTTGCAATTGTTCTTTTTATGGACAGGCCTAATTAAGTAAACGAACTACTGAATTGGTATATTCCATTGTTGCAAAATAGGGGGGTTATTGTAGAACACGGTGGCAAGGACAACGTGTTGTTCATTGATGTTCGTGTTCGTGATAAAAGTCGTTAAAGAAAAAAAGCTCCATTCATTTAATGCCAACCTTGAGCCTGAAATGTCGTTTTCTCTTAAACCCAATATTGAATCCTTTAAGCAGTCGTATAAGTATGCTGGTGCAAAAGTTTGGAATAATATTCCTTCTTCAGTTCAGATGTCGTTATCGTTTTATAATTTTAAATGTTTATATAAGAAACTATATTTTAAATGATTGAAATTTTTGCTTTTTGTAATTTTGTGTATACTGTCCTACTTTGTATAATTTTGGTTACAGAACATTGGTGTAAAACAACTTGTGCTGATCTTGTTATCCTGTTTAAATCTATTTTAATAAATACAATAATAAATATAGACAGGCCTAATTAGGTATACGAACCACTGAATTGGTAGACTCCATTGTTGCAAAATAGGGGGGGGGGGGGGGTTTAAAACGTGGCAAGGACAACGTGTTGTTTATTTATGTTCGTGTTTGTGATAAAAGGCGCTTAAAGAAAAAAGCTCCATTCATTTATTGCCAACCTTGACGCTAAAATGTGGTTTAATTCAGTTCGATACTCGCGCCATTCGAGCGTTGCAATTTTTTGTTCTTAACCGTCCCTTGAGATACCCCACCTTCCCGCAAATCAGCCGTAACTCTGCACGGGTTAACCAGTTCGCGCCGGATGGCGTATATAAACGCAAAGTTTTTCCCAGATTCAAAACGGATGACGCATAAACACGCCACGAGCAAGGCCGGAATTGTCTGTCAGCAAGGCCGGAATTGTCTGTTAGCAGCGAGCAAGGCCGGAAATGCGTGAGTGTGCTTCCCGGTACTTTCGGCCTGAACCCGCCTCGGATCGAGTTTCGTTAAAAATATTTTTTTTCGAGGGAGTTCATCCATAAAACTGATAATTCAACTCTCAAGGTGTTGAATTCATCAGTTTAATGTTTCGTCGGGTGCCCGGCAGAAGGATATTTGTGTTCTTTCATGAAATCGTCGTTGCATCACCTCCGCCATTTTGAAAATAGTTGTGTCCGACTAGACTTCCTGCGGAATCGTGTGGCAACGTTAAAATGATGTGACGGGTAAAATAGTAATTCCTTTACTTCAATCATAAAACTATGAGTGTCTTTTATCAAGCTTAATAAGTTATCCACGTAAATTACGATTTGCTGGCAAAACAATTGCTACGCCGCATGTCTTAATTACGCCACCTAAATTGACCGCGCAAGCTACGCCATAATTTGTTGCGTAAGCCGCGGACTTGCGCACTGTCCGACTTTCGTGAAACTGTCGTAAGCGAAATGTTGCGCTGCACCAAAAAGTGCTTTATCGATCGATTGAGTACCAAATGACATACTAAATTGTGTTCCAAAATTTGGCAATCGAACAAGACTGTTTAGTCGAAAAAAAAACAATTTGAAGGCTAATCTAAGTGTTTTAATATTCCTTTTCTTTGGCGTTTCTCATTAGCTAGTTCCAGTGCTCTACCATCCCAACATGTTCACCAAATCATTGTTGTATTTTTCCTTTTCTTCGGTTTATGAACTCTATTACTAGTATTACATGAGGAAGATATAGGAAAGAAATGAATTGTGACCCACCACCCCAAAACCAGGCTAAAGTCGAAATTTTTCATATGAGATATTTTTATACCATTGGATTGCTAGCGTTTTAAGCTTTAAAATGATACATCACATGCACCAGTACCGCTATGGTATGAAAAGTAATGACGCTTCAAAAAGTTACATTTTGTTGCCATTCGCGGCAACAAGTTTGCTCAATTTGAGTAATAGCAACGACAACAAAAATCAGGAGAAGGCCGATATTATCACTTTCGGGGATTTTTAAAAAGGTTTAAACATGAACAGCCTATAAATTTGAGTTTTAACTAACGATTAATGAAAAAAATAAAAAATCGACCGGCAACACATTGTTTTGTGTACAATGCCATAAATATCTCAAAATGGCATTTGCCGACTTCCGCCTGGTTTTGGCCTGGTGGGTCACAATTGGTAGATTCCATTGTTAGAAAATAGGGGGGTTATTGTAGAACACGGTGGCAATGGGAACGTGTTGTTCATTGATGTTCGTGTTTGTGATAAAAGGCGCTTAAAGAAAACAAACTCCATCCTTGAGCCTAAAATGTCGTTTTCCCTAAACCCAATATTGATTTTCTTTAAGCAGTCGTATAAGTATGCTGGTGCAAAAGTTTGGAATAAAATTCCTTCCTCAATTCAGATATCGTCATTGTTTTAATTTTAAATGTTTATATAAGAAACACTATTTTAAAAGATTTAAATGTTTGCTTTTTGTAATTTTGTGTATACTGTGCTATACTTTTTTATAATTTGTTTACAAAACATTGATCTAAAACAGCTTGTACTGAGCTTTTTATCTTGTTTAAAGACTGATATTTGAATAAATAAAATAAATTTGTTTACAAATCATTGATCTAAAACAGCTTGTGCTGAGCTTTTTATCTTGTTTAAAGACTGATATTTGAATAAATAAAATAATAAATATGGACAGGCCCAATTAAGTATACGAACCACTGAATTGGTAGACTCCATTGTTGCAAAAAATGGGGGGGGCTGGGGGGGGGGTTGTAAAACGTGGCAAGGACAACGTGTTGTTCATTGATGTTCGTGTTCGTGATAAAAGGCGATTAAAGAAAATAGCTCCTTTCATTTATTGCCAACCTTGACGATAAAATTTGGTTTAATTCAGTTCGATACTCGCGCCATTCGAGCGTTGCAACTTTTTTTCTTAACCGTCCCCTGAGATACCCCACCTTCCCGCAAATCAGCCGTAACTCTGCACAGGTTAACCGGTTCGCGCCGGATGGCGTATATAAACGCAAGTTTTCCCCGGGTTTAAAACGGATGACGCATAAACACGCCACGAGCAAGGCCGAAAATGTGTCAGCAGCGAGCAAGGCCGGAAATGCGTGGGTGTGCTTCCCGGTACGTTCGGCCTGAACCCGCCTCGGATCGAGTTTCGTTAAAAATATTTTTTTTCGAGGGAGTTCATCCATAAAACGGATAATTCAACTCTCAAGGTGTTGAATTCATCAGTTTAATGTTTCGTCGGGTGCCCGGCAGAAGGATATTTGTGTTCTCTCATGAAATCGTCGTTGCATCACCTACGACATTTTGAAAATAGTTGTGTCCGACTAGACTTCCTGCGGAATCGTGTGGCAACGTTAAAATGATGTCACGGATAAAATAGTAATTTCTTTACTTCAATCATAAAACTGTGAGTGTCTTTTATCAAGCTTAATAAGTTCTCCACGTAAATTACGATTTGCTGGCAAAACAATTGCTATGCCGCATGTCTTAATTACGCCACCTAAATTGACCGCGCAAGCTACGCCATAATTTGTTGCGTAAGCCGCGGACTTGCGTACTGTCCGACTTTTGTGAAACTGTCGTAAGCGAAATGTTGCGCTGCACCAAAAAGTGCTTTATCGGTCGATTGAGTACCAAATGACGTAATGAATTGTGTTCCAAAATTTGGCAATTGAACAAGACTGTTTAATAGTCGAAAAAAAGCCCAACGGCCAATCTAAGTGTTTTAATGTTCCTTTTCTTTGGCGTTTCTCATTAGCTAGTTCCAGTGCTCTACCATCCCAATATGTTCACCAAATCATTGTTGTCTTTTTCCTTTTTTCTTCGGTTTATGAACTCTATTACTAGTATTACATGAGGAAGATATAGAAAAGAAATTAATTTTCTGACGTAGGAACGTAGGAACGTAGTATACGAACCACTGAATTGGTCGATTCCATTGTTATAAAATAGGGGGGTTATTGTAGAACACGGTGGCAATGAGAACGTGTTGTTTATTGATGTTCGTGTTTATAAAAAGCGCTTAAAGAAAAAAAGCTCCATTCATTTAATGCCAACCTTGAGCCTACAATGTCGTTTTCTCTTAAACCCAATATTGAATCCTTTAAGCAGTCGTATAAGTATGCTGGTGCAAAAGTTTGGATAACATTCCTTCCTCAATTCAGATGTTGTCGTCGTTTTATGATTTTAAATGTTTATATAAGAAACTCTATTTTAAAAGATTTACATTTTTGCTTTTTGTAATTTTGTGTATACTGTCCTACTTTTTATATATTTTGTACAGGACATTGATGTAAAACAGCTTGTGCTGATCTTGTTATCTTGTTTAAAGACTGATATTTGAATAAATAAAATAATAAATATGGACAGGCCTAATTAGGTATACGAAGCACTGAATTGGTAGATTGTTTTGTTGCAAAATAGGGGGGATTGTAAAAAATGGCAAGGGCAACGCGTTGTTCATTGATGTTCGTGTTTGTGATAAACGGCGCTTAAAGAAAATAGATCTATTCATTTAATGCCAACCTTGACGCTAAAATGTGGTTTAATTCAGTTCGACACTCGCTCCATTCGAGCGTTGCAACTTGTTTTTCTTAAAGGGTACTAGAAATACAAAACTTTAATATGTCAAGAAAAACGTTTTAATAATGCTAAATACTTAACAACTGCAAAAACTTCATATTTGTTTCTATTCGTTCATTAATCGTGACACTAAAATAAAAACCAATGCGCCGTGCCCCGCCCATAAAAGATGACGTCACGGTAAGAATAGAGCGTGGCTGTACCAAGCTAAGCCTAGCCTTGAATACAAGGCTATGATGTATCCGCAACGTGGGGTCATCGTTTGCCACAACACTAAACGTGTACATAGCCCGCAATGCATTATTATACATACTCAGCTGGTTCTCTATAATAATGCATTGCGGGCTATGTACACGTTTGGTGTTATGACAAACGATGATCCCACGCTGTGGATACAGTGCAGCCTTGTATTTAAGGCTAGGCTTAGCCTGGTATAGCCACGCTATATTCTTACCGTGACGTCGTCTTTTGTGGGCGGGGCACGGCGCATATTGCTTTTCATTTTAGGGTCACGATTAATGAGCAAACAAATATGAAGTTTGTGCAGTTGTTAAGTATTCAGCGTTATTAAAGGATATATTTCGCCATATTAAAGTTTTGAATTTCAGTTACCCTTTAACCGTCCCCTGAAATGCTTGCCCCGGTACCCCACCTTCCCGCAAATCAGCCGTAACTTTGCACGGGTTAACCAGTTCGCGCCTAACGCATAAACACGCCACGGTCAAGGCCAGAAATGTCTGTCAGCAGCGAGCAAGGCCGGAAATGCGTAGGTGTGCTTCCCCCGTACTTTCGACCTGAACCCGCTTCGGATTCGAGTTTCGTTAAAAATAAACTGTTCAAGGGATTTCATTCATAAAACTGATAATTCAATTCTCAAGGTGTTGAATTCATCAGTTTAATGTTTCGTCGGGTGCCCGGCAAAAGGACATTTTCTGACGCAAAAATCACTTCCATGAAAATTTAATTGAAAGGGTTCAATGTTCCCCCACGCGCATTATAAATCTGATGTTCTCTCACAGTCACAGGTATCATAAACACATTATAATTTGTATCAATTCTGAATCACAATTGTTTGGAAGCAATTTGTGTTAAATTCCAACGGATATGTTTAAATGTCATTAAAGAATAGGCATTTTGCATACGCTCTTTTGTTAGAGACGTTTTGGTGATTACGCGTTTGCGCATAAGGTCACACGCGCATATGCCCTACTGCCGCCCGGGCACACACAGTCGTGAACCACATAACGACCGAGGATCGATATTGTGTTTTCCTTTCTTCCTTTACTTAACCCAATCCCCATTGCTTTGCCATTGCACCGTCGATCGAGGACAGAATTCGGACAAGCAAACCGTCGATCGAGGATCCTTTGTTCCCTTTGTTCTCTTTTGTGTTTCGATCCTCGATCGTAATGCAAGACAAGAACACAACAGTTAGAAAGGTCAACTGTTATTAAGAGTAGTCACTGACCACACTCTTATAATATTGATTCAACACTTTTAGTTGTAAGCGTGTGGTCACAATGATTTCATTTCAACCCTTGTTCCGACTGACATGACCGACACTGGCGAAAGTCGGAACGATTTTGCGATATCTTAAAATGAATTTCAAGATATCTTGAAATGAATTTCAAGATATCTTGACAATAATTTCGATTTATCTCGAAATTGGATTTAAAGATGTCTTAAAATCGATTTGAAAACATCTCGAACTCGAAAGTTAGAGATAGTTTGAAATCGATTTGGAGATATCTCGAAATTGTTTTAGAAATACTCGAAATTATATTTAATATTTAAAATTTATATTTTTGTTTGACAAACTGTCTATAATTATAATGTCCTAGCTGCGCGCTTAAAATATCCAGCATTGCACCAAATAGGTAGGATACACTATCAAACATTTTTACTTCCAAATTCTTAAGAAATATCTTACATATTTGAAAGTAATTAATAATTGTAGGCATCTAGCCCAATTATTGCGCTAGATATTCTGTAATTTTTTCAAAAAATTATATTTAAAATAAACACTATCGCCGGACGGCGATCGCGGAAAAAACAAAAACAACATGAGAAAAAAACTCGCTATGCCTCTTGAAAACGAACGTCGTTTTTCTTGTTTTTTTCCGCAACCATGATTGTAAAACTTCGGACAGACCAGTTAAACGATATTCACTATAAAGTACAACCCCCCCGAAATTTACCCATTCGTAATAATTCAAGCAATTACCAATGGTGTATCCTACCGTTATATCCACCCTTTTCATAATTCAAGCAATTACCAATGGCGTATCCTACCTTTACATCCATCCATTCCTGATAATTCAAGCAATTGCCAATGGTGTGTCCTACCTTTACATTCAACCATTACTGATAATTCAAGCAATTACCAATGGTGTATCCTACCTTTACATCCACCCATTTCTGATAATTCAAGCAATTACCAATGGTGTGTCCTACCTTTACATCCACCTATTCCTGATAATTCAACCAATTACCAATGGTGTATCCTACCTTTACATCCACCCATTTCTGATAATTCAAGCAATTACTAATGGTATATCCTACCCTTAAATCCACCCATTTGTGATAATTCAAGCAATTACCAATGGTGCATCCTACCTTTACATCCACCCATTCTTGATAATTCAATCAATTACCAATAGTGTATCGTACCTTTAACTCGCAAGTGGCTTATTTATCCATATCGCCTTCAAATACTTGTTTAAGAGTATAGTAATCACTCTGGAAAAACAAATACAAGAAACAACAAATGGCAGGCAGCCAGTCCTTTTAATCGATCGAAGGCCTAAAGTCCTGACTTTTTTGTCTGAAGCGAAATTTCGCAATTTAGCGTATGTCTCGAATCTAATAAGAGAAAGATCGAGATATTCCGTTTTTGAATAATGTGGTTTGCGATTATTTTGTTCAGCAGCTGGGTTGAGCGTGAATGTATATTCATGAGAAAGAACAATGGCAACTCGGCTACATTAAAAAACTGTAAAAAACGCCCGTCCTACCAACTCGCCAATAGCCTAGTTGGTAGAGAGGTGAGCTATGGATCGAAAGGTCTGTGGTTCCAATCCGGTTGTTGTGTATGTTTATCTTTGTTTTCGAAAATTTAACCTTGTGAATTATTTAAACCATAGAGCAAGACTGAAGGGAAAACCGGGTAAGATACATACATGCCTTGAAAAATACATAAAGAACAGCTACGCGAAATAGTTTATAGTGAATCCAAACATGTGTGGTCAAATGTACTGACATTTATATTTATTAGTTATATTGAAACAGTTAATACAATTAATACATATGTAAATACAGAGTACGTTTTGTTTAGATTTTGTTTTGCAATACTTAATTGTTGACCTAAATGCAATTTTGATTACTGAAATGTCAACACAAGATGTAAACAAAAATGGTACCAACTTACTCGTTGTTTTCACGGCAGATGCATTTAGCCAAATGAAGGGTGTTACATCAATTATGTTCTTGAAGGTGTCGTCGGCGTACTTCAAAATAAATAAGATGTCTTCGTTGTCTGTTGCCGTTGCAAGGGAGCCGCTTCGACCGTGATAGTGGAGACGCTGGCAGTACGCCTGCGCTTCCGTGTACGACAAATTATCTGGGTAATACCTGTAGCACTTGTTTCTGTTCTCCGTCCATTGGAAATTCACGGCGAACATGCTGCTTGAGTAAAATTAACCAAATCCGCGGTAAGCGCGACCGCCAAAATTAGCCCAAGCGCCATCGTGAGATCCCAAGAGCACATGTGTGGCTGTATCTAAACTCACTCAAAACCCGACACGGCGCTCAAAGAAAACGGCTCCTTTGAACGCCAGCCTTGACAGTAAATGCGGTTTAAATGTGTCTGATACCAAGTATAGGACTGACTGAGATTGTACTGGCGATAACATGAGGCTTTGGTTGGATGTCAATATATGGATAGGCCTAATTAGCTACACCAACCACAAGTGGTAGATTCCATTGTTGCAAAATAGGGGTGTGATTGTAAAACTTGGCAATGATGCTGTTCAGCGTTGGTGTTAGTCGCGTTTCGTGGCTGTTGCCTTAAAGTGGTAGTATACCATTTCTGTGAGATGTGTATTTCTATCATCTAAAGCAGGAACAGTTATACAAATCCAAAGAATGGTGCTTAATTGACAACTAATGTAACAAAGTTTGAACTCTTCGAATATTGTGAATATTAAGATTTCGATTGCAATTCCAAACTTTCCGAGTCACAATTTGACAATTAGGCCTATCCCCATTCGGGCTGCGTTCTCATTCAGCCGACCAATAAACAGCGCCCACGCGCACGTGTATGTCGTTCCATGCTTTAACCGCGCTTCATTCCCATTAAGAAATTTCCAATAATGCGTCTCTGTAACGAAACTTTAGAAATTAGATTTTTAAAAATGACAGCATGCCATAATTTCACAGTCTAGCAGCCTTTAACTGGCGCTGTGGCGCGAGCTTCGATCAACATAACACCAGTGCAGCCTAGCCAAGCCTCGCGCGCCCTCCAGGGGTGTACAATGCACGAAGTTATAGCTCGCCATTAAAGTTTGTGTCGTCTCTAACTGTGAGAGCTATACTGAGGCGACCACGACCACGACCACGACCGATGCAATTGAGTTGATGACCATAAACGGCAGTCATAAACTGTCATTTTCGTGACGTGTGAAAACACCATCCAAACAAAACTAAACTAGTCTAAATCGATCGACTGTAAGTTTAACGTGAATTTCAAACAACGTTAATTGTTACTTATCAAATATTAATAATCAAGCTGAAATTTAGTCATTGTATTAAACTCGACGAAAGATGACACAAAGAAGTTGATACAAGGCTTCACGCATCAAGACTCGATATATTTTGTCAAACTGTCAAATTAGAGTCTGTGATTGCAGACTACTCTATGCCACTGTATACAAACTACATGCGAGGTGCATTATATACACATGTACATCAATCATGCATGGCAATAATCAGCAAGCAACCAAGTCCCCGCGCACGCGTACTGCGTGCATGCCTATGTGTAGGCTTTCCCACCAGCGCACTTTCACGAGTAGTATGGCGAAACTGGCCAGGCTGGCGTGTAAAAACAAAATTGCGCGCGCAGGCCACCCGCGGAGGGCCACGTAAAACCCTAAAATCTCTACGTGGACCCCTCGCTACGCCTACGCGGGTCGGTTGAGACCGTGGCTCCCACGTGTGTACGTAGGAGTTACTACGACGCCACGCCCCTTTGGTGTTGAAAGAAGCTCAAACGAGGGCGTCCTTTCCACGGAGCGCGGCGCCTAAGTGTTGCACAGTGATCAATGCAACTACGAAATAATTCATGAATTTTGACTCAACCACCTACGCAAAAAAAGCGCGGCGAGCTCTCCGTGGAAAGGACGCCCTCGTTCGAGCTCTTTTCCACCCCAAAAGGGGTGTGGCGTCGCAGTAACTCGTACGTACACGTGCGCTTAGCTGCTAATCACAAACAGATCATCGCGTTACAACACCTGCACAGTATCTAAACAAAATTAGAAAACTTGTTCCCATGGTCAGTTTGACCTCTCTTGAGAAATTACTCATAATTCTGTCAAATACTATCAGATTTGGACGTTTGATGTCTTATTTTAAAGTGGAAATGTGTATCTTTCAAACCACAACTATATTATCTATGTTGGTTACATATTCGACGTGTGGCATTCCATTATATCTGTTTAGACACACTGTATATCCCTAAACTAATTAAACCAATTATTGTTTTAAAACCTATTTGGTGTGAAGATATTAATAAAGATATTGAACTCCCTGTCATTTCCAAAGATGCGTCACAGAGACGCATTATTGGAAATGTCCTATTGGGAATTGAGCGCGAAAGACACGTGCGCGTGGGCGATGTTTATTGGTCGGCTGAATGAGAACGCAGCCCGAATGGAGAATTGTCCAATTGTGACTCGGAAAGTTTGGAATTGCAATCGAAATCTTACAATATTTTTCTCGTAATACACAATATTCACAGAGTTCAAACTTTGTTATATTTAGTTGTCAATTAAGCACCATTCTTTGGATTTTGATAACTTTTGCTTCTTTAGATAATTTATTTATTTATTCATTCCATTTCTTTACCCAGGGTGTGCCCAAACAGTTTAAAACTGGTTTTCATTGGGGCCCTGCATACATCGTTAAATGAAATAACAGTACATGTAAATACAACATTTACAGAGAGTTACAAACATAATATTTACATCTGACACATCTGACAGAAATGGTATACTACCACTTTACAGCATCATTGCCACGTTTTACAATCACACCCCTATTTTGCAACAATGGAATCTACCACTTGTGGTTCGTGTAGCTAATTAGGCCTGTCCATATTGACATCCAATCAAAGTCTCATGTTATCACCAGTGCAATCTCGGTCAGTCCTATACTTGATAATTGGTATCAAACCCACTAACCGCAATTACTGTCAAGGCTGGCGTTCGAAGGAGCCGTTTTCAAGTTGAGCGCCGTGTCGGGTTTTGAGCGAGTTTAGTTACAGCCACACATTGTGCTCTTGGGATCTCACGATGGCTGTTTGGCTAATTTTGGCGGTCGCGCTTACGCGGATTTAGTTGATTCTACTCAAGCAGCATGTTCGCCGTGTAGTTTCCAATGGATGGAGAACAGAAACAAGTGCTACAGGTATTACCCAGATCATTTGTCGTACACGGAATCACAGGCGTTCTGCCAGCGTCTCAAATATCACGGTCGAAGCGGCTCCCTTGCAACGGCAACAGACAACGAAGACATCTTATTCATTTTGAAGTACGCCGACGACATCTTCAAGAACATTGATGTAACACCCTTCATTTGGCTAAATGCATCTGCCGTGAACACAACGAGTAAGTTGGTACCATTTTTGTTTATATCTTGTGTTGACATTTCAGTAATCAAAATTGCATTTAGGTCAACAAAACAAAACAAAACAAAAAAGCAAAACAAAAACTAAACAAAACGTACTCTGTATTTACATATGTATTAATTATATTAACTGTTTCAATATAACTAGTAAATATAAATGTCAGTACATTCGACCACACATGTTTGGATTCACTATAAACTATCACTGTGCGGAAGGGATGGGTTTACGAAAATTTAACGACGCATGAAACGAACGATGGAGGTGCACCCCCCCCCCCCCCCCCCCCGTTTCGGCTAACAGTTTACCAACATAGTGCGAGGTTATGAAAATGTAACGCCAAGTTTGCACGCTTTACGACGAGCAGAACACGTTAATTGGAATTTTTTCGTGCACTAGTTTACATAATTCTATGCACATGGAATCAAGCCGAAACCGGGTGTATTCATTACATAGGATTCAGTTTGCTATTGGTTAGTCATAATAGTAATATTGAACGGCCATATTGCCGCTAAAATAATATGCTCACACAAGATGGCCGATTCTGTTTTAGAATGTGTGCATGCAAAACAAAGTATTTTCCTTAAATCGTTTTCACGCAAACAATCAATAACATTCTTATTATTTTCCTGATTCGGTAGTTTACCTCTCTTAAATGTGTATATAAAAATGACATGTTTACGCAACACGACTCGTCAGTGTACTAAGATTTTGTTTTTTAATTTCGTTCCTATCAAGTTTTCTCAAATAATTTGATTTTACAGGTTTTATATAGTTAGTGCGAAACATCAAAGTGAACCAATTAGTACTGTGTATATCGGCTTTCAGTATTCGCCTGTACCATACTGGCGTTGTATACGTATGAACATGTACAATCTGCAAATACATCTCGTTATAACAGAACAAAATAACATGCATGTTGATGAACTGACCGGGTCTACTCAAATAAAAGTATCATGTACATTCAAACAGGATAGTGTCTTGTTAATAGTGTGAGTTTCCCCTGCCACTCTCTAAACCACCTTGTGTTTGTTTTAGAAATACAAAATCTCTTGTTTTGTATAATGTTAATGTTTTTGTTTTCTTCGTAAAGCCGCGTTCAGTCCGCATACAGTGCTAGAGTTGTGTAAGATGTACGCACAACGCTAAGTTTTATCACTCGTTTATAAATTACACAGTGACTTTATAGTACAGGCCATACAGTACTGACACAGGCGTGCAGCATATCCATGTTGTAAAGGACGCAATAATCGCAGCGCTATACTGTGTGATCTATCACAGCGAGTTGTGAACTTTTGTCTTTTTTCCGTTATGATTCGAATTACCTTACCCCACATGCATTCGACCCAAACTGGCCCTTTAGACGAGTACTGTGTGAACCGCTAAACCACACCGTACGATATCCTATGTTGGTACACTAGGTACATGTACATGTACAGTATACCAATTATTGATGCCCGGGTATACGTATACTCCATAAAGTTGTATGTGTGTGTGTTTGTTTTCCCGTAAATAAGCACCAACCAGCATATCAATACATGTACATCGCCTGCTAAACCAATTTCTCGTACTATCTATCGTCAGCTAAAATGGGATGTACAGTAGCTGCGAAGATTCAGCTGGGGACCAACAGAAACACACATAAACTTGCTTTAATAGTAAAACAAGCTTAATAATTACAAACTAAACTTGCATTAGACTTGTGCTGGGATGATCAGACTCTTTAGGCAACTTGTATTCTCAACTAAGGGATATTATTTATGTTTCATTATTATAAATGGTAACCATTCAACCAAGGGTGTTTTTTTGTATGGGGCACCACAAATTGAATAAATTAAATCATATATAAAACAAAATAAAACATTAAGTCGGGGTTCAAACGTAAGAACAAAACTTTACACCCAAAATATACATTTGTAAATAAAAAGTAAAACAATTAACAATATTATATAATAAATTAGTCATATGTGCTTGACTCAATCACACACCAGACTAATTTCTTAATATAAGTTTGAAATTGATTATTATAAGAAAAGCTCGATCCCCAACAACTTAGACAGCAAGATCTTAGACAAATTTGATTCGTAATGAGGAATATTTCCAAGACAATGTTTAAATAGAGTGACACAAAATTAGAATTGAACGGTATCTGACTAAAGTTAGTTTGGTAAAAACGTGTGGGTTTTTTTCTCGGACGAAATGAAATCTGAAAATTGGTAAATTTAAATAGAAAATGTTTTATAATACCCGTGGTAAAAACGTTCAACACAGGATTAAAATAGTAATAAAGAAACGAGGGGAATAGTACAGGGCGAGTAAACAAAAAGTGAAACCCCGACACAAAACAAAATATATTTCATATAAAAAACACCAAAGTTATGCTTACATGTAGTTGAAAATGAACCACACGTGAATATTGGGAGCTAAATTTTCTTAGTTCATGCATGCAGAGACGTCTGCATCAAGGTATCAAAAGTACTAGACGAAACAGCTTGAGAATTTCTCTGAACGTACATCTCTATTCGAAAGAAATTAAAAAAAAAAACAAATTTATTATATACTACTAATACCACTGAGTAGATTTAGCCTGCTGAGGTCACCAGGGTCAAGTAGAAGGCTTGGCTTTTCTAGCCACAGAGGATCTCCACCTGTTGTGCTACCCGATTTATAAGGTCAAAGGACAGTGACAGACACTTGCTGCGCGGGATAATTCTAACACCATAACGGATTTTGCTAAGCCTGTACTAGCTCGCTGTACTGCAACAACGTTTGCACAACATCCCCTGAAAATAGATATTCCTGAAACCATCAAATAACACTTCCTTGCCATGGTAGCCATAACAGTAGGTTATGATTTAGCCGTTGACGAAGTTGTCCGTCGAGTTATTCTGACTGAGCTTGACACCACCATGGAATTATTATATTATGACCACAGAGCAAGGAACAGTGCATGACCAAACGGTCGGTGTTGCTGTATAATGGAGTGCTATGGATTTTGAACTAGTAACGGGGGTAAGTTAATTTGTTAATCGTCCAAAATAAATACTACTGAGTACTGTAAACAGTTTAAAGAGGTTTGTTATTACGATTTAGGCAACCACGTGATATTTTTGTCGCATAGTAATAGTATAAAGTTTCAGTGATAACCTGTCCTTCCTCTATGCATTTTGCTGTATTCTTTTGTTTTACTATGCATGGTCTTACAACTTGGTCATGTTGTTTGTTGGGCTTGTTAGTCAGGACTATTTTGAGTTTGAACTTAGATTCGTAGACCCTACTGTTCTTTATTGTTCTACGTCTGCTACTAGTACTATTCGAATGCAGACAAACTCTCAAACACATGCAGGGTTTTCCCTGTATAAAGCCTAGACACATGCTGGAAATGATAGAGGGAACAGTATACAATTATTCGTGTTTAACAAAACCCTTGATAACCTCGTATTTATATTGTTCGATATTAAATTGAAGTCCTGGTGCGTGAAATTATGTCTTTTCACACTTTTCAGGGTTCGCTGGCGCCGAAACCGTCTCCTGGCCTTGTGACCATTCATTTGGTGAGACTACCCGGATGGGCGGAGGGCTACTCTTTCAGGAGGATAGACTATTATTTTGAGGAAAACATGGAGGTCAGTAACTCAAATTTCAAGATTAATCGATCATTATTGGAACATTTGGGGGAAAATTCAAGGAAACCTGCAAAGCGATATTAAATTTTAATATTACTCTTCGTCGTGTGCACATATCCCTTGGACTATACCTTTGATGTTGCACAATTCAATCGTTTGTACCCACCATGCCCACTGGTTATTGTTTTGAATTTAATGATAACCTTTATCTCTCCTGACAAAATTAATGAGCTCACTGCATACCCTTTTACTCACGCTTACTCACAAAAAGAACAATAAACCTCGACGGTTGAAACACATAAAAGCACAATCAGCAATCCTGGCCATGATTATAATATTAACTAAGATTTTACCTTTCGGTTTTTATCCATGTTACAGTTGTTTTCCTAGTTCCGGATCGCTTTCAATAAAAACTCCCCTCTTCTTATGGCTCGTGCCCCGAAACAAAAATCTCGGTGCATTTTTAAAAGAAACATGTAAGCTTCTTGATACACAAATATTTTTTAAATAAATTTTCCATTATGCCTTTTTGTAATCTACAGTTGTATTAACTCATGCATCGATTATTTGTTGAGTCAAAATCAGTAGAAAAATCTCTAGTATTAAAACATCTTACAAAGAGTGAACTTGTACTTTTTCATAGTTTCAGATCGCGCTCAAAATATGTGCATCGACTGCACGCCCACAACCAATTTTATGTGACATGTTCTATAAGTCAGTTTATCGGCCCGTTCCCGCGCGCACCGTACCACGGTATGGTCGCACTGCGCTACACAACGAAAATTTCAAAATCAATGTCTTACCCAAGTCGTCTTTTTAAAACTGTATTGGAAGTATTTAAAATGTGTTTTTTTTTTTAATATTTAAATACTAAAATCGGCTTGACTCGAGTTGGTTCTAGCTAACATGTATTTTCTCGCGCGATTATTTGTTTATGTACGAAGCAGTTTTAACCGATCCGGAATTTGTTAAGTCGATTCGCAACTACAGCAAAAGGATGTCGGCACTTTTATATATTTATTTTATTTATTTATTAACCACTTCAAACAGCGAAAGAACCGCCAATTACTGGAATGAGATAAACATACACACAATCTCTCCCAGAGAGATTGTATATAACAAATAGGCCTATATGAAATATAAATGTAAATGTCGTTTTGACGTTGTATTTTTAAAATTAGAAGAGCAATATTGAAACAAAAACAATAGTATCTCCACCACCCAAAGTAAATGATACTAAACCCATTTCAATTGAATGTTGAGGATTGGTCTAGCCGAAAGCAGTCTGAATAATTGTTGCGATCTCGAACTAGGAAAACGACTGTATCAGCGTAGTACTACTGTACTAGGGAACTCAAAATGAATGAAAAACATTGTTTGCTGAAGTATTTGTTGCTGCTAACCGATCAGTTTTAATCCACCGGAAGTGAAACTCATTATTAAACGGGCTGAGGACAAGCATGGGACGAGTCAGAATCGCTCTTCACACGTCTCAATCAGTATAGCTCTAGCAATCTAATGAATTACTTTGCAAATAACTGGTGCCTGTCAATGATTACGTGTTTTGTGTCAGGTATACTATAGGTCTCTCGCAAGTCTCGTCATTTTCTAAACTTCCTTTTTTTACACTTTATCTTTCTGTTCACATTACAAAAGGTGTATTCATTGAAAATCCGCTAACTTCAACGGAAATTGTGTGCAACATTCACCGATCATTGCGTAATACGCGTACGAGACAAGACAACATACTTCTGCGGCTTCTGCACAGGCAGTGAGGCTTTCGACTTTGAGTTACTTCAGTTGCCAGACTTCGCCGCTTTCGAGGTTTTCCGCGTATAACAAAGAGGAGCAAGATCCCCCAAAACAAAAACTATGGTAGGTCAACAAGATACGTATTAATAATAATAATTATAACAATAATACAAATAATAATAGCATTGAACGATGAAATGTATTGACTATTATACAATATGATGCATGTGTGTGAATATTTTGAATACGTCATTTGAGGGTTTGTTTTTCATTTTATTACTTTTAAAGTTTACCGATCCTGGGGTTCTAGTACTAGTGATGGCTTCAATAGTCCAATCCTGGGGTCTCGGTGCATATAGATAGGTGGTGAAAACACGTTTAGTTTTTGGAACACAATAGGAATCCCGGTCATATTTCAAAATGCATTGAAAGCGGGCTTGTATAAAGCAACATAAATATGTTGTTTTCAACTTGAACCCTCGGCTGCCAAATTCTATAATACTCACACACGTTCTAAAACTATTAATTGCGTGTTTATTTTGTCTGCTCTATTATGGAATATCATTACCCCCACAATGAAGGTATAATCTATGCTCACATGCAATTTTCCACGATGAATATAAATACGAATAAATTTCTAGTTTGATTTGTCGTAGTTTTTCAGTAGGCTATAGTCTAGATTTGTTAAAAGGTTTCTGTGAAATACTTAAACAATATTACTGTTAAATTCTTTATCAAGCGTTTGAGACCAGCATTGCTAGCTTTATGCTTTATGTTTTGTTTGAAAAACTTAACCTTGATGGCATTGCCTGTTAAACCACATGTGGTTCGGTTCACCCTGCGTGACCTGGGCGTCCGGCCCAAGCTCAATTTACAACCAAAAACTTGACTGTGCCTCACTTAACAGGCCAACCTTTTTTTCTTAATGACATGGACCCTAATCAATCAGTCTTTGAATAGGCGGAGCTAAAACTCATGAATGCCGAGAAAGGCACGAAAAACAGCGTTTGTTTGCAACCGGCGTCGAGCAGTTATTCTTATGTAATTTGTTTTTTTCGCGATCGCCGTCTGGCGATCGCGAATTTGTCTTTATAAAATATTTTTTTACAGAATAATTACAAGATATCTAGCGCAATAATTTTGCTGGATGCCTCACATTATTATTTACTTTTAGATGAGTAAGATATTTCTTAATAATTCGGTAGTAAATATTTTCGATATCTGCAAATAATGTAGGGCCTATCCTACCTTTAACACTGACAGTCAAAAGGCCATGTTATGTACAATCGTATAAATATTATAAGAAAAACGTTTACTAAAATCAAAACAACCTTTTTTTCTTGAAACTATAGGCCTATACATGTATGCTGATTACGTTTTTATTTAAAATTGTAGTCTTGCTGCTGTCGTATTGAGTGTGTGTGACAAGTTTGGAACTTTGTTTTCGAGGGCTAACTTTGGCATCAATTTACTACAGTTTTATGTTGGATTTTGTTTAATCCAGTACACGTATTGCTGACTCTTACAAATATATACATAGACTTTTTTTTCAAAAAAGTTGAAATTCAAATTCCGAAATCAACAGAAGGCTTATTTTAGCAGTGTTTCTAAATCGTGGAATTCTGTGCTGGCAGTGGGTGATGGCTTTTATAGTTCGATCCTGGAATGTCATCCACAGAAGTGCGTGATGGATACACAATATTTTTCGCACAAATCAACATAAATGCAACCGTTTCTTCTGTTCTTTTTTTAATTTAATGAGAAGAAGCCATACCCAGGTTAGCCCAGGACAAACAAAGTACTGTTCTATTTACATGCATGCTCTTTGATTTTGTTTTTCTAATATCGGCCGACCATTTGTTTTTATCTGTATAATATATGCCATTTTGTATGGTGAAATGTTCTTATATTTACTTTGATCTATACAGTTCTATACAAGATTATCAAGAATATGACTTACCAGTACGTGATTATTTTTGATAGTAGATTTGTTTGAAGAGACATTGTGAATTACTTGAAAATCCTACTGTGAAATCTTAAATCAAGCGGTTGAGAACAGCATTGATTTGTTCGAATATCAACTTTAACCTTGGTAGCATTGGACTGTCAATTTGTCAAACCATAGGTGAAACCATGGTCAAACCAAGTGTAGTTCTGTTCACAAAACACTTGAGATATAGGCCTACCATGAAGGAATGAGACCGGCGAACAAGCTCAATTTGACCGCAAATTATTATTGCGCCTGAACATGGGGGGGGGGGGGATTGCTGTAACGGGGTGACCTTTTTATAAAAAGACATGAACCCTCCAATCAATCAGTAGTGGGATGGGCGGAGCAAAAACTATAGGTGTAGTAAACAAAACGCATATGTACAAAACAATTTAACCATTGAAACCTTTTTGGGTGTTAATTAGATGATTGTTAGAAAGGAAGAGTTTTGAATGTAATGTTTAGATCACCAGACCTCCAGGCTCCAGGACTGACAAACTTTTACTACAACCAAAGTTCTTGTTTGTTTCTTTCTTGGAACTATGTTAATTACACTTATAATGTATATTTCTTCACGCTAACAACAAGCATGTTCTTCGAGAGTTTGGAACTTTGTTTTGAAGGGCCATCTTTGGCATCAATGTTCACAAAGTTCAATATTGGATAGTTACACGTGTATTTTGTTTAATCCAGTACACGTATTGGTGACTGTTACAAACATAATTATAGACAGACTGTTTTCCTCAAAAGTTGAAAAACAAATTCCGAAAACCAAAAAGAAGGCATATTTTAGCAGTGTTTCTAAATCGTGGAATTCTGTGCTGGCAGTGAGTGATGGCTTTTATAGTTCGATCTTGGAATGTCATCCACAGGAGTGCGTGTTGGATACACAATATTTGTCGCACAAAACAACATAAATGCATCCGTTTTTTCTGTTCTCTTTTTAATTAAAAAAGAAAAGAAGCATACGTTAACCCGCACAACGCATGCTCGTTGAGTTTTCCACTATTTTTTTGTTTTAAAACGTTGCTGCTTCTCGCACATTTCCTGTAAGATTATTTGATGGGTAAAAAAGCAAAACCTTCGTTTTATTTACTTTTGTAATGGAGAATATATTTTTAAAGTGTACATCCTAACCCTTGTTTATTATTTGTAAAGTGAAGCTTGAACTTTCACGGCCTTGTCGTGTCAAACCACACAGAGTTGGATAGCAAAGCCCATGAGACTGGAGGCTCGCTAGCTCAATTGATGACATCTGCTTGAAATTTGGCGGGAATTCTCTAACGGGCCCACGTTTTTATCAATAAATATAAGCGCTCAGCGTCAGTGAAGCTAAAACTATGGATTCAGTAAAATATTTTATTATTTTTGCAAGTTGATTTTGGCAGTCCTGTTTTTGTTTAAAATGTGTAGTCTATTTATTATTTTACAAAAGAAGAAAATATTGTAAAATAGATGTATACTTTATTCACAGGCATGCTCGTTGAGTTGTCCACTGTTATTTTTTATAAAAACGTTGCTGCTTCTCGCACATTTTCTGTAAGATTATTTGATGGGTAAAAAGCAAATACTTTGTTTAATTTTTCTTTGTAATAGAGGATATTTTTTAAAAGTGTACATCCTAACCCTTGTTTATTATTTGTAAAGTGAAACTTGAACTTTCACGGCCTTGTCGTGTCGAACCACACATAGTTGGATGGCAAAGCCCATGAGACTGGAGGCTCGCTAGCTCAATTGATGACATCTGCTTGACATTTGGCGGGAATTCTCAAACGGGCCCACGTTTTTATCAATACATTTGTTTATCAAAGAATAGAAGCACTTGGCGTCAGTTAAGTTAAAACTATGGATTTAGTAAAATATTTTAAAACTTAGTTTCTTTTTTTAGAATGAAAATTTCCTATTCTTAAAAAAACACTGTATGTCTCCACATTATGAGAGATTCATGCTTTGAAGTGTATACATTAATTTTGAGCACGTGGAGTTTAATTAGTTTTGTGTCTTTGTAAACAATGTTTTTGTTTTCTTTATGTTGACTGTCGTTTATTAATTTGTTTACAGAAGAAACAAGATTTATACAATATTCACACGCATGCCAGTTGAGTTTTCCCACTATCATTTAAAATAAAAATCGTTGCCGCCTCTCGCACATTTCCTGTAAGATTATTTGATTGGTAAAAAGCAAATACTTCGTTTTATTTGTCTTTGTAATGGAGGATATTTTTAAAAAGTGTACATCCTAACCCTTGTTTATTATTTGTAAAGTGGAACTTGAACTTTCACGGCCTTGTCGTGTCGAACCACACAGAGTTGGATAGCAAAGCCCATGAGACTGGAGGCTCGCTAGCTCAATTGATGACCCACATCTGCTTGAAATTTGGCGGGAATTCTCTAACGGGCCCACGTTGTTATCAATGAATATAGGCGCTCAGCGTCAGTGAAGCTAAAACTATGGATTCAGTAAAATATTGTATTATTTTTGCAAGTTGATTTTGGCAGTCCTGTTTTTGTTTAAAATGTGTAGTCTATTTATTATTTTACAAAAGAAGAAAATATTGTTGTTTAACTTCATACAGCAAGATTTATACTTTATTCACAGGCATGCTCGTTGAGTTGTTCACTATTATTTTTATAAAAACGTTGCAGCTTCTCGCACATTTTCTGTAAGATTATTTGATGGGTAAAAAGCAAATACTTCGTTTTATTTGTCTTTGTAATGGAGGATATTTTTAAAAAGTGTACATCATATCTTAAGCCTTGTTTATTATTTGTAAAGTGAAACTTGAACTTTCACGGCCTTGTCGTGTCGAACCACACAGAGTTGGATAGCAAAGCCCATGAGACTGGAGGCTCGCTAGCCCAATTGATGACATCTGCTTGAAATTTGGCGGGAATTCTCTAACGGGCCCACGTTTTTATCAATGATATAAGCGCTCAGCGTCATTGAAGCTAAAACTATGAATCCAGTAAAATATGTTAAAACTTAAAGGTGTTTTTTTCAGAATGTAGATTTTATATTGATACAAAACACCGTATATTTCCACATTATGACAGATTCATGCTTTGAAATGTATACATTAGTTATGCAGCACGTGTTGTTTCATTAGTTTTGTGTCTTTTGAACAAACATTTTGTTTTTTCTTTATGTGTACTGTCGGTTATTTTTTTTAAACAGAAGAAAATATTGTTATTTAAATTCATACCACAAGATTAATACTTTATTCACACGCATGCTCGTTGAGTTGTCCACTATTACTGAAACAAAAATATTGTGTTTTCTTTAAGTTGACTGGTTGGCCGCACTGTCAGACTTTTGAATAATGAAGTAAAACATGTGATTGAGAATAAATATTTTACCTCCTTCAAAAATGTGTTATTTAATGTTTTTTGTTAAATGTGTGAAGAGGTTGGGGGGGGGGGGTGTACAGGTTGTTGGTGGATTTGTGTTGGTGGAGTTTTTTTTTTTTTTTTTTGTTGGGGGGGGGGGGGGGGGGGGGGGAATGGGGGAGGGGGGGGGGGGGGGGGGTGGTGAAGGGGGGGGGGGGGGGGTGAATACGATAGGGGGGGGGGGGGGGGGAGATTAAATAAGTGACTAAGTCAATAAATTGCAGGGGAAGCATTTGAAACCTTGAAGCTGGTATTTTTGTTCAATAATTATGGCTGAACGTACAACCTATTGACCATATGCACGCACATGAATTTCCGCGAATTATAGTCTAACATAAAACAAGGAAAGCTGAAATCTGGTTTCGGGGGTTATGGTTTCGGTATTCGGAAATTGCGGAGGCGAAGGGTGCACTTACTTAGTGTGGAAGCTATCTGGAACTAGAAATGAAAATGATCGCCGGAGACGGCCGGATATAGCAACGAAATGGGTTGGTTTCGTGTTCAATTAGGCGTCAATTTCCGCATGCGAAAACGTGATTTTTTAAACAGTGTTGCTTCGTCTTCGTTTTTGGCTTAAGGCGATTTTTGACTCCCAACTACAAGATATCCAGCCACATTCTGACGCCTGTTGTACTTCAGAAACATTCACTCGATTGATGTGAACCCAAAAGTTAGACTATTTTAATTTTCTTCCATTTCTATTTGCTTCTCAGTAATTCGGAATTCGGTGGCGAAGCCAAAGCCAAAGACGAAGCAACGGTTTCGAAAAGGCCCTTTATTGGTCGCGCTTAATAGGCCGTAATATTGAGCGTAGAGGGCGCTGTGCTCATGGTATTCGGGGGTATAAATAAATGTGATTAGGAGATAATTCACGTCAGTTTAAATATTCTTACAGCTCCCAAATATATATTTTTCTAATATTCAATTTTTAGATAAAAGTAAAGTTACTAAAACTACTTCAATAAACGCGATTTTGCCTGTGTTGGGTACCCAGAAAATGGCGCCTTACAGCGCCCTCATGCGGCCAAAAATACGGCGAATTGAAGCACAACGCATTTTTGTTTATTTCTTTCTTAATTTTACACTACTTCACTCGATATTATTGTGGCTTCTGTGACTCCGTACATCCAATCAGTAGACGAAATTTAATTCAACACTTAAGGTATCCCTCGAGTTACCTAGTCGTAAACAAGGACATTTTGTTTAATTGTAGGAAAGGTTTTAGCCCTTTCGAGTTTCGGCCCTACAGAACGCCCGGGCGTTCTCCACAGGCGCGCTCGGCCCTGTAGAACGCCTCAGCGTTCCAACAAAAGGGTCCATTTCAGCTGTTATTTGCGAGTGGTGTAAAAGACTACGAGACCTAGAACGTTTCCATCACGCAACTGAAGTATGGACCTATCAATGGCAACATAAATATACGTACGTAGTGTTCCATTAAACATTTTCGCGAAATAATCCTTCAGAAATCACGAATCAGGCGCGCTTTTGTCAGATTTTGTATCCATCATGAAATATGACATACCAAGCAACACTTGGCTTGTAAAATTGTTGGATTTAGGCACAGTTTTGGAGGAGATTTTTTGTGATGAATATAGTAAAAGCATGGAGGATTCCTTCTTATTTCTCCATGCACTCTAAAAAAACATTGCCCAATATTGAGTAAAATTACTACCTTTTTGAGAGTAAAAAGGGAACATGGTCGTCCACTTGTGTAAACGGTTTACACAACAGCTAGAGTGTACAAAAGTACTCATTTCGGCGTAACTTTTTACCCATAATTGTGTTACATTATTTGCACAACAAAGTTGTGTAAGAAGTTTACCCATGTGACGACCATGTTCCCTTTTTACTCATTACTTGTGTAAACTGTACCCAACCCTGATTTTACACATGTGTTGTGTCATTTTCTTACCCAGATATTGGGTTTTAATTCCTACCCATTACTGTTGTGTTATAGATTTTCCCCATGACTTGGGTTGTTTTTAATCACCTATTGTGCACCTTTGTTTTGTGACCTTTGAGGTTTATTCAACTTTGGCCTGTGTAATTTGAATTGCCCGAGACAGCATTCGCGGGCTTGACAACCTAGAGATTTCAATAACCGATTCATAGTTTTGAAAGTCAGTGAAAACGAATTAAATTTTGATCAAATTTCCCAATTTTATGAAGCTGTAGGGTTTGATTTTAATAGGAAAGGGGCGTTACAATTTCCATCGTTATTCAAATCATTTAAAATCGTTCAAATGTCGGTCACTTGCGGAGAACGAAGTGGCTATCGTTACGGTAGTTGACGATCTGATTCCCCGGCTTACCCAGCCTAACATTGACAATACCCTGGACCTCTCACTCTTGTCACCCGACTAAATAGTCTTGTTCCAAGATTGAAAGGTCCAGAGTATTGTCAATGTGAGGTCGGGAAAGTCGGGAATCGGATCGTAAACTGCCGTAACGACAGCCACCGCGATACGTGCAATATACAGTGTAGGAATACGTACACACACGTGCAATTAAACGCAGCGTGACGTTAATTTTACAAATAATGCATAAATAATAAGTGTGTCACTTTTTCAAACCCCCTGATTTGTATGCTCATACACCAGCATCACATAAACAAACACCACGGAAATTCATTTCACTGACTTGCCCTGAAACTTACGAATACGGTTTCAAAATCCCAGAACTTGTCGAGGTCTGTCAAACGGCAGCCATTTTGTAGATAAATGACACGCGTACACAATGTTGGGTAAACGTTGCCACGTGCATCAGTTTACCCTTCACACAGTGGTAACATTTTACTAATGTTTGGTAATATTGATCTTTTCAAAGTGTACATGCCAGATTTATGGCACAGCTGTGGGGTAAACAAAGTTTCTTAAACCCTTCACGTGTGTAATAATATTGTGATTTGAACTCTTCGCCTGTGTAGCTGGAGCTTGTAGCCAACGTTGGGTACTATTTTACCCATTTGGTATGTGTAACATATGACACAAGTAGAAGGTACAATCGAAAATTTAGTTTTGCTCAATATTGAGCAAAAATGACACAATTTTTGTACCCAACGGTTTTACACAACAAGAGTTTACACTTTTTGTTTAGAGTGTGGTAAAAGTGACGGTTTATCTGTCGATATGTTCATAGAGCTTGCTCTATGATTATGTTCATTGACGTCGATGTGAAGGACCATATACACAGTATGTGAAGCCGACTGGACTAGGTACACATGAGTGATGTGTACGATTCTCATGGTCGGAGGCTGTTCTACCTATTGCACACGCCGTCGGGCAAAGGGGAAGCCTTCCATTCAATTTGTACAGGGAATTACGTGGTTGTTGTTTTTTTAATCAATAACAAAATGAATCCTTTTTTTTCGGGTGTATCGTGGGAGATTTCGTTTCTTCATAAAACAACGAAATTTGGAAATATTTCGGTGTAGTGTTTAATAAATATTAGACAATAATTAATTATTTAGATTTTTTTTCACACAGCATAATGAAAACTACACGTCATCTGCTCGACCGAAACTTTGCACGCATCTCTTTTTACAGTAATGACCCTCAAAAACGGCCTCAAGTTTCACAAAACCTCGCGTACATTTTAAACGGAAATTTTATAATTTCGGATAGAATCGATTATGAAACTACACACTCTAAGCTTCAATATCATATATACATTGTTATAATCAAGGCTAAGATAACGAAGCACTAGTTTAAGTTTCCCGGGAAAAAAAACTCATTTTCTCCATGTACGGCCGTGTAAAATCGCACTTTTGTATGACTAACGTGCACCCGAGCCAGCTTCACATAGGCGTAGCTCGAGAACCAAAGGTAGTTGAACTTTGGATAGAACGGTTGTAAATAGCTGACGTCATTAGCTTTCTAGTGATATAAGACACAACCTGATTGGATACACATAAGCATTAATATCAGTATAGACAATTAGCATTACCCCCTGTGAAAACAACGTGAACGAACCTGACCTATGAACGATTATTTGGATGTGAAGTAAAAATCATTTTTACCCATTAACAACTTATTTTCCATTATTTGTTTTCTTGTGGAATGCCAAGATAAAATTAATACATGAATGTTTCCTGGGGGATAGTTAATCATCATGTTGAATGTTAAAGAGAAAGCGCAACCCAGTGTGAAATGCCCACATTAATGGTCACGGAGGGGTCAAGAATCGCAAAGACAAAATGGCGGACTTTCAACCAATATTTTTTTTTTCCCGGGGCCTATATGGTCCTCATTTTGACTTCATGCGTGCTGTCGACGTTGGTCCCGACGATATGGAAACCAGAATGTTGGTTTTGATCGAATTGTTTCTTGAATCTCACGAGTCCGACTGTCACGCATAACAGCAAGAATGACAGCAGGCAAAGGGCGCCCCCAGTAAGGAACGGCGCGACATAGCTTCCTGTGGCGTCGTAGATCTTGCCTGCATGAAATTCAAACGAAACAACAACCGTTTTTTTTTACTGTTACGTGCTGTCATTTTCAATAAACTTGAAGTGGCATTTTTGTATCAATTTCCACCGATGTTCAGACAACCATTGATGAGTTTGTCCATTATACTAATTCAGAAACAATTAGTTATACTTATGCTGCGTTCCAACCGCGTCGTGTTTATCGTGTTCACGGGTTCACGAGTCGTATAATGGCGTTCTAATCACCTGGTAACTCATGTTCACCAGTGGTAAACTCGAGGTGGATTTTTTTCTCCATGTTCACGACTTCACGAATGAAATACTCGCGCATGCGTGTTGGTTCACATACAAGTTCTTGCGCGATAAAGAATGTCCTTACCACTCGACTGTGTGTGTGCGTCGTGGTGTGTAGCGTTTAGAATGCAACCTACTCGTGAACAACGATAACAACGACGCGATTGGAACGCAGCATTACCCGCAATGACTATCCCGACGCCATCGAACAGATAGGTTGACGCCCAGATCAGGCTGATGGCGCCAACCTGCTCTGATGGACTGGCCACGTTCTTAGTGTTCACGAAGAAAAGAGTTGTGGCTACCCCGGCAAAGGCTGCCAACATGAATGCGTAGCCAACCAAGAAACCGTAGCTGTCCGATACGGGATTTAAGAAGGACGTCACCGCCACCCCAAGAACGGATACCAAGTGGAGAGTGAACGGCCCCACGTGTTTCCTGTCCACAAACCAGCCATGGGTTGAGCGGGTGAGGAGTGCCACGAGACCATAGACGAGGAGCAACGTGGCACTTTGGTCACGCGACCAACCTGCCTGCTTGGCGCGCTCCGGAAGATGAACAATGTTTGACATCAAGGCAATCGTGTACGCGCTGTTTGCCAGGAGAATCAGCACGACTCTAATGTTGGTGAAAACGCGAAGGTGTCTTTTCAGTAGCGCGTTCACTTTGCCTCCTCGACTTCTCTCACTGTCACCGCCCCTCCTTTCCTCATGCTGTGGACATGGATGACTGAGATTAGACTTGAGCGGCCGGAAGAGGGCGCAAGCAGCAACCCCGTTCATCTGCAAAGCGCCAATGATAAACATGGCGCCCCTCCAGCCGTAGTTCACTACCAGGAGTCGTATTAAGCGCGGGAAGGCAATTTGCCCCACATTCACTCCAAGTAGAGCTGCTCCCGTTGCGAATGCATACCGTTTTTTGAAGTACTGAGGGAGCAGTATAGCGCCAGGTCCAACAGTCATAACCATCCCGATACCTGTAACGTCAAAATCATTACATTTCAGAAAGCTTCTTCGGGCGATACCGCTAACAATTTATAATATTCATTATATATTTTCACGGAAATCGATCGCGGAACGATCCTGAATCGGCCTCCACGTCATATTATATTCAAATTAGCGAGGGGGTTTCTATCGATGATTACAAAAAGTATGTAATAAGATTTCGATTTGATTTATTGGGCTAACGAAACAAACTTACAAAATATCACCCCTGGGGAGTATACAGCTCGATGCTGCCATTTCGGTGCAAAGCAGCCAAATCAACCACAATGATCTCTGCCCTCACAGGTACCATTTACTCCTGGGTGGAGAGAAGCAATGAGTGACGAAGTACCTTGACAGAGGGCACACGCACCATAGTCCCAGGCAGGACTCGAACGCACAACCTGTAACTTTACCTACAGATTACAACGTCAATGCTCCAGACCACGGCTCTCCACTTCGCATTATATTCTGATTGGGGGGCGGGGGTTCATCGATGATTAAGAAAGTATCTAAACAGATTTCCATTTGACAAAATCTTACCTGCAAGTCCATTACAGACGTACAACTGACCGATATTAGAGGCGATCGACCCAAGTATGGTTGCCAGACCGGTAATTGTAGCCCCAACCATGGCCAGCCGGCGTATACCAACAAGAGTGGTCAGAATGCCAGTGAAGAAGCCTGCATGCGGCAAAATGTCATTTGATATATCAATTATGATTAACGTTCCTTACCCACTTTGAAACTTTGCCGCTCCGACTTTATATTCAGTATCAATTATGCATAATAAGTGTTCAAACCTTCTAACCTCGTATGATTTTGGTCTAAAAATGGTCTAAACTCAAGGGTTTGCAGAACATTCTAGAAATCGGTCTTGAATGTCTCATCCGTGAGCTCTCTGTTCCAGTCTCGTACCTCTAGGTCTCAGAGTACTGCTCTAATTACTCCTCCAAACCTCGGTCTGGAACTTAAAGGGATCTTATACGTTCGGTAATTGGAACCCACTGTTTGCTTCAATCCTATAGGAATATACCATAAAACTAACCTGTAAAAATTTCAATTCAAAAGGTGGTAGCGATTTTGAGATATTGTCGAAAATCTGGAGCGGTTAAGTCGATGCAGGAAGAACAATCTTAAATTTGCATTGGAATACACAATCTGGGAAATGTCACTACAGTAACGCTTCTCAGATTCAAATTTTGGGGGATACAAAGTGATATCTTTTTCCATAACCGCAGTACTTCGAAGTGAAAAGTTTCTAAAAATGCATTATACTATCCAAAGCTGCTGCTGTACTTCTTACCAAGTAAGTTTTTATTGCAATTATTTTTTTTGGAGTAATTACCAAACGTAATATACGATCCCTTTAAGCCTGAATATATCGAGGTCTCGGTCTCGGCACGCGAAGACCACACATTTTGCGGTGTCATGCCAATACTTCTAGAATTAGAAGCCCAAGACAGAGGCGAAACTAGTGTTTGGACGTCCCAAATGTTATCAGCACCCGATTTCACTTAACTCCTCATAACTTACGATGCATCGCAGCCCTGCGACGCGTCGTATCTCTACGGCGCGTCGCAGCTGCGATGCGTCGTGAAATCCATTTCACGAAACACGCCGTACGTGCGACGCGTCGTAGGTGTATTTATAGCACAAAACAGTGACTGTTGGATGTACCTATTCAACGCACAGTAAATAGCCGTCAGGTATTCAGCAAAGAGTCATCGAAAAAATGTAAATCAAAATGGCTGAAGTATGATGCAGTTTAACGAAATACAAGCTTGCTGTGGACCTCTAGCTAATTACAAATTTCAAGTGCACTATTCAAGGTTTATTCGATGAGGGTTTCATTTACAACTTTCTACATTATTGTCCGAGTATTTTGGCTCGTTTATTTCATTTTTATGGCGCAAAACTGGCTATTAATAAAAGACGCATCTTATTCTACGACGACCCAAATACACGTCGTAACTCACGACGTGTTACTTGCCGTTGTCAAGGTATTTGCGACGCACTGAACGCATCGTAACTTTAGTGAAATGGGTCGTACGACGCGTCGCGAGAGGCGACGCGTTATTACTCTTCTTAACTCGATTTGAGAACGTTTAGTGAAATCGGGGGCCGGGTTTAGAGATACTCGTGCAATAATGCCTGTTCAAAATGTGCAGCAGTCCGCGGTCTATTGCGGGTACATTGCCAGTCTTCCTTAGTCTGTATTAAAAATAGTGAGGATCGGTTGACTCTCAAAAAGAGTGATGATTCTCTCATAAAAACCACTACAGAAAGAGTGAAATGGAGCTTTCAGAGTGAAAGCAACTCGAAAACAACTACAGAAAGAGTAAATTTTCACTGTTTCAAGGAGCGCATGGAGAAAAGCTCTATACAGGAGTTGTCCTCTATAATTATGGCTCCTTCATGAATGTTACTTACTCTAGTTTTGGAGTGTTTAATTTAGAGTTGCTAATTCACTCAAAAAAACAACAAATTTCAATCTTTTTGGAGTGGTTTGTATAAGAGATTCCCTTTTTTTTTTAAGTGAGTAGCCTAGAACAGGCTTCAAAGCTTACACAATAAACTGGCGACCAGAAAGGGCAGGCCAACAAGCCAACTCGCCTCCGTGGCACTCAAGTCGAAAACCTCCTTCCATTCCATGTAGAGCACCCCGAGTGACTGATTATAACCAGCAGTTAGTATCAGATTTATGTGTGCACCCAACAGAACCATCCAAGCCCATCCGTGGTCCTGTACCGCAGGCGCCATGACGCTGCTAGGACGATCCAACTATATCGAGCTCCGTGCACTCGCACGCTTTTTGCAGGCACAAAACATTACAGAACCGAGTCGAATCTCGCTAAGGCATAAAACAGAATAAAACATCACCGATTTGAGAAGCTGATGTTCTCTTCCCATTTTTAACGACTCTCATAGAACCAAGGGTCACACTGATAATAACAAAACACTATCGGTGTTTGACTATAGCGCAAATATGTACTTTGTACTTTAATACAATAATAGAAACGACTGCTTTCACGGTTGAAATGTTTTCACATAATTCACAGATAATAATAATAAAGAATCTGTCGGGTCTATAGTTAAGGATATTGAAATAATTATAAGCTTAAAGATGAACATCGTGAAACATGTCAAACAATCCTTTGCAAGTTAGGCTTATAATCATAAAGACGAAATACACAAATTATACATTAAGACTGATATATAGAAAAGGAACTAATTGTGAAAGGATAATATACAACACTATCGGTGTTCAGTGAATAGTGCAAATGTGTACCTTGTACACGTACTTTGTACGCGGTTCACGTACTTATCAGTCATGTTCTTTTTCGATAAAATACCGGAGCCCAATCTAATACATTTTGTTTGGTTATGATCGCCTGTATTTGTTTAACCCCAGGTATCAATTACAGTAATTGGCTTACTCATTTACAGTCACTACAGTTACGTAATGCATTGGGGTTAAAGTTATATGATACACCATTGGTAATTGCTTGTATTACCTTTAATGGGTGGAATCGGGGGTTGTATTTTATAGTAAATGTCGTTTAATTAACTGACCTGTCCGAAGTTGTATATAAATCATGGATGCTGAGAAATACAAGAAAAGCGGCGTTCGTTTTCAACCGGCGTCAGGCAGTGGTTCTTATGTTGTTCTTGGATTTTTAAAATCCAATTTTTCGGAACAATTACAGGATATCTAGCGCACTTTGGCTGGATGCCTACAATCATTATTTACTTTCAAATAAGTAAGATATTGTCTTCAAATTCGGTAGTAAAATACTCCAAATGGTGCATTCTACCTTTAAGTGGACACCTCCCCCCCCCCCCCCCCCCTCCGGGTCGCCAGAAAGTGCATTAGATTGGACTCGATTCTGTAATGTTTTGTGTCTGCAAAAAGCGTGAGAGTGCATAGAGTTCTTGGATCGTCCTAGCAGCGTCATGGCGCCATTAGCCTCTGTCACGAAATGACGAAAATCAACCGAAGAGGGCGTTTTGCGGAAATTTGTCAATATGGCTTCCGAGCTCTCGCGTAAGACTAACGTAACTAGCTATACCATGGAGGAAAGACAACAGATAGTTAGTGAATTGCGGGGAAATACTTATAATACACAATTACCTGGCACAAATGTGTTGCAACCCAGCGCGACCACAATGTTTCCTCAGTGATTGCTCGACCCCCTCCGATTTCGATGAAATTTGGTGTGTGGCTAGGTACTCATGAGAAGATCTGATACGCAAAATATTAGCGAAATTCGGTCACTTTTTGTAGGAGCTGGAGCAGTTTCAAGTTTTAGGGGGTTTTGCCGCCAGAACCCACCAATCTTCCTAAAAGTGGCTAAATACCCCTACAGAGTTGTTCGATCTCAGCAAGTGAGGTATCGTTGGAAAGAGCACAACATTCTCTATCCACCAATATGTCACTTGACATGCCTTTATGTGTTGACCCAAATCTGGGTCATTTAAGGTGACCTTGACCTTTGACCTCAATTATCTTAAAAGTATATGCTTCCGTTTTAATGAACTTTTTTGTTTTTTTAGTTAACTATACATGGCACACACGAAAAATCAGCTTGGGCAATTACCAACTCCACTTTAACTACAACTTTAATTACGTTAAAAATGAAATAAACAACTGGGCTAACATGTCAAAGACATTATGTGGGATTCAAACACATACATTTAATTTCACAAAATTCGAGCAAAACTTTTAAAAAAAGTGGTGCGTTTCTTTTTTCCTTGTATTATGCATGTATTTTTGAATTCGATCTCGGTATTTTCAATGCCCGCCTCTGAAGTAGGTAGACTCCGTTATGGCGTAAAAAGGCAGTATTCAGAATCTTATAGTAACTCGGTTTACAGTCGGTAGAGTACAGGATCACTCCGCGGTCTATGAAGGGAAGTAGCCTGTATTTCATTGTGTCATGATCAATTCTAAATGCTCATTTTAGTACTATTCAATCCGTTCTCGTCAATGTTGTCTCAATACGGACAAGCGTGAAGTCCTGGATCATGACCTTTTGGCCTTATACCAGCGCCTTCTACTGATAGCATTTATACAATGACCAATGTTGTTGACATTAGTAGCGCTGTAGTGCCGCTGACACGTGTGCTTCTTGTCAGCTTTCAATCTAAATACAAAGCTATGGTCGATCGCAATGTGATCGTCGACGTGACCAGTTTCACGAGCGACTTCATTTTTGTTGAGCTGATTTCGTCCTTAGTACAGGATATTTGGACACGACACAATTCTCTCCACTGATGAAAGATGTCGGACTGTCCGATTGGACTCAGTCTACAGGATCCGTGCCCAACAATCTGCACCTCATCGTGTTCCAAATTCAGACGATGAGGAGACATTGCGGCTGAGGTGCGGATTTGAGGTACCAAGAGTGTGTGATCACCATTGGACGAAATACTTCAAACTTTATTCATGTGATCAGACAAGGTGTTGCGACCCTCGACAGTCACATCGAGACAAAGTCGTTCGGAAAGGACTTCGAATCATTTCACTCGACACAGCCCGACTCCATTCGGAATTGAAACTGATCCCCGAAACAAAAATATGCAGATCGTGCAGAAACGCACTGTCGCAGCAAAATAAACCCGAGCATCAAAAACAAGTACCAATGGACACTAAAATCTGAGCGGATACCTGCCAAGGTTGGTGAATGATTCTTACTTCTTGAAACTCATTTCATGTTGATTGAAATGTTAGCAGCCAAAAGCGAACATTTTGAACTGATACTTGCAATTCATTCTTTTGCAACGCCTCAATCACTTCCAAGTCATATGCAAGGTTGCCATTTGGTCGAATGTTTCCAATATTTTCCGGCTACTGATGTCCTTGGGGTTCCCGCGAAAGTCTGGCCTACCTGGACTGGAGCATTACAAACCAGTCTAGGTAAGCCAGATTAGTTGTCCGTGCAAACCTCAAGATGACGTCGGCTTTCGAACGAAAAGCCAGAAGAAATCACAAAGTGGCAACCCTGGCCACTAGCGACGATATCATACTTGGGGATCTCGCATTGGGGATCTGAAGATTTCATTAGAATACCAACTCAATATAAGGCGGTGAAGATAATTTTACGCAAAATCTGATAGAATGATAGGCCTTCAAAAATGCATTGACTGGAACTTCGCTACGTTGTTTTTTTCCCAGGTGAATCCTCGTCATGCGACTCAGATCTAGGTGATGTAGCAAGTACGTCAGTGCTAGCAAGTACGTACGTCAATGGTCGAAAACGTCACCATACCCACCATAAATCAAGCCCTTGATGTGATCGGTGAATCACCCCTGGATCCTAAACGTATAAAGCTTTAACGTTATGGGACCGAGAAACTGCTACGAGTGCACACCGGTATTTGTGATACGCTTGGAATGCAAGACCGAACTTCGAAGGACGACGAAGAGATCATAGATCAGCTCAAAGAACCCTTCGAAAACCTTGAATGATCTTGCACGCTACGATTTCTGGCCCACGGCCTATTTGTAGAGATCAGTGGTACCGGGTACCATTACAATACGCGAAGCAGCGTAGAATACATGCTCTATAAAGCTGCTCATACATTTTTATCCCCTCTGGAATCTGAACCAATCAGAGTGCTCGCATAGAATTCGCTAGCGATTGTCATAGGTTGTGTACAAAACTGAAAACGAATTGTCCAAGTCGGTAATTTAACTTCGAACTCTGCGAATTGGGTACGAGGCAACCGCAACCTCCCCCTGTATATACCGAGTGGACCGCTATTACCGACTTGGTTAAGTCTAGATGACATTCAGCCTTATGCCTACGGTTTATTCTTCCGAAATAGCCACAGCCTTTAGAGCTCCGTCGTAAGCCATAACGTTCTGACATCGACGACACACGTAGGTTGCTGTTGTAAGCGCCGCCATTTTGACAATTTTCCGCGCGTTGACCTTTTATAAAGGTCATGACAGAGGCTAATGGTACAGGACCACGGATGGGCTTGGATGGTTCTGTTGGGTGCACATATCAATACGAGACTTGTGGACAAGTCGTTAAATGTTTGTTGCGGAGATAGCGTTCAAACTCCCTCGCGACACGGGCGACGCGAGAATACTGCTCCCCGTGCTGCATGGGAAGTATATAATCGGGAGCCAGCAGCCGGCCTCGCGCGCGCGACTAGCGTAGTATGCACCGCGACTCGACTACATGCACCGTAAATGTGGTTTTGGAGTTGCTTTCACTCACTTCGATCGATCGATGAAAAAGACCGATCGGTCGATGAAAAATGACCGATGAAAAAAGACCGATGAGAAAAGACCGATGAAAAAAGACTGATGAAGAGTTTATGCCTCTTTGGCGTTCCATACCATTACTAGGACATTAGGCGTAGAGAATCGATCAGCGTCAAGCTATCACCAAATTCGGCACCACATTCAAGTGAGCCTAGCCTAGCGCAAAATGTCAATGATGTCCGCTGACGAAGCGGTGCTGATAGATATCGGTGAATGGTGTTGAATTATATATCGCCAATTACGGAGAGACTTACCGGGTATTGTTCCCTGTTAGTGCAAACTGATCCACCCTTTGACGCTAATGGAATCATCCTCATTAGTATTCAAAACTTCTCAATGCTGCTATACATATACCCGATGATGCCAGGAATGGTTGTCTTTTGTTACTTGTGTGCAGACTGATCGTACATATCAATCCCTTTCTACGTACTATACTATACTATTCTATGCTTTATTTTTACTACACGTAATATGCCTAAGGAAATTACCAAGCACCGTGGGCGTTCTTCAGCCCCCGCTACGGTGTCCAGACCACCACCGGACGACGACGAGCAAGCCCCCGTGGATATCTTGGCCTTGGCGGCCAAGGAAATCAGCGAGGATGAGCCTGGGCCTGGCAAACCGGGCCAACCCAAGTCTTGGGTTGGCTCCAGGATTTCTTTTTGCCAAACTTCAGTTCCGTCGTGTTCTGAAAGTTTTTTAGGTAGCGGGTTGTTGTACCCAAAACCTTCACCGGCCTATATTTCTTCAGCTACACGCTGGGGAATCGGGGAATCGATGGCGTAAGCCATCGGCACCTTTTTCCGAGACGATAACTCCGGGTATATCCAGTCGTCAGCCCCGGACTACTGTCTTATCTTGGGCTCAACATCATCAGCGCACGGCCGGTCCAACCTTCACCTTCAGTTCCGTCATAGGGACAGATTCAGTGGAATTTTCCACATCAGAATGTACCTCCAGTCCTACTGTTTCTGCAGGTATGTTTCCTAATCATATGCCATATTATGCCAATCCTTGGTTGGGGCCTACCTACATGGTTGGGATATGATCCCACTGCAGTTTCCTCCATCCGCTCAAGTCCAACCGTTCATCGAACAGCCGTTGTGCTTTCGAGCGCCTGGGCGTGAACGAAGTCGTACATCCGGGCCTCCTCTGTTAGAGGCGGCCACGGCGGAGACGATTTCGAGTGATAGTGACGGCGAAAGATCGCTTTTTTTTTCTTTTCTTCAGCAACAGCTTCAGTTTCTGGTGGTAAATTTATTTTGTAATCCTCATCGAGGATTTGGGCAACCCCATTCTGTAAAGTTTTGGAATGGTGGGAACAGCTTAGAACCCATAAGCTTTTGTCAAATAGTCACTATCGACGAGAAGTTATGTGTGTATCCCACAACAAGTTTTGAAGGCGGCTCTAGCTGCCCCTTCTGAAGCTTTTCGATCTGTTGCAGATCCAGAATGTCCAGAGAAAATCTCAAAGGATAATGTTCTAGAACTTCTTTCTTGAGGCATATAATATATTAATGTTGGGGTCATCAGCCAGTTAAGACCTAGCCCTCTCCCTTCAACATGCATTAATTTGACTGGTACTAGTTCTAGTATTATGTACTCGACAAAAGGTTATTAAAAAGAAGTATGCACCTTCTCTTTATAAACTCTTTGAGTCCTCTCTTATGAGAAGACATCGAGGAGACGGAGAAATCCTACAAATTAGCAGCAAAGGTAACCTATACGAAGTCTAAGCCTTCGAGCCTCGACTTCAAAGAAATCGTGTTTTCGCCATATCGTTCTACAAGTACCTTTGCTAGATCTTTTACTTTATACTTTACTTTGCTTTGCTAGAGCCTCGCGGCGTTTCTCAATCAATACCAGAGGAAAACTGTTGCTGTATAGTAATTATTCACACTTTTCTAAGGGTGGCAGCGATTTATGGTCCGACAGACCTAAACAGGGCAGGTTTTTCTCATCCCGAGAACACAAAAACTAAGCTTGGTTTAAGCCTAGTTCACCTGACGTGACCTCTGTAGATAATTGTAATTTGTGTACATCTTCGATTGTGCTCCAATTTGTCTGCACCTCTTGCTAGAAGGTTTCAGTTCTTTACTTTTCGTTGGAGTTTGGTCACTCATGACCTTTAGATCATCAACAGTTTCAGATATGAGATAGAATTCATTTCTACACCTTTTCAGGTCCGTTTTTCCTCCTACTCAAGTTGTTGTTTTTTTCTAAACAAAATTAACTCATTTTGAACAAGAGGTGCAACATTTTTTGGACAACTGAGGTGCCATCACTGTCCAAGAACCAGTTCCTGACCAGTTTATTTTTTTGTTATTTCTGGTTCTCAAGAAATCAGGAGAATTTACCCCCTTAAATGTCATACCAGCATTTCAAGATGAAAAACATCACGGATGTCAACGATCTTTTATTGAAGGACGATTGGATGACCACAATCGACCTAAAGGGTGCCTATATACTTCCCAGTACTCATCCACACCAATCATCGTAAATTTCTTCGCTTCTGTTGGAGAGGGACAACTCGCCAGTTTTCATGTCTCCCTTTCGGGCTTTGGAGTACATCCCGCACATTCACAATTTTGTTGAAACCGGTTGTGTCAGGGAACGAGAATTGATTTGTCATTATCTACAGTAGACAACATTCTAGTTCTTGGTTCGTCAATAGCCATAAGTGTGAACAACACTCAAGAGACAGTCGATCTTGATCCTTTAGCATCTAGGTTTTTTAATAAACCACGACAAATCAACGTTGACTCCTTCACGGAACATCCAGTACCTGGGTTTCGTCATATATTCTTCTTCGATGACTCTGTCTCTTGGTCGAGAGAAGATGACAAAATTGTCAACCACTGCCAAGAGATCCTGGCTGCAGATTCGACATCAGTCCGCGAGATTGCCAGTCTCGTGGGCAGACTATCTTCAACAGTCCAGGTTGTGTTCACGGCTCCTATATTTTATCGCAACCTCCAGTTCGAACAGATCTTGGCTCTTCATCAGGACAACGATTACGAGTCCAAATTAAGTCTTCCTCACTCAGGAATCCAGAGACGAGTTCGTAGCATGGTCTCGGTACCTGCGAGCATGAAAATGGTCGCAATATTCTTCGTCACTCTCCGAATGTCACCATTCAGAAGGATGCATCGATTTTGAGTTGGGGTGCCTGTCTCAAGGACCGCAAAGTAGGAGGTCGATGGTCGATGCAGGAGCAGTCGTCCCACATAAATATTCTGGAATTTATGGCAGTTCTTCATGCCCTCAAGACTCATGAAAGATCAGCACGATCTCCGCATTCGTCTCCAAGTGGACAATTCGGTAGCTATTGCTTACATCAACCACAAGGGCGGTACTCATTCCAGGGACCTTGCCCAACTAGCAATCCAAAGCTGGCTCTGGTGCCTCAAAAGGACATAAACATGTCAGCGGAACAGATTCCTGGGTCTCTCCATGTCACGGCGGACGAGTTGTCCAGAGTGTTCAACGACCGAGCGGAGTGGCAGCTCAATCCGGCAATATTTCACAAGGTCATGGGTTGAATTTCTCGCCCCAGGTGGATTTTTCGCATCCAGTCTGAATGCCCAACTGAGAACCTTTGTCTCCAGGCAGCCGGATCCTCTAACTTGGAGAATAGATGGCGGGACATGAAAGAATACGTGTTTCCTCCCTTTGCCCTGTCTCCAAATGTCTACACAAAATCAGCGAAGAAGAAGCAACAGTAGTCCTGATTGCGCCGGTGTGGAAAACACAAACGTGGTACCCCAGGATTTTAGGGTTTGCCATAGTTTTTCCTCTTGTCCTACCAAGGGCAATATATCTTCTTCGACTCCCTCATACTCATAATCATCATCTGGTTCATCCATTGGCAAATCATATGCAGTTGGCCGCATGGAAGTTATCAGGAAGAACCTGCAGTCAGACGGTTTTCGCAAGCAATGTCCTCCACTATTATCTCATTGGCGTGAAGGAACAGATAAGCAATTTAACTGTGCTTGGAAGAAGTGAACAGCTGGTGCGTTCAGAGGCAGGTTGATCCAGTTCGATCATTCTGAAGCCAACTTCCTAGTTTTCATGCAGAATATATTTGTTAATGGTTTACATTACAATTAATGTTTACCGGTCGGCTGTTCCATCGGCACATTTTTTTATAGATGGAACTCCAATTGGTCAGCATCACTTGGTCACCCGCTTTTCAAGGGTATCCTCACACTTCGTCCTCCTTGCCCTATATATGAATTTACCTGGAATGTCTCTACAGTTTTAAACTACTTGTAATCCTTGCCAGACAATAGACGTTTATCTCATTCTTGGGCAGCTTACTCTTAAAGTCGCTATGTTGCTAGCTCGGGTTACTGCTAGTCGTGTTTCGTCCTTGACGGCCATTCATATCAACCACACGTCCAGACGTGCCGATGGTACTTATTATTTTTTTTGGCTGGGATGGTCAATCCTTCCAACCAAACAAATTCAGTATCCAAGCTTTTTCATGATTTTGAAATTGCTCCGTTTTTCTGCTTGCAGAAATCTTTGTCCAGTTCGTGTTATTAAGAGTATCTTGACAGAACTCTTCTTGTTAGGGGCAAGGGTAGCTCGAAGATGACTCAACTTCTTCTTTCTCACACCAAATCCTATCCATCCAGTAGTACCTTCTACTGTCTCCAGATGGCCGAGGGACATATCATGTCCCTAGCTGGAATTAACACTTCTTGTTTTAAAAGTCACTCTATTAGAGGTGCTTCTACCTCTACAGCAGCTCGTACAGGGTTTCCTTGTCAGATATCCTGAAAGCAGCAGACTGCTCGTCCGCCAACACTTTCACTACCTTTTACAACAGACCTTCAACCTCTTCGGAGTTTGGTCGTGCGGTTTTAGCGTCATCATCTGTAATGCTTTGAAGTCTACCCGGTAAGTCTCTCCGTAATTGGCGATATATAATTCCCCAATTACATAAAGGTACTTACCTGCAATATAATTAGAATTATATAAGACAATGGAGGAGAGACTTAGGTTTCCCTCCCTATGTTTGTTGTCATTTGACTTCCATTTCTACAGGTCTTGTGACTTTAGCTCCCATCCCAATTTCGATGAGTGACGCTATTTGCATACATCAAGCTTCAAAGAGACAACCATTCCTGGCATCATCGGGTATATGTATAGCAGCATTGAGAAGTTTTGAATACTAATGAGGATGATTCCATTAGCGTCAAAGGGTGGATCAGTTTGCACTAACAGGGAACAATACCCGGTACGTCTCTCCTCCATTGTCTTATATAATTCTAATTATATTGCAGGTAAGTACCTTTATGTAATTGGGGAATTTTGGGCTCACTTGAGCGTTGAGTGTACGCGGAACGGGCATCGTTTTCAACTGTTTAAAGAAACCGAGCAAGATTCTACCGGTTTTCTCTAGTGTTTTACGCGTGGTAAGTTGACAGTAGCCCCATTCTGTGGCCGTATATCGACTCACTCCGTACGGAGTGAGTTTAGTAGCCTGCTATACGGCGACAGAATGGGGCTAAAAGTTGACAGTTAAGTTGGCCTTGAGTGCTTGACGTGGGGAGTCATGGTTGGGTCAACTCGCACCCGAGTCAACTCGCACCCGAGTCAACTCGCACCCGAGTCAACTCGCACCCGAGTCAACTCGCACCCGAGTCAACTCGCACCCGAGTCAACTCGCACCCGAGTCAACTCGCACCCGAGTCAACTCGCACCCGAGTCAACTCGCACCCGAGTCAACTCGCACCCGAGTCAACTCGCACCCGAGTCAACTCGCACCCGAGTCAACTCGCACCCGAGTCAACTCGCACCCGAGTCAACTCGCACCCGAGTCAACTCGCACCCGAGTCAACTCGCACCCGAGTCAACTCGCACCCGAGTCAACTCGCACCCGAGTCAACTCGCACCCGAGTCAACTCGCACCCGAGTCAACTCGCACCCGAGTCAACTCGCACCCGAGTCAACTCGCACCCGAGTCAACTCGCACCCGAGTCAACTCGCACCCGAGTCAACTCGCACCCGAGTCAACTCGCACCCGAGTCAACTCGCACCCGAGTCAACTCGCACCCGAGTCAACTCGCACCCGAGTCAACTCGCACCCGAGTCAACTCGCACCCGAGTCAACTCGCACCCGAGTCAACTCGCACCCGAGTCAACTCGCACCCGAGTCAACTCGCACCCGAGTCAACTCGCACCCGAGTCAACTCGCACCCGAGTCAACTCGCACCCGAGTCAACTCGCACCCGAGTCAACTCGCACCCGAGTCAACTCGCACCCGAGTCAACTCGCACCCGAGTCAACTCGCACCCGAGTCAACTCGCACCCGAGTCAACTCGCACCCGAGTCAACTCGCACCCGAGTCAACTCGCACCCGAGTCAACTCGCACCCGAGTCAACTCGTCGTTAGGCAAATTTTACACCCAAGTCAAGTCAATACTTATTAATTTTATTTCGAATTTTTTGAGAAAATATATCACTATCACTAAGGTAAAAATATGAAGGAAATTCAATTAACGGGAGGGGAGTACGACTTGACCCGGGTACGAGTTGACCCGGGTACGAGTTGACCCGGGTACGATTTGACCCGGGTACGAGTTGACCCAAAGTCATTCTTCCCTGGATGTCACTTGTTCATTAAGCAAGAAATAGCCAAGGATTTTGGAGGATTTGAGGCAGTGATCACCCTTCGATTTGAACACAAGTTAAAATAGGAGGATTTTTTTAGGATTGAGGATGAATGCATTTTGTTAATAGTAGGGCAATCCAAGGATTTTGAAGGATTGAGGATGGTTGATAGCAAAAAGGGCCAAGGGGGTAAGGGTTAATTAATGTAGCTGAGCTTTCAATTGTTCTTTCTCATTGACCCTAACCCTGCCAGATCCAGCACAGTCCATCTGTGGTGACTGCTTGACCTTGCTGGACTCTGCACACAAGTCAATGTGACAAAGTATGCAATCTGTTGCGTCTGGCAGGGTTTCTAGCCAAAATACCCTGAAGGGTTAATTAGGGTTAAAAAATATACATTCACGCACCACCCAGCTGCTGAAGAAATTTATTGCGAACCGGTTCCCCCCGTTAGTATTAAAGGTAGTATACACCATTTGCAGATATCGAAAATATTTACTACCGAATTATTAAGAAATATCTTACTCATTTGAAAGTTAATAATGATTCTAGGCATCCAGCAAAATGATTGCGCTAGATATTCTGTAATTATTCTGAAAAATATAATTAAAAAAAACAAAAATTGCCGGACGGCGATCGAGAAAAAACTAAGATAACATTTTGAACTGGAGCACGCAATTTGAGCAATGGTAAAAAACACTTTGTAAAATTGTAAAAAAACCTGCCAATGCAAACAAACAGATTTATTTGTTGGAGTACATTGTATTACTTCAAAATTGGTTCGGGAAAAAATATTATTGAAATTTTGAAAAAGCACAGACACACCAATTTTTATATGTGTAGACACCGTCTTTCTATTTAGGGCTCCGCTCTGCGGGCGTCGGAGCCCCATTCTTGGGGTAGCCAGTACTAATGGTCCGCAAAATAATGTTGCCTTCCCCATCTTTAAGAACTCTAGAAAGCTCTGATGGCTTTTTGGGAGAGATTACTGTTTGAGAAAATGAAATATATCTAATTGTGAAAAATTCCGAAGGGCCTGACCTCAACAAAGTATATTCCCTATTCCATATACAAAGTCCCCAAAAGCTACACCATGGAAGAATATGAATTCCTCCATGGGTACACGGAACTCTTTTGGAAGTAGAATAGGCCCACCCAACTGAGATATAGTGATACCCTAATATTCTCTCGAAATATCCAAATGGTGACAGGGTTATTCTTTCATTTGTGGTTAAATTCCTTTTTGCAGCCATGTTGTTTCTGTACTCGGGGTACCTTACAGCTCCGGAAGTAGGACCTAGCTAAACTTCATTATGGCAGCTGTCACAAATATCATCGCAAGAACAGTTGGTACAAGAGGCACTCTGACTCTATGCACAACAGCCAGACGACTACACGTGTGTCATGGCAGATTACCGGGGCACCTCTCTCCCAGCCGTAACGGAACAGTTGGAAAAATCCAGCGACACGCTCACTGCAGGACAAGCCGGTCAGTCACAGGTACAGTTGTGCATCTGTCGTGGGTAACACCAACAACATTGGCCTGCCCCCCTAGGTCGTCGTATCATACAACTCACGGTGTCTGTAGAAAACACAAAAAAGCAAAGGAGCCCCAGACGACCGGGCATGAAAGGTTAGGATCAGATGAAAGAATTCTGAAAGATAACTTGGATGATGATGATGTTGCATCAGAATGGGATGCGATCATCTCGCGAGAGGAGCACCTCTCAGAGGACCTTGACCAACCTCCTGTCGGAGGCCACCGGTTCCTTGTACTCCAGCCTGACCTGAAAATCAAGGCTTCCAAACATGGACAGGATGCGAACCCCTTGCTGCAACTAGAGGAGTCAATAGCCTTGATTGAGACCATTCCGGACTGGAGGGTTGTTGACGGATTGGTGCAAGGCGTCAAGGAGCCAGCTAAAAAGACGGTCTTTGGGAAAGGAACTCTGTCCAAGTTGACCGAGATGATCAGGTCCTCTCCAAAGATTAGCGCTGTCTTCCTGAGTGTGGACAAGTTGAGTGCATTACAACAAAAGGAGCTGGAGGAAGCATGGGGAGTACAAGTTCATGATAGGTGGGTACACATCTATGGTGTGCATACATGTGTGCATAAAAGGTGGTTACAACTGGTGGTTATAGGTGCATAAAAGGTGGGTACAGGCAGATTTTTTAAGTTTTCGAGTCCCTGCAAGTCCTTTCACAAGTCCAGGCGCAAGTAACTGGTTAAACAATGGCGTTTATTAATGTCGGAATGGTTTAGTTAAGAGTTCATTTGTAGGACTCGCGACGGACTTGCGACGGACTTGCGACGGACTTGCGACGGACTTGCGACGGACTCGCGACGGACTCGCGACGGACTCGCGACGGACTCGCGACGGACTCGCGACGGACTCGCGACGGACTCGCGACGGACTCGCGACGGACTCGCGACGGACTCGCGACGGAAGCGCGACGAAAGCGCGACGAACGCGTGCGGACGCGTGACGGACTTGCAGGGACTCAAATTAAGGATGATTATGGTTTATCTTGCAAATCCTCCCAAAATTAATCCAAAAGATCTGGAAAGTCTATTGGGTCTTATGAATAAAAACATATTTATGCAAAATGAAAATTCAAGCATATATTTATTTTTCTTTGCTAAAAACATTATATTCTTTGCTACATCTATTTTTTGTATTTATCATGTTTATTCAGAAAGAATGTGGCAACCTGAACTGCTTTTTTTTATATGTCATTTCATTGAAGGTCAATTCAAGCAAACATGTTGAAAAGTCATGATTCTGATCTTCGACTAAAGAAACATTCCCAATTTTGTGAGGAAATACTTTGAAATTTTTCTCGACTCTCCATAGACTTTGTACACCCTGCTGAAGTGGTGTCAGGATACTCCATTCTTCTCGTTTATTCATACAACCCATTATCTGTTAAATAATTGATGTGTTCTTGACATGGTCAACCTATTTTACATCAACAGGTATGCCGTCGTTCTTAAAATCTTCAAAGAGCATGCTAGGACAAGAGAGGCAAAGATGCAGATTGCCCTGGCTGAGATCCCATACCTCAGGTCAGTTAGTAGTCTCATATGAGGACAAGAGAGGCAAAGATGCAGATTGCCCTGGCTAAGATCCCATACCTCAGGTCAGTTAGTAGTCTGATATATGGACTAGAACGGCCAAGATACAGATTGTCCTGGCTGAGATCCCATACCTCAGGTCAGTTAGTAGTCTCATATGAGGACAAGAGGAGCAAAGATGCAGATTGCCCTGGCTAAGATCCCATACCTCAGGTCAGTTAGTAGTCTGATATATGGACTAGAAAGGCAAAGATACAGATTGTCCTGGCTGAGATCCCATACCTCAGGTCAGTTAGTAGTCTCATATGAGGACAAGAGAGGCAAAGATGCAGATTGCCCTGGCTAAGATCCCATACCCCAGGTCAGTTAGTAGTCTGATATATGGACTAGAAAGGCAAATATACAGATTGTCCTGGCTGAGATCCCATACCTCAGGTCAGTTAGTAGTCTCATATGAGGACAATAGAGGCAAAGATGCAGATTGCCCTGGCTAAGATCCCATACCTTAGGTCAGTTAGTAGTCTGATATATGGACTAGAAAGGCAAATATACAGATTGTCCTGGCTGAGATCCCATACCTCAGGTCAGTTAGTAGTCTCATATGAGGACAAGAGAGGCTAAGATGCAGATTGCCCTGGCTGAGATCACATACCTCAGGCCAGTTAGTAGTCTGATATATGGACTAGAAAGGCAAAGATGCAGATTGTCCTGGCTGAGATCCCATACCTCAGGTCAGTTAGTAGTCTCATATGAGAACAAGAGAGTCAAAGATGCAGATTGCCCGAGCTGAGATCCTATACCTCACTAGGTCAGTTAGTAGTCTGATATGAGGACAAAAGAGGTAAAGATGCAGATTGCCCTGGTTGAGATCCCATACCTCAGGTCAGTTAGTAGTCTGATATATGGACTAGAAAGGCAAATATACAGATTGTCCTGGCTGAGATCCCATACCTCAGGTCAGTTAGTAGTCTCATATGAGGACAAGAGAGGCAAAGATGCAGATTGCCCTGGCTAAGATTCCATACCTCAGGTCAGTTAGTAGTCTGATATATGGACTAGAAAGGCAAAGATACAGATTGTCCTGGCTGAGATCCCATACCTCAGGTCAGTTAGTAGTCTCATATGAGGACAAGAGACGCTAAGATGCAGATTGCCCTGACTGAGATCCCATACCTCAGATCAGTTAGTAGTCTGATATATGGAATAGAAAGGCAAAGATACAGATTGTCCTGGCTGAGATCCCATACCTCAGGTCAGTTAGTAGTCTCATATGAGGACAAGAGAGGCTAAGATGCAGATTGCCCTGGCTGAGATCACATACCTCAGGCCAGTTAGTAGTCTGATATATGGACTAGAAAGGCAAAGATGCAGATTGTCCTGGCTGAGATCCCATACCTCAGGTCAGTTAGTAGTCTCATATGAGGACAAGAGAGTCAAAGATGCAGATTGCCCGAGCTGAGATCCTATACCTCACTAGGTCAGTTAGTAGTCTGATATGAGGACAAAAGAGGTAAAGATGCAGATTGCCCTGGCTGAGATCCCATACCTCAGGTCAGTTAGTAGGGGTGTCATACACACCGTGCAGACCCACTAGACAACGAGTAACAACATGAGAATTTGCAGATCTCATGAAATGTATCATCTGAAAAAGAAAGACTTATATGAAAAATATGAGCAACATACATACTAGAAAAGATTATTTGAAATGCTTGAAAGATGTAAATAGAATAAATGAGATGGCTCAAAAAACACTTTTTAATTACTGTTGCTTAATACGTTTGTTGTCTAGGAAAAGCGCAATCTGAAAAGTTTATCGGACCATAACTTGGCAACGCTTTGACCGATTTTGAAAGTTGAAAGAGATTTGCAATCTACTCACCAAGCCCTTCAAGAAATAGTCCCAAATAACTTTCTAAAAGCAATATTAAAATTTGTATTGTCCCCCCTACAGTTAGTAGTCTGATATGAGGACTAGAGAGGCAAAGATGCAGATTGCCCTGGCTGAGATCCCATACCTTAGGTCAGTTAGTTGTCTGATATGAGGACGAGAGAGGCAAAGATGCAGATTGCCCTGGCTAAGATCCTATACCTCATGTCATTTTATAGTTGTCTGAGGATCAGACCTTTGCATCAAGCTCCCACTACAAACTTATGACTCCTGCGCACCAGTCAATCAGTCAACTTTAGAAACTGATGACATCATTTTGCTTAGAAATTATTGTGTTATTATCTGCCATGATTTTGTCATAACAGAATTAGGGCACGAAGACGTCTGCTTATAGGTCAGAATGTCTAGGTTAGTATATTAATAGACCTTGACATTCTAATTTAGATGGGATTGATTTAGGTACGACTCGAACCCGGGACTTGGTGCTTTCCGGTGTTCGACCACTGAGCTAGCCGCATGGAACATTCCGTCACCACCACTAGCATCTAGCCCTTGATTTAATATTTCCTGAAGCAGGTCCCGTTTCCGCAACGAATCCAGCAGCATGGATCAACAGAGAGGCGGGCACTCGTTCATCAGTGGAGGAGGAGAAACCTACTTGACTGTTCAGCAGCGAGTCCTGAAGGAACGGGAACAAAAAATACGCAAAGCCCTGGACCAACTCAAGAAGAAACGGAGTTTACTACGCAGTGAAAAAAACTGAACAATTTGCGTTTTTTTTATAGATTTAAAATCTTTGATAAGCCTACTACACTGGACTCCTGTTAATAGGAAAACGGATATAACGAAATTACGGTTAATACAAACACATAGCCTTGGTTTCGGCAAAACTTTGCACGTTTAGGGAAAAATTAGTTTATAACGAAAACGGATTGTACAAATTCCTTTTACAACGAAAGGTTTTTGTAATCCCTACATGCAAAAGCATTGTTATCGACTATTTATAACAAAAGCTTACAAATCCTGTCCCATGGCTTTTCATTCAGATCGAAAATGAAAGCAGTCGTTAGTCATCAATTGGTGTTTGTCATGTCAGTTAATTCATCTTGTCGATGAACAACCTATTCAGAGATAATGCATAGAACACAATCATTGACGAGGTCCTGCGGAGTTCATTATAAGAGAGTCGATTGTCTTATTAAACTATATTTTGATAAGAAATAGTACGGCAGTGATGCAATAAAAGTGTTTAAAATAAGGAAAAAAAAGCCGCATTTTTTCTAATGACATGTACACAACTCGAAACTTCAAGACCTTTTTGTCAACATTTTACTGTTACATCTGGTCAAAATACATACGACTGACGCAAATTCCATCTCGTGAAATATCAGGCAAGACAACTCTAATCAAGGCACTGACTGGCGATGCATCCATGCACCCCAGAGACATGCTATTTGCAACGTTGGATGTGACTGCGCATGCTGGTACCCTGCCCAACAGAATGCCAGTAATTTATGTGGACACCGTTGGCTTCATATCAGCCTTGCCGCATCACTTGGTAGCTTCGTTTGCGGCTACTCTGGAAGATGTTTTGCTCTCTGTGAGTTCGTAAAAGATTCAGGGTTGTAGTCGAGTCCCTGCAAGTCCGTTCACAAGTCCTTTCGTGAAGCCAGTCACAAGTAATTGTATGAACAATGACAAAGGAATGCTTTTGTCAAAGCTGATTTGAATAGCTTGTGATTTGAATTGGAACTGAAGGACTTGTGATGGACTTGACTGATGGACTTGTGATGGACTTGTGATGGACTTGCAGGGACTTGCAGGGACTTGCAGGGACTTGCAGGGACTTGCAGGGACTTGCAGGGACTTGCAGGGACTTGCAGGGACTTGCAGGGACTTGCAGGGACTTGCAGGGACTTGCAGGGACTTGCAGGGACTTGCAGGGACTTGCAGGGACTTGCAGGGACTTGCAGGGACTTGCAGGGACTTGCAGGGACTTGCAGGGACTTGCAGGGACTTGCAGGGACTTGCAGGGACTTGCAGGGACTTGCAGGGACTTGCAGGGACTTGCAGGGACTTGCAGGGACTTGCAGGGACTTGCAGGGACTTGCAGGGACTTGCAGGGACTTGCAGGGACTTGCAGGGACTTGCAGGGACTTGCAGGGACTTGCAGGGACTTGCAGGGACTTGCAGGGACTTGCAGGGACTTGCAGGGACTTGCAGGGACTTGCAGGGACTTGCAGGGACTTGCAGGGACTTGCAGGGACTTGCAGGGACTTGCAGGGACTTGCAGGGACTTGCAGGGACTTGCAGGGACTTGCAGGGACTTGCAGGGACTTGCAGGGACTTGCAGGGACTTGCAGGGACTTGCAGGGACTTGCAGGGACTTGCAGGGACTTGCAGGGACTTGCAGGGACTTGCAGGGACTTGCAGGGACTTGCAGGGACTTGCAGGGACTTGCAGGGACTTGCAGGGACTTGCAGGGACTTGCAGGGACTTGCAGGGACTTGCAGGGACTTGCAGGGACTTGCAGGGACTTGCAGGGACTTGCAGGGACTTGCAGGGACTTGCAGGGACTTGCAGGGACTTGCAGGGACTTGCAGGGACTTGCAGGGACTTGCAGGGACTTGCAGGGACTTGCAGGGACTTGCAGGGACTTGCAGGGACTTGCAGGGACTTGCAGGGACTTGCAGGGACTTGCAGGGACTTGCAGGGACTTGCAGGGACTTGCAGGGACTTGCAGGGACTTGCAGGGACTTGCAGGGACTTGCAGGGACTTGCAGGGACTTGCAGGGACTTGCAGGGACTTGCAGGGACTTGCAGGGACTTGCAGGGACTTGCAGGGACTTGCAGGGACTTGCAGGGACTTGCAGGGACTTGCAGGGACTTGCAGGGACTTGCAGGGACTTGCAGGGACTTGCAGGGACTTGCAGGGACTTGCAGGGACTTGCAGGGACTTGCAGGGACTTGCAGGGACTTGCAGGGACTTGCAGGGACTTGCAGGGACTTGCAGGGACTTGCAGGGACTTGCAGGGACTTGCAGGGACTTGCAGGGACTTGCAGGGACTTGCAGGGACTTGCAGGGACTTGCAGGGACTTGCAGGGACTTGCAGGGACTTGCAGGGACTTGCAGGGACTTGCAGGGACTTGCAGGGACTTGCAGGGACTTGCAGGGACTTGCAGGGACTTGCAGGGACTTGCAGGGACTTGCAGGGACTTGCAGGGACTTGCAGGGACTTGCAGGGACTTGCAGGGACTTGCAGGGACTTGCAGGGACTTGCAGGGACTTGCAGGGACTTGCAGGGACTTGCAGGGACTTGCAGGGACTTGCAGGGACTTGCAGGGACTTGCAGGGACTTGCAGGGACTTGCAGGGACTTGCAGGGACTTGCAGGGACTTGCAGGGACTTGCAGGGACTTGCAGGGACTTGCAGGGACTTGCAGGGACTTGCAGGGACTTGCAGGGACTTGCAGGGACTTGCAGGGACTTGCAGGGACTTGCAGGGACTTGCAGGGACTTGCAGGGACTTGCAGGGACTTGCAGGGACTTGCAGGGACTTGCAGGGACTTGCAGGGACTTGCAGGGACTTGCAGGGACTTGCAGGGACTTGCAGGGACTTGCAGGGACTTGCAGGGACTTGCAGGGACTTGCAGGGACTTGCAGGGACTTGCAGGGACTTGCAGGGACTTGCAGGGACTTGCAGGGACTTGCAGGGACTTGCAGGGACTTGCAGGGACTTGCAGGGACTTGCAGGGACTTGCAGGGACTTGCAGGGACTTGCAGGGACTTGCAGGGACTTGCAGGGACTTGCAGGGACTTGCAGGGACTTGCAGGGACTTGCAGGGACTTGCAGGGACTTGCAGGGACTTGCAGGGACTTGCAGGGACTTGCAGGGACTTGCAGGGACTTGCAGGGACTTGCAGGGACTTGCAGGGACTTGCAGGGACTTGCAGGGACTTGCAGGGACTTGCAGGGACTTGCAGGGACTTGCAGGGACTTGCAGGGACTTGCAGGGACTTGCAGGGACTTGCAGGGACTTGCAGGGACTTGCAGGGACTTGCAGGGACTTGCAGGGACTTGCAGGGACTTGCAGGGACTTGCAGGGACTTGCAGGGACTTGCAGGGACTTGCAGGGACTTGCAGGGACTTGCAGGGACTTGCAGGGACTTGCAGGGACTTGCAGGGACTTGCAGGGACTTGCAGGGACTTGCAGGGACTTGCAGGGACTTGCAGGGACTTGCAGGGACTTGCAGGGACTTGCAGGGACTTGCAGGGACTTGCAGGGACTTGCAGGGACTTGCAGGGACTTGCAGGGACTTGCAGGGACTTGCAGGGACTTGCAGGGACTTGCAGGGACTTGCAGGGACTTGCAGGGACTTGCAGGGACTTGCAGGGACTTGCAGGGACTTGCAGGGACTTGCAGGGACTTGCAGGGACTTGCAGGGACTTGCAGGGACTTGCAGGGACTTGCAGGGACTTGCAGGGACTTGCAGGGACTTGCAGGGACTTGCAGGGACTTGCAGGGACTTGCAGGGACTTGCAGGGACTTGCAGGGACTTGCAGGGACTTGCAGGGACTTGCAGGGACTTGCAGGGACTTGCAGGGACTTGCAGGGACTTGCAGGGACTTGCAGGGACTTGCAGGGACTTGCAGGGACTTGCAGGGACTTGCAGGGACTTGCAGGGACTTGCAGGGACTTGCAGGGACTTGCAGGGACTTGCAGGGACTTGCAGGGACTTGCAGGGACTTGCAGGGACTTGCAGGGACTTGCAGGGACTTGCAGGGACTTGCAGGGACTTGCAGGGACTTGCAGGGACTTGCAGGGACTTGCAGGGACTTGCAGGGACTTGCAGGGACTTGCAGGGACTTGCAGGGACTTGCAGGGACTTGCAGGGACTTGCAGGGACTTGCAGGGACTTGCAGGGACTTGCAGGGACTTGCAGGGACTTGCAGGGACTTGCAGGGACTTGCAGGGACTTGCAGGGACTTGCAGGGACTTGCAGGGACTTGCAGGGACTTGCAGGGACTTGCAGGGACTTGCAGGGACTTGCAGGGACTTGCAGGGACTTGCAGGGACTTGCAGGGACTTGCAGGGACTTGCAGGGACTTGCAGGGACTTGCAGGGACTTGCAGGGACTTGCAGGGACTTGCAGGGACTTGCAGGGACTTGCAGGGACTTGCAGGGACTTGCAGGGACTTGCAGGGACTTGCAGGGACTTGCAGGGACTTGCAGGGACTTGCAGGGACTTGCAGGGACTTGCAGGGACTTGCAGGGACTTGCAGGGACTTGCAGGGACTTGCAGGGACTTGCAGGGACTTGCAGGGACTTGCAGGGACTTGCAGGGACTTGCAGGGACTTGCAGGGACTTGCAGGGACTTGCAGGGACTTGCAGGGACTTGCAGGGACTTGCAGGGACTTGCAGGGACTTGCAGGGACTTGCAGGGACTTGCAGGGACTTGCAGGGACTTGCAGGGACTTGCAGGGACTTGCAGGGACTTGCAGGGACTTGCAGGGACTTGCAGGGACTTGCAGGGACTTGCAGGGACTTGCAGGGACTTGCAGGGACTTGCAGGGACTTGCAGGGACTTGCAGGGACTTGCAGGGACTTGCAGGGACTTGCAGGGACTTGCAGGGACTTGCAGGGACTTGCAGGGACTTGCAGGGACTTGCAGGGACTTGCAGGGACTTGCAGGGACTTGCAGGGACTTGCAGGGACTTGCAGGGACTTGCAGGGACTTGCAGGGACTTGCAGGGACTTGCAGGGACTTGCAGGGACTTGCAGGGACTTGCAGGGACTTGCAGGGACTTGCAGGGACTTGCAGGGACTTGCAGGGACTTGCAGGGACTTGCAGGGACTTGCAGGGACTTGCAGGGACTTGCAGGGACTTGCAGGGACTTGCAGGGACTTGCAGGGACTTGCAGGGACTTGCAGGGACTTGCAGGGACTTGCAGGGACTTGCAGGGACTTGCAGGGACTTGCAGGGACTTGCAGGGACTTGCAGGGACTTGCAGGGACTTGCAGGGACTTGCAGGGACTTGCAGGGACTTGCAGGGACTTGCAGGGACTTGCAGGGACTTGCAGGGACTTGCAGGGACTTGCAGGGACTTGCAGGGACTTGCAGGGACTTGCAGGGACTTGCAGGGACTTGCAGGGACTTGCAGGGACTTGCAGGGACTTGCAGGGACTTGCAGGGACTTGCAGGGACTTGCAGGGACTTGCAGGGACTTGCAGGGACTTGCAGGGACTTGCAGGGACTTGCAGGGACTTGCAGGGACTTGCAGGGACTTGCAGGGACTTGCAGGGACTTGCAGGGACTTGCAGGGACTTGCAGGGACTTGCAGGGACTTGCAGGGACTTGCAGGGACTTGCAGGGACTTGCAGGGACTTGCAGGGACTTGCAGGGACTTGCAGGGACTTGCAGGGACTTGCAGGGACTTGCAGGGACTTGCAGGGACTTGCAGGGACTTGCAGGGACTTGCAGGGACTTGCAGGGACTTGCAGGGACTTGCAGGGACTTGCAGGGACTTGCAGGGACTTGCAGGGACTTGCAGGGACTTGCAGGGACTTGCAGGGACTTGCAGGGACTTGCAGGGACTTGCAGGGACTTGCAGGGACTTGCAGGGACTTGCAGGGACTTGCAGGGACTTGCAGGGACTTGCAGGGACTTGCAGGGACTTGCAGGGACTTGCAGGGACTTGCAGGGACTTGCAGGGACTTGCAGGGACTTGCAGGGACTTGCAGGGACTTGCAGGGACTTGCAGGGACTTGCAGGGACTTGCAGGGACTTGCAGGGACTTGCAGGGACTTGCAGGGACTTGCAGGGACTTGCAGGGACTTGCAGGGACTTGCAGGGACTTGCAGGGACTTGCAGGGACTTGCAGGGACTTGCAGGGACTTGCAGGGACTTGCAGGGACTTGCAGGGACTTGCAGGGACTTGCAGGGACTTGCAGGGACTTGCAGGGACTTGCAGGGACTTGCAGGGACTTGCAGGGACTTGCAGGGACTTGCAGGGACTTGCAGGGACTTGCAGGGACTTGCAGGGACTTGCAGGGACTTGCAGGGACTTGCAGGGACTTGCAGGGACTTGCAGGGACTTGCAGGGACTTGCAGGGACTTGCAGGGACTTGCAGGGACTTGCAGGGACTTGCAGGGACTTGCAGGGACTTGCAGGGACTTGCAGGGACTTGCAGGGACTTGCAGGGACTTGCAGGGACTTGCAGGGACTTGCAGGGACTTGCAGGGACTTGCAGGGACTTGCAGGGACTTGCAGGGACTTGCAGGGACTTGCAGGGACTTGCAGGGACTTGCAGGGACTTGCAGGGACTTGCAGGGACTTGCAGGGACTTGCAGGGACTTGCAGGGACTTGCAGGGACTTGCAGGGACTTGCAGGGACTTGCAGGGACTTGCAGGGACTTGCAGGGACTTGCAGGGACTTGCAGGGACTTGCAGGGACTTGCAGGGACTTGCAGGGACTTGCAGGGACTTGCAGGGACTTGCAGGGACTTGCAGGGACTTGCAGGGACTTGCAGGGACTTGCAGGGACTTGCAGGGACTTGCAGGGACTTGCAGGGACTTGCAGGGACTTGCAGGGACTTGCAGGGACTTGCAGGGACTTGCAGGGACTTGCAGGGACTTGCAGGGACTTGCAGGGACTTGCAGGGACTTGCAGGGACTTGCAGGGACTTGCAGGGACTTGCAGGGACTTGCAGGGACTTGCAGGGACTTGCAGGGACTTGCAGGGACTTGCAGGGACTTGCAGGGACTTGCAGGGACTTGCAGGGACTTGCAGGGACTTGCAGGGACTTGCAGGGACTTGCAGGGACTTGCAGGGACTTGCAGGGACTTGCAGGGACTTGCAGGGACTTGCAGGGACTTGCAGGGACTTGCAGGGACTTGCAGGGACTTGCAGGGACTTGCAGGGACTTGCAGGGACTTGCAGGGACTTGCAGGGACTTGCAGGGACTTGCAGGGACTTGCAGGGACTTGCAGGGACTTGCAGGGACTTGCAGGGACTTGCAGGGACTTGCAGGGACTTGCAGGGACTTGCAGGGACTTGCAGGGACTTGCAGGGACTTGCAGGGACTTGCAGGGACTTGCAGGGACTTGCAGGGACTTGCAGGGACTTGCAGGGACTTGCAGGGACTTGCAGGGACTTGCAGGGACTTGCAGGGACTTGCAGGGACTTGCAGGGACTTGCAGGGACTTGCAGGGACTTGCAGGGACTTGCAGGGACTTGCAGGGACTTGCAGGGACTTGCAGGGACTTGCAGGGACTTGCAGGGACTTGCAGGGACTTGCAGGGACTTGCAGGGACTTGCAGGGACTTGCAGGGACTTGCAGGGACTTGCAGGGACTTGCAGGGACTTGCAGGGACTTGCAGGGACTTGCAGGGACTTGCAGGGACTTGCAGGGACTTGCAGGGACTTGCAGGGACTTGCAGGGACTTGCAGGGACTTGCAGGGACTTGCAGGGACTTGCAGGGACTTGCAGGGACTTGCAGGGACTTGCAGGGACTTGCAGGGACTTGCAGGGACTTGCAGGGACTTGCAGGGACTTGCAGGGACTTGCAGGGACTTGCAGGGACTTGCAGGGACTTGCAGGGACTTGCAGGGACTTGCAGGGACTTGCAGGGACTTGCAGGGACTTGCAGGGACTTGCAGGGACTTGCAGGGACTTGCAGGGACTTGCAGGGACTTGCAGGGACTTGCAGGGACTTGCAGGGACTTGCAGGGACTTGCAGGGACTTGCAGGGACTTGCAGGGACTTGCAGGGACTTGCAGGGACTTGCAGGGACTTGCAGGGACTTGCAGGGACTTGCAGGGACTTGCAGGGACTTGCAGGGACTTGCAGGGACTTGCAGGGACTTGCAGGGACTTGCAGGGACTTGCAGGGACTTGCAGGGACTTGCAGGGACTTGCAGGGACTTGCAGGGACTTGCAGGGACTTGCAGGGACTTGCAGGGACTTGCAGGGACTTGCAGGGACTTGCAGGGACTTGCAGGGACTTGCAGGGACTTGCAGGGACTTGCAGGGACTTGCAGGGACTTGCAGGGACTTGCAGGGACTTGCAGGGACTTGCAGGGACTTGCAGGGACTTGCAGGGACTTGCAGGGACTTGCAGGGACTTGCAGGGACTTGCAGGGACTTGCAGGGACTTGCAGGGACTTGCAGGGACTTGCAGGGACTTGCAGGGACTTGCAGGGACTTGCAGGGACTTGCAGGGACTTGCAGGGACTTGCAGGGACTTGCAGGGACTTGCAGGGACTTGCAGGGACTTGCAGGGACTTGCAGGGACTTGCAGGGACTTGCAGGGACTTGCAGGGACTTGCAGGGACTTGCAGGGACTTGCAGGGACTTGCAGGGACTTGCAGGGACTTGCAGGGACTTGCAGGGACTTGCAGGGACTTGCAGGGACTTGCAGGGACTTGCAGGGACTTGCAGGGACTTGCAGGGACTTGCAGGGACTTGCAGGGACTTGCAGGGACTTGCAGGGACTTGCAGGGACTTGCAGGGACTTGCAGGGACTTGCAGGGACTTGCAGGGACTTGCAGGGACTTGCAGGGACTTGCAGGGACTTGCAGGGACTTGCAGGGACTTGCAGGGACTTGCAGGGACTTGCAGGGACTTGCAGGGACTTGCAGGGACTTGCAGGGACTTGCAGGGACTTGCAGGGACTTGCAGGGACTTGCAGGGACTTGCAGGGACTTGCAGGGACTTGCAGGGACTTGCAGGGACTTGCAGGGACTTGCAGGGACTTGCAGGGACTTGCAGGGACTTGCAGGGACTTGCAGGGACTTGCAGGGACTTGCAGGGACTTGCAGGGACTTGCAGGGACTTGCAGGGACTTGCAGGGACTTGCAGGGACTTGCAGGGACTTGCAGGGACTTGCAGGGACTTGCAGGGACTTGCAGGGACTTGCAGGGACTTGCAGGGACTTGCAGGGACTTGCAGGGACTTGCAGGGACTTGCAGGGACTTGCAGGGACTTGCAGGGACTTGCAGGGACTTGCAGGGACTTGCAGGGACTTGCAGGGACTTGCAGGGACTTGCAGGGACTTGCAGGGACTTGCAGGGACTTGCAGGGACTTGCAGGGACTTGCAGGGACTTGCAGGGACTTGCAGGGACTTGCAGGGACTTGCAGGGACTTGCAGGGACTTGCAGGGACTTGCAGGGACTTGCAGGGACTTGCAGGGACTTGCAGGGACTTGCAGGGACTTGCAGGGACTTGCAGGGACTTGCAGGGACTTGCAGGGACTTGCAGGGACTTGCAGGGACTTGCAGGGACTTGCAGGGACTTGCAGGGACTTGCAGGGACTTGCAGGGACTTGCAGGGACTTGCAGGGACTTGCAGGGACTTGCAGGGACTTGCAGGGACTTGCAGGGACTTGCAGGGACTTGCAGGGACTTGCAGGGACTTGCAGGGACTTGCAGGGACTTGCAGGGACTTGCAGGGACTTGCAGGGACTTGCAGGGACTTGCAGGGACTTGCAGGGACTTGCAGGGACTTGCAGGGACTTGCAGGGACTTGCAGGGACTTGCAGGGACTTGCAGGGACTTGCAGGGACTTGCAGGGACTTGCAGGGACTTGCAGGGACTTGCAGGGACTTGCAGGGACTTGCAGGGACTTGCAGGGACTTGCAGGGACTTGCAGGGACTTGCAGGGACTTGCAGGGACTTGCAGGGACTTGCAGGGACTTGCAGGGACTTGCAGGGACTTGCAGGGACTTGCAGGGACTTGCAGGGACTTGCAGGGACTTGCAGGGACTTGCAGGGACTTGCAGGGACTTGCAGGGACTTGCAGGGACTTGCAGGGACTTGCAGGGACTTGCAGGGACTTGCAGGGACTTGCAGGGACTTGCAGGGACTTGCAGGGACTTGCAGGGACTTGCAGGGACTTGCAGGGACTTGCAGGGACTTGCAGGGACTTGCAGGGACTTGCAGGGACTTGCAGGGACTTGCAGGGACTTGCAGGGACTTGCAGGGACTTGCAGGGACTTGTGACGGACTTGCAGGGACTTGTGACGGACTCCACTACATCCCTGAAAAGATTTAACAACAGATAACAGAATGCCACACGTAGAATGTGTAACCAGTAATATAATAATGTGAAGCGCCATGGTCGCGTGGTCTAGAGCATTGAATTTGTAATCTGTAGGTAAAGCTACAGGTTGTGGGTTCGAGTCCGGCCTGGGACTACGGTGCGTGTGCCCTTGGGCAAGGCACTTTGTCACTCAATGCTTCTCTCCATCCAGGAGTAAATGGGTACCTGTGAGGGCAGAGATGGTGGTTGATTTAGCTGCTTTGCGCCGAAATGGCAGCATCAAGCTGTGCCACACGTAGAATGTATAACCCGGAATATAATAAGGTGTAGTGCCTTGGCCTCTTGGTCTGGAGCATTGACTTTGTAATCTGTTGGTAAAGCTGCAGGTTGTAGGTTCGAGTCCGGCCTGGGACTACGGTGCGTGTGCCCTTGGGCAAGGCACTTTGTCACTCAATGCTTCTCTCCACCCCGGAGTAAATGGGTACCTGTGAGGGCAGAAATGATGGTTGATTTAGCTGCGATGCGCCAAAATGGCAGCATCGAGCTGCATACTCCCCAGGGAGCTGAGATGGTATTTGGAATGTTTCATGGCCCAATGACCGGGGTAATTAGTGTGTTAAAACGAGACATCAAATGTCCAAATCTGAAAACTGTTGACACAGAGTTATAATTAATTTTCCAAAAGAGGCCAAATTGACAATGGTACCAAGTTTTGCCTATGTTTGAATAATTGCCTGGCCTACATTGTACATGGCAAAAACTGTTTTTTAGCAAGCAAACAAAATTCATGTTTGTAAATATGCTTACATGCTAAACAAGTTTGGCAATGAGGATGGGTAGTAAACATTAATGTTTAGGAATTGGACACCTTCGTTTAAATCGCCAATTAACCACATTGCAATGTACACATCCAAACAATTTGTTTTAAAAGGTATATTCAACCTTTTAGAACACAAATATAATTCTTATCGCGTGTTTCATGCACTTTTATCCATTATTGTCAGGATGTGATTATCCATGTTCGAGATATCAGTCACCCGGACACAGTAACGCAGAAGCGTGACGTCATTCGGGTGTTGACGGAACTCAGTGTCTCCGATTCACTCATTGATAACATGGTGGAAGTCTGCAACAAGGCAGATAAACTCAAACAGTTAGTCCATTCACTTATTTTTCCCAAACTTGTACTGCAAATGTGACCTGGCACCACGAAATGAGCGGAAAGTCGCACATGGCCAAAACAAGTTATTGGCCGAAACGTCAATTTTTCAAGTGGGAGGTCGGTTTCGAGTTGTTAACGTTTTTACATACAAAACACCCTTCTTTATCATATCCTGAAATTGTATAGCTCAATTAAAACTCTAAAGTGTGTTTTTGGTGGCTGAATTGCACTGAGTAATAGTATAGTTGGCGCGGTTCACAGACTTTGAACTTGTTTTTTCAAAACAAGGGAGCCTGACTTCAGCAATTTCAAAAGAGTATAGCAGCGGCTAGGAATAAGCTACAGCAACACACAATACATCATTTGAAAGCTTAAGACTTCTTTTTTTTCTAGAAATGTAACAATGTCAATTTGGTTATTTTGCAACTTTCCACACATTTCGTGGTGCCAGGCCACAATTATGGAAATGAAGGGCTTGTAGAATTGTTGTAAACTCATCACTAGTGCTGGGCGAGTAGTGGATTTTGATACTCGGGTACTCGCTAGCAAATTTACTCCAGAGTAGTCGAGTACTCACGAGCAGTTAACAGATTTCTCGTAGAGCAGAAAAACTGATACGCATTAGTACAGGTACGACGTGAAGTGACAACCTGTTATCGCAGTGGGATAACCTTTCTGCGCAACGTTTTGGTTCATCGTGGAGAGAGCGAGGTGAAGCAAATGATTCCTTGAATGCTCGCTTCAATTATAACGTCCAGACAAACAGCAAGTTTAGTGCAGAAACTGCAAAGTACCAGTAGGTCAATACTGTAAAAACAAGTTCCTACTCACGAGTACCCGCTTTACTAGTGCCCGGATGAGTACGCGAGTATATACAAACTCACAAGTAATACGAGTAGAACAAACTACTCACAAGTAATATAAGTAGCACAAACTACTCATGAGTAACATGGGTAGCACATACTACCCACGAGTAATATGAGTAGCACAAACTACTCACGAGTACTATGAGTAGCACACACTATTCACAAGTAATGTGAGTAGTGCAAACTACTCACGAGTAATACGAGTAGCACATATTACTCTCGAGTAGTTTGCGCTAATCATATTACTCGTGAATAATATGTGCTACTCATATTACTCGTGAGTAGTTTGCACTAATCATATTACTCGTGAGTAGTCTGTGCGCCTCACATTACTCGTGAGTAGTTTGCGCTAATCATATTACTCGTGAATAGTATGTGCTACTCATATTACTCGTGAGTAGATTGCGCTACTCATATTACTCGTGAGTAGTCTGTGCTACTCATATTACTCGTGAGTAGTCTGTGCTACTCACATTACTCGTGAATAGTATGTGCTACTCATACTACTCGTGAGTAGTTTGCGCTACTCGTATTGCTCCTGAGTAGTTTGCGCTACTCGTATTGCTCCTGAGTAGTTTGCTCTACTCGCATTACTCGTGAGTAGTTAATGCTACTGATGTTACTCGTAAGTAGCCTACTCACAAGTAACATGAGTAGCACATACTATTCACGAGTAATATGAGTAGCACATACTATTCACGAGTAATATGAGTAGCGCAAACAACTCACGAGTAACATGAGTAGCACAAACAACTCACGAGTAACATGAGTAGCACAGGCTACTCACGAGTAATATGAGCTGCGCAAACCTCTCACGAGTAATACAAGTAGTGCAAACTACTCACGAGTAACACAAGTAGCGCAAACTACTCACGAGTAATATGGGTAGCACAAACTACTCACGAGGACTCGCGTTACTCGCCCAGCAGTAATAGTGTTATCTGCATTCTGTGTGCAGGCCTGTGGGGAGTGAACACGAAGTCTCATCAGGGATTGTGATGTCTGCTGAGAAAGGTGATGGTTTGGATAAACTCAAGGACTGTATTCAGGATAGGCTAATGGAGGCAACCGATGTTATTCCTTGCCAACTGGAGATACCAATGAGTGGATCTCATCTTGGGTAAGAGAATCATATCGTAGCCTTAACCAGTACGCGCCGGATGACGTATATAAACGCAAAGTTTTCCCCAAATTCAAAACGGATGACGCATAAACACGCCAAGTTCAAGTTCGGAAAAGTCTGTCAGCAGCGAGCAAGGCCGGAAATGCGTGGGTGTGCCTTCCGGCACTATCGGCCTGAACCCCTTCGGATCGAGTTTTGTTAAAAAAAAATTCCGCCCCTCGGCTCGGTGATATTAAAATAATCCTGGCGCGAACTGGTTTAGCCGGCCTCGGGTCGACCAGCGATTTGTTTGCGCCGCAACAGAACCGTCGGTATCAACCGTCCTCCTGTCACGTATGGCATGACAATGATTCTACTCCTAAATGTGACCTGCTCCCACGAAATCAGAGTAAACTTGACATTTTGATAATTTGAGATATTGGTATTTCCAGATTCCTTGAATTCTTAGCTTTAAAATGATATATAATTTATTGGGTAGGGTAATTAAAAAATATCTAATATTGACGTTACATGTACTTCAATTTAATCTCCTTTCCCATGTGACCGATAATCGTTCTATAATTAAAGAACAATGTTAGCTGCATGTATGATTACGCCCCTTCCCAATAAACACAATACTTGGTACATGTAGTTCGAAAAAAAACATATGTGGAAATTGTATCATGCCAAAACCCCAAAACGATTCCCCACTGTCAAATCGGCTATTTTCAATCATAACTCAATTTATCATAGCGCGACTTTACGGTGTTTTAGTGGGAGCAGGTTACAAATAGACAATCGTGCAAGTGACTTTAACAATAGCGTGTTGATTATTCAAAGACACTCCATGGCTACGTACGTCCAGCTGTTTATTCAGCCGTTTTTTCGGCATGCTGATAGACTACACGGCTACGATTGATTCCCGCCTATCAGCAACACGTCGTAGAAGTTAAAATGTTTCTACTCTTCCGACTTTTTTTTTAAGCGTCGACTTTATCTGCCCATCGTCTTAATATCGTCTTAGTTACACTCCGGTCGCACAAAATCGGCGACTAGTTTGTTCCCGACGTTCGTAGCTCAGGCTTAGCTTGATCCTGAAAAGTCAGTCGCTGACGGTTCTGTGTCAACGTAAGGCCGACACGAGGGCACCCAGTTTGCGCAGGATGACGTATATGAACGCAAAGTTTTCCCCAGATTCAAAACGAATGAAGCATAAACACACCACGAGCAAGGCTGGAAATGTTTGTCAGAAGCGAGCAAGGCTGGAAATGCGTGGGTGTGCTTCCCGGTACTATCGACCTAAACCCGCCTCGGATCGAGTTTTGTTAAAAATAATCCCCGCGCGAACTGGTTAAATCAGTCACAAGTCAATCGATATCACAAGTTAATCACAGGTCAGCAAGTTAATCGCTTGTCAAAATGGTTTTGTTTCTTCAACATGGTATTAACTGCACCTATTCATTTTCCCTTGTGGTTCATTTTTGACCGGTTCAAACGAAACCCAGACAAAGTCGCATAATGTGTTTTATTACAATGTACTCGTGAAGTCATTTCAGGGTGGATTTTAACATTTTGAGGGTTTTGAACCACGAACTATTAATTTACAATCTATTCAAATTTGAACATAATCCGTCACCCAGAAGTGTGTTATTTTGCCGATTTTGTGAAACAATTGTCTATAGAAATAATACGTTTTTCAGAACTTCAAAGCTGTTTATTTCATAATTTGGTTTTCAGGGTTTATCACTAACACCTCAGTGACAATTGCAGCGGCGGCGGCCGTGGAGTCAAGAATATCTACGGCCTTAAGGCTGCCCTGGGGCGCCTGTGGAATTCCTGCGGTCGCCGCTATTTTTGGGGATCCCCAAACGTCAATTGTAATTCATAAGACCCTACGGTAGCCGCACGGCAAACGCAAGGCCACCGCGTACGCCTGACGTACGGTCGCCGTGGAACCGCTCTACGGCATGGCTACGGCGTGTCTAATTGCTACGGCGAACCTAGAAATGAAAAAGCTCTAAATCCGCGCTATAATCTCACGGCAACTCCTACTGTAAAACAATAGGGATACGCCCTAGGGCGACCCTGAGCCCACCGCAGATCGTCTGATGCCGCCGCATGTATCTCTTGATTTCGGGGGGTTACGCCGTATCCTAACCGTAGAGCAAATGTGACTGAGGTATAGATCCTTCTTTCACGAGGAGATTATAGGATGAGGTACATGTAAGTGATACATCATTTGTAAGCTGAGAACCTTAAACATTGGATTACAAAAAAAAGCAACAAAAAAAGCAAAAACAAATACAATTGTCAACTTTGTTTGGGTTTTGTTTGAGCAGGTCACATTTAAAATGTTTTTTTTTGTTTTGTATTTTTGTCTAATGTTGATGACAGCTGGTTGTATAAAGAAGCTACAGTGACGTCTACTGAGGCTGTGGAAAATCACCATGATCCCCAAACCATGATAGTCAATGCTATCATGAACACTGCAACATTTACCAAGTTCCGGGCAAAGTTTGGCGATCTGCGAAGAACCAGCTAAGATTTTGCAAACATATAAAAACAAAAAAATTATAATCACAAAATTCTTTACTGGACTGTTAAAAAAATGGCAGTCTGAAGCATCCTGTAAAATAATGGCTCCCGGTGTGGTACGTGACATTTTCAAGTAAAGTGGAAACACTGGACAAAAACTGACTTTTTCAAATACTGCTCCTAATTTATTCCACATTTTCTTTACATTTGATTACACATCTATGAAGAGGTACACATAACTTACCTAACACATAACTTACCTAACACATAACTTACCTAACACATAACTTACCTAACACATAACTTACCTAACACATAACTTACCTAACACATAACTTACCTAACACATAACTTACCTAACACATAACTTACCTAACACATAACTTACCTAACACATAACTTACCTAACACATAACTTACCTAACACATACCTAACACATAACTTACCTAACACATAACTTACCTAACACATAACTTGCCTAACACATAACTTACCTAACACATAACTTACCTAACACATATCTTGCCTAACACATAACTTGCCTAACACATAACTTGCCTAACACATAACTTACCTAACACATAACTTACACCTTGACTGAAGAGCATGAGCAGTGTGAAAGTACAAATCAACAAATAACCTCAATCCTCTAAAATCCTCATTTGTATAAATACCAAGGGGACCTCAATCCTGCCAAATTATCCAGCATAGGTCTTATGACTTGGATCCTGCATTATCCTCCAGTGTCAAACAAAACCAAACGCCCTTAATCCAGCAAATTCCGATGCATCAACTTCCAATTGATCTCAATCCTGCAAAATTCTGCAATTTGTAAAGATGATTTTTGAGGATTTGTGATGCTTAGGGTTAAAACATTCCAAGTTTATATAACCAACTAGTGTCGCGAATTAAGTGGTATTCCTACATGTAATAAGCCTACACACCGAGACAAAATACAAAGGTTGTGTACAAATTTACATAATTGCAATGTGCTATACAAACCTGCTAATAGGTTTAGTAAAACGTTACACAACGGGTATTATAGGTAAGGGTTTTTGTACAATTAAAGTTATCTAAATTTGTTGGTAAAAACAATTAGGTACAATTTTACAAACTATAATGGTAAAACAATCAAGACTTTAATGGAATTTAAAGGTAGGATACACCATTGGTAATTGCTTGAATTATGATGAATAGGTGGATTTGGAGGGGTTGTATTTTAGAGTAAATTCCCTTGAACGGACCTGTTCGAAGTTTTACAATCATGATTAGAAATGCAAGGAAAACGGCGGTTGTTTTCAACCGGCGTCAGGCAGTGGTTCTTAGATTTTTTTTACGATCGCCGTCCGGCGATGGTGATTTTTTGTTTATAAAATTCTTTTTCTCGGAACAATTACTGAATATTTAGCGCGATCATTTTGCTGGATGCCTACAATCATTATTTAATTTCAAATGAGCAAGACATTTGCTAATAATTTGGTAGTCATTTTGTTATCGATATCTGCAAATGGTGTATCGTACCTTTAACTTATTCCACTTTAGTTTTAGTAAAATGTATAAATGCTATGATAAGCCCAACTACTATACCATACACATTAAATTACACTTTGCTGAGAAGTTAAATAAATCAACCAATTCAAGTAAACACGTTCGATTCTCCTGAGAATTACCCTAAGAATATCACGATTTTGTGTATATCTGTACTACAATTATTAATTGATGCATACTTATAAGTTAATTACACCCACTGTTTATCATCTATTTTGATTAGGGAACAACAGTGTGAGACGCCGGTGTCGTTATTTTTTTCCTTGGAGAGTTAGGGATAATTAACATAAATGAGCGGCTCCAGATCCCCGCGTCATAATTATTCATTATTTTTTACATTGACGCTAATACATTGTTATTGTGTTTATTGGGAAGGGGGCGTAATTATACGTTCAGCTTGCGTCGCTGTTTATAATTAGAACGATTATCGGTCACACGAAGGACATTAAATTGAAGGACGTGTAAGGCTGGGTTTTTCTATTTATTTTTTCTTTTTCTGCGAGACTTTTTTAAAAAAATTATTAGAACGATTCTCTGTCACATGGGAAGGACATTAAATTAAAGGACGTGTAAGGCTGGGTTATGTGGATTTTTTTTCGTTTTCTCTGAGACTATTGTTTTTTTTGTTGGGTTAAAGATTAAGTGCTTTTGCAAGAAAAAAAAGCAAAAGAGAAACCGGTTTATGCAGGCAGAACGCATTCTATATAGGAAGCGGAGGGGGGGGGGGGGGGTGGGTGTGGGGGGGGGGGGGGGGGGGGTGGTGGATGTGGGGGGGGGGGGGGGGTGGATGTGGGGGGGGGGGGGGGTGGTATGTGATATGTGGTATGTGTACAAGTTTCAAGGGAACCCCTCTGTTATTTCGTTATTTTTTGACTGGTCTGCAGAAATAAATCTGTAATTGTACGTTATATGGTGGGTATGCCAGAAAGTGGTTGTTTGACTGGCCTCTCCAGAGCGTAATTCCTAACTTTTTTCTCTCCCTTTTTTGTGATACACGCATATGGAGGGGCTGGGGCTGGGGGTCAGTTCTAGCCCCATTATCTCTGGTTTTGGCGACGCGGAGACTGGTTTGTGTATTGCAACAGTAGTTCTTTGTTTTTAGTTCACTCAGTGATTGATTATTACCGGTGATAATATGCTGTCCCCTCTTTTTATTCTTTTTTGGACAGGGAGCAGAGCATATTTTCCGTGTTATTCCATGTGTTTATTAGAAAGAGGCGTAATCATACATGCAGCTATTACGTTTTTGTTAATTATTAGAACGACTCGTTATCTGTCACATGGGAAGGACATTAAATTGAAGGACGTGTACGCTGGGTTATGTGGATTTTTTTCTTCTTTTTCTGTGAGACTATTGGTTTTTTTTAGTTGTGTTTATTGGGAAGGGGCATAATAATACATGCAGTTTTTTTGTTTTTTTAATTATTAGAACGATTATTGGTCACATGGGAAGAACATTAAATCGAAGGACGTGTACGATGGGTTTTGTGGATTTTTGTATTTATTGTTTCTGTAAGACTATTGTTTTTTTTAGTTGTGTTTATTGGGAAGGGGCATAATAAGCATAATAATACATGCAGTTTTGTTTTTTATGGTGGGTATGCCAGAAAGTGGTTGTTTGACTGGCCTCTCCAGAGCGTAATTCCTAACTGTTTTCTCTCCCTTTTTTGTGATGCACGCATCTGAAGTGTGAGACGCCGGTGTCGTTATTTTTTTCCTTGGAGAGTTAGGGATAATTAACATAAATGAGCGGCTCCAGATCCCCGCGTCATAATTATTCATTATTTTTTACATTGACGCTAATACATTGTTATTGTGTTTATTGGGAAGGGGCGTAATTATACGTTCAGCTTACGTCGCTGTTTATTATTAGAACGATTATCGGTCACACGAAGGACATTAAATTGAAGGACGTGTAAGGCTGGGTTTTTCTATTTATTTTTTCTTTTTCTGCGAGACTTTTTAAAAAAAATTATTAGAACGATTCTCCCTTTTTTGTGATACACGCATATGGAGGGGCTGGGGCTGGGGGTCAGTTCTAGCTCCATTATCTCTGGTTTTGGCGACGCGGAGACTGGTTTGTGTATTGCAACAGTAGTTCTTTGTTTTTAGTTCACTCAGTGATTGATTATTACCGGTGATAATATGCTGTCCCCTCTTTTTATTCTTTTTTGGACAGGGAGCAGAGCATATTTTCCGTGTTATTCCATGTGTTTATTAGAAAGAGGCGTAATCATACATGCAGCTATTACGTTTTTGTTAATTATTAGAACGATTATCTGTCACATGGGAAGGACATTAAATTAAAGGACGTGTACGCTGGGTTATGTGGATTTTTTTCTTCTTTTTCTGTGAGACTATTGTTTTTTTTTAGCTGTGTTTATTGGGAAGGGGCATAATAATACATGCAGTTTTTTTGTTTTTTTAATTATTAGAACGATTATTGGTCACATGGGAAGAACATTAAATCGAAGGACGTGTACGATGGGTTTTGTGGATTTTTGTATTTATTGTTTCTGTAAGACTATTGGTTTTTTTAGTTGTGTTTATTGGGAAGGGGCATAATAAGCATAATAATACATGCAGTTTTGTTTTTTATGGTGGGTATGCCAGAAAGTGGTTGTTTGACTGGCCTCTCCAGAGCGTAATTCCTAACTGTTTTCTCTCCCGTTTTTGTGATGCACGCATCTGAAGGGGCTGGGGCTGGGGGTCAGTTCTAGCCCCATTATCTCTGCTAGATGATACGGTGGTTGAAGTTCGTGGACGGGAAAATACATCAAGCGTCTGCGGGCCAATTGGGTCGGGACATTTCCTGAGAGCGGGAGTTTCAAACCCCGTCTCTGGTTTTGGCGACGCGATGACTGGTTTGTGTATTGCAACAGTGGTTCTTTGTTTTTAGTTCACTCATGATTAATTATTACCGGTGATAATATGCTGTCCCCTCTTTTTTATTCTTTTTTGGTCAGGGAGCAGAGCATATTTTCTGTGTTATTCCATGTGTTTATTAGAAAGAGGCGTAATCATACATGCAGCTATTACGTTTTTGTTAATTATTAGAACGATTATCGGTCACATGGGAAGGACATTAAATTGAAGGACGTGTACGCTGGGTTTTGTGGATTTTTTTATTTATTTTTTTCTGTAAGACTATTGGTTTTTTTTAGTTGTGTTTATTGGGAAGGGGCATGATAATACATGCATTTTTTTTTTTTTTTTAATTATTAGAACGATTATTGGTCACATGGGAAGGACATTAAATTGAAGGCTTGTACGCAGGGTTTTGTGAATGTTTGTATTTATTTTTTCTGTAAGACTATTGTTTTTTTTTTAGTTGTGTTTATTGGGAAGGGGCATAATAATACATGCAGTTTTTAGTTTTTTTTTAATTATTAGAACGATTATCTGTCACATGGGAAGGACATTAAATTAAAGGACGTGTGCGCTGGGTTATGTAGATTTTGTTATTTGTTTTTTCTATAAGACTTGTTTTTTTTTAGTTTATTGGGAAGGGGCGTAATCATATAAGCAGCTTACTTTCTTTTTATTAGAACAATTATAGGTAACTTGAGGACATTCAATTGAAGGACGTGTAACGCTGGGTTATGTGGATTTTTTTATTTTTGTATGTAAGACTATTGTGTTTTTTTTAGTTGTGTTGTGTTGTGTTTAGGGGCGTAATCATACATGCAGCTTATGGTTGTTTTTATTATTAGGACGATTATCGGTCACATGGGAAGGACATTAAATTGAAGGGCGTGTAACGCATGGGTCATGTGGATTTTTTTTCGTTTTTTGTGGGACTATTGGGGTTTTTTTTAGTTAAAGATTGAGTGCTTTTGCAAGAAAATAGCAAGGAGAAACTTGTTTATGCAGGCATACTTAAGGAATATCAGTTTATTTTGTGTTTGTTTGATTAATCCTAGAGTTAGCTGCGGTGAATCAGAACTCATTCTATATGGGAAGAGGGAGGGTGTTTATACGAGTTTTCACAAGCTTAATTGAACTATTTCTCATCGCTTTCGTAATTTTTTTTGGAGATTCTGAAACAGTTCTGCTGCGTGAAGTATCAAAGGATGTTATGGTTGTCGCTGGTCTGCAGAGATAAATCTGTATACTTATGATTTGCTGGTACGCTAGCAGTGTGGTTGCGTAACTATACTGCCCAAAGCGTAATTCTTAATTTAAGTTATCATCTTAGTGAGATACGCTTATTTGAGGTCAGTTCTAACTACATTATCTCTGCCTAATAAATTAAGTACAATTCACTTTTTTAAATATAATATATATATATATATATATATATATATATTTATGAAATAAATTCAATACGAGTTAAAATAACTTTGGCATATTTATTTCTGGACAGACTGTTTCGTACCGTGTGGCACTCATCAGCAGAATGACATAGAATACCGTGTAGCATCTTCGTATACACATGGAATCAGGCTTGCGTTGCGCGCGTTATATATCGAACCCTGATCGCGCTCCGCGTTTATACGTTATTGAACTTATTGCGCGCGTTATGTCATAAAATATTTTTTTTCGTAATACACAATATTCACAGAGTTCAAAATTTGTTATATTAGTTGTCAATTAAGCACTATTCTTTGGGTTTTGATAACTTTTGCTGCTTTAGATGATAGAAATACACATGTGACAGATGGTATACTACAACTTTAAAGCAACAGCCACGAAACACGACTAACACCAACGCTGAACAGCATCATTGCCACGTTTTACAACCACACCCCTATTTTGCAACAATGGAATCTACCACTTCTGGTTCGTGTAGCTAATTAGGCCTGCACCCGATTTCACTAAACTCTTCTTAACTTACGACGCATCGCAGCCCTGCGACGCGTCGTATCTCTACGACGCGTCGCAGCTGCGACGCGTCGTGAAATCGTTTTCACGAAACACATCGTACGTGCGCGACGCGTCGTAGGTGTATTTATAGCACAAAACAACGACTGTTGTATGTACCTATTCAACTCACAGTAAATAGCCGTCTGGTATTCAGCAAAGAGTCGTCGAATTTCTTCTCGCAAAGCTTCAAAAATGTAAATCAAAATGGCTGACGTACGATGCAATTTTAACAAAAAACAAGCTTGCTGTGGACCTCTAGCTAATTTTAAATTTCAAGTGCACTATTCAAGGTTTATTTATATGACTACGATGAATGTTTTATTTACAACTTAAAACACATTCTCTGAGTATTCTAGTCTCGTTTGTTTCATTTCTATGGCGTAAAACTGGCTATGAAAAGACGCATCTTATTTTACGACGACCCAAATACACTTCGTAACTTACGACGTGTTACTTGCCGTTGTCAAGGTAATTGCGACGCGTTGAACGCATCGTAACTTTAGTGAAATGGATCGTACGACGCGTCGCGAGATGCGACGCGTTACTCTTCGTAACTCGAGTTGCGACACGTCGCAAAGTTTAGTGAAATCGGGTGCTGTCCATATATTGGCATCCAACCAAAGCCTCATGTTATCGCCAGTGCAATCTCAGTCAGTCTTATACTTGGTATCAGACACATTTAAACCGCATTTACTGTCAAGGCTGGCGTTCAAAGGAGCCGTTTTCTTTGAGCGCCCGTGTCGGGTTTTGAGTGAGTTTAGTTACAGCCACACATGTGCTCTTGGAATCTCAAGATGGCACTTGGGCTAATTTTGGCGGTCGCGCTTACCGCGGATTTGGTTAATTTTACTCAAGCAGCATGTTCGCCGTGCAATTTCCAATGGACGGAGAACAAAAACAAGTGCTACAGGTATTACCCAGATAATTTGTCGTACACGGAAGCGCAGGCGTTCTGCCAGCGTCTCCACTATCACGGTCGAAGCGGCTCCCTTGCAACGGCAACAGACAACGAAGACATCTTATTCATTTTGAAGTACGCCGACGACATCTTCAAGAACATGATTGATGTAACACCCTTCATTTGGCTAAATGCATCTGCCGTGAACACAACGAGTAAGTTGATACCATTTTTGTTTACATCTTGTGTTGACCTTTCAGTAAGCAAACTTGCATTTAAGTCAAAGCATTGCCAAACAAGAACTAAACAAAACGTACTCTGTATTGACATAATTGTATAAACTGTTTCAATATAACTAGTAAATATAAATGTCATTAAATTTGACCACACATGTTTGAATTCACTATAAACTATCTCGCGTAGCGGTTCTTGTTGTATTTTTCAAGGCATTTATGTATCTTACCCGATTTCCACTTTAGCCTTGCTCTATGGTTTAAATAATCCACAAGGTTAAGTTTGCAAAAACAAAGATAAACGTAAACAACAGCCGGATTGGAACCACAGACCTTTCGATGATAGCTCACCTCTCTACCAACTAGGCTATTGGCGAGTTGGTTGAGGACAGCCGTTTTTTTACAGCCTCATGTAGCCGAGTTGCCATTTTTCTTTCTTATGAATATACATTCACGCACAACCCCGCTGCTCGGGGGTTCTCTGCCACATATCGTGCTTCAATTAATTTTAAGACATCTCAAAATCGTTTCGACTTTCGCCAGTGTCGGTCATGTCAGTCGGAACAAGGGTTAAAATGGAACCATGTGACCACACGCTTACAACTAAAAGTGTTGAATCAATATTATAAGTGTGCTGTCAGTGACTATACTCTTAATAACAGTTGACCTTTCTAACTGTTGTGTGCCCGGGCGGCAGTAGGGCATATGCGCGTGTGCCCTTATGCGCAAACGCGTAAACACCAAAACTTGCCTATAACAAAAGTGCATATGCAAAACAACTGCCTATTCTTTAATGACATTTAAACATTTCCGTTTCAACACAAATTGCTTCCAAAAGATTTTGATTCAGACTTGTGACGAGTTATAATGTATGTACGCTTTATGATAGGTGTGACTGTGAGAGAACATCAGAATTATACTACGCGTGGGGGACCATTTAAGCCTTTTAATGCAATTTTCATGGAAGTGATTTTCGCGTCAGAAAATATCCTTCTGCCGGGCACCCGACGAAACATTAAACTGATGAATTGAACACCTTGAGAGTTGAATTATCAGTTTTATGAATGAACTCCCTCGAAAAAAAAATATTTTTAACGAAACTCGATCCGAGGCGGGTTCAGGCTGAACGTACCGGGAAGCACACCCACGCATTCTCGGCCTTGCTCGCTGCTGACAGACATTTTCGGCCTTGCTGACAGACAATTCCGGCCTTGCCCGTGGCGTGTTTATGCGTCATCCGTTTTCAATCTGGAAAAACTTTGCGTTTATATACACCATCCGGCGCGAACTGGTTAACCCGTGCAGAGTTACGGCTGATTTGCGGGAAGGTGGGGTATCTCAGGGGACGGTTAAGAAAAAAAGTTGCAACGCTCGAATGGCGCGAGTATCGAACTGAATTAAACCACATTTTAGCGTCAAGGTTGGCAATAAATGAAAGGAGCTATTTTCTTTAAGCGCCGTTTATCACAAACACGAACATCAATAAACAACACGTTGTCCTTGCCACGTTTTACAACCCCCCCCCCCCTATTTTGCAACAATGGAGGCTACCAATTCAGTGGTTCGTATACCTAATTAGGCCTGTCTATATTTATTATTTTATTTATTAAAATAGCTTTAAACAGAATAAAAAGATCAGCACAAGCTGTTTTACACCAATGTCCTGTAAAAAATTATTATAAAGTAGGACAATTTACACAACAATACAAAAAGCAAAAATTGAAACCATTTAAAATAAAGTTCAACGATGACGACATCTAAATTGATGAAGGAGTGTTATTCAAAACCTTTGCACCAGCATACTTATACGACTGCTTAAAGAAATCAATATTGGGTTTAGGGAAAACGACATTTCAGGCTCAAGGTTGGCATTAAATGAATGGAGCTTTTTTTCTTTAACGACTTTTATCACGAACACGAACATCAATGAACAACACGTTCTCATTGCCACCGTGTTCTACAATAACCCCCCTATTTTGCAACAATGGAATCTACCAATTCAGTGGTTCGTTTACTTAATTAGGCCTGTCCATCAATAGACATCCAACAAAAATGAACCTTCATTTTGCACCAATGCAATTTCAGTCAGTTCTAAGCTTGTTTTCCCTGCCCATTATAACTATTGGTATCGACAAAACGACTTTTTCAGAGTGGTTACTATACTCTTAAAGGGATCGTATACGTTTGGTAATTGGAACCCACTGTTTGTTTCAATCCTATATAGTTATAGATATATACCATAAAACTAACCTGTAAAAAGTTCATTTCAAAAGGTGGTAGCGATTTTGAGATATTGCCGAAAATCTGGAACGGTTATGTCCACGCAGGAAGAATAATTTACATTTGAATACACAGTCTGAGAAACGTCACTGCAGTAACGCTTCTCAGATTCATTTCGTACAAAGACTCACGATCCAAAAGTTCATTGAAACTTTTATTTTTCAAGTCGGACGTCTCAATTATTCGTTCACTAGTTTAAAACTGGTTTTTATTGGGGCCCTGCACACATCATTAAATAAAATAACAGTACACAAAAATACAACAACATTTACAGAAAGTTACAAAATATTTACAGATGTACAAGGATATTTACAAGATTCCAAAACACTAAAAACCAATTCTGATTTACGAGATGGGCGAAAACCCGCAAAAAACGTTTTAGGAGAAAAAAAGAAAAGGGGAAATTCCCATCCGGCTCCACCTTACAGTGGCAACCAAGTTTCAACTCCGTAGATCAGTGCAATGGGCATAATATTAAAAGTGTATAGACCATGTGCCCCTGTTCACATCCGTACCCAAATGCGCCCGGCAACACGCGCACGCATCACGCCTCACATAATCTAGTCAAGTGACGACATCAGAGGTCGCCCAATTCAAAGGCGATCTGACCTGCGACGTCGCCCCTCAAGCAAACCCCACGCAAAACACGACGCGCGCGCACCACAGCCGGGCACACCCGAACACAGATGCAAACACGTGACGTCAGAGGGCACATCGTCTATTTCAAGCCCAAACCAACCAACCAATAACAAGCCCAAACCAACCAACCAATAACAAGCCCAAACCAACCAACCAATCATCAAACTAGGTCCCATTAGGGGAAATCATTTGTCAAGCCTAAAACAAACCAACAAAATTCTTCCCTCCATAGGTCCCAGTATATCAAGCCCAAACTAACCAACCATATCAAGCCCAAACCAACCAACCAATAACAAGCCCAAACCAACCAACCAATAACAAGCCCAAACCAACCAACCAATAATCAAACTAGGACCCATTAGGGGAAATCATTTGTCAAGCCTAAAACAAACCAACAAAATTCTTCCCTCCATAGGTCCCAGTATATCAAGCCCAAACTAACCAACCATATCAAGCCCAAACCAACCAACCAATAACAAGCCCAAACCAACCAACCAATAACAAGCCCAACCAACCAACCAATGATCAAACTAGGACCCATTAGGGGAAATCATTTGTCAAGCCTAAAACGAATCAACAAAATTCTTCCCCCCATAGGTCCCAGTGTATCAAGCCGAAACCAACCAACCAATATCAAGCCCAAACCAACCAACCATATCAAGCCCAAACCAACCAACCAATAACAAGCCCAACCAACCAACCAATGATCAAACTAGGACCCATTAGGGGGAACCATTTGTCAAGCCGAAAACGAACCAACAAAATTCTTCCCTCCATAGGTCCCAGTATATCAAGCCCAAACCAACCAACCAATTTCAAGCCCAAACCATCCAACCAATCATCAAACTAGAACCCCATTAGGGGAGTTATATGTGTCAATCCTAACTCAACTAACTAATATGTCCAATTAATTATATAAACCAGTTGATTGTGTTTTTGTACTAATCTCACACCAACCATTCCATACACCTACAAACTACCATAGAATAACAACTATGTGAAATAATTTATTTTGTATAACCCCTCGTTTTTGCTCCCGTATTTTTTTTTATTTTTTTTTTAAACTTTAACGGGCGCTTTGTTATTGTGGGATATCCCCGCCAAACTCTAACTTGGGGTGGGCGGGTTGGGAGAGCGTCCGACCAGCGAAAATTGTTTGGAGCAAGTGATCGATTGTTACCTTACGGTTATTCATCACCCGCTAGCCAGCGCACGCTCACACGCTGAGCGATGTCGGTCACCAAGAATGCGCCTTCCCAATTGTATACATTTCCAGACGTACTTAGTACATTGATACACTGGTACGTTTCGATTTCGACTGTATCGTGGCTTGTACAAATAAGTTTATGTCTCTACGCACATAAACACCTTTTGGGGATAAAAAGTGTTTTTTTTTTTCCATAACCGCAGTACTTCGAAGTGAACAGTTTCTAAAAATGCATTATACTATCCAAAGTTGCTGTACTTCTTACCAAGTAAGTTTTTATTGCCATTAATTTTTGGAGTAATTACCAAACGTATGCGATCCCTTTCAAGTATTTGAAGGCGATAGGGCTAAATAGGCCATTTGCGAGTTAAAGGTATAGGATACACTTCTATTGGTAATTGCTTGAATTATCAGGAATGGGTGGATGTAAAGGTAAGACACACCATTGGTAATTGCTTGAATTATCAAGAATGGGTGGATGTAAAGGTAGAATACACCATTGGCAATTGCTTGAATTATCAGGAATGGGTTGATGTAAAGGTAGGATACACCATTGGCAATTGCTTGAATTGTCAGGAATGGGGGGATGTGAAGGTAGGATACACCATTGTAATTGCTTGATTTATCAAGAATCGGTGGATGTAAAGGTAGAATACACCATTGGTAGTTGCTTAAATTATCAAGAATGGGTGGATGTGAAGGTAGGATACACCATTGATAATTGCTTGAATTATCAGGAATGGGTGGATGTAAAGGTAGGATACACCATTGTAATTGCTTGATTTATCAAGAATGGGTGGATTTGAAGGGTTGTATTCTATAGTGAATATTCTTTAACTGACCTGTTCGAAGTTTTACAATCAAGGTTGCTGAGAAAAGCAAGAAAAACGACGTTCGTTTTCGAACGGAGCGAGTATCGAACTGAATTAAACCACATTTTAGCGTCAAGGTTGGCATTAAATGAATAGAGCTATTTTCTTTGAGGGGCCTTTTATCACGAACACGAACATCAATGAACAACACGTTGTCCTTGCCACGTTTTACAATCACCCACCTATTTTGCAACAATGAAATCTACCAATTCAGTGGTTCGTATACCTAATTAGGCCTCTATATTATTAATTAAAATTATCTTTAAACAGGATACAAGGGTCAGCACAAGCTGTTTTACATCAATGTCCTGTAAAAAAAATTATAAAAAGTAGGACAGTACACACAAAATTACAAAAAGCTAAATTTGTTATCATTTAAAATAGAGTTTCTTATATAAACCTTTAAAATTATAAAACGATGACGACATCTGAATTGAGGAAGGAATATTATTCCATTTTTTTTTGCACCAGCATACTTATACGACTGCTTAAAGAAATCAATATTGGGTTTAGGGAAAACGACATTTCAGGCTCAAGGTTGACATTAAATGAAGAGAGCGTTTTTCTTTAGGCGCCTTTTATCACGAACACGAACAACAATGAACAACACGTTCTTATTGCCACCGTGTTCTACAATAACCCCCCTATTTTGCAACAATGGAATCTACCAATTCAGCGGTTCGTTTACTTAATTAGGCCTGTCCACCAATAGACATCCAACCCAAATGAACCCTCATTTTGCACCAATGCAATTTCAGTCCGTTGTATGCTTGTTGTCCCTGCCCATTATAACTATTGGTATCGAACCGAATTCAACCGCAATTACTGTCAAAGCTGACGTTTAATAATGGAGCCGTTTTCTTTTAACGCCGTGTCGGGCCTTGATTGAGTGGATCTATGATGCAATCACTTGCTATTTTATAATTGTTTTGTATTATAAATGTAACCAGTAGACCACTGGGCATGGCTGCAAAATGTGGAAGGCACTTAATACTAACCGGTGTAGCGGTTCGCGAAGTTTTTTGTTAAGAGAAAGAACAATTGCAACTCAGCTACATTAAAGAGCTATACAGAATTATAAAGAACGGCTTCTTCGACCAACTCGCCAATAGCCTAGTTGGTCGGGAGGAGAGCTATGAATCGAAAGGTCTGTGGTACAAATCCGACTATCGTTAACGTTTGTCTTTTTCTTCGACAAATTTTCGTGTGGGTTATTTTCACCATAGAACAAGGTTTATGAACAAGGCTGAAGGGAAAACCGGGTTAGGTTACATAAGTGCCTTGCAAAATACAACAAGAAACCGCTACACTGGTTAGTATTTAGTGACTTCCGCAAAATGTGCTCAAAAATTGATTTTCTTGGCACACCTCTTGAATCTAAGTGGAATCACTGCAGTTTGTTAGCTGAGACCATAAGGATCACGAAAAACCAAAATCCCCAATCTCAAATTCACCAGTTGTTTAAATATTTGCATTTTAATAACCAGTATAAAAAGGGGGCCCTCTATTGACCAGGATTGTAATTCTATGTACAATGTTCTATGTTCAATTACAGTGAGAGATTTAATTTCAAGTATAGTAGACGCTGCCAAAACCTTTGTTCCGAAAAATTGAAATTTATAAACAAAAATCCACAATTGCCGGACGGTGATTGCAAAAAAAATACAAGAACAACATAAGAACAAATTAAGAACATTAACGCCGTTTTTCTTGCAATTCTCAGGATTCATGATTATATAACTTTGTAGAGGTCAGTTGTAAACATATTTACTATAAAATACAACCCCAAAAAAATCCACCCATTCATGATCAATCAAACAATTACCAATGGTGTATCTTACTTTTAATACACGCCATGAGCCTGCTTAAGTTCAAGAATATTAGTCCGGCAGCCAAGAGGAGCGACCCCTAATTCTCGAATGTATCGTCAATTTTATATAACTCGGAAAAACAAAGAATGAAGTCAGATTATCTTGGAAGTTATGGCAGTTTTGTCATTTTTACCGCCTTTTTACAGTCCTTTGCAAATTGCTTAAATGTGACCTGTCATCACAAAATGAGCGTAAAGTCGCACGGAGTGATTTCCCAGTACGGCCAGTCAAAGTCAAAATTTGAAAGGGTGGTCGATTTTGAGATTATATGTTTTTACTAAAGACTAAATCCCCAACAATCAATTCCCAATTTTTCAGGACGATCAGATAAAAATAAAAAAAAGTTTTTGAGACAAATTTGACTATGCCTTTCTTTGCGCGTTCACACAATTTCTCGCAAGAAATGCCCGTTTTCTCATAATCTCTGTATTAAGACTCCAGACTAACAAATAAAAAAATAAAAATAAAAACAATATTGAGTATCAAACCTCGAAGTGTTCTATACCAATGGAAAGCTCTGTTTCCACAGAATTTAGAAATACCCATATCTCAATTTTTGATTTTGCCGACTTTACGCTCATTTTGTGATGACAGGTCACAAATGGGGCGTAACCTTTTCAAGCAAGTTCGACCGTTCGAATATAGGCATAGAATCTTTACGCAGTCAACTACCATTTAACGGTCGCGCTGATCGGCGTTGCATAAAATCCACCCATTCATGATCAATCAAACAATTACCAATGGTGTATCTTACTTTTAATACACGCCATGAGCCTGCTTAAGTTCAAGAATATTAGTCCGGCAGCCAAGAGGAGCGACCCCTAATTCTCGAATGTATCGTCAATTTTATATAACTCGGAAAAACAAAGAATGAAGTCAGATTATCTTGGAAGTTATGGCAGTTTTGTCATTTTTACCGCCTTTTTACAGTCCTTTGCAAATTGCTTAAATGGGGCGTAACCTTTTCAAGCAAGTTCGACCGTTCGAATATAGGCATAGAATCTTTACGCAGTCAACTACCATTTAACGGTCGCGCTGATCGGCGTTGCATATCTAATTAGCGCTGCTTCACTAAGGAATCCCGTGCGTGTGGGTAGTACGTGTTGATAATCGCAGCTCTGCGATCGCTGATTGGCTCCCTAGGAATGCCTGCGGAAGAAGGAAAAAATTAAACCGCTGGAAGCATTTTGCAAAGACAAACACCGCCCTATGGATCTCATTGTATACACTCCAACTGCATAAAGTATTTTGTCTCATTTGGTTGATAGCTGCCCGATTCACTTTAGAATTGAGCAAAAATGTAAACCATGTCCATAAAGAAATGCACCACACGACGGAAACCTATATCCATTAAAGGGGAACTCAGAGTTTTTTTTCTTTCTTATTTTTTGTTTGTTTTTGTGGCAAAGTATAGATTAAATAATAACTAACATAAACATTGAGTAAATTAAGTAAGAAATACGTTTTTTAGAGGAATTTTTTTTCTGCGCCTGCACAGCCAGAAATCTGAAAAGCGTGAGGTCAAATCTCCGTCTGTATGTAAACATATGATACATATGTATGCAGTGCCACCATCCCCGAGAATGACGTCATATGTTTACATACAGACTTTTCAGATTTCTGGCTGTGTAGGCGCAGAAAGAAAATGCCTCTAAAAACGTATTTCTCACCTAATTTACCCATTTGTTTTGTTTTTATTTATTATTTAATCTATACTCTGCCACAAAACACAAACAAAATCGAAAAAACACCTTTTAGTTCCCATTCAAACAACTTAAAGGGGCGCTGTCCAATCGAATTTGTTCCTTGTAATAAAACAACTTACCAAAAGAATATTATAAAACATCCGTACGTAATAGAAATGATTCGAACCACCTTCTAAAAAAACTACGCAAGTCGCCTCAAACCGCCTTCATTTTATTATTAGGGAAAAGGTTTGGCGGTTTTAAACGCGCAGTAAAACAGGTTCATGGCCACCAGCCGATTTCACGAAACCTTACGTAATAGCGCAATTTCCCTTGCGCCAATATTTTTCGCGTAATTTGTGCCACTTTTTGGTGGACGCGGCTACGGTAGAGCCTATACGGCTGGTTATTGCATCCTCAAGCGATGCCTGAATTCGTGTTTACAAAATTATGATGTAGGAATATACAACAACTATTATCGTCTACTAGATGTTACGCAATGTTTGTTTACTGCCGGTCAAAATACCTGATGAGATTTACGTCTTCATCGGTTTGTTAGTTGTAATTCAATGCACCTTCATTAAAACATAAACAAAAATCTGCTCCAAAATTAACGTTAGTGTTGCTGCGATTTTGTTTTGCTTCTCTTACGGCGAAATTGGTGTGACGTTGTAGCCGTAGCTGTAGCTGCAGCCGGTATTTCGGACAGCGCTACAAAATGGCCAACGCAAACAATAGCCGTACTGTAGCTCCACACACCCGTTTTGGACACGGCCATAGAATCTGAAATTAATGCTGCATCGGCACTCTTGCATTTGGACCCCAAAAAGTAACAACATTTCATGGTCATTATCGGTTAGTACATGGCAGGCTTTTTGCGTCAAAATGGGTAGTCGGATCGGGTGAATCTATAACCCGGGCGTTTGTGAGTCCCCTCCACCTCATAGCTCAATAAGGACGAGAACGTCAACATTATACATACGAGGCAAGATGGTTAACTCTGCCATAAATCGTGCCGGTATAAAAAAAGGTTGGCTTCGGATCAAAACTAACCATTGTACTCGTGTTGTTCTATATTTCAGTTTTAGACTTGCAACCAATCCTGAACGAATCCTTCAACCAAGCCAGCAACGCCACATCGTGCGTGAATAACCCAGTGGTGGATAACGAGACGTATCAAGTGGTGGGAACTCCTCAAGTGGTTCCCGGTCCGGAGCTAGTGGGACAACCCTGCGCAGTGCACGTACCGGTTGGGTCCTACATAGATCTCGGAGACTTTGCAGGAAATTGTGTATCGGACCCTGGCCTGTGCAAGTCTCAAAGTGTGACCTGGTCCATTTGGTTGAAAATCGACACACCGGAACAATCTACAAATGAGGACAAAAAGGAATGGTACTACTTGAGCTCTGGGGGACAGACTGGTAGAGCCAGGGGAATATGTTTCCGGTATAGAAAATGGAAACAGAGATTTACGATCTCGGTAAGTTCCGAACATGCTAGGGTTTCACAGAAATTTGACAAAATTAAGATACCACTGGACAAGTGGTTCCATCTCGCATTCACAGCGGATGTGTCAAGCACGGTGGAACTTGTCTTGAAAGTATTTGTCGACGGGGAGATGGTTAATGCGGACGAGAGGGTTCCACAAAGTGGAACTCAATCTGATGGATGCACTCATCTTTACATCGGAATGGCAAATACGTGTGGTACATACTCCGCTGACATGTTCGGTGGCTCTGCTGCTTACAGCAATCTGGTTGTGTTCGACGGTCTTCTGAACGCAAAACAGACAGCGAACCTCTACAAGTGTGGATCTGTAGGTATGTATCCCGTCTCTCTTGGAACCAATCACATAAAGCGCATTGTGAAAACTTCCATTTGGTACTCTCAGTTCATACGGTGTCTCGTAAAGGACATCTAAAGGAGCTGCTTGTGAACTGTCATGATTGATGTCGTCTATTTGTCCCTTTTTTGACTAACCCTTATAAATCTATTGGGATAATATATCCTTTAAAGGTCTTTTATTAAAATAACATTACTGCCCCCCTAGTCAACAATGTGTTTTAGCAGTTATTTGAAAAAAATGGCCGCCATGGCCGACCGGCCGAGGGCGTTTTTGCGATGGCTCCTCTTCTGAAAATATTACATTGGCCATAATACTGATATATACTAAATTTCATACTTGTACATGAATGTAAAACCCCACAATTTCGTGCCATAGGGGCTGATTTCTGCCTAACTATAATTCGCAAAGGTCACAATATGCTACTATATACCCAGTATGCTGTGCGTTTCTAAATACCGTGGTGTTACCGCAAACTACATGTACTTATCTTATTGCCTTTTCGCCATGAGAACCTTTAACTCTCATTTGTGGTTGTTGTTGTTTATACTCTATTCGTTTGTGTAGATTGGCGCCCAAAGATTCTCAACCTTACGATGTCGAACGAGGGCATCACTAACAACCCATTACGTTTGGAATGCACGGCCAACGGTGACGTCATCACCTGGAGTTTACTCCCCAAGGACAGTCACAACAGCAACACGAGTTGGGAGAATTTGACGGCCTCAGAGGGAGCCGGTTACACAATTCAGGCAGTGAATGCTTCTAGATGCATCATTCACTCGACTCTTGTCATTCATCACTACCACAGCTTGCCGCTTGAGGGCGTTATATTTGCCTGCACAGCGCAATCACATCATCTAATTGAGAAATCGACCGTGTTAATCTATCAAGGTATGATGCAACTAGATTATGAGCTCAAACCGTTTTTTGTTGGCTAATTTATATTTTCAATAGACACTACGTGACATACCTACCCCTGCATTCAAGTTGACGTGTAATTCATTTTAGACATGTACGTGCAGCCGATTTCTCAAAACCTTGCGCAATGACGCAATTGTGCCAACTTTTGACAACTCCATTCATTTTACCCGTGTTTCTTTCTTCTATTTTTAAGGCAAACAAGTGAATATCCTCGTGAGTCGCGATCAAGGTCCTGTCGGTAAGTGTGATTCTAGACCGTAAAGGCCGGTTCATACTTTACGCGAATGCGAAGCAAATTTCATGACGCAAACAATTGAAGTTTCATCCTGACTTTATGACATTTGCGTGAAGTATGAACCGGCTTCAAGCTAAGTTCAAAACGTGCTTATCTATACTTTCTGTTTACACAGTCACGCGAGAAAATACTATTTTGTAGTATGGAATCATGGAATGTCCGTGTGTAAATTATGTGATTGCTAATGAATGACCAGGCAACGAACAATATTCTTTTCCCAAGTCTACACAATTGTAGTAAATTGACGTTCGCAACAACCAATTGATTCTAAGTCCCTAAACACTAGTCTATATCCAAAACTCGGAGGTGGGATCAAATATTAAGCCATACAATGTTTTTTTTTCACAAATTGATTTGGTATTTGGGGTAATGTGGACATTTATTTAGCAACCAGTAAGCCTCTATATCACTATAGATGTATAGGTAAAACAAAATGCCGTTGAAAAAAAATGAAAACCACGCATTGTTATTACATTTGCCTGAATAACGTGACCTTGAACTATAATATATAAGCACTCCAGAAAATCACAATTTTGACACCAAGATCAACAAAATATGCAGTAATAGGTACAGTCAAACCTTGATATAGCGGCCATCGACGGTGCCGGTTTTCGTGACCACTATACGCAAGTGGCCACTATAGCAAAACGTACACATGTACACACACCCATACATGTACATGTATGAAGTCCAGGAACCAAACAACAGGGGAGATTTCAAAGTCAACAGAGGGCGCACTTCTTTTCTGCGGCCGGAGTACACAGGTTTCACGGCAATGTAATTGTACACATTTTATTTCCTGTGGGCTAATATGTGTTGGCCACTGGCCGCGTTACGCAGTGGCCGCATTAGCAGAAATGGTTATGGTATGTTTATGCAAGAATCAAACTGGGACCAAGCAAAGGTGGCCAGTTAAGCCAGGTGGCCGCTGTATCAAGGTGGCCGCAATGGCAGGTTTGACTGTACTTAATTATGCGCTGTGGTAAATGGTTGCGTTTCTTATCAATAGCAAATCATTTATGGCAGAGTGCATGCAGCTTGCAGCAGGGATCAACTATCGACAACAAAAAACAAACCAACAGACCATGCGTAACATAGAATAGGAAATCGACAAAAGGGACTAGACTAGCAGCATCTAAACTTGCCCACAACCGGAAGCATGGCAAAGAAAACACATTTTGTTTGTTGGTTTTCTTTACTAGCTTAAATGCTGTGAGCATGCTCATTCCTAATAATGAACGACATGGGGGCCAACTTTGAATTAAAATTGTATTGTCACGGCAGCTCACAGAAGCACGACGCTTGAAACCGCGCCGTGCTTTAACTGCCGTGCTACATTGAATAAGCACGACAGACCCTGTCAAGCTTAATTCTTCTGCCTAGCCGAAATCAATTTGCCGAGCCGAAATCAATATGCCGAGCCTAATTGGTTTCAAACATCGTGCTTGTGCCGTGTCGCATACAAAACAAAATCAAGTCGATTTGTATTTGACACGGCAGAAGCGCGACGTTTGAAACGGGCCTTAGCAATCAATTTGACGTCGGCAAAGCATTTGCTGCGAAAGTTCGCTGAAGGGAAAATGTGTTAACTTTTTTTGAATTCTCGGCACGAACGTCACAAATTCGCGTTCGCGCTGAGTATAATAAACCGTAAATAAACGGAAACATCATGTACAAATATTGTTTTGTCGGTGTGAGTACGATGTTTCAGCGCCACAATGTTTCGACTCCAGGGTCCGACTAGGGCTGTTCGCACTTTAACTTCATCTCGAATGCGCATGGGTACGTCACAAACAAACCACTAGTTAACTTACTCATTTGGTTTTTGTGAAGGCATTTTTGTGAAGGCAGTGCCGCCACGTGAATGACATTTGCCACAAGTCGGATGTGCAATTTCACTGCATGCGTTTTCCACCATTTTTTAACTCAATGTATAGGTCTTTCCTTGCGGGCGGTAGGAAACGACAAAACCCAGTTCATAATCCAAGATGGCGACAACCCTGACACGTATTGCGACCCAGAGCTCCCAAACGTCGCATTATACCTACCAGTAGAGCTCCCAACCGTCACACTAGACCCAGAGTTCCCGACCGTCACACCAGACACAGAGCTCCCGACCGTCACACCAGACCCAGAGCTCCCAACCGTTACACCAGACCCAGAGCTCACAACCGTCACACCAGACCCAGAGCTCCCAACCGTCACACCAGACCCAGAGCTCCCAACCGTCACACCAGACCCAGAGCTCCCTACCGTCACAACAGACCTAAGGCTGACAACCGTCACACCAGACCCAAAGCTCCCAACCGCCTCACCAGAATTCAATTCAGCTCAGTTAAGTTCAGATCCGTTTGACGGTTCATGCTCAGCGGATCAGCACAAATATCCTTTCATTTGCCAGATGTAAGCAAATTTGTTTAGTGAGGAGGCACACTAAAAATGAATCCTGACCAAAGCAAATATTAAACCAATAATGATGAAATAGGCCCAATACCAAACTTTAGTTGATTTTAGCCTAATACTTGAGTTAAATATTTATATATTATATTTGAAAAAAAGTGAATTGTACTTAATTTATTAGGTTTCATCAACATGAAAATGTGTTAAGACAACGCCATTACTAAACGAGTCATAAACTATATTTGGATAATATTTGATCAAATCAGCTATGCATAAACTTGCAGTAAATAACTTTTAGAACAAAATATAACATAGGATATAGCTATATACGCACATAATTATTACAAATGTGCGATGTCACCATGACGTTGCGCCGTCAATTCAATTTCATAACGTTTCGTTTCCAACAAAAAGTTGCCAACAGAGCTAACTCTGGGATTGATCAAACAAACACAAACAATCAACTGAAATTCCTTGAGTATGCCTGCATAAACCAGTTTGTCCTTGCTTTTTTTGCAAAAGCACTTCATCTTTAACTAAATAAAAACAATAGTCTCATAGAAAAAGAATCCACAAAACCCAGCGTTACATGTCCTTCAATTTAATGCCCTTCCCATGTGACCGATAATCGTTCTAATAATTAAAAAAAACGTAAGCTGCATGTGTAATTACGCCCCTTCCTAAAAAAACACAACTAAAAAACACACAATAGTCTTACAGAAAAAGAAACAAAAATCCACAAAACCCAACGTTACACGTCCTTCAACTTAATGTCCTTCCCAAAACATCCACATAACCCAGCATTTTATGTCCTTCAATTTAATGTCCTTCCCATGTGACCGATAATCGTTCTAATAATTACAAAAAACAAAAAAACGTAAGCTGCATGTATGATTACGCCCCTTCCCGATAAACACAAAAAAAAAAACCAATAGTCTCACAGAAAATGAAACAAAAATCCACAAAACCCAACGTTACACGTCCTTCAACTTAATGTCCTTCCCATGTTCTAATAATTAAAAAACAAACGTAAGCTGCATGTATGATTACACCCCTTCCCAATAAACACATGGAATAGCACAGAAAATATGCTCTGCCTCCCGTCCAAAAAAGGAAACAAAAGAGGGGACAGCATATTATCACCGGTAATAATCAATCACTGAGTGAACTAAAAACAAAGGACCACTGTTGTAATACACAAACCAGTCATCGCGTCGCCAAAACCAGAGAAAGGGCTTGAAACTCCCGCTCTCGGGGAATGTCTAACCCAATTCGGCCGCAGACGTTTGCTGTATTTGCCCGTCCACGAACTCCAACCACTGACTGTCATCGAACTGACCTACAGATGCGTGTATCACAAAAATGGGGGGGGGGGGGGGGGGGGGGAGTTAAGAATTACGCTCTGGAGAGGCCAGTCAAACAACCACTCTTTGGCATACCCACTAGATAACGTACAATTACAGATTTATCTCTGCAGACCAGTTACAAATACAATCCGTATGATACTTGTCAGCATAACCTTTTCTGCCTCACAAAAAAATAACGAAAAAACGGAGGGGTTCTCTGACCTCCCAGAAGCGTATCTCACTAAGATAACAACTTAAATTAAGAATTACGCTCTGGCAGTATAGTTACGCAACCACACTGCTGGCATACCAGCAAATCATAAATATACAGATTTATCTCTGCAGACCAGCCACAAACATAAAATCGTATGATACTTTACGCAGCAGAACTGTTTCACCATCTCCTCAAAAATAACAAAAACGATGAGAAATAGTTCTAGCTTGTGAAAACTTCCATAAACACCCTTCCCTTCCCATATACAATGAGTTCTGATTCACTGCAGCTAACTCTAGGATTGATCAAACAAACACAACAAATAAACTGATATTCGTTGAGTATGCCTGTATAAACCGGTTTCTCCTTGCTATTTCCTTACAAAAGCACTCCATTTTTAACTAAACAAAACCAATAGTCTAACCCCCAAACAATCCACATAACCCAGCGTTAAACGTCCTTCAATTTAATGTCCTTTCCATGTGACCGAAAATCGTTATAATAATTAAAAACAAACTTAAGCTGCATGTATGATTACGCCACTTCCCAATAAACACAACTAAAAAACACAAAAGTCTCACAGAAAAAGAAAACAAATCCGCATAACCCAGATTGTTACGTCCTTCAATTTAATGTCCTTCCAATGTGACCGATAATCGTTCTAATAATTAAAAAAGTAAGCTGCATGTATAATTACGCCCCTTCCAAATAAACACATGGAATAGCACAGAAAATTACTCTTTCATGCTCCTTCGCTTCGCTCATCCGCATGAAAAACAGTTTCATTCTAACTCAATACTTCAAGAAAACTACACAGGATACAGTGGGTAAATTCTGATGTTTTATTGTACAGCATGGGAGTGTACCTAGTGTCAGCTGCTTAACATGTTAGTCATTTTTTTTTTTTTTTTTTATATCAAAATAATCGAAACTAAAAAACTTTATACAAATATGACAGTTTGAAAAATTGTTGCTTTACCTTGGACCATAGAACGCGAATAAGTACGTTATTATAGGTTACATTGCACAAATACGATATTATCGGCTCTATTTGAGCTTCAACTATTTATGGATACGAAAATAAACTAACCGAAATGCATTTCCATACGCATTACAATGTATATACAAATATATGAATTACCAGAAAGTGTAAATATTATTGGTGGACGAAAAACTGTCCCAGCTCCACATTTGAGCTTTAGCCCTGTCCGGATTATCTGTCCGGAATAAGTTATCTTAACTTGACATACATTACAAACAAAAAATGTAACTGCACACACACATTTTCGGCTCCACCTTGGAGCTATAGCCCTGTCGGCTCTTCGGAGTATCTGTCCGGTTATCCCCTTTTGGTAACAAAAGATGTCCACGCTTTTACACAAACCTGAAACCTTCTGTGGACTTGGCCTAGTCCACACAATGTTTCTCTCTTTGATAAAGAACGCTAGAGGTAAAACGGGTTAGGGTTACATTACATGTATACAAATTGAAGAGGATTATCCGAGGGTATAAAAGTCACAAATGTGGATTGACAAAAATTCATGGTGCGAAAAATATTAGTATTTGGTGAAATTTGATCGATGGTTCTTTAACTACACTAATACAAAGGATGTCCATACAGTGATAGTAAAGTTCGCATAATTGCACATGTGGTGAACCGAAATGCATTTCCATACGCATTACAATGTATATACAAATATATGAATTACCAGAAAGTGTAAATATTATTGGTGGACAAAAAAACTGTCCCAGCTCCACATTTGAGCTTTAGCCCTGTCCGGATTATCTGTTCGGAATAAGTTATCTTAACTTGACATACATTACAAACAAAAAATGTAACTGCACACACACATTTTCGGCTCCACCTTGGAGCTATAGCCCTGTCGGCTCTTCGGAGTATCTGTCCGGTTTTCCCCTTTTTTTTTTTTAATACACACAAAAACACTACGATGCTAATAATTATTATTGTATTGGTCATTTTGAATGGAAAGAAAAACAAAAACCTATATTATTTTGATTATTAATGTTTATCATCATCATTATCATTATCATTATCATTATATCATTATCATTTTATCATTATCATTATCATATTCATCATCATCATCATCATATCATTATCATTTTATCATTATCACATTATCATCATTATTATCATTATCATTAACATTCAGTTAAAGACCTCCACATGGGTTACCAAATTATTATGGTTTGCTAAGCGTAGCTGAAATGTCGAGGCGACGGTCGGTATCTCTTTTAATGTATCTAATTACATTAAAAATTTCGGACGATAGCATCCAGTCGTCTAGATCAACAGCTAGCCTACTCACGAAGTGTGTTACGGGAGTGAAACGGTCGGTACCCGACTGGCAGAGCCGCTTGCGCTCTGGGTCTGACTTGGGAAGGTGGCATGGAATGGCCGACGAATGGACATTCGCGGAACCAGTGTCCGACCATTTTGCAGTTGAAACACACATCATTTTGGATGCCTAAAAGAAAGAAAAGAAAAGATACCGAAAACAACTGGAACCTAACGTGAGCTATTGTATAGGATCTTAAGGCAGTGTTCAGCAGCGAGACATAGGCCTGAAAGTGCACAGGGCGTGGTGTAGCTCGCTTATAAAGGGCCTAACGCCGAATGCTTGCTTGGCCGAGTGATTTTGAACAAAGAATTCCTAACATACCCGTGGCAGATGTATAGTGAAAGGAACAGATGCCATCGATTGAAGTCAATCGAACAAATAAAACTATATTGCTCCCCATCCAAAAAATAAATAAAAAATACGCGACCGGCGTCTCTCACTGTTATTCCCTATTTAAAATAGTGGGTGTAATTAACTTATAATTATGTATAAATTAAAATAATCGTGGTACAGATATACACAAAATCGTAATATCCTTAGGGTAAAACGAAAATCGAAAGTATTTACTTGAATTGGTTGATTTATTTACCTAGCAAAATGTAATTTACGTGTATGGTACAGTAGTTAGGCTTATCATAGCATTTGTACATTTTACTGAAACTAAAGTGAAATAAGGTAAGATACACCGTTTGCAGATATCGATAACAAAAATTACTACCGAATTATTAAGAAATGTCTTGCTTATTTTAAATTAAATATTGATTGTAGGCAACCAGCAAAATGATTGCGCTAGATATGAAGTAATTGTTTCGAAAAATTGAATTTTATATAAAAATTACTATCGCCGGACGGCAATCGCAAAAAAAATCCTCTAAGAACCACTGCCCGACGCCGGGTGAAAACGACCGCCGTTTTCCTTGCTTTTCTAAGCATGATTGTAAAACGTCGGGGAGGTCTGTTAAAGGGAATTTACTATAAAAACAACCCCTCCAAATTCACCTATACTGCATGATAATTCAAGCAATTACCAATGGTGTATCCTACCTTTAAATTCCATTAAAGTCTTAATTGGTTTACCATTAGAGTTTGTAAAATGTTACCTAATTGTGTTTACCAACAAATGTATTAACTTCAATTTTACAAAAACCCTTACCTATAATATCTTTTGTGTGAAGTTTTATTAAACCTATTAGCAGGTTTGTATAGCACATTGCAATTATGTAAATTTGTACGCAACCTTTGTATTTTGTCTCTGTGTGTAGGAATACCACTTAATTCGCGACATTAGTTGGTTGTATAAACTGGGAATGTCTTAACCCTAACCATCCCAAATCCTCCAAAATCCTCTTTACAAATTGCAGGATTTTGCAGGATTGAGATCAATTTGAAGTTGATGCATCGGAATTTGCTGGATTGAGGGCGTTTGGTTTGTTGACACTGGAGGATAATGCAGGATCCAGGTCATAAGACCTAAACTAATGCTGGATCATAAAAATGTGGCAGGATTGAGGTTACTTGGGTATTTATTTAAATGAGGATTTTGGAGGATTGAGGTTAATTGTTACTTTGTACTTTCACACTGCTCATGCTCTATGCACATTCTCCATAGAACTTCAGTCAAGGTGTAAGTTATGTGTTAGGTAAGTTATGTGTACCTCTTCACAGATGTGTAATCAATTGTAAACAAAATGTGGAATAAATTAGGAGCAGTATTTGAAAAAATAAGGTTTTTTTCTCCAGTTTTTCTACTTTACTTGAAAATGTCACCACACCACACCAGGAGCCATTATTTTACAGGATGCTTCAGACTGCCACTTTTTAACAGTCCAGTGAAGTATTTTGTGATTATTTGGTCTTTGTTTTTGTTTGCAAATGTTGTAAATTGATCTGAGCTGGTTCTTCGCAGATCGCCAAGTTTATTGTTGGAGTGAGTTTAATTTAAAGGAAAATAAGGATCTAAAAAAATGTATTTCACTCAGTGTGGTGTAGATACGCCCATTGAGTGTCCTCGGCAATTGTTTTATATTTTTTAATATGAAAGGACTTGGTAAGCAAGTAACCAAAATAGAACTATTACGCGACCGGCGTCTCAAACTGTTGTTCCCTAAATAGATGATAAACACTGGGTGGAATTAACTTATAAGTATGTATAAATTATAATAATTGTGGTACAGATACACACAAACTCGTGATATTCTTAGGGTAAGACGAGAATCGAACGTATTTACTTGAATTGGTTGATTTATTTAACTTCTTAGCAAAGTGTAATTTAATGTGTATGGTATAGTAGTTAGGCTTATCATAGCATTTATACATTTTACTGAAACTACAGTGGAATAAGTTAAAGGTAAGATACACCATTTGCAGATATCGATAAAACAAATTACTACCGAATTATTAAGAAATGTCTTGCTTATTTGAAATTAAGTAATGATTATAGGCATCCAGCACAATGATTGCGCTGGATATTCAGTAATTGTTCCGAAAAATTAAATGTTATAAACAAAAAATCACAATCGCCGGAACGGCGATCGCAAAAAACCCAAGAACACCACAAGAACCACTGCCCGACGCCGGTTGAAAACGACCGACGTTTTCCTTGCTTTTTTAAGCAGGATTGTAAAACTTCGGACAGGTCAGTTAAAGGGTTTTCATTATAAAATACAACCCCTCCAAATCCACCTATTCATGATAATTCAAGCAATTGCCAATGGTGTATCCTACCTTTACATCCACCTATTCATGATAATTCAAGCAATTACCAATGGTGTATCCTACCTTTAAATTCCATTAAAGTCTTAATTGTTTTACCATTATAGTTTGTACAATTGTGCCTAATTGTTTTTACTAACATATTTAGATAACTTTAATTTTACCTCTAATACCTGTTGTGTAAAGTTGTATTAAACCTATTAGCAGGTTTGTATAGCACATTGCAATTATGTAAATTTGTACGCAACCTTTGTATTTTGTCTCTGCGTGTAGGCTTTTTACATATAGGAATACCACTTAATTCGCGACACTAGTTGGTTGTATAAACTGGGAATGTCTTAACCCTAACCATCCCAAATCCTATAAAATCCTCTTTATAAATTGAAGGGTTTTGCAGGATTGAGATCATTTGGAAGTTGATTTGCTGGATTAAGGGCGTTTGGTTTTTTGACACTGGAGGATAATGCAGGATGCGGGTCATAAGACCTGCACTAATGCTGGTTCATGAAAATTTGGCAGGATTGAGGTTACTTGGGCTTTTATCTAAATGAGGATTTTGGAGGATTGAGGATATTTGTTACTTTGCACTTTCACACTGCTCATGCTGTCTGCACATTCTTCATAGAACTTCAGTCAACGTGTAAGTTATGTGTAAGGTAAGTTATATGTACCTCTTCACAGTTGTGTATTAAATCAATTGTAAAGAAAATGTGAAATAAATTAGAAGCAGTATTTGAAAAAGTCAGTTTTTTTCCAATTGTTTCTACTTTACTTTAAAATGTCACCACACCAGGAGCCATTATTTTACAGGATGCTTCAGACTGCCATTTTCTAACAGTCCAGTAAAGTATTTTGTGATTATTTGGTCTTTGTTTTTGTTTAAGTTTGCAAATGTAGTAAATTGATTTTAGCTGGTTCCTCGCAGATCGTCAAACTTTGCCAGGAACTTGGTAAATGTTGCAGCATTCATGATAGTATTGACTATCATGGTTTGGGGATCATGGTGATTTTCAACAGCCTCGGTAAATGTCACTGTAGCTTCTTTATACAACCAGCTGTCATCAACATTAGAAAAAAAAAGAAAAACAATTGGCAACATTTTAATTGTGATCTGCATCAACAAAACCCAGACAAAGTTAAAAATCTTTTTTTTTTAATTTTTTTTTTTAATTAAAATGTTTTCAGCTTAAAAATGATGTATCATTTACATGTACCCCACCCTATAATCTCCTCTGGGAGAAGGATTTATACCTCAGTCACACTTGCTCTAAGGCTAGGATACGGCGGCCGTAGTCCCCCCGAAATCGAGAGATACCTGCGGCGGTCGCAGAGGGTCTGCGGTGGCTTTAGGGTCGCCTTAGGGTGTATCCCTACCTTTTACAGGCCGTAGAGGTCGCCGTGGGATTATAGCGCGGAGTTAGAGCTTTTTTCATTTCTAGGTTCGCCGTAGCAATTAGACACGCCGTAGCCATGCCGTAGAGCGGTTCCACGGTGACCATAACTCGGGCGTACGGAGGCCTTGCGTTTGACGTGCGGCTGCCCTAGGGTCTTATGAATTACAATTTACTTTTGCGGATCCCCCAAAAATTGCGGCGGCCGCAGGAATTCCACGGGCGCCCTAGGGCAGCCTTAAAGCCGTAGATATTCTAGACCCCACGGCCACTGCTGCAAATGTGACTACACCCTAAAAACCTAATTATGAGATAAACAGCTTTGAAGTTCGAAAAAAAGTATTATTTCTATAGACAATTGTTTCACAAAATCGACAAAATAACACACTTCATGGTAATGGATTAGGTTCAATTTTGAATAGATTGTAAATTAATAGTTCGTGGTTCAAAACCTCGAAAATGTTAAAATCCGCCCTGAAATGACTTCACGAGTACATTGTAATAAAACACATTATGCGACTTTGTCTGGGTTTCGTTTGAACCGGTCAAAAATGAACCACACGGGAAAATGACTAGGTGCAGTTAATACTATTTTGAAGAAACAAAACCATTTTGACAAGCGATTAACATGCTGACCTGTGATTAACTTGTGATATTGATTGACTTGTGACATATTTAACCAGTTCGCGCCGGGATTATTTTTAACGAAACTCGATCCGAGGCGGGTTCAGGCCTATAGTACTGGGAAGCACTCCCACGCATTTCCGGCCTTGCTCGCTGCTGACAGACATTTCCGGCCTTGCTCGTTGCGTGTTTATGTGTCATCCGTTTTGAATCTGGAAAAACTTTGTGCGAACGACTCTAGTCGAACTATTGAATAATAACTGCCAAACTGGTCCTCTCTGTACTGTGCTATTAAAGCGGCTATTTGTTACCATCGATGCGACCAACCGCGGTAGGCTTGTCGTAAATAGTCGGCTAGACTTGTGGCGCTCGCAGCGCTACAATTATTACCCCTGCTCACTGGGCCCACAAAACATTCCAAATGCCATCTCAACTCCCTGGGGAGTATACAGCTCGATGCTGCCATTTCGGCGCAAAGCAGCTAATAATATCAACCATCTCTGCCCTCACAGGTACCCATTTACTCCTGGGTGGAGAAAAGCAAGGAGTGACAAATTGTCTTGCCCAAGAGCACACGCGCCGTAGATTTACCGACAAATTACAAATTCAATGCTCCAGACCACGATACCACGGCACTCCACAAGATGTGCAAGCGCCGTACAAAAACCGTACACCATTGTGAGTATTTCATGGGTTTGTGCACACAATGAATGCGGCCAGCAGGCATCAAATTGTACATCATGTTAGCGCTCTAATAATTTGCCAAGGACGTAGCCAGAGGGAGGGGGGGGGGGGGGGGGGGGGGGGGGCAGGGGAAGCAAGTGCCCCCCCTTTCAGTGTCGAAAAATATTGAAAACATATTTTGTGCAGGCTATTTCGCCAGTGCCTTTCTGATCCGCTTGCATTCTCATCAGCTCTTAAAGTTAAAACAATCAGAATCGTAATAACGTTCGAGCCTAACAATGCATGGTCGGAATAATTTCACAGTCAATATCCAATGAAAACTTGGTAATTGGTGACACTATACCTCGTGAAAACGTGTTTTTTTTACTGATGATATGGCATCACATGATATATCATGAAACTGGCAAAATATTGCACCAGATCGCATCTGAGACCTTTAAAGGTTTACAGAAATAGGATTTGGAAAATAGGTAAAAGTATTTTTACATTAATGCTTAATACATAATAAATAAAGAAATAAATGTATTTTTGCATTTTAGTGCTTAATTTTGCTCCAAAAGGTGAAAAATCAGGCCATGTACGCCCCGCCCCCAAAAATCCCCCCTTTGGCAGCGATCCACGAAAACACGCGTGTGACGTCACATGTAGAACGAAAGCAACTGAGCAGCGTCCCATATGCACAGCCCAGCGCGTACAGTACTGCTTCTATGTTTATTTCGCTGGAATCGTACGAGAATATGGCCGGTTATATGAATTTATCAGAGTCCGAAGAGTCAGAGAGCGATTTTGAAATAGAACTGTCGGAAGAAGGTGGATCGGACTCGGACGTGGAGGAGGACCACAGAGATTTAGATGGGCAAATCGCCCCGTACATGTACGAGCCAGAGCTCGACAGCGGCGACGATGATAACGAAGGAAACGTTATTGTTATACGTTTCTAAATTTTTCGTCCATTGGAAATCTATGTATACTGACCCCATCTTTGCTAGTGTTGCTACAACCAGCAACAATGCACCTTATTGGCATACCGACTGCAGCGGCGAAATTTTCTTTTAAAACGCGAGAATAATTCTTTGTGATTGTCAAACAGCTAGATAGAATAGAGCATACAACGCTGGGTCAGCGAGTTCGCGACCTCTCACTGCCGAGCTGTGCGTTCTATATATGACGTAGAGGTCACGTGGTATGCCGCGCTGGTTTTTCGTTGCGAAAAGTGGGGTGTACAATAATGGGTCCAAAATACCGTTTTATTTGCAAAATAAAGAATTTTCAGCACAAAAGATAATAGAAAGGTGGACTTTTATAACAATACCAATTTATTAAACCTCACATGATCTTGGATTTCTGTAAACCTTTAAAATTTGGAAAGAGGGTGGGGACACCCCCTCCCCTTAGACCCCTCCCCCATATCAATCACCAACAATGCTCCTCCCCTTGTAAATTCCTGGCTACGTCCCTGTTTAATGTGCAGAACCAGGCACGTCATCTATAAATATTTAATTGGTTAGATATTCGTATCAAGCTCGCCCTAATAGCGGATACTCTCAATAATATATAATACCTGTAGCACTTGTCTCTGTTCTCCGTCCATTGGAAATTACACGGCGAACAAGCTGCTTGAGTAGAATCAACCAAATCCGCGGTAAGCGCGACCGCCAAAATTAGCCAAACAGCCATTGTGAGATCGCAAGGGTGTTAACTGGGCTCACTTATAAGCCTAAAGTCATAGATCATTAAACGCAGGCCTTCACAGTAATTGTGGTTGGATTCAACTTGATACCAATATGGATAGGAACAATTAAATAGGAACCACAGAGGTGCTAGATTCCGGAAAAAATATGAGGGTTCATGTTTGTACGACGCCAATAAGTAGGAATGTCAACATTGGTAGATTCCATTGTCGCAAAATATGGGGGTGGTTGTTAAACACGGTGGCAATGATTTATCGAAAATGATTTTTCCCCCTTCTTTGCAAACTATGTGAAAGTGGAACTCACCTACTATCCCGAGTCGTTAAAACACCCCTCCCCCTGAATGAACTACACGCGTTGTTCTCTATATAGACTACGCGTAGGCATATGTTCAATGGAAGTATGGGAAATTAAACATTTTCAAAGAGGGGTTGATGTACGGTATAATAGGCATATCTTTTCCTTCGCTACCATTTTAACTTTCTCCTTTTTTTGATTTTTATTCTGCTGTATTTCATTGCATATACTGACACTGTCTCGAGTCTGTCTATTTATGCCTTGTTTATGTTCGCGTTGTCATGGCGTGGCAATGTGTCTTCTACACGCGCTATTGCTTCTGCTATATTCCCGCCTTCAGAGGTAACATGAAAACGTCTCGTCTATACGTTTAAGGTTGGTTTATATTTCACGCCAAAGCGAATTGAATTTCATAACGTGAACAATTGAAGTTTCATTGAGACGTTCTCCGTTGTCTTTACGAATTCGCTTTGCAATGAGATCGCATGAAGTATGGACCGGCCTTAAAGCGATATTACGTCCTGGTCAACTTGGCTACAAAACGCGTTTTGAACTAAATGGTGTTTATCGGAAAGAGCATTTAAAACTATAAGTAGGATAAACATCCACACAATCAATCCTTTAAAAACGGTAATGTGTTATTATTGTGCCTTAGTGTAGAACGAGTTTCGGGGTTCACAAAAGTGACCCTCAAATTTCGAGCTGTTTAGCGCTAGTTGTAATTCCGGCCGTAAAATGTTCGCCTTCTGCGGACGTGTAAGAAACCATGTTTTGTGCATTGGTGCTGTGTGTAATTTATGTGACGCACACATCGTATATCGTACAATGAATAAAAACGACAGGAAAAAACGTAGGCCTATATAATCCGTCGTGTCCTAGTAACTGGGAATTATTTATGTTTTTGCTTTTTGTGTGCTTTTTCTCAAGGAACGGTAAGGCATTCCTTCCAAGAAGATGTTCGAAATATGATAAGTAAACAATCCAAAACGTGACATTTTCAGGAATTTTAGAGCCTAGTGCCCCTTTAAAACCGGCCAACCACATTCTTCTGGTGATACGGTATCGGTCGGTTTCTGTGGCATTATCGATTTGTGTGACCTATGGCGTGTCCAGGGGGGGGGGGGGGGGCTTTGGGGGCTGAAGCCCCCCGCACGCGCGGATCCCCCCCAAAAAAAAGAAGGAAAGGAGGAAAGAAAAAACGAAAGAAAAAATATATATATATATATAAACGAAAAAGGAAAGAAAGAGAAAGAGAAAGAAAGAAAAATTATTAAATCGGCAGAAACTGGTGATCAAACAATCGGCTTTGACTGAACATGATGATCCAACGGTTGATAGTTTTAATTGGCGACGTGCTTTAGAACGATTCTCGGTCACCTGGGAAGGACATTAACGTGAAGGACGTGTAATACTGGGTTTTGTGGAATTTACTTTCTTTTTCTGTGAGGCTATTAGGTTTTTTAATTCTAATGGAGTGCTTTTGCAAGAAGGTATAGCACAGAGAAACCGGTTTATGCAGGCATACTTCAAGGAATGATCAGTTAATTTGTTTTTGTTTTTTTGGTGATCAATTCTAGAGTAAGCTGCAGTGAATCAGAACTCATTCTATGTGGGAAGGGGGAGGGAGTTTTCACAAGTCAGAACCTGTTCTCATCGTTTTCGTTATTTTTTTTGTGGAGATGCTGAAGCAGTTCTGCTGTGTGAAGTATCATTGGATTTTAGGTGTCTGCAGAGATAAATCCGTATAATTTATTGTGTGCTGGTATGCCAGCAGTGTGGTTGCGTAACTATCCCGACCAGAGCGTAATTCTAGTGATTTTTTCTAGTGATATACGCTTCATGGGAGGTCAGTTCAGGCCACATTTTTTTCTGCGAGATTGCAGTCTGTATAAATAAGGGGGGGGGGGGGGGGGGGGGGGGTGGGGGGGTTCGTGTACAAGTTTCAAGATAACCCCTCCGTGCTTTTCGTTATTCTTTTTGAGACGCGGAAAAGGTTCTGCTGACAAGTATCATATGGATTGTATTTGTGACTGTTCTGCCGAGATAAAAATCTGTAATTGTACGTTATCTAGTGGGTATGCTAGAAAGTGGCTGTTTGACTTGTCTCTCCAGAGCGTCATTCTTAACTCTTTTTAGCTGTTTCGGCAATTTAGCCGAAACAGCTATTGTATTCCTTCTGATTTTTTTTTTTTTTTTTTTTTTTTTCAGACTATTCTCCATAGAGTTTGTGCACGTTTTTCTTCTGGCATGGCACTTTGGCACTTTGGTAAATCCGATCGACTTGAGACTTGGCACACAGTTGACCCATCACCCAAGGATGGTCCTAGAACAAATTCGTCGCGATTACGTCATTCGTTGTCACGTGACGTCACGTTAAAGGTGTATTTTTTCCCCATAGGATTTGTACACGTTTTTCTTCAGAATATTGAATTTGACACTTCGGTACATTCGATCGACTTGAGACTAAGGACACACCTTGACCACCATCCCCAGGGGGGCCAGAAGAAAAATTGTCATGATGACGTCATCGTAGGTCATTTGACGTCACATTAAAGGTGCAGTTTATAAGACCCTCTATCTCTGGAAGTACAGGCCCGATTGGGGACAAACTTGATATGCAAGTATCCCGGGATGTGTTATAGACACAAATTTAGATGGCATCACGATGACGTCATCGGGTGTCATGTGACGTCACATTGTGACGTCACATTAAAGGCGCAGTTTTTCCTATAGGTTTTGTACACGTTTTTCTCCAGACTATTGAATTTGACACTTTGGTGAATCTAATCGACTCGAGAATTAGTGCAAACCTCGACCACAAACTCTAGGAGGGCCACAAGGATAATCGTCATGATGAAGTCATCGTGGGTCATGTGACGTCACTTTAAAGGTGTAGTTTTTAAGACTCTCTATCTCTGGAAGTCTGATTAGGTCTCTAAAGGTCTGATTAGGGTCAAACTTGGTATGCAAGTATTCCAGGATGTGTTATAGACGAAAATTAAGATGACGCCATGACGACGTCATCGTGGGCCATGTGACGTCACATTAAAGGTGCAGTTTTCCCCATAGGATTTGAACACGTTTTTTTCAACTAATATATCTTTGACACTTTGGTACATCCGATCGACTTCAGACTTAGCACACACCTCGACCACCATACCCACGAGGGCCAAGGGGAAAATCGTTATGATGACGTCATCATGGGTCATGTGACGTCACATTAAAATGGCAGATTTTAGGACCCTCTATCTCTGGAAGTACAAGTCTGATTGGGGTCAAACTTGGTATGCAAGTATTCCAGAATGTGTTATAGACGAACATTAAGATGACATCATGATGACATTCCCAGGTGTCATGTGACGTCACATTAAAGGTGTAGCTTTCCCAATAGGATTTGTACACGTATTTTTCAACCAATTAACTTGGGTAAATCCGATCGATTTCAAACTCGGCACACACATAATAAAGGTCATCTTAGACACCCGAAACAGCTCTGTGTTTGTCCACAAACACATTTCTAGTTTTTCTTTTTTTTCTGTAAGACACGCATCTGGGGGTCAGTTTTAGCCACATTATCTCTGCTAGATGACAGTCCGTGGTTGGAGTTCATGGACGGGCAAATACATCAAACGTCTGCAGGCCAATTGGGTTAGACATTCCCTAAAAGCGGGAGTTTCAAACCCTGTCTCTGGTTTTTGTATTGCCACAGTGGTCCCTTTGTTTTTAGTTCACACAGTGATTGATTATTACCGGTGATAATATGCCGTCCCCTCTTTTTTCCCCTTTTTTGGAAGGGGAGCAGGGCATATTTTCTGTGCTATATCATGCACTTCATCAGTCAACCTCTTATATAGTTCATTTTGCTTTCCTTGTTTTTATTTGTGTGTCGGTTTATATGACGCATGGCAAGGACAAGGGGGGGGGGGGGTGGGGTTTGACTTATTTATTTTGTTTTAGTCTTGAGATCCATTTCTTTGATCATTGTTTTGTTCTTTTAATAGTTCCAATAGAATATGCATATTCGTTTTTGCTAATCATGGGCCAGTGTTTGAGGATAGCCCGTTTGGGGGCTGGGTGCGCGACATGTGGGTAGTATGGTAGGACGAACACCAGTGGGATATTGTTTTTGGTTTTTTCACGCTTACAGGGTCCGCGGGAGTCTTGCCCCTTTGAGAAAGGAGGGATAGGTCTTCGTTTTTGTATCCGCGCTTTTGAAGTTTGTCTTTGAAGAATTCAACCCTCTCCTCAAAGTCTTTTGAATGGGTACATATACGTTTGTATCTGGTCACTTCGCCCTTGATTAATCCGCCGAATACCGACTCGGGGTGTGCTGAATCTCGAGCTAGGTACTGAAATGTGTCAGTTTTTTTGGTAGCGACTCGAGTATCCAATATCCCTTCATGTATGAATCGTTCGCCTTTAGATAATAAGGTCGAGAAAAGTGACTTGGCGGTGCGAGATCTCAGACGTGAACTTCAGCGTGGGATGAATTCTATTAAGTGATTGCACTAGGTCAGCAGCCTGCTTTTCATTTCCGTTAAAGATTATAAGAACATCGTCTCTATACCTCATGTAGCTCACAATTGAGGGATTGTGAGGGAGAATTTTGTCTTGTTCGTATTTGAATAGGGTTATGTCACAAATCTCCGGACTGCATTCACTGCCCATGGCCACGCCAATTTTTTGTCTGAAAAACTTGCCATTGAATTCAAACGTTTTAATGTCGTGGTTGCGGGGGTTAAGAAACTCAGATATGTCTTTCGATATGAGTCAGTCCACGTAGAGTTGGCGTATGGCTTGAGAGACTAATTCCGCGGTTTCATCGGTCAGGTCCTTGTTAATTTCTTCATAGTGGGGGCCTGTTAATTGTCGTGTCCCTTCGCGTATGTAGTCTTGTTTGTTAAGGACGCACACACCGCGGCCTTTATCGAATTGTTTGATGATAATATCCTGTCTTTTCTTAAGGCCAGATAGCGCAACACGTTCTGCTTTTGTTATATTTAGTTTGACATTTTGAATTTTTAGTCTGGACAGTTCCTCCAGAGTGCCTTCAATATATGACTCTAGGTTTAGATTGAAGGTAGGTTGGGGAGTCCAAGTTGAAGGTAGTTTGAACGGGTGTGAGCTTATAGGTCTGACTCTCCCTGCCATTCTTAACCGTAATCTCATCTTTCTGAAGAAGGATCGGGAATGGCGAAGGATGGTCGACCTTTTTGGGTTTTTTTGGTTGGGGGGGGGGGGGGGGGGGGGGGTGGGGGGGGGGGGGGGGGGGGGGGTGGTCGGGATGAAGTTAAGGCCCCTGCCCAATGCTACCAGTTCAATGTTGTAGAGTTGAGCGTCTGATAGATTTTTCACATAAGGCATACTTTTCTTGGCCTTCATTTAGAGAGTGATCCTGGACCAAACGCTGTTAGACTCTCCGCTCGCTTCGCTCTACCGAAACGATTTTGATTCAGCCCCCCGCAGGAAAAAATCCTGCACACGCCTCTGGTGACGTTATCAGTTGTAACACCTTGCTCTTTCCTTTGCTGTGAATGAAATGTGTTTGAACATTCGCTAAGCTTGTCAGTAATCGAACCTTGAAAAGAAGAAACTGTAATACGCCGTATTCCTGGTCGCATGAGGGCGCTGTAAGACGCCATTTTCTGGGTACCCAACACAGGTAAAATCGCGTTTAATGAAGTGGTTCAGTAACTTTACTTTTATCTAACAAATGGAATATTGAAAAATTTAGATTTTGAAGCTGTAAGAATATGTAAACTGACGTGAATTATCTTCTAATCACTTTTAATTATACCCCAATACCATGAAAACAGCGCCCTCAGCGTTCAAAAATACGGCCTATTAATTAAATAAACCACTTTCATCCGCTCAACCACAATGTGACTGTTATCGGTTACTATCAACATGATACCCAGATCATTTATCGTACACGGAAGCGCAGGCGTTCTGCCAGCGTCTCCACTATCACGGTCGAAGCGGCTCCCTTGCAACGGCAACAGACAACGAAGACATCTTATTCATTTTGAAGTTCGCAGACATCTTATTCAATAACATGACCGGAGTTGATGCACCATCCTTCATTTGGCTAAATATACCTGCTGTGAACATTGACACAACAAGTAAGTTAGTACAATTCGTTTGTAATTATAAAAAAAATATTCCAAAATACCTTAGACATTTTATCGTTCCCCTTCCTTTTGATCGAGAGCCCGTCACGTGGGCAGTTTAAAACGGTCGATGAAGTACAGATAAACGCCAGTTTTATACATTTGTCCAATGTCACATGAAATTTGGCGCCCGTGAAATCTGGTGGTTTTTACCCACAGACATATAAATACATAGACCGCCAGGTCCTATTAAAAACTACAGAATGATTTCGTGATTTCGCGGCGCCCGACTAAAATACCAACTATGGGCAAATTTAGACCTCGGGATAGGGAATTTGTACACACCCGAACTGTTCCAGTCAAATAATTATATTAAAGTATTTATCGATTTAGAAGAAAATGACATAAGGTTATACCATATGCCATGTAGATTAAGCATATCCAGTGTCAATATTGATACCCTCAAATAAAGCCCATTTTTGTGTTAAGCGCGTTGCCCGGTATGCGCACAGAACGTAACAAGCGCGCGGTGCGTTACCCGTCAAACCAAAGATTATTTGAACGCGCGTGCAAAGTGCGTTGCACGGGAGGCGCGTAATTATACGCGTAGCTTGTTATAGCTACACGCGCATGCCGTGCAGCCTACGCGCCGTTTTGCCCATACTTTGCAAATCAGGGTTTTGTGCACACGACTGGCGGCCTATAATTTATATGTCTGTGGCTTTACCCCTTTTTATTGGTTAAAACCTCACAAGCATGCGCAATACTACAAACCAGTCAGTATTACATAGTCCCTAATTCACGCTGTACACTCTAAAAACTGAAGTGTTATAAATAAATCCCTAAGTGTTAGATTTAGCACTATCCAGGTGCTTCCTGAGGGACTGCACCTCAAGTGCCATTTCAGCACTTGATGAAGTGTCAGCATTGCAGCACTATCTAAGTGCTGTGAAAGTGCTACCAATACAGCACTAATATAGTGTTGATTTAAGTCCTTTGTAGCACCATCTTGGTGTACATCCAGCACCCCAAGGTGCAATCCATACAGCATTTGATGAAGTGTCAGCATCCCAGCTAACCAAAAAACGTTCCATGAACGTTCTTACAACGTTACGGTAATGTTTCCGGAACGTTTGGAAAAAAACGTTGCGGGAACGTAAATGTGTGGAGTTCTCTTGACGTCCTTTGAACGTTACAAAGAAACGTTGTGAAATAACATTCGTACAACATTCAATGCACATTGGCAAGATACAAAAATCTACTGTTGAACACTCTAATTATGTACATGTACATATTCACTGCGTGTACAGATTACGTAATACTACATTAACTTATTGCACATTGCAATTACACATACATACAATAATAACCTATTCCTATTAGATATTACCTACTGAACACTTACTACAAACTTAGCTATTGCCGTTGTTAGTTTTATAGTTCGCTTTGTTGTCCACGAAAAAGTCACAGCAAATTTTTATGAATAATGTCAACATTTGAATACGAATAAAATGTAATGCAATTTTTTTCTCACTATTTGCCCAAAAATCAAAATTCAATCGAGGAATCGTTTGAATAATTACATATCATGGTCAAAAAAGTGAATTGTTGGACTAAATACCACAATTTAACATCGACTATTGTGAACACACATTTCCTCCCTTTTGATTGGTCAGTTGCTGTAGGTAAATTTCCTAATCGATACAGCACCAATGAAGTGCTAATATAAGTCCTTCCTAGGCGTTACTTTTAAATGGGCGGGGCAGTGGGGGCAGGGCGGGGTGGTTGGGGGCAGTGATTTTATATGAAGTTAGTTGACACAAGGACCAATTTTTGGACAAATTTAAGATAGTTAGGTCCTTGTGCAGACTTACTTTATTGAACAGAGAAATGACAAATTCAAAAGGATGTCTCTTCAAATTAGCCTTTATTTTTTACTTGATCCCTCGAAGCAACAACCATGTCAAAAGTTTAGACAAAACAATACGTTTATCGAGGTAAAACCAAACAAATATCCTATGTTTTAGATGTTTTAGATGTTTTAGATGTTTGTGCATTAAAGCACTTTGAAGTGCTAGAATAGCACCAATTATGGTGTTGGAAATGAACGCCTCCAAGTGTTATTATAGCACTATCTTAAAACTTAAAGTGCTGAATTTATGTAGCACTTGGATAGTGCTAGGTTTTAACACTTCAGTTTTTAGAGTGTATCGGCAGCTTGCGTTCTGCGTAACATCACGCAATACGCGGGAAGCGCGCGCCAATGCCCAGCGAGGATTAAATGACCTGTTTGAATCTCTGGCTTCATTTCGTCTTTGGCTTAAGGTGATTTTGGCATTTCCAACTGCGAGATCTTCAGCCACATTCTGATGCATTTTGTGCTTCAGAAACATCCACTCGATTGATGTGACCCCAAAACCCAAAAGTGTATATCAATTTGCCTCCATTTATGTTTGGCTTTCAGTGATTTGGAATTCGAAGGAAAACCGGAGACGAAGTAAAGGTTTCGAAAAGGCCCATGTATAAGACAGGTGACGTCGACAGCGCGTACAGACGTGCTATTCAGTGTTCGCAAATTCCCCCGTTCTCTCATGAACGCTCTACGCGCTGTTGCGTGTGGCGCGCGACGCGCAAAAATCTCCGAGTAAATTGCATGCATATTTGCATTGATATTAAATATATAAACGCTTTTTAAACATTAGTAAACAATATTAAGAATGTAAAATATATGTTTAATTACTGTTAAATCATTTGATATTAAACTTGTAAAAATTCCGACAAAGAAATTGCAAAATAGAGCCTTCGGCTAAAACTACTGACCCAAATCGATATATCTTGGTATGATTTTTCTTTTATAAATATCCTCTATCCATTGTATACTAGCCACTCTGTTTACTAAGAAAGCCTTCGCTGCGGTGTAAAGAAAGAAAAATACGCGAACGGAAACATTCAAACCGGAAGTTAACGCGCTACTAGCTTGTTTAGCCAATGGACGCCATTGGGCGCCACTGAGCTGTGGTGCGTGCGCGTGTATGATGCGGGAGTCACGTCACCTTCGAACAGGATTGGTTAAAGTTGGAGCCCGGAGTGCGCGTGATATCAGGGGTGCGGTCCACTCACGCGAACGTTGCCAACGTTGGCCAACGTTAGCGTTGTTCGCGTGAGTGGATCGGAACGCAGTGTGCGCCAATTATGTTGGCAAACGTTAGCGAAAACGGCGAACGACATTCCGAGCTGTTCGCTGTTGGCCAGTGACGTACTTTAAAGATGGCGGAGAAGTTAGCAGCCGATGTTTTTCTTTTTACGGTTTTGATTTACGTTTCATACTTTTCGTTATAAATGGTGGATTGTTTTGAGCATTCACAGGGATCTTTTAAAGAAAAATAATGAGTTGGACAAAAAGCAGCCAACCAAACGATGTCACTGTCACTGGGCGCCGCCATTTTGAAAACTTGGTTTTTAAAATATCGTTCCACTTGAACTAACGTAAACTCAAAACGTAGGCGAACGTTCGCGCAAACAGTTCGTGCGAGTGGAACGCAGCCCTGCACTCGATTTCACTAAACTCTTCGTAACTTTCGATGCTTTGCAGCCCTGCGACGCGTCTTGAAATCGATTTTTACGAAACACACATGCGACGCGTCGTAGGTTTTCTTTACAAAACAGTGACTGTACCTATTCAACGCGCAGTAACTAGCCGTCTGGTATTCAGCAAAGAGTCATCGAATCTCTTCTCGGAATGCTTAAAAAATGTAAATCAAAATGGCTGACAAAATGTGAAGTTTTAACGAAAACAAAGCTTGCTAGCTAATTTGAAATTTCAAGTGCACTATTCAAGATGACTACGATGAATGTTTCATTTACAACTTCCTGCACATTGCTCAAGTATTCTAGTCTCGTTTAATAAATGTCTATGGCGTACAACTGGCATTGGTAGCTAATAGACTTGACTGGACCTAATAGTTCATCAGAAATAGTCAGAATTAATTGGTCTGGAAGTCAGACTACCCAAAAAGTAGGCACAACGCACTTTGACTTCGGACCACATCAACATGCAAAAGATATGTTCGCCAAAAGAACAAAATATACTTGTTTGACGTGTCGCATATCAAATCCTCTCCAATTTTACTTTGTATTTCAGCTTCGGACTTGCAACCAATCCTGAACGAACCCTTCAGCCAAACGAGTGACGCCACACCCTGCGAGAATAACCTAGTGGTAGATAACGAGGTGTATCAAGTAGTGTGAACTGCTCAAATGGTTCCCGGCCCGGATCTAGTGGGACAACCCTGCGCAGTGCACGTACCGTTTGGGTCCTACTTAGATCTCGGAGACTTTGCAGGGACTTGTGTCTCGGACCCTGGCCTGTGCAAGTCTAAAAGTGTGACCTGGTCTATTTGGTTGAACATCGACACACCGAACCAATCTACAAATGAGGACAAAACCCGCTGGTTTTACTTGAGCTCTGGGGGACAGACTAATCAAGCCAGGGGAATAGCTTTCCGGTATAAAAAAGAGGATCAGAGATTCCAGATCGCGGTAAGGTCCGAACATTTTACGGTTGACGAGAAATTTAACAAAAGTAAGATACCACTGGACAAGTGGTTCCATCTCGCATTCACAGTAAATTTGTCAAGCACGGTCGACAAACACTTGGAGGTATTTGTCAACGGGGAGGTGGTTAATGCGGACGTGAGAGTAAACGGAGGTGGAACTGGACAGGATGGTTACACTCACGTTACCATCTCTATGCCAAATGGGTGTTATTCAGCATTCTCTCTTAGCGCATGTGCTGAAATCGTTGACACACACTGTGGCTCTGCCGCATACAGCAATCTTGTTGTGTTCGACGGTCTTCTGAGCGCAAAACAGATAGCAAACCTGTACTGTAGATCTCTAGGTATGTATACTTTCTGCATGAAGTCTATATTTGTTCGGCATTTACTTTGTTATTTCGGAGGAAAATGATTCTCAGTTTGTTGTTGTTGGAAATGTTGGTTATTTTGTTTTCGCCATTTTGGTCGTAGTTGTTTAAGTTGTGGTTTCCTAGTGTGTGGTTTTGTAGTTTTTTTAGAACACGCTATCACAACAACAACAACAACAACAACAAAACGTTGTTGTGATAGCGTGTTTGGTTGTTGTTGTTGTGGTTGTGTGACTGTTGTGGTTCTATGGTTGTTGTTGTTGTGATATGGATTTTGATTAAGGTTGAGTTTAATTTTGGGTTGCACTTATTGCAAGGCTACGTTGGATCAACGTTGGATCAACGTTGGATCAACGTTGGGTTAACGTTGGATCAACGTTACACTAACGTCGTTAGACCAACGTTGGACCCACACGGTAAAAATGGCGTTTCGTATTCTCCTGGTTGTATCTTTATGTAGATTGGCGCCCAAATATTTGTAACATTACGATGACGAACGAGGGCATCACTAACAACCCAATACGCTTTGAATGCATGACCGACGCTGATGTCATCACCTGGAGTTTACTCCACACAAACAACCACAATAACGCGAGTTGGGAGAATCTGGGAACTACATCGGGAGCCGGTTACACGATTCAGGCAGTGACTGTTTCTAGATGCGTCATTCGCTCGACTCTTGTTATCTTTCGCAACCAGGGCTTGCCGCTTGAGGGCGCCGTAGTGGTCTGCACGGCAGATTTGTATAGTCTACGCGAGAAGGCGTCTATGTTCATCTATCAAGGTTTGAAATGAAAAATTCTTCTTTTATTGTTCAAAATATTTGGTCTTTTCCTGAACGTATTTGTTAAGGTGTCCGAAGACGAATGCCATGTCTCAACCTCGTTACCATGGCTACGATCTTGCTGCGCCAGGTTTTCCCACCATGCCTTGCGCAATCTTAGTTAGTGAAGGAACCCGCATGTCTAGATTTTATTTAGATGCTACAGTGGTGTTTTCTTTCATTTTCAGGCAAACAAGTGAATATCGGAATACGCGATTATGGGTCTCTTCGTAAGTATGAATAATCATTGCGTGTTGATTTTGTTGTGTAAATAATGAATTTTGCCCCCTCGCTTGGCGATACACAACACAAGATATTAAACAGATGGAAGGTGTTACATCATAACCATTCATAGGCGAAGTACTCAAAGGCATATCCTTGTTTTACTTACGCCAACTTTGTTGGTAAATAGCATATTTGGCATGTTCTTCATTTAAATAGTCAAATGAGGTGTCGGGAGCCTCTTCAACTAGAGTTGAACTATCGAACATCGATCAAAATTATCGGTAAAATCTAGGGCCTATCGCTAGCCTCCGACAAGAACCACAATTTAATGGAGTGAAGTGCTTGTAATGAAGTAAACCTCACCGCAGGGCATGGATAACCAATCATATTCTTGTAACAAGACTAATCGGCTAGCTCACGTTCTGTTTCTGTTATTTTGCTGCATTCTTATTGTTATTTGTAGCTAATTACTGTTTACTTTTTAGCATTTTATTTGAATTTTATTTTCCCTCGACTGTAACTTTGCGGTTAACTATTTTTGCCCTAATGGCCGCCCATACGTAACGACTTTCTTCAGCCTTCGCAACCTAAACTTGATAGACTGTGAATAGTTTAGTGACAGAATTCTCCGGGACACATTTTTATGGCGGGTTCGTACGGTCCGAGAACCATGCATAGGTTATACTGACTCCACTCATGATTGCCTCCGACAATTTCTGATGTACAAATCAGATGTACAATTTAGCTGTAGCCTCTTTTCTCCTTTTTAACTGCATGTCATAGGTCATTTCATGCGGGTGGAGGGAAATGATGAAACCCCGTTCATTTTTCAAGATGGCGACAACCCTGTCACGTATTGCGACTTGGTGCCCCCAACCGTCGCGTCAGGCCTCGACGGTTCTTGCTCAGCGGATCAGCCAAAGTATCCTTTTATTTGCCAGATGTAAGCAGTTAGGTTGTTTTTTTTAACGAGTAGGTATTGTAAGGAGTAATTCTTTTAATTACTGAACGGTGTATATCTCTGTACATGAATACACAACAAAATATAAAAAAGTAAAGATCAATACAAATACTGACCAAAATATTTCCGATTTATCTAACAACAAATGTATCCTTATAAAAGGAGATAATTATTTTATCGTCATAATTTGCAAAGTGATAGGGTGACATTTCATATTTTTTGTTATAATAATTAATGTAATTACACTACCTCCAAATAGGCACTTGGGGAGACAATCCCATAGAGATGTACACAAACTTAAAACAGTCCTAACTTGTTATCCCAACCCTTTTCTCTATGATCTTCGAGATTTATGCTATTTAGACCAAAATCTGTCGTTCTAGGACAAAAATCCCCAAATATCGTGTTTTAGGGTAGCTAGACACTTAGGGAGACACTGAAATGTTATTATTATTATTATAATCAATACCTATCTTCAATACTTACTTTCTGTTCACGTGTGTTAGTGAAGTATGGGACCCGTAGCGACTTCAGCATCGATACTCAGTATTAGGCCGTGTCCGAAACGAGTGTCTAGAGCCACGGTCTATGTCTACAGCTACAGCTACGTCTACGTAGGCACTAAGGCAAATGGAATTCGGACGCGGCTACGGTAGAGCCTACGGCTAGTTATTGCGCCCCCAAGCGATGCTTGAATTAGTGTTTGCAAAATTACGATGTAAGAATTTACAACAACTATCGTCTGCTAGATGTTACGCAATGTTTGTCTACAGCCAGTTGAAATACCTGTAGATATTGACGTATTTGTCGATCTGTCAGTTTCAATTCAATGCACTATCATTGAAAAATATACGAAAATTTGCTCCAAACTAACGTTAGTGCTGTCGCCATTTTGTTTTGCCTGAGCTAGTTAACTTCTTTTACGGCTAAATTTTTGTGACGTTGTAGCCGTAGCTGTAGCTCTAGACGGCATTTCGGACAGCGCTACAAAATGGCCGACGCAGACAATAGCCGTAGCTGTAGCTCTAGACACCCGTTTCGGACACGGCCTTACTTGGGTTTTCAATTAGCTAGATTCCTGGTCGAATGAGGGCGCTGTAACGACACTATATTCCGGGTATCAACGAAAATCACGTTTTCATGCTCCTTCGCTTCGCTCATCCGCATGAAAAACAGTTTCATTCTAACTCAATACTTCAAGAAAACTACACAGGATACAGTGGGTAAATTCTGATGTTTTATTGTACAGCATGGGAGTGTACCTAGTGTCAGCTGCTCCTGAAATTTGACAAAGATCCCTCGGGGTAGACGTATTTACCTCGAAAAAGAGAACGGTCAGGAGGAGTCTTGAAATCAGACGCATGTTGTCTATCAGTGGATGATCTTTTTAAAACTTCTTTCTCGCTTCAAGCTCTTCGCAGGCAGCTTCTTCGGCCAGTTGAACCTTCTTCAGATGCTCCGAAGACTGGTTCTTCTTGTCACCTTTTTCCAGCTGATGGACGGTCATCCACCCAGCCCTGCTTGTATCGGCGATTTTAATTGTTTTTTTTTTTTTTTTTTTATTTTTTTTTTAATCGAAGTATATTTGAAATTTCTCGAATAACAGATCAGTCTTTATGTCGGCATCACTCTCCTCGCGGACTATCCATACTGGAACCTAACGTGAGCTATTGTATAGGATCTTAAGGCAGTGTTCAGCAGCGAGACATAGGCCTGAAAGTGCACAGGGCGTGGTGTAGCTCGCTTATAAAGGGCCTAACGCTGAATGCTTGCTTGGCCGAGTGATTTTGAACAAAGAATTCCTAACATACCCGTGGCAGTAGGAACAGATGCCATCGATTGAAGTCAATCGAACAAATAAAACTATATTTACTGAAATGCTTGAGTAACTTTACTTCAAAAAGTGAAAAGGTTGAGCTGTATAGAAACATTGAATCTGATGTGAAATATCGTCGACAAATACCCCAAAATATCTTAAAATAAAGCGCCCTCTTTGTTCAAGAATTCGGCATATAGATTGTGTGTTATTGGTAGCAGGGGCGGATGCAGGAATGTATGCATGTGGGGTCCTAGCCATGGGCGGGGGTCTGGGGGCTCTCCCCCAGATATTTCTTTTACAGTAGAAGCTCTGAGGTGCATTCTGGCACATTATGAGCCTATTTTTCTTATATATTTTGTTCCTGTTGTTGGTTGTTATTGTTTACACTTTAGGTTACCTTTAGACTTTAGGCTGCTGATTATACGCAATACTGGTTGCCCAATGATTTAGCCGCTAGTGTCCAATATACTAAATAAAACTTTAATGGCTAGTTGGTTTGGTACATTGAAGTTTTGCCAACCACGTGATTGAGTTTATTAAAGTTGACGCCAACTATATATTTTTTTCTTTTTAAAACAATTTGTCTGGCTTTTTCCGCCTGTTGGGTCACGTGATGTCATTTTAAAAGTCTCGTGTATGAGGTCATTGTCTAGAGAACTCGTTTTGGGTTCAAACTTGGTATGTAGGTAGAGTGTTATGTGCTATAGGTGGTAATTGTGTGACGCTTGATGACTTCATCCTGCGATTTATGGAATTTGTTTACGTTTTTGTTATTTTAAGCTTTATCTAATCGACAGCACTTGCTAAATTAAGACTTCTTGTAATAAGGTTGTTAAGTCAAACAACAAATACTTGCCATCAAAATGAATCTTTTTACTAATTCCTAATATATATATACAAAACTTTACTGTCTCTTTGATTGATCAAATTTATTGGATACTTGACTCGGACCAACCACAATGAAAATGTGTGCATTGACGTAATCATTGGGCAAGTGACGTCATGATCTTAAAGGTTTTTTTCTTTAAATGTCTACATCTAAAATACCATCAGTCCAATTATGTTGAACTTTGTACACACCCAGTCAGGCATACAATTGACGTGATGTCATAATGACATCAGGTTAGATTGTTAAATTATTTAAATATTGTCAATTTTTTTGCAATCTTTTCGCTTTTTTAAAGCAAACTAAATGGTAAATTCAAGATTATTTTTGATGTGTTGTTTAGCAGGTTTAATATATCCCTGTGTGTAGAGTTGTAAAACAATGCTTGACGTTATTGCGAAGTAATAAAATGAAAGTTTAATTGTCGTGAACCTTTGTACATGAAATTGATATCATTTAGTTAACATATACTGCACCACGATAGGAAGTTTAAACAATACCTCTTCAAAATGTTAAGAACGTATCAGACGCATACTTGTGGCTCTGATGAGCTATGAGCTGCACGCGTTAATGTATGATTCGCCGACTACCTTACATTGTGTTTATTGTTGTTTATTCAGACTATTGTCACCGATCGTAACTAATTACTTCAAGTTTGCCACTTGACGGACCAATCTACAATTTATTACCATGGTAAAATCAATAAGATTTGATTGGTCGATAACTGGTCACATGGTTTATTGCAAAAGTTAATGTGTTACTTCAGCTCCAAAGGTGATGTACCCCGTGGAGTACATCTTGATCGTTCTCAGGGTTTTAATACCGTCCCTTCTGAACAACACATTTAATAGAAGCAGAACGTGGGAAAGAGGCTTCGTTTTCGCTGGTACTTCGTGAACCATCGTATGTTTCCATGCGCATCGTATAGGGGACAGTTAAAAGTTGCGATCGCGCCTGGCGCCATTAATGGTGTTTACGTTTCATCTGCTCTGTTCGGATTGGTTCACGTTCCACTTCCAACTCCGTTAATTATACGACCACAACTTAAAGTCGCCTCATAAAGAAAAGATGTCTTACTCTTAGTCGATCCAAGGAAAAGTTCTGAATTTTGAGCGAGGTAGCGTGAACACGAAGAAAAATACCGACCAATCGGTTCGAATGCTTCCGTTAATTAATGTCAAACTAACGTGGATAAAAATATATGCCGTTTTGTACGGAAAAGCTTCGTTGTCCGCCATTTGTTTTAATAATCGGGGCCCCGCTGTACACTCTGCCATGATGAAAATGTTGTTATTGATAACCAGTGCGACCAACCTAGCCCTGGGTAGAGTAGTCCAACTATCGTCGACTAGTGTGAACGGTTCGATCAGAGTTAATCGAACTTTGGTAACGTATCTCATACATGTATATGACAAAGATAATAATAATAATAATGGATATTTATAAAGCGCACGTATCCACCAATACTTGCGCTCGCAGCGCTACAATTATGAATGTAAATATTAACCAAATAAATATTTAACGATGGCGCGTGGTTATTAGGTTCTGCGCATGGAGCTATATTAAAGTTTTAGAGCGCTGGCTCGATGTACAATGTGATGCCTGCACTCGCTCCCCCTGCTCCCCCTGCTCCCCCTCTGGCTACGTCCTTGGCACATGGAGCTATATTAAACTATTAGAGTGCTGGTACGATGTACAATTTGATGCCTGTTGGTCGCGTTCATTGTGTGCACAAACCTATGAAATACTCACAATTGTGTACGGTTTGTGTACGGCGCTTGCACATCTTGTTGAGTGCCGTGGTCTCGTGGTCTGGAGCATCGAATTCGTAATTTGTAGGTAAATCTACAAGCTGTAGGTTCGAGTCCGGCCTGGGACTAAAGTGCGTGTGCTCTTAGGCAAGGCACTTTGTCGCTCATTGCTTCTCTCCACCCAGGAGTAAATGGGTACCTGTGAGGGTAGAGATTGTTGATATTATTAGCTACTTTGCTCCGAAATGGCAGCATCGAGCTGTATACTCCCCAAGGAGTTGAGATGGTATTTGGAATGTTTTGTGGGCCCAGTGAGTAGGGGTAGTAATTCGATACAATAGATCATGATATACTTTTGGCTAAACTTTCCTTTTAGGGAATTAGAGGGATTGCCTTGGAGTGGTTCAGAAATTATCTCACTAATCGTAAACAATTTGTACTTTTTAATGATAACCAGTCTTCACCTAAAGAGTTGGTTTGTGGAGTTCCTCAGGGATCCATTTTGGGACCACTTCTTTTTTCAATATATATTAACGATTTTGAGAAATCTTCTAGTACCTTGTCATTTATTTTATTTGCAGATGATTCGAATTTATTTTACTCGCATAACAATTTGGGTACATTGGTTAACGTCATTAATACAGAACTCATTGGTGTTTCTAAATGGATTAAAGCCAACAAATTATCCCTCAACATTGATACAACTTGTTTTATGTTGTTTAGCAATACAGCCAGTTCAATTCCTACTGATATTTTGTACGATAATTATCCTGTTAATCAAACCAACTGTACTAAATTTCTTGGTCTTTTTATTGATGAACAATTATCATGGAAATGTCATGTAAATTATCTATGTAAATTAATTTCAAGAAATATTGGTATTATTAACAAATTGAAATATTGTTTTCCTTCTCATATTTTGTATAATATTTATAATGCGTTAATTTTGCCTTATATCTCCTACGGTATTCTGGCCTGGGGCAACACAAGCTCTTGTCTTTCTAATAGAATTTTGGTTTTGCAGAAAAGGGCATTACGTGTTATTGATCGTGTGGAATTTAGAGCTCATTCTAATCCATTGTTTTTTAATCACAATACTCTTAAAATTAATGATATGTATTCACTCCAGCTAGGAATGTTTATGCATCAGCTTGTAGCTCATAAATTACCTAATTCATTTGAACGAATGTTTGTGACTAATGCAGTCGTTCATCAATATCATACCAGACAGTTTAAAGATTTTCATGTTCCTTTTATACGTACTGCTCTTGCAAAAAAAATTGTTATTTATCAGGGTACAACATATTGGAATTCATTAAGTCAAACTCTAAGAAGTATTCGTAGTCGTCTTTTATTTAAGAAAAAACTTAAACTTCTGCTTCTTGAAAAATACCGTTCTTATCATTGATTATTATAATTAGCTGCGATTCATTGTACAATCCCCTGTGTAGGTTATACTGTACAATTGTATTTGTTATGTCCCGTCTGTGTTGGTCCTTGTCATTTTATGTGCAACATAAGTTTATTTCTGTGTAGTTAAAATGGAACCAGTATAATATATATTTATCATGATATAATTACTTTCTTTCTACACATCAAGGGTCTTTCCACTTGACAAGCTTGCTTTTTGGAGAAGCCCACCGCTTAATCGTATACGTTTATTTATACCGTCTGTAAATCATTTGTTTTTGATTAAGTGGAAATAAATATGAATAAAAATATATGAATGAATTGTAGCGCCGTGAGCGCCAGTATTGGTGGATACGTGCGCTGCATAAATATCCACTATTATTATTATCTTTGTCATATACATGTATGAGATGCGTTACTTAAGTTCGACTAACTCTGATCGAACCCTTCACACTATAGTCGCCGATAGTTAGACTACTCTAGTCGACTATTTGCGACCAACCTACCCAGGGTTAGGTTGGTCGCACTGGTTATCAATAGCAACATTTTCATCATGGCAGCGGTACAGCGGGACCCCGACTATTAAAACAAATGGTGGACAACGAAGCTTTTCCGTACAAAACGGCATATATTTTTATCCACGTTAGTTTGTAATTCTGTCACCCTTGTCACCATTGTGCAGAAAAAAACGGTGGTTATGTTAATATACCTCAAACTACATGATCACTGTTAACTTATGGTACATTAACGGTAATGTCGTGTGGAAATAATTGTTTTGCCGGTGTGAGTAAGATGTTTCAGCGCCACAATTGTAAGTACGGGTTGGGTGAACAGCAGCAGCCACGCCAGTCTGTGTGGGCGAATCGCACAGTCGAACCTCGAAAGGAAAAAATTGTAAATAATTAACCACTCTCATCCGCTCAATTAACCACGATGCGGCTATTATCGGTAACTATCAACACGATATATATTAATTAAGAGTGGGTCCACGTAAATATTTCATATAAGTGTCCTCGGCAAGTAACCAAAATAGAACTGTTTTTTTCTATGGCCTGTTGCCATGGTGCCAGTTTTAGGGCCTCCAAAACTGTTTTTTTAGCTTATTTAAAAAAAAAACGACCCAGTCAAAAAGCAAAATTATATCACCAAATCAACTATATCATTACAAAGATTTATCATTGCCCTTACCTGAGAACAAACAAATGTTTTAAATGTCACCTTTGTGCTATTTTTAGAACATACGTTAAAGCATCTTTTTAGAACTTGTAAAAATGTAATTTTTACCCTATTTTTGTCCATCAAAAAGAATTCCCAGTTAATCGGACACGACGGATTATATAGGCATACGTGTTTGCCTGTCGTTTTTATTCAATGTGCGTCACATAGATTACACACAGCACTAATGCACAAAATATGGTTTCTTACACATCCGCAGAAGGCGAACATTTTACGGCTGGAATTACAACTAGGGCTAAACAGCTCGAATTTTGAGGGTTCACTTTTGTGACCCCCAAAACTCGTTCTACACTAAGGCACAATAATATGTGGACAGTAATAATGTGGACGGCCGTCACAGTATTTTCCGTTTATGCTGCTACATAAAGCTGTACAGTAAAAATGAGGAAATTAAAATGGTAGCGAGGGAAAATATACGCCTATTATACGGGAATTCAACCCCACTTTGAAAATGTTTAATTGTCCATACTTTCATTGAACAGATGCCTACGCGTAGTCTATAGAGAACAAAACGTTGAGTCCATTCAGAGGGAGGGGTGTTTTAACGACTCGGGATAGTAGGTCAGATCCACTTTCACACAGTTTGCAAGGGGGGTGGGGCGAGGCATCATTTACGATACATCATTGCCACCGTGTTTTACAACCACCCCCATATTTTGCGACAATGGAATCTACCAATGTTGAGATTCCTACTTATTGGCGTCGAGCCAACATGAACCCTCATATTTTTCAGAATCTAGCACCTCTGTGGTTCCTATTTAATTGTTCCTATCCATATTGGTATCAAATCGAATCAAACCGAAATTACTGTAAAGGCCGGCGTTTAATGATCTATGATTTTAGGCCTATAAGTGAGCCCAGTTAACACCCTTGCGATCTCACGATGGCTGTTTGGTTAATTTTGGCGGTCGCGCTTGCCTCGGATTTGGTTGATTCTACACAGGCAGCGTGTTCGCCGTGCAATTTTCAATGGACGGGGAACAGAAACAAGTGCTACAGGTATTACCAAGATCATTTGTCGTACACGGAAGCGCAGACGTTCTGCCAGCGTCTTCACTATCACGGTCGAAGCGGCTCCCTTGCAACGGCAACAGACAACGAAGACATCTTATTCATTTCGAAGTTCGTAGACGACATCTTCAATAACGTGAACGGAGTTGATGTACCATCCTTCATTTGGCTAAATACACCTGCTGTGAACATTAACACGAGTAAGTTAGTACATTTCGTTTTATCAAAAATACCTAAGACAGTTTGTCGTACCCCTTCCTTTTGATCGAGAGCCCGTCATGTGGGCAGTTTAAAACGGTCGATGAAGTACAGATAAACGCTAGTTTTATACATTTTTTTTCAATGTCACATAAAATTTGGCGCCCGTGAAATCTGGTGGCGTTACTCCCTTTTTATTAGTTGAAACCTCACACTAAAAGATAAAGGTGCAAATATCCACCTTTAGGGGTGCAACAAAATGCAACACCACGAGCACCTTTTAGGGCTCATATTTGCACCCCGAAACGGGGGTGCAAGTTTGCACCCCATGTAAAGGTTCAAATGTGCACCTTATAGGTTCAACTATGCACCTTTTTGGGGGTTCAAATTTGCACCCTATATTTTCAAAAGGTGCAAACATGCTCCTTTAATTCACTGGTTGTGTGAACCTTTATGGGTTCATAATAGCACCTTCAGGGGTGCAAACGGGCACCTCAGGGGGTGCAAACGGGCACCTCAGGGGGGTGCAAACGGGCACCTCGGGGGTGCAAATGGGCACCTCAGGGGGGTGCAAACGGGCAGCTCAATTCAGCTGAAAATTGCTTGGTTTGGTTAAATTGTGAAACAAAACAAAAGAAAACAAATGATATTACAATTACTATCGAAACATCGCATGGCAAAAACATTTAATTCAATAAGGTTTTCAAAATATACAATCATCACATATTATTAAAAAACTATCAACTAACGTACTATTCTGAGATTTGTGTTGAAATAGTTCATTTTCACAAGCCTATATTGTGTACGCTAGGTGGGGAATCAGCACAGAAATGTATTATTTTAGAAGTGGAAATGTAGACATTTGCTCAGTCGTATGCGGTTTACGTGTGAATCTTGGTGTATCCTTAAAATAATCTATATATAATCAGCAGCGCTTTTCGAGTGGGAAGAGGGGGTGATCAAAACAATATTTACGCTTGTGAAAATGTTAAACCATCCCTAAAACTGCACTTTGAATATTTTTCATTTGCAAGATCATCATTTATATTAAAAATGAAAGGCAAGAATTCCAACAGCTGCCTTTGAAGAATATGTACAATATTGTTATACAAAGTCACCTCGACTTGCCAAATAGAATTTTAACAAGATTCTATGACAACAATCAGCTATACTTTGCTTTCATAATTACATGTAATAAAAATTTGTTTTATAGTATATAGTACTATATTTAGAAAAATGGATGTGCGTGCAGTGGCTAACAAATTTATAGTTGTAAACATTTGAGGCAATGTAAAAAAAACCAAAAAAAACCCACGAACTTACCAACATGCATTTACATGTTTATACAAAAACATTTAAACATTTATATCGAGTCCTTATCAAAAAAATAATTGTGGCATCAGTTTCCGATCAATCGTGGGAGGATATAGGATAAACAAGTTGATATTATATCTGTCAACCAATACTTTACGTTTGTATATGTATTATGTACACAGAAAGAGATGCAGCTAAAAAATAGGCAATTGATTCATGGCACTTTAGTTGATAACAATTAAATGAACAGACAGGGTTTAAGATCTCGGTTTTAAGACTTCGAGACCACAATACATATTGTACCAATAAATTATAAAATAGTTTGGACACTACTCTCTTCATTTGTTTTAACAAATATTATATTATAAGTATTTCTTAACACCCTGTTTTATACTGAAGGTACATGTACATTGGATTAAAGGTAGTATACATCATTTGCAAATACATGTACATGTAGAACAATATACACCGGTATACTGAATTTGTATGAAATACCTTTTTGACCTTAGGCGAGTAACAATTTCAAGCATGGGGGAAATCACGGCGCATGATGTACTGTTGTTTTCAAGAAAAGCAGAATTTTCTATCAATTTCCATCGATTGCCAACCGACAATCATTGGAAATATTACCTGACTATTTTTAAACACTGTCCACAATTTAGTACATTTAGTTAGTCCAAATTGTATTTGCAAGCCAACTAGCTTGGTTTCCTAACCTGATAATTCCCAGACATGTACCCCATACATTTGTTACTTTGAAGGAAGTCAAGGAACCAGACTGCAAGAACAGCATTTTTTTCTTGGTTTTTCTAGCTTCTATAAATACAAAACTTTAAAAACGGGTTGGCGTCACAATATCTACTATAAATATAAACCCCTAAACCCATCGAAAATTACAGCAAAAGCAAAAGGACAGGTGTTGTAATGTCTCGTCCCAATGCAGCAATGTACTGTTGAAAATGCACTAGGGTGTTTCTTACTGGCTTGGGATATTCGACCTCGTACAAATAGTAAGAAGCGAACATTACTGCCAAGCCCATGACTAGATAAGAAGGCGAACACACACTGACCCCATCAAGAAATACCTGCATCCCATGTCCGCCGTATTAAATGCATCTCCTTTCATGACCAAGCAGGGTGTGGATGCAATTGGGTCCTGTAAGTAAGTGTAAAATTCACAAAATAACACACAATTATCATATGACATTTACAATTGTAAAGGCACAACAGTACATTATTAGCTGTTTCGGCAATTCAGCCGAAACAGCTATTGTAATCGTTAAAGTTTTTTTTTTTTTTTTTTTTTAGCTGTTTCGGTTTTTCACCGAAACAGCTTTTGTTTTCGTTAAAGTTTTTTTTTTAGCTGTTACGGTTTTTCACCGAAACAGCTTTTGTTTTCGTTAAAGTTTTTTTTTTTTTTTTTTTTTTTTTCCCACTTTCAGTGTTTTTACCCATAGGATTTACACACGTTTGTTCTGCCAATACACTTTGGCACTTTGGTAAATCCAATCGACTTGAGACTTGGTATACACTTAGATCTCCACCCACAGATGGTCCTAGAAGAAATTTGGCTCGATTGCGTCATTCAAGGTCACGTGACGTCACGTTAAACGTTTAATTTTCCCCATAGGTTTTGTACACGTTTTTCTTCAGACTATTGACTTTGGCACTTCGGTAAATCCGACCGACTTGAAACTTGGCATAGACTTAGAACACCACCCCCAGATGTTTCTGAAAGAAATTCGGCACGATTGCGTCATTCAAGGTCACGTGACGTCACATTAAAGGTCCACACTTTTCTCCCATTGGTTTTGTACACGTTTTTCTTCAAAATATTGAATTTGACACTTCTGTAAATTCGATCGACTTGAGACTTAGCACAGACCTCGACCACCATCCTTAGAAGGGCCAAGAAAAAAATAATCAAGATGACGTCATCGCGGGTCATGTGACGTCACATTAAAGGTGTAGTTTTTAAGACCCTCTAACTCTGAAAGTACAAGTCCGGTTGGGGTCAAACTTGGTTTGCAAGTATTCGAGGATGTGTTATAGACGAAAATTAAGATGACGTCATGATGACATCGCCGGGTGTCATGTTACATCACATTAAAGGTTCAGTTTTTCCCATAGGATTTGTACACGTTTTTGTTCAACCAATATATCTTTGGCACTTTGGTAAATCCGATCGACTTTAGACTTGGCACACACTTAGACCACCACACACACATAATGAAAGACATTTTAGACATCCGAAACAGCTCTGTGTTTGTCCACAAACACATGTCTAGTTTCTTTTTTTAGCTGTTTCGGCCTTTCAGCCGAAACAGCTTTTGTTTTCGTTAAAGTTTTTTTTTTTTTTTTTTTTAGCTGTTTCGGCACTTCAGCCGAAACAGCTATTGTATTCGTTCTGATTTTTTTTTTTTTTTTTTTTTTTTTTTTTTTTTTTCTTCTTCAGACTCTTCTCCATAGGGTTTGTACACGTTTTTTGTTCTGGCATAGCACTTTGGCACTTTGGTAAATCGGATCGACTTGAGACTTGGCATACACTTAGACCACCACCCACAGATGATCCTAGAAGAAATTTGTCACGATTACGTCATTCGTGGTCACGTGACGTCACGTTAAAGGTGCAATTTTTCCCCATAGGATTTGTACACGTTTTTCTTCAGAATATTGAATTTGACACTTCGGTGAATCCGATCGACTTGAGACTTAAGACACACCTCGACTACCATCCCCAGAGGGGCCAGAAGAAAAATCGTCACGATGACGTCATCGTGGGTCATTTGACGTCACATTAAAGGTGCAGTTTATAAGACCCTCTATCTCTGGAAGTAAAGGTCTGATTGGGGTCAAACTTGGTATGCAAGTATTCCAGGATGTGTTATAGACGAAAATTAAGATGACGTCATGACGACGTCATCATGGGCCATGTGACGTCACATTAAAGGTTCAGTTTTCCCTATAGGTTTTGTACACGTTTTTCGTCAGACTATTGAATTTGACACTTTGGTAAATCCAATCGACTCGAGACTTAGTACACACCTCGACCACCATCTCTATGAGGGCCACAAGGATAATCGTCATGATGACGTCATCGTGGGTCAGGTGACGTCACTTTAAAGGTGTAGTTTTTAAGACCCTCTATCTCTGGAAGTAAAGGTCTGATTGGTGTCAAACTTGGTATGCAAGTATTCCAGGATGTGTTATAGACGGAAATTAAGATGACGTCATGACGACGTCATCGTGGGCCATGTGACGTCACGTTAAAGGTGCAGTTTTTCCCATAGGATTTGTACACGTTTTTCGTCAGACTATTGAATTTGACACTTTGGTAAATCCAATCGACTCGAGACTTAGTACACACCTCGACCACCATCTCTATGAGGGCCACAAGGATAATCGTCATGATGACGTCATCGTGGGTCAGGTGACGTCACTTTAAAGGTGTAGTGTTTAAGACCCTCTATCTCTGGAAGTAAAGGTCTGATTGGGGTCAAACTTGGTATGCAAGTATTCCAGGATGTGTTATAGACGGAAATTAAGATGACGTCATGACGACGTCATCGTGGGCCATGTGACGTCACGTTAAAGGTGCAGTTTTTCCCATAGGATTTGTACACGTTTTTTGCAACCAAGATATATTTGGCACTTTGGTAAATCCGATCGACTTCAGATTTGGTACACACATAGACCACCACTCACATATTCAAAGTCATTTTTAGACAAGCGAAACAGCTCTGTGTTTGTCCACAAACACATTTCTAGTTTTTTTTTTTTTTTTTCCACTTTCAGTGTTTTTACCCATAGGATTTACACACGTTTGTTCTGCCAATACACTTTGACACTTTGGAAAATCCGATCGACTTGAAACTTGGCATACACTTAGACAATCACCCAAGGACGGTCCTAGAAGAAATTCGTCGCGATTACGTCATTCAAGGTCACGTGACTTCGCGTTAAAGGTTAAATTTTCCCCATAGGTTTTGTACACGTTTTCCTTCAGAGCCTTGACTTTGACACTTTGGTAAATCCGACCAACTTGAAACTTGGCATACACTTAGAAAACCACCCCTAGATGTTTCTGAAAGAAATTCGGCACGATTGCGTCATTCAAGGTCACGTGACGTCACATTAAAGGTGCACATTTTTCTCCCATTGGTTTTGTACACGTTTTTGTTTAGACTGTTGACTTTGACACTTTAGTAAATCCGATCGACTTGAGACTTGGCACACACTTAGACCACCATCCACAGACGGCCCTAAAAGAAATTTGGCACGATTACGTCATTCAAGGTCACGGGGCGTCACGTTAAAGTTTAATTTTTTCCCATAGATTTTGTACACGTTTTTCTTTAGACTATTGCCGTTGACACTTTAGTAAATCTGATCGACTTGAGACTTGGCACACACAAAAGACCACCACACTCATATTAAAAGTAATTTTAGACACTCGAAACAGCTCTGTGTTTGTCCACAAACACATGTCTAGTTTTTTGTGTTTTTTTTCCACTTTCAGTGTTTTTACCCATAGGATTTACACACGTTTGTTCTGCCAATACACTTTGGCACTTTGGTAAATCCAATGGACTTGAGACTTGGTATACACTTAGACCTCCATCCACAGATGGTCCTAGAAGAAATTTGGCTCGATTGCGTCATTCAAGGTCACGTGACGTCACGTTAAAGGTTCACATTTTTCTCCCATTGGTTTTGTACACGTTTTTCTTTAGACTATTGCCTTTGACACTTTAGTAAATCCGATCGACTTGAGACTTGGCACACACTTAGACCACCATCCACAGACGGCCCTAGAAGAAATTCGGCACGATTACGTCATTCAAGGTCACGGGGCGTCACGTTAAAGATTCAATTTTTTTCCCATAGGTTTTGTACACGTTTTTCTTTAGACTATTGCCTTTGACACTTTAGTAAATCTGATCGACTTGAGACTTGGCACACACAAAAGACCACCACACACATATTGAAAGTAATTTTAGACACTCGAAACAGCTCTGTGTTTGTCCACAAACACATGTCTAGTTAGCTGTTTCGGCCTTTCAGCCGAAACAGCTTTTGTTTTCGTTAAAGTTTTTTTTTTCTTTTTTAGCTGTTTCGGCAATTCAGCCGAAACAGCTTTTGTTTTCGTTAAAGTTTTTTTTTTTTTTGTTTTTCTTTTTTTTCTTCCGTTTCAGACTCCTCTCCATAGGGTTTGTACACGTTTTTTCTTCAGCCAATACACTTTGACACTTTAGAAATCCCGATCGACTTAAGACTTGGTATACACTTAGACTACCACCCACAGATGGTCCTTGAACAAAATCGTCACGATTTCGTCATTCATGGTCACGTGACGTCACTTTAAAGGTGCGATTTTTTCCCATAGGTTTTGTACACGTTTTTCTTCAGACTATTGACTTTGACACTTTGGTAAATTCGATCGACTTGAGACTTGGCATACACTTAGACCACCATCCCTAGGAGGGCCAGGAGAAAAATCGTCATGATGACGTCATCGTGGGTCTTGTGACCTCACATTAAAGGTGTAGTTTTTGAGACCCTATATCTCTGAAAGTACAGGACCGATTGGGGTCAAACTTGGTATACAAGTATTCCACGATGTGTTATAGACGAAAATTAAGATGACATCATGATGACATAATCGGGTGTCATGTGACGTTAAATTAAAGGTGCAGTTTTTCCCATAGGATTTGTACACATTTTTGTTCAATCAATATATTTTTTGCACTTTGGTAAATCCGATCGACTTGAGATTTAGCACATACTTAGACCAGCATATGTAGATGGTCCTAGAAGAAATTCGACACAATTGCGTCATTCAAGGTCACGTGACGTCACGTTAAATGTTCAATTTTTCCCCCATAGGTTTTGTACACGTTTTCCTTAGACTATTGACTTTGACATTTTCGTAAATTTGATCGACTTGAGACTTAGCACACACCTCAACCACCATCTCCGGCAGGGCCCAGAGGAAAATCGTCATGATGACGTCATCATGGGTCATGTGACGTCACATTAAAGGTTCAATTTTTAAGACCCTCTATCTCTGGAAGTACAGGCCCGATTAGGGCAAAACTTGGTATGCAAGTATTCCATGATGTGTTATAGACGCAAATTAAGATGACGTCATGATGACATCACCGGGTGTCATCTGACGTCACATTAAAGGTGCAGTTTTTCCCCATAGGATTTGTACACGTTGTTTTTTAACCAATATATCTTTGGCACTTTGGTAAATCCGATCGACTTTAAACTTGGCACACACTTAGACCACCACACACACACACATAATGAAAGACATTTTAGACACCCGAAACAGCTCTGTGTTTGTCCACAAACACATGTCTAGTTTTTTAGCTGTTTCGGTTTTTCACCGAAACAGCTTTTGTTTTCGTTAAAGTTTTTTTTTTTCTTTTTTTTTTCCACTTTCAGTGTTTTTCCCCTTAGGATTTACACACGTTTGTTCTGCCAATACACTTTGGCACTTTGGTAAATCCAATCGACTTGAGACTTGGTATACACTTAGACCTCCACCCACAGATGGTCCTAGAAGAAATTTGGCTCGATTGCGTCATTCAAGGTCACGTGACGTCACGTGAAAGGTTTAATTTTCCCCATAGGCTTTGTACACGTTTTTCTTCAGACTATTGTCTTTGGCACTTCGGTAGATCCGACCGACTTGAAACTGGGCATACACTTAGAACACCACCCCCAGATGTTTCTGAAAGAAATTTGGCACGATTGCGCCATTCAAGGTCACGTGACGTCACATTAAAGGTTCACATTTTTCTCCCATTGGTTTTGTACACGTTTTTCTTTAGACTATTGACTTTGACACTTTAGTAAATCCGATCGACTTAAGACTTGGCACACACTTAGACCACCATCCACGGACGGCCCTAGAAGAAATTCGGCACGATTACGTCATTCAAGGTCACGGGGCGTCACGTTAAAGTTTCTATTTTTTCCCCATAGGTTTTGTACACGTTTTTCTTTAGACTATTGACTTTGACACTTTAGTAAATCCGACCGACTTGAAACTTGGCATACCCTTAGAACATCACTCATATATGGTTCTGGAAGAAATTCGGCACGATTGCGTCATTCAAGATCACGTGACGGCACGTTATAGGTTCAATTTTTCCCCCATAGGTTTTGTACACGTTTTTCTTTAGACTGTTGACTTTGACACTTTAGTAAATCCGATCGACTTGAGACTTGGCACACACTTAGATTACCATCCACAGACGGTCCTAGAGGAAATTCGGCACGATTACGTCATTCAAGGTCACGGGGCGTCATGTTAAAGGTTCAATTTTCCACCATAGGTTTTGTACACGTTTTTCTTTAGACTATTGACTTTGACACTTTAGTAAATCTGATCGACTTAAGACTTGGCACACACAAAAGATCATCACACACATATTGAAAGACACTCGAAACAGCTCTGTGTTTGTCCACAAACACATGTCTAGTTTTTTTTAGCTGTTTCGGCACTACAGCCGAAACAGCTATTGTATTCCTTCTGATTTTTTTTTTTAGCTGTTTCGGCAATTCAGCCGAAACAGCTATTGTTTTTGTTAAAGTTTTTTTTTTTTTTTTTTTGGCTTTTTCGCTTTCAGCGAAAAAGCCTTTCTTTTTCTTCTGTTTGTTTTTTTTCTTCTTCTTCTTCTTCTTCTTCTTCTTCTTCTTCTTCTTCTTCTTTGGCTTTTTCGCAATTTTGCGAAAAAGCCTTTGTTTTTGTTCTGATTTTTTTTTTTCTTCTTCTTTTTTTTTTTTTTCTTTTCTTTTAGTAACCTAAACCCCATAGACTTTGTACACGTTTTTTCTGCCCGTCACTTTTAATCGAAAACAAAGTCGTATTTACATACAACTTAACCCAGGTGAAGACCCCATAGTGAACTCGTGTCTCGCAGAAATACGTCATGGTGACGTCATCAGGGGTCACGTGACGTCATCTTAAAGGTGTTTTTGATTTAATCTTTGAAATTCAATAACAAATCAACCGCAAAAGACCGAAACTTAATTTTTGTGGCAATAGATAGAATAATCCAGGATCTTGATTTTATCTCGCGTGCGTGAAATCACGTGACCCTTCCTTCCGGTCTAAACCGGAAGTGCCTCATAATTTGAAAGTGAAAAATGATATGAACTTACTTTCAACGATGTTAGTGTCTGGCTACAATATATTTTTCCAAAAAAAATTGGTGACGTCATAACATGTTATAGCGCCCTCTAGCGGCAGTTTGAATAATGGTTAAAATGAATAATCTGTTGATGTGTGTGGCGAAGTTTGCTGAAATCACTTTATAACCGGTGTATTTAATAAGCTTCATGCTAGGAACAAGTTGACGGGAAGAAAAAATTATGACGTCACCAGACCGGAAGTTAGAATGAAAAGACTCTTTTTCCTTTGAAAATTCCTAAAAAATTAAACTTGACAGATACAATCTTGATTTTTGCTGTAAAGGTTAATGTAAAAGTAGTTCTCGAACTTCCCTGTGTTTTGGGGCAAAAAACGAACTTGAACATACCCTGCGGCACCCTTGAAATGTAATCGTTTTGGCCTAGGTGCAAAAAGCATTGACCCCTTACGTGTGCGTGCCACACGTATAATATACATGCTAGTACATGTACGTATACACCGATAGTGCATTATGTATTGAGCGAATGTATCACCACTGACATCGTTCGTGCAAGCACATTTACGCTCACCCAAGATGACACTAGCCGCCAACCTGTGAAACAGGATGACGTCATCAAGTTGCCCATGAGGAAGGGCGCCGCGTACGACAGGTAGGTAAACACGCTTTCGGCTACGCAAAATCCAACCCCGTAGACTTTGTAAACGTTGCTTGCACAATTCAAAGCACTTTTAACGGAAAAACAAAGTCGTATTTCCATAAACTCGACCCAGGTGAAGACCCAATAGTGAACTCCAGTCTCGCCGACAGACACCACGAGGAAGACGTCATCAGGCCCACGTGACCTTATCTTAAAGGTGCAATTGATTTAATCTTGGAAAATCAATAAAACATCAACCGCAAAAGACCGAAACTTGAATTTTGTGGCAATTAATCGAATAATCCAGGATCTTCATTTTATCTCCTGTGCGTGAAATCACGTGACCTTTCCTTCCGGTCAAAACCAGAAGTGCCTTATAATTTGAATGTGAAAAATGATATGAACTTACTTTCAACGATGTTAGTGTCTGGCTAGAATAAACTATTCAAAAAAAATCTGGCGACGTCATAACATGTTATAGCGCCCTCTAGCGGCAGGTTGAAAATGGTTAAAATGATTAATCTGTTGATGTGTGTTGCACAGTTTGCTGAAATAACTTTATAACTGGTGTATATAATCAGCTTCATGCTTAGAGCATATTGGGAAGGAGAAATATTTATGACGTCACCAAACTGGAAGTTACAATAAACAAATCCTTTAAACTTTAAAAAGTCGCTTAAAAATCAACCGCTATAGATATAATCCAGATGTTTGCTTCAAATAGCAAAGTTAAGACTGATCTCGAGTTTCTGTTAATTACGTCACAATGACGTCACCAAGTGTCAGATTACAAGCAACCAAATATTTCTAAATTTAATCTTTGAAAATCAATATAAAATCAACTGTAAGAGATCTGATTTAGATTTTTAAGGAAATTGATAGATTAATCCATGGTCTTCATAATTTGTATTACATGCAAAAAGACTTGACACTTCCTTCCGGTCCAAACCGGAAGTGCCTTATAATTTAAAAGTGGAAAACGATGCTAACTTACTTTCAACGATGTTAGGCGCTGGCTAGGTTGTAAGTAACAAAACAGTTAACAGTGAGTTCATAAAATGTTAAAGCGCCCTCTAGCGTCATGTTGACAAATGTTACGTCATATTACGATTATATTTCAATTATTACGTTTTTAGACGTTGAAGGCATATCTCAGCAACGGATCGTGTTAACATAACATCTCATTTTGTGTTGTTAGGTGATAGATAGTTGCACACAAAGTTCACAAGCGTGTGACGTCATCGTTTTAATCAGTTTTAATTCATTTTACTCTGTTTAAATTAACTTAAATTATTTTTCAATGATTTTAAATTGTTTTGATGGTTTAAAAGTTCAATTTTTAAAATATTTAATAAAACAAAATTGTGAATGCGAAAAAGCCCTATGTTCTGTTCCTCGAACAGACGTAGTTCTAGTCTTCTTCTTGTTCTTGTGCCATAAATCGCATAGACTTTGTACACGTTCATTCTGGCGGTCACTTTTGTCATTAAACAGACTTCAATGTCATTGAAACTTTGCACATACTCAGAACTCATACTGAGCTAGTGCCTAAAACTCGGATGTCATCATGACGTCATCACGTGACATGTGACGTCATCTTAAAGTTTTAATAATTTAATCTTTGAAAATCAATACAAAATCAACCGCGAATGACCGTAACTTGAAGTTTGTGGGAATCGATAACATAATTAAAGATCTTCATTTTATCTCGTGTGCGTAAAATCACGTGACCCTTCCTTCCGGTCCAAACCGGAAGTGGCTTATAATTTGAAAGTGGAAAATAATATGAACTTACTTTCAACGATGTTAGTCTCTGGCTAGGTAGTGCCTTTCAACAAAATTGTCGGTGACGTCATAAAATGTTACAGCGCCCTCTAGCGGCAGGTTGAAAACTGTTAAAAATGAATAATCAGTTGATGTGTGTGGCGAAGTTTGCCCAAATCACTTTATATCTGGTGTGTATAATCGGCTTCATGTTAGGAACAAGTTGGCGGAGAGAAAAAAATATGACGTCACTAGACCGGAAGTTACAATGAAAAGACCTTTAAACCTTAAATAATTGCTGAAAAATCAACCACGATAGATATAATTATTATTTTTGCTTTAAATAGACAAGTTCAGACAGCTCTCAAGCTTTATGTTAATGACGTCACGATGACGTCATCAAGTATCAGATTACAAGCAACTAACGATTTCTAGATTTAATCTTTAAAAATCAATATAAAATCAACTGTAAGAGATCTGATTTAGATTTTAACGGGAATTGATAGAATAATCCAGGGTCTTCATATTTCGTATTACATGCAAAAAGACCTGACCCTTCCTTCCGGTCCAAACCGGAAGTGCCTTATAATTTGAAATTTGAAAATGATATGAACTTACTTTCAACGATGATAGTCTCTGGCTAGGCTGCTCTCTACACAAAAGTTAACGGTGACGTCATAAATTGTTATAGCGCCCTCTAGCGGCAGATTGAAAATGTGTAAAATAAATAATCAGTTGATGTGTGTGGCGAAGTTTGCTCAAATAACTTTATAACTGGTATATAAAATTATCTTCATGTTAGGAACAGGTTGTGGGAAAGAAAAAATTATGACGTCACCCCAGACCGGAAGTTAAAATGAAAAGACCTTTAAACCTTACATAATTGGTAAAAAATCAACTGCGATAGATATAATCCATATTTTTGCTTCAAATAGCAAAGTTAAGACAGCTCCTGAGCGTTCTATTAATGAGGTCACGATGACGTCATCCAGTATCAGATTACAAGCAACCAATGATTACTGGATTTAATCTTCAAAAATCAATATAAAATCAACTGAAATAGATCCGATTTTGATTTTTACGGTAATTGATAGAATAATCCAGGGTCTTCATATTTCGTATACCATGCAAAATAATTTGACCCTTCCTTCCGGTCCAAACCGGAAGTGCCTAAAAATCAACCACGAGAGGTATAATCAATTACTTTCTTTTTCAATTTTCATTTTGTATACGATGAAAATTAAATGAAAAGAATCATAAATGTAATGAACAATGAACAAAAAATGCGAAAAAGCCATATGCTCTGTTCACAGAACAGACATATTTCTAGTTTTTTTTTTTAGCTGTTTCGGCAATTCAGCCGAAACAGCTATTGTAATCGTTAAAGTTTTTTTTGGCTTTTTCGCTAAAAAGCGAAAAAGCCTTTGTTTTTCTTCTGTTTGTTTTTTTGGCTTTTTCGCTCAAAAGCGAAAAAGCCTTTCTTTTTCTTCTGTTTGTTTTATTGGCTTTTTCGCAATTTTGCGAAAAAGCCTTTGTTTTTGTTCTGATTTTTTTTTTTTTTCTTTTTTTTTATAGTAACCAAAACTCCATAGACTTTGTACACGTTTTTTATGCCCGTCACTTTTAATAGAAAACAAAGTCGTATTTACATAAAACTTAACCCAGGTGAAGACCCTATAGTGAACTCGTGTCTCGCAGAAATACGTCATGGTGACGTCATCAGGGGTCACGTGACGTCATCTTAAAGGTGCAATTGATTTAATCTTTGAAAATCAATAACAAATCGACCGCAAAAGACCGAAACCTGATTTTTGTGGCAATAGATAGAATAATCCAGGATCTTCATTTTATCCCGTGTGCGTGAAATCACGTGACCCTTCCTTCCGGTCTAAACCGGAAGTGACTTATAATTTGAAAGTGAAAAATTATATGAACTTACTTTCAACGATGTTAGTGTCTGGCTACAATGTATTTTTCAAAAAAATATTGGTGACGTCATAACATGTTATAGCGCCCTCTAGCGGCTGTTTGAAAAATTGTTAAAATGAATAATCTGTTGATGTGTGTGGCGAAGTTTGCTGAAATCACTTTATAACCGGTGTATTTAATCAGCTTCATGCTAGGAACAAGTTGACGGGAAGAAAAAATTATGACGTCACCAGACCGGAAGTTAGAATGAAAAGACTCCTTTTCCTTTGAAAATTCCTAGAAAATTAAACCTGACAGATACAATCTTGATATTTGCTCTAAAGGTTAATGTAAAAGTAGTTCTCGAACTTCCCTGTGTTTTGGGGCAAAAAACGAACTTGAACATACCCTGCGGCACCCTTGAAATGTAATCGTTTTGGCCTAGGTGCAAAAAGCATTGACCCCTTACGCGTGCATGGCACACGTATAATATACATGCTAGTACATGTACGTATACACTGATAGTGTATTATGTATTGAGCGAATGTATCACTACTGACATCGTTCGTGCAAGCACATGTACGCTCACCCAAGAGGACACTAGCCGCCAACCTGTGAAACAGGATGACGTCATCAAATTGCCCATGGGGAAGGGCGCCGCGTACGACAGGTAGGTAAACACGCTTTCGGCTACGCAGAATCCAACCCCGTAGACTTTGTAAACGTTGCTTGCACAATTCAAAGCACTTTTAACGGAAAAACAAAGTCGTATTCCCATAAACTTGACCCAGGTGAAGACCCAATAGTGAACTGGTGTCTCGCAGACAGACGTCATGATGACGTCATCAGGAGTCACGTGACGTCATCTTAAAGGTTCAATTTATTTAATCTTTGAAAATCAATACAAAATCAACCGCAAATGACCGAAACTTGATGTTTGTGGCAATAGATAGAATAATTCAGAATCTTCATTTTATCTCGTGTGCGTAAAATCACGTGACCCTCCCTTCCGGTCCCAACCGGAAGTGCCTCATAATTTGAAAGTGAAAAATGATATGAACTTACTTTCAACGATGTTAGTGTCTGGCTAGAATAAACTTTTCAAAAAAATTCCGGCGACGTCATAACATGTTAATAGCGCCCTCTAGCGGCAGGTTGAAAAATGGTTAAAATGAACAATCTGTTTATGTGTGTTGCGAAGTTTGCTGAAACCACTTTATAACCGGTGTATATAATCAGCTTCATGCTTAGACCATTATTGGGAAGGAGAAATATTTATGACGTCACCAAACCGGAAGTTACAATGAAAAATCCTTTAAACCTTAAACAATCGCTTAAAAATCAACCGGGATAGATATAATCCAGATTTGTGCTTCAAATAGCAAAGTTAAGACAGCTCTCGAGCTTTATGTTAATTACGTCACGATGACGTCATCAAGTGTCAAATTACAATCAACCAAATATTTCTAGATATAATCTTTGAAAATCAATATAAAATCAACTGTAAGAGATCTGATTTAGATTTCTAAGGGAATTGATAGACTAATCTATGGTCTTCATAATTTGTATTACATGCAAAAAGACCCGACCCTTCCTTCCGGTCCAAACCGGAAGTGCCTTATAATTTAAAAATGGAAAACGATGTGAACTTACTTTCAACGATGTTAGGCGCTGGCTAGGTTGTAAGTAACAAGAAAGTTAACGGTGACTTCATAAAATGTTATAGCGCCCTCTAGCGGCGTGTTGACAAATGTTACATCATATTACGATTATATTTAAATTATTACGTTTTAAGACCTTTAAGCCATATCTCAGCAACGAAACGTGCTAACATAACAACTTTTTTTATTGTTAGGTGATAGATAGTTGCACAAAAAGTTCACAAACGTGTGACGTCATCATTTTAATCAGTTTGAATTCATTTTAATCTGTTTAAATTAACTTAAATTCGTTTCCAATGATTTTAAATTGTTTTGATGGTATAAAAGTTCAATTTTTGAAATATTTAATCTAAAAAATTGAGAATGCGAAAAAGCCCTATGTTCTGTTCCTCGAACAGACGTAGTTCTAGTTTCTTCTTCTTCTTCTTCTTCTTCTTCTTCTTGTTCTTGGCAATAAATCGCATAGACTTTGTACACGTTTTATTCTGGCGGTCACTTTTGTCATTAAACAGACTTCAATGTCATTGAAACTTTGCACATACTCGGAACTCATACTGAGCTAGTGCCTAAAACTCGGATGTCACCATGACGTCACCACGTGACATGTGACGTCATCTTAAAGTTTTAATAATTTAATCTTTGAAAATCAATACAAAATCAACCGCGAAAGACCGAAACTAGATGTTTGTGGGAATCGATAGAATAATTAAGGGTCTTCATTTTATCTCGTGTGCGTAAAATCACGTGACCCTTCCTTCCGGTCCAAACCGGAAGTGGCTTATAATTTAAAAGTGGAAAATGATTTGAACTTACTTTCAACGATGTTAGTCTCTAGGTAGGCTGCGCTCTACAAAAAAATGATCGGTGACATCATAAATTGTTTTAGCGCCCTCTAGCGGCAGGTTGAAAAATGTTTGAAATGAACAATCTGTTGATGTGTGTGGCGAAGTTTGTTCAAATCACTTTATAACTGATGTATATAATCAGCTTCATGATAGGAACAGGTTGACGGAAAGAAAAAAATATGACGTCACCAGACCGGAAGTTATAATGAAATTACCTCTTTTCCTTTAAAAATTCCTAAAAAATTAACCCAGACAGATATAATCTTGTTTTTTGCTCTAAAGGTTAATGTAAAAGTACTTCTCAAACTTCCCTGTGTTTTGTAGCAAAAGGCGAACTTGGACATACCCTGAGACACCCTTGAAATTTCATGTTTTATGTCCTTGATTGCACGGCGCCAGTATACGTGTACATTGTATTGAGCGTACTTGCACGTACGATGTCAGTACGCTCCATACATTGTACAATAGAGAAGGGAAGGCGGGACACTGGTATCCATTTGTACGGTGACATGTGAAACACGAGAGTCATCAACATAGGCCACGAGGAAGGGCGCCGCTTATGGCAGGTAGGTAAACGTGCCTTCGGCAACGCAGAACTACGCGTGAATTATACATGTACCATATAATAGATGTACGCGAACTTTTGCACAAGTACTTTTAACAGAAAACAAATTGGTATTCTCATCAAACTTAACCTCCGTAAATACTCTATAGTGCACTCGTCACGATGACGTCATCAAGTATTAGATTGCAAGCAACTAATGATTTGTAGATTTAATCTTTGAAAATCAATATCAAATCAAATGTAACAGATCTGATTTAGATTTTAACGGGAATTGATAGAATAATCCAGGGTCTTCATATTCGTATGACATGCAAAATGACTTGACCCTTCCTTCCGGTCCAAACCGGAAGTGCCTTATAATTTGAAAGTTGAAAATGATATGAATTTACTTTCAACGATGATAGTCTCTAGGTAGCCTGCACTCTACAAACAAAGTTACCGGTGACGTCATAAATTGTTATAACGCCCTCTAGTGGCAGGTTGAAAAATGTTTAAAATGAATAATCAGTTCATTTTCGTGGCGAAGTTTGCTCAAATCGCTTTATAATTGGTATTTATAATCAGCATCTTGTTAGGAACAAGTTGGCGGATAAAAACAAAATAATATGACGTCACTAGACCGGAAATTACAATTAAAAGACCTTTAAACATTTCTGAAAATTAACCGCGAGAGATATAATCCAATTAATAATTTAAAATTTGGAGTTTTGAAAAAATTAAATAAAGACATTTATTAAATGAAATCATAAATGTAATGAACAATACAAAAAAAAAATGCGAAAAAGCCATATGCTCTGTTCCTTGAACAGACATATCTCTAGTTTTTTTTTTTTAGCTGTTTCGGTTTTTCACCGAAACAGCTTTTGTTTTCGTTCTGGTTTTTTTTTTTTTTTTTTTTTTTTTTTTTTTTTGCCTTTTGTTCTCCCTAGGATTTGTACACGTTTGTTCAGACAATACACTTTGACACTTTGGTAAATCCGATGGACTTGAGACTTGGCATACACTTAGACAACCACCCAAGGACGGTCCTAGAAGAAATTCGTCGCGATTACGTCATTCAAGGTCACGTGACTTCGCGTTAAAGGTGAAATTTTTCCCATAGGTTTTGTACACGTTTTTCTTCAGACTGTTGAATTTGACACTTTGGTAAATCCGACCGACTTGAAACTTGCCATACACTCAGAACACCACCACCAGATGTTTCTGAAAGAAATTCAGCACGATTGCGTCATTCAAGGTCACGTGACGTCAAGTTAAAGGTTTAATTCGTCCCCCATAGGTTTTGTACACGTTTTCTTTAGACTATTGACTTTGATACTAAGTAAATCCGATCGACTTGAGACTTGGCACACACATAGACCACCATCCACAGACGGTCGTAGGAGAAATTTGGCACGATTACGTCATTCAAGGTCACGGGGCGTCACGTTAAAGGTTAAATTTTCCCCTATAGGTTTTGTACACGTTTTACTTAAGAATATTGACTTTGACACTTTATTAAATCTGATCGACTTGAGACTTGGCACACACAAAAGACCACCACACACATATTGAAAGTAATTTTAGACACTCGAAACAGCTCTGTGTTTGTCCACAAACACATGTCTAGTTTCCTTCTGTTTCAGACTATTCTCCATAGGATTTGTACACGTTGTTTTTTCAGCCAGTACACTTTGACACTTTGGTAAATCCGATCGACTTGAGACTTTGCATACTCTAAGACCACCACTCACAGATAGTCCTAGAAGAAATTCGTAACGATTACGTCATTCATGGTCACGTGACGTCACGTTAAAGGTGCAATTTTTCTCCATAGGTTTTGTACACGTTTTCCTTCAGACTATTGACTTTGACACTTTGGTAAATCCGATTGACTTTAGACTTAATATAAACCTCAACCACCATCCTCAGGAGGGCCAAGAGGAAAATCGTCATGATTACGTCATCGGGAGTCATGTGACGTCACGTTAAATGTGCAGTTTTTAGGACCCTCTATCTCTGGAAGTACAGGTCCGATTGGGGTTAAACTTGGTATTCATGTATTCCAGGATGCGTTATAGACGAAAATTAAGATGACATTATGATGACGTCATCGGGTGTCATGTGACGTCACATTAAAGGTGCAGTTTATAGGACCCTCTATCTCTGAAAGTACATGTCCGATTGGGGTCAAACTTCTTATACAGGTATTCCGGGATGTTCTATAGACGAAAATTAGGGTGACGTCATGATGACATAATCGTGGGTCATGTGACGTCACATTAAAGGTGTAGTTTTTAAGACTATATCTCTGGAAGTACAAGTCCAATTAGGGTCAAACTTGGTATTCAGGTATTCCGGGATGTGTTATAGATGAAAATTAAGTTGACGTCATGATGACGTCATCAGGTGTCATGTGACGTCACATTAAAGGTGTAGTTTTCCCCATAGGTTCTGTACACGTTTTCCTTCAGACTATTGACTTTGACACTTTGGTAAATTCACTCGACTCCAGACTTAGCATAGACTTGGAACACCACCCACAGATGGTTCTAGAGGAAATTTGGCACGATTGCGTAATTCAAGGTCACGTGACATGACGTTAAAGGTTCAATTTTCCCCCATAGGTTTTGTACACGTTTTTCTTTAGACTATTGACTTTGACACTTTCGTAAATTTGATCGACTTGAGACCTAGCACACACTTTGACCACCATCCCCAAGAGGGCCAAGAGAAAACTCGTGACGATGACGTCATCGTGGGTTATGTGACGTCACATTAAAGGTTCAGTTTTTTAATAGCATTTGTAAACGGTTTTTGTAAGCAATATATTTGGCACTTTGGTAAATCCGATCGATTTCAGACTTGATACACACTAGACCACCACCCACATATTGAAAGTCATTTTAGACATCCGAAACAGCTCTGTGTTTGTCCACAAACACATGTCTAGTTTTTTTTTTTTCCTCTGTTTCAGACTCCTCTCCATAGGTTTTGTACACGTTTTTTCTTCAGCCAATACACTTTGGCACTTTGGTAAATCCGATCGACTTGAGACTTGGCATATATTTAGACAACCACCCACAGATGGTCCTAGAAGAAATTCGTCATGATTACATCATTCGTGGTCACGTGACGTCACGTTAAAGGTGCAATTTTTCCCCATAGGATTTGTACACGTTTTTCTTAAGAAAATTGAATTTGACACTTCGGTAAATCCGATGGACTTGAGACTTGAGACACACCACCATCCCCAGAGGGGCCAAAAGAAAAATCGTCATGATGACGTCATCGTGGGTCATTTGACGTCACATTAAAGGTGCAGTTTATAAGACCCTCTATCTCTGGAAGTACAGGCCCGATTGGGGACAAACTTGATATGCAAGTATCCTGGGATGTGTTATAGACGATAATTAAGATGACATTACGATGACGTCATCGGGTGTCATGTGACGTCACTTTAAAGGGGCAATTTTCCCTATAGGTTTTGTACACGTTTTTCGTCAGACTATTGAATTTGACACTTTGGTAAATCCAATCGACTCGAGACTTAGTACACACCTCGACCACCATCTCTAGGAGGGCCACAAGGATAATCGTCATGATGACGTCAACGTGGGTCATGTGACGTCACTTTAAATGTGTAGTTTTTAAGACCCTCTATCTCTGGAAGTAAAGGTCTGATTGGGGTCAAACTTGGTATGCAAGTATTCCAGGAAGTGTTATAGACGAAAATTAAGATGACGTAATTATGACATCATCGGGTGTCATGTGACGTCACATTAAAGGTTCAATTTTCTCCATAGGTTTTGTACACGTTTTTCTTCAAAATATTGAATTTTACACTTCTGTAAATTCGATCGACTTGAGACTTAGCACAGACCTCGACCACCATCCTTAAGAGGGTCAAGAACAAAATAATCAAGATGACGTCATCGGGGTCATGTGACGTCACATTAAAGGTGTAGTTTTTAAGACCGTCTAACTCTGAAAGTACAAGTCCGGTTGGGGTCAAACTTGGTTTGCAAGTATTCGAGGATGTGTTATAGACAAAAAATAGGATGACGTAACTATGACATCATCGGGTGTCATGTGACGTCACATTAAAGGTTCAATTTTCTCCATAGGTTTTGTACACGTTTTTCTTCAGACTATTGAATTTGACAATTTGGTAAATCCGATCGACTTCGGACTTGGCACACACCTCGACCAACATACCCAGGAGGGCCAAGGGGGAAATCGTCAGGATGACGTCATCGTGGGTCATATGACGTCACATTAAAGGGGCAGATTTTAGGACCCTCTATCTCTGGAAGTACATGTCTGATTGGGGCCAAACTTGGTATGCAAGTATTCCAGAATGTGTAATAGACGAAAATTAAGATGACATCATGATGACATCATCGGGTGTCATGTGACGTCACTTTAAAGGTGCAGTTTTTCCCATAGGATTTGTACACGTGTTTTTCAACTTATATATCTTGGGAAAATTGACAAATCCAATCGATTTCAGACTTGGCACACACATAATGAAAGTTATCTTAGACATCCGAAACAGCTCTGTGTTTGTCCACAAACACATGTCTAGTTTTTTTTTCCTTCTGTTTCATACTCTTCTCCATAGGGTTTGTACACGTGTTTATTCTGCCAATACACTTTGACACTTTAATAAATCCGATCTATTTGAAACTTGGCATACACTTAGACTACCACCCACAGATGGTCCTGGAAGAAATTCGTAACGATTACGTCATTCGTGGTCACGTGACGTCACGTTAAAGGTGCAATTTTATTTCGAAATCTCGTGAGAGATTCCGTGAGATCCCGCCACGCGCATGCGCAATCATTACGCCACTAGCGCATGGTAGCGGTAACCGCTGTCATTTTTTACGGAGTGACAATTATCAATTTATATCAAAGATATCGAATTGATTTTGACTATTTATTAGTTTTCCTCCGGAAGATTGTGACATGGCAACCATGGACAAAATTAACGAAAAAATGGACGGTAAAAAGACGCCGAATAAGGCAGCGGTGTGCTCACCGACTGTTGCTATTACCACCACGACACCAGGCAGTACTGCTAGTACATCATCTAACGGTAACGTTACAAATACAAGCAAGTCTGTGTGTATGACTGCACCGAACGCGACGAAGTCGCGTTCGAAGCCAAAGCAGGAAAGTTTGAGTAACTCGGACTCTTCCAAGCCTAAAAAGGCCCCACAACAGCCTCGACAGAAAGAGGATACTGTTATGTCTACCAGACTCACACGCCTCGAGGAAATAATGGCGAAACAAGCCACCGAAAGTCACAATTTCCAGGCAATGATGATGAGTTTCATGGCGACATCAAACATGGCGGCAAATGCCTACCCTGTTGACTGTGGTGATGATGACATGATCGATCATGCAAGTACCTACTCGGCCTTTGAGGCCGTGAATACCGACCCTAATGTCGATTTTTTGGATAGTTCAGTAGAGCATGAACAGTCCGAGGAATTCCCTACATTGGCCACTGGCCCCAAAATGGACATGGTGGACAAAAACTTGATGCATAATGCCAACACTAGTGCTACCACCAGCAGTGCTGAAACTATTACAGATAAAGGTTTTGCAGCAAGATTTACTGTTCCCTCTGCAGTGGGAAACCCTATCAAAGAGGAAAGCCTCACAGACACAGCTGAAAAATACCAGTGTCCCAGTAACTGTGACGCTCTTGCTGTACCGAAAGTTAACCCTCAAATATGGGACAACATCTCAGCCAAAACCCGTTCCCGGGATTTGAAACTGCAGAGAGTGCAGAAGCCACTCATCAAAGGAATTACAGCCCTGGCTCAGTCGTGTACTGGAACCCTGACTGCCGAACAGGAGGATGGCTACGCATTGCTGGCATCAGCCAATGTTGAACTTAATAGTTTACGAAAAGAGCTCATCCGTCCTGACATGAATCAAAAATATGCTCACTTATGCAAGCCATCCACAAAAGTGACCCAATGGCTATTTGGTGATGACTTGGGGAAACAGGTCAAGGAACTCCAAGAGGAACAGAAAGCCACACTTGGGGTGATGCGCTTCACAAGGCAACAGCGAGGAGGTTTTCACCCCTACCAACAGGCCTACAATACTGCAAATACAAGACGTTATCAAGCAGCGGGCTGGAAAATCAGTGGCAGTGCCAGTGCCCCTTTTTTAGGGGGAAACATGAAACTGCAACAAAACTTTCAGCGCAACCGGCGCCCATTCGGACACAACCAGCGAAGGACCCAGTCAGGCCCTCCTCCCAAACAAACCAAAAAGACGTCCTAAGAGACACAAGACCTACTGCAATGGAGGTAGGTACGTATACAGGCCATAATTCTGAATGGATTGGGGGTCGTTTGAGGCTGTTTAGCAGTGAATGGGAAAAACTTACCTCAGATAAAGTTATCCTGCAAGCCATTAAAGGCTACCATTTGGAGTTTATTGGGATTGGTTCTTTCCCTAAACAACTTTACACTCCACGTCCGTACAAGCTAACCTTAGTAGAACAATTCAGTGTTAATGAAGAAATTGGCAAGCTTGTCAAGAAAGGTGTCATTGAACCCACCTGTTGTGAAGATGGACAGTTTGTGTCCAATATTTTTACCCGCAAGAAAAAAGATGGCGGAGTGAGAATTATACTGGATCTCTCGAACCTCAACAAGTTTATTGTGTACAGGCACTTCAAAATGGATACTTTTGAAACAGCCAAAAATCTCATAACAAAGAACTGCTACATGGCCTCATTGGACCTTAAAGATGCGTACTATTCAGTACCCATTTCTGTAGAATGCAGGAAATTCTTAAAGTTCATGTGGGACAATAAGCTCTATCAATATAGGGTTCTGCCAAATGGATTAAGTTCCGGGCCACGTTTGTTTACAAAAATCATGAAACCCCCATTTGCTACACTGCGGGGTATGGGACACACTATTACCGGTTATATTGATGATACATTAATTGTTGAAGCCTCAATGCAGGAGGCCGAACAATCTGTGCAACTCACGGCGCAAACCCTGCGAAACTTGGGGTTTATCATTCATCCGGTAAAATCTATTTTCACACCCTGTCAAGAGATTGAATATTTGGGGTTTATTATAAATTCCAAAGATATGACAGTACGCCTTCCTGACTCAAAGAAACAAGATATCAAAAAGCTTTGCCAGGCTGCTTTTCAGGCAAATAAGCTTACCATTAGGCAAGTGGCCACAGTAATAGGCAAGGTTGTTGCTTCTTTTCCCGCAGTACAATATGGGCCACTATATTACCGCACTTTGGAAAGGGAAAAAACCATAGCCCTCAGAGCAAACTTTGGTCATTTTGATAGACAAATGTGTTTGTCGGGGACAGCTCACGAGGAGTTGTGTTGGTGGCTGCGGAATATTGACATTTCTTTTTCCACCATTTCCAAAGGTAAACCAGATGTAGTGATAGCATCTGACGCATCAGGTCTAGGGTGGGGGGCAACTGATGGATCTACCCATATTGGGGGGCGTTGGAAGTCCACTGAAAGTCTGAAAAGGGATAACATTCACATTAACTATCTTGAACTTCTTGCAGCATTTTTTGCCCTGAAATCTTTCTGTGTGAAAAAGCAAAACCTGCATGTTAAGTTGAATATCGACAACACAACAGCTGTTGCTTACATTGCACATATGGGTGGCTCCAAGTCTGACAGTTGCAATTTACTGGCAAAACAGTTGTGGAACTGGTGTATAGACAGGGGTATTTGGGTTTCTGTCGCTCATTTACCTGGTGTACAGAACACTATAGCAGATAGAAAATCTCGAGAGTTCCAGGATGAAAAAGAATGGATGCTAAATGGGGAGATATTTAATCAATTGTGGCTGGTATGGGATAGACCAGAGATCGACCTCTTTGCTTCCCGCCTAAATTCACAGCTTTCCAGATTTATATCATGGAAACCAGACCCAGAAGCGGAGGCTGTTGATGCCTTTTCTGTAAGCTGGGAGTGCCTAAAGTTCTATGCATTCCCCCCTTTCTGCTTAATAGGCAGATGCCTAACCAAAATTACTGCGGATAATGCTGAAGGGTTCGTTATTGTTCCAAAATGGCCTACACAGCCGTGGTTCTCGCAACTGCTCAATATGCTGATTGCGCCCCCAGTGATATTACCACAGTCACACAATCTTCTAATACAGCCAGTGACAGGTATTTGCAATCCAATTAACCACAAACTTCACCTCCTTTGTTGCAGGCTGTCCGGCGATCCCTCAAAGGCAGAGGATTTCCAGAGGCAGCTACCAATATCATCATGTCATCCTGGCGACAATCCACCCGCAAACAGTACAGTGGGTACATCGAACGCTGGATTGACTTTTGCAGTAAGAGGGCGACAAATCCTATGCAAACAAATGCTGTCCAGATTGTTACATTTCTAACTGAACTCTTTGAGGTTGGACTTAGTTACAACTCATTGAATGTGGCACGGAGTGCTCTCTCATCGTTTGTTGTTTTGGAGGGCTATTCTACTGTTGGAAATCACCCATTGATTAGCCGTTTTCTTAAAGGTGTATACACACAAAGGCCCCCTGCACCAAGATACAGTTCAATTTGGGATGTTCAAGTTGTATTTGACTACCTACGCCGACTGTCTCCAGCCAGCACACTCTCTTTGAAAGACCTGACCCTCAAGTTGGCAATGCTGATTGCATTGACTACAGCGCAGAGAACACAGACTCTACACAAACTGCGTCTGGACACTATGCAACTTCAACAGGACATTGTTATTTTCACCATTGCAGACCTGTTGAAGCAGAGCCGTCCTGGCAACACAGGACTGGTGGTCAAATTGAAATCATATTCACCGGACCGGCGTTTGTGTGTTCACACCTACCTAAAACTGTATCTTGCTCAGACTGAACACCTAAGACGCCAAGAATTTACAACAGAGCAACAGCTTTTCATCAGCTACAAGCTTCCCCATGCTGCAGTTAGCAAGGACACCATTGCTCGATGGCTGAACACAGTGCTGCTCCAAGCTGGAGTGGATACATCGCACTTCAAGGCACATTCGACACGAGCAGCGGCAACGTCGGCTGCGTATAAATTGGGAGTGCCAATTTCAAACATTTTGATGAATGCAGGGTGGGCTACTGAAACCACTTTCCAAAAGTACTATAACAAACCTGTACAGACCACTCAAGAAATGGCACACAGCCTGCTTTCCAGTTGCAAGCCAACTTAAGAGGAAAGTTTTGTATTATTTGCTACAATCAGGTGTTTACTTGTATGGAGAGTTTATGACATGCTACTGATATTCATGTACTTGTTTATTGACCAAGTTGGTTGTTTTCCTACGGTAGCCACAAGTGAGCACCCACTGATGGGATGATGTGCTCTTATTTCAGATCTAACTGTGATGGCTGCTCCAGAATAGGATATTATAAGTTATAAAAAAAAAAAAAAAAAATGTGGAAGACACATGTGTTAAGTTGTCTTGTTTTTGGCCTAAGATAGGCAATACTGATGGATGTTTAAGATAAGTGAGTGCAGTGGAATTAAAGTAATACAGCACTAGTACAATACAGCTTTGGTTTCTATTCAATTGGTTTTTATTATAATAGAAACAGTTTTGTACACATAGATGGTACTTTAGACATTTCATGTAAACACACATAGTTTACCATGAATGTGGCAGGATATTTGACCAGATGCTTTAAAGTCTCACGGAATCTCTCACGAGATTTCGAAATAAAATGAAGAGATTAAATGAGAACTGAACTGTTTGAAATTTAATCCTGATTTTATGAGAAAGGACGAGTGAGAGATTACGTGCCCTCCGCTCCCACCCTTTTTCTTTATCATCAGGTTTAGTTCTCTATATCTGTTTCCTTCATCATAACTTGGGATTTTCATTTTGTCTGGTGTCATATCCTGTTGCTTTTAATTATGATTGCGCATGCGCGTGGCGGGATCTCACGTAATCTCTCACTCGTCCTTTCTCATAAAATCAGGATTAAATTTCAAACAGTTCAGTTCTCATTTAATCTCTTCATTTTTTCCCATAGGTTTTGTACACGTTTTTCTTCAGACTATTGACTTTGACACTTCGGTACATCCGATTGACTTTAGACTTAATACACAACTCAACCACTATCCTCAGAATAGTCTAGCCCTAGACCCTTGTGTTATTTTGGCGCCCACCACGCGCGCAGATTCGTTAACGCTGTCTTTTTTTTTTCAAATCCCGGCTTCGTGTGCGTTCTGGTCTCACGCATGCGTAGTTTACAAAATGCGGCTGGATCCATGTTCGCACTGGAGCCGACGTTTGACAAACGTACATGATTTTGGATTCCCCTAAGGGTCTAGCACTAGTTGGCAATCAATTGTTAACTTTAACCTTAGTTTTCGACGATTCTCCCTCGCTTTTCCGAGGGATCCAATCAGCGACCGAGTTTGAGCCTCATCATGAATTATTCATTATACACAAATACAGGATATGACTGGGTATGTGTACACAAGACAGTGTACATGTAATGTACATCGTACATGTACAGTGTATGTGATGGCGACTGTATGCACGTATAGTAGTATGCATTGCGCGAAATGTGCAGACTTAATAGCATTGTGTGGCCGATCATCCGGGGCAGTGCTACTAGTGCAAGCTAGCTGCAGCCGCCAACCGTCGCGGCCTGGCCGCATTGTACCGGTACCAATCTTGTCGAGTCCCGCTGCAGCATCGCTTCAGGAGTTAGTAATGTGGTGCCGCGGAGAAGGGACGGTTTTTTTTTATTCCAGTGTATGGAACCATAGAGAAAGGAACAGATCGAACGTACGTCATTTTGGCTACGTTTCCCTGAAATCAAAGGAATTAAACATTATCATTTCGTGGTTTCACTCATCACAAATTTAAACACCAAAGACAAATACCTCTGCACCCGCAGTCACAAATAAACTCCGGGGCAGCCATAATTTGCTGTGTCGATGTATAATGTACATTGTACATTGTACATGTACATGTGTACACAGGTCAATCGCGGCGAGTCTGGACATGTTTTGCGCGACACAATAACCCTCGGGTCTGCACGTATTTGCTTAACCGTCAATCATTATCACGTGATATGAATACTGCATATATTACAATAGTCTGACCTCGCCCCTAATGAGCCAACTTATCCAAGACCTTCGACAGGGTCCAGTTCACGGGTGGGGGTTCGTCGTGAAATAGCGCCCTCTATAACATCGGTGGTTTGTGTCAGTGATCGTGAAATAAACAACACGAAGGTCTTGGAACCAAGACTATCCTCAGGAGGGCCAAGAGAAAAATCGTCATGATGACGTCATCGGGGGTCATGTGACGTCACATTAAAGGTGCAGTTGTTAAGACCCTCTATCTCTGGAAGTACAAGTCCGATTGGGGTTAAATTTGGTATTCATGTATTCCAGGATGACTTATAGACGAAAATTAAAATGACATTATGATGACGTCATCGTGGGTCATGTGACGTCACATTAAAGGTGCAGTTTTTAGGCCCCTCTATCTCTGGAAGTACAAGTCCAATTAGGGTCAAACTTGGTATTCAGGTATTCCGGGATGTGTTATAGACGAAAATTAAAATGACATTGTGATGATATCATCGGGTGTCATGTGACGTCACTTTAAAGGTGCAGTTTTTCCCATAGGATTTGTACACGTATTTTTCAACTTATATATCTTGGGAAAATTGACAAATCCAATCGATTTCAGACTTGGCACACACATAATGAAAGTTATCTTAGACATCCGAAACAGCTCTGTGTTTGTCCACAAACACATGTCTAGTTTTTTTTTCCTTCTGTTTCAGACTCTTCTCCATAGGGTTTGTACACGTGTTTATTCTGCCAATACACTTTGACACTTTAATAAATCCGATCTATTTGAACCTTGGCCTACGTGTAGACCACCATCCACAGATGATCCTAAAAGAAATTCGTCACGATTACGTCATTCGTGGTCACGTGACGTCACGTTAAAGGTGCATTTTTTCCCATAGGATTTGTACACGTTTTTCTTCAGAATATTGAATTTGACACTTTTGTAAATCCGATCGACTTGAAACTTAGCACAGACATCGACCACCATCCCCAGGAGGGCCAAGAGAAAAATCATCACAATGACGTCATCGTGGGTCACGTGACGTCACATTTAAGGTGTAGTTGTTAAGACCCTTTATCTCTGGAAGTACAAGTCCGATTGGGGTCAAACTTGGTATGCAAGTATTAAAGGGTGTGTTATAGACACAAATTAAGATAACATCATGATGACGTCATCGTCGGTCATGTGACGTCTCATTAAAGGTGAAATTTTCCCCTTAGGTTTTGTACACGTTTTTCTTCAGACTATTGACTTTGACACTTTGGTAAACCTGATCGACTTGAGACTTGGCATACACTTAGAACACCATCCACAGATGGTCTTGCAAGAAATTCGGCACGATTGCGTCATTCAAGGTCACGTGACGTCACGACGTCACGTTTAAACGTTCAAATTGTTCCCCCATAGGTTTTGTACACGTTTTTCTTTAGACTAATGACTTCGACACTTTCGCAAATTTGATCGACTTGAGACTTAGCACACACATTGACCATCATCCCCAGGAGGGCAAAGAGGAAAATCGTCACGATGAGGTCATCGTGGGTCATGTGACGTCACATTAAAGGTGCAGTTTTTAGGACCCTCTATCTCTGGAAGTACAGGCCCGATTGGGGTTAAACTTGGTATGCAAGCATTCCAGGATGTGTTATAGACGAAAATTAGGGTGAAGTCATGATGACATTATCGTGGGTCATGTGACGTCACATTAAAGGTGTAGTTTTTAAGACTCTATATCTCTGGAAGTACAAGTCCAATTAGGGTCAAACTTGGTATTCAGGTATTCCGGGATGTGTTATAGACGAAAATTAAGTTGACGTCATGATGACGTCATCGGGTGTCATGTGACGTCACATTAAAGGTGTAGTTTTCCCCATAGGTTTTGTACACGTTTTCCTTCAGACTATTGATTTGACACTTTGGTAAATTCACTCGACTTCAGACTTAGCATACACTTAGAACACCACCCACAGATGGTTCTGGAGGAAATTTGGCACGATTGCGAAATTCAAGGTCACGTGACATGACGTTAAAGGTTCAGTTTTCCCCCATAGGTTTTGTGTACGTTTTTCTTTAGACTATTGACTTTGACACTTTCGTAAATTTGATCGACTTGAGACATAGCACACACTTCGACCCATTCCCAGGAGGGCCAAGAGAAAACTCGTGATGATGACGTCATCGTGGGTCAGATGACGTCATCGTGGGTCATGTGACGTCACATTAAAGGTTCCGTTTTTTTAATAGCATTTGTACACGTTTTTTTCAAGCAATATATTTGGCACTTTGGTAAATCCGATCGATTTCAGACTTGATACACACTAGACCACCACCCACAAATTGAAAGTCATTTTAGACATCCGAAACAGCTCTGTGTTTGTCTACAAACACATGTCTAGTTACTGGTTGTTTTTTTTAACGGTGATTCTATGACAACTAAATTAATTCAGATGCTTTTTATTTGTTAAGTTAAAAAAAAATCTGTTTAGCCAACTACATGTAGCCGTATTTCAACAGATTTTGCTTTTAATTTATGTGTCAAAATCTATCAGAGCATTATTACCACCGATAGTCATTTAAGTCTTGACGTCTCACCCAAGAATGTGTCTTAAATAAAAAGAATTTATGTCGGACATGTCTATACATGTGATGTATGATCAGATTTCGACATGACAGACATTGATGGTGTGATTAAAAAGGTGGTTTTGTTTTACCACGTGCAGGGGGTAAATAGTTATTGAAAATGGTGTAATTAATTCCCAAAATTATAAATATTGTTGATTTTCCATGATTTTAAACCAAGCTTTATACTCGGTGATTTCAAATAGCCTGTAAAAATGTGTTTTTGTTTTTGGGGGCTGGCTTGCTTGGATGGGTTGGAACCAATGATCCTGTGCCTGCAGGCATGGTTATTAAAAAATGTAGTCAGCGTATCAGTGCAGTAAATGTACTCTGCTTTTTTTTTCTAGAAATAATGCAAGCATCATGCTGTGATGGTCAGTTCTGAAATACAATGTATAACAACGTTATAAATACAAATGTATACAAGTATCCAAACTCTCTGGAGTAACTGGAAACTGCAATTTACCATTTATTTCCTTGTCCTCTGCGCTGTCAGCAACCGCTGCTTTGTATGTCTCCAGCAGACCTTGACGGGCTTACATCTTGCAGCCCAACTGCAAGATTGTATTGTTGCATGTATGCACGGTGCCTCTCAAACACATGTACATGTTTTTAGCTCCAACATAAACCTCCACTTCTTTCAAGATCTAAATTTGGAAAAAGAACGAACCACTGAATAATCATGTAATGAGAAAAAGGCCTATGTTTTAGTATAAATTTAATTTAATAAAATTTAACTTAATTAATAAAACTACGACTACAATTTCTAATCAATGGAACTTATATTTAGAAGGCAAGTAGAAACCTATGATCAGGATGAACTAGTACTAGGCTAGCCTATTCAACTATTTTCAAATTTGATCTACAATTAGTTACAAACACCACGACAACGACGGTTTACCAAAACGAGTCATGACTTGACACTCAACAGGTGTGATTATGAATATGGTTTAGGCTAGTCCGAGTTACTGGACTCTAGTTATCGCTTTTTTAACATTTGGACATCATCTGGCGCTACTAGAGTCCGAGGAAGTACACATGCATTCGTCGCAATCTCTTAAATGTGGTTCAAAAAGTCGCCCAAATCCACAGAAATATTTAACAAAATACCTCAAAATCCCCTAAATCGCCTTTAATATGTGTCCAAGATCAACTTTCAAGGTTTCGGTGATATTCGCAAACAATTTCTGACCTGCAAATCCAGAAAATTCGACGACAATATTCAAAGTAGTGTGTACTGTTGGTCGCCATCTTCAAAAGTGACACCAAATGTGTATGGATACGGTGGCCCGCTCACAAACATGCGCAACAAGTCAAAGGTAAAATGCTCTGAGAGCATAATAAAAGGGCCAACGGGTTTCCAGTTAAAGTAAAATGCTGTGCGAGCATTCCAGCTAAAGTAAAATGCTGTCTCAGCACTGCACTCGCGTCAAAAAGGAAGTGGACAAGAGAATGCCAACGGGTTTTACCTCTCACCCCCCCCCCCCCCCCCCCCCCCCCAACAAGCGCAGACCGAGCGAAAGGTCAGCAGGTGTGGGCCACTAGTTCGGTGTGGGCGGGTCGAAACCGTTGCCCTCCCACCTCGCCCCCTCCTCCCATAGCAGCATGGACTCACAATCGGGTAGTCTAAAGCACCGACTCAATGAGCCAATGAGAGAGAGACACACGCATTGGAGGGGAAAGCGCTGCACTCTCTGCGAGAGAGAGAAGGCCGCAACTCAAGAGAGTGGGAAGGCGATCACCGGCTATGTAACGCGGTCGGTGGTCACGTAGCTGAATAACTGGCACGAAATGGACGGCGCGTAAACAATAACTCGTGCTCGCGCGATAGGGCAGATGAGCACGAGCTTATAAATAAGCTTATAATGGGCGTATTAACATATAATCTCGACGTGCGCTGTGGGCCCACGGTGAAGTTCACTTCTTATCCGCTCTGTGCGCGCTGTGTATCAAGTAGTAAGTATGCTGCTGTTGGCGCTCACATGTTTCCGTGCAAAAGTTGTTGAGCATTGAAGTAAGGTGACATCGGTTTTGTTGGAATCCGGCACACGTGTCGGATGAATTAGAGAAAGCGTGCGTTCGCTGTGTATTTGCGAGCGTTTGTGAGACAAATGCGCGCAAGGCACAGCTATGTACGGTGGTCTAAAGGCGGAGAAAGAAGGCGGTGCTAAGTAGAATTGTCATTGTCAACTGACGTGATGACCTGTTGCAGTGTATGAAGTGCAACCATATGCAGGCACAGGCGCTCATGCATTAGGTATAGCTGACAGATGCTGAAAGTACGCCGGCGCAGATGTGCATGCAAAGCGGAGCGAAGGCTGTCAAGTGTCTTGGGCTAGCTGGAGGGTGTAGGTTAGAATTATGGGCGTAGCTAGTATGCGCCAGAGTAGAAGAGCGTGCATAGCGGCACCTAGGACCTCTCAGACAGTGTCGTCAGTGCAGGAGAGCGCGCAGCGTATATCGAACATTGGTGATAGTACTCTTTATAGCAACGCATAACCAAAATTGAACTCCATCCAAGCCGTAATGGCTATGTTACGATGACCCACCAGCATTAGTGTATGCAAATAAATGCAGTGATTACGGTACGGTGCTAACCAGTTAACATCTACTGCTCGGTGGGAGGGCAACGGTTTCGACCCGCCCACACCGAACTAGTGGCCCACACCTGCTGACCTTTCGCTCGGTCTGCGCTTGTTGGGGGGTGAGAGGTAAAACCCGTTGGCATTCTCTTGTCCACTTCCTTTTTGACGCGAGTGCAGTGCTGAGACAGCATTTTACTTTAGCTGGAATGCTCGCACAGCATTTTACTTTAACTGGAAACCCGTTGGCCCTTTTATTATGCTCTCAGAGCATTTTACCTTTGACTTGTCCACTTCCTTTTATTTAGTAGCTTGTGTTTGAACAGTAAGAAGTTTGCATGCGCGCTTTTGGCTCGGGATCATCGGGTGCAGTCCCTCACCCAATCGCTCGACTAACTCCACATCTGGCGTCCGGGGTTTTTTGTTTATAGTCGAACGAGCGCCTTCCCCTCGCCGATTGCCCAGATGTGGAGTTTTTTGTGTACTCGCCGGCAGCAGCGCTTTGACGCCCGTGTGCGCCCACCACTGCGCATCCTCTTTGAAGAGACGGGCGATACGCCGCTTGTGCGTGCGCAGTCGGCGCATTTTCTCGTATGCCGCGTAGAGGCGCGCGCAAATGTCCTCGGAGGGGAAGACTTGACCCAAGTCGGACTTACCATGGAGTTAAGACTACCAATTTGCTTTCGTCAATCCGGCCGAATAGTTATGTGCTTTGTTGGCCCTAGAAAAAAGGCGCCGTCATCTGGTTGTCGTTCCGCTATCGGCATCAACGCGATGTCATCATGTCAGTGCAGTAAATCCGACTTGACGGATCGGCCAATCAAACCCCCCGCGGTGATATGTAGTTATTCATAAATTATGTGCATACGCATCACATGGTTATCGATGCATGCCAAATAAGTCCGCCAATCGGTACGGACTCGCTAGACCGCTAACGGACTATGGAGGAATGGTAGGCAGTACTGTCACTAGATGCCTTTTTCAAATTAAATAACTGCGTCCATACTTCGTTTATTTAGTTAGAGTATGGTATAGTGCAAACTTAACGGCCGGACAATGTACACGATAGCAAGACTATTAAACCGTTTGTACATTTACACATAATGTACACTATGCACATGTGTATGTACATTGTACATCACAATGTCCACGTATGTCCGTCACACAACTGGGTCAAAGTTCATATTATTACAGATATATGCTAATTTATACAATTCTGCAATTTGATTGGCCGCTACCGTTTTCGGTAGATGAGCCCATAGGTTGTGTACAAACGTGTGGCAGATCCGTCAAGTCGGGATTTCTGAACCACAAATGAGCATGGGTGGCGCATGAGGGCGCGCTACTGATAAGCGTGGACGTGACGCGAGGCGCACAGTGTGGATGACCATGAGCAATGTTACCACATAATCCCGACTTGGATCAAGTCTACTCGGAGGGCAGCTGGCTGCACTTGCCGGCACACACATGTTTGTGCGGCAGTGAGGTGCCCTTGTACTGCGGCGGGCTGTTGTTGCAGAGTGTCAGCTCACTCTCTCGCTTGGTGATGGTGAGCGGCGCCGGCGCATGGAACTTGGGGCGTCGCTTTCGACGTGGAATGCGCGCCATGCGGTCGCGACGCGCGTCCAGCCATATGTGCATGAACTGCGTGTAGAGCAGCTGCACGTGTTGGGCCGGACGCGTGTCGTCGCGTGGCTGCGCGGAGTGACTGCGCCGACGCCGATTGATCTTATGCACCCTATCGCGCGGGCACGAGTGCGCCCGCGCGCGATGCGCCGCCTGCGCCCCGGTGTTGTCGCCGCAGGGCGACTTGGGCATGTGCGCTTGTATCTCGTTCGCGTCGCTAGTGTACTGCGACTGGCTGCTGTCGACGAGTGGCAGCTCACTCTCCCGCTCCCCGTAGGGTTTGCGACGCAGTCGGCGACGCGGCGACGCCTTGGGCGGCCGTCGCTTGTCGGCCGCACTGCGCGCCATTATTTTTTTTAGTTTTGTGTTTTGTTTTTGTTTTGAAGGTTTTTTTTACGTTTTTTTCTCTTACCTCTTACAAGCAATCGTCTATCGCTTGTTGTGCCCGGAAATCGATGCGTAGATTCCGAGCGAAGGAAACCTGCAAAAAAACACAATGTAAGTTTGCCGATGTGCGAACAAACAGCAAACGGTTGTTGAGTATAGATGCAAGTTGACACCTCGGTACACGTTGTTCCCACACAGAACAGAACCACCCGTTACAGTTAGTCGAGCCCATCTACTAACCTACCCGACTCTAAATAAACCAATCAGCCTACTTTGCCGTCAGACCTACGGTGTTGCGTCTTACCACAGACCTACGGGCTACTAGTATGTATATACCATATAGTACTGTACACCATTACATTGTTCTCCGTATACCCATTAGCTCCTACCCTGTGAGGAGATAGCACTAGTTAATAGCAGCTGCTACTTCGTTGTTTCTGTCTTAATTGTCTAAATTGGTCACTTTTGAAACCAAAATACGTTTTAGCTTCGTTATTTCGGGTGTTTTGTTACTTTTTTAACCTCCCCCCCCCCCCTCCTGCGAGTCGGCGTCGTCGTTGTCATCGGCGAACGTCTGCGATTGTGATGATATTGTCCAGCGTCAAGTTGCCGTTGTGCTTCACTACAAAGGGCACACTGTGACTGCTGCACAAAAGCGAAATAGTTTGACAATTTTCAGCAGGAAATGAAACAAAATTGCGGCAGAAGCAAGAAAGTTAGACAGAAACACAGAATTGACCGAAATTGCCGATAATTTGAAGCGATTCAAACAGCGAAAATTATTGCCAGAGCTGTGTGCGCAAGCATTTTGGCGGCATTTGCGCAGCGCACACTTGCAAACAACGCCGCACAATTGCGCAGTACATGCGCACTGACACTAGCAGATGCTAAAACGCCCGAAACTCACAAAAACGCAAGAAATATCACACATTCTTGCACCGAGTTTCACTTAGGAATGCATTCATTCACAGATGCTTTTAGTGCCGTTTTCGTCGAACTGAGGAAATTCACATGTCAGATGGTCAGATTTGTATGACAACCCCCTCTGAGAAGTCGAAAATCAAAATTCTGTCCCAATAGAACTCATGCCCTTGATCTCCTGATCATTTTCGTTATTGGGTTCTTTTCGATTCCGTGGAGCGATCGCGAGTTATTCCAGTCGGACTGAAGAAGAAAGAAAGAAGAATAAAATTAACGCAAAATCGGTTCACTGGCAAAGTAAGGGTGCCGCGGCGCTGCCACTCCCAGCCGGGCGAACCCGTTGGGTGTGACGCTCCCGCGTCACCCTCACATGTCAGATGGTCAGATTCGTTTGACAACCCCCTCTGTCGTCGAACTGAGGAAATTCATTCACATGTCAGATGGTCAGATTCGTATGACAACCCCCTCTGTCGTCGAACTGAGGAAATTCATTCACATGTTGTCATTGTCAGATGGTCAGATTCGTATGACAACCCACTCTGAGAAGTCGAAAATCAAAATTCTGTCCCAATAGAACTCATGCCCTTGATCTCCTGATCATTTTCGTTATTGGGTTCTTTTCGATTCCGTGGAGCGATCGCGAGTTATTCCAGTCGGACTGAAGAAAGAAGAATAAAATTAACGCAAAATCGGTTCACTGGCAAAGTAAGGGTGCCTTGGCGCTGCCACTCCCAGCCGGGCGAACCCGTTGGGTGTGACGCTCCCGCGTCACCCTAGATACCACAAACGAGTCCGTATTACATCAGCCTCGACTCCATGGGCGCGTGCGCGTTCATTTACTAACCCCTGGCCGTGAGGAATGCGTAAATGACGCTGACTGGCTATTTAGTACAGTGCGTACTATACTACTGCCTGTGTGTTTCTTAAACTGCACGCCCTGAATGTAATGCGCGCGCGTGTTCCTGAACGTACGTCACGTATGAACATTTTTTGTTCAAGTCTGCGCCTTACCTGTGCAATATTGATTTTGGAAGCCTCGTTTTTTTTGCTCAAAACCCGTTTCTTACGTTATAAATTCAACACAGATGTACGTAAATTTAATATAAATCCTTGCCCATAACTCCGTCAAAATATCATGTTGAAAGGATTGATTCTACAAAATAACAATTACAAAATGTTAAAGATGGCGTCGCGCGTTAAATGCATCGACTGCACCCATATGTGCCAATATATGGCACATTTAAATTAGACCATTCCAGGGGTTAAGATTGCGCAAGACATGATGGAAAAACATGGCGCAGCAAGATCGTAGCCATGGTAACGAGGTTGGTATTCCATAGTCCTTAATTCACGCTATATCGGCAGCTTGCGTTCTGCGTAACATCACGCAATACGCGGGAAGCGCGCGCCAATGCCCAGCGAGGATTAAATGGCCTTTTTGAATCTCTGGCTTCGTTTTGTCCTAGGCTTAAGGTGATTTTAGCATTTCCAACTGCGAGATCTCCAGCCCCATTTTGCTGCATGTTGTGCTTCAGAAACATCCACTCGATTGATGTGAACCCAAAACCCAAAAGTGTATTTCAATTTGCCTTCATTTATGTTTGCCTTTCAGTGATTTAGAATTCGGAGGCAAACCAGAGACGAAGCAAAGATTTCGAAAAGGTCCATGTATATTTAATAAGACAGGTCGGCAGCGCGTACGAACGTGCTATTCGTTGTTCGCAAATCCCCCGTTCTATCATTGACGCTCTACGCAGTGCAGTGCGTGTGGCGCGCGACGCGCAAAAATCTCCGAGTAAATTGCATGCATATTTGCATTGATACTAAATATAAAAACGCTTTTTAAACAATAGTATACAAATATTGACTGCTTTGAGTGGTATAGTAAAACTAGCCTCCCGAGGTGATCCATGGAGCATTCTATTTTCCCGAGGCGAAGCCGAGGGAAAATAGAATGCTACATGGATCACCGAGGGAGGCTAGTTTTACTATACCGCAAAATAAAGCAGTCAATATTTGTTTTATAACACCTCACTCACAGATTCTGCACAATTTAAGCTTCCTGAAAGTATAGTAATGACAAAATCTCCGAATTATACGTCTCTCGAACATACGTGTACTTTGTTGCCTTGATGAACGGGTGCGAAGGTGATAGAGCAATGTTTACGCAATGCACCGAAACACACGTCTGGGTTTCAGTCACGCTTTCGTTGCTATGCGCATAGTTCGTGTGTTGCAATGCGCATAGTCTTTTTTGCGTGGTATAGTCTTTTTGGATAGCGCAAGTAAAAAATAGTAAAAATAGGAAGTGACACGTGACGCGCTCTCGGCCAATCAAGACACAGAATCTGTGAGTGAGGTGTTATAATAAACAATAGTAAGAATGTAAAATATATTTTTAATTACTGTTAAATCATTTTATATTAAACTTGTACAAATTCCGACGAACAAATTGCAAAATAGAGCCTGGGGCTAAAACTACTGACCCAAATCGATATATCTTGGTATGATTTTTCTTTTATAAAGATCCCCTATCCATTGTATACTTGCCACCCTGTTGACTAAGAAAGCCTTCGCTGCGGTGTTCATATATCTTCAGTGGATTTGCATATAATAGTGGCCGCGTGAGGTCGTTGTTTGAGCTCCGATTATCGCCGCTCCGTACGTACGGACGGGTAATGATGAACGCCTTGACCAAGGCTAACTAAAAACAAGCTTGCTGTGGACTTCCAGCTAATTTGAAATTTCGAGTTCACTATTTAAGATGACTACGATGAATGTTTAATTTACAACTTCCTGCACATTGCCCAAATATTCTAGTCTCGTTTAAAGGTAGGATTGCATGAATTATTATGAATGGGTGGATTTGTACGGTTGTTCTTGTATAAATATCGTTGAACAGACCAGTCTGATGTTTTACAATCATGCATGGCGAGAAAATCTCGACAAAACGGCGTTTGTTTTCAACGGGCGTCGAGCAGTTATTCTTATGTTATAATTTTGTTTTCTAAAATTGTATTTTTTCGGAATAATTACAGGATATCTAGCGCAATCGATTTGCTCGATGCCTAGAATAATTATTTACTTTACAATAAGTACGATATTTCTCAATAATTCGGTGGTAAATATTTTCGACAACTCGCATTGGTGGCTACTAGACTGAACTGGACCTAATAGTTCATCGGAAATAGTCCGAATTAATTCGTCAGGGAGCCAGACTACCTAACAAGTAGATACAACGCACTTTGACTTCGGGCCACATCAACATGCACAAGATATGGTCGGCCCAAAGGACAAATACGTGTTTGACAAGTATATCAAATCCTCTCCAATTTCACTTATTTGTATTTCAGCTTCGGACTTGCAACCAATCCTGAACGAACCCTTCAGTCAAACTAGTGACGTCACACCGTGCGAGAATAACCCAGTGGTGGATAACGAGGTGTATCAAGTGGTGGGAACTGCTCAAATGGTTCCCGGCCCGGAGCTGGTGGGACAACCCTGTGCAGTGCACGTACCGGTTGCGTCCTACTTAGATCTCGGAGACTTTGCAGGAAATTGTGTCTCGGACCCTGGTCTGTGCGAGTCTCAAAGTGTGACCTGGTCCATTTGGTTGAAAATCGACACACCGGATCGATCTGCAAATGAGTACAAAAACGTCTGGTATTACTTAAGCTCTGGGGGGCAGACTAATGCTGCCAGGGGAATAGCTTTCCTGTATAAAAAAGCGGATCAGAGATTCTGGATCGCGGTAAGTTCCGAACATGTTACGGTTTCACTGCAATTTGACAAAATTAAGATACCACTGGACAAGTGGTTTCATCTCGCATTCCCAGCGGATGTGTCAAGCACGGTGGAACTTGACTTGAAAGTATTTGTCAACGGGGAGATGGTTAATGCGGACGTAACAGAAAACGCAGGTGGAACTCAATCTGATTCATGCACTCATCTTTTCATCGGAATGACAAATACGTGTATTGGTACACACTCCGCTGACGTATACGGTGGCTCTGCTGCATACAGCAATCTGGTTGTGTTCGACGGTCTTCTGAACGCAAAACAGATAGCGAACCTCTACAAGTGTGGATCTGTAGGTATGTATCCATTCTCTCTGAATTTGATACTTCGTTGTATTTCGGTTGTTATTTAAGACAAAAATCTGTATTAAAGTAGGCGAGTGAGAAAGCTTCCGTTGCAATTAATAGACAGGGCCCAGACCAGGAAAAACTAAGGGTTTTTCCTGTCAAGGTTTTCTCAATGGTTTCATCATCCTGAACCTCAACAATTTGATATTAGCTTGGGGGCCACCCTGATTTTTGCCCCTAATTCAAAATGGCCGCCAAAATCCAAAATGGCCGCTAAAATTACATTAATTACATATATACTGCTAATTACGTTTAATATCAACGTTTTTTTTAGTGATTATGTCATCTTGAATGTACCTCCATTGAATTTAGCTCCAGAGCCACCCAGAATTTGGCCTCAAATCCAAGATGGCCGCCAAAATCTAAAATGGCTGCCAAAATTACATAAAATACATATATACTGCTAATTACGTTTAATATCAACTTTTTTTTTTTGGTGATTCTGCCATCTTTAATGTACATCCTTGAATTTAGCTCCAGAGCCACCCAGAATTTGGCCTCAAATCAAAGGTGGCCGCCAAAATCTAAAATGGCTGCCAAAATTACATAAAATATACTTCTAATTACATTTAATATAAACGTTTTTTGTGTGTGTGATTCTGTCATCTTGAATGTACACCCATTGAATTTAGCTCCAGAGCCACCCAGAATTTGGCCTGAAATCCAAGATGGCCACCAAAATCTAAATGGCTGCCAAAATAACATAAAATATACTGCTAATTACGTTTAATATTAACGTGTTGTTTTTGTTGATTTTGTCATCTTGAATGTACACCCATTAAATTTAGCTCCAGAGCCACCCAGAATTTGGCCTCCAAGATGGCCGCCAAAATCTAAAATGGCTACCAAAAATACCCTAATCAGGTTTATACTGCTTCTTGTTTTTTTCAGTGATTTCGTCATTTTAAGCCCAAGGCCATTAAGATTAGTCTGGGGAATACCTAGGATTTATCGTCTAATCCAAGATGGCTGTCAAGATGGCTGTCAAGATGGCTGTCAAAATGGCTGCCAAAATGGCCACCAAAAGCATCATACTTAAATTTAAAGTACATCTTCGTTTTGTCCTGTTAAACTTCACTAAAGTTGGTTTCATTGTGGCGTCCTGAACCTAAGCCTTTTGAAATTAACTTGTGGCTAGCCAAGATTTGTCCGCCCAAATTCAAAATGGCTACCAAAATTACCTTAATCAGATTTAAACGGTCTCTTATTTATCCCCATAATGTAGTATTAATTAATAAGAACCTGGCTCAGACATGTATGCACATTATTTAGGAGAGGATAACTCAACTGTTCTAGGCTGATATGACCCCAAAAAACAACTTGGGATGTGTGCCAACATCTCTATCCGGGGTAAACAGCCCGGAAATGACCACGCCCTTTTTTAAATGACCACGCCCTTTTATCGGAAGTGCTACTTCCGACATAGCTGTATCTTCTAAACCGTTGGAGCTAGACATTTTCTGATGTGCTCAAGATGTTCATTTGATATTTTACAAGAACATTTCTAAAAACCGTTCGGTCAACTTATTACCATACAAATAGATACATACACCGGGAATTTCCATATATATTTAATAATTAAACTTTCCAAACTTAGAGCAAAGTTGGAACATTTGTGTCATCTACTAGAGTTTAACTGACGATTCGGAATTTAAACAATACAAGGATTTTTTTAAAGAAAGAAAACAAGCATTTAATTATTATAAAGTAACACAACAGAGCCCAGGTATGAGAATTATGAGCAGTGTTCATTCAGTGATGGGTTCTTACAACAATCACCTCCCTTGCATTTGCAGTACTTGCAACAATAGATCCAAGCAACTCGCCTTCTGGTTTTGAGATCACAATCTCGGGGACTAAGGAATTACCCCTTCTTACAAAACCATAAAACGCAGCATTCAAAATCAAGGTTCACTTTTCTCTTCTTCCCCTCTCTCCATTCTTGATGCTGTCCTCTATGTAAGTGTCCAAAGACATGGTGGCTTTTGGTCATCTTCCATCAGCAAAACTGCTTTCCAGGCATTCTATGTTGAGTGGCGCACCATCAGATAACAAGACACCAAACCTCTATACATTGGTATATCACAAAGGGAATAAATTGTTTCAGCTGTGTGTGCTTCTCCATTCCTTCGGCTCAACTGCACACACGAGGAAGCTGATGACAGGGTGATGTTCCATGTGCAGGACATTCTAAGTCACCGGACAGGACCTACATCCCTGACTCTGCCACCAGGCGACACAGATGTGTCATCAGGTCAATTTGAGAGATCTTGGCCTCCAAGAGTTCTGGCTCATCCACAACTCAAGAGTGAAAAGATCAATATTAACACTCCACGATATCTACATAACGCTGGGAGACGAGCTCACAAAGTGTTTTCCAGCACTCCATGCGCTGACTGGATCCGATACAACCAGCAAGATATCAACTAAACCTGCAGCCCTGAATGCTGTGTGCAAACCAGAAAATTTCTTCCTGATCCTGAATTTCGACTGTCCGAAGCTAACAGAAAATGCAATACAGATGGCAGAAACATTCTTGGTCAAGTGTCTCAAACCATCAACAGACTTGCAGACATTTGATGACCTGCGTCTCGCTGCATTTGATAGCAATGCCCTCAAGATAGACTTTCAGAAAACCACTTGCATCCAACTAATGCAAGGAAACATATCATGAAGAGCCTATTACCAACAGCAGCTGTGGGTCCAAGCCCCATTTAGAGACGCCACCTTGATTTTGAATGCCGCGTCTTATGGTTTTGTAAGAAGGGGTAATTCATTAGTCCCCGAGATTGTGATCTCAAAACCAGGAGGCGAGTTGCTTGCATGTCTGAGCCAGGTCCTTTACTAAATTATGGGGGATAAATAAGAGACCGTTTAAATCTGATTAAGGTAATATTGGTAGCCATTTTGGATTTGGGCGGACAAATCTTGGGTAGCCACAAGTTAATTTCAAAAGGCTTAGGTTCAAGACGCCATAATGAAACCAACATTAGTAAACTTTAACAGGATAAAACAAAGATGTACTTTAAATTTCAGTAAGATGCTTTTGATGGCCATTTTGGCAGCCATTGTGGCAGCCATTTTAGCAGCCATTTTAGCAGCCATTTTGACAGCCATCTTGGATTAGACGATAAATCCTGGGTATTCCCCAGACTAATCTTAAAGTCCTTAGAATGACAGAATCACTGAAAAAACTCTGACAGAAAAAAACAAGAAGCAGTATAAACCTGATTAGGGTCATTTTGGCAGCCATTTTAGATTTTGGCGGCCATCTTGGATTTGAGGCCAAATTTTGAGTGGCTCTGGAGCTAAATTCAATGGGTGTGCCTTCAAAATGACAGAATCACACACAAAAACCGTTGATATTAAACGTAATTAGCAGTATGTATTTTATGTTATTTTGGCAGCCATTTTAGTTTTTGGTGGCCATCTTGGATTTCAGGCCAAATTATGGGTGGCTCTGGAGCTAAATTCAATGGGTGTACATTCAAGATGACAGAATCACACACAAAAAAACGTTTATACATGTATTAAACGTAATTAGAAGTATATTTTATGTAATTTTGGCAGCCATTTTAGATTTTGGCGGCCACCTTTGATTTGAGGCCAAATTCTGGGTGGCTCTTGAGCTAAATTCAAGGATGTACATTAAAGATGGCAGAATCACAAACAAAAAAAGTTGATATTAAACGTAATTAGCAGTATATATGTATTTTATGTAATTTTGGCAGCCATTTTAGATTTTGGCGGCCATCTTGGATTTGAGGCCAAATTCTGGGTGGCTCTGGAGCTAAATTCAATGGAGGTACATTCAAGATGACATAATCACTAAAAAAAACCGTTGATATTAAACGTAATTAGCAGTATATATGTAATTAATGTAATTTTAGCGGCCATTTTGGATTTTTGCGGCCATTTTGAATTAGGGGCAAAAATCAGGGTGGCCCCCAAGCTAATATCAAATGGTTGAGGTTCAGGATGATGAAACCGTTGAGAAAACCTTGACAGGAAAAACCCTTAGTTTTTCCTGGTCTGGGCCCTGTCTACTGTTGCGGTTTTGTTGTTCTGGTGCATGTTGGAAGGATTACACGCGAATACACAAGGACAATGGGCGAATGTGATTAAATCGTTGCGGTGCAACGACATTTTTGAACATTTAAAAACTGTCGTAGTGCCACTATCAACACGATCTGCACGACGCGCAAGGAAAGTTTAACATAACAAGAACGAACTAACAAGAATCAGAACGTCCGAGGCGAATTCCTCCATGAATGTCAGATCGCTGTGGTTCGCTGGGACTCGGTGTCAAAGGGAGCTGTCTAAAGGAGCTGCCTGTGAACTGTCATGATTTATGTCGTCGATTTGTTTCTTGTTTGCCTAACCCTTGCAAATCTATTGGGATAATATTCCGGTCTATCCTTTAAAGGTCTTTTATTGAAATAACATTACTGCATTCACTCAGTCAACAATGTGTTTTAGCAGCCATTTGAAGAAAAAAAAATGGCCGCCATGGCCGACCGGCCGAGGGCGTTTTTGCGATAGCGCCACTTCAGAAAATATTACATTGGCCATAATACTGATATATACAAAATTGTATACTTGTACATGCATGTAAAACCCCACAATTTTATGCCATAGGGGCTGATATCTGTCTAACTATAATTCGCAAAGGTCACAATACGCTACTATATACCCAGTATGATACGCGTTTCTAAATATCGTGGTGTTACCGCAAACTACATGTACTTATCCTATTGACTTTTTGCTATGGAAACCTTTAAAGGGAAAATCCACCCATAATTTATAATTGCATAATGTTAAAGAGTGTCAATTGCCATTGTGACTTGATTTTTATTTCATTTGTATCGGTTTCGGTAATCATATAAAACAGAGATTTTCTCGCACTGCGCTTACCGTCATGCGAGCCGCCATTTTGTTCTGGTTTATCGGTACACCCGATATATTGCGACGCAGTGTCTGCACCATCAGTACGCAAGCCCGATTGATAGCGGCCCGGCTCGCGCAAGTAATACCCTTTTGTGTACGGCATATACACAATGTGACTGTACATGTGAAAGTTGGCTCAAAATCATACGGAGAAGGACCTGATGCCAAAATTACTAGCTCACAGATTTTCTATTCTTCTCAGAAAATACAAAAATAACGATTGTCGATGTTCTGCACAGAAATGCAATACATGTACTCGCAATAGTCGGGCGCCGTACAACATACGTCTGCATAATGTAGTTGGCCGCGTCAAGGTGGGATACCAGTGCGAACAACAGGCAATAAAGCGATGTGCATTGAGGTGCAGACACTACGTCATAATTTCCCGGGCGAGGCGGAAAATTTGAACAATATGGCCGCGCCCTTGTACTCTTGAATGGCAAGAAATAGTGAATATAATAAGCGCGTGTGTCGTTCTCGATAACAAATCAAAACCAATTTTCTGCGGAGTCAGTATGTTACCATATATTCTTTTAGACTAGGTAAAATATTATTGAGCCTGGAATTTCCCTTTAAATCTCATTTGTGGTTGTTGTTGTTTGTACTATATTCGTTTGTGTAGATTGGCGCCCAAAGATTCTCAACCTTACGATGACGAACGAGGGCATCACTAACACCCAAATACGTTTAGAATGCACGGCCAACGGTGACGTCATCACCTGGAGTTTACTCCCCAAGGACAGTCACAACAGCAAAACGAGTTGGGAGAATTTGACAGCCTCAGAGGGAGCCGGTTACACGATTCAGGCAGTGAATGTGTCTAGATGCATCATTCACTCGACTCTTGTCATTTATCACAACCACAGCTTGCCGCTTGAGGGCGGCCTATTTGCCTGCACAGCGCAATCACATCATCTAAATGAGAAAGCGGACGTGTTAATCTATCAAGGTATGATGTAACTAGATAATGAGCTCAAACCTTTTCAATAGACACTACGTGACATACTTAGCCCTGCATTCAAGTAATTCATTTTGGACATGTACGTGCAGCCGATTTCACGAAACCTTGCGCAATGACGCAATTGTGACAACTTTTGACAACTCCATTCATTTTACCCATGTTTCTTTTTTTGTATTTTAAAGGCAAACAAGTGAATATCATCGTGCGTCGCGATCAAGGTCATGTCGGTAAGTGTGATTCTAGACCGTAAAGGCCGGTTCATACTTCACGCGAATGCGAAGCAAATTTCATGACGCAAACAATTGAAGTTTCATCGTATGAACCGGCTTATGAACCGGCTTCAAGCCAAGTTCGAAAAGTGCTCATCTGTACTTTCTGTTTACACGCACGAGAAAATACTAAATAAATTCGCACGAGAAAATACTATTTTTTGGTATGGAATCATGGAATGTCCGTGTGTAAATTATGTGATTGCTAATGAGTGACCAGGCGACGAACAATGTTCTTTTCCCAAGTCAACACAATTGTAGTAAATTGATGTTCGCAACAACACATTGATTCCAAGTTCCTAAACAAATACACATAGCTACTTTTTTCCTAGCTATATTTTTAGATTTCCATAATATTGAGTCTATATCCAAAATTCGGGGAGTGGGGTCAAATATCGAGCCCTAACAATGTTTTTTTGTCACAAATTGATTTGGTATTTGGTATAATGTGGACATTTATTTAGCAATCAGTAAGCCTCTATATCACTATACATGAATAGGTAAGAAAATGCCGGTGAAACAAAATGAAAACCACACATTTTTATAACCCTCGGCTGAATAACGTGAACCTTGACCTCGGATTATTAAAAAAAATATAAAAAAAATGAAATCGATTCAGCACCCCAGAAAATTACAATTTTGACACCAAGATCAACAAAATTAAGTACCTACAAAATAGGTACTTAATTATGCGCCGTGGTAAATGGTTGCGTTGCTTATCAATAGCAAACCATTTATGGCGGAGTGCATGCAGCGTGCAGCGTGCAGCAGGCATCAACTATCGACAAAAAAACCAACAGACCACGCATGCGTAACATTGAATTGGAAATCGACAAAAGGAACTTGATCAGCAGCACCCAAACTTGCTCACAACCGGAAGCATGACAAAGAAAACACATTTTGTTTGTTGGTTTTCTTTACTCGCACAAATGCTGTGAGCATGCGCATTCCTAATAATGAACGATATGGGGGCCAACTTCGAATTCGAATTGTATTGACACGGCAGCTGGCAGAAGCACGGGGGGGGGGGGGGAGTATAATAAACCGTAAATATACAAAAACATCGTGTACAATATTGTTTTGTCGGTGTGAGTACGAGGTTAGCGCCACAAAAATTCGACTCCATGGTGCGACAAAGGCCGTTTGCACTTTAACCTCATCTCGCATGCCCACGGGTACACTGTCAAACAAAATTACACAGGTTATGTAAACAAAATGTCATGTTTTATATGTACTATACGAACTCGCTTGCTATTTTGTAAAATACATAACCCTTGTTTGGTAAAAGGTTTCATGACAGTTGTGTAAAACGTTACCTGGTACTTAGGTAATTATATTTACACCTTAATTACGTAAACTAGAAAAACATTAGGTGTACACAACTGTTGTTAAATAAAACTTCAGTCCATTTATTTCATATATTTTTATGTTCATTTATGTCTCCCACAACTGATTTATCTTGTTGACTCCTTAATTTCAAATAAGCGAGATCTTGGTTCGTCGACTCCAGGGTTTCCGTATCGTATGGAATGTTACGTTGCCTTGAATGCAGCAACCTACATGTATAATGTCTGAAGTCCCGCACAGTAAGGAGCCTATAGGATTTTGTTTTACGCCAGCTCTTACAGCCGCGGAGAGCCTTGCTATGCGAGTCTGTCTCCGTGGTTTAACATTAGTAAACTCTGTGTCCGTCGACTTTCAGTTTCTCTGCTGCTACTGGCTGGAGGTGGTTCACTCCAGGGGTTTATTTTCTTCGTCCAGGAAGACAACATCGTCTGCATACTTTTGGGAAAAAATCGGAATTCAAATTTTCAAATCGGAAAAGTTTAATATTGGCCTACAGGTTGTGTTTCCAACCAAATATCAACGTACATGTACATGTACAAGTATATGCACTTATTTGTACTACGCACATCTAGTCGTGTGCACACATTATACCTGACATAATGCAATCATAATGAGTTATTGTTGTGACCATCACTACACAAATAGCAATATCCTGTAGTATTTTGTGGTCCAGGCATTTCTCGGTATTGGATACAGTATAACAATCACAATTGGTTTAGAAAAAAAAAGTTACCTTCAAAGACTGCAATTTGTGGCATGCCCCTTGTTCTAACCAACGTCTATTGTTTATGTTGTCCATCTTGCTTCTCTGCGCTGTGCGCGTGTTGGCCTACGTGTTTACCTAACTTCAGTAAAGGTTTACCTAATTAAGTACGTTTTTACATAAGTTATGTCAATTGGCTTCTTTACTTATTCAACATGTAATAAAAAAAATACGTATCTGCGAGGTACTTATTTTCCGGCGAGTTTTACCGAAATTATGTTTGTTTTTACATAATTATTTTTACCTAATATTTTGTTACTAGTCTTTTTAAGAGTGTACGTCACAAACCAACCGATGATTTCTTCATTTTTGTGAAGGCAGTGCTGCCAAGTGAATGACATTTTCCACAAGTCGGATGTGCAATTTTACTGCATGCGTTTTCCACCATTTTTCAACTCAATGTATAGGGATTTTTTTGCGGGCGGTAGGAAACGACGAAACCCAGTTCATAATCCAAGATGGCGACAACTCTGAGACATATTGCGACTCGGCGCCCCCAACCGTTGCGTCAGGCCTCGACGGTTCTTGCTCAGCGGATCAGCAAAAATATCCTTTCATTTGCCAGATGTAAGCAAATTTGTTTAGCGAGTAGGCACACTAAAAATGAATCCCGACCAAAGAAAATATTAAACAAATAATGATGAAATAGGCCCAATACCAAATTTTAGTTGTGTTTAACTTAATACTTGAGTTAAAAACATATATATATATATATATTATATTTAAAAAAGTAAATTGTACTTAATTTATTATGCAGAGACAATGTGGCTAGAACTGACCTCACAGAAGCGTATTTCACTAGGATAGCCCTTCTAATAATTTTAAAAAAAACGTAAGCTGCATGTATGATTACGCCCCTTCCCAATAAACACAATTAAAAAACAATAGTCTTACATACAAAAATTATATGTATTATATTTAAAAAAAAGTGAATTGTACTTAATTTATTAGGTTTCATCAACATGAAAATGTGTTAAGACAACGCTATTACTAAACGAGTCAGTAGTACATAAACTATATTTGGTTAAATTAGCTATGTATACATTTGCACTAAATAACTTTTAGAACTAAATATAATATAGGACATAGCTATATACGCAGGTAATTATTACAAATGTGCGACGTCACTATGACGTTGCGCCGTCAATTCAATTTCATAACGTCTCGTTTTCAACAAAAGTTGCCAACGGATTTTATTTAAAGTGCAGTATAATTCAAATCTGGAGCTTTCGATTCGGGACAGGAGACAAAGAAGACGGCAAGCCAACATCCTCTTTGTCCCCCGTCCCGAAAAGAAAGCTCGCTATATATTAGTGCCCTGGTTGGGCTGATACTGGACCTCGCCTTCACCTATATAGTTATATTACAAAAACTGAAGAGCGCACTTATCACGTGACCCCGTTCCGACAAGGATGCATAGACGCCATTTTGTAAGTGGGCAAAAAGTGCGCGCAGCAAAGAGATGCCGGGGTGAGATGCCTAAGACCTGTGCGTGCTTTGGCTGCACAAATCGGAGCAGTGTCAACAAGACCAGGAACGTCTCTTTTCACAAGTAAATACTTTTTAGGATAGAGATACCGGCAGTATAGGTTGCTAACTACCACGATCAACCCAATAATGTCACCTGTTTATGCTTTATTTACAAACAAATCTTTGATTGATTTTGAGTGAAACCATGGTGGTTTCCAAGCAACATGCAAAATTGGCCTGTCATATCATCGTGTCCGATACAACTGCAGTCCACTGCTTCGTCTGCCACTTTATGACCTCTTCAGCCATGAGCAATCTCTTCGAAAATCCTGGATCCACCATTGGCTTGGGGCGGGGGGGGGGGGGGGGGGGAGGGTGGAAATAGAGATAAGATTTACTGATGAAACTATCTGTCCAAGTGCCACAAGCAATATAACTTCAGACCAACATTAAACGGCCAATACAGTTTACTAAAATTATAGCTGCCGCGTCGTTGAAGTGCATGGTTCCTACGGGTATTTTACTATCGTGTTGCCCACTTACAAAATGGCGGACGAGTTTCTATAATATAACTCTTCTATGCCTTCGGCTCGGTTAATAGCAGCCTGCAGTTTCCCACGCCGGTCGCGTATTATCACGCAGATAATTATCATAAATAGGCGAATCTACACCACACTGCTGGCATACCAGCAAATCATAAATATACAGATTTATCTCTGCAGACCAGCCACTAACAACTAACATACAATCCTATGATACTTCACAAAGCAGAACTATTGCAGCGGTTTCTCCTTGCTATTTTCTTGCAAAAGCACTTTATCTTTAACTAAACAAAAACAATAGTCTCATAGAAAACGGAACAAATTCAAATAACCCAGTGTTACACGTCCATCAATTTAATGTCCTTCCCATGTGACCGAGAATCGTTCTAATAATTACAAAAGAACGTAAGCCGCACGTGTGATTACCCCCCTACCAATAAACACAATAACACTGTATTTGTGTAAAAGTTAAACTACTGAATATTCATGACGCGAGGGGTCTAGAGAAGCCCATTTATGATAATTATCCCTACCCTCCTAGGAAAAAAAATACGCGACCGGCGTCTCAAACTGTTGTTCCCTAAGTAGATGATAAACACTGGGTGGAATTAACGTATAAGTATGTATAAATTATAATAATTGTGGTACAGATATACACTAAATCGTGATATTCTTAGGGTAAAACGGGAATCGAAAGTATTTACTTGAATTGGTTGATGTATTTACCTTGTTAGCATAGTGTAATTTACGTGTATGGTATAGTAGTTAGGCTTATCATAGCATTTGTACCTTTTACTGAAACCAAAGTGGAATAAGGTAAGATACACCGTTTGCAGATAACAAAAATTACTACCGAATTATTAAGAAATGTCTTGCTTATTTGAAATTAAATATTGATTGTAGGCAACCAACAAAATGATTGCGCTAGATATTAAGTAATTGTTCCGAAAAATTGAATTTTATTTTAAAAAAAATTACTATCGCCGGACGGCAATCGCAAACAAATTCTCTAAGAACCACTGCCCGACGCCGGGTGAAAACGACCGCCGTTTTCCTTGCTTTTCTAAGCATGATTGTAAAACTTCGGGGAGGTCCGTTAAAGGGAATTTACTATAAAAAACAACCCCTCCAAATCCACCTATTGTGCATGATATTTCAAGCAATTACCAATGGTGTATCCTACCTTGAAATTCGAGCGATTCACAATACCTAGAAGCTGCCGTTGGAGGCGCAAATCCTGCTATACCCGCAGTGCATCATGGGAAAAAGTCGGCATCAGTTTGAAAAACGGTATTGATTTTGCATAAACTCATCAGTGTTTACGTCTTTTTGGACGCGCACGATTACAATTCCAATTTTTGTCTGCAAATAACAATGTTTTAACCAACGACGCTTCGGGATATATTTATGTTTATGATGTACCTCGCGTGAACAATGAAGAATAGATATTTCACTACAATATGATATAGGGAAGAAGTCGACCGTAAAGTTTAAAAGTGGCTCTTTTGAGTCAAACGCTTGGTGGCGCACTGCATTGTGAATCGCCCGAATTCCAATAAAGTCATAATTGGTTTACCATTAGAGTTTGTAAAATGTTACCTAATTGTTTTTATTAACAAATTTAATAACTTGAATTTTACAAAAACCCTTACATATAATACCTTTCGTGTAAAGTTTTATTAAACGTATTAGCATGTTTGTATAGCACATTGCAATTATGTAAATTTGTACGCAACCTTTGTATTTTGTCTCTGTGTGTAGGCTTATTACATGTAGAAATAACACTTTAATTCGCGACATTAGTTGGTTGTATAAACTGGGAATGTCTTAACCCTAACCATCCCAAATCCTCCAAAATCCTCTTTACAAATTGCAGGGTTTTTCAGAATTGATATCAATTGGAAGTTGATGCATCGAAATTTGCTGGATTGAGGGCGTTTGGTTTGTTGACACTGTAGGATAATGTAGGATCCGGGTCATAAGACCTTAACTAATGCTGGATCATAAAAATGTGGCAGGATTGAGGTTACTTGGGTATTTATTTAAATGAGTATTTTGGAGGATTGAGGTTATTTGTTACTTTGTACTTTCACACTGCTCATGCTCTATGCACATTTTCCGTAGAGCTTCAGTCAAAGTGTAAGTTATGTGTAAGGTCCGATAATCAGTTGTACCTCTTCACAGATGTGTAATCAATTGTAAAGAAAATGTGGAATAAATTAGGAGCAGTATTTGAAAAAGTCAGGTTTTTTTCCCACTTTACTTGAAAATGTCACCACACCAGGGTTCAATTTCATAGACCTGCTTAAGCAAAAAATGTTGCTTAAGCACAAAAACCCTTGCTTAATATATCAGGTAAGGAGCCAAAATTTCATGCGATTGTTAAGCTAAGCTAACCACACCTAAGTACCAATCACAAACAATATACATCACCTGTAGTTGTGGCTGGTAAGCTGGTTTTACTAAGCAAGAATGTTTTGTGCTTAAGCAATTTTTATGCTTAAGCAGCTCTATGAAATTGGCCCCAGGAGCCATTATTTTACAGGGTGCTTCAGACTGCCATTTTTTAAAAAACAGTCCAGTAAAGTATTTTGTGATTATTTGGTCTTTTTGTTTTTATGTTTGCAAATGTTGTAAATTTATCTAGGCTGTTCTTTTGCAGATCGCCAAACTTTGCCCGGAACTGAAAATATGGTTTGTAAGTTGCTAAGGAAGAATGTTAATGCTAAGCAAATGTGTGTGCTTACATGTTTTATGAAGTTGGCCCCTGGTTGTATAAAGATAGTTGTTCTAGTGGCTTGGCATACACGGATTGCGCTAATCTGATTGGCCTAAATGCTTATATGAGGTAAATAAGGCGATGACTTTAAATGAACGGGCTATGGACACCAACTTTATGTGCACAGAATCGCAGACTGGTTTATTTAGACTTCCCTCAATCACAGAAATACCAATATTATTTACCGAGCGAATACTGGGACTAATACATGCATATAGAGGGCGCTCTATAATGAAAAGAACCACGACAGACAGGCAGTGTACGATCATTCGCAATTAACGTGAGACTAGCGCAAGTCTAGGGCTAAATATTACGCACATCCCAAGGAGGGACAATTCGAACCGCACCACACGATCGCCCTCTTAACCCACCAGCTCACAACCGCAGCGCGTAGCAGCAATTATGTACCCGATGGAAGGACTATAGTTACGCCAAGCGCACGCAGGTTTGTAAGACAGATCATTGGAGACAGTAAGGGTTGTAGACATTAATACATAATGTAATAGTATGTTGTACGTACGCGTTCGCCGAAAAGAGAGTTGACTTATTTCCATTGTTCTGAATACAGCTTCAGCTTCGAACTAAGGTGGTAATTGACTCTGCGTTCAGTTTGGTTCTTCTTCTCCTTCGCCTTGTCTGCCGAACTCTTCTGTTGGCTCTTCGGATGTTGAGTATCCGGTCGCACTTCGGCCCTCATATAACGAATCGCGTGCCAGAGATTCGGACGGGGAACCATCAACTGATGTCTGTTCTATCGGCCGAAAAAGGCTAGAAACGAACGTAAAAATCAAATGCAGTATTTTAGTTCCGAGTCATCATATAATGGTTTGACGGCACAATATAATTACGCACAAATATCAACAGTCCACTCTTAATTGTGCATGCGTTTCCTATTATGTAACACAATTCAGCACAGCTTCAGTGTACATACAGTTGTTAGACAGCACAAAATGACTCGCGGGTTGTGCTGTTTTAGGTTGTCTATGCACCACCCTGTGGACTACACTGGACATGGGATTTCCCCAGGGAGATACTGTACACACTATGCACAAAACAGCACATCCTCATCACTACAGTCGGTTTACTGCACAATGATTCCGATGGAACAGTGAAGCACAGTTGTTGGACAGCACAAACTGTACTCTGATATGATTATCCCTCTGAGGAGTACTTAGTGCAATGCACCAAAATATACCGCTTTGTGTTTTTGTGCTGCTGACCACTGCAACTGACTCAAATAGTGACTTCTGCATAGGAGGGTTAAACGCTAGTTACAAACAACCACATAATTCAAGTGTCGATCGCAAAAATTTCTGACGAAATTTAATGTGAGAGTTGGTAAATTTGAAAGATAGCCGGGAAAACTTATACTTACACGACATTCCAGACAACATATGGGACCGGGATGTAGGTAGTGGCCGATGTGCCACGGGGAATGCCAACCATGTCTAGGGTTCGTCGCGGGAGAGGAGGACGAACTGATGCCCTGAACCGTTGCAGCGTGCTCTTAACCTCGCCGAAGCTAGGAGCGTTCACCTGTTGGTCGCGAGCTACTCTTGAGAAGACCTCATTGTAAGCCCGTCTGACCGGTAGCGAAGGGTGCCTTCTGATGACGCTTTTGATTTCCCGTACGAACTCGAATCGATCCAATCTGTCAGTCTCCGGAATATGGGTGTGTTCAGGCTCTCGGTTGCCCTGAACCACAATGTCTTCCCCCGCACCAAAGTCATTCGTGTGCAAGGGGACTCTGCACTGTCGGTCGGTACATCTCCAGTAGACCTTCCTACCCGCGACAGTCTGGTTTCTTTGGTATCTGTAGCCGTTATAAACAAGAACTACGCCACCCCGGCGTTCGCCAGGCATGAGATAGGCGCCCTGACTTGCCATTTTAGCAACCAGTCTAATCCACTACGCGTACGGTGTATAGTTATGGTGTGCAGCTAACCCATGTCAACTTACTTCTGTATACATGTGAATAGCTTCTGGCTGATAATGGGTCGAGGTTTCAAAATTATTTACGAATGATTACATCCCGCGTGGCTTGCCATATCAACGCAGGCCGTTGTAGCATGATTTTCAGACTCGATGAATTACAGACTTATTGGTAGTATTGCGCATGCTTATTGAAGTAATGGTCGTGATAATGAGGAGGTCAAAGTGCCTTCTTATTCCTCCATGGTTTAGCCAATATAGGAGAAATGTCGAGTCCGATTTTCACATACGACACCAGGATGATGATCTATCATCGAATACGGTTTACCAACTGCGTTCATTATGCCTGGGTAATACATGTATATTCTTATGGTATGCTATCCCCACACGTACATTCTGCTGTGTGGGAAGAAGCTATGCTGCGATAATTGCCATGCCACCGCTCGATAGGGTTCGATAATCCGACGGTTCATTATCATTCTGAAGGTTCAATAGTCGGAAGGTTTATTGACGCAGGGAAGCGCGTGCCTTCGTCGGTAGTGCCAGCGGTAACTGCTCGATATAGTCCATCGAAGGTTATTCAATTATTCGCAAGGTTCGTTATTAGTCCGAAGGGTACAGTCGGCAAATATAATGAGGTCAACTAATCTTAACTGACAAAAGTAAAGGGACGTGGTTGTCAATTCGGACTAATGAACCTTATTGTGTGTTTTTCATGTTGTGCATTGTACGTGTGCATTGGTGCCGTGTGTAATTTATGGACGCTATCTAGACAAACAACTTGTATTGTACATTGAATGAAAACGGCATAAAAAATAAGTGCGCACTACAACATCGTTGCTTAAAGCAACCGGGTTTTTTTTTGTTTATGCTTGAATTATCAGGAATGGGGGATTTGGGGGTTGTATTTTATAGAAAATATCGTTTAACTGACCTGTCCAATTTTTTGAATGCCGAGAAAATGCAAAGGAAAAAAGGCGTTACTCCTTACAATTCGTATTTTCATTTGGTCCATAAATTCATCCACATTAACTTCCGCGTCAGTTTATTGAGCTTTATTTTCCCTTCGCACAAAATGCAACAAAACCACAAAGTAGAAAAAGAAAATAACCAAAAATACAGAAAAAATACTGAGGATTCGAACCAACAACCATTGGACATGGAGGCTGGTACATTATCCATCAGAGTACCGCATACCGTTAACTTTAACGAATGAACTCCGTCTGATATCTACACACTACCAGATTTATTACAAGCTGCCAAATTTATTGTACAGTACAACCATTTTACAATCATGCACACCCTATATGCAACCAGAACAACTATACAGAAAATTCCATACACATTTGGTCCATAAATTCATCCACATTTTCTTCCGCGTCAGTTTATTGGGTTTTATTATTTTCCTTCGTACAAAATCCACTAAAACCACAAAGTAGAAAAAGAAAATAACAAAAAAGTAAAGAAAAAACCCCGAAGGATTCGAACCCACAACCATTGAACAAGGAGGCTGGTACATTATCCATCAGGGTACCGCATATCGTTAACTTAATCCAATGAACTCCGTCTAATATCTACACACTACCAGATTCATTAAAAGTTGCCGAATTGTATACCTTTTACAACCAGAATCGTGAAAAGGCGAAATATAAATACACACATTTCTGTACACATTTAGGTCTATAAATTCATCCACATTTTCTTCGGCGTCAGTTTATTGAGCTTTATTTTCCCTTAGTACAAAATCCAACAAAACCACAAAGTAGAAAAAGAAAATAACAAAAAAGTGAAGAAAAATAATCAGACGGAGGATTCCAACCCAGAACCCCATGACTTTATTTCCCCTTCGTAAAAAATCCACCAAAACCACAAAGTAGAAAAGTAAAAAAAATAATAATAATAATAATAACAATACAAATAAATCCGGAGGATTCGAACCCACAACCTTTGGCTGGTACATTATCCATCAGAGTACCGCATATCGTCAACTTAATCCAATGAACTCCGTTTGATATCTACACCTTGACACTATCAGAGTCAGGAAAATATGGTGGCCCTGAAGGGACTACGCAGATCGTGAACATTGACGTCAATATTCACGACAAATTTCACGACTTTCCTCAAAGTCGCGAATATTGACGTCAAATTTGACGTCAATATTCACGACTTTCCCAAAAAGTCGCAAATATTTTGACGCGATTTTTTTCCACAAGCTAGGTTTTGGCTAGTCTTGCTCCAAGACTGAGTTTTTCATTTGTCCGGGGCGCGCCGTCCGTCTATGCAGTTGTTCATCGATCATCCATACTCAGAAAAAGGGCTTATTGAGGGCGCCCTCGATTGTCACGAGAGATCAGTGGATTTGTTTCACTGATCTCTATAACTGGATAGGTCGAGCGGCTCTGCACGTGAAGCCATCAGCGGCCATATTGGGATATTAAAAACATTGCAGGCGTACACACGTTTGTATAGCGCAAGACCGAGAAAACGAATGTAATATCACAGGAAACGAAGTTAACATCACAAAAACAATCCAGTTTGATCAGGAAAATTAAGTTAAACATAATAACACCCAAGAATTACATGTATACGCCAAGTTTCAATGTTAAATAGGCCTATTTTTTGGAAAAGATACGAGACATTCGTGTGAGACGATGCAATGCAGTGCAAAGTCTATAAGATATGTCGGACAAGTATTTTCAAGAATTTCCAACTTCTAAATTTTTTTATTTTTTTTTTGGGGGGGGGGGGGGGGGGGGGTTGGGGGGGAAGAATTCCACATCATAACCTTATGCACAAACCACAGGAAAAGGCTAAACGAGTTTTTTGGGATTAAGGAAATTCTTGAAATTGTTGGTTTAATTTTATATCCAGACACTAAAAAGTGCCAGTTTTATGATAAAATAAAAAAAATGTTGAAAAAATTGAAAAAATGTCAGTGTGTTTCAGGAAAATTTAATTGGCACATCATGGTTTGTTCGTGGGGTTTTAAGGCAGTGTCCAGATTTGGAATCAACCTAATGTTTAGTAAATATTTTAGAAAGGGTCCCAAAAATTCTTGCTGGACAAGTGGACAGAAAAAATTAATTATGTGGTTTTGAGCTTAAACCATAGAGCTGTATAATATAAGATACAGCTCTATGGCTTAAACTATGAACTTGAGAAACTTGAAATAAATCACAATTAAAAATATCAATCACATGTGTAAATAATGACATAAGTCACACAATGGATTCAATTTTGCTTAATGCTTTTATTTTACATTAATACACCACATATAACTACTGCCATAGTAACAATATGCTTATTATGTATTGTTTACTGATGTTATAAATCCAAATAAAAAACAATTAACCCCCGACTGTTTATGAATTTAAAACCAAAACAAAACTTGCGATGTCATTTTAGAATAATAATTGTTGATACTATGCAAAGATACATTTGGCAGCATTCTTCACAGGTCAAATTTTAATAGGACACCCTTGTACGGCTTTAACTTTGAATTGTGAGTGTTTCTAGATATTTGTGCGATATGAACACAATATTAAAGATTTGTACACCACAATTTTTGTTTTGTAAGAAAGCAAAATAAAACCATGATTGAAAAGCAAAATTTGACAGGGCGGCATAACATTTTAACAGGGCAGCATAAAAATATGACAGAACAGCGTAACATGTACACAGGGCGGCCGCTACCCAGTGATTGTGGAGAACACTGACTGAAAACATCCCTGTCATTTTTACATCTGTATAATTTGCTTTAAATATTAACAATACAATTTTAACCAGATTTGTCAGTTTTCATAAAACACATGTTCAATATATTTCCATGTTACAAAGATAGGTTTGTGACTGTTTTATTATCTGTACTTATATTGTTGAAACATGAAATGCCAAGATGCCGAGTTCTGCAATATATTTGCAGCATATCTATAGGGATGTGGAACACCGAGATAGCTTATCTTGAAAAACGTAGTTGGTCAATTAAGCTTCCGTATTTACTGATGGTTAAACAAAATAAGTTTTGACATTCGCTGTCATCTGTTGTCCCTCTGTCATAATGGGAGCAGTTCGTCCTATGACTTGTCCAGCCGTAATAAGCTGTACAGACTGACATCTTAGTAGCAAGAAGTGGACTTGGGTAAACCAATTAGCTGCAGTGTACAAAGAAAACAAATATACAGGTATAAATTAAATGCCAAGGAAAGAATGTTGTAACATTACGCTATTTTAAAAACACAAAATTCTCAATTTATTTGGCATACCCATTTCTTCAGAGAGTGAAATTTCATTTGAGCACTGTAAGGAATGTCATCAGGACTACGTTTTTAAGAGAAATTTGTGGACGAAAGTGAAATTGTTCTGAAGTATTGGAAATACGTGTCTACATCCTTCCACCGTGATAGCCTTGGCCTACACCATGCATTTAATAATACTATTATTATTATTATTAATAGGTGGCTCTACACTTCCAGAATTGTGAGAGAAAAAACTGTGATCATTGCGATATTGGGATAATTCTACAAAACATTAAATTTATGCACGTCAAATAGTTCATGACACAATAGGTTGTGTATGAATGTGTACACAAATTACCACTATGAACTGTTTGACGTGCAAGTCAACGGGACAGTCTTCATGGAATGGGTACAAAATTGGTCTGAAAATACCTGTATTGTGGAATTCAATCATATTGTAAGGGTATCCTAGACCTAGCCGTTAGAATTTGAATTGTTGCGTCGTCATAGCTACGCTGCTTGTATCGCGTCATTATCTATTTTTTGTCGCCGGCGGCTACCTGACCTACACTACAATTTAGACGTATAGCCAAATGTGGTTTCTTACACGTCCGGTCAGGTAGCCGCCGGCGACAAAAAAATAGATAATGACGCGATACAAGCAGCGTAGCTATGACGACGCAACAATTCAAATTCTAACGGCTCTTACCCAAAAATAGCACAATGACTACAATGACCGTGATAGTCTTAGGCATTTCGTCTGGTGTTGACCTTTGCTAATGTGAGTTTTATTTTATAAATACCTAGAAACACTCGAACATCGCGAACGTTAAGCAATTCCTCCAGTTTTTGGTCACGTGACATTAACGGCTAAATAATAAATGAAAAATCACAAATAGTCAGAAATATTTGGTCTGGGAACCAGACTATAATAATCGAATACTACATTAAACAAAAACGACTTAGTACGCATGCGGGGGCGAGTAGCTATTTGAGCTATGCTTGGAATGTCCTCGGAATTTTCCGGGTTCACGTGATCGATGCGCCAAGACCAAGTTAGAGGAAAAGATCCAGGAATCTGGCGATAATTAAGGGCGCCCTCAATAAGCCCAGATAATACGGACGGCGCGCTGCGGAACAAATGAACAGGCTAGCTTGGTCTTGACCAAGACTAGTTACTTCACGGCTCGCTATCCCATCAATGTACGCTCGACCTATCCAGTTATAGAGATCAGTGGTACCGTGCGGGGGTCGCTGCCACTTTACGCATCCGCGGAGCTTAGAAATAGGTGCAGATATGGATCGCTGCAGATGGGCTTCCAAAAAACAAAACATATAATATAAGCCTAAACGATACACTGAGTTGTAAACCATAACCAGGCGTAAACAAACGGTGCAGTTCCTGCACGACGCAGCCTGGAAAGATCAGGGTCAACTATCCTCGGCGGATCTTGCGGCTTTCTTAAGAGGTCTCGACTCCTTTTTTTTAAGTTCAGTGCCTTTCCATAGCATTCGAAAATCAAGAATGGTTTTTGAACTTACAAAGTGTCGGGCATCAAGTCCAGTAGATCCTTCTTAGAATTAAATAACAGTAATAATTTGAAGAACATGTAGGAGGGTAATATAGCTATATATAAGTAACACTTTCTTTTGACATATAGTACAGGGACTACCCCATTAGAGGTCAAATCATTATCAAAATATAACTAAGATCATTATTTTTCACTAAAATGTATTTACATTAGCTGGTGTTTGCAAATGAACATGTTTCATGTTGGCGACGCAGCAGGTGTGACAGGGTTCGAGACTTGGTACAGACGCATAGTTTTCAAACGGCGCTGTCCTATCCTGCGGAGATATAATGTACGATATGTGGGTTTACGTGTATGTCTCTATATATGTCAGAAAATACTGATTTGAATCACCATCGAAATAAATTGGCGGGTCAGTTCTTGAGGGTCACACAACATTATCTCCAACGTATTTCTACTCAAAAATATGTACGGACCATAATCACTGGAAGAGACACTTTGGCGGAGTTAGCAGAAACACACCCGACGCGCAAGAACGTATGGCAGCAAATGACTTCGATGTCCAACGTACGGGGCATTAAAAACGCCCTTATTTAACCCAACCTTTATTCCATTGTTTGGTTACGCAACACTGAGACAGACAGAGCTTTCACATACCCAAGTCAGTAGCTCGTATACACTGAATACATGAACTCAATTCATCTCAAACCTTAAAGCATTAGTAAGAATCGATACTTTTTGTTCCTTTGAAATCTTGACAAAGGGTGTAAAAGGAACGTAGTACAAATCAATCAAGCAGCGACAATAGCAGCCCAAATATTGCGGTTCAGTTTCACTTGGGAGTCTTTTTGTTTTGGTCGTTTTGTTTTAGCCGTAAATGTGTCACATTGACTAGGGGAAAAGTGTCAGTTTAACCCAGAAAGGAATAAACATTGCACTACCTTCATTCACTTCCGAAGTGAATATTCTCAACCCGCTGCTTAAAAAGGGTGACCAAATGTTGAAATTGAATGATAAATGACTAAACTAGTTTGGTATTAAAAGCGTGCAAAATCTTTTCTCGCACGAACTTGAATGCTAGAGTTGGTGAATTTGAATGCATTTTGTTTCAATAACCTATATGTTTTAGCGTTCATACTTATACCTATACTTTTATTTGTTGGTGGCGTTCTGTTGATATAGTCCGGGAGCCAGCTCCTAGAATATGTCGTTTCGTTTCGGGAAAAGGGTTTGGCACTTGTATATGGAAGGGAGGTGTCACTGAAGTAGTTTGAGACCGCGTGTAAGCATCCAAGGTGGCAGCAAGATACTTTAATTCATCAATATCTCAAGGTACCCCCGCCTTGCTACTCACATCCCCCACATTTATATTTTGTAGAAACCAAAGTATAGGCTGAGTAAAAATAAACGATTACATCAAAGTCAATTTTTAGAAATAGAATAAGTGTGCCCAAAATGTCCGGCTATTCTGAATAGATCATTCACATGTCATTATTGTGGAGCTAAACATTGCGATTGTGTAAGGTCCTGGTTATTGTTTCCTCCATTCATTTCTATTCAAAATCCCATTTTGAAACAATTGATTAATCATTCCACAGCAACACGACACTCGACCCATATTTTGTTATTTGCGTGCATTTTAATATACGTACACCTAATTGCAGAAAGTTCAAAGTGAACAAATAAAATTGGCAAGGCGGGAATCGACCCTGCGACCTCCGGAATTCCGGACCGGCGTTCTACCAACTGATCAATTTTGCCCTGTGTTTAACGGTCTTTCAAATTGTTAGTATCTTTTCTTTGAGGGCGCTAGTCATAAGTCATAAACACCAGAATACCGTGTGACCAGGGATCACGCCTAATTTTAAGATACAACCTGGGGAGCGAGATTGTGGTGATCACTCAATGGGGATATACATGGTAAACCAAATAGGTAAATTTGCATACATTTCAAAGTGATCAAAGACATTGACCCACCTTGCCAATTAAAATTAAAACAATATATATATCACGCACATATAATTCTCAGACTAATGTTTTTAACCTAATTTTGAAATCCGCCGTATTTTTGGCCGCATGAGGGCGCTGTAAGACGCCATTTTCTGAGTACTAACACATACAAAATATTGAAGTAGTTTTAGTAACTTTACTTTTATCTAAAAATTGAATATTAAAAAAATATATATTTTGGAGCTGACGTGAATTATCTCCTAATCACTTTTAATTATACCCCCAAATACCGTGAGCACAGCGCCCTCTACGTTCAATAATACGGCCTATTGATTAATATCAAGACGAATTTGATCTGTGAATGCTGCCCTTCGGCAACAGCCTAAACGAATTTGACATTATTAAAACAATCAAACGCTTTTACCACACCAATTTAGTCATTTATAGTTCAATTTCAACGTTTGCTCACCCTTTGATCACATTCGTTGAAGCTGTTGCCGAAAGGCAGCATTCACAGATCCAATTCAAACTTATGTTAAATGAATTAGTCTGATATGTGCGTGAGTCAAGCACACACCAGACTAATTTATTTCACATAAGTTTGAAATCGATGATATCATACGAATTTGACCCCTGGATGTATGTTGCCTTACAGCAACAGCTTAGACTGTGGTGACGAATATTCGAGAGACAAAGTCTAAATAGAGTCACCAACAATTTGCAGATAAATGGCAAATGACCTAATTTGTTTATTAAAAGCGTGTAATTTTTGTTGTATTTCTCCGGACGAAATTGATGGCAAAAAAGCAATAAGATAAGTAGTTTGTGGTAGCACCATGTGACATTCTTTTGGTGTGTGTGGTTCGAAAAAGAAACGGAGGGATCTCAACGTTTCGGACAGAATGCCCTGCCCGTCGTCAGGAGACTGTGGGATTTAAACGGTAAAGCGACATCTGGCGCCCCACCCACCATCACCTCCCAGTCTAACGGGTCCTATGTACTCTATAGGACACGTAGTTCTCCAGCCTATGGATTTTCTATATTCTTGGCAACTTTTCATTTTGGTCCCTTCCTTCACACTGACAAGCCCCAGTGATCATATAGCGTCATGTATGAGTACCCCTCAGTTGCATCCTTCGTTTGCCAAGCTCCATATAACCCCGCTTTACCCTTGTAATCCTTAGTTTCCTGACGACTGGCAGAGCATACTATCCAAAACGTCGCGTTCCCTCCAGTTCCGTTTAGAACCACACAACTAACAAAAGCTAATTACCACATGTACATGCTACCGCAAACTACTTATCTTAATTACATCTCATATTAAACCAAATACAATTATTGAAACTCGTTATAGTGTGCAATTATTGAGCGGCGCATAGGGATTCGGCTAGATTTGTTTTTATAATAAACAATATATATAAATACAAAAACAAAGCCGTGGTGGCAATTAGATGACCAAGAAACCATTCAGGAGCGTTGGTGGCGCTGTAATAATGTGGAATTGCAGTAATGGTATGAGCCAGCTGTGGTATTTCCTTTAGATACCAACCTCTGGGCAAACCACCCATTGTTATTGTTTAGGCGTGCCGCACTGGCAGGGCAACAGCTCGTACTAGTGGTCACATTAAACAGGTCAGCGGTCAAGATATTTACTATAAAACATGAATTTCCTAGGCAACCCATCATTTTCGAGCATTACATTAAATGGTGCATGTATATATAATCCCTTTAAGCTATTTTTGTAGTTAACGCTGCTTAATATTGTTTTCGTGTGTGATCACAACTGTTTTATTGACTTATTGATTTCCATGCTTTCACACACAAATATTGAACAAATACAATAGTAATAAATAAACTAATTAACCAGAACATAATACATGGACTTCATAATTCAGACTCATAATAAGGGAATAAATAATAAGGGAATAAATGTGTGTTCGAGAGGTTTTAATCACTCCGTTTAATACCGCTTGGAGTCTGGGTGCTGATAATTATCAGCACCCAGATTCCAAGCGGTATTAAACAGGGTGATTAATACCAACCGAACACACATTTATTCCCATTCATAAATACCTTTTTTGTAAAATTCGGCCAAAAAAGCCCCGAAAATCCCGGGAAATTGTCGCAAGTAGATGTCGGTGTTTCGCCATTCTGTGTGTGTCAAATGACATGTTTCCGCCTCTGTCGCTCTACACAATACATGCAATAAAGCGTATTTACTATGAACCAGACTATTACTGCCACTGGCAACCTCGTTCCCAGGGTGTCGAGCTGTACACGCCCAACACTAACCGCTCTTACTATTGGAGACGAGGTACGGTTGGAAATAAAGTGAGCCCTGGTGACGGTTATAATGCAACATCGCGTGACATTGGTTTGTTGCCAGCTGATGTTGAACACTTCTAGCCATGTCTTTATCGTCCGTTTAATACCAGCCACGTGACGGGCTCTAGACCAATAGGAATGCCTAAACTGTCCCAGGTATTTATGAATACACATTAATTTAATTTAAGTGGAATAGAGATACACATCATCTAAGTACACTGTATTATTATAATTATGATCTTAGTACCAACGAGGGGCATTATACGAGTATGCCTGATACAGTGTTAACTGGTAACCGTTTGTTGTTGTTATGAACTGAAAACCACTCAAACTGTGACGACCGACCGTTCATTACTTTCCCAAACCGTGTACACATGTATAGCCATACATGATTCACGTGAAAAACGTAGGTAAAGAATACCTTTTTCTTTTTGAGATCTTTAGTCGAGTCATTGCAAAGAAGTTTTTGCCTCATATTGTGATTTTCTAACACAGTGATCGCCTAAATCATTTTTTTAAGTGTTTAATCCATTAAGAAAAGTGAAATAAACGATCTCTGAAAAAATACCTCTGCCACATGTACGCGTGGGAATTCATGTACGCGTTTGTTTAAGACATCGGCCGTATCTTAAGTCCGACGCCTGTTTTTGTACACTTTACAGGTTGCGATTTGTTAATAGACACAAGATCGATTATTGAAAATACGGAGAAACTACATCTACCATCGCGCTTGGGAAACACGCCAATGACCAATTCTGTTTATATAAACAAACTATTTCTATGACGTCACTCTACTGTTAAAAGTGTGGATTCGCATCGACGAATTGACGCTTTGGACAACAAGTGTGGATTTGATCGTATCCACAAATCTTTAGTAAAGTGTGGATTCGGAACTACGAATCAAACTTCATTAGGGTTATTCTTTGATGCAATCAACGTAGTAGCCAAACTACTAGGGTCCTAGCGGATGTCCATGGGCCTATTTCACGAAACGCTAAGACGCGTCTTAGGAAGAGTAACTCGTCCAACCCACGACTCGTCCTAGGATCGATTTCACCAAAGTTAAACCGCGTTTAACACTTCCTTAGCTGAACTCGTCTTAACATAAGATCGGTCGAGGGGTCGTCTTATCTCATTAATACGTGCGTTAATCTGTATATTGTCTAAAAAACATTGCATTATTAAAATGTTTGGTGCTGCTAATGCATGTACATTGTGATACAAAGCTCATTGCCATTAAAGCATAATCGATGATTACAGGGTTCTAAAAGGATTTCTAGCAAAACTGGCCGGTTGGATATACTTTGGCTACGGAACCGAGTGTAAAGCAGCAGAAAGCGGCGACAATCATGGCCTACAAATTGCGGTTCATAGTCTTTTTGTTTAGGTCGTTTTAGCGGGAAAACGTGTCACACTGACAAGGAACAAGTGTCGGTTTAACCAAGAAAGGAATAAACATTGCATTACTTTCATTCATTTCCGGGTCATGTGCACTGGGCTAAACTATAGTTTTCTAATAGGGTGCTGCGTAGCACTAAGACAATATATTGTGAAGACTTTAGATAAATAAAGTGCTCACCCTTATTATTGGCGTTTTTGTGTTACTGTCAACACAAGCCCTAAAGAAGGACGCCAAGTCCGAAAATTCGGTCCCCGCCAATAATACGGGTGAGAACTGTATTTATCTATAGATTTTCTCGGCTATTTTAAATGCTTCAGCATAATTAATCAATGCGGCATCCAAGCAACTCCAACCGCAAAGCAACATAATATTTCCAGTCAGTAGGCTCAATGCGCACTACCTTCACCGTCACCTCATCGAACAGGTTGGTGACCGGGGTGTCGCCATCAGTGTTACCGACAAACTCCTGAAACCAAAACGTTTACATTCAGCGGTATCACTATTCATATACGTCGAAGAGGACATTTTTAACAATGACATTTTGTTCCCAGAAACGCAGCGCCGCAGCACATGCACTATAATTATCTATAGTCTGTGCGAAGCTGTATTACTATTAGGGACATGGTGAGAAAAAATTGTTCTATTCAGATAACTCGTAAGTACGACATATAAGTTGTACGTACAAAATAGAAAAAGTGAGAAATATTAATTATTTTTCATTATGCCCCCATACAGCTTCGTAAGTCTGTCTGCCTAGACTGTGGAGTTTCAGGACACCGATTTAGTGGACCCCTGTGTTTCTATTTTAGCACGTTTTCCTTGTTGTAATGAAAACTCATTTGAATTTCAACAAAAGCGAAGTTCAGCTCAAATCATGTCTGAACGCTGATGTCCTGTAAATACCTGCAAAGCCTGTCAAGTTAGGCTTGACCCTTACCTTGATATTTCCGTTTCCATCTGTCACGTGTTCATAGGCGGATGAGGGCTGCTTCTGATACGCCACCGTGTACCGCTTCACAAGCCAATGTCTGCATCCCTGTGTGATTACTCCTAGTAACACTGTACTCTCAACGAGGTCCACCTCTATCCAGGAACCAGCGCCCCTATGCATAAAGTGAAGGGGGGATGAATAGGAACCATTACATTTGATAGGCGTACGGAATACGTATGCGGCTTCAGGAAACTAATCGCCTATTTAATCGCCATTTTGTGTTGTTATATCATCCGCTGGTACCTAATTAAAATGTGCGAGATTTGAAGGTATGCATAGCAAAAAAGCAATAAGATAAGTAATTTGCGGTTGAACCATGTGGACATTCTCTTAAGTGAGTTGTGTGGTTCTGGGAAAAAACCCAGAGGTTTGAATGTTTGCATAGCAAAAAAGCAATAAGATATAGTTGTTTGTGGTAGCACCATGTGGACATTCTTTTTGGCGAGTTGTGTGGTTAAAAACAACCCAGAGGGATATCAACGTTTCGGACAGAATGCCCTGCCCGTCGTCAGGAGACTGAGGGATTTAAACGGTGAAGCGACATATGGCGCCCCACCCACCATTACATCCAAGTCCGATGGGACCCATGTACTCTTGGACACGTAGTTCTCCAGCCTATGTATCTCCTATACCCTTGGCAACTTTTCATTTCAGTCTCTTCCTTCACACTGACACGCCTCAGTGATCATCTAGCGTCCTGAACGAGAACCCTTCAGTTGCATCATTCGTACACTTTCCAGGCTCAATATAACCCCGCTGCACCGTTGGAATCCCTTAGTTTCCTGAGGACGGGCAGAGCATACTATCCAAAATGTCGAGTTCCCCCCAGTTCCTTTCAGAACCACACAACTCACAAAAACGAAATGCCACATGTTCATGATGCTAGTACTGCAAACTACACATACTTTTACTATGTACTTTGACATATTTTACATCTCATATTCAAATGTTTATATGTGTAATCCGAGACTGATAGCATTATAACACAACAACGCGATGTAACCGATTGCTTAAATGGATTTGAAAATCAACACAATTATTTAAACTGTATAATAATGTGCAATAATTGAGCGGCGCATCGGGATTGGGCTAGATTTTGTTTAGAATAAAAACAAAACGGACAAAGAAAAAACAATAAGAAAACAAATCCGATTCGGCGTTTTGATGATTATTAAACCACTTGGGCGCGTTTTGTGGCATTGTAATAAAGATACATATCAGGCGTGGCATTTCACTGTAATGCCAACCTCGAGGGTGTCCATGCGTTGGGGCTCCGGTTGAGGCGTGCCTGGTGTGGATACCAACCACTGGAACTACTGGACGCTGTGATGCGATCATCTTGGATTGTCCCGTCCTCCATGCCGAGAGGCTGCGGACTCAAACACTCTGTTGGCAACAAACGAGAAAACAAACCAATGTGTTATTGAGGTTTATGTCAAAATATACCGATATTGTTATATAAAAATAATAATAAATAAAATACATACAAAACAATAAATAAATAAACAAACAAACAAACCCCAACAAACACTTGGCTTTAAGTGATATTTAAAATTTGGGAAACAAATTTAGGGAATGAGACCATGCACGAACAATGGTGGTTTTTGTTTTGATTTGTGTTTTGTTTAGAAAGCCGATTATTACAGTATGTTGTGCAGTCGGTGTGACGGGAGATAGCATTAGTAAGGCGACTTACCGGGTGGTTTAGGTTTGCAATTTTCCCGGCAACGCTTCCGTATATCTCGCATGGCTTGCTTCATCCAGTGATCGGGATTACCAGGATCAGGTTCCGGTGGGGGGCCGAAGTAACACGTCCTATACTCGCTCGCCACAGCGGTCAAGAACACTTTAAATTTAATGAAACATAAACGAAACTTCCAAATAATCTCCCCATGTGGGCACAGTGTAGTCTCCGTATGTTCATAGTATAATGACACAAGAAGGTAGCGTTTTTTGAAATTACAATATACATGTACATTACACACATCCACATGCAAGTGTGTACATGACTCTCGAGGACAGAAGTACAATAGACGAACAAGAGATTCAGTTTGCGGGCGTTCGCTTTTTGTTGAATGTTGTCCTCCATTTTCAGATATCAAAAATATTAACTACCGAATTATTAAGAAATATCTTTAATTGAAAATAAATAGTGATTGTAGGCATCCAGCACAAATATTGCACTAGATATCCTTAAATTGTTCCGAACAAAAATGAATTTTATTTAACAACAAATACGATCACCGGACGGCGATCGCGCAAAAAAACCCAAGTACAACATAGGAACCACTGCCCGACGCCGGTTGAAAAAGAACGCTGTTTTTCTTGATTGTCTCAGAATCCATGATTGTCAAACTTCAGACAATATTTACTATAGTAAAACGTAAAATTCAACCCCCCAAATCCACCTATTCCCGATAATTCAACCAATTACCAATGGTGTATCCTACCGTTAAAATGTATGGAGCGAGTCGCAGGCGGGAGTCGGGATGGTGTAACCCAACTTTGAGGCTACGGACAACTGCCGGGTTACGGTCGTCACCGGTGTGGTTGACACCAAGAATTGAAACCGTGCCGGTGAGAGTCTTCAACCCGACGACCGACCCAGTGACGATCTACCAGGGCAGTCGTTTGGCTTTCTTCTCGCCGGTGGAAGAGTTGGACGTAATACAGCTGAAGGAAAAGCAGCGAGAGTCTGCCGCTAGCCATCATCCAAGAGACGCACAGCCGGAGGTTCCGCCTCACCTACAAGACATCCTGGAACGAGGGGCGGCGGGCATCGACCAGGCCTAACTCTTTTCGGCTTGTTGGGTTACTTACGGAGTTCGCCGGGGCGTTCACCGGCCCAGACAGTCGCTTTGGGCACACGGAGCTGACCAGACACTCCATCAACACGGTAGACGCGAGGAGGTTGCCACTCCATAAGCGACAGGAGGCAGACCAACAGGTCCAACAGATGCTGCGGGGTGGCGTGGTGGAACCCCTAGGTAGCCCTTAGTCGACGCCGGTGGTGCTGGTTCGGAAGAAGAACGAAAATCCTGGAAGGTCAACTAGGTGACAATCTAGGACGCGTATCCCATTCCCAGAAATGAGGACAACCTTGACGCGTATAGCGGGGCAAAGTGGTTCATCACCCTTGCCCTGGCCAGCGGCTACTAACAGATCGGGATAGAGAAGGGGGACCGCCCCCCAAGAAGGTGGGTCGCACGCCCAAGCTACAGTTCTAGTCAGGTGGCTTCGCGACAATTTTCAGGGTTAACGTTACCGGCCGGACAAAAGTACCAAATTTGGCGTGGAGTTTCTTTTCGACCTATCTATTGATTTTATCCGTGGAACCCAATTGATCGGTTCCGATTTTCCAAGATGGCGGCCAAAATCCAAGATGGCCGCCAAAAACAAAGGAAATGTCATATATCTGGCTTTAAAAATTGGAAATGAACAAATGAGGTGTAAATTCAGGTGTTTCCGGGGTCACTGAAACAGATGCTGGTCATGGCATGTTGCTCGGGTCACCCATTTCCAAGATGGCGGCCAAATTTTAAAATGGCCACAAAAAAAAAAAAAAATTAAGTATATCTGACTGAAAATCGGAAATGAACAAATGAGGTGTCAATTCAGGGGTTTCTTAGGTCACTAAAACAGATGCTGGTCATGGCATGTTGCTCGGGTCACCCATTTCCAAGATGGCGACCAATATAATAAAAAATACACATTGACACTGTTAAGTACATACTGGTAGTATAAAGTTAATGCATATGACGTCACGCGCGCTACGCGTACGCGCTAATCGCACGTACAACCGGGCGGAGCGGTGAGGTCAAACACACTTTGTTTGACCTCACCGCTCCGCCCGGTTGTACGTGCGATTAGCGCGTACGCGTAGCGCGCGTGACGTCAATGCAACCCCTTTATTCAGGAATTTTATCTACAATTTTGCAATACAATTTATTGTAACGGAACTGGGTAGGGCCTATTATGCCGACTCGTATGCACGTCTAGTTAATCTAAAAATATATTGCTCTTGTATAGGATCACGCGCTCATACTGCGTGATACATGGCGCAGCGGCCAATCATCAACGCACGGCTGCATGATCAGGGTTAAGCAACCAATTACCGGTTCACGTAGCTTCTGCCCGGTGACTGCATAAGTTAGCGCGTGGTGAACAATCGCCATAGCGCATTTTCGCGACTTCTGGGGCCTTTTGCGCTGTTTCCAGTCAGTTCTGTAGATGGCGTCAATGCTAGAAGAAGTACCTGAAGTACCCACAGAATTACTGTGGGCACAATTGCAACAGTTGAGGTTGACTCGGTAGTGGTGCCGGGTGAGAGTCGTGGGTGTGAGGTTTAAGGAGGCTTGCCAAGTTACCTGCATGATATATACGACCGTAGTAAGATTAACCTCGCTGAGGAATATCATGAGGAGGTGAAGGCATGCCTGAATTTAAGGATGTATTTTCTTCTAAAGCACCATATGATCAGTACGGGCGATGCAAGGCCTTTCAAGGATAGGACTCGGCGCCATCCCTTGTGTAATCAGGAGAAAATATAGAGGCAGGTTGGAGATTTGAAGAAGCGAGGGTTTATCGAGTCCCTGGGCTGCAAATGTTGTGTTAGTCCGGAAGGACGGAACTAAGCGATTTTGTGTCGACTATTGGGGTCTGAATAAGGTAACAATCAAATATGCTTACCTTGTCCCTCGTATCGACGAGACACTAAATGCGTTGGTGGGTGCAGAGTGGTTTTCCACTCTCGATTTAGCGTCCGGGTATTGGCAGGTCGACCTCGATGAAGATGCCAACCAGAAGTCAACCTTTGTAGTGCGGAACGGTTTATACAGCTGGCGCTGCATGCCCTTTGGTCTGTGCAACACCCCTGCGATATTTGAAAGGTTGATGAAGAGGGTGGTGACAGGTCTTCATTAGGACATCCTTCTGATATACCTGGACGATGTCGTGTTTGGCAAGACTGTGAAAGAGGAGATTGAAGGAATGTGAGTCGTCTTCTCCAGGTTGAGGCGAGCTGGTTTAAAGTTGAAGCCTAGTAAGTACGTCTTGTTTCAGAGATTAGTGGGCTATTTGGGACATATTGTGTTGCCTGAAGGTGTGGCTACCGACCCTGAGAAGGTTCGGGCCATGGCCAATTGGCCAACAGCTAAGTGTGTTAAGAAAGTTCGAAGCTTTTTAGGCCTCGCTTCCTATTATCGGATGTTTGTCTTGGGATTTGCAGAGGTTGATTCACCGTTGCATGCGCTGACTGAAAGGTCGCGTGAGTTCCAGTGGACAGATGCCTTCCAACAGGCATTTGCTGAGTTTAAGCAGAGGCTGTAGACAGCACCGGTGTTGGCATACCCCGTTCCTGGTAGCGACTACATCTTAGATACAAATGCTAGTAAGGCATTGGATTGGGGCAGTTTTGTCTCAGATCCATGATGGGGAAGAGAAGGTCCCGCCTTTGCGAGCTGTAAACTCAGCAAGGCAGAGAGGAACTACTGTGCTACCCGGAGAGAACTTCTGGCGGGAGTTGTCTACCTCAGGAAGTTTAGACAGTTTCTGTATGGTCAGAAGGTGCTACTCCGAACCGACCATGCTGCTCTTAGATGGTTGCTTAATTTTAAGGACTCCGAGGATCAGCTTGCCAGGTGGCTGGAAGTGATCAGCGAGTACGATTTGACGATTCAACACAGACCTGGGCGGAAGCATGGAAATGCTGATGGGTTGTCCCGGAAGGCCTGCAAACAGTGTGGTTGTGCTGACGCTGATGAAACGCCAGAGACCGTTGAGGCTTCGAATAAGGCCAATGTGACAACGATCAGTGAGGTTGACGAATGTCGCCATGAGGTTGACTCTGACGTGCCGATCCCAGAGGCGAGGGTGAGGGGCATCTTTGCTCAACCACACTTACCTAAGGATGCAGTCAGAGAGGGTCAACTTGGAGACGGAAGTATTGGTTGGATGATTAGGGCAAAGGAGTCGGGCACCTCCTCGGCACACAAGACCTCTGGTCCTCTTGGGATCAGTTGGAGGTGCAGGACGGTGTCCTAAAAATTTGGAGTCCGCCGATGGGAAGTCCGTGAGGTTGCGACTAGTACTTCCTGGGAAAGTTAGAGAGGTCGTACTTCAGGAGCTGCATGGTGACCGGACGAGTGGCCAGACGAGTAGCCATTTAGGGGTTAATAAGACTTTTGCCAAGGTCAAGTTGCTATACTATTGGCCCGGAATGACCGCGGGTGTGAGGTCATAAGAGTTTCCCCGCTCAAACAGTATTTGGTGGTCGAGCCCATGGAGAAAGTGGCTGTGGACTTGCTGGGGCCACTTCCTCGGTGTGACACTCTAGGAAACCTCCAAGAAGGTATCCTGAGAGGAAGCATAGGCTTCCCGCCAGATATAGGGATTAGGTTAGCCATCACCAAGGAACACCTATTTGGACGGCAAGCTGGTGCAGGAAGAAGCGCCAGTTTTGACCGCCAGTTTTGTCGGAGTTAATCCGTCACATCCTACATCACATTAACATATTCTTACCACTTTTTAAGATTTAGCTGTGCTGAATCCAAAAATGATTTTACACCTCTATAAACAAATTTCCGTCATATATCTTAAATGTAGTATTGGCGGCCATTCCGAAATGTGGCAGCCATCTTGGAAATGGGTGACCTGAGCAAAATGCCATGACCAGCATCTGTTTCAGTGACCCCGGAAACACCTGAATTGACACCTCATTTGTTCATTTCCGACTTTTACAGCCAGAGATATATGACATTTCCTTTGTTCCTGGCGGCCATCTTGGATTTTGGCCGTCATCTTGGAAAATCGGAACCGATCAAGTGGGTTCCACGGATAAAATCAATAGATAGGTCGAAAAGAAACTCCATGCCAAATTTGGTACTTTTGTCCGGCCGGTAACGTTAAATTTGCTAAGCCATCTGACTATTCTGGTGGGATGGGCCCTTCGTGGTGCTGAAGAGGACCGACGACGTCACATTACGGATCCAGAAGTCACCTCGAGCCAAGGCCAAGGTGGTTCAAAATTTCAACCGGCTGAAACCGTACTTCAGTGACGCCCAGTTGGACTAGTAGAGCCGCGCTGCACGGGGCCAACCGGTGGAGCCCAACCGAGTTACGGAGAAAGGACAGCCGCCTCCAGACTAGCAGGCATTACCAGCATCCAGCCCAGCGCCGGGGGTTCCTTCTGCGGGGCCGCCGGCGGACATGAGTGACCAGTCGGATGGGGAGGAACTACCACTGGAAGTGACAGAGGCGAATGTCGCCTTCGACTGGAAGGAGAAGACGGGCGCAGATATGGGGCTGGATGAGCCCGAGGTGGGTGCGATCTGCCACCCTTTCCACAGACGGAACTGGACACCGGGAGGTATACTCGCGCCGGCCGGGAGGTAGTCCGGCCTAGCCGATATTATCGGTGCAGTCAATGTTGGCGATCGGGCGAGATAAGCCACGAGTGCTGTACCAAGGGGCCCCTTCTGGGGGCAGTTGGGAAAGCTGAGCGGGGGGGGGGGGACTACCTTCGTGGAGGGATTTTTGGCGGCTTAGGACCTCAAGGAGCTGAAACGGGAACAGCGCGACAACCCGGTGTTGGGCCGGATTACCCAGTGTGTAGAGAATGGGGCTCCAAGAACCCGGCTGGTCGGACTCGTCGGCTATGGACGAGGGCACGAAGTTTTGGTAAGTGGAAGACGCTGCCTGCGACTGTCTCACGGCGTGTTGCAGATAAGGTGGGAGCAGCTCCGTGGTGAACCCCTGACGTTGAAAATAGTGGTCCTGCGGACGCGGGCCAAAGGTCGTCTAGCGGTTGACCCATGATGGCAGGACATCGGGGCACTTGGGGGTTGCCCGGACGGTTGCTCGGCTGAAACAGGCGTCAGTGTACTTCCAATTAATGCGACGTCAGGCGGAAGAGTGGTGCCGGAAATGCCACAAGTGTGGGTTCAAAAAGCCACCCACTCGACTCCTCCGGGCCCGACTGCAGCAGTACTTGATGGGTGCACCAATGGAGTGCCTTGCAATCGACCTTATGTGCCAGTTCCTGAAAACAAGACCAGGAATACAAGCATCATGGTTCGGCAGCCCCTCGAGATCTACACTGATCAGGGGAGGGAGTTCGAGACCTAGCTCTTCCAGGACACCTGCCGTCTACTGCGCCTCCACAAGACTAGACCCGCACTACGCCGTTCCAACCTCAGTCCGACGGAATGGTGGAGCGGTTTAACCGAACCGTCAAGACGAAGTTGGGCCTGTTCGTGCAGGAGAACCATTATGACTGGGACGAACACCTCCCATACGTCCTGATGGCGTACCGTTCCTCCCAGCACGACATCACCAAGTTCACGCCGAACATGATCATGCTCGGCCGGGAGGTGCGACTTCCGTTGGACTTGATGGTGGGTCAGCCGGGGGAGCAGACGGCAGGGGCGACGGAACAGGATTATGCGGACGAGTTGGAGAGAAGATGGAGCGCGCTCACGAATTCGCTCGGCAGCACCTGAAGGAAGGCAAGACGCACTGGAAGCAACAGTACAATCGTCGGGCGGATGAGGATCCAGAAGTCACCTCGCGCCAAGGCCAAGGTGGTTCAAAATTTCAACAGGCTGAAATCGTACTTGGGTGACGCCCAGGTGGACTAGTGGAGCCGCGCTGCACGGGGCAAACCGGTGGAGCCCAACCGAGTTACGGAGAAAGGACAGCCGCCTCCATACTAGCATTACCAGCATCCAGCCCAGCGCCGGGGGTTCCTTCTGCGGGGCCGCCGGCGGACATGAGTGACCAATCGGATGGGGAGGAACTACCACTGGAAATGACAGAGGCGAATGTCGCCTTCGACTGGCAGGAGAAGACGGGCGCAGATCTGGGGCTGGGTGAGCCCGATATGTGTGCGATCGGCCACCCTTTCCACAGACGGAACTGAACACCGGGAGGTATACTCGCGCCGGCCGGAAGGTAGTCCGGCCTAGCCGATATTATCCGTGCGGTCAATGTTGGCAATCGGGCGAGATAAGCCACGAGTGCTATACCAAGAGGCCCCTGCTGGGAGCAGTTGGGAAATCTGAGCGGGGGGGGGGGGGGGGGAACTACCTCGGCGGCTTAGGACCTCAAGGAACTGAAACGGGAACAGCGCGACATCCCGGTGTTGGGCCGAAATGTGTGTAGAGGATGGGGCTCCAAGCAACCCGGCTGGTCGGACTCGTCGGCCCTGGACGAGGGCACGAAGTTTTGGTGGGCGAAGTGGAAGACCCTGCCTGCGACTGTCTCACGGCGTATTGCAGATAAGGTGGGAGCAGCTTCATGGCGAACACCCCTGACGTTGAAGAAGGTGGGTCACACGCCCAAGCTGCAGTGCTGGTGGGATAGGCCCTTCGTGGTGCTGAAGTGGACCGACGACGTCACATTCCGGATCCAGAAGTCACCTCGCGCCAAGGCCAAGGTGGTTCATTTCAACAGGCTGAAACCGTACTTGGGTGACGCCCAGATGGACTGGTGGAGCCGCGCTGCACGGGACCAACCGATGGAGCCCAATCGAGTTACGGAGGAAGGACAGCCGCCTCCAGACTGGCAGGTATTACTAGCATCCAGCCCAGCGCCGGGGTTCCTTCTAGCGCCGAGTGACCACTCGTGTGGGATGGAACTACCATCGGAAGTGACAGAGGCGGAGGCATCGCCACCCATTACGGAAGCGGATGTCGCCTTTGTCAGGCAGGAGAAGAAGGGTGCAGATCCAAGACTGGGTGAGCCCGAGGTAGGGTGCGATCGGCCACCCTCTCCACAGCAAAACCGGACCCTGGTAGGTATATTCGCGCCGGCCAGACTACCCCCCCCCCCCCCCCAGGATGGCTCCCGTGATGTGACCCCATGGGGGAAAGGCGTTCACCTGCAGCAACAACCACCGTAGGCACATGCGCACCGCGTGCGAGCAGCTCTAAGTGGAGCGCCCGTACGCATGCGAAAGAAGCTGCGGTCTGCTGTTTTATCGGGAAGACACCATCGGTTCTGCCGGGTAGGTTTTGTGGTCGTGGTAATGGCAGAGAAAGATGCGCTTGAGATTCATCCCAGCGGCGACGAGATGGAGATTGTCAATCCCGCCTCTCCCCACAGGGGAGCCTAGACCTCCCCCATGGCGGACGGGACCACCCCGCATCGGCTCGACATTTGTCGCAGCCCCTGTCTAAGAGAAGACGGGGCCCAGTTTCGGCGGGGGAGCCGGGGACCACCTCCACTCGAAGCGGTCCTCCGAGCCTCTTTGTTCGGAGAGGGACGAGTCGGCCAGTCAGCCAAACCAGGGCCAGAAAGGGCGGCCTCGACCACACCTGCCCCGTCAGTCGGAGCACCGGGGACACGGCCACGGACGCCGCTCCAGCCACCCGAAGGGAAGGAGCCCCGCCAAGCCCTCCCCGCAAGCTCGGGCGGAAAGTGGGACTTAGACGGAGCCCCGATGCCCCCTCCGATTACGACGCTTCAGTGGCGTGGACAGCCCCGAGTCTTGCCGGCCGGGTCCCGGGTAGAACTGCCGGACGGGACCTGGATGCGTTTGGAGGTGGACGGCGCCATTCAGCGGGCCAACCGCATGAGAGAGGCGGCCACGCACATGTCGGTTCCCTTATGTGGGCACCTGCGGGGTGAGTGGCGCCTGGAGACAACGCCGATCGGGCTCGACGGGGACGACCACCGACTGCTGCAAACTCGCGTGGTCCACTCATACGAGGTCACGGGGAGACTCCTGCAGACATACGAGGGGAAGCAGTACGGCCAGTACTTTGTGAACGCGTCTGTGGCAGGCCAGCCCTTCCTGCGAGGACTGCTGCCCACTGAAGCGCCCCTACCCCGCGCTACCCTGACGACGTCCCACGTGAGTTCTGGGAGCAGCTGTTTAGGCTGATCGAGTTCCAGCGCCGGCCGCCGGCCACCTCCTACACAACCGATGACTAATTGTTGTTGTTGTTGTTGTTGGCGTCTCGCGTCTTCTGTCCGGGTATTCCGGGTGTGCGGCGATAGATGCCCGCCGTCCTGTTTTGAGACAAACAAGTTCCTCGAAGGGGGCTGTGTAGCGTCTGTGCCGGTTGGCCAATAGAGGGCACCAGAGCGGTTTCACGGTGGAACTTCTCAGTGGAGCCCTGCCAGTACGCCTTGGCAACCTGTTCCGGATGGCGCATGCGCGGGAGCAGTTTTAGTGCCGCGTTTTAAGGGTAAGCTTCATGTCAGTGTTCTACCACAGACGTAGTTAGAATATACGGCCTATAAACCACCAAAACCAGAAAATGTCTGGCTTGAGTCTCCTTTCTGTGTGTATCGACCCCAGCAAACGGTTCTACGTTACAATAGGGTATGGTGATTTTGGGATGGGTCAAATGGCTTTATGAACAACAGCAAATCTGAGACATGAGGCCCATAATTTGTGCATTGAAATCTACAGAAGCATGGCGGTGTGGAAGGTAAACAACGTAAAGCCAATTACAGTGATAAACAAACCGTATTTATAGCGAAAAGGTTCGATATATTGAAAGACGTTCTTGAGAGTAAGCATAATGATGTCAACACCAATCGCAAGAAGAAAGATGCTTGGGAACTAAAATATTTGTTACGGGATATTTTACATTGGATAACATGGTTCTTGGATTCAGATTTAAGTTTTGAAAGCCTATTTGTTAAGTATTCCAATGTTCTATTGGTTCTAGTGGAGAATCTAGCTCTATGCTGGGTGAGGATAATTTGTCAACTGGTGACTAGGAGACACCCAAGATCAACTCTAACGTTTACACTAAATAGCAGCCAACTTAGCAACCAACTAAGCTTAGCAAAGTTTTATGAATATCACTTTCCAACTAGGCTTAGTTGTCAACTAGGGGCCGTTTTAGCAGCCTATTAGGTTTAGCAGGCTTTTATGAATATCGGCCCAGGTCTCGTGACTTACAACATTGTTAACAATGCGATCATCTTTGGGTAAGTTATCCGCTTTTTTGCAGTGAAGTCCTTAAAGTAAGGGTACACCATTAACAGATATCGAAAACTTTACTACCGAAATATTAAAAAAATATCTTACTTATTTAAAAGTAAATAATTCCAGGCACCCAGCAAAATGACTGCGTATATATTCCGTAATTGTTCCAAACAATTGAATTACCAATGGTGTATCCTACCTTTAACTAGATTGTTGATGAATACTGCTTTAGAAACGAAAAGTGCACACGCAATAAAATGAGAGGGAATCAGGTTAGCGTCGTCGTTCTTTCCTCGCCTTCCACCGCTGTGACCCGGGTTTAAATCCGGCCTAGGCCAATATGTGGATTGGGTTTTCAGTCCCTGCCTGATTCCGTGGGTTTGTCTCTCATCTCCAAAACTGTACCTTCTTCTCATTTGTGTTATCTCTACATGTTTCTTGCGAGCTACAGTGCCAAGAGCGCTTTTGAGGATTCCTTGGTTTCATTACCAGAAATAATTAATAATAGTAATACACTACGTCCCTGATCCTGATGGAGATTGTCTACAATTGCCCACAAACAGGTCAAGGATTCGAGGAAATACCACATGTGACAGATAATAAATCTTACCTGCCATTGTTGACAGCATCAGAACCAAAGCTGCTGCTCCGTCCATTCTCCTAGATTCAAGTGAATTCTGAGCACCAATCCGCTAGAATGTAATTATCAACGACTCACACACCAACGCCAACTAAAGTCCTACGTATATAACTCGACAACAATCGGAAAGCGTAAACCGAAGCTTTGCCCGATTAATGCAAAGATCGAAATATCGTTTTGGATTTATTCATCAGCGACTTCAACGATCGGGACAGTCACACCGACGCGACTTAAATAGGCAGCTATACGCATGTAGATCACTGAACGACGATCAGACTGACAGGAAAGAGACTAAATATATCGTAGCTCGAAACCGTCTCTTATAGACGAAATGCTGAACACTTCGTGTGCGTTCATCGTATATCGGCAAGTACTCAAACGTACGTAGTTTGCCACGTCAGCTAAGCAGCCGCAGACCACAGACCAGGTTGACGTCATAGCCAACCTACGTCCAATCAAGAACGAGCTTGCGCTTGCGAGGAACGTAGAACAATTTCTTATTGGTGCAAGATTACAACATGGGCGGAGCTTACGCTAGAAGCGAGCAACGTATCAGCCAATGAGCATTCCCTAGTAATTACAGTTTCTAGCCAAAGCAAAACACCGTCTTGAAACTAACGAAAATCTCGCCATGAAACTGAACAATGAATACCATCTCGTTTGTAAACAGTCGCGGATCGTTATGAAACAGCGCGGCACCGCGTTCAAACGGACTCGGCTTCTAGTAACAAACACAAACTCCTCAGTAGCAATCAAGGTAGGTCTAGGCAATTACACAGACGTGTAAACATCAGACCTTTAGAAATCGAAACGTGCCCAGAGGGTTGAAATGATTAAAGATGGTGCAATGAAGGCAACAAGTCAGGTGGCGTGCAAGAAATTAATCTATGCCTCTCAAAATCATAAGATCCCCACGGTGTAGTCAGAAGAATTCGTTGTACCCAATGTTATACCCTACGTCGTGCACCTGAGGGGGAAATACCCAACCTGTATATGTTTTCCCTGCTATTTTAAAATATTTTTTATTTAATTTCATCATATATAATATCATCTATACATTGTTCTGTTCCATCTTATGTAGAGTCAGGGAACCAGACTACAAGAACAAAATTGGTTTTCCTGAACTTTCCAGCGTCAACGCGAACCCAAAACGTCGAACAAGTCAGTGTTATTTGATGCAACACACTAACCACGCCCCCCCCCCCCCAACAAAAACAAACACAAACAAAAACAAACAAAAAAAACAACACATAAATATAACATGCACCCATTTCTGAAAATTACAGCAAAAGAAATTGTTGTAAATTACCTTCAAGGTTGTATATGCACCATTGGATATGACAATTGCAATTTTTCTTCAAAAGGACCATTAATACACGTACGACACGTACATGCACTGTATATATTCGCTAATTTATATACTCCTGCCGTACCCGCGTGTTGCAAAACGGCAGACGTTTAACAGAGCATAAAGAACAATTTGTTCCGAGTCTGGTTTGACACGTGATAATGAAACCGTTCAGGGATTAACAAAAGGCTGGGGTAAAGCCAACGTGATGTTTCGCTCACGCATGCGCAAACTCGCCTTGACGTCATTTTCGTTAAAGGGTAACTAAACCTTTTCGCCTGATATAAATATACCCAGCACGATATGAGACCGAGGGACTCCCCATACCCATACACTCGCTAGACTATTGTTACCTCCCCACCTCACCCCTCCCCCCACCTCCCCTAAGAACCTAAAAGCATTCCTAAGAAACCACAACACAATTCCGCAAGCGCAATTACCACCACAAAGGAGGGGGCCCTCCGTCTCATTTCTTGCTTTATATTAATAGCAACGCACGTCTTGAACACGCGTTGGTCAAATTTTAGCTTGGGTTTCTTCATACTCAGTGTTAATCAGCAATGTGTTGATATTGATAGGTAAATGAAATATTAAACATATATTTCAAAATCCAGTAAAAAAATGACAGTAGAATTGTTTTCTGGTAGCTCTGGTCTGCCCTGGCCAGATACACCGACAGCTAAAATATACGCCAACTTTTGGGAGGAAAACAATTCTTGTTACCTTTTCTTATTTTCCATCATTTCCTGATCTGTTACAAGACGCCCAAATCATCCGTGAATGTAGGAAGCTTATTCACCTTCGAATCTGCCGCTTTTAGTATAAATCCTCATCGGAGTAAACATCTTCATCGGATATGTCCGAAAACATACTGGTTTGAATCACCATCGAAATCAATTGGCGGGTCAGTTCTTGAGGGTCACACAACATTATCTCCAACGTATTTCTACTCAAAAATGTGTACGGATCATAATCACTGGAAGAGACACTTTGGCGGAGTTTAATAGCAGAAACACCCGACGCGCAAGAACGTATGGCAGCAAATGACTTCGATGTCCAACGTACTGGGCATCAAAAACGCTCTTATTTAACCCAACCTTTATTCCATTTGTTTGGTTACGCAACACTGAGACCAGACAGGGCAAAGCTGTCACATACCCAAGTCGGTAGCTCGTACCACTGAATAAATAGACTCAAATCATCTTAAACCTTAAAGCATTAGTAAGAATCGATACTTTTTGTTCCTTTGAATTCTTGACAATGGGTGTGAAAGGAACGTAGTATAAATCAATCAAGCAGCGACAATGAGGGCCAAAGTATTGCGGTTCAGATTCACTTGGGAGTCTTTTTGTTTTGGTCGTTTTGTTTGAGCCGTAAATTTGTCACATTGACTAGGGGACAAGTGTCAGCTTAACCCAGAAAGGAATAAACATTGCACTACTTTCATTCACATTCGAAGTGAATATTCTCAACCCGGTGCTTAAAAAGGGTGACCAAATGTTGAAATTGAATGATAAATGACTAAACTAGTTTGGTATTAAAAGCGTGCAAATTGTTTTCTCGCACGAACTTGAATGCGAGAGTTGGTGAATTTGAATGAATTTTGTTTCAATAACCTATATGTTTTAGCGTTTATACTTATACCTATACTTTTATTTGTTGGTGACGTTTTGTTGATATAGTCTGAGAGCCAGCTCCTAGAATATGTCGTTTCGTTTCGGGAAAAGGGTTTGGCACTTGTATATGGAAGGGAGGTGTCTTTGGAGTATTTTAAGACCGCGTGTAAGCATCCAAGGTGGCAGCAAGATACTTTAATTCACCAATCTCTCAAGGTACCCCCGCCTTGCTACTCACATCCCCCACATTTATATTTTGTAGAAACCAAAGTATAGGCTTAGTAAAAATAAACGATTACATCAAAGTCAATTTTGAGAAATAGAATAAGTGTGCCCAAAATGTCCGGCTATTCTGAATAGATCATTCACATGTCATTATTGTGGAGCTAAACATTGCGATTGTGTAAGCTCCTGGTTATTGTTTCCTACACTCATTTCTATTCAAAATCCCATTTTGAAACAAATGATTAATCCTTACACAGCAACACGACACTCGACCCATATTCTGTTATTTGCGTGCATTTTAATAAACGTACACTCAATTGCAGAAAGTTCAAAGTGAACACACAAAAAATGGCAAGGCGGGTCTCGAACCTGTGACCTACGGAATACCGGACCGGCGTTCTACCAACTGATCTATTTTGCCCTATGTTTAGCGGTCTTCCAAATTGTTAGTATCTTTGTTCGAGGGCGCTAGTCAGAAGTCATTAACCCTCAGTCAAACGGCCAGCCTCCAAAGGGTGGACAAAAACTATGTGTTTGTTTATATTTTTTTTTTTTTTCAGTCAATGGAGCTGTCCTTTTTTTTCATCTATCCCTAGACCCTGCTGAATGGACTGGGAAAAAAATTCTAACCCAGGAGGTCATTCAGGGGGTGAAAAAAAAAAAACCATCCCTTCAAAATAATGGTTTTGGCCAAAAGCCATAGAGTTGTGCAAACAAATCGAAATCTGATCCCTTTGTGTATAGCCGCCGTCAAAAAAAGTATCTGACATCTCTTTGAGCGGCCTTGGGGTAGATAACAAACACAGCTGTGACCCAGACATCCCCTGGGGGGTAGTTAGAGCTGTTGGTCGTTTTTATTTGTACAGTGTGTATCCTATTGCTGTTTCATGTATGTATTGCGCAATACTGATTTCAATGTTTACATGCTTGCAATGGATGTCCTTAAAAAAATACATAAAATAGCCAGAATGTTTAAATCTTTGATATGTGTGTCCAGGGTCCTTATATCCATCTGTTCAAACCATTAGAACAAGATTTGGGCCCCCCCAACACAGTTATTTACCCTCCAACATAAAATGCCTACCGATGGATCCCCGTAGTGCCTCCCTGAAAAAAATTTTAGGTGGTGCCTTCGAGGGTTAAAAACAGGATACCATGTGACCAGGAATCACGCCCAATTTTAAGATACAACCTGGGAAGCGACATTGTGGTGATCACTCAATGGGGATATACATGGTAAACCAAATAGGTAAATTTGAATACATTTCAAAGTGAACAACGACATTGACCCACCTTGCCAATTAAAATTAAAACAATATCTATATATCACGCACATAATTATCAGACTAATGTTTTTAACCTAAGTTTGAAATCCGCCGTAATTTTGGTCGCATGAGGGCGCTGTAAGACGCCATTTTCTGAGTACTAACACATGTAAAATCGCGTTTATTGAAGTAGTTTTAGTAACTTTACTTTTATCTAAAAATTGAATATTAGAAAAATATATATTTTGGAGCTGTAAGAATATTTAAACTGACGTGAATTATCTCCTCATCACTTTTAATTATACCCCAAAATACCGTGAGCACAGCGCCCTCTACGTTCAATAATACGGCATATTGATTAATATCAAGAAAAATTTGATCTGTGAATGCTGCCCTTCGGCAACAGCCTAAACGAATTTAACATTAGTAAAACAATCATACGCTTTTACCAAACCAATGTAGTCATTTATGGTTGAATTTTAACGTTTGCTCACCCTTTGATCACAGTCATTGAAGCTGTTGCCGAAAGGCAGCATTCACAGATCAATTTCAAACTTATGTTAAATAAATTAGTCGGATATGTGCGTGAGTCATGCACACACCATACTAATTTATTTCACATGAGTTTGAAATCGATTGATATCATACGAATTTGACCACTGGGTGTATGTTGCCTTACAGCATTAGCTTAGACTGTGGTTACGAATATTCGCGAGACAGTGTTCAAATAGAGTGACCAACAATTTGCAATTAAATGGCAAATGACTTAATTTGTTTAGTAAAAGCGTGTGATTTTTGTGTATTTCTCTGGACGAAATTGAATGCGAGAGTTGGTTATTTTAAATGAAAATTGTTAAGAAAATAACAGAGAAAACATATATGTTCTATTCCGAGACTCCACACTGTACAACTAAATAAATTTATGATGATATTGTAATTTGTATTTTAGTGACGCCAAATACCAAACTTTAAAATTGTTTCACTAACTTCAAGGAAAGAGTGTGTTACCCCCCGCTTTTAGAGAACACTGCAAATGGTTTAAAAGCACCACTGTAGTGTAAGTTACTGCGCAATATTGTCTTAGATGACGTACCTTTTGTGTCATGAACATGGGTTTCTATAGTGTTTTTGTGTTTCGTGTTTTGTTATGCGATATTTTTTTATTTACAGAATATAATATATTTTAGTTCTATTATGCTGGCGGTTCTCTATTTTAATATACATACACTTAATTGCAGAAAGTTCAAAGTGAACAAAAAAAAATGGCGAGGCGGGACTCGACCCTGCGACCTCCGGAATACCGGACCGGCGTTCTACCAACTGATCTATTTTGCCCTGTGTTTAGCGGCCTTTCAAATTGTTAGTATCTTTTCTTTGAGGGCGCTAGTCATAAGTCATAAACACCAGAATACCGTGTGACCAGGGATCGCGCCTAATTTTAGGATACAACCTGGGGAGCTACATTGTGGTGATCACTCAATGGGGATATACATGGTAAACCAAATACGTAAATGTGCATACATTTCAAAGTGAACAAAGTCATTGACCCACCTTGCCAATTAAAATTTAAACAATATATATATATCACACACATAATTATCAGACTAATGTTTTTTAACCTAAGTTTTAAATCCGCCGTATTTTTGGCCGCATGAGGGCGCTGTAAGACGCCATTTATGAGTACTAACACATGCAAAATCGCGTTTATTGAAGTAGTTTTAGTAACTTTACTTTTATCTAAAAATTGAATATTAGAAAAAAAATATATTTTGGAGCTGTAAGAATATTTAAACTGACGTGAATTATCTCCTGAGGGTGCATGTGACTAAATCAGTGAAAATCACTGCGCGCGAGCTCATTAATATTTTGTGATCCCTCCGGTAATTTTGAATAAGAGGTACCTGGGGCCTGTACATTGGACTGATTGTAGAAATATTTGTGGAAATCAAGAATTGGTGACCCGTGGCTTCCAACTCGGGGGATTCCGTTCACAAAAAAAGACCAATACGTGGGTCTATTTGGCATAGAGGCGGGGGGCTACATTGATACCTGGGCCCAGAGCTGGGCCACCAGTTTAGGGGTGGTTTGTGTGGAGGGGAGTATAAAAAAAAATTAATTCGGTCAACCCCCATAAATTTGAAAAGAAAATTGTTCTAGGAGTCTTAATCTTTGATTTCCAGTCAAAAAAATAAAGCCACTCTACTCATGAGCGTCACCAGGCGGCGCTCTTTCTTTCAATTTTTGTGTTGATTACAATGAGCGCCGTATTTAGTGTAGTGGAACCCTAATCACTTTTAATTATTCCCCCAAATACCGTGAGCACAGCGCCCTCTACGTTCAATAATACGGCCTATTGATTAATATCAAGACGAATTTGATCTGTGAATGCTGCCCTTCGGCAACAGCCTAAACTAATTTGACATTATAAAAACAATCAAACGCTTTTACCACACCAATTTAGTCATTTATGGTTCAATTTCAACGTTTGCTCACCCTTTGATCACATTCATTGAAGCTGTTCACAGATCAATTTCAAACTTATGTTAAATAAATTAGTCGGATATGTGCGTGAGTCAAGCACACACCAGACTAATTTATTTCACATGAGTTTGAAATCGATTGATATCATACGAATTCGATCCCTGGATGTATGTTGCCTTACAGCAACAGCTTAGACTGTGGTTACCAATATTCGAGAGACAAAGTTTAATTAGAGTGACCAACAATTTGCAATTAAATGGCAAATGACTTAATTTGTTTAGTAAAAGCGTGTAATTTTTTTGAATTTCTCCGGACACAATTGAATGCGAGAGTTGGTGACTTTGAATGAAAATTGTTTAAAAATAGCAGAGAAAACATATATGTTCTATTACGAGACTCTATTTACTTTACCACTAAATAATTGTTGGATGATATTGCAATTTGTATTTTGGTGACGCCAAATACCAGACGTTTAAATGTGTTTACTATGGGCCTAACTTCAAGGGAAAAGTATGTTATCCCCCGCTTTTGGATCACCCCCCAGATTTCGGTGGTAAGAATAAACAAAAAGTGGCCATCATTCACCTGTAATAAAAAAAAAAATGCAAATGGTTTAAATGCACCCCTGTAGTGTGTTTCTATAGTGTTTTCGTGTGTCGTCGTCGTCCCCCCCCCCCTCCCTCTCCCCCCTTCCCCCAATTCTTTGATTTTTTAATTTCCACGGCCGTAAATTTTTAGTTATCCCATCCTTCACTGGCCGATATAGATTTACGCCACTGGAATTTATACCAAAATACCTAAGGTGAATTAAAAACGATGAAATCTTCAGCAAAAGCAACACATTCTAGCACAGTTTTTGTTTATGCGATTTTTTTTTTACATTTACAGAATATAGTATATTTCCAGCCCGGTGTTATTGTTCAGGTCTATTATGCTGGCGGTTCTCTATTTTTTTGCTAAGTGTCATTTTTCCGTTTTGGTTTCTTTGGAAAATGTTTTCAGCGAATACGAACAGCGCTTATAAACTTCAGCAGAACTAATCAAGTCGACATCCAAGCAACTCCAACCGCAAAGCAAAACCAACACCCGCCCAGGCAGTAGGCTGAATGCGCACTGCCTTCACCACCACACTCTCATCGAACAGGTTGGTGACCGGGGTGTCGCCATCAGTGTTACCGACGAACTCCTGAAACAAAAACGTTTACATTCAGCGGTTTCAATAATCATTCGGCGAAGAGGAGACTTTTAACAATTACATTTTGTTTCCCAGAAACGCATCGCCGCAACACATGCACAATAGTTATCTAGTCTGCACGAAGACTTGTCTTAAGATCGATTTTAATAAACCCATCTTGATAAAGACGCATCGCAACTACCAATTGTTGATAGCTCTTTCATATGTGTTGTTACCGCTAGAGAAAACAGTCCTTGAAAAGAAACGCGCAAACTAGTCTGCGCAATACAATCACGTACGGTAGTTCTGCACGTTCTATACAGAGTCGACTAGTTGTTAAGTTAAGACGAGTTAAGCCGCGTTGCTATGGAGGTTATGACGTGTTTAAAGCGTCTAAACTTTGGTCGCGAGTGAAGCGTCGAAACTTTGGTCGCGAGTGAGGACGAGTTACTTTTTTTTCAAAGACCCGTCTTGGTGTTTCGTGAAAATGGCCCCCATGTCCTGTAAATACCTGCAAAGCCTGTTAAGATAAGATTAACATTTACCTTAATGTTTCCGTTTTCATCCGTCACGTGTTCATAGGCAGATGAGGGCTGCTTCTGATACTTCACCTTATACCGCTTTACATGGTAATTCGGATCCCATCCCTGTGTGATTACTCCTAGCAACACTGTACTCTCAACGAGGTCCACCTCTATCCAGGAATCAGCGCCCCTATGCATAAAGTGAAGGGAGGATGAATAAGAACCATTACATTTAATACGCGTACGGAATACGTATGCGGCTTGAAGAAAACAAACGCCATTTTGTGTTGTGTTGGTATGCATGGCAAAAAAGCAATAAGCTAATTAATTTGCGGTAGAAAAATCATTCCCTTTAATAAGTTTTGTGGCTTTGGAAAGAAGCAGAGGTTTGAAGGTTTGCTTGGCAAAAAAGCCGTAAGATAAGTTGTTTGTGGTAGCACAATGTGACATTCTTTGTTGGCGAGTTGTGTGGTTCTGAAATGAAACGGAGGGATCTCAACGTTTCGGACAGAATGCCCTAACCTTCGTCAGGAGACTGAGGGATTATAACGGTGAAGCAACATCTGGCGCCCTACCCACCATCACCTCCCAGTCCGATGGGTCCCATGTACTCTAGGACACGTAGTTCTCCATCCTATGGATCGCCTATACCCTTGGCAACATTCCATCTCGGTTCCTTTCTTCACACTGACACGCCTCAGTGATCATCAAGCGTCCTGCATGAGTACCCCTCAGTTGCATCCTTCGTACGCTTCATCGTTTCCAGGCTCAATATAACCCCGCTACACCGTTGGAATCCCTTAGTCTCCTGACGACGGGCACAGCATACTATCTAAAACGTCGAGTTCCCTCCAGTTCTCTTCAGAACCACACAACTCACACAAGCTAATTACCACATGATGCTACCGCAAACTACTTATCTTAATTACATCTCATATTAAAATGTGTAATGCTAGACTGATGAAAGTATAACACAGCAAAGCAATTTAATCGGTTGCTTGGGAACGGATTTGAAAACCGAACACAATTATTAAAACTCGTTACAGTGTGCAATTATTGAGCGGCGCATCGGGATTGGGTTAGTTTTGTTCTTATATTAACAAATATATATAAATACAAAAACAAAGCCGTGGTCGCAATTAGATGACCAAGAAACCATTCAGGAGCGTTTTGTAGCACTGTAAACATTGGGATTTGCAGTAATGGTATGAGCCAGCTGTGGAATTTTCGTTAGATACCAACCCATTGAGAATCCATCCCTTGTTATTGTTTAGGCGTGCCGCACTGGCAGGGAAATTGCTATGACTAATGGACGCCGTGATGCGATCATCTTGGATTGTCCTGTCCTCCATGCCGAGAGGCTGCGGACTCAAACACTCTGTTGGTAACAAACGAGAAAACAAACAAATGTGTTATTGATGTTTATGTCAAAAGATACCTATATTGTTATATCAAAATTATAATAAATAAAATACATACACAAATAATAAATAAATAAACAAACAAACAAACCCCAACAAACACTTGGCTTCAAGTAGTATTTAACATTTGGGAGAGTATTTTTGGGATGAGACCATGCACAAACATTGGTGTTTTTTTGTTTTGGTTTTTTTTGAAAGCCGATTATTACAGTATGTTGCGCAGTCGATGTGACGGGAGATAGCATTAGCAAGGTGGCTTACCGGGTGGTTTGGGTTCGCTATTTTCCCGGCAACGCTTCCGTATCTCTTGCATGACTTGCTTCATCCAGTGATCTGGATTATCAGGATCAGGTTCCGGTGGGGGACCGAAGTAACACGTCCTCTGCTCGCTCGCCACACCAGTCAAGAACACTTTGGATTTAATGAAACATGAACGAAACTTCCAAATAATCTCCCCATGTAGACACAGTGTAGTCTCCGTATGTTTATATAGGTAATAACAATGCGAAGACCCGGTTATTACTGCGTGATAATGACCGGGTTGGGGGATGACCGCTGGTAATAGATCGAGCCGAGACAAATGGTCAAAATGCTCAACATTTCGTGATTTTTCTTTCAGCAATATTTCTAGCGTTTTGTGTTCATGTTTAGGGGCCATGTTTTAGCTTATGCACGGTACCCTGTTTCTTCAATATGTGTTGTTATTATAACCCATACTCTGAGACCAGACTAGCTGGCCACACCGTGCATAGCAACGCGCTGGCGTTAACAGACGACACGCGCATTTTGAAAAATGCTGCGCGTATATATATACAAACGTTCTACGCGTACATTTATAGCGCGCAGTATCAATATTTGACGCGTCCTTGTTACAAGTTACCGTAGAACTGTTGCATTCGGCCAATCATTGGCTTACATGATGCTTGATCAATGCTGGTTCAGGGGACATTTATTCGCTTCTTCTTGAAAGCCCATGACATTACAACCTGATAATCCACTCCACGTGATCGAGTCTCGACCAATCAGAAGCCATTAACTCTCCTAGGTATTTATTAAAGTATAATGACACAAGAAGGTAGCGTTTTTTTAATTACAATGTGTTGGGTTTGTAAATAAATGGACACAAGAGACGAGCTTACTGTCGTGTTACTTTGTGCTGTAATTCGTGAAAACCAACATGGATGCCATAAACGGCATGGTACAGTAACAATGAATAGCGCCCTCATGTGAGCACGACTGAACAATGTAAAACAAACATTAAAGCAAATGGAAAACACAACATATTTTCCCCCTTTGGAAAATCCCAGTTCATGATCAGTCAAAGTCCTTTAGGTGATGAGGTTGAGTACGGGTGCGATGAGATCGGCGGAGTTGGGCCTGATGAGCTGTTGCAGGGTTTTGGTTATCCACGGGAAAGCAGAATGGAAGGTCATGTGCGTCGTCCAGTCTGGTTGTAGGAGCAGGTGTTGGAATCAGTCTTCGTGTATTCCAACGGGTGCCGTCACTAAGTTGGAAAGTGCTGGGACTAAACCGACGAGCGATCTGCTTGGGTTGTGAGAGTGAAGATGCGAGCTTGTGACCGCGATTTGGGCGTTTGATTCTGACCCAGTCACCTGTCTGAAACTGTGGTATCTGAGCACGGCGCTTAGTGTCAGTGTAGACTTTGCTCTTCTGTTGGCGTCTTGCGATTGCTGATGCTTGGGTTGCTACCTTCGCTGTAGGTTTGACTGGAGGTTTTAGAATGTCCAGTGGGAGGCGGAGGTTGCGACCGATCATGAGTTCTGCAGGAGTCTTCCCCGTCAGCGAGTGTTGGGTTGAGCGGTAAGTGCGAAGTATGGTTTGGATTGCCTCATCAAATTTTTGGCCTGCTGCGAGATTGGCTTTCAAACCGTCCTTGATAACGCGATTGAAGCGCTCAACACCACCGTTACTCTGTGGATTGTATCGGGCAGTGAGACGGTGCTCGATACCGTGGCTGGTGAGGAAGGTGGAAAACTGGTCTGATACAAACTGCGGTCCATTGTCAGTTATGATGACTTCTGGGAGGCCCCATTTCGTGAACATTCGCTGAAGAATGTTGATTACAGTGGCAGAGGTGACTGTACTTGTCGTAGCGATCTCTGGCCATTTGGAGTGCAAGTCATGCACCACAACAAGAAACCTCTGGTTTGCTGGGGCTGCCTCGACGGGACCGAAGATGTCGAGCTGAAGTTGTTGCCATGGTTTTTGTGGCCATGGAATGGGTTGCAACGGAGCTGGTCGGATGTTGATGGCTTTTTCGCTCAAGTGGCATGCTTCGCAAGTGGAAACATATTGTTCGATGTGAGTGTCAATTCCAGGCCACCATACTGCATCGCGACATCGTTGCTTCATACGGACGATACCTGGATGGCCGTCATGTGCAAGTGACAGAACGCGTTGCTGCAAAGAACTGGGGATTACTGCTCTGTCCCCACGAGCAAGGCAGCAATCGTTCCACACTGAAAGTTCATCCCGAAGTCTGTGGAAGGGCTTGAGTTCTTCCGAAAGTTGCTTTGGCCACACTGTCTGTAGAAGGTGGCATACCTGCGTTAGTGTAGCGTCATCTTGTGACATAGCTTTGAGTTCTTCACAAGACACAAGGTTGCTGATGGAACCGGTGATAAGCGACATAACATATGCATCATCATCGGTGTAGCTGTCAGCGTTGGAGTCTGAAGCAGGTGTCAGACGGCTAAGCATGTCGGCAACGTGGTTGCGGTTGCCAGCAATGTACTGCACAGTAAAGTTATACTGGTGAAGACGATCAGACCAACGACTGATTCTTAGTGGTCTGTGCCCAGAACCAGTTGTCGCGAGAAGTGTAGTAAGCGCTTGGTGATCCGTACGCAGAGTGAATTTTCTGCCATACAGATACACATGCCAGTGTGCACATGCGTAGATACAAGCGAGGGCTTCGCGTTCTCCTGTAGAATACTTCCGTTCAGCTGCAGAAAGCGTGCGAGAAGCGAAGGCTATTGGGCGTTCTTTGCCGTTGACTTCTTGCGAAAGCACGGCCCCAATGGCAGTGCCGGAGGCGTCGGTGGTGACATATGTAGTGGCAGCGGGATCGAAGTGTGCGAGGACTGGTGGAGAAGTAATTTTCTCCTTTAGCGTGGTGAAGGCTTGGGCTTGGGGGTCCCCCCACTCCCAAGGCGTGTCCTTGCGTAGTAACTTGCGCAGTGGCTCTGCGATATCTGCGTAACATGGTACGAACTTCAGGTAGAAGTTGCAGGAACCGAGGAACGAGGCAAGCTCTTTGGTGTTGATGGGAGCCTGGAGTTTCAGGATAGCGTCCATGTTTGCGAGCGTAGGCTTGACTCCTTCGGCTGAAACCCTGTAGCCAAGGAAGTCGATCTCCTTAGCTGCAAAGATACACTTGTCGGCATTCAAAGTGATATTGTGCTTGTCGAGTCGGTCAAGCACAGCATGGAGTCGCGCGTCATGTTCGTCCATGGTCCGTCCATGGACAACAATGTCGTCTAGTAGATTGATGGCTCCGTCGATCCCTGTGAGCATACTGGTGACGATTTTTTGGAAAGCACTTGGCGCTGAGGAGAGTCCATAGGGCATTCGGCGATACTGGAACACCCCGTCATGTGTCACGAAAGCTGTGAGCTGTTTGCTCTCCTCTGCGAGAGGTATTTGCAGGTAGCTACGACGCATGTCCAGTTTTGAAAAGACTGTAGCACCGTGAAACTCGTTGGACAACTCGTTGATCGTAGGCAAAGGGTACTTGTCTGGAATGATACCCTTATTCACCTCTTTCAGATCCACACAGAGGCGAATTTCCCCATTGCGCCTCCATGCGATGACCAAGTTCGAAATCCAGGGAGAAGCGTTGACGCGCTCGATGATACACTGTGATTCGAGTCGTCGAAGTTCTGTGGAGACTTGGTCGCGAACTGCAAAGGGGAGACGGCGAAGGCGTTGCGAGACCGGTTTGACAGATGGGTCAACGCGGGGGCGATGGCAGAAATTCTTGATTTGCCCGAAGCCGGTGAAAATGGTGGGGTATTGTTTGTCTATGTCCACCGTGTACATGGGAGTGCCAGTAGGGTCAAACACCTTGAACCCCAGTTTGTCGAACAGGTCGACACCCATAAGGCTTCTGCCCTTGGCAACGTGAAAAGTGAAGTGATCCAGTGTTCTGTCCTTGTACTGAACTGGAACAGAAATGACCCCACATACCACTATTTTGGAGTCAGAGTACGCGTGAAGGCTGGAGGTTGCTGGGCGTAGGGGGTGACGTGCAAAATGGAGCTTGTACGTAGCTTCGCTCAGGATGGACACTTTTGCCCCAAGATCGATGAGGAGGCGTGTAGGTTTGCCGTCTATATCGAGTGTACAGTCCTTGAAGTTTCCAGAACCATAGGAAGGGTCGCTAACTGTGTAGACCATACTGGATTCATCACTGTCTGGGTTGTCTACATGGCGAACACTAGCACTAGCTTGTTGTGATGAGCGGCAGACACTGGCAAAATGGTTTATTTTGCCACACGCAGAGCACTGTTTTCCACGGGCGGGGCACTTGGAACTTTTTGCCGAGTGTGTTTTGTCCCCACAGTTAAAACAATGGAAATCTGGTCTGCGATCAGCAGTAGGTGGTTTTGTAGCCCAGGGTCGACGCTGTGGTTGACGCTTTGGACGAACACCTTGTACTTGAGCTGTAGTAGTTGTAGAGGTCTGCTGGTGAATGGGGGCAAGGGATCGGATGGCTTTGGAATCAGAAAGTGCCGATTCGATTTGGATAGCCAATTTAGTGGCTTTGTCCAGTGTCAGAGAGTCATCTTCCATGAGCAGGCATTCTCGAACGCGAGGGATAGAAGTTTTCTCAATGATCTGATCCCTAATCATGTCTTCATGCAATGCCCCAAAGTTACATGTAGCTGCAAGTTCAGTCAAAGCTACGACGAATTGTTTCATTGGCTCACCATTGCCTTGTCCGCGTTTGCGAAATTTGTATCTTTCCATCATGACACTCTTTTTTGGGCCGAAGTATTTCTCAAGAGCTTTTACTGCTTTATCGTACGTATCCGTGTCTTCAACCTGGCTGAAAACACGCTGGCCCTCGGTGCCGAGACAGTGGATAAGTATTGCTCTGCGCCGAGCTGAAGTCACACTGTCGCCGTCCAAACCACTCGCGGTGATGTACGTTTCGAAGCTTGTTTGCCACCTGGTCCACGGGACTGCAGGGTCCCCAGGCGTTGGAAGGAAAGGAGGAGGTGTAGGGAGGTTTATCTGATTCATCCTCGTCGCCAAATTATGTTGGGTTTGTAAATAAATGGACACAAGAGACGAGCTTACTGTCGTGTTACTTTGTGCTGTAATTCGTGAAAACCAACATGGATGCCATAAACGGCATGGTACAGTAACAATGAATAGCGCCCTCATGTGAGCACGACTGAACAATGTAAAACAAACATTAAAGCAAATGGAAAACACAACACAATGTACGTGCACATTACACACATCCACATGCAAGTGTGTACACAACTCTCGAGGACAGAAGCACAATAGACGAACAAGAGATTCAGTTTGCGGGCGTTCGCTTTTTGTTGAATGTTGTCCTCTGCAGGATATACCATTTGCAGATATCGAAAATATTAACTACCGAAATATTAAGAAATATCTTTAATTGAAAGTAAATAGTGATTGTAGGTATCCAGCACAAATATTGCGCTAGATATCCTGTAATTGTTTCGAACAAAAATAAATTTTATTTAACAAAAATTACGATCGCCGGACGGCGATCGCGCAAAAAAACCCCAATTACAACATAGGAACCACTGCCCGACACCGGTTGAAAACGAACGCCGTTTTTCTTAATTATCTCAGAATCCATGATTGTCAAACTTCAGACAATATTTACTATAGTAAAACGATATCGACTATAAAATACGACCCCCCAAATCCAACTATTTCTGATAATTCAAGCAATTACCAATGGTGTATCATACCGTTAAAATGTACGATAAGTGAATTGGGTAGTTACAGTACATAAACAAAGGAAAACACAATATTGAATCCTCAGTCGTTATGTAAAACACGACTGTGTGTATTTATCCCAGTCTTTTTTGTTTGTACTTTACATTATTTTCAGAACACCTCCCATATGTTTTGTACACGAATGCCAATCGGGGGCGTTTGGTAATATATGGAACCGTTTTGTTCTTTATTGTTCAAAGTCTCATATTGAATGCAGAAATAACTGCAAGCCCACACACACAGTCGTGCGCCAATACCACATAACGATCGAGGGTCGAAGCACAAAAGAGAACAAAGGGAACAAAGGATCCTCGATCGACGGTATGAATGTCTAAATTCGGTCCTCGATCGTCGGGGCAAGCGCTAAGGTAATGGGGTTAGGGTATAACATAGGAATAAAGGAAAACACAATATGGGATCCTCGATCGTTATGTGGTTCACGACTGTATGTTCTCACATTCTCTACCTACCCGGGTTTGTGATCAGAGTTGTCCAGATGGACTTATAACGTTTTCATAACGTTCCTGGAATGTCATCATTTGGTCACGTTATGTGAAAACGTCGACGGAATATGTGGACGTTTGAAAGAAACGTACGTTGTCATCCCCAAGTTCTGGTGCATTACTAGTTTTGTTTCAACATAATTATATACCAAAGAATTCCGATAGAATTCATGCTAATCATTTGCAAATTTATTGTATTTTGAAATGTGAAAATGGTTTGATTGTATGCAGATTCTTAACGAATCTGCAGAAGAAAAAAAATCCTATACATCTATGCAATAACGGGCACAATAACCAAATGTTGAGTGAAAAACATTTTCTCAATACGTGGTAAATCTCTTTAATAACCTATATAGACGGATAACGGCAAAACGAATTGTTGAGTAGGAATATTTCCCTACAAAGTAGTAAACATCATATCACATTGCCATTGGGCAATAACAACCAAACGGTGTAGGCAGATAATAATCAGTGTTGTAGTAGAGACCCTGATGTCCAAAACCGAGGGGACCGAGACTGAGACCGAGGCGACCGAGGCGACCGAGACCGAGACCGAGACCGAGGCGACCGAGACCGAGACCGAGACCGAGACCGAGAGGCGACCGAGACCGAGGCCGGGGCGACCGGGGCCGAGACCGAGACCGAGACCTAGACCGAGGCCGAGACCGAGGCGACCGAGACCGAGACCGAGACCGAGACCGAGACCTAGACCAAGACCTAGACCGAGACCTAGACCGAGACCGAGACCGAGACCGAGACCGAGACCGAGGCCGAGGCGACCGAGGCGACCGAGACCAAGACCGAGACCGAGGCGACCGAGACCGAGACCGAGATCGAGACCGAGAGGCGACCGAGACCGAGGTCGAGTCGACCGGGGCCAAGACCGCTAAATCCGTAGTTTTCTTCTCTGTGGTTACCAACTAATTTTCTATTCATATAGCCTTAAGCCTTGCTAAGAATATTGCCAGCTAGTTGGCGGCTAGATATGTTAAGCACTCAGCTAGGACATTGGGCAGTTCCTCAAACCAACAAAATTGAATTTGCATGTCAATAGGGTAGGGTGATGTTTTGGACAGATCAAATGACTTTTAGAAACAGCAGTAAATCTTACACATGAGGCCAATAAGCATGGCGATTTGGAAGGTAAACATGGTAAAGGGAAGAAACGTATAAAGCTAAATAGAGTGATGAAAAACAAAACTTATTTATAGCGGACAGGTTTGATGAATTCAAAAACGTTTTTGAGAGTAAGCACAAAGATGTCAACATCAATCGCAAGAAAAATGAAGCTTGGGAAATTTCCTTACCCAGTATAGGGCTAGATTACCCACAACCAATATAACATTGGGAGATCTAAAAGAAAATAGGCTCTTAAAACTCAGATTTGAATCCATGAACCATGTCATCCAATGTCAAAAAGTCCCGTACCGAACGATTTAGTTGCCAACTAGTGACTTGTAGACGCCCCAGATCAACTCTAACGTATAGCAGCCCACTTAGCAACAAACTAAGCTCAGCAAAGTTTCATGGATATCTCTTAGCTTTCAACTAGGCTCAGTTGTCAACTAGGGGCCATTTTAGCAGCCAACTAAGTTTAGCAGGCTTTTGTGAATATCGGCCCAGGTCTCGTGACTTGCAACAATGTTAACAATGCGATCATTCATCTTTGGGTAAATTATCCACTTTTTTGGCAGTAAAGTCCTTAAAAGGTATAGGGTACACCATTTGCAAATATCGAACAATTTGACAATCGAATTATTAGGAAAAATAGGTATTTATTAAAGTATAATGACACAAGAAGGTAGCGTTTTTGCAATTACAATGTACATGCACATTACACACATCCACATGCAAGTGTGTACACAACTCTCGAGGACAAAAGCACAATAAACAAAAAAGAGATTCAGTTTGCGGGCGTTCGCTTTTTGTTGAATGTTGTCCTCTGTAGGATATAGCATTTGCAGATATCGAAAATATTAACTACCGAATTATTAAGAAATATCTTTAATTGAAAGTAAATAGTGATTGTAGGCATCCAGCACAAATATTGCGCTAAATATTCTGTAATTGTTTCGAACAAAAATTTTATTTAACAAAAATTACGATCGCCGGACGTCGATCGCGCAAAAAAACAAAACAAGTACAACACAGGAACCACTGCCCGACGCCGGTTGAAAACAAACGCCGTTTTTCTTGATTGTCTCAGAATCCATGATTGTCAAACTTCAGACGATATTTACTATAGTAAAACGATATTGACTATAAAATACAACCCCCCAAATCCACCTATTCCTGATAATTCAACCAATTACCAATGGTGTATCCTACCGTTAAAATGTACGATAAGTGAATTGGGTAGTTACAGTACATAAACAAAGGAAAACACAATATTGAATCCTCAGTCGTTATGTAAAACACGACTGTGTGTATTTATCCCAGTCTTTTTTGTTTGTACTTTACTTTATTTTTAGAACACCTCCCATATGTTTTGAACACGAATGGCAATCGGGGGCGTTTGGTAATATATGGAACCGTTTTGTTCTTTATTGTTTAAAGTCCCCTATTGAATGCAGAAATAATTGCAAGCAGATTCTTAACGAATCTGCAGAAGAAAAAAAAATCCTATACATTTATGCAATAACGGGCACAATCACCAAATGTTGAGTGAAAAACATTTTCTCAATAAGTGGTAAATATCTTTAATAACCTATATAGACGGATAAGGGCAAAACTAATTGTTGAGTAAGAATATTTCCCTACAAAGTAGTAAACATCATTGCACATTGCCGTTGGGCAATAACAACCAAACGGCGTAGGCAGATAATAATCAGTGTTGTAGTAAAGACCCTGATGTCCAAAACCGAGGGGACCGAGACCAAGACCGAGGCGACGAGGCGACCGAGGCGACCGAGACCGAGACCAAGACCGAGGCGACCGAGACCGAGGCCGAGGCGACCGGGGCCGAGACCTAGACCGAGACCGAGACAAAGACCTAGACCGAGACCGAGACCGAGGCCGAGGCGACCGAGACGACCGAGACCGAGACCGAGACCGAGGCGACCAAGACCGAGACCGAGAGGCGACCGAGGCGACCAGGGCCGAGACCGAGACCGAGACCGAGACCAAGACCGAGACCCAAACCGAGACCCAAACCGAGAGGCGACCGAGACCGAGGCCGAGGCGACCGGGGCCGAGACATAGACCGAGACCGAGACCAAGACCGAGACCGAGACCGAGACCAAGACAGAGACCGAGGCTAAGGCGACCGAGGCGACCGAGACCGAGACCGAGACCGAGGCGACCAAGACCGAGACCGAGAGGCGACCGAGGCGACTGGGGCCGAGACCGAGACCGAGACCGAGACCGAGACCGAGACCGAGACCCAAACCGAGACCCAAACCGAGAGGCGACCGAGACCGAGGCCGAGGCGACCGGGGCCGAGACCTAGACCGAGACCTAGACCGAGACCTAGACCGAGACCGAGACCGAAGCTAAGGCGTCCGAGGCGACCGAGACCGAGACCGAGACCGAGACCGAGGCGACCGAGACCGAGACCGAGACCGAGACCGAGACCGAGAGGCGACCGAGACCGAGGCCGAGGCAACCGGGGCCGAGACCGAGACCGAGACCGAGACCGAGACCCAGACGGCCGAGACCGAGACCGAGACCGAGAGGCGACCGAGACCGAGGCTGAGGCGACCGGGGCCGAGACTTAGACCGAGACCTAGACCGAGACCGAGACCGAGAGGCGACCGAGACCGAGACCGAGACAGCGAAGCGACCGAGACCGATACCAAGGCAATTGGGCCAAGACCGCTATAGGCGACTGAGACCGAGGCGACGGAGACCAAGAGGCGACCGAGACCGAGGTCGAGTCGACCGGGGCCAAGACCGCGTGGCGACCGAGACGGAGGCAACCGAGACCGAGACCACGAGCCGACCGAAACGGAGGCCAAGGCGACCGTGGCCGAGACCGCGTTGCGACCGAGACCAAGGCGACCGAGACCAAGACCGCGAGGCGACCGAAACCAAAACCGAGGCGAGCGAGACCGCGAGGCGACCGAGACCGAGACCGCGTGCCGACCGAGACCGAGGCGACCGAGACCAAGACCACAAGTTTTCTTCTCTGTGGTTACCAACTAATTTTTTATTCATATAGCCTTGCTAAGAATATTGCCAGCTAGTTGGCAGCTAGATATTTTAAGCACTCAGCTAGGACATTGGGCAGTTCCTCAAACCAACAAAATTGAATTTGCATGTCAATAGGGTAGGGTGATGTTTTGGACAGATCAAATGACTTTTAGAAACAGCAGTAAATCTTACACATGAGGCCTATAAGCATGGCGATTTGGAAGGTAAACATGGTAAAGGGAAGAAACGTATAAAGCTAAATAGAGTGATGAAAAACAAAACTTATTTATAGCGGACAGGTTTGATGAATTCAAAAACGTTTTTGAGAGTAAGCACAAAGATGTCAACATCAATCGCAAGAAAAATGAAGCTTGGGAAATTTCCTTACCCAGCATAGGGCTAGATTACCCACAACCAATATAACATTGGGAGATCTAACAAGAAAATAGGCTCTTAAAACTCAGATTTGAATCCATGAACCATGTCTACCAATGTCAAAAAGTCCCGTACCGAACGATTTAGTTGCCAACTAGTGACTTGTAGACACCCCAGATCAACTCTAACGTATAGCAGCCCACTATAGCAACAAACTAAGCTCAGCAAAGTTTCATGAATATCTCTTAGCTTTCAACTAGGCTCAGTTGTCAACTAGGGGCCATTTTAGCAGCCAACTAGGTTTAGCAGGCTTTTATGAATATCGGCCCAGGTATCGAGACTTAAGACTGTTAACAATGCTATCATCTTTGGGTAAATAATCCACTTTTTTGGCAGTAAAGTCCTCAAAAGGTAGGGTACACCATTTGCAGATATCGAACAATTTTACAACCTAATTACTAGGAAAAATCTTACTTATTTGAAAGTAAATAATGATTCCAGGCATCCAGCAAAATGCTTGCGCTAGATATCTTGTAATTGTTCGGAAAAATTAAATTTGATTTAAACAAAAATCACGATCGCCAGACGGCGATCGGGAGAAAAAAAGGAAAGAACAAGAATTTTACCCGACGCTGGACAAACGCCGTTTTTCTAGTTGTTTTTTTCTTCTTCGGCATTCATGATTGTAAACGATATTTACTCTAAAATAGAATCCAAAAAACACCCATTACCAATGGTGTATCATATCTTTTAATTGATTTTTTAAACGAACAGTTAACAGACAACAAAATTAGTAGGATGTATATAATACGCCCCTGATCCTGATGGAGCTTGTCTAGAGGAAATAACACAGGTGTCAGATATTAAATCTTACCTGCCATTCCTGACAGCATCAGAACCAAAGCTGCAGCTCTGTCCATTCTCCAAGATTCAGGTGATTTATGAACGCCAATCCGCTGGGGTGTATTTACCAACGACTCCCACGCCAACGCCAATGAAAGTGCTACTATACGCACGTGTATAACTCGACAACAATCGGGAGGCTTAAACTTAAAACTAAACCGAAGCTTTGCCCGATTAATGCAAAGATCGAGAATTCGTTTTGGAATTATTCACCGGCGACTTCAACGACCGATAGGCACACACAACGCGACACAACGCGACTTTAATAGGCAGCTACGCATGTAGAGCACTGAACGACGATCAGACGGATAGGAGACTAAATATATCGTAGCTCGAAACCGTATATTATATAGAAGAAAAGATCAACACTTCGTTAGTGCTCATCGTTTATCGGCAAGTACTCAAATGTACGTAGTTTGCCACGTCAGCAAGAAACAGCAGACCACAGACATGGTTGACGTCATAGCCAGTCTACAGCCAATCGAGAACGAGCCTAAACTTGCAAGAAAGGTAGAAAATTTTTGGATTGGTGCAAGATTACAGTATGGGCGGGGCTTATGCTGGAAGCGGGTCAGGTAACAACCAATGAGCACCTTTACTGGTAATTACAGCTCAATGTCAATTACAGCTAATTAATTAGCTCAAACAGAGCAGGCACATTTTGAAATTGAACAATGAACAATTTTTGTTTTATGTTTCCGCTGATGTAGATGGTACTTAATTAGAACGGAATTAAATGACGCGGCAAGTTTTGAGTCCTTTCATTTTAGTCTTCCCAACAAGAGCAATTACATCAACACGCTCCTGTAGGCACATACATCGTCATAATCTTTTATTAAAAGGAAGTCACTTCACAATAAATTATTTAAAGAGACACAGGACACGGAAAAAAAGCAATAGCAATTTGGAACGTGCCAGTACCAGCGATAATTAGACTCGGCGCTGCGCGCCTCGCCCGATTATCACGCATAATTGGCGTGTAGCCTCAGCCAATTACCCTTTATATAATGACGAGTAATGGTGACTCTCTTTCCCATGATTGAAGCTGTTTAATATTTTGTATTATTGTTTTATTTGCTTAGTTTCAATTTTGTTGGGTATAAGCTTCCGCTGATGTTGATGGTACCTAATTAAAGCGAAATTTAATTACGGCGGCAAATTTTAGGTCCTTTCATTAGTCTTTCCAACGACAGCAGTTACATGCACGTTTGTTTATGGTGTAAATCGAGGAGTTTCGTTTGTTCCTCTCGATAATTTCCTTTCCTTTTTTCCGACGGCTCTCATTAGTTTTGTACACGAATCTCGATCGAGGTCGTCCTCGATTCTAACCCAAACCCCAATTCACCTTCGTGTCGCCAGGCATGTGTCCTCCATTTACACAATAAACAAACGCAACAACACGCGCGTATAGACACAAACATTTTCTCTAAGCATATAACTGGATAAGCCTTGGTCGTTTTATTACTGGTGGGTTACATCTTCAGGAACAGGTATCTGGCCTGATTTTTTTGTTTAGGGGTACAGTAACTGTTCATCTTTGTTTTGAGTTTATCATAAACAACATCCACTTCAGCAGGATCAGAGGCCAATTTCATAGAGCTGCTAAGGCTAAGCAACACAAATTTGCTCAGCATGACAATTCGTCCTTTGCAAAAACAAGGTTACAGACCAAATTTTCACGTGATCTTTATTGTTTTGGATTGATAATCAGCTGGTTTTTTTTGCTTAGCATGAACAACACGTATAATTTTGGCTGGTAACCTGTTCTTAATGAGCAAGATTTTTTGTGCTAAGCAAATTTGTGTGCTTAGCAGCTCTATGAAATTGGCCCAAGGTAATGCTACAGGGGCCAATTTCATAGAGATGCTAAGCAAAAAAACTTGCTTAGCACAAAAAAGTCTTGCTCATTAAAAACAGGTTACCAGCCAAAATTATTCGTGTTTTTCATGCTAAGCAAAAAAAACAGCTGATTATCAATCCAGAACAATAAAGATCAGGTGAAAACTTGGTCTGTAACCTTGTTTTTGCAAAGGACAAATTGTCATGCTAAGCAAATTGTTGTGCTTAGCAGCTCTATGAAATTGGCCCCTGGTAGCACTCCCGTGGCCATGCATGTTGCAATAACGTTACTCGCTGGCTAACGTTAGTTCAGCGTGTCAATTTTCACCACAGTTTTACAACCTTTTTCTTCATCAATTTCTGCTCAGGTGGTTAGTCAATTGCTTACCCAGGCCTCAGAGGGTATTTGGTTGTTCACCTCGTCGCCAATGTAGTGTACAATGCTTTACAATAACTTGGTTTGTAGTGGGAATAACACGGACAACAATTTGCAAATTTTCATGGTGCTCTGCCAATGTGCCATGTTGTAATCTCATAACAAATAATTATAATCATACAGTTGGTGTATATTGTGATACAAAGCTCTGTGCATGAACTATAAGTTGTTAGTCAATCATCTTAAAATAAATCTTGTCATATTTTTGTATACAATCTTGGAAAATGCAGTTAAATTAGTTTATATAGTATTGTAAACATAAACAAAATTGTTGCCAGTTTTTTATATTTGGTCCTGGGGTGATTTAGGGGCAAAAGTATGAAAATTAAATATCAGATATCGTTTATAGCAGCAAAATGTCACTAATTAATTAATAATTTTTTTTAATGTTGTTTTTGTATCCCATATTTTTAGTATTCCTAGTTCATCCCATACATTTGAATCTGTAAAAAGTGCCTTGGCTTAGTGAACTGCTGCCACCATGGGCGTCAATCCTGGGGGGACAGGGGGACAGGTCCCCCCATATTTTGAAGGGTGGGGAACACAATATCAAATGTCCCCCCATGTTTTTGAACTCGCGTATCTCATAATAGGGCAATATTTACTGTAGCGGAAACTGTCAAGAATAGCGGAGCGGCGGCGTGATGACGGATTTAAACGGAGTCCATCCAAGTCCAACAACGGCTGCGGATCCAACAGAACCGGACAAATTAACGCGCTACTACTGCGGGTTTGGCCGCCCTATGCAGGCGGCGTACCGTATGTGTGCGCGCGAACTCGATCTTCACGTGTAGTTCGTACGTGTGCATGTACATACGTGAACATACTGTTCGCCTGAAAACAGGCGTTATCTCGTCCAGACGTAATCTCACTTTTTCCTAAATGTATCTTATCTGTTGCTGTAACATAGCCCCTGAAATGGATAATTCAGTAAATTATGTTTTGCAGCCATATTCATACTGTAGAACATGTAGGTTGTGTGTGGACTTCGGCTGTGGTTAAAATCTGTGTTTTTGGTAAAGTTGTAGCCTAGTTTGAGAAAGTTTTGTGTGTACAAAAGTTCAGTGAAGTGCCGTGTGCCATTAATTGGCTGTGCTTGATCGTGTTCAACTCTAGCGAACCTTCGCAAAGCTGACAATCAATCAAATCGCAGTATAGATCGGGGCGGACATCCGGGAACTGTCATAAAAACGCGTCTTAATACATACACTGCGCCGGTAAAACCGATGATCGCGCGCGCAGTCTTGTATGCTATAGTGCAGTGTCAGCGCGTATTGTTTTCATTGGCGCGCTGACCTGTGACGTATGTCCGCGGTGATCAATAACGCTGCGTTCCAATCGCGTCGTTTTTATCGTGTTCACCGTGAATTTCTCCACGTTCACGATCGATCGGGGCCCAATTTCTTGGCTCTGCTTACCGTTAGCGAAAAATCCCTGCTTACTATAGCAGAAAATTCGGTGCTTATGGTAAAAGTATTTCACGCGTTAGCGAGGAATTTTGTTTTCTGAGCATGCGTACATCCCGTAACTAAGGATTCTGTGCTTACAGGGTTAGCGCAATTTTTTCTGCTAGCGCGGTTAGCGGAAAATGGTGACCGTAAGCGCAGAATTCTGTTGTTAGCAGAGCTAAGAAATTGGGCCCTGGGGCCAATTTCACGGAGCTGCTAAGCACAAAAATTTGCTTAGCATGAAAATGTGTCCTTGGTAAAAACAAGGTTAATAATTCTTGACTTCAGTAATGTCCCCCCCCCCCCCCACATTTGAAATGGGATTGACGCCCCTGGCTGCCACCTCTCCTAAGGGTCACGAAACCCACCGCATAACGTCTCATTTGTTTATGTAGAGTGATTGTTGTGCACAGTGTCCCATAGGGATTTTCCTATGCCATCTGCCACCTCCAATTACTTTTTTAGCCAATGTACACGAATACAAACTGTCTGTAAGTCATCACGTGGCAGGTTGTGATACGTCTGTGCTACTAGTGTTCTTTCGTTTTGGATGGTCTTATACAACATAATAGACGATGTACGTCTCCTATCGAATCAAAAGCCGTGAAAAAACAATATGCCCTACCACCGGGGCCCCGTCCCATCGTTGGCCAGATGACTACCGGTCGTTACATTAGGCTTTTGTTATTACATGTACTAAGGCAAATATAATGTTACATATTCAGCATGAATTAATTGATTTAAATTAAGGAAGCTTTTTCTGCGGTTTGTTATAACAGCAATGTATGCCTACAGGGGACTCTGGATCTAGTTGTGGAATTTCTCATCTTTGTTCAATTTATATGCTTGTATTGCGCCCGTTGGAGTCAGCGTGGAATTTAAGTAGCCTGGACAAATGCGTTGCTGCAATGATAGACCATGCATAGACATTGTCATTCATAATGGTTTGATGAAAGCCGCTACTACTAGTCAATAACAAATGTAATGCGATCAAGCAAAATTAGTCAAGTAGGCCTTGGTCATTTTTTGGGATTTTTACATATTCTTTTGTAGCGTACTTCAGGCTCCATTCCAGTGAAAACCGCATGTGAATACGGTTAAACAATTACAACCATTTGAACACCAGCACGTTAAAAATAAAGAAACTGAGAAAATCATGTTTTTGTATCACTTCCCTTCTGAATTTGGTTAAAAGAGTATTTTCATGTAAAAGAACATATTTTGGCCCGATCTGAAAACAAAAATTGCGGAGTTCCGACTGATTTTGATTGATCGAATCACAAATAACCACTGAACTTGCATCCACGCTCGACAGTGGCGTGCAAAGGCTTAATATTCCTCGCCTCTTTCTTGTTGTAATGTAAATTAGCCAACTCCAACCGCTCATTAATAATGAGCGCACGCTTTTGTTCTTTTAATCATTTTTCAACAAAGCTCCCTGCCTCAATACCGAGAGCTTAATCGTCATTTAGGTGACTGATTGATACTACAATATTCACAACTTGGAACACAAACGGAGCGAAAATTGTTCAGCTTGTCAAACAGACAAAAGGCACACTTCGTTTCATTTGTGGCTTTTAGCTTGATTGAACTAGGAACAAATACAGGTAATATTTTATTTAGTTACTATGGGGATTTCGGTAATGATTGCCACGTCAAATGTTTCCAATAAATCTTACAATTGTGCCTGCATACGAATAGTACAAAGACCGCAATTACTGTGTGAGTGTATTGTATTTTCAGGGAGGGGGGGGGGGGGGATAGAATAGAAGTAAATATATTTTTATTTATTTTGATGCTACAAAATTGGTCAAAGTGTTAAATAGAATGTTTAACAACAAGGCCTACTGTGTTAAAGTTTTGCTCAATTGATATTACGTTTCCTGTTCCTGGAAAAAACTGCAAAATAATGCACATTTTGGGTTCGTTTCGGTTTTCTTTGCTGACGCATGGTTTCAAACCGTTTCTGGTGAAATTAGTTCACACGGGTTTAAGGATCGTATACGTTTGATAATTGGAACCCACTGTTTGTTTCAGTCATACATAGTTAGGCCACATAAAAAAAATTACTTGTTTAGCGTCCGGCCACTTAAAATGTTTAGGGTCGGGAGGGAGGTTTTTTTTTTTTTTGTTTTTTTTTTATACAAGGTGTCCACACCAGAGGAAGACGTGCACCAATGTTGCCCACTTTACATCTCAGATGGCATACTGGGGATGTATTAAGGTTTAATTCCAAACTTTGCTTAAAAGAACAGTTTTATTCAATGTTAAACAGTACAATATCCAATAAAACTGTCAAAAGATTAAAAGGAAAAGATGTTTTTTTTTCACATTTTAAGCTACTTTGTTCGTAAGCAAGCAGCTGCGGCGAACTGCACTCAAAGGCAATGTAATGCAATAGTTTTACATATATGAGGCAGTCTCGTTATTGACTGTGTGTTCTCCCCCCCCCCCCCCCCCTCAAAAATAAACCATCCCATAAAAAAAACCGTCCAATCTTGTTCTTCCTTCTAACAATCTCTTCTTTTCATTGGGTGTAAATTATATGCCACAAAGTGACATTTCCCAGCCTATTGAAATTCCAAAGTCTACTGGCTGATACAATGTATACATTTTGTAGGTCAGCTGTCAATCATTGTCTGGATTTCTTACCCCTACTTGGAATATATTCGGAAAATACTCCCGAATATTTCTCCTGTGGTTTTACTTTATTTCTCTGGCACTATAAAGCGTTTATTATGTAAAATTACATCACGGAACCATTATAAATTAAAAAATGTAACGAGCTTTTACAATTTCCACAAAATAGATCGTTTTTGTTAAAGACAAGAAAAACGGAAAATAAATCGTATTAAATTTTGCCCCTAAATTTGTTGGAAAATTGTTTATGAGCTCAAAATATAAGGTGTTAAGGTTCCGTTTATTTTTTTTTCTCTTTTTAAAAAACAATAAAAACAGAAATAAATGTTATTAAATAAACCTGGAATTGATTTCGCTAGCCTTGTAGTTGTCAGGTGTACCTGTATGTCGATTTTCTTATATATCAGAAAAACCAAGAATAAATCGTATTATTATTTACCCCTGAAATCGGTTGGGAAAATTTTAGAAGTTCATTCAAATAAGTCTTTAAGTATCCTTTCTTCTTTTTTTTCTTTAAAAACAAAGACAATAACATAATTAACCTTAGGAATATAATCTTTTTTTCTGTTCATCTTAATACATTTTGTAAATAGGTACGGCAAACTTTTGCAAAATTACTTACAGCCAACTTAATCCGTTGGGTCTAGAGATAAATAAATTCACTCCAGGAATACACCGACCAGGGCCTATTAAATAAATTCTGTATCTGCCTGGCAAGGGTTGGCGTAAGTAAATACAATGTATCTTTGTTGGAGATAAGCGGGCTTGAACAACATTCTTTGAGTAGCACTTTGTGTTGAGTGAATGTCTGTGCTGAAAAAGGAAAGTCAACACCCAATGACAATGAAGATTTTTTTTAACTGGACCTCATGGATAACAATCTTGTCACTCGGGAAGTGGTGAGCTGCGGTTCTGAGGCTTTGATGTTGGTCTTTTCAAGAAACTCAGTTGGGTCATTGTAATCTTTCAGGAACTGGTATTGCGATTTTCGATAAGCTTCTACAGACGTGTGCGCTTTTAGCTTATATCTTTGCATTTTTTCACTAGACCGCCGGACTACTTAGGAAAGGGTTTTGACTAGACCGCCGATGTTTTGACTAGAATTTGGCTAGCGGACCAGCGTTAAGGTCGAACCCAAATGTTTAAGTTTCTGCCGATAGGTACGCTGGCACCGGAAATTTCGTCTGCTAGCGTTTGCAACAGTAGAAAATGCACTGTGGCGGTCTTTTAGCGCATTTAAAAAAAAATAAAAAAAAAAAAAAAAAAGTGGTCGGGTGGGTTTTTTAGGGTCGGGCGGGGACGCTAAACAAGTAATTTTTTTATGTGGCCTTATAGATATATACCGTAAAACTAACCTGTAAACATTTCCTTTCAAAAGGTGGTAGCGATTTTGAGATACTGCCAAAAATCTGGAGCGGTTATGTCCACGCAGGAAGAATAATCTGCATTGGAATACACAGTCTGAGAAACGTCACTGCAGTAACGCTTCTCAGATTCAAATTTCAGGGTATAAAAAGTGATATCTTTTTCCATAACCGCAGTACTTCGAAGTGAAAAGATTCTAAAAATGCATTATACTATCCAAAGCTGCTGTACTTCTTACCAAGTAAGTTTTTATTGCCATTAATTTTTGGATAAATTACCAAACGTATACGATCCCTTTTGTGTATAAAGGGACGAGCTTGTCAAAAATGACAATTTTTTTTCAATATCGATATTTTTGGCTTTAGGATACACCATTTGCAGATATCGACAAAACTTACTACCTAATTATTAAGAAATATTTTACTTATTTAAAATTAAATAATGATTGTAGGCATCCAACAAAATGATTGCGCTATATATCCTGTAATTGGACGGCGATCGCGAAAAAACAAGAACATTTTTACAATACATCCATGACAGGTCAGTTAAATTATATTTACTATACAATACAACCCCCCCCCCCCCCCCCCCCTCCCCTAATCAACCCAATCGTAATAATTCAATCAATTACCGATGGTGTATTATACCTTTAAAACATCTCACTCAATCATTCTGGCTTGCTTCTAGAAACTAAACCTATGTAATGTCTTAAAATTAATGTTGTAAGGGGCAGACATCTCAATAGGAGTCAGACTCCTGGATGTGGATCTGGCAAACCGCACATCTGAAACTGCACTTGAAAGTTCCGTGCTAAATGGGAGGAGAATTGGCCATCGGAAAGACTCAGTTCGCTTCAGCCGGGAGCAAAGTTTGGATGAATCGTCTTCGGACTATTCAACCACATGGGCTCCACATCCAACTAGGAAATCATTAACTTATGTTGTTTCCTCCTATATTTGTCATCTGTTTCAGATTTATTTCTTGCCACAGGAGTTCGTTATTATTTGTTCTCACTCCTCTGGTTTCCTCTGGATTGTCCTACCCCCCCCCACCCCCCCCCCCCCCCCCCCCTTCCACATTTCTCCTATTAATACTTCTTTGTTAGTTCTTTCATTGATCCTACCCACACTGACCTCTCCCTTTAATCCCTCAGCTTAATCCTCCTTTTGTTGATTGTTCCACTGGACTCTGTGCTTTTCCGTTTGTTTTTCTCTCGCCAACCATGATGTGCATCATGCTGTATGTTGCCCTATATATGTTTGTTTCTTGTGCACAGCCATTATGTCTCTCAAGAAGATCTTGTTAACCAGTTCGCGCCGGGATTATTTTAACATCGCCGAGCTCACGGGCGGGATTATTTTTAACGAAACTCAATCCGAAGCGTGTTCAGGCTGATAGTGCCGGGAAGCACACCCACGCATTTCCGGCCTTGCCCGCTGCTGACATACATTTCCGAACTTGAACTTGGCGTGTTTATGCGTCATCCGTTTTGAATCTGGGAAAATATTTGCGTTTATATACGTCATCCGGCGCAAACTGGTTAAGATCGAAATATTAGGCCCTCTTAACCTATTTGATTTGTATATTTCAGGTCATTCCAGCCAGTAAGCAGTTTGCAGCAGTCTTAATCTTAATCATGAAGACAAACAAGCCATGTAACAAGTTAATTATCTTACCATGATAACATTCAAGTCAATATTCTGCTGTATTGGGTTTACTAATCACGAGAATTTTTTTTTTTCCATAGACTAACAAACGTTAGTTAGGTGAAGTTTGTAAATGTATACACGTGTGTATCGTATTATGCACGTTGCATACGTGCAGTGTGCCTTTGTTTATCTTACCTGTCATCTTAGCAGCTCGTGGCGTCGGCCATCTTGCTGTCAACAGTGCCTACGCTCGCTCCCCTTTACAGCATCCGCTATTGGTCCATTTACCCACTATTCGCACAAACGCGCCGCACCACGACAGAAGGGCCTCGTTGATTGGTTGTTGGAAAATAATGACGTAATTTTTCACTGTTTACTGGTTTGCAGACCGATTGGGGATTTTATTTGTGAGTTTCCCAATAACTTCTATTTTATATAGATTCACGATATGCGTCAAGAAGGTGCAAGATAATCGTCCATGCCCTGTGGTCTACCCCTTCTATGACAAATTACACGGCGCTAAGTAAATAAACTGAACAATTCGTTTTCACGAAGAGACGGGTATCTTTGCTGATAATTTTAGCTAAAAAAAACATTGTTTTTTGGCAATTTTTTCAAAACGTTGAAATGCCCGTCTCTTCCCGAAACCCATGACGTATTAATGCAAATGAGTTTGAAGGAATTTCCATGTGAACACAGAATTTAGCAAGGCGGTACTTGAACCTGCGACCTCCGTACCAGCGCTCTACTAAATGAGCTATCTTACCCTAGTATTATGGCGGTCTCCCAAATTGTCAGTATCGTTGTTTGAGGGCGCTAGTCAGAAGTCATAAACACCAGAATTCGGTGTGGCCAGGGATCACGCTCAATGTTATGATACAACCTGGGAAGCGACATTGTGGGGATCACTCAATGAGGATATGACATTTTATCTTTAATACTTAAATAAACCACAATGGAAATTGACTAGGTAAATTTTCATAAATTTCAGGGTAAACGAAGAAATTGGCAAGGCGGGACTCGACCCAGCAACATCCGGAATACTGGACCGGTGCTCTACCAAATGAGCTATATAGCCCTATGTTAGCAAGCTCCAAAATGTTCAGTTTTTCTGGTTGCCGTCGTTACAAGCAAGCACCAGCCCCTGAGGCAGTACTGCAGTTGGTACGCTGCACCTGTGCATCACCAAATAACACATGCTCCCGTAGATGCTCTTGCAGACACCACAATCTCGTCTGCACCGAACTCTGCCATTGCGCAGGAGACGAGGACAAATGTCATAATTATACACAGACCACTGCAGTTAGGCAAGATGCAGAGGAGGACTAAGGTGTACATTTTATGTGGCTGTAGGTTATGAGCCAGTATTTAGACGAGGGGGTACGGTTACTTGGGTGGTGAATAATTACACCTTAAATGTGACTCAACCCAGCAAAATGAGTCGCAAGTCACCAGATCTACTTTTGAGTAATAAGTCTTTTAACATTATCACACACAATATAAATAAAGGGAAACAGTCAACCCTTTCACCTAAATAATATCTGTATACTATAAGATGCAAACCTCAGTGACATACAAAAATGAAGAGCAAATGACGTGTTTTTTTGTGCATGTGAAACAAACAACTGAAAACTTGTCTTTAAGACTCATTTCGAAGGATTTGGTAACAAATAACATATAACTGCTTATTATTCACACAGAGTGAATTACTATAAAGAAATATATTCCCATTGAATGAGTGATCATCTTGATTATTTTAAATGGTCACATGATATAGTTACTCTGGAAATACATATTTCTGGTGAAATATTAATTACATTTTAATAATTATTTCGGGTTTTTTGGCTCAAAAATACCCTGGGACCACACAGAAAAACTGGCAACATTATTTTGTCTGATCTGTGATGTGTTTAGATTGAATTAAACATGGTTGCCAATATTGTATATGAAACTTTTGTTTTTTTACATAAGCTAATGGACTATGTGTTGTTCTCAACTAATTGCCATTGAAGCATAATCGATGGATAGTACAGTGTCCTAAACTATATATTATTATATTATAACTATATATATTCTCTCTGTCCCATATATTGCTTCATTATGTATGCACAACTGAACAATGGACTAATTTTTTATCATACATTGGTGAATATTGTTTCAGTCCAATGAGCTCGTCCACGCCCTTTACAATCAAAGAATGTCCACTTTGTCATCATTTCTTTTGTTAAGACATAACTTTAATAGAACGTTACTTTTTTTACGTTGTTCTTTTTACTGGAAGGTAGATAAAGACTTTTACAAAAATATTATTTTTCATTTCAATTTACAAAATGTGAAGAATATTTATTATCCAATTAGATAGGGAAAAAGGAAGTACGTCATACGTACGTCATTCCATTCGTCAATCGCACCACGAAGTGACGTATTGTGTGCACAAAAACCGAATGGAAGATCCGTCACTCCGTGGTGCAGGAGAAAACTATCATTCTATGCACGTGATCAACAATCCACCAATCAGATGAGGGAGGTTTATTCAGGTGTTGTTATAAAGGTCATAATTAATGGTTCTATTCAACGGATTGCACGGTCGCGGTCTGACCAATCAGAATGCGAGGGTGTATTCAGGCGTGGCATAAAACTAAAAAATGAATGTTTCCCGTTCGTGCGATGAAATATAATATTTTATATAACTGACATACAGATCCTTGTCATTTGATTAGTGGAACTCACGTCACGTGACATTCATTATTACTCCCAGTCACGCCGCGGCTTAAAAAGTCCTATTCACTGTCGAACAGTCGGCCCTTACTCCGAAATCCGGAGCTGCTAAGCACAGAAATTTGCTTAGCACCAAAAAGTCTTGCTCATTAAAAACAAGTTATCAGCCAAAATTCTAAGTGTTTTTCATGCTGAGCAAAAATCCGGCTGATTATCTATCAAAAACAATAAAGATCACGTGAAAATTTGGTATGTAACCTTGTTTTTACCAAGGACACATTTTCATGCTAAGCAAATTGTTGTGCTTAGCAGCTCCGTGAAATTGGCCCCAGGTTACCAGCCAAAATTCTACGTCTTTTTCATGCTAAGCAAAAAAAAACAGCTTGATTAACAATCAAAAACAATAAAGACCACGTGAAAATTTAGTCTGTAACCTTGTTTTTGCCGAGGACAAATGTTCATGCTTAAGCATCATCTTTGTGCTTAGCAGCTCTATGAAATTGGCCCCTGATTTGTGCTGCTCACATACAATCATGGCGGCCGGCGACGTCAACAGAGGGCCGACGTTCGCGGATCTGTATGTCATAGAACGCGCAAGGTGGTCACACGCGCAACGCGCACGCGTTAATTACAATCAGTGAATAGGAGAGTGGTTTTCTTCGCAACATCATTAAAACAAATCAAAGCCGTATCAGCCCATCATGAGCCACGCAGAGTTAACGGGCTCTTGAATTGTCGCCCTCAAACCCTGCGGACCTTGGCAGCAATCATTAAACAAGTTGGCCAATACATGATATGAACGTCCACCCCTGGTAAAATGACAATTTCTACCACTATACTTGATTTTATTGGCGTTTACGTAGCTTTTCAGTCTTTTATGTTTCTTATTCTATATAAATGTATAATTACAAAGCGCTTTATTTCACGTTCTGTACGTTAATTTCTACAATTTTTCCGATTAATTAAAAATGTTACGTGGGAGCATGAACATTTGTGAGAACACCTCAGATATCCAAGCGAATGGGCCAATACAAATGCGCGTTGGGGTCGAAGTTGGTTCCCATGCCTTGGACTGTTTTTTACGAACCCCAGCTTTGTCTTCGTCTCAGGCTTCATTCATATAGTTTAGCAATAGGCTGTAGCCGGAGACGGAGCCAAAGTCAGGGGTTTGGAAAATGGCCTTGGTCTGTTTGTAACGGAGGCTATGATTGGGCGCATGATTTGTTGTGCTAATAACCACGGATCTTGCCGAATGTCTGCAGGGCTTTGAGCGCTAGTATTAGAAAGCGCGTAAAAGCGCTGCGTGGCTCAGGATGCATCAGCCCAAAGGCACCGGGTTCATATACTCCGTTTCGTCCGCTTAGACTGTGAAGACGACTACGAGTGGACAACCGCCGTAATAAGAAAGGCCCCTGTAATTATCCCGATGATGGACCAACGCCGAGCCTCCGCGGCCGACTGGTGGGCCCCTACGCCGTCCCCAACCTGCCAACGATGCTTGGCCTAAAAAAACCAGGTGCAAATAACAACGGTAAAATCCATCAATGGTTGGTCGCTTGCATGTCAGAACAGCAAGCAATGATACCAACAACCACCACCCAAATGGAATAATGATCGTGCTGGCAGCCTGGCACTATTACAGACACCGAGAAATAATTACCGCTGGCATGTTGTCATTTAAAAGAAATCAAGAATAATTTATAGTTGATTTCAAACGATTATAGTCAATAGTATTGGAACTATAGTGTTGCCGGTATGAACAAAAGGGTTTCTCAAAAAAGCATCCAAAAACATCCATTCAGAGCTGTGCAACTTCAACGGGTTAGGTTTTTTTGAACGTTTTCCCTCGGATTGGGAGTGGAAATATTCGAATGGAGAGGCAAAAACGATGTCATGTTCTTGGAATTCAAAAAATCTTCCCGCATTTAAACATAATTATACACAAGTCTACCTTGTTGGAATATTATTGTTAAATATAGGCCGCAGGATGGTCTCACAAATTCGTTGGTTTTGTGACCCCCCTCAAAAAGCTATTACATTTTTGGCTTAAAATTCGTGTAAATTCCGTCTTTCATCACCCTAAAACTCGCCAAGCCTAAAACATTCGCATTATCGAGGAATAGTACATTTGAGTTGGAAAAATACTCAAGAAATAAAGCCATGATTTTGCCGAACCATGTAAAGATAAATCGATGACTTTTACTGCTAACCAATCACAACGAGTTTCTCATGCAACGTTGACCAATGTCACGACTTGTTTCAGCGGAGTCGGTGCGATGGCGTCTTCATCGGACTCGAATTTACCTGAAGATGAAGGCGATGAAAGTCCTTTGTATTGCTGTATGCACACAACTTATGAAAAATCTAAAGTAATACAATTCAGCGTGAAGAGCTAGGCTAAATTCAGAGAGTGTTGTACGCGATGGCAAAGCTTTAAATTGCCCCAAACTGCCACTACGTTGTTGTTCATAATGATAGACCACGCACGAGGGTATTCGGCATCGGCAAGCCGGTTAAGCATAGAGGCCAAGCCGTGCCTCTTGGAAGTGAAGACGCCAGCCACCCCATTGCTCTTTCAAGTGCTTTCCAGGACCGTGAAATTACCCAAAGAAGGTAAGATGTTGTATATTGTGGCTAGGACAGCCATGGAGGAATGGGGCAACATGGGAAATATTCGGTTAATTTATTGTTAATGTTATGTTACATGCCTTATCATTGTTGTAAGGTTCAATTTCAAGTCAACTCAGTGGCCATTTTTTTTAATTTGTATTTATTCTATGCAAAGCGGGGACTGATGATGGGTTCTTAACCCCTGTGTACAACAAAGACAGTGCCCCTTACTAAATAGTGTCTTTTGTCTATGGGGAAAAAGAACTCCGTATTTGGCCACCACATTTTATTTCATAAATTAAAACTCCCCCAAAGTTTTTTTTTAAAAGGCTAAAGAAATAAATGTCACCCCTTTTTTAAGCCTTTTTAGGAATTTGTATTTATTGTTTATAAAATGTGGTGGTGGCCGAGTATGAAACTAATTCCAGTTCTTGGTGTTTTACTGTTACGTTGAGCATTGGGCCAAGTTTGTACTAACAGTTTTAAATTATTATTCTATTATTATGTAGGAGACACAGCGACAATCCGAGGTATCATCTCCACCACTTCTGCAAGTCAAACGGGCTGAAGACAGACAAAAAAATGGCAGGCCAGAGAGAAATAGAACAAGGTAGTAAAATCCCTTATATAAATAAAACAGCACAAAATAGCATTTGGCATCTGCTTAATGTAATTTGTATGTAAATATAAATAGATTCAAATACAAATATAGGACTTGATGAATTCTGTGTTAAAGGAAAGATACACCATTTGCAGATATCAAAAATATTTACTACTGAATTATTAGGAAAATATCTTACTCATTGGAAAGTAAATAATGATACTAGGCATCCAGCAAAATGATTGCGCTACATGTAGATATATATATCCTATAATTGTTCAAAAATTTGCATTTTATTACCAAAAATTCAATATAGTCGTCGGGTGATCGCGAAACTAAGAAAAGACAACAACTGCCCCCATTTTTGTTACCCATTTCTGATAATTCAAACAATTGCCAATGATTTTTCAATTTTTAAATTAACTGAGGATTCATAAAAAAAATTGGGGGGGAAATATTAAAATAGTATAAAATAATAGAAAAACATGCATACTACGTTGTAATTAAAGGCCAAAGAAATGTATTCTTAATCACTTTCAAATAAGTTAATATTTCGATCTTAACAAGATCTTCTTCAGAGACTAAATGACTGTGTACAAGAAACAAACATATATAGGGCAACATACAGCATGATGCACATCATAGACGCTGAAAAAACACAAAAGAAAAAAAAGCACAGAGTTCAATAGAACAAACAACAAAAGGAGGATTAGGCTGAGGGATTAAAGGGTGAGGTCAGTGTGGGTAGGATCAAAGGCAGGGTAGGAACAAAAAAAAGAAAGGGTAAAGCCACAAGGAAAGGGGTCCAGGGTGGAGATCAAAGGGAAGAACTAACAAAGAAGTATGAATAGGAGTAATGAGGAGGGGGGGGGGGGGGGTTTTGAGGAAAACCAGAGGAGTGAGAACAAACAAAAACAGAAATCTGGCAAGGAATGAATCTGAAACAGATGACAAATGGAGAAAAAAATAGAAGTTAATCATTTCCAAGTTGGATGTTAAGCCCATGTGGTTGAATAGTCCTAAGACGATTCATCCAAACTTTATCCCGGCTGAGGCGGACTGATTCTTTCCGATGGCCAAGTGATTCTATGCCCTGAAGAATCATATCAGAAATACAATGGTTAGGCTGGTTAAAGTGATGTCCTACAGGGGTATCCAGTTTCTTGGTGTTGACAGTCGATCGATGACCGTATTTCATTAGAGGTTTTAGATGAAGTACATGTAAGTGTTTTTTTGTGGGAATGGATAACAAGTTAAAATTAGAGCTTGTTGTAGTTTATTTATGTAATATGTTGTTATTTTTCAGCTGCTGAAGAAGAAAACGGCAGACAAACAAGATCTGGAGCCTTTGTTCAAGCTGGTCTGCGTTCCTTAACTTCTGGTGACCAACACGTGCAACCACTTCCAGGCAGAAAACATGTCTTGCCTGTTCATCAGTGCATCATTTGTAAAGATATATACTAACAAAGAAAAACGCACGCACAAGCGTAAGGTGCAACGGCTAGTTAATTAGGCAGGATGAGCTACTGTTACTTGATATTCAGGATAGGGATCTACATGTAGTAGCAATAGAGGTAAAATACCACCGTACATGTTACCAAAGTACATGTACATGTACACCAAAGTAGCCAGGGAGTACAAGTCAAAAGCAAATGATGACAGCAAGATTATCAACTGTCATTTCAAGAATGGAGAAGCTCATCCAATGAAAATTGGTTTAATTTACCTGCCTTATCTTATTTCGTAGCATGTTTTATGGGAGTATGTAAATTAAAAAACTTGAGAAGATTTACATAAGTAAAATGGCACTAATTTTCAGTGTCGTAAAAGTGAAAGTCTTGCCCTCAACAATAATTACTTATCGCGACACATAATTTTGTATTTTAATTATCACTCCTTCAATTTCACCTTAGATTAAGATAATCCTTTTGTTTTTACAGGTATATAAATGCAGTTATAATTTTGTTTACGGAAGCATCATAACAACATTTTAAAATGAATTTCAGATGTCGAAACTAAGCACTTGCTCACATTGATAGAAGCTGATGTGTTGGTTTACCTGTAACTCATTTAAGCAAAATTATCTACACAAATCTGTTGTAACTTTAAAATATCATTGAATTACAATTACTGCACAGATATAACTTACAAAGCAATAATCAATATTGCTGTATCTTTCAGGATAACAATTGGTTGAAGATTGTCAATCACGTGGTGTTTAAAAGTATACCATTCTAAAAAGGTTTTTGATGAAGTTCTGATGATATTGTTAAAAAAATTGCAAAAATAATGATACAAAATTTGTATTTTATCAAAACAAGTGTCTCGTTTATTTTATTGTGAAAATTTGCAATAATGTATAATAAATATTTGTCATTGTTCTTATCACTGTTTCTTCTTCTTTTCTTCTGTTCTTGTTTTTTTGGGGGGTTTAATTTTTTTGGGGGGGGTCCCAAAATCAAAAAGAAACACAGGCAAGATACAAACATTCGGTTGATAAAATGAAAAGAAACTATGACAACAAAAACTGAACTGTTGACAACATGAACAAAACTATAACAATCTTGGTTTAGGAATATTTCTTTAAATAAAGAATATACAGGAAATCGGGAAAACAAAAACGGCAGTAATTTCTGTCCAGACGAGCTCAAATCGCCCCCTGCCATTTGTTTGTGTACATTTCAATTCCTCATAGGTTTTGTACACACCTCTCCCGAAGTGGCCAACAGAGGGCGCTATTTTCAAGCTTGATATTTTAATTGGTTAAGCCTAATTAATGTGCAATTTTTTTTCTCTGGCGAACCTGATATTCTAATTCAATAGGATCATATTTGTATTTCTGGAAAATATCAGGTAGCTTCTAAAGGGGGTCACAATTCTTAAAATGTGAATGCCTATTTCATGTTCATCCCATGGTCTAGATGTCATGTTCTTATAAAGTTTTGGAATTCAAAAAATCTCCCCGCATTTAAAGTACATAATTATACACAAGTCTACCTAATTGTTGGAATCGTATTGTTAAATTGATGATTTAACTGGTTCACCATACATCTTTATCTTTATCTTTATTTCATTTTTCGGGATATACAAAATTACTGAATTAGAGAACAATTACAAATAACAAACACTGATCAAGAAACATAACAAAAAACATAACAGAAGACAATATCCAAATAGCTACCGCAGGATTACCCAAAAGAAACAAGTTTCTGTCGAGGGGCTCTCCAAACTAATTGGATAATACATTTAAGGATAAATAGATTAGATATAAAGGGGAAAATAAATAAAATAATTTAATAAAAATATTAAAAAAATAAAAAAATAAAAAAAAATAAAAAAAATAATAACACCGTACTTGCATTGTTGACTTGTCATAGTTGTAGCAGTATATTTGTTTATGTCCATTGTTATTAACTGAGACGTTCTTGCAAAATTAGACGGAACTGGGCATAGTGGAGAAAACTGCCACGTCTCTTACGTAACTATGCAAGAGCTTGCCCAGAATCACGTGATATAGCAACAGTGTATTTTGGTCTGGGGAATTCGAGGGGGAATTCAAAGTTAAAACGCACCAAGCATTTCAAACAAGTCAGTGTACCAGATGTTATTTACATTTAACTCGCAAATGGCTTATTACTGTTAGAGCAGACGCGGCTCACCTCATTAGCTTTTATGACGCCGATTATTCCATGATCCAAAGGGCATGCAACAGCAGAGCGTTTACTATTAGCAGTACGTGGTGCTGCCTCGTAAACGGCTGCGGTGGAGTCTAATTTACAACGCGCATGCGCAGTACGGATCAATGTTAAGTACAACGTACATGGCGATTACTGTACATGATCGCGTTGAGCTTTGAAGTGGTGCCATATTTTTCAGATTTTTGTTTTATTCCATACAGTAAAACGGTGAAATTTGTTACGAATGAAAAAATGCGACTTTTCTAAAGGTAGGTGTGAGATCTTTTTTTGAAAATATTAACCAGAACGCGATGATAAACATGTCGACGAGTGGATTATGTGTGGGTTTTGTATTTCGCTGGGCGCGCCATGCGCATTGGAAATGCGCATGCAGACGACCACGGAAGGGAATAACCAAAAATCACACTTTAATTAGTCGCAGACATTAAGGTAAATTTTTACCAAGTATTACAAGTGTTGCAGATTAAAAAACAGATCAGTTTAAAATGTAAACATTTTTTTCGGCTTTTTCCTCAAAAAAAAGATTTGTACAGTAATTTATTTGATAATAAAGACATGAAGTGGACTTTTTTAATCATCTGTTTGAAAATACAGGTATTACGTCGTTCATCTTTTATCAATTTTTTTTTATTACAAAATTATTTTTCTACGAAAGAAAAACAAACGCCACCTTATAGAAGAGTACACTCAATTGTTTTAACATTAATTTCATGAACATTTGTGAAAACACCAGATGTCCAAGCGAACGGACCAATAGAAATGCGCGTTGGTTCGCATGCCTTGGGCTGTTTTCCAAACCCCAGCTTTGTCTTCGTCTCAGGCTTCATCCACACAGTTTAGCAATAGGCTGTAGCCGGGGACGGATCCAAAGCCAGGGGTTTGGAAAACGGCGATCGTCTGTTTGTAACGGAGGCTCTGATTGGGCGGATCTTTGCGCTAATAACCACGGATCTTGCCGGATGTCCGCAGGGGTTTGAGCGCTTTTAGTAGAAAGCTCGTAAAAGCGCTGCGTGGCTCAGGATGCGGAACCAGTCGAAGTTTTTAAAAGTAATCCTTCGCCGTTTTGTTTATTTGTTTCAGGCGAAGCCTATAGAGTGTGCCACAATGATGGAAGAAACTGTATTGACGGATGATTCAATGGACGATCAGTTTGAGCGGCCTAAGACACGGTGGGGACCAGTTGGGGCCGTTGCTAGCCCTCCTTCATCAGTGTCTGCAGAGGACGGGTAAGCCCAGAGTAGTCCGAGTAACTAGAGCGTTACTTATTGCTTTCTAGGGCCGATTTCACTAACCGCTAAGATGCGTCTTAACTGTAACCCTACCTAATGCTCACTGACTCTCACTGACTTGTCTGCAATGCCTGTAGTCATTTTTAGTATTTGGTACTTCACCCCTAATTGCACTCGTCGTAGTACTTTTTAGCATTGGGTCCCTCTGCTTGCTGAGTGTGCATGGCCCATGTATGCTGTGTAAGGTGTTCTAAACTCTACAGCAAAAATTGTCACTTGGGACACAGCGATGGATCAAGGCTGGACTACTTCATTTTTTGCCAGGTAAGTATTACTGACCTGTATTGCCACTATTAGTATTTTGTAGTTGGCAGTATCTGTACTCTGTCAGTACTAAGGCCGTGCCGGGTACCCGGGTACCCGTAACCCGACCGCTGATTGCGGGTACCCGGCTCCAATTTATCGATTTTATTACCCGAAACTGCCTTTGTAAATGTTGACACATTATTTCAGAAAGGCAAGCGTCTTTTATGTTCATTGCGTGCCGATAAATTGTTAGAAAACATCTGAGTAAAACGTCTTTACCGACAATTTCCTGATGTCTAGATAGCAGCCTAACGTTGATTGTGCTTTCTTTGTAGTCATTGTGATAAAAAAATGCCTTTGAAGTCTATTTACTGACAATTCTGACAGCTGCTATAACTTGCGGCTGACATTGTATCAGTGTTTTGTTACAGTTGTCCTTTGAGTAAGTTTTTCCGAGGTTTACTTTTTGGAAAATGTGCTGAATTAATTCACGATCCAACGACCCGTACCTGGAATGTGGTTTTGAAACCTGATACTGCAGGAGAGGTATTTGGTTCTATTGTATCAACTCTGCGGCCAGCTGGGCAGATCTGCGGTCGGCTTTTTTGCTACTCAAAGGATTTAGTTCATTGAACCTTATTTATTTTGAAAAAAGACGTGCCACTGTAGACGTGCAATTATGGGGAGCGGCAAGTCAATTTATTTACAAACATTTATTACAAGCTGAGAGTAAACTCCACGCAATACAGGATCGCTGTTGACAATCTGGCTCTGAAAACCGCGCACTTAACTTATCTTGTTTTGTTTTTTACTGGACCGCCAGACTACTTAGAAAAGGGTTTTGACTAGACCGCCGCTGTTTTGAATGACTATAATTCGTTTGCGTCGAACCCTGAGTTGCAAAGTAGGCCCGTGCATTTGTTTAGTTGCGGAATGCAGGGGAAGTAAGCACGCCATGCCAGCGCGGCAGCAGTCGCGCTGCAGCTTGCTAGTGGAGTGAGCGGGGATGTACATGCACGTGCCGACGCGGTGTATACTTCCGTGTTTTTGTTATGATTCTAATAATAGTCACGGGTACCCGGGTACCCGACCGTGACGGGAATAGGGTACCCGGGTCCCGTACTACCTGTAAACGCACACCCTTAGTCAGTACACACCCAATCACCAGTCACAGAGAGACCCAGTGCTACAAAATACTAAGTAGTATTCTGTAGTACGCAGTTCTTTAGCCTAAAGTAAGGCCTAGGGGGTTAGAGTTAAATAAATTAAGAGGGCCTAATATTTTGATCTTAACAAGATCTTCTTCAGAGACAAAATGGCTTTTTACACAACAAAAATATATGTAGGGCAACATACAGCATGATGCACAGCATAGTTGGCGAAAGAAACACAAATATACGCAAACATTCGTCGTAAACGCTGTTAAAAAAACGTTGCGCAGCTACGCCAAGTTTCCTGAAATGCTCCGTAAGGAAACAGCACAGCTACGCAACTTTTTTGTTGCATAAGCCTTGTAAACGCCCTTTTTAGAAATGGCACATGTATGCACTTTTTTGTGAAAATCGGCTGCAGTAGTGTTGACGTTTTAGTTTATTTTATTTATTTTTCAGTCATGTAAACATGGTTGAACATCTGGAACATCTTGAAGAGGAACAGGAACAACTTAACTCTTCTCTCCTTGCGTTGACGACACACTTTGCCCAAGTCCAATTCCGACTCAAGCAGATTGTCAACGCACCCATAGATGACAAAGAGGTACATTATATATGTGACCTGTCATCACAAAATGAGCGTAAACGGCTGCGGTGGAGTCTAATTTACAACGCGCATGCGCAGTATGGATAAATGTTAAGTACAACGTACATGGCGATTACTGTACATGATCGCGTTGAGCTTTGAAGTGGTGCCATCACAAAATGAGCATAAAGTCGCACGGAGTGATTTCCCAGTACGGCCAGTCAAAGTCAAAATTTGAAGGGGTGGTCGATTTTGAGATTATATGTTTTTTTTTAACCCTTAGCACGCTACCATTCATATACACACTACCATTCATATACACACGTATTCCCATGGCGCTGGATTTCCTGTGCAAGTCACTAAGTAATGCACACTAATATGTTCCGAAGCTTTTTACTCTATGATGGATGTGTTTTACAGGAAAATGCAACATAAACTATTTCAGTATGAAATTTCCTTTCCATTGGTGGCCGTGAGGATGGCTAAAATTGATCAGCCAGTTGTGGTGGTAAGCCCTCCAAAATGCATCATTACGAGCTGCGATCCAAGCCGCGTTAGGAGCCGCATAACCTCCCGCTTGCTGGCGAACTTCACCGGGGCCATCGTCGCGTTGTGCCCCATCACTACTATCGTCATCAATGGAACCTTCACCACGTTCTCGTACACACTGGCATACTCGTAACTCGTTGTCGACACTATCGTTGACATAATCGTCCTGAAAAAGGCCTTCAAAGTCCGAATCTCCGGAGTCTGAGTCCCAAAAAATCTCCTGAAATGCAGCTCCGGCGTCCATTGAACACTCGAACAGCGGAACGGAGAGATTTTCAATCGAAAATAGCAGAGAATTTTGTAAGAAACGAGTGTGAATTTATGATTGAACGTCGTTAGCCTCGTAATCATCTATCCAATGGTACCCGGGTGAGGGTCAGGGGCCAATGGTTTGTCATATTCATTCATTTATAAATAGAACGTTGTCGCGGGCGACTGTAGTCGCCCGTAGCAGTGTGGGAATAAATGCGCTGGGCGACTGGAGTCGCCGATAGCGTGCAACGGGTTAAAGACTAAATCCCCAACAATCAATTCCCAATTTTTCAGGACGATCAGAAAAAGAAAAAGAAAAGTTTTTGAGACAATTTTGACTATGCCTTTTTATGCGCGTTCACACAATTTCTCGCAAGAAATGCCCGTTTTCTCATAATCTCTGTATTAAGACTCCAGACTAAAAAATGAAAATATAAACAATATTGAGTATCAAACCTCCAAGTGTTATATACCATTGGAAAGCTCCGTTTCCACAGAATTTAGAAATACCCATATCTCAATTTTTGATTCTGCCGACTTTACGCTCATTTTGTGATGACAGGTCACATACATGTAATGTGGACTGTTGTGATTATTTTGTTAACCAGTTCGCGCCGGGATTATTTTGACATCACCGAGCCGAGGGGCGGGATTATTTTTAACAAAACTCGATCCGAGACGGGTTCAGGCTGATGGTACAGGCCAGGAAGCACACCCATGCATTTTCGGCCTTGCTTGCTGCTGACAGACATTTTTCCGGCCTTGCTCGCTGCTGACAGACATTACCGGGCCTTGCTCGTGACGAATTTATGCGTCATCTGTTTTGAATCTGGGGAAAACTTTGCGTGTACTTGGTACTTGGTGTTTATCCTCTTGAATATTCCATAGGGAAGTCTGTCAAAGAGGCCGTGTATGTACGTCCTCCGGCGCGAACTGGTTAAATGAGAGGCGTTCTTGCAAAATGAGATGGAAGTAGGGACAGGGCATTTTAAAAAAATATTGATAACTGGGTGATATATTTTTTTATTTTTAGGGGATTTATTGATATAAATGTAATCTTTGGTATGCCTACTATTTATATTTTGCTAAAATATAGTATGGAAGTAGTGGAATAAAAGTGTTTTTAAGGAACAAAAATTGGCATTTTTTCATATCACACGTACAAAACTCAAAACTTCAAAGGCCTTTATCTCAACATTTTACTTTTGCGACATGTTGATAAATGCAAACTTTAAACAGCCATAACTTGTTAACGAAATGTCCGATTGAAGCGCAACAAACAGCATTGTAAGAAGAATTTTATCTTCTTTTCTAACACATGAGAACCCTCATTTCAACCGCTGCCCGGTTACGTCTCAATTTTGCCAGAACCCCTCACATAACCAACCAAAATACTGTTGAAGAGCTTAACCCTAACCCTGCCAGACCCAGCACAGTGCATCTGTGGTGACTGCTTGACCTTGCTGCACTCTGCAGTCTGCACACAAGCTAATGTGACCACAGATGCACTGTGCTGGGTCTGGCAGGGTTTCTAGCCAAAATACCCTATGGAGGGTTAGGGTTAATTGTAAAAGATATTCTTGATTCGAAACTCCCCGTGAAATTATTCCGTCTGGCATGCTGTCATTTTGAAGAAAATAACCAAAGAATGTCATTTCCAAATATGCGTTACACAATATCTTCATAATAAACAGTTTTCGTGTATTTATCGTGTTTTTTGCACATGTTTTTTTATTGTGTTCAGAACTTGTTGAGGGATTTGGAGGAATTTGCGTTCAAAGGTTGTCCCGACGTCCGAGGCAGCCGGTCTCAAGATGCTCAGATGCTTGATGATGCTGTAAGTCCATTATCTTGTACGAACCTTGCTATCTTAGGCCGCGTTCGCATTGGACTTAATATTGTCAAAAGTTACCGACGGTAACTTTTGATACCGTACGTGATTGTCAAAGTTCACGGTGTTAAATCCTCCGCTAGAAGCTTGGGCCTGTAGATTTTACTGTTGCGGAGGGTAAAATGAACAATTTGACAATGTTACCCTCTGTCCGCATTGGATTTAATTTGGTTAAAGTTGACAACAGTCTCCGTAGGTTTTACCAAAATAAGTCCAATGCGAACGCGGCTTAAGTGTGGACTTGGTAACAAAACATGTCCACACTTTACACAAACCTGAAACCTTGTGTGGACTTGGCCAAATCCACACAAGTTTTGTTTTTCTCTTGGATTAAAGAACGCTAGAGATAAAACGGGTTAGGGTTACATATACATGTATGTGACCTGTTCCAATGAAGCCCAGACAAAGTCGCACATTTGTTTTATTACAATGTTCTCGTGAAGTTCATTTCGGGATGGATTTTACCATTTTGAGGTTGTTGTTTTTCTGAATCGCGAACTATTAATCTACAATCTACCCAAATTTGTACGTAATCCGTCACCCAGACCCTTTTGACCTTTTTTGACCTTTTTTGACCTGTTTTGATCCGTTTTGACCCTTTTCCACCCTTTTCCACCCTTTTCCACCCTTTTCCACCCTTTTCCACCCTTTTCCACCCTTTTCGACCTTTTTCTGACCTTTAAAAAAAAATTGACTTTTTTATAACTTTTTTGACTCTTTTTGACCTTTTTTGACCTTTTGGACCTTTTTTGACCTTTTTGACCTTTTGACCTACAGAGTGAGAAGGAACATGAGAGTCGAATCACTGAACAGAGGGAGAAACAGATGGAGTTGATCAGCCAGTTAAAAAGCCAGCTGGATGACTTGGAACAGTTTGCCTATGAGGTAACAATGTGTAAACTAGTATTTAGTCAAGGAACCAGACTACAAAACTACAGCATTGGTAATTGCTTGAATTATCAGGAATGGGTGGATGTAAAGGTAGGATACACCATTGGTAATTGCTTGAATTATCAGGAATGGGTGGATGTAAAGGTAGGATACACCATTGGTAATTGCTTGAATTATCAGGAATGGATGGATGTAAAGGTAGGATACACCATTGGTAATTGCTTGAATTATCAGGAATGGGTGGATGTAAAGGTAGGATACACCATTGGTAATTGGTTGAATTATCAGGAATGGGTGGATGTAAAGGTAGGATACACCATTGGTAATTGCTTGAATTATCAGGAATGGGTTGATGTAAAGGTAGGATAAACCATTGGTGATTGCTTGAATTATCAGGAATAGGTGGATGTAAAGTAGGATACGCCATTGGTAATTGCTTGAATTATCAGGAATGGGTGGATTTGGGGGTTGTATTTTATAATAAATATCGTTTAACTGTCCTGTCCGAAGTTTTAAAATCATGGATGCTGAGTAAAAAACAGCTTCGTTTTCAACTGGCGTCGGAAAGTTGTTCTTGTTATCTTGAAAGCTATCTTGCCCTATGTTGGCTGTCTCCCAAATTGTCAGTATCTTTGTTCGAAGGGGCGCTAGTCAGAAGTCATAAACACCAGAATGTCGTGTGGACAGGGATCACGTCCGATTTTACGATACAACCTGGGAAGCGACATTGTGGGGATCACTCAATGAGGATAAAACTTTTTTTATCTCAAACAAAGATACTGACAATTTGGGAGATTGCCAACATAGGGCAAGATAGCTCAGTTGGTAGAGCGCCGGTCCGGTATTCCGGAGGCGCAGGTTAGAGTCCCGCCTTGCTAATTCCTTTGTTTATTTTGAAGTATATCTAAAATGTTTTTTCTAATGACGAATTTCACCCTCATTCTCTTAGGATGGAAGCGGGGAGTTACCGCAGAACATGATGTTGGAGAAACAGAACGTCATCATTGAGGAGTTAAAACAGAAACTAGACTTAAACATCCAGGACATGGACAAGCTATCCACAGATGACTTGCGACAACTGGTGGACTGTGCAATCGGACGAGTAAGTCAATTTCACGAGACACGATGCGTCGCTGCTCGATTGACGAAGTCGCAACTCGAGACAAGTCATACAAACCATTTCACGAAACTTGCGATACGTTCACAAATCGCAAGTTTCTTGAAATGTTCCCTGCCAATGATTTCCTTTTTAGCTGCGTCACAGATGGGGCTTCTATAAGAATATAGGCATAGCATCTTCCTGCAGTCAACTACCATTTACCGATCGCGCTGACCTGCGTTGCATATCTAATTAGTGCTGCTGCATAAAGGAATTTTGTGCGTGCGCGTAGTACGTGTTGATAATCGCAGTACTGCGATCGCTGATCGGCTTCCTAGGAAAGCCTGCGGAGAAATAAGGACAAAGTTGAACTGCTATAAGCAGTTTGCAAAGTCGTGTTGTTGTCGTTAGCCGGCGCAATGCGTAAACAGAATACGCGACATACACAATCGACTAATCGCATTCGTCTTTGGCAAGACTACCAACAACGCGGCTCTTCCCAGTGTCGTAACTTTGGTTCAGGGTGCCCGGGGGCAAGAATGGGTTGGGTGCCCCCTGACCAAATGCGGGGGCCTACAATTTTTCTTTGTTATGAAGTCAGCTCGAATTAAACACCTGTATACCAGGTAGAAGTTAGAACGCATATTATACCTCTCCCGTTTAACCGTTTTGACTTGATGGATTGAGGGCGCTCAACCAATTTACAATATGAACATTCAGTCCAAGGCCGATAGTTCGATACCAGTACTAATATATAACAAAAGCTGTGATCAGACAGCTTGATTATTCTCAAGATTTTGATAGTGATGTTCAAAGGTGTAATCCTATGCCAGGTGAGGAAAGGTTTCCACTTCTAAAAGTCCATTGCAAACAAAGTATCATCGTGGATACCAGACCCGCCGGGTGCTCCCCTAGCCCAGTTGCCCGGCCCCCCCCCCCCCCTAGAGCGCATAGGAGTTACGCCACTGGCTCTTGCTCGCATTTGTGCTTGTTATTGATACGGCCAATTGACAGGAGTCATTACAACTTTGATCTGAACAGATAGTGAATCCAGCCAAAGTTAAGGAGACGGTGATTCATCAACTCAAGAATCAGATCGGTGATCTGGAGAGGTTCATCTCATTCCTACAAGGGGAAGCGACGACGCCAGGTCTGGTGACCCTTGGGGGATGTAGCTGCCCAGTAGATAGCAAGGTGTGTACCGTATGCTCTCGATCCAACAGGTCTTATAGTCACAGGTCGGTCATCTTAACCCTAACGTCTTAGGCCTTACTTTAAATCAGATCGGTGATCTGAAGAGGTTTATTTCATTCCTGCAAGTCGACGCCTCAAAGGTCACCTACGAATAAATGCCTGTGCATTCCTCCAAACTCTAACATTTGTACAAGTCTCATGCCTTTCTGCCCTGAACCTCGCATAATTTAACAGGGTCTCCCTGGGTCTTTTTGTTCCGAGTCAAACAAAGTCCAACAACAAGTTGCTAATGTTTGGTACCAAACCTAGCAAAAACCTCCAGTTGGAGTTTGATGGGTTTCAGGTAGTTAGCGTTAAAGTCGTGCACTGCGATTGATACATTTTTTCGAAGGGGTGGGCTGTTGGATCGGTCTATTGTTTACAGTCAGCGAGGGAATACAGTTTAGAACATTTGTTTTGCCTTGACTGTTTTGCAGGACGACACCATTTCTGAAGCCGACTCGGAAACTCCAGATTGCTGTGTGCATCCCAAGGCAGTAAAGATTGGCAGTAAACGGAGCACAGCCGAGCGAGTCAAGGTGGGTACACTGTCTGAGAAGGAGGTCTCCAGACCTGTTTTGAGGTCTCGGTCTCCTCTTAACAAAGTCTCGGGTCTCAGAGGGCATGTCTTGGTCTCGAATTTGTCTTGAATTAGTCTCCAGACCTGTTTTGAGGTCTTGGTCTCCTCTTAACAAAGTTTCGGGTCTCAGAGGGCATGTCTTGGTCTCGAATTTGTCTTGAGTTAGTCTCCAGACCTGTTTTGAGGTCTTGGTCTCCTCTTAACAAAGTCTCGGGTCTCAGAGGGCATGTCTTGGTCTCGAATTTGTCTTGAATTAGTCTCCAGACCTGTTTTGAGGTCTTGGTCTCCTCTTAACAAAGTCTCGGGTCTCAGAGGGCATGTCTTGGTCTCGAATTTGTCTTGAATTAGTCTCCAGACCTGTTTTGAGGTCTTGGTCTCCTCTTAACAAAGTCTCGGGTCTCAGAGGGCTTGTCTTGGTCTCGAATTAGTCTTGAATTAGTCTCCAGACCTGTTTTGAGGTCTTGGTCTCCTCTTAACAAAGTCTCGGGTCTCAGAGGGCATGTCTTGGTCTCGAATTAGTCTCGAATTAGTCTCCAGACCTGTTTTGAGGTCTCGGTCTCCTCTTAACAAAGTCTCGGGTCTCAGAGGGCATGTCTTGGTCTCGAATTAGTCTCGAATGAGTCTCCAGACCTGTTTTGAGATCTCGATCTCCTCCTAACCTTGTGACGTGCGACCTTTTTATTTTTTAAAGTCGGTTGTATTTCGTGTAATACTCCCATGCTGTTCGGTTTTATGGCTTTATATGTCAACACAGCCCTTTCCCACAGGCCAGACACCTAGAAACCAGCTGGTGTTGTTGAATAAGGCAAGGCAACAAAAGCACGATTGATTGCTTGGGAATGTATGGCGTAAAAAAATCCACACCTCAAAGACCCATTATGTACACAATGTATTGAGATACTCGTGGGGCAGCCTTTGCTTTGCAAAAAGCTGGGTCACCGGTTCAACTAGGGTTCAAGCGGGACTTACTATGTTATTCGGCTTGCTCTGAACTAGGAATACATATAATATGAGATTTGTTTAACGCAGGATGAAATAGTGATTGTTTTTTTACGGCGAAGCGACTTTGAAAAAAAGTTTGGTGCACGTCGCAGGGTTAACAAAGTCTTGGGTTTCAGAGGGCTTGTCTTGGTCTCGAATTAGTCCTGTTTGTACGACGACCTAATCGTGGTATGCAACGTGCGTAGGCTGCCGATGCGGGCGCCTCTCTAACATACGCCGTAGACCACGCCATAACCTTCGATAAGATCGTCTTGTATATCTGCTATTATCGCTCAGAAAATTCCGAGCAGAACTTTGTCGCATTTGCATACTGTGCGTGTGACGTTGCGTGTAGAATTGCGTGACGTAACATGCATCATCGCTAACTCATTGGTCAAGTTTCTGTTACGTCAGCTTGTGCTGGTACTCTTTCCACTCTACCTGATTTATCTTGCTTAACCAGTTCGCGCCAGAAGATGTATATAAACGCAAAGTTTTTCCCAGATTAGAAACGGATGACGCATAAACACGCCACGAGCAAGGCCGGAAATGTCTGTCAGCAGCAAGCAAGGCCGGAAATGCGTGGGTGTGCTTCCCGGTACCATCGGCCTGAACCCGCCTCTGATCGATTTTCGTTAAAAATAATTTCGCGCCTCCGCACGGTGATGTTACAATAATCCCGGCACGAACTCGTTAATAATAATAATTAAAATTCTAGGAGCATGTACAACAGGTACTGGCTTTATTGTGAAGACAAACAAAACACCAAACATCTTCCAATCTGTCACCGTATGTCCCAACAGAAGATGCGCGAGACCCACATCTCTTCAATGAAGAAGGCCTTAGCCCTTCTGCAGTACATGGCCATCACGCAGCTCGGCTGCGGTACCGACAAACTTAAGGAGAAGAAAGCGCCCAAGCCGGAGGCGGCGGATGATTACCGGTAAGGAATGGTGGGGGTAAATATATAGCTAGTACGACGTAAGAAGGCCTTGGCCCTGCCGCAGTACAGGGCGGTCACTCGGCTCGGCTGCGGTACCGACAAACTCAAGGAGAAGAAAGCGCCCAAGCCGGAGGCGGCGGATGATTACCGGTAAGGAATGGTGGGGGTAAATATATAGCTAGTACGACGCAAGAAGCCCTTGGCCCTGCCGCAGTACGCAGCGATCACTCGGCTCGGCTGCGGTACCAACAAACTCAAGGAGAAGAAAGCGCCAAAGCCGGAGGCGGCGGATGATTACCGGTAAGAAATGGTGGGGGTAAATATATGTGACCTGTCATCACAAAATGAGCGTAAAGTCGCACGGAGTGATTTCCCAGTACGGCCAGTCAAAGTCAAAATTTGAAGGGGTCGTCGATTTTGAGATTATATGTTTTCTTTAACCCTAACTCCCTACACAACAAAGGAAGTTGGAGGATTTTGAAGGAATTGTATTGTTCAATAACAATGGTGAGGGAGTTAGGGTTAAAGACTAAATCTCCAACAATCAATTCCCAATTTTTCAGGACGATCAGATAAAAAAAAAAAGTTTTTGAGACAATTTTGACTGTCTTTCTTTGCGCGTTCACACTACACAATTTCTCGCAAGAAATGCCCGTTTTCTCATAATCTCTGTATTAAAGGTAGTATACACCATTTGCAGATATCGAAAAAATTTACTACCGAATTATTGAGAAATATCTTACTTATTTAAAAGTAAATAATGATTGTAGGCATCCAGCAAAATAAGGGCCCTAAATATCCTGTATTGTTCCAAAAAATTGAATTGTATAAACCAAAATTCATTCTCGCCGTCCGGCGAGCGCGAAAAAACAAAGATAACATAAGAATAACTGCTCGACTCCGGTGGAAAACAAACGCTGTTTTTCATGCTTTTCTCGGCATCCATGAATGTAAAAATTCGGACAGGTCAGTTAAACGATATTTACTATAAAATACAACCCCCCAAATCCACCCATTCCTGATAATTCAACAAATTACCAATGGTGTATACTACCTTTAAGACTCAGACTAAAAAATAAAAAAATAAAAATATTGAGTATCAAACCTCCAAGTGTTATATACCATTGGAAAGCTCTGTTTCCACAGAATTTAGAAATACCCATATCTCAATTTTTGATTTTGCCGACTTTACGCTCATTTTGTGATGACAGGTCACATATAGCAAGTACGACGTAATAAAGTCCTGGCCCTGCCGCAGTACAGGGCGGTCATAAAGCAATCTATTTGTTTTTACATGGCACTCACAATCACTCCAAGAAATGCCATAGAAAACCGCAGGTCAACTAGGTCATGCTGAGTCCACCGTGTATATCACACTGACAAGCAAAGTCACATGCCCATTCACCAACCACAGAAGCGCTGTTCACTGTACATGCAAAGAATCGTTCAATGCACTGCAGCTGGAGTGATTTGGTATTAGAGGAAGAGTTATATTTTGACCACATTTTGTGCTTCAAATGATAAAAATGCACAACCGACAAATGTGACCGGCTCTACCAAAAGGTGTCTTAAGTCGCGCTGTGCACTATCATGTAATGGCCCGCTCAACGTTGAGAGGGTAAACATTTCATACAAATTTGATTTGTATTTGTTGTCACGAATGAAATCTTTAAAACCTACAGTTTCAGGTTTCATTAAAAGAAATGTGCATTTTGATGAATAAAGTGGGAAAAAACGACCATTTTGTGTGCATCGTTCTGTTGTAGTACAACAGAGCCGGCTATTTCAAAGCCTGTTTAAATGTAATTTGAACTCCGAAAAATTATGTTGTGTCTCCAAAATGGGAGGGGCTATGGAGCTCTATTATATACTAAATAAAAGCTTACGTTGTGGGCTTTCTTACCATGTATATAACTCAATTTCATTTGTTCGCGACATAAGACACCTTTTTGTAGAGCCGGTCTGTACAAATGGTCTATCGTCATTTTTTTTTTTTCACAAACCCAAGTTGGAATGTATTCGTGTTGTTGATTGTTGTTGTTTTTTGGTTTTTTTATTGTTGTTGTTGTTGATTCGACTGCAGTGAGATGTTGAGAGTTCTCGATGCTGCCATCAACCACGTCATTACGTTGGCACGACAACAGCAAGAAACTCCTGCAGAGGACAGCGACTACACAAGCGATTCCTCAGATGTAAGCAGTATATTCATTTACATGTTGCTATGGTTATTACCATCTGAGACACAAAGGTCGCTCACGAGTCCGGCCTGGGACTACGGTGCGTGTGCCCTTGGGCAAGGCACTTTGTCACTCATTGCTTCTCTCCACCCAGGAGTAAATGGGTACCTGTGAGGGCAGAGATGGTTGTTATTAGCTGCTTTGCGCCGAAATGGCAGCATCGAGCTGTATAACTCCCCAGGGAGCTGAGATGGTATTTAGAATGCTTCATTGGCTCAATGACCTGGGTAATAATGTGAGAACGCCTTGAGTACCAGTCTTGGTAGATATGTGCGCTATATAAGGACTGCCTAGTATTATTATTTATCCCGACAGAGTCCGGTCAACAGACCGTTAGACGATGTGACTGTCGCGGTCAGACGGGAGCTAGCCCCAGCTCTCAGAAATCTCATTGAACACGGACTGTTTAAAGTAAGTTGCTCAGGCTTACTGATATGTAAACTGGGGCCAATTTCATAGAGCTAAGCACAACAATTTGCTTAGCATGAAAATTTGTCCTTAGCAAAAAAAAGGTTACAGACCAAATTTTCACGGGATCTTTATTGTTTTCGATTGATAATCAGGCGGTTTTGGCTTAGCATGAACAATTTGTAGAATTGTGGCTGGTAACCTGTTTTTAATGAGCAAGACTTTTTTGTGCTAAGCACATTTTTTTTTGCTTAGCAGCTCTATGAGATTGGGCCCTGTTCCAACGAAAGTCACACAATGTGTTTCATTACAATGTACTCGTGAAGTCATTTCTGGGTGGATTTTATCATTTTTAGGTTTTGGGTTTTTCTGAACCACAAGCTATTAATTTACAATCTCCCCAAATTTGAACATAGTCCGTCACCCAGAAGTCTGTTGTTTTGTCGATTTGGTGAAACAATTGTGTATAGAAATGGTACACTTTTCTGAACTTCAAAGCTGTTTATCTCATAATTAGGTTGTCAGGGTTTTATGACTAAATCCTTCACACACGGAAGATAACGTGGGGGCGGGGGAGGGGGGGGGGGGGGTGGTAGGGGGAGGGCGGTAGGGTGGGGGGGGGGGGGGGGGGGATAGGGGGAGGGCGGTAGGGTGGGGGGGGGGGGGGGTATATGTAAATCATACATCATTTCAAAGCTGAGATCCTAGAGAATTTGAAACAATCAAAATCTTAAAATAAAAAAAAGTCAACTTTGCCCGGGTTTCGTTGGAGCAGGTCACATATAATCTCTTTTACCACAATATACGGGATATCTAGCGCAATCATTTTGCTGGATGCCTACAATCATTATTTACTTTCAAATAAGTAAGACATTTCTTAATAATTCGGTCATTAAAAATGTTCGATATCTGCAAATGGTGTATCTACCTTTTAACACATTGGGTGATTTGTCATTTGACTTGTAGCGGTCGAGTTCTAGCAATGCGTTGATCACCCCCATCACAGCTTGTCTTGTCACCCATCGCAACCCTTCCAGGCAGAAAGTCCATGCGTGGGACCTCTTTGTCAAATACTACGATATCAAGGTAAGCGCGCTGTGCTAACCAGTACGCGCCGGACGACGTATATAAACGCAAAGTTTTCCCCAGATTCAAAACGGATAACGCATAAACACGCCACGAGCACGGCCGGAAATGTCTGTCAGCAGCGAGCAAGGCCGGAAATGCGTGGGTGTGCTTCCCATAACCATCTGCCTGAACCCGCCTCGGATTGAGTTTCGTTAAAAATAATCTTGCGCGTCGGCTCGGTGATGTTAAAATAATCCCGGCGCGAACTGGTTAAGTAGATTCAGTGCATTAAGTACATTATACTCCCAAACCTTTGATATTATTAAAGTATGGTTGTGTTTTCCCTGTTTTTGTTTTCCAGAAGGGAAAAGCTTTTGCCATGTCTCCAGCCAGGAAGCTCTTCCAAGCCTTTGATATTAAGTATGGTTGTGTTTTCCCTGTTTTTGTTTTCCAGAAGGGAAAGGCTTTTGCCATGTCTCCAGCCAGGAAGCTCTTCCAAACCTTTTATATTAAGTATGGTTGTGTTTTCCCTGTTTTTGTTTTCCAGAAGAGAAAGGCTTTTGCCATGTCTCCAGCCAGGAAGCTCTTCCAAGCCTTTGATACTAAGTATGGTTGTGTTTTCCCTGTTTTTGTTTTCCAGAAGGGAACGGCTTTTGCCATGTCTCCAGCCAGGAAGCTCTTCCAAACCTTTGATATTAAGTATGGTTGTGTTTTCCCTGTTTTTGTTTTCCAGAAGGGAACGGCTTTTGCCATGTCTCCAGCCAGGAAGCTCTTCCAAACCTTTGATATTAAGTATGGTTGTGTTTTCCCTGTTTTTGTTTTCCAGAAGGGAAAGGCTTTTGCCATGTCTCCAGCCAGGAAGCTCTCCCAAGCCTTTGATATTGATATCGTAGGGGGCACAGCCATTACTGCCAAGCAGACGCTATTAGCGGCTATCGACTATGTCAGTGGCTCTCATGAACCACTCAAGCGTAGCAAAGAGTCGCAGTTTAAAGCCTTCGTGTGCGAGGCACTAAAGTAAGTCTAGCAGATTTCAGGTATTCAGGTTTTCCTTTGTAATACGCAAACAAAAGGTTATTTTAAACCCTCCGATTTCGTCTCTGGCTTTAGAATCATTATAAAAAAGTGATTTCTAATTGAGTTGCATAACAATACATGTGACGAAACATATTGACTTGTGATAGCTTGTGATAGCTTGTGATAGCTTGTGATAGCTTGTGATATCTCGTGATATCTCGTGATATCTCGTGATATCTCGTGATATCTCGTGATATCTCGTGATATCTCGTGATATCTCGTGATATCTCGTGATATCTCGTGATATCTCGTGATAGCTTGTGATATCTCGTGATTGACCCGTGACAGCTTGTAACGTCTTATGGTTGACATTACAGCTTGTGATATCATCGACTGACTGCGACATCCTGTGATATCTTGTGATTGACCTGTGACAGCGTTTAAAATCTTATGATTGACATTTTGACAATACGACTTGTGACCGCGTGTGATATCTTATGGTCGTTATTGCGACTTGTGACAGCTTGTCATATCTTATGGTTGACATTACGACTCTTGACAGCTTGTGATATCTTATGGTTGACATTATGACTTGTGACAGTTTGTGATATCTTATGGTTGACATTATAACTTGTGCCAGCTTGTGATATATTATGGTATCTTATGGTTCATATTACAGCTTTTGATATCTTGAGACTGACTAGAGGCATCTTGTGACAGCTTGTGATTGACTTGTGACAGCTTGTGATTGACTTTTGACAGCTTGTGATTGACTTTTGACAGCTTGTGATTGACTTTTGACAGCTTGTGATTGACTTTTGACAGCTTGTGATTGACTTGTGACAGCTTGTGATTGACTTTTGACAGCTTGTGATACATTTTTGAAAGCTTGTGATACATTTTTGACAGCTTGTGATACATTTTTGACAGCTTGTGATACATTTTTAACAGCTTGTGATTGACTTGTGATAGACTTGTGACAACTTGTGATATCCTTCTTACAACTCTTAATCTCTGACTACAGTGGGCAGAAGCTAGCCATTTGGTGTCGACTGATCAGTAGAACCACGTCTCTGATTGATTACCATTACTATCCCTGGAGTTACATGATGAAAAACGGTATGTCAAATTTAGTAGATTGATTACCCAGCAAAAAGCCAAACAAATCTTGTTAATATGTGACCTGGCACCACGAAATGAGCAGAAAGTTGAACATGGCCAAAGCGAAATATTGGCCGAAACGTTCATTTTTCAAGTGGGAGGTCGGTATCGAGTTGTTAACATTTTTACTTACAAAAAACCTTCTTGATCATATCCCAAAATTTTATAGCTCAATTGAAACTCTAAAGTGTGTTATTTGGTGGCTGAAATGCCCTGAGTGATAGTATAGTTGGCACCGTTCACGGACTTTGAACTCCGTTTTCTCAAAACAAGAGAGCATGACTTCAGCAATTTCAAAAGAGTATAACTGCGGCTAGGAATTAGCTACAGCAACACACACTAAATCATTTGAAAGCTTAGAACTTCTTACTTCTAGAAATGTAATCATGTCAATTTTGTTATTTTGTGACTTTCAAAATTTCAAAATCTTAGGCAATGGCGCAAGAACCGCCACAATTTATTGCGTAAACTGCGCCACTTTATTTTGCTGCGCAACATTTCGCTTACGACAGTTTCACAAAAGTTTGACAGTGCGAATAAAGTCTGCGGCTTACGCAACAAATTATGGCGCGTAGCGACTGAAAATGGCCTATTTTACCAGCAAATCGTAATTGACGTGGAGCCCGTCATTGCTTAACTTATTAAGCTTGATGATAGACACTTTGTTCTATGATTGAAGTAAAGGAATTACTATTTTACCCGTAACATAATTTTGTAAACCAGTTCGCTCCGAAGGACATATATACACACGCAAATTTTGCTCCAGATTCAAAACGGATGACGCATAAACACGTCACGAGCAATGCCGGAAATGTCTGTCAGCAGCGAGCAAAGCCGGAAATTCGTGGGGGTGCTTCCCGGCACCATCGGCCTGAACCCGCCTCTAATCAAGTTTCGTTATAAATAATCCCGCACATCGGCTCGGTGACGTAAAAATAATCCCGGCGCGAACTGGTTGAGATTGTTTCCAAGCAAGGAATTCTATATTTTGTTGCCATCTCTTCAAATGTTGGACTTTACTGTTTCCAGGTTTTGACGGCGCGCTCCAAATTCTGGACAAACTGAGCGAGCTGAAATTTGAACTGAATGCGGACATAGCGGTGCAGCAGTTCAACAACATCAAAGATGCCTTCTGATTGGTGGGTACATATCAAAGCTGCCTTCTGATTGGTGGGTACATATCAAAGCTGCCTTCTGATTGGTGGGTACATATCAAAGCTGCCTTCTGATTGGTGGGTACATATCAAAGCTGCCTTGTGGTTGGCTAGAAGTCTTACACCTTGGAGCAAGTTCGGGCGCGAACTATAGTTAACCATAGTTCGACTAACGTCGATCGAACGCAGAATGGTTGGACTAGTCGACTATTTGGAACCAGACCCCGGAGCACGGTTGCCGCTGGTTGACAATAGCCTCTTTTCATAGGAAAACATGGAGAGAACCAGTGACGTAGAAAAAGGTGATGTCAGTAGTCGGACGGAGGGAAAGGCAGTAACGTTAAGTGAAAATCTGTCGGGCCTAATGTATTTATTTTCTTGTTTTTGGACCAACATGACTAACGTTATGGCTTATCCTACTTATATGCGTGGAAGAATAGTGGCAAAACCCATTTCATTCATGTCGCAAATGTAAACAAAGCGGTTGCCATTTTTTCAACAATAGTTTGACTAGAGCCGTTCGAGCGAACTGCATTTGAGCATGCGCATTGATAAAGCAGAGACTGACTAATGGTTAACTATAGTTCACGCCCGAACTTGCTCCTAGCTGCCCAAACCAAACAGATTCCCTTTGGTTTTCTAAACTCCTTCCTGATTGGTTAAACAAACAGGGTGAGGGTGTCAGCCGTGCAATCAAATTCATTGTCTCATATTGACATCAGCTGTGTTACTACCCGAGTTTAATTCAGTTTGTTTTCAATCAAAACTTGTATAATTAATTTGTGTAGGTTCATAATAATTTTATTTATTTAACCCTAACTATCCCAAGCCCATAAAACTCCAACTGCAGGTTTTGCTAGGTTTTGGCAGATTTGGTACTAAACATTTGTAATTGTTGTTGGACTTTGTTTGACTCAGTACAAAAGGCCCAGAAAGACCCTCACCCGAAAAATAAATGCCTGTGCATTCCCCCGAACTCTAACAATTTTACAAGTCCCATGCCTTTCTGCCCTGAACCTCACAGAATCCAAGAGGGTCTCCCTGGGTTTCTTTTGTACCGAGTCAAACAAAGTCCAACAACATGTTGCTGGGGTTTGGTACCAGACCTGCCAAAACCTGCAGTTGGAGTTTGATGGGTTTGGGGTAGTCAGGGTTTAAGCCCTTGTTTTTCATTGCAAGTTTATTTGAGCACTGCCTTGGTATAGGGAGTTTTACATAATTTGTTCAGGGTGTCCGACTAATAAGTTTTCTTTTGCTGTTGGTGTATTCACTTTTGGGGTTAATACGTGTAATACTTTTAAAGGGATCGTATACGTTTGGTAATTGGAACCCATTGTTTGTTTCAATTCTATATAGTTATAGATATATAACATAAAACTAACCTGTAACAATTTCATTTCAAAAGGTTGTAGCGATTTTGAGATATTGCCGAAAATCTCGAGCGGTTATGTCCCTGCAGGAAGAATAATCTGCATTGGAATACACAATCTGAGAAACGTCACTGCAGTAACGCTTCTCAGATTCAAATTGTTGGGGATAAAAAGTTATATCTTTTTCCATAACCGCAGTACTTCGAAGTGAAAAGTTTCTAAAAATGCATTATACTATCCAAAGCTGCTGTACTTCTTACCAAGTAAGTTTTTATCGCCATTAGTTTTTGGAGTAATTACCAAACGTATACGATCCCTTCAATTCTGGTGTTTGAAAAACTTAATCACCAATTTAATTTTTCTAATTTTTAAACCAATTATTGAAAAACTAACTTCTTTAAGAGGCCAATGCCAAATCGTTTATGTTAACTCTGTAAATAGCACGAACACTTATATGTATAAATTTGTGGTAATTTATAAACTAAATTATATTGCGAACTATAAACAATATGAAATATAATTTATTATTTGATGAAGTAGTGTCCAAATTCCGCACAACTGAATCAGATCTCTGGAGACATTCCAAATAGCTTAGCAGATTCAGGCCTATAATTTGTGTAGCGTACTTCAATATTCGTCCCGAAAAAGTGTCTATGTATAATCCTCCAATGCTCTGCAGCTGGAGTGCATTGGCCTGTACCACTGACTTGCAGTAAACAACTCTCATAGAGCAAGGGTTAATCAGTTCTCTGGTAATGCAAAGAATCCTCCAATGCTCTGCAGCTGGAGTGCATTGGCCTGTACCACTGACTTGCAGTAAACAACTCTCATAGAGCAAGGGTTAATCAGTTCTCTGGTAATGCAAAGAATCCCCCAATGCTCTGCAGCTGGAGTGCATTGGCCTGTACCACTGACATGCAATAAACAACTCTCATAGAGCAAGGGTTTATCAGTTCTCTGGTAATGCAAAGAATCCTCCAATGCTCTGCAGCTGGAGTGCATTGGCCTGTACCACTGACTTGCAGTAAAGAACTCTCATAGAGCAAGGGTTAGAAATAAGAACGTACTTCGGAATTCTTTTCGGAACTCTTTTATTGAAATCACATCCTGCTACTGGCTGTGTCCGCTCTCAATGCAAAATCACATCATGTCCATTCTCAGGGTCAGTTCTGTAGTTCTAATAACTGCTGGCGGAAAAGGATATTGTGAGACTTTTGTGAGTTAACTGAAAGCTTGGACAAAAAATAAGTGTCTAATTTGTATTACAGTATATGACAAAATATGAAATAATTGTCAAAGGAGCATGGATAAAACAGCTAGGTTAATATATATTTATGAAAAATGTAGTTGGTAAAAAAGCAACCTAAGAAAATGAAATTTCAGGATTTGAAATCTAAAATTACTTGTTATCCTTTGCCTTCTTTTAATATATATATTTAATATATTTTGAGTTGTATTTAAAGTTAGGATACACCATTGGTAATTGCTTGAATTATCAGGAATGGTGGATGTAAAGGTAGGATACACCATTGGTAATTGCTTGAATTATCATGAAGGGGTGGATGTAAAGGTAGGATACGCCATTGGTAATTGCTTGAATTATCAGGAATGGATTGATGTAAAGGTAGGATACTCCATAATTGCTTGAATTATCAGGAAGGGGTAGATTTGAGCCTTTCACCGCCTGGGCTTAGATGTAGTTCGGGTTTTCCGTCCCTGCCTGAATCCGTATATTTGCCCCAGGATATTCTTCTGGGTTTTTTCCCCACCTCTAAATATCTGTAACTTTTTCACATTGTCTTCTCTCACTTATCTATTCTATAATTGGCGTGGTAGCGCTGTTAAAGGTGGAAATAAATAAATAAATAAATAAAATAACAATTTATTTAGCTGAAAGCCAGGACTTTACTTGTTTTTTTCGGACATTTACTAATTGTTATCAGTGATAACACTGGAAACCAGATTATATTTAAAAAAAGTTTAAAACACGGGGTTCCAGCTGTGCGTGTTGTAGTTAATTATAGATGAATTAAACAAACAAGTTGTAATCTGTAATCTCGACAAATTGCATTTTGTAAAGATAAAAAGAATATCTTTGTTATAATTTATTTGAATAGCTTGTCGGGTGACTTGAGATTGGATAACTTGGAAACTGACTTGTGACTGAATTCCAAAAATGTGATGATTTAACTTATTTGTTTAATTAGTACTATTTTTTATTAGTATTATTAATTAGTACTAGTTGTAGAACAGTACTGGACCCTACAAGCATACTTCCACTACCCGAGGCTCAAACTATTTATACCAATGGACGGAGAATCTTTCTAGAAGGACAATGATACCAAGATATCTTGATTTAGGCTAGTTGTTTTAGCTCTGGACTCTGTTTTGTGAAGCACAGTCGGGAGTCATTTCGCGTATGGTGCGTGGCCGTCCGGTTACATGGGCATGGACAGGGAAGGAAGTGTGGTCGGCCGTGTAATCCTAGAACCCAGTTGCATTCTTAGTTACATGACATCTGTCGCCTAAATAAATACAATATTTAAGACCGGCTTTAGTTTAGATAATTCTTGGTGCAAAACAACCACCGACGTTACTTAACAAAATAGAGTTTGGAGCTAACTACTAGCCCAAATCAAAACAACTTGCTATGATTGTTCTTCTAGAAAGATACTCCATCCATTGGTATAGGTAGTTTGGCGTCAGGGTAGTGGAAGTATCCTTCTCCGTTGAGATATTTATGTTTGTCCGTTTTGGGGGGCCACCCCGAATAAGTTTGAGCAACAGTAAAATATAACCTTTATTCTTCCGGAAGAATTATGTTCAGTGCAATATATTGTGTAACTGCCACTTGGTTTATTTTATTTGACAAGTGAAATTTTAGGCTAGAAACGTGAAACGTGTATTTTTGTTTGTCCAACTTTATTGAAACTGTGTTGGTTTTATTGAAAGTACATTGTGTGTGTCATTGAATGATTTATTTATTTGTCTCCATATACATGTAATAAAGTTATGTTAGGGTTGGATATTGAGAGCGGTGGTGTAAATAGAGTTAATTATTTGGTCATTCCGTGTCACATCCCTCCCCACCAAAAAAAAAACCCCAAACCCCCCCCCCCCCCCCCCCCAAAAAAAAAAAAATTCCGCAAGCACAATGACCACCACAAAGGAGGGAGGGGGGGGGGGGTTCTTTGTCATATCTTGCTTATATGAAGAAAAAAACGCCAACCTTTCATTAGCATCCGACCAGCCGTTTTCGTTTATAAAATTATAAAATTTGGGCATTATTTTTTTTCAAAGTGAACAAATTAAAGTAATTGGCAATCGGGACTCGAACCTGCGACCTCCGGAACACTGGACCGGCGCTCTGCCAACTGAGCTATCTTGCCCTATATGTTAGCGGTCTCCCAAATTGTCAGTATCTTTGTTCGAGCTAGTCAGAAGTCATAAACACCAGCATTTCGTGAGCCCCAAAATATGTCTCTTCCCAGGTTTTATTGTAAAATGGGGCGTAATTCCTGCCTACACGCATTCTGGTGTTTATGACTTCTGACTAGCGCCCTCGAACAAAGATACCGACAATTTGGGAGACCACCAACATATAGGGCAAGATAGCTCAGTTGGTAGAGCGCCGGTTCGGTGTCCCAGAGATCGCGGGTTCGAGTCTCACCTTGCCAATTTCTTTGTTCACTTGAAATTTATGCAAATTTACTTAGTCAACATCCCTTGTGATTTATTTGTGTATTACTTGTGTATAGGTCCGAGCAAATGACCTACAATGACATTTCGACATTAGATCTTGTGGATCGCGCAATGACCTTGAACGGACTGTGGGTTTTTATGGTCGAATTCCTTTCTTCGTTGAATGTTTTTCCGTCTCCGGATTTTCACAATAATTGCTTTGTAGCTCATGTAAAAAGTTGGGAAAATGTGATAATCCTGTGTATTGCATGCAAATGTATGTACTTTATAAACACAAGTAAAATCGAAAATGTCTTATTACAAGTTTTATATTGCCGTTTTCTATGGGGGTACACCCCTGTAAATTGGCCCAAAATCCCTGCGCCTGGTGAATACAAGTTATAGGCAATCAAATAAGTTTTATATTATTAGTTCTGAGAGCTATGGAATGAGGTAATTGAAGAAATATCGCCCTGTACCTCTGGCCCGGACTTGGGGCTGCAATATGTCCGAAGGTATTTTGTGAAGAAAACCTTTTTTTCAAAAATGGCTACTTTTTCAGTTTGAAAAACATCATTCGTTTTAGGGGCGCTCTTGTTTGAGTTCGAATATCTCTAAAGTCAATGGTCAACCAACCCAAAATTGAAAAGAAAATGAAAGATAAGATGTTGATCATCATTTTTCTGTAGAGCCTGAATACCTGTGAGATTTATGAGTATTTTAAATAGAGTTTTAAAGTACGAGTATTTATCACTGGTGTCTATGGAAATGTGTTTACTGGGGTGCATCCGGTGCACCTGCAAGCGCTAGAACCATAACAAAGGATAGTGCGCCCTCTGTTGACTAGAGGGGTGATTGGTTGCGCGCTCTGCACAGTTCATGTGTTCGTTGACGTTGTCTGCCAAATTCTTGGTCCGGTTATTCAGTATTTGTGTGATTATTATTGACTTTCCCAGCATTTACGATGAGTGGAGGAGTCTACGGAGGGGGTATGTTTCTGTTGATATATTTGTTAATATATTTGTAATTGTAGGTCTATACATTATTACTACTAAGTTAGTCTAACGTTAGAATGTGTTTTGTATTTTATTCAATTGCATCAATTTCGTGAAAAAAACCACTCCATCATGTGGGACTAAATGTCACATACTGAGATCAAAGGTCATCATGTGAGGTCAAGTTGTAAAATATTAGGTAATCCCACAGGTAGCCTACATAGAGAATCATTCTTGTTAACGATGTGGATTTTGGGGGTTGTATTTTATAGTAAATATCGTTTAAATTAAAGGTAGTTACTTACACTAGCGATGTCAAATGGGTGCCGCCATCTTGGCTTCCTATTGTTACTGTGTACAAATACTCGCTCAAACATCGATCCACATCCGTCAAATAAATAATTAAAATATTCCTTTTTCTGTCGATAACAAAGGAATAATAAATGGGTTTTACCTTTATGTTTTTATTTTTCCTGTAAAATTATATTTTAGTGGTGTATTTTGCATTCACATCCGAGTAATTTCCGATTTTTTTTTTTCGTTGGCGGCCATTTAAATTTTTTTTCAGACGTCGGATGTCGTCACGAAAACGCGTTTTCTCTCGAGATTGGCGGGTATTATGGGTAATATACGTTACGATCATGTACGTAACATGGAAACCTACGTTGACAGTGTCTACAGACAATCCTGGCCACCGAGAACGATTTTAAATCGCACAAAATCGTACAGATTTACGAAAAATCTTGTCAAAAAAGTGAATAAACTGTCGATTATTTTTAAATGGAGAGGGTTGGTGGTGAAATTAAAGCTTTAGAGATGATAATTAGAGTGTAATCTTGAAATTATAAACGGGAATGTTTGCTGCGAAAAGCTGCGCTTTTTTGTAAAATGGGATTTTTGTCGTGTACATGCGCGTGCGCGCGGCCGGTATGGTGCAGTGGCGCATGGCGGGAAATTTAATACTTTTGTAGTGAACTATTAGTTGTAGTGTCTTGCTATACCAAAAGGACTCCTATATATATATTTTTTTGTGGTATGTATGGAATAGAAGAAATGATGAACTAACATTACAAATAAATAATAAATCATAATTTATATTTATTTAAAATCAGAGAAAATATTGAAATTGATACCAATATTGATATTATTAGCAGCGCGGTGAAATATCAGAACACGATCATATGCGTATACGCATAATTAATTAGTGCTAATTAGAATACGTTACATTAACAAAAAAAACACGACATTTCATGAGATAGAGGACATCATAAGCTTCAAAATAAGGGGTATTGTGATATAGTTCACTTCAATATTAAAATTGTGTTTGGCATTGCTACTTACACCATTAATTGGTCATTGCTTGAATTATCATGAATTGGTAGATTTAGGGGGTTTTATTTTATATTAAATATCGTTTTTAACTGAGCTGTCCGAAATTATTTCTCTCTGGAAACACAGTTACAAGTAATTCCACACAAGGCACATACAAAACTTTCACTTTTTTACACTTTCCCGCAGTTTTGATTAAAATATGATATAAAATTGAGGCAAAAACATCGTCCGAAAATGGCCCAAAAAGCAAAAATCGACTTTTAAATTTCCCGCTCCGCGCGGCTCCAAAAGTGGGCCAATGAGAGGCTCCATTTGTAGATCGGGAGGGCATCGCCGTTTCCCAATCAATTTTAACAGTTTTAGTCTTAAATTAAAGCAAAAACATGATTCTGTAACTAGCATATGCGTACTAAACGCGATATGAATATTAATTAGGTCTTAAAACAAAAGAAAACCTTAAAAAGCGAACAACTTCAGATTCCTAGGTAGTACGCCCTCCCCCATATATCATTGGAAAGTCTATGTCATGCTCTATCCGTTCGTGTATAGGTCGTACCTTGAGATTGAGGGGCACTGTGAGATAAAGAGAGTTTACTAAATTGTGTTTCAGCCAGTCTGTGATCGGCCTCTAAATGCGCACACCGGCAACGGAGCCGGTGCCAGACTCGTCACGTTGCGCAATTTTCACACAATGCACGTGTGCGCGTGGGCACGCCGCGTCTGTTCCGTATACTTGACTATGGACCAATGGTGTACATGTACACTGTACATAATGTACACGCGTTGTTGTTTGGATTCACTGTGTTTGCATGGATCGTTGTTGGATTATAATTATGGGAATATCGGTCACTTTCGTTGTTTTTTAAGGTGATATTCAATTTCTGTTCTTTTTCTACATTCATTTTATTGAGAAAAATCGGCCAGATATTTTTGTAGATACAATTTTCTGAAAAGGCCCAAAGTTACGTAATTCTATAATGTGACACCAGAGCTATCAATGGCCTTGAGAAGTGATTTATGACCATTTTCCACTGTTTTTATCTTGGCAAATCTTGGCTTGTACACGATGAAACTCCTTTAACTGAAAGAAAACAGACAAAACAGCACTGTGTTAAAGGTTGAATGCTCTGGCCTTGCTCTATGTATAAACAAAAGACCCTTTAAAATTGAGAAAAGTTTTATTGGTTGCTAGGCAACAATTCCCTGTGGTTTTACCCCACAAGAGGCTCAGCTACAGTCATAACCTTGGATTGCCTGGGTCAAATTTATCCAAACAAAAACCAGATGTCTTATCTCAACCTGCTTCATGGCTAGGTGGGAAAAAGGGCACTGGCTGCTGGCTTAAAAAAAAGTCCACCATCGCTAATCATGGATGCCGAGAAAAGCACGAAAAATAGCGGTTTTTCAACCGGCGTCGAGCAGTTATCTTATGCTATCTTTGGTTTTTTTAAATATAATTTTATAATAAAAAAATCGTGATCGTTGTCCGGCGATCGCGAATTTTTCATTATAAAATTATATTTTTTGGAATAATTACAGGATATCTAGCGCAATCCTTTTGCTGTATGCCTAGAATCAACATTTACTTTCAAATGAGTACTACGGTACTCAGAGTAGGATATTTCTTAATAATTCGGTAGTAAATATTTTTGATATCTGCAAATGGTGTACCCTACCTAGTACTTTTAACTGACCTGTCCGGAGTTTTACAATCACGGATGCCGAGAAAAAAGCAAGAAAAACAACGTTCGTTTTTCATCCGGCGTTGGATTTGTTATTTTATTTTTTGCAATTGCTGTCCGGCGATCTAAAAAAACAAAACAATTCAATTTTTCTGAATAATTACCGGATATCTAGAGCAATCGTTTTGCTTGATGCCTAGAACCATTATTTACTTTTAAATAAGTAAGATATTTCTAATTAATTCGGTAGTAAACAAATATTTGATCCTAGCGGTTAATTCATGACAGTATAATTTTTTTCTCTTAGATGAAGTCGGTGCTCTGGTCTTTGATGCTGGGTCCTTTTCAACCAGAGCTGGTTATGCAGGGGAAGACTCACCCAAGGTATGTAGGTACCAGACCAGGGGCCGAGTTCATAGAGCTTGGCATAAACATTCTTTCTTTACAAAATGTTGATTGTTCCACTGGACTCTGTGCTTTTTCTTTTGTGTTTCTCCCGTCAGCTATGATGTGCATCATGCTGTATGTTGCCCTATATATGTGACCCGCTCCATCGAAATCAGGAATAAGTCTCGAAATGACTTTTTGAGATATATGCATATGGTGAGAAAGGGAATTTCATAAGCTTTCTAATGATACCCATCACAAGTGTGTATCTGCCTAGGTTAACGAGTTATGGTCTGATGAAGATGACAGTTGTATATTTATTTGCCGAATCCACATTCCGAGAAAAACAGCTTTGAAATAAATAAAATTGACCAAAATCATACGGACAGCGCACACAAATCCTCTTCATTTTCATCTTTATTGATCATTTTTACATACAAAACATTAATGACAATAATCTGTGATAACTACACTTCCTAAAAATACAATGTTCAGAACATCGACTTGGTCACGATTTCACCCATGCGTTCACTTCAACGGCCGATTGCGTAAAACGGCCCCAGCGACTTATTCCTGATTACGATTGAGCGGGTCACATATGTTTGTTTCTTGTACACAGCAATTATGTCTCTAAAGAAGATCTTGTTGAGATCGAAATATTAGGCCCTCTTAACTTATTTTTTTGACAAAAAAACGGGTTAGAAAACCAAATTTTAAGTTGGGGTATACCAGTGTTGTTATCGGGACCCGTATGTCCGAGACCGAGACTGAGGCATACGAGACCGAGATCAACACTTCCGAGACCAAAAATGAATAAAAATGTGTTGTGTCTAAGTCATTACCAAATCTAAATACCGTAACCACTCTATCTATGGCCGACATTATACCGGTAGTGTAACAGGTCGACTTCCTAAAAACATCGCGATGGCGATATAACAGTTTTAACCCTAACCCTCCAGGGTATTTTGGCTAGAAACCCTGCCAGACGCAACAGAGTGCATACCTTGTCACATTGACTTGTGTGCAGAGTCCAGCAAGGTCAAGCAGTCACCACAGATGCACTGTGCTGGATTTGGCAGGGTTTGGGTTAAGTTAATTGGTACTGAACTTAACGGTACTAAACCTGCCAAACTCCAACTTGTTGAAGTTTGATTGACTTGGTACAGATTGGTCTAGATGCATTGTTCAGTGTGCAGGATCAGGGCTGTATAATGACTAGCCATTGGTTCTGTGTGTTGGACTACATGTACGTATGTTTGAGTGGGGACACACAGGGTGTACACATCACACTTACAGTTGACCAAGAACTGTGCTGTGACCAGCCTGAGCTTACCCACGAATAAATGCCTGTGCATTCCCCCAAACTCCAACATATTTACAAGTCTCATGCCTTTCTGCCCAGAACTTCACAGAATTTAACAATAACAGGGTCTTCGTGGGCCTTCTGTACAGGTCTAGTCTAACAAAGTCCAACCACAAGTTGCTAATGTTTGGTACCAAACCTAGCAAAACCTGCAGTTGGAGTTTGATGGGCTTAACCCTAACCCCCTAGGCTCTCGCACTAGGAAGCATACCAAACCTTACAAACTTCAACAGCTCACATAGGTTCAGTAATTTTTGGTACACTGTACTGAACCTAACAGTACTAAACCTGCCAAACTCCAACAGTTGAAGTTTTATTCACTTGGTACAGTGATAACTGGCCAGTGGTATTATGTGTTTTAGTGGGGACACACATACAAGGTGTAAGTGTATACACTTACAGTTGACCAGGAACTGTGCCGTGACCATGTGGGTCACTCACGTATAAATGCCTGTGCATTCTCCAAATTTCTAACATTTTGACAAGTCTCATGCCTTTCTGTCCTGAACCTCACAGAATTCAACAGGGTCTCCCTGGGCCTTTGGTACTGAGTCAAACAAAGTCTAACAACAAGTTGTTACGGTTTGGTACCAAACCTGGCAAAACCTAGCAAAAGCTGCAGTTGGAGTTTGATGGGTTTGGGGTAGTTAGGGTTAACCTCAATCCTCAAAAATCCTCATTGCAGTTTTGGAGAATTTTTGAGGATTGAGGCTGTATGGGGTTTTAAAAAAATGAGGATTTTTGAGGATTGAGGTACAATGTTGTTTCACAATGTTTCAAGTGTGGAGGATTTTTGAGGATTGAGACACAATGGGGTTTTCAAAAAATGAGGATTTTGGAGGAATGAGGCTGAATGGGGTTTTCAAAAAATCATAATGAGGATTTTGGAGGATTGACTTTTTTCAATCCCCAGAATCCTCAATGCAGTTTTGGAGGATTAAAAAAAATGATGATTTTGGAGAATTGAGGCACATGATGTTGTTTCAAGTGTGGAGGATTTTTGAGGATTGAGGCTAGATGGTTTTTTTTTTAAATGAGGTTTTTTTTAAAATGCGGATTTTGGAGGATTGAGGATGGTTGCTAGCAAAAAGGGCCTAGGGGGTTAGGGTTAATTAAGTTAGTTAGGGTAAATGAAAGTGAATTAATTTGTGATGAAATTGTCCGGGAAAAACCTATATTATTATCGGGCTGTAGTTGTTCACAAATCCTTTCATTTGCTCGCACCCTTATTTGTTCAGGCTGAGATTTTGACGGCTGTCGGTGTTCTTGAAAACAAGGAGCTGGAATCGATGGATATCGACGGGCTCGGCGCCGCGCCGCCCTCAATCCGAGACGGCGCCAAGAAGAAATACATCATTGACGTCAACTCGCTGAGTGTTCCGAGAGCAGGAATGGAGATGAGTAACCCTCTCAAAGATGGCATGGGTAAGACCTCCTCAGTAAAAAAAACTAAAACCCTAACCCTGCCAGACCCAGCACAGTGCATCTGTGGTGACTGCTTGACCTTGCTGCACTCTGCACTCAAGGCAATGTGACAAAGTATGCAATCTGATGCGTCTGGCAGGGTTTCTAGCCAAGGATTAACCCTAACCCTAACCCTGCCAGATCCAGCACAGTGCATTTGTGGTGACTGCTTGACCTTGCTGCACTCTGCACACAAGTCAATGTGACAAAGTATGCAATCTGATGCGTCTGGCAGGGTTTCTAGCCAAGGGTTAACCCTAACCCTGCCAGATCCAGCACAGTGCATCTGTGGTGACTGCTTGACCTTGCTGCACTCTGCACTCAAGTCAATGTGACAAAGTATGCAATCTGATGCGTCTGGCAGGGTTATCTAGCCAAGGGTTAACCCTAACCCTGCCAGATCCAGCACAGTGCATCTGCGGTGACTGCTTGACCTTGCTGCACTCTGCACTCAAGTCAATGTGACAAAGTATGCAATCTGATGCGTCTGGCAGGGTTTCTAGCTAAAACACCCTGGTAACCCTCTCAAGGTTGGCATTGGTAAGATCTTCTCAGTAAGAAACTTTTAACCCTTGGAGGCACCGACCCAAAATAATGACACGGTTGCTCTTAGGTGCTCACGCGGAAGGCATATGTGTAATATCTGTAATATGTATAGAACTGTGTTTGGGGGTCGCAATTGTTTGTCTAATGGTGTGAGCATATCAATAAACCATCCCTGGACATGCACACCAAATATTAGAGCATTCTGGTGTATCAACACCCACGGTTGCACTTAGGTGCTCACACGGAAGGCATAATATGTGTAATATGTATAGAACTGAGTTCACAGAACTAGATTGAAGGGTAAACGAACGCTGTGTCAAACATGTTTTTGCAGCCTATATGGGTGGGGCACAAGGATAGTTACAACAAAATGTCCGCGGATTTGGCCCAATTTTTCTTGAGTTATACACAAAAATATCAAAACTTGATTTGACGGAGGACTTTTCCCCTCAGTATTTCAAATGTTGACATGTCGAGAAATGCAATGCCAGCAGTTTGTTCTTATTTGTTCTCACCCCTCTGGTTTCCCCTTGTCTATTGTCCCACCCCCCCCCCCCCCCCTTCCACATTATCTCCTATTAATACTTCTTTGTTAGTTCTTTCTTTGATCCTACCCACACTGACCTTTCCCTTTAACCTAGGCCTCTCAGTGACGTCACAAAACCAGTTGCGGTAACCGCGCACACAGCCCCACGCATACACGTTGCAAAAAAAAAAAATGATGTCGAAATACCGGTATATTAGATTGTTTCTCAGGTTTTATAACAAAGATGATCGTGAAAATTCGTAATCGTAATAATGCATATCTTACGGGATTATTGCCGCAAAATCAGCGCAAACGACCCAGTAGTTCAATAGAGTTAAAATAAAACGTGGTGTAGGAAAAAAACTGCCTGCACAGCGCCGGAAGTGAGCCCGATCGTGTGTGGCACGTCCTTTCGGCTTTCACTCGGTTGTACTCGGTTTACCATTAGTTTTTTATTGACCAATCGGGGGCGTTTAGGTTCCCGACATCGGCGCGTGATCGGTAATTTTCGGAAGAACACGAGTGCTTTTACCCACCTCGTTTGTCCTGCGAAGATCGGACCAGCGGTTTTCAAACGGTGCGAAAGACAAATTTTGAGACCAGATTATCACAGAAGTTCGCTATTTTTTCCACACCGGACTTCTTCAGAAGGTAGGAAATATATTCCTTTATGAGAATTGAAGTTTTTAGTAGTTTTGGTTCTAAAACGCCCCCCCCCCCCCCAAAATGTACTTTTGTACAGCGTTTTTTTCCAGTTTTTCACACTTGCTTCCGCATGATTGTCAGTAGACTGGTTACCACAAGACAATTCCATACACATGATACTGTGGAAGGTTGGGTACCAAACACGTACACTTGGTTTACAGTCGTCGTTATTAGTCACCAATTTTCATCCCCTAAATCGTATTGATACATCCAAAAGATATTTACATATTAAAGGAAGAGAGTCATTTTATACTTATTGTGTATTTACATGTCAGAAAACGATTAATGTTAGGTATTTTTTTTGGACAAAAACGTCCCATTTTTCTCGTTAACCTATTGCGCTATGGATTTGTTTTGTCATTGTTTGTGACTCAACTTCTTACTTAGGCCTAATTCTGATGCATTTTTATTATTCAAATGGACTGGCTGGACTACATGTATGTTCTGTACTGTAGATCAAACCATCAAATAAAGAATGAGTCCACATCTAATTTTGTTTCAATTTTGAGTCAACTGAATTTTAATGTTAAATTATTTGGACAAAATAATGTCGATGGATGTACGTGTACATGTAAATTACGATATATGGCGGCAATTGGCTGGCATAATTAATGCGCATGTAATTATCATGCAATCCAATTAAGCCAATTACTGATACATCTGTACATGTAATCAGTCTTACTCTTTGAAGGAAGTAGGGCAAGGGTTATTGTTATAACAAGTTCAACAGAAGGTGTGACAGTGAATAGAAGGAATAAGTTACTGTAACAAGACTTATCATTAATTAATTAAGCAAATTAGATAATTTATTCTTTTTAGAGAATTTTTTATTCTGTCGGTGATTTGTCCCTGCTAGAAAGACCTACTTCACACGTGCTTCACATTAATAATAGTCCAAAAATACGGCAAAAAATCATTTGTTTTCCCAACATTTTGGTAATTAAATATGCAAATGAGCAATTAAACATTATTTTAATATCATAATTTTGCTTTAAATTAGAGCGCAACAATATAAGTAATCATTGTGCCAAATATGAACAACATTGAATAAACCGTTTTGGAGTTATGAGAGATAATACTGTAATATTTACATTCTTGACGGTGCCATTGCCTTTATAAAGAAAAACATAAGGTGACCTTTGACCTTTAGCGACAATTTGAACCAATTTTTGCATTATTTAAATTTCTGTATTTTGAGAACCGCTTGCCCGATTTTTTTTTTTTTTACATTGGTGGAATGCTTGAGACCTGCTCTTTCATCGTGGCTATAAATTGGTGTGTCACTGAAGCAATTAAAAAATTAGATGAAATGCCTACTTTAACCCTTCAGCCTAATCCTCCTTTTGTTGTTCCACAGAACTCTGTACCGGCCTTTCCTTTTGTGTTTCTTCTGCCAGCTATGATGTGCATCATGCTGTATGTTGCCCTATATATGTTTGTTTCGTGTACACAGTCATTATGTCTCTGAAGAAGATCTTGTTAAGATCGAAATATTAGGCCCTCTCAACTTATTTGATTTGTATATTTCATTTGTGTTTTTTTTACAGTCGATGACTGGGACATGTTTGGCGCCCTCTTGGACCACATCTACAAACGTTACATCCAGTCCGACTCAGCTGAACACCCAGTACTAATGTCGGAGCCACCGGTAAGTCGAACAAAATCACTCTGAGTCGATTAACCCCGGCGTCGCTCAATACTACAAAATACTACAAAATACTACTTGTAGTGAGATGTTAACATTTCAAAGTGAACAAAGAAATTAGCAAGGCGGGACTCGAACCTGCGACCTCTGGAATACCGTACCGGCGCTGTACAAACTGAGCTATCTTGCCCTAAGTTGGCTACCTTCCAGATCGTCGGTATCTTTATTCGCGGGCGCTGGTCGGAAGTCGTAAACACCAGAATGCCGTGTGGCCAGGGATCACGCCCAATTTTACGATACAATCTGAGAATCGACAATTTTAGTTCGGTATAGTGGCGTTCCACTGTACATGTATGGAATTTTAACCCTAACCCTCCGAAATCCTTTAAAATCCTCTTTGCAAAATGCAGGATTTTGCAGGATTGGGGGAACTTCGAAGTTGATGCATCAACAAATTTTGCAGGATTTAGGGCGTTTGACGCCTCGTAGGTCTGACGCCTAAAAGGTCCCACGCCTCATAGGTCCGATGCCTCATAAGTCTGACAATCAAATTTACTTTTTTGTCAAACATCGGACTTATAGTTATCGGACCTATGAGGCGTCGCACCTATGAGGCATTAGACCTATGAGGCATTAGACCTATGAGGCATTAGACCTATGAGGCATCGGACCTATGAGGCATCGGGCATTTGGAACTAAATGGCATCGGACTCGCGAGGCGTCGGACTCGCGAGGCGTCGGACTCGCGAGGCGTCGGACTCGCAACACGTCGGACTCGCAACACGTCGGACTCGCGAGGCGTCGGAGGTCTGACGCTTCATAGGTCCGACGCCTCATAAGTCCGACAATTCAATTGTCGTCGGACCTATGAGGCATTGGATCTATGAGGCATCAGGCCTATGAGGCGTCGGACTCGCGAGGCGTCGGACTCGCAATAGTCGGACTCGCGAGGCGTCGGAGGTCTATACGCTTCATAGGTCCGACGCCTCATAAGTCCGACAATTAAATTTACTTTTTTGTCAAACATCGGACTTATGATAGTCGGACTTATGAGGCGTTGGACTTATGAGGCGTCGGACTTATGAGTCGTCGGACTTATGAGGCCTTGGATCTATGAGGCATCGGACCTATGAGGCTTTGGACTCGCGAGGCGTCGGACTCGCGAGGCGTCGGACTCGCGAGGCGTCAGACTCAAGGCTCAAGCTTACGATATGACTTTGGGTACTTCCGTACCAATCTATATTTTGCACAGCCTTATCAATTACTATCGACCCAAGCAAACAATCTGAGATTTGTCTTCATTTCTTTGCTTCCGCAGTGGAACACAAGGCACAAGAGAGAGAAACTCACCGAAATCATGTTTGAGAAATACAACATTCCTGCATTCTTCCTGTGCAAGAATGCGGTCCAGACGGCGTATCCTTTCCTATCGACCACAAATTCATGGTGCACACGTGGGGCGATCAATCCAAATTGCATAGGAATTAATGCGAGGTCCTTGCAAACCATTTGTGACCCACCACCCCAAAACCAGGCTGAAGTCGAAATTTTTCATATGAGAGATTTTTATACCATTGGATTGCTAGCGTTTTAAGCTTTAAAATAAGCTATATAGTCCGGTGGCTTAGTGAAAAAATCGTGACCCGCCGGATTAAAGCACCAAACTTGGCACACTTGTTCTATATGACCCACTGAACAATTCTAGAGGGGGGTGCCCGGCTTAGGTGACCTAGGTCAAGGTCAGCATGAGGTCAAAGGTCACGTGGCATGTAATTATGTTTGAATGCGGATATTGATGGCAAATCAAGGTTGAGAAGCAATTTTTTAGACACTAACTTGTGTAGAGTTGTTCTATAGGACCAACAGAACCATTGTAGAAGGGATGCCCGGCTTAAGTGACCTAGGTAATGGTCAGCCTGAGGTCAAAGGTCACGTGGCATATAATAATGCTGTTTAAATGCACATTATGATTGCAAATCAAGGTTGACAAGCAATATTTTAGACACTTAATTGTGTAGAGTTGCTCTATAGGGCCAATAGAACCATTGTAGAAGGGGTGTCCGGTTGGGATGACCTTTATCAAGGTCAGGCTGAGGTCAAAGTTCACAAGGCATATAATACTGCATAAATGCAGATCTATGATTGCAAATCAAGGTTGACAATTAAGATAGGCTTTAAATCTTATACTTGTTTTCAAGGATCTAAAGGACTATTCTTGATGGGGTCCCGGTTTGGGTGACCTAGGTCAAGGTCAGGCCGAGGTCAAAGGTCACATGGCATATAAAACTGTATAAATGCAGATATGATTGGTTAAGTGAAAAAAATCAAAGGTTCCACAAACATGGAGATTCTTACAAATTAAGCTACTTAACAATTTAAATCAAAATTTCAAATGTTTATTTGAATAAATCCAAGATGGCGGCCATATATGTTGTAGAGTTTTTTAGATTGAAATGTTCAAACAGAAAAAGTGATGTTGTTTAAGTGATGGCTTAAAGGCACTGGACAACTTTGATAATTGTCAAAGACCAGAATTCTCACGTTGTTTTTGTGTTTATTGGGAAGCAGCGTAATCATACATGTCAGTCACGTTTTTTTTAATTTTTAGAGCGATTCTCGGTCACCTGGGAAGGACATTAACGTGAAGGACGTGTAATACTGGGTTTTGTGGAATTTTCTTTCTTTTTCTGTGAGGCTATTATAATTCTAATGGAGTGCTTTTGCAAGAAGGTATAGCACAGAGAAACCGGTTTATGCAGGCATACTTCAAGGAATGATCAGTTAATTTTGTTGTCTTTTTTTTAATCAATTCTAGAGTTAGCTGCAGTGAATCAGAACTCATTCTATGTGGGAAGGGGAGGGTGTTTATGGGAGTTGTCACAAGTCAGAACTTTTTCTCATCGTTTTCGTAATTTTTTTTGGAGATGCTGAAGCAGTTCTGCTGCGTGAAGTATTGATTTTAGGTGGTGGCTTGGTCTGCAGAGATAAATCTGTATAATTTATGATGTGCTGGTATGCCAGCTGTGTGGTTGCGTAACTATCCCGCCCAGAGCGTAATTCTTAATTTAAGTAACTATCCCGCCCAGAGCGTAATTCTTAATTTAAGTTTTTTTTCTAGTGATCTAGTGATATTTTTTTTCTAGTGATATACGCTTCATGGGAGGTCAGTTCAGGCCACATTTTTTTCTGCGAGATTGCAGTCTGTAGGAATGGGGGGGGGGGGGGGGGGGTGTTTCGTGTACAAGTTTCAAAAGAACCCCTCCGTGCTTTTCGGTATTTTTTTGAGACGCGGAAAAGGTTCTGCTGACAAGTATCATATGAATTGTATTTGTGACTGATCTGCCGAGATAAATCTGTAATTGTACGTTAACTAGTGGGTATGCTAGAAGGTGGCTGTTTGACTGGTCTCTCTAGAGCGTAATTCTTAACTCTTTTTTCCTTTTTTGTGTAAGACACGCATCTGGGGGTCAGTTTTAGCCACATTATCTCTGCTAGATGACAGTCCGTGGTTGGAGTTCGTGGACGGGCAAATACATCAAACGTCTGCAGGCCAATTGGGTTAGACATTCCCTAAAAGCGGGAGTTTCAAACCCTGTCTCTGATTATGGCGACGCAATGACTGGTTTGTGTATTGCCACAGTGGTCCCTTTGTTTTTAGTTCACACAGTGATTGATTATTACCGGTGATAATATGCCGTCCCCTCTTTTTTTCCCTTTTTTGGAAGGGGAGCAGGGCATATTTTCTGTGCTATATCATGCACTTCATCAGCCACCCTCTTATATAATTCATTTTGCTTTCCTTGTTTTTATTTGTGTGTCGGTTTATATGACGCATGGCAAGTACAAGGGGGGGGGGGGGGGGGTTGACTTATTTATTTTGTTTTAGTCTTGAGATCCATTTCTTTGATAAAGGAGAGCTAGGTCTTCGTTTGTGTATCCGCGCTTTTGAAGTTTGTCTTTGAAGAATTCAACCCTCTCCTCAAAGTCTTTTGAATGGGTACATATACGTTTGTATCTGGTCACTTCGCCCTTGATTAATCCGCCAAATACTGACTTAGGGTGTGCTGAATCTCGAGCTAGGTACTGAAATGTATCAGTTTTTTTGGTAGCGACTCGAGTATCCAATATCCCTTCATGTATAAATCGTTCGCCTTTGTAGATAATAAGGTCGAGAAAGGTGACTTGGCGGTGCAAGATCTCAGACGTGAACTTCAGCGTAGGGTGAATTTTATTAAGTGATTGCACTAGGTCAACAGCCTGCTTTTCATTTCCGTTAAAGATTATGAGAACATCGTCTCTATATCTCATGTAGCTCACAATTGAGGGATTGTGAGGGAGGATTTTGTCTTGTTCGTATTTGAATAGAGTTATGTCACAAATCTCCGGACTGCATTCGCTGCCCATGGCCACGCCAATTGTTTGTCTGAAAAACTTGCCATTAAATTCAAACGTGTTTAGACGCATAATGAGTCCAAGGAGACGTCGCGCGTGGTCTGTTGTGGGCTTGGGTATTGCGTATAGTCTGTCATCGGCCATTGCAAGTGCGTCACAAACTGATTCAATTGCCTCATCTTGTGGGCAGTTAGTGTACATGGATACTATATCCAGTGTCATCAATAAGCTATCTTGCTCCAATGTCAGGTTTTTTAGTTTTTCAAGCACATGCCCAGAATCGCGTGTGTATGTGCTTTGCTGTTTGACAATTGGGAGCAAAAAATAGTCTATGTATTTGGATATGGATTGAGTCGGTCCTCCGCAACCACTAATGATTGGCCTCCCCACGAACCGTGTTCCTTCTGGTACTTTTTTGTGAACATTTGGTAGGAGGTAAAGGCAAGGTGTTTTAATGTCGTGGTTGCGGGGGTTAAGAAACTCCGATATGTCTTTCGATACGAGTCCGTCCACGTAGAGTTGGCGTATGGCTTGAGAGACTAATTCCGCGGTTTCATCGGTCAAGTCCCTGTTAATTTCTTCATAGTGGGGGCCTGTTAATTGTCGTGTCCCTTCACGTATGTAGTCTTGTTTGTTAAGGACGCACACACCGCGGCCTTTATCGAATTGTTTGATGATAATATCCTGTCTTTTCTTAAGGCCAGATAGCGCAACACGTTCTGCTTTTGTTATATTTAGTTTGACATTTTGAATTTTCAGTCTGGATAGTTCCTCCAGAGTGCCTTCAATATATGACTCTACCGGTAGGTTTAGATTGAAGGTAGGTTGGGGAGTCAGTTTGAACGGGTGTGAGCTTATAGGTCTGACTCTCCCTGCCATTCTTAACCGTAATCTCATCTTTCTGAAGAAGGATCGGGAATGGCGAAGGATGGTCGACCTTTTTGGTTTTTGGGGGGTCGGGAGGAAGTTAAGGCCCCTGCTCAATGCTACCAGTTCAATGTGGGAGAGTTGAGCGTCTGGTAGATTTTTCACATAAGGCATACTTTTCTTGGCCCTCACTTTTGGTTAGAGGTGGTATGCACAAAAACTTTGATTTGCAATCATATCTGCATTTCTACAGTAATTTCTTCAGTAATATATGTCATATGAACTTTGACCTGACCTTGACCTAGGTCACCAAAACTGTACACCCCCTCTAGGGTGATTATGTTGGTCTTATAGAACACGTGCAAACAATTTAGTGCCTTCAAATCTAGCTTGGCAGCCTTTATTTGCAATCTTATCTGAATTTATAAAATATTATTTAACATGTGACCTTTGACCTCGGCCTGACCTTGACCTAGGTCACCAAAACTGTACACCCCCTCTAGGGTGATTATGTTGGTCTTATAGAACACGTGCAAACAATTTAGTGCCTTCAAATCTAGCTTGGCAGCCTTTATTTGCAATCTTATCTGAATTTATAAAATATTATTTAACATGTGACCTTTGACCTCGGCCTGACCTTGACCTAGGTCACCTAAGCCGGGCACCCCCTCTAGAATTGTTCAGTGGGTCCTATAGAACAAGTGTGCCAAGTTTGGTGCTTTAATCCGGCGGGTCACGATTTTGCCAAAAATTGGCGCTAAGCCACTGGACTAATAGTGGACTCAAATAGGTGGTATACTTTTGAAGTTACATCTTTTTGAAGTTAGGAAGTGTCAAGGGATGCTTTTGAGAAAACGAGCACTAAAGTCGTTCATCATTATCATACATTATTCAGCAAAAATCAGGAGAAGGCCGATATTATTACTTTCTGGTATTTAACAAAAAGGTTTAAACATAAACAGACTATAAATTAGAGTTTTAGAGATTTGTGGGGAAAAAAATTTAAAAAAAATAAAAAAAATAAAAAATAAAAAAATTAAAAAAATAAAATTAAAAAAATATATATATTTTTTTGTACAATGCCGTATCTCGAAATGGCATTTGCCGACTTCCGTCTGGTTTTGGCGTGGTGGGTCACATTTTGAGTCTTGCCTGAGCGAAGTTCAGAAAGTGCCCATCCAATCACTACTTCTGTATGTCTTGTAACACACATTTTGATGCAGCTATACTTCCGAAAAAACTCACTATTCCCTTTTTTTATTAATAATAATACTGGATTCTTATATAGCGCACGCATCCACCAAGACTGGTAGTCAAGGCGCTCTTATATTATTACCCCGGTCATTGGGCACATGAAACATTCCAAATACCATCTCAGCTCCCTGGGGAGTATACAGCTCGATGCTGCCATTTCAGCGCAAAGCAGCTAATAATAGCCATCTGTGCCCTCACAGGTATTCATTTACTCCTGGGTGGAGAGAAGCAATGAGCGACAAAGTGCCTTGCCCAAGGGCACACGCACTGTAGTCCCAGGCCTGACTCGAACCCACAACCTGCAGCTTTAACCACAGACTGGGAATTCAGACGATGAGACCATGGCACTCTATCTTTTTTCGAACAGCTCCCAAAAGGCAATCTGATATAGGAAACTAGATTGGTGTACTATTAGCACCCAAACTACTAGATTTTTTAGTCACAATTTTAAGTCACAATTTTTGATGAAATCTGTTCTCATGCGACATCACAGGAATAACAGAAAAAAGTCTTTTTTTATTAACGTTGGTTGTGTGGACGTTCAATCGTTTTCTAGCCCAATTGGGTGATTTCCATGGACAGTGTTTCTCAATAACGTTCTATGACTCATCTCGGTGAAATGCCGCAGGGATATCGCCACACCGGTCGGCGCCGGTCGGGTCTGACCGGCACTCGCATTGGCCGGCCGGGAGTCCGGGACGGAAGGTAAACTAACACCTTTCCGACCGGCACCAAAAAACTCAGTTTGAATCAAGTTTTGTTGAGAAAAGAGAAAAATAAACATAGTTGCACATCCATAACTTCCCATTTTACCTGTAAAACGATCATCTCTGCTTTGTTTATTAAATAGTTACCCGTGTTTTGAAATTGTTTTCTACTCCGAAAACGGGCTTATTGAGGGCGCCCTTGATTATCATGACATTTGCTTCACAGAAACATATCTCGTGATAATCAAGGGCGCCCCCAATAAGCCAGTTTTCGGAGTATTGATGATTGATGATTGATGAACTGCATAGACGCCGTGAGAACGCCGTCCTTCGCTCGCCACGCTCTATTTTTTCGGTAAATTAGCCAGCACTTGTTCTAGCTACAACCCTGAAATGCTGCGAGTACCAATTGAGTTCCTTAAATGTCAGCTTACAGGTTTGCTAATATTCGATCCACTGGGCTTGTGATAGACAGCGGTGCGACACACACGACGGCCTCGCCAGTCCATGAGGGCTATGTTCTACAACAGGGTAAGTTTAGAGTCTGTAATAGACCCGCTCCTTTGAAACCAGACATAAGTCGCACAGGCTATTTTAAAATACAGCTCGTCAAAGTTGAAATGAGGTAAAAAATCTGGCGGACATCGATTTTTGTTTTTTCGTTATTTTTGAATATGTATACTTAACTTTAACCCCTCAGTTAAACAAAATCAACTTTATTGATGAGAAAGTACAAAAATCATATATTTATTGCGGCAAACTGTGTCTTAAAAGTGGTAATTTATCTCATAAATACATCGTCTTAAAACTCTCATAAAATTGGAAGTATGTATTTTATAAAGGTGGTTTGGGTACCAAATGAAAGCTGAAGATGTGTCCTAAATGGAAATAACAATATTTCACTTTTAAAAAAAAAATCTGTTTTTTTGTGGGAGGAGGTCACATTTTAGCATTTTTGTGTAAAATTGTTGATATACATTTGATTTCAGGAATTGTCAAGAGTCCCTTAGCGGGGGATTTTGTCACCATGCAATGCAAGGAACTCTTTGATGAACAGAAAATAGAAGTGGTTCCCCCGTATCTCATAGCCTCCAAGGTACGTCAATTATACGGAATATATACAGCGGACTAGGCCTGTACGTCGTAACCGGGTAATCGAGTACCCGATCGCTAATGTCGAGAACTGTTCCGGATATCCGTAGCCAATTTTACAAACTACACAGTAAATTTATTGATATTTGTAATCTTTGGTACATGTATGTCTGCTAACTGTGTTTTGTTAAGAAATATTTGACCGGCTCTACAAAAAGGTGTATTATGTCGCAAAACAGTAAAATTGAGTTATATACATGGTAGAAATGCCCACAACGTAAGCTTTCATTTGGTATATAATAGAGCTCCATAGCCCCTCTCATTTTGGAGATATGACGTGTTTACATATTGATTACTTCCTTGGAGTTCAAATTACACAACTGAGAAAACAGGCTTTGAAATAGCCGGCTCTGTTGTACTACAACAGAATGATGCACACAAAATGGTCGTTTTTGGCACTTTATTTATCGAAATCAACATTTCTTTGAAAGAAACCTGAAAGTGTAGATATTAAAGATGTCATTCATGACAAAAAATTAAAATCACATTTTGTATGAAATGTTTACCCTCTCAACGTTGAGCGGGCCATTACATGATAGTGCACAGTGCGACTTAATACACCTTTTTGTAAAGCCGGTCACATATTAGGAAAGTAGTGTAAAAAAGTGTTTTGAAGAAAAAACAATTGGCATTTTTATAATCACATGTACAAAACTCGAACTTTAACCAGTTCGAGCCGGATGACGTACATGTATATAAACGCAAAAAAGTCTCCAGATTCAAAATGGATGACGCATAAACACGCCACGAGCAAGGCCAGAAATGTCTGTCATCAGCAGGGGCCAATTTCATAGAGCTGCTAAGCACAAAAATTTGCTTAGCATGGCAATTTGTCCTTGGCAAAAACAAGGTTATAGACCAAATTTTCACCTGATCTTTATTGTTCTGGATTGATAATCAGCTGGTTTTTTTGCTTAGCATGAAAAACGCCCATAATTTGGGCTGGTAATCTGTTTTTAATGAGCAAGATTTTTTTGTGCTAAGCAAATTTGTTTGCTTAGCAGCTCTATGAAATTTGCAAGAAATGCCCGTTTTCTCATAATCTCTGTATTAAGACTCCAGACTAAAAAAGAAAAATAAAAAAAAATATTGAGTATCAAACCTCCAAGTGTTATATACCATTGGAAAGCTCTGTTTCCACAGAATTTAGAAATACCCATATCTAAATTTTTGATTTTGCCGACTTTACGCTCATAATCTCTGTATTATTGACTCCAGACTAAAAAATAAAAAATAAAAAAATAAAAAATATTGAGTATCAAACCTCCAAGTGTTATATACCATTGGAAAGCTCTGTTTCAGCAGAATTTAGAAATACCCATATCTCAATTTTAGATTTTGCCGACTTTACGCTCATTTTGTGATGACAGGTCACAATTTTCTAAACTGTCTTAACAGGAGATGGTTAAGGAGGGCGCTCCGGCTAATTTCAAACGGAAGGAGGTACCGCAGGTGACAAAATCCTGGCACAGCTATCGCGTTAAGCAGGTTCTTCAAGACTTCCAAATTACAGCTTTGCAAGTAGCGGACGCGCCATATGAACCAGAGTAAGTCATTCGTGGAGCTTCTAAGCACCAAAACAATTGCTTAGCATGAACAACTTTCCTTGGCCAAAACAGGGTTACGGTACAGATTTGAGGGTCCACTCGTAACCCTGGCAAAATCTCATCCTCCCAAACAAAAGGTTCTTAACCAGCATGCGCCGAAGGACGTCAGTACAGGCAAGAGATTTAAAATGGATGACGCATAAACAACATCACGAGCAAGGTTGGAAATGTCTGTCAGCAGCGAGCAAGGCCAGAAATGTCATGGGTGTGCTTCCTGGTACCATCGGCCTAAACCCGCAACGGATCAAGTTTTGTTAAAAATAATTCCGCCCGTCGGCTCGGTGATGTTAAAATAATCCCGGCACTAACTGGTTAAGTCCGATTTCTCATAAGTTTGACGACCAATTGGTCCGACGCCTCATTATTTAGATGACGTAGATTGTTTGTGACTGGTTTTCAAGATGACGCATAAAAACGCAACGAGCAAGGCCGGAAATGTCTGTCAGCAGCGAGCAAGGCCAGAAATGTCATGGGTGTGCTTCCCGGTACCATCGGCCTGAACCCGCCTCGGATCGAGTTTCGTTAAAAATATTCCCGCCCGTCGGCTCGGTGATGTTAAAATAATCCCGGCACGAACTGGTTAGGTCCGATTTCTCATAAGTTTTATGACCCATAGGTCCAACGCCTCATTATTATGTAGATTGTTTGTGACCGGTTTTCAGGATGACGCATAAAAACGCAACGAGCAAGGCCGGAAATGTCTGTCAGCAGCGAGCAAGGCCGGAAATGTCATGCGTGTGCTTCCCGGTACCATCAGCCTGAACCCGCCTCGGATCGAGTTTCGTTAAAAATAATCGCACCCGTCAGCTCGGTGATGTTAAATCAATCCCGGCGCGAATTATTAAAAGGCGATTTTAGATTTCAAACTGCGAGATCCCCTGCCTCAATTAGATTCCTGTTGTGCTTCAGAAACATTCGATCGATTGATGTGAACCCAAAAGTTAAGACTATTTTTATTTGCTTTAATTTCTATTTGCTTTTCCAGGCCTCGAAATAGTACTAGCCCAGCGTACAAATTCTGGCGGAAACTGCTCCGGGCTACCCAGACCCACTTCCTTGGTTGCCCGGTGGGCTAGTGACAAATTCAGTAACCTACCTGTAAAGGTTTAGATCAAAATACATTTTGAAATTGTTATTGTCTTTTTGTGTATTAAATAAATATCGGATCAAAATAAACTGAGTATAAACTGTCTTTTGATTGTGTTTTTCGGCATGATTATCGATATCCTGGGAGCGCTCGATCCTTGCATGCATGCAGTGCACTGCGATCTCACGAACAGAGTAGACTGGTGGGCTTCAGTGAGATTAGTATAGTATGCGCCATGGTGCAGGGTACCACACATATATGTGCACTATTCTCTTTCCTATCGCATAACGGCCCACTGCGTAGCTGTATAGTATGAGCGTTCTGCCGTGCCACTAGTAGTAGTAGCGTCTGATACAGAGTCTGTTCAGAACAGCGCTTTCTGTGTACGTTACTACGGATGCACGTACGTGTACATGTACATGTGTACGTGCGCGTGCCGAACGAATAGTTTTTGTGCATTGTGCATTACTGGCTAGCAAAGATGCAAACGGGCTAGTAAAATCTGCAGTTTGCTAGCCTGGTGGGCTACCTAGGAAAAAAGGCCTGTTCTCAGTGATTAGGAATTCGGAGGCGAAGCTGAAGCCTGAGGCGAAGCCGAAGATGAAGCAAAGGTTTCGAAAAGGCCCCTAGTTGACTAATTTTGTGTTGTTTTATGTTACTGCAGTTCCGCTGATCAGCTGCCCTCGGTCCTATATGATTTCCCGAATGGTTACCATCAGGAATTTGCGGAGGAGCGCGTCCGTATCCCAGAAGGCCTCTTTGATATCTCGCACGTCAAGGTACGGAAACTCGGATCAATAATCTAATTTTCACATTTGTGGCCTGGGGCCAATTTCATAGAGCTGCTAAGCACACAAATTTTCTTAGCATGACAATTTGTCCTTGGCAAAAACATGGCTACAGACCAAATTTTCACGTGATCTTTATTGTTTTGGATTGATAATCAGCTGTTTTTTTTGCTTAGCATGAAAAACACGTTGAATTGTGGCTGGTAACCTGTTTTTAATGAGGAAGACTTTTTTGTGCTAAGCCAATTTTTGTGCTTAGCAGCTCTATGAAATTGGCCCCTGGCACCACGAAATGAGCGGAAAGTCGCACATTGCCAAAACAAGTTATTGGCTGAAACATCAATTTTTCAAGTGGGAGGTCGGTTTCAAGTTGTCAACGTTTTTACATACAAAAAAACTTCTTTATCGTATCCCAAAATTGTATAGCTCAAATAAAACTCTAAAGTGTGTTCTTTTTGCGGCTGAATTGCACTAAGTGATAGTATAGTTTTCACGGACTTTGAACTTCGTTTTCTCAAAACAAGGGAGCATGACTTCAGCAATTTCAAAAGAGTATAGCGACGCCTAGGAATAAGCTACAGCAACACACAATACATCATTTGAAAGCTAAGGACTTCTTCTTTCTAGAAATGTAATAATTGGTATTTTCAAATTCTTGAGAAAGAGAGCTTTCCAATGGTATATAACACTTGGGGTTTTGCTATAAATACATTTTACAGCGAAACAAGATTGCAAAACAGGACAAGTAAGGTTCGGTTGAGCATAGCAACGGCTATGTTCTAATCATTATTTCTTCTTGAATCTTTCCACACATACAAACTATTGTATAAACAACAAAATATCAAAAAATTGAAAACGTGGGATAGTTACAAGGACCTAATTTGCATATTTAATTACCATGTTAATTAGACCACTAATGGACATTAATCCAAACACTAACTATGCAAACACTGCGCAAAATCGCGTAATTTAAGAGGTTTTCGATTATCTGATCGCACCTAAAAAAAGGGAATATGTAGAGGAGGACTTAGGCTTTCTAAATAATTTTTGACTTTGGATTGCCATATCTCCGTGACTTTATCGTGCGACTTTACTCTTATATGTGACCTGTCATCACAAAATGAGCGTGAAGTCGGCAAAATCAAAAATTGAGATATGGGTATTTTTAAATTCTGTGGAAACAAGCTTTCCAATGGTATTAGTCCAGTGGCTTAGCGCCAATTTTTGGCAAAATCGTGACCCGCCGGATTAAAGCACCAAACTTGGCACACTTGTTCTATAGGACCCACTGAACAATTCTAGAGGGGGGTGCCCGGCTTAGGTGACCTAGGTCAAGGTCAGGCCGAGGTCAAAGGTCACATGTTAAATAATATTTTATAAATTCAGATAAGATTGCAAATAAAGGCTGCCAAGCTAGATTTGAAGGCACTAAATTGTTTGCACGTGTTCTATAAGACCAACATAATCACCCTAGAGGGGGTGTACAGTTTTGGTGACCTAGGTCAAGGTCAGGTCAAAGTTCATATGACATATATTACTGAAGAAATTACTGTAGAAATGCAGATATGATTGCAAATCAAAGTTTTTGTGCATACCACCTCTAACCAAAAGTGAGGGCCAAGAAAAGTATGCCTTATGTGAAAAATCTATCAGACGCTCAACTCTCCCACATTGAACTGGTAGCATTGGGCAGGGGCCTTAACTTCATCCCGACCCCCCCAAAAACCAAAAAGGTCGACCATCCTTCGCCATTCCCGATCCTTCTTCAGAAAGATGAGATTACGATTAGGAATGGCAGGGAGAGTCAGACCTATAAGCTCACACCCGTTCAAACTACCTTCAACTTGGACTCCCCAACCTACCTTCAATCTAAACCTAGAGTCATATATTGAAGGCACTCTGGAGGAACTATCCAGACTGAAAATTCAAAATGTCAAACTAAATATAACAAAAGCAGAACGTGTTGCGCTATCTGGCCTTAAGAAAAGACAGGATATTATCATCAAACAATTCGATAAAGGCCGCGGTGTGTGCGTCCTTAACAAACAAGACTACATACGTGAAGGGACACGACAATTAACAGGCCCCCACTATGAAGAAATTAACAGGGACTTGACCGATGAAACCGCGGAATTAGTCTCTCAAGCCATACGCCAACTCTACGTAGACGGACTCATATCGAAAGACATATCAGAGTTTCTTAACCCCCGCAACCACGACATTAAAACACCTTGCCTTTACCTCCTACCGAAAGCTCACAAAAAAGTACCAGAAGGAACACGGTTCGTGGGGAGGCCAATCATTAGTGGTTGCGGAGGACCGACTCAATCCATATCCAAATACATAGACTATTTTTTGCTCCCAATTGTCAAACAGCAAAGCACATACACATGCGATTCTGGGCATGTGCTTGAAAAACTAAAAAACCTGACATTGGAGCAAGATAACTTATTGATGACACTGGATATAGTATCCATGTACACTAACTGCCCACAAGATGAGGCAATTGAATCAGTTTGTGACGCACTTGCAATGGCCGATGACAGACTATACGCAATACCCAAGCCCACAACAGACCACGCGTCCAGTCTCCTTGAACTCATTATGCGTCTAAACACGTTTGAATTTAATGGCAAGTTTTTCAGACAAAAAATTGGCGTGGCCATGGGCAGCGAATGCAGTCCGGAGATTTGTGACATAACTCTATTCAAATACGAACAAGACAAAATCCTTCCTCACAATCCCTCAATTGTGAGCTACATGAGATATAGAGACGATGTTCTCATAATCTTTAACGGAAATGAAAAGCAGGCTGTTGACCTAGTGCAATCACTTAATAACATTCACCCTACGCTGAAGTTCACGTCTGAGATCTCGCACCGCCAAGTCACCTTTCTCGACCTTATTATCTACAAAGGCGAACGATTTATACATGAAGGGATATTGGATACTCGAGTCGCTACCAAAAAAACTGATACATTTCAGTACCTAGCTCGAGATTCAGCACACCCTAAGTCGGTATTTGGCGGATTAATCAAGGGCGAAGTGACCAGATACAAACGTATATGTACCCATTCAAAAGACTTTGAGGAGAGGGTTGAATTCTTCAAAGACAAACTTCAAAAGCGCGGATACACAAACGAAGACCTAGCTCTCCTTTCTCAAAGGGGAAAGACTCCCGCGGACCCTAAGCGTGAAAAAAACAAAAACAATATCCCACTGGTGTTCGTCCTACCATACTACCCACATGTCGTGCACCCAGCCCTGAAACGGGCTATCCTCAAACACTGGCCCTTGATTAGCGAAAACGAATATCTGAATAGGCTATTTGATACCCAACCCATCCTGGCATACAAACGGCACAAAAACATAACAGATGAACTTGTTCGATCTAGGACTAAAGCATCTCCACAATCCAACCAAGAGGAACAAAATCTTGATGAGGAGAATCTGCAAATTCTATTGGAACTATTGAAAGAACAAAACAATGATCAAAGAAATGGATCTCAAGACTAAAACAAAATAAATAAGTCAACCCCCCCCCTTGTACTTGCCATGCGTCATATAAACCGACACACAAATAAAAACAAGGAAAGCAAAATGAATTATATAAGAGGGTGGCTGATGAAGTGCATGATATAGCACAGAAAATATGCCCTGCTCCCCTTCCAAAAAAGGGAAAAAAAGAGGGGACGGCATATTATCACCGGTAATAATCAATCACTGTGTGAACTAAAAACAAAGGGACCACTGTGGCAATACACAAACCAGTCATTGCGTCGCCATAATCAGAGACAGGGTTTGAAACTCCCGCTTTTAGGGAATGTCTAACCCAATTGGCCTGCAGACGTTTGATGTATTTGCCCGTCCACGAACTCCAACCACGGACTGTCATCTAGCAGAGATAATGTGGCTAAAACTGACCCCCAGATGCGTGTCTTACACAAAAAAGTAAAAAAGAGTTAAGAATTACGCTCTGGGGAGACCAGTCAAACAGCCACCTTCTAGCATACCCACTAGTTAACGTACAATTACAGATTTATCTCGGCAGATCAGTCACAAATACAATTCATATGATACTTGTCAGCAGAACCTTTTCCGCGTCTCAAAAAAATAACGAAAAGCACGGAGGGGTTCTTTTGAAACTTGTACACGAAACACCCCCCCCCCCCCCCCCCCTTCCTACAGACTGCAATCTCGCAGAACAAAATGTGGCCTGAACTGACCTCCCATGAAGCGTATATCACTAGAAAAAAAACTTAAATTAAGAATTACGCTCTGGGCGGGATAGTTACGCAACCACACTGCTGGCATACCAGCACATCATAAATTATACAGATTTATCTCTGCAGACCAAGCCACCACCTAAAATCCAATGATACTTCACGCAGCAGAACTGCTTCAGCATCTCCAAAAAAGATTACGAAAACGATGAGAAAAAGTTCTGACTTGTGACAACTCCCATAAACACCCTCCCCTTCCCACATAGAATGAGTTCTGATTCACTGCAGCTAACTCTAGAATTGATTAAAAAAAAGACAAACAAATTAACTGATCATTCCTTGAAGTATGCCTGCATAAACCGGTTTCTCTGTGCTATACCTTCTTGCAAAAGCACTCCATTAGAATTATAATAGCCTCACAGAAAAAGAAAGAAAATTCCACAAAACCCAGTATTACACGTCCTTCACGTTAATGTCCTTCCCAGGTGACCGAGAATCGCTCTAAAAATTTAAAAAAACGTGACTGACATGTATGATTACGCTGCTTCCCAATAAACACAAAAACAACGTGAGAATTCTGGTCTTTGACAATTATCAAAGTTGATAATAATATCAAAATAAGAATCTCCATGTTTGTGGAACCTTTGATTTTTTTCACTTAACCAATCATATCTGCATTTATACAGTTTTATATGCCATGTGACCTTTGACCTCGGCCTGACCTTGACCTAGGTCACCCAAACCGGGACCCCATCAAGAATAGTCCTTTAGGTCCTTGAAAACAAGTATAAGATTTAAAGCCTATCTTAATTGTCAACCTTGATTTGCAATCATAGATCTGCATTTATGCAGTATTATATGCCTTGTGAACTTTGACCTCAGCCTGACCTTGATAAAGGTCATCCCAACCGGACACCCCTTCTACAATGGTTCTATTGGCCCTATAGAGCAACTCTACACAATTAAGTGTCTAAAATATTGCTTGTCAACCTTGATTTGCAATCATAATGTGCATTTAAACAGCATTATTATATGCCACGTGACCTTTGACCTCAGGCTGACCATTACCTAGGTCACCTAAGCCAGGCATCCCTTCTACAATGGTTCTGTTGGTCCTATAGAACAACTCTACACAAGTTAGTGTCTAAAAAATTGCTTCTCAACCTTGATTTGCCATCAATATCCGCATTCAAACATAATTACATGCCACGTGACCTTTGACCTCATGCTGACCTTGACCTAGGTCACCTAAGCCGGGCACCCCCCTCTAGAATTGTTCAGTGGGTCATATAGAACAAGTGTGCCAAGTTTGGTGCTTTAATCCGGCGGGTCACGATTTTTTCACTAAGCCACCGGACTATATATAACACTTGGAGGTTTGATACTCAATATTGTTTTTATTTTTATTTTTTAGTCTGGAGTCTTAATACAGAGATTATGAGAAAACAGGCATTTCTTGCGAGAAATTGTGTGAAAGGCATAGAAAGGCATAGTCAAAATTGTCTCAAAAACTAATTTTGTTTTTATCTTATCGTCCTGAAAAATTGGGAATTGATTGTTGGGGATTTAGTCTTTCAAAAAACCATATAATCTCAAAATCGACCACCCCTTCAAATTTTTACTTTAGCCGTGTTCGCACTGGATAAACATTTTGGGTAACTGTACCATGATGCCGGGTAACATTCCGATGGGTTAATCTTCCCACCGCCGCACTTGGATTTAATTGACGGGGGTAGAATTGCCGAGACCATGGGTAAACTAACCGAGCTGGCTCCAAAACAATAAAGAGGGCGCCCTGCGTAACCTATGACCGCGACTTGACGACCGGATCGTCTGTTCCCGACGCTAGCTCTCAACATTAAATCTTCCATCACTGGGTGATGGAAGATTTAACCGAGACGTCGCGTCCGCACTGGATTTTCTGGCTCGGTTAAATTGACCTGGTCAATCTTCCTGGGCACCTTTGGCTCGGTTAAACTACCCACGCGGCGTGGGTAAGTTACCTGTGGGGAAAGTTACCCAGGCTGTTCGCACTGGACTTGAAATGGGTAAGTTACCCATTGGCTCGGTTAGTTTGCCCAAATTAAGTCCAGTGCGAACAGGGCTTTAGACTGGCCAGACTGGGAAATCACTCCGTGCGACTTTACGCTCAATTTGTGATGACAGGTCACATATTGTGGTGACAGGTCACATATTATTAAAATTATGATTATGCTGTGTTTTCTGATGGGTGTTTCTCCCTTGCTCCTAGGGCTTTGAGGGCAACACCATGCTGGGAGTAGGTCATGTAGCCAGCACGAGTATTGGCCTGCTAGATGCCGATATTCGAGCGGTGAGTTGCATTCCCTTTACAACTTTAAGATCAACACTGTGTCTAGAATCCTGGTAATGTCTTCGTTGTATGTTTGGAGGAACCAAAGTTATACAAATGCATACTTATGTATTGAGTTTGTTTGAGCAAGATGGAGATTGTTTGTTATTGACTTGGATGTACAGTGTATATTTATTTCAGCTGTTTTGATTCTGTTGCAGGCTATGTACAGCAATGTTATTGTCACAGGAGGCAATACCTTGTTGTCTGGATTCATAGACCGTCTGCAGAGAGAGCTACAGAACAAGACACCGCAGGTGCAAACTAGCTTATGACCCTCGCCAACCTAACCCTTGCCAACCCGACCCTCGCCAACCTGACCCTTGCCAACCTGACCCTTGCCAACCTGACCCTCGCCAACCTGACCCTCGCCAACCTGACCCTCGCCAACCTGACCCTCGCCAACCTCACCCTTGCCAACCTGACCCTTGCCAACCTGACCCTCGCCAACCCGACCCTCGCCAACCCGACCCTCGCCAACCCGACCCTCGCCAACCTGACCCTCGCCAACCTGACCCTCGCCAACCTGACCCTCGCCAACCTGACCCTCGCCAACCTGACCCTCGCCAACCTGACCCTTGCCAACCTGACCCTTGCCAACCCGATCCTTGCCAGCCCGACCCGCACCAACCGACCTCACCCTCGCCGACCCGACCCGACCCGCCCCTTCACCAACCTCGCCCCCACAACCTCAACCTCACCCTCGCCAACCTCACCCTCACCCTCGCCAACCTCACCCTCGTCAACCTCACCCTCGCAAACCTGACCCTCGTCAACCTCACCCTCGCCAACCTGACCCTTGCCAACCTGACCCTCGCCAACCTCGCCCTCGCCAACCTCGCCCTCGCCAACCTCGCCAACCTCACCCTCGCCAACCTCACCCTCGCCAACCTCACCCTCGTCAACCTCACCCTCGTCAACCTCGACATCGCCTGATTCACCCTTGCCAACCTAAACCTAACCCTCACCCACCCCATAATCAACCTCACCCTCACCCTCACCCTCACCCACCCCATAATCACCCTCACCCTCACCCACCCCATAATCACCCTCACCCTCACCCACCCCATAATCACCCTCACCCTCACCCACCCCATAATCACCCTTACCCTCACCCACCCCATAATCACCCTCACCCACCCCATAATCACCCTCACCAACCCCATAATCACCCTCACCCACCCCATAATCACCCTCACCAACCCCATAATCACCCTCACCAACTTCACTCTCACCAACTTCATTCTCACCAACTTCGTTCTCACCAACTTCGTTCTCACCAACCATTAACCTCACCAACCTTGACCCTCATCAGCCTTGACCCTCATCAGCCTTAACCCTCATCAGCCTTAACCCTCATCAGCCTTAACCCTCATCAGCCTTAACCCTCATCAGCCTTAACCCTCATCAGCCTTAACCCTCATCAGCCTTAACCCTCATCAGCCTTAACCCTCATCAGCCTTAACCCTCATCAGCCTTAACCCTCATCAGCCTTAACCCTCATCAGCCTTAACCCTCATCAGCCTTAACCCTCATCAGCCTTAACCCTCATCAGCCTTAACCCTCATCAGCACCAACCTCACCCTCACCCACCTCACCCTCACCAACCTCTCTGTCACTAACCTCTCTGTCACTAACCTCTCCGTCACTAACATCTCCCTCGCTAACCTCAATCCTAATCAACCGTAGTCCTCTTCAACCTTGTCCTTACCCACCTTGTCCTTATCAATTTAACCCTCATCAACCTTGACCCTTCTCAACCTCAGCCCTCCTCAACCTCGGCCCTTACCAACCTTAATTCTCATCAACCTCACCCTTCCCAATCTTAACCCTCATCAACCTCGCACCATCTTTGTCCTCGCCAACATGTACCTCACCTTCACCAACCTGACCCTCACAAACCCGTCAATCACTAACCCAACCTCACCTATGGGTCTAAGGTCTTTGCTTAACATTAAAGTTTTTTTTTTTTAAATCGTTTTGAATAGAATATGAGACTGAAGATAATTGCTCCGTCGGGTGCGACAGAGAGGCGATTCAGTGCCTGGATTGGTGGGTCTATCCTCGCTTCACTGGTAAGTACATGTACATTTATTGCCAACCTTCAATTGAAAGTCAGCCTAGCGTCAATACGGCGTCATGTTCTGACTGTTAATATTACTATATGTGATGCGATCTGTGAAAACACGTCGGATGTCGCAAAGTTGCAAATCCCATTAAAAAGCAACAACAAAAATTGTAAAAAAAATGTTATTATATATTTTTTTTGTAATGGATTTTTCATTTCTATTCTGGTACCCTATCGTTAAACGCTGTTTTCTCAGAAATTCGCATCGCCAATAATCGACGTTTATTTTAACGTAACAGGGAACCTTCCAACAGATGTGGATTTCGAGACAGGAGTACGAAGATGCTGGGAAAAGCTGTGTAGAGAGAAAATGCCCATGAATTAGAGAATTTAGTGTTCACTGTACACGCCCGTCCCAATTCAATAAAAGTCGCAAAAACTACACCGTCATGTCTAGGTTGGACCTGGGCTGATTTCGCGAGACTCGTCTTATCGTACGACTCATCTCGGGACTCTAAGATCGATATTGGCTATTAACCAGTTCGCGCCGGGATTATTTTAACATCACCGAGCCGAGGCGCCGGAGTATTTTTTTAATGAAACTCCATCCGAGCCGGGCTCAGGCCGATGGTACCGGGAAGCACACCCACGCATTTCCGGCCTTGCTCGCTGCTGACAGACATTTCCGGCCTTGCTCGTGGCGTGTTTATGCGTCATCCGTTTTGAATCTGGGGAAAACTTTGCGTTTATATACGTCCTCCGGCGCGAACTGGTTAAAAACGTGTCCTAAGATCGATTTCACCTAACCCATCTTATAAAATACGCATCACAACTAACAATTTGATGGCTGTTTGTTTTTAGTAAGCACAAGCGCTTTTTCGACCACATGTTCAACGCGCGTTGTATAATGTAGTTATACGTGTGCATTTACGCGTTTAAACAGTTAACGCTGAACGATTGATAACAATAAAGTCCAATATTGACAAACATTCACTGTTTAAGAATCATGAACAATACATACAGGTGTTCCCCTAAAAGTTAAAATATAAACAAAAAAGGACAAAAAAAGAGTCCACAATTGGAGGTTTTTACAACACTGTGAGTTTTCAGTACATGTATGTATGTGTATGTATGTACACTGTACGTACACTGTACGTTCATGTATTCGCATTTTTGTATCACTGTGGAGACATGGCTTTGTTCTCGTGTACAAATTGGTTAGAAAGTCGAGCACTTTTTTTCAAAATGCTCCCATTTTTAACCACAATTATTTTCCTGGGTTGAAATTTCGACCCAATATACCCTATGTAACACCCTTACCCAAACACTAACCCTAACCCACATCCTAACCCTAGTTTTTGAGTAATTTTAAGTACAATCCAAAAATCTAATTCGTGAAATTCCTAATGGAGACCTATTCATCTATAGAAATTATCCTTTGGAGACCTTTTCACTCCCATTGTCCCCATTGTGTTCAAGTCTCCAGAGGGTACCGTATTTCACATCACTACCTTTGTGTGTACGTCGTACACACAAAGGTAGTGATGTGGAATACAGTAATAGTTTATTGGGTCGAAATTTCAACCCAGGAAAATAATTGTGGTTATAATAGGAGTATTTTGAAAAACGTGCTCGACTTTCTAACCATTTTGTACACGAGAGCAAAGCCATGTCTCCACAGTAATACAAAATGACCAAAATAAGCAAGAATATTTATGACCTTTCGTTCAAAACAAGTACTAGTTTTTTGTTTATCTGTGAGGCAAATCAAGGAGTTTTGTATTGGCATTCTATTGTATTAACATTTGTGAACATGGTAATAAAAACAAGGACGTAATCTTGCTGTGTTTTTGAGTTTTTGTCCTAAACACTCGAACGAAATCGCGCGTCCCTGGCCTCGGAACTATGTCCTGGGGCCAATTTCACGGCGCTGCTAAGCACACGATTTTCTGCTATTACAAAGCCTCCGTGTATTTGTGGCGCAGTATGTCCAAATCGGGCACTTTTGTGCAAGAAGTCAATCTTAAGTTTCTGCAATGTCAGTAAAATGTACCCCTTTCTCTTTTAACCAGTTCGCGCCGGGATTATTTTTTAACGAAACTTGATTCGAAGCGGGTTCAGGCCGATGGTGCCGAGAAGCACACCCACGCATTTCCGGCCTTGTTCGCTGCTGACAGACATTTCCAGGCCTTGCTCGTGGCGTGTTTATGCATCATTCGTTTTGAATCTAAGGAAAACGTTGCGTTTGGGAACGTCTTCCGGCGCGAACTGGTTAAATGCCACCTTGGTTTTTTTGTATTGGATATTCCAAAGTAAAGATATACAAATTTGTAATCACATTGTCTAAAATGTTAAAAATGAGAAATAAACCTTTAAAGTTGGAGTTTTGTATTAAACAAAATGCTTTGTCAATGAAGTTTTAATTTGAAACTTTTACAGAACAGTTGAAACATAAATAAAAATGAAAATGAAAAATCCCCAAATCACTGAAAATCCCCTCGCGTCATTTTGCTGCTGTTTCTCCATTCGTAGCTCTGCCGAATTCCGCCTGGTTTTGACATACCATGTCACATTTAACTGTAAGCAGACTGTAAGCAGTAAGCACGGTAAACTAAACGCTTAGCCTAGCGGAAAAATGTGCTTAAATCAGTAACGTAACAATATAATCTCCATGCGCGTGCAAACGTTAGCACAAAATTGCCGTAAAATACCGTTTTTTTAAGGTTAGCAAATTGTTCTGCTTATAGTAAGCACAACTTTTCTGCTAACTGTTAAGCAACGCCATTAAATTTGCCCATGGAAGCGTCTAATGGGCTACAAAACATATTTCAAACGAAATGATGTAATAATCGAGAGCATTTAAAAGTAGGAAATAAAATCCACACTAATGTAAGGGGTTCTGGCAAAATGAGACAGAGGTTGAAATGGGCAGAGGTTCTAAGGTTAAATAAGAGTTCTTAGGTAATAGAAAAGAGGATAAAATTCTCCTTGCAATGCTGTTTGTTGCGCTACAATCGGACATTCCGTTAACAAGTTATGGCTGTTTAAAGTTTGCATTTAACAACATGTCGCAAAAGTAAAATGTTGAGAAAAAGGCCTTTGAAGTTTCGAGTTTTGTACATGTGATATGAAAAAAATGACAATTGTTTTTCTTGTAAACACTTTTATTCCACTACTTCCATAATATTTCTTAACAGAATAAAGTAAGAAAGCATAATAAAATTGTCCTATTATTTATTATATTGCTGTTTCTCCACTATGCCCTGTGACCAGTTTTGTAACATTTTGACAGAATAACTCACAAATATCCTTTAAAAACTGTTTTTGTTGTGTGTTTTTTTAGCTTATAACTTTAGCGACCTCCTTTTTTCTTTTCTTTTTGTAAAAAGAATTTGGTGGGACAGGTAGGGGGGTTTTCCCTAATCCTATTCATTGGAGATCCGGGTTTATTTTGGGCAACTCTCAAACAATTCACTAGAGTTCCAGGAAAAGTTTTCTTTTTTATCCACGATCGCCTTTGAATTTCACCATGTTTACAACTAATAAAAATAGCAATCCAAACTTAAAGGGATCGTATACGTTTGGTAAAAAACTCTAAAAATGAATGGCAATACAAACTTACTTGGTAAGAAGTACAGCAGCTTTGGATTGTATAATGCATTTTTAGAAACTTTTCACTTCGAAGTACTGCGGTTATGAAAAAAGATATCACTTTCAGTCAGTCCGCAGCGCACGCGTTAATGAGGTCATATCCCGAACTTTATTTGCAGGGCCGGCGTCGCAAATCGGCCACGAGATTTACGCCAGTAATTGCGAGAGTTCGACCGCTTTGTTTTCACGGGCTATACATTGCAAACGAAGCAGTGATTCTCCAAGATGGCGTGGTAAGTGGAAAGCAAACGATTTTCTGAATCGAATGATATAAAATATGACGAGATTCAGTGTGTTTTTGGTAGAATTTTGTTCACTCGAAGTTAGAGTATAATTTTAAGAAATGTTTTTGTCGTGTGTTTAGTTTCTGCGCCCTGACTGGACTAACAAATATTGCCAAAAATGATCACTACACATCGATAAAGGAAGCAATGATCTTTCGTTTGATATACAATTTAGCCTGTGGCGACATTTTTTTCATGTATTTTGCGACGATTTTCGTGCGCGCGATTTCAACTTTTTCGGCCATGTCTTTCGGCTTTACATACGCAGAACGTACGTATTTCATTATGCACACAAGCACATGTGTGTGTGTACATGTGCTGGATATGCACTAGATGGTGATTGCACAGTAGCCAACACTACAGAAACATAATTAATTTGTTTTGTTTTGTGTGGCTTTATTTATATGATAAAGTTAGGTTTCTGCCTTCATGTCATGCATACGAATTGATTTTTCTTTCATGTATAAAAACGACTTAGGCCTATGTTTTTGTTCAAAATTATAACAAATTGTTTAATAATAATAAATTTAGTTACTTTATTGTGCTAAACTTCATAGTTCCTATTTCTGTCTTCCAATATGTTTCTTATACTAGGTAGCATTCATGCCCACCGCCGCCATGCCCACCGCCGCCATGCCCACCGCCGCCATGCCCACCGCCGCCATGCCCACCGCCGCCATGCCCACCGCCGCCATGCCCACCGCCGCCATGCCCACCGCCGCCATGCCCACCGCCGCCATGCCCACCGCCGCCATGCCCACCGCCGCCATGCCCACCGCCGCCATGCCCACCGCCGCCATGCCCACCGCCGCCATGCCCACCGCCGCCATGCCCACCGCCGCCATGCCCACCGCCTACCGCCGCCATGCCCACTTTATTTACTTTTATAATAAATCTCCATGGTTTGCACATTGAACATTATTCCAAAGATGAAGGTGGTTATCATCTTCACTATGTTGGCCATATTTTTGTTGATGTTTTGCCTAATTGCTAAACATTTATTATTTCATTACCAACCCTAATTGTTGTCATTTCTTCAATCTGTATTTATGTACATGTAATAGCTGATGTAATTAAAATAAGTTTTAACAATTTCAGGGTTTAATTTAACAATTTTATTCAAGCCATATAACATCAACAGGGTATATTAATGTAAGCGATAAAATTCAAGTTTCAGATAAAAAGTGCAGTTTCTTTTATAAACCAACCTCACAATACAGATATATTGTAAACATGTTTATTTATCAATGTTATTGTTATCAATAAATTTTAAACAACGACTTCATTTGTCGCTTGTTTTTTTTTTATTTGGCTGTATACATTGTATTATTTTTTAATCAGTCCACTGTTAAAAAGGAAAAAAAACCTGAATAGCAGATAAATCCTTTTCGCTTGAGCTTACAATTAAAAAAATACACAAAAAACAACTGCGTATTGAAATGTGCATGAACTACACGTTACCACGACGCCTTTTTCCATGACGTCATTTTCGACCAATGAGGGCGCAGGAAGACTATGGACTGTCATGGCGGGATGTTCCGTTTGTTAATTTATTGAGAACGTTATAATTTTCTGCGCCCTGACTGGACTAAGTTAAAATCAACCCCAAAACTACAGTTTTGTGATAGAATATGAAATTATCTTTAACATCAGTGTGAAATTGGGTTGTGGCCGCTGCCAGAAAATGGACAAAATCCGTCTTTTTTTTAAAGGTCAATTTGTTGATTCGGGAGCTTTTTTTACGTTATAAATTTCACCCTCTAAATGTCATATAATTTCCAATCTGATTTGATAATATAACAACATGTTTCCTTATCCAAAAGAAAATATACATAATATTGACAGCCAGTGAATAAAACGGATGTTTCGGACCAAATTCCAGGCGTTGTCGCCAGCTCATTAAGTATTCAAAAACGAGGTCACGCACAAAGTGCCATGCATAAATCGCACATAAAAAGAACGGCTTTTCAGTGCGCTGCGGACTGACTGCTTTTTATCCCCAACAATTTGAATCTGAGAAGCGTTACTGCAGTGACGTTTCTCAGATTGTGTATTCCAATGCAGATTATTCTTCTTGCGTGGACATAACCGCTTCAGATTTTCGGCCATATCTGAAAATCGCCACCAGGTTTTTACAGGTTAGTTTTATGGTATATATCTATAACTATATAGGATTGAAACAAACAATGGGTTCCAATTTAATAACAAACGTATACGATCCCTTTAAATAAAAAAGAAAAAAAAACTTGGAAAAAAGAAGAAAAATAATATATATAAAAGAAGATTGTTGTAGTTTTACATGGGTTTAATAAGCCATACGCACCAACTTTTACTAAGAAAATAACAAATATTACCTTCTCCCACGAAAACAGCGTAAAGTCGCGCTATGCTATATTGAGTTATGATTGAAAATAGCCGATTTGACAGTGGGGAATCGTTTTGGGAGTTTTGGCAGGATACAATTCACACATATATTTTCTTTTAAACTACCAAGTATTTTTTTGCAAAAGATTAGCAGAAAAATCTAAATTTGATTTTACTAAGCGTACCCAAGAAGTAAAATATAGTGTGTTTTCTCGGTAACTTATTTCTTAATTTGATTTAATTACCGCTGGTTTTGCTCAATATTAGATTTTTTTTCTTTTTCAAATACCCTACCCAATAAATTATATATCATTTTAAAGCTAAGATTTCAAGGAATCTGGAAATACCAATATCTCAGAATCTCAAAATGTCAACTTTACTCTGATTTCGTGGGCGCAGGTCACAAATTTGACCAACAGGCCAAATGAGAAATGTCTCCCAAAACCTTGGTTCGAGTTATCGCCATCTGTAGTTGGCCAAACGTGAACAATCTTTTACAAAATTGATTCCGAGTTTTCTGTATTTTTTGAGTTGCCAAGGTATTCAAGATTCAAACTGTGCACTTTTTTGGGTGGAAAAATCCCCCAATGTGCCCCCCCCCCCCCCCCCCCCCCCCCCCCCGGTTTTGTTATTGTACCTCTCAAAGAATGGAAAAGAAAAGAAAATAAGTTTCATTTCATATGTATCTTTCAGCCTTCCGCGTCTTTTTGTGTTCTCCCGGATTTCACCGTTTGGAGTCCTAAAATGACTTGCCGCATGAAAGCATTCTGGGGTTAAACAAAACAGACCCTGGGATTAATAGAAAAATACATAATAGAAGTATTTTGGGGTTGTCCCTGAACCCATATTGCAACTTCAGTGTAAACACCTTGTTTAAGAGAATAATTATATTTTTGACTAATTTTAAAATGTCCGACGCATTTTTTCCTAAAAACGACAAATCTTTACAGAATTCGAGTTGGAATTTACTCTGGGGCCCTATAGGTATCTTTCAAGGAAAGTTTTAACGAATTTAAGTTTGCCAAAAATTAAAGAAAAAAATGCAAATTGTTTATCGTTGCATTTTTAATTAAATTTAGTTTTCTCCGAACCCCGCAGAAATTCATCTGAATGCAAGAAGAGCATCAATCAATATTAAAACACACAAATTTGTGAAGATTTGTGGAAAAAGTCGAAGATATTTTGAGAGACAAATAATATCTTTGTCTGATTTTTAGGTGTGGAGAATCAACTAATAATAATAATAATAATAGGTGGTGCTTATATAGCGCTTTATCAACAAAGTCTCAAAGCGCTTAACATTATAACCCCGGTCATTGGGATTATGAAACATTCTAATCACCAACTCGGCTCCCTGGGGAGTATACAGCTCGATGCTGCCATTTCGGTGCAAAGCAGCTAAATCAACCACAATAACCATCTCTGCCCTCACAGATACCCATTTACTCCTGGGTGGAGAGAAGCAATGAATGACAAAGTGCCTTGCCCGAGGGCATACGCACCGTAGTCCCAGGCCAGACTCGAACCTACAACCTGTAGTTTTACCTACAGATTACAAATTCAATGCTCCAGACCACGAGGTCATTGTACTCCACAAGTCCCCCCCCCCCCCCCCCCCCCTGTTTTCGCTATTGTACCTCTCAAAGAATGTTTACCCAACTGAGTGGAAAAGAAAAGAAAATAGGTTTTATTTCATATGTATCTTTCAGCCTTCCGTGTCTTTTGTGTTCTCCCGGATTTCACCATTTTCAGCCATAAAATGACTTCCCGCATGAAAGCACTCCGGGGTTTAAAAAACAGACCCTGGAACGCAGGTCTATGCAGCTTTAGCAGCTCTATAAAATTGGCCACTGTTTAAAGTTTTGTGTTTATATAGAAACTGGGAAAAACCAAGACAAAAAGTGCTGGGGCCAATTTCATAGAGCTGCTTAAGCATACAAAATGCTTAAGCACAAAACATTCTTGCTTACCAGCCACAACTTCATGTGATGTATATTGTTTGTGATTGGTACTTAGCTGTTGTTAGCTTAGCATAACAATCGCATGGAATGTTGGCTCCTTTTTGTGCTTAAGCAACATTTTCTGCTTAACAGCTCTATGAAATAAGCCATTTGCGCGTGACCCCGAGTTAAATTTGAATAATATCTGGTACACTGACTTGCTCACACAGCTTGGCACAGTTTAACTTTAAATTCTCCAGACTAAAGACACTGTTGCCATATCACGTGATTTGGGGCAAGCCTTACGCTAGCAACCCCCAGCTCTGGAATGGTCTGGTGTCTTTGTACCATTCTTACCCGTTGTAAACAATGTATTGGTGCTGAGCGTCTCTAACGTAGCTATGCAAGAGCTTGCCCCGAATCACGTGATATAGCAACAGTGTCTTTGGTCTGGAGAATTTAAAGTTAATCTGTGCCGAGCTGTGTGAACAAGTCAGTGTACCAGATATTATTTAAATTTAACTCGGGGTCACGCGCAAATGGCTTTTTGGCCCCTGTTCTTGCAGTCTGGTTTCTTGACCTCCTTCAGACCAATTCAATAATATAGGGGCAGTGTTTGAAAATAGTCAGGTTTTCGAAACAATTGACGGTCAGTAATCGTTTAAAATTGATATCAAATTTCACTTTATCTTGAAAACCACAGCACATCAGGTGCCGTGATTTCACAGGATGTTTGAGACCGTTATTCACTTACAGTCAAGTAGGTATTTTATAATAATTCATTAATTTTGTTTTTTTATGTTTTCAAATGGTGTATTCTACCTTTATAAAATGCAGGAGCCAATTCCATAAAAGCATTCTAAGCCTAGTTGGTTGCTAACTTCCTTTCTATCTCTAGTTACTTGCTAAATATATTCCATAAAACCATTATACGCTAAGCAAGGTTCCTAGTTGCTTGCTAAAATTAGAATAGGTTTGGGGTATGTCTAAATCCTTACCACCATTCTAAGTCACTTTCAATCTTTCATCTTTTGGGAATTTGTATTGACATCCTTATAGGCAGAGTCAAGGACAGATTTTCCTGAGTCGAGTAATATAAGGCTTCTTTCCTCTTTTTTGATTTGAAACACTCTCTGAATTAGCCATTTCTGAAACATGTGCTTATGTCGATACAAATGTACATACCCTAAATAGGGTACAGAGGAATGCATTGACAATACAACCCACAGCATGACCTGATTTGAACTCTTTCCCTATTGTTAACTCAAACTGACCATGTACTTTGGCGATTATGCAAACCCCACACCATTCTCGCAAGCTGCAAGCAAGCAACTAGTGGGAATTTTTCATAGAATGATGTTATGGAATGCAATTTAGTTGATTGCTAGCAAGCAACCAACTAGGCATTTGGAATCTTGCTAAAACCTAGTAATTATAGTTAGAATGCTTTTATGGAATTGGGCACAGGTTTACTGGCGGGCATGACCGGCCCCGACCCCCCTAAAGAATTACTCAACTATCACAAACCTTCTATGCTCGAAGCCGGATCTTTCTGTGGTATAGCAGCCGTATGGAGTTTGCCTTGGTTTATTCAGTTCGTTTATGTTGTAATTCGTGTATTTACATAAACTTGTATTTTCAGTTGCGTGTTAAAAAGAAACTAATCACTCTTTATGATTGGCTGAATAAGCCGTCGGCTGTTCATTCACAGATTCTGCATTCTATCACGTCTAACCTCCTTTGTAATGGGCTATCCAGGTCTATATCCTTTCAGCCTCGATCGGTGGTTTTTTTTTGGCAAAAAGGCAATCTATTATTCTCCCTGCAAATATTTCCTTATAAAGTAGACTGCATTTGCTTGCATCGAAGGAGAACAACTTTGACGACCAACGTTGCAACATGGAATGCAATTGTGGGAAACAGCAAGGTGAGTAATCACAACGCTATCATTTTCGTTTGGAAAATTTCAATTATGTTTGAGAGAAAAATTATATTTTTGACTAATGTTTTTTGAAATTTTCAACACATTTTTTCTTAAAAAACAACAAATCTTTACAGAATTTGAGTTGGAATGGGGTCCAGTTTATTTGTCTTTCAAGAAAGTTGCAGCGAATTTTAAGTTTGCAAAAAATTGAAGACAAAAATGCAAAGGGTTTATTTAACCTTGCATTTTAAATAAAATTTTGAAACAAAATCACTTTTTTCCCCAAACAATGCAAAAATAATTGTTAGTGCCGGAAAGAGCACCAATCATTAATATTAAAACAAAAGTCGTAGAAATTTTGAGAGAAAAACAATATATTTGTCTGATTTTTAGGTGTGGGAAAGCAATTGATATAAGTGCCTTACTTTTTTAATGCAGGCAGTCCAGGGGGGGCTGTTGAATTGACAGAAAAGCGAGGAGCAGCAGCAAGACGCACAGAGCCAAGTGTACAATTGGTAAGTGCAAGTCCCCCCAGAACCCCCCCCCCCCCCCCAAGCCGGACAAACTTTGATACATTTGTGAATTTTTGTTTTAATTTTGTTTTAATTTTGAGTAAATAGATCAAGAACTTCGATATTTTGATCGTTCGTACTATAATTTTATGGGTCATTCCACCAAGTTGGACACGTCATGCATCCATGTTACACCCAGAACCTGCCATACCCTGCGAAGCGTCGCCATCTTTTTTTATACACCAACACACAGCATACTATTTTCGATAGTCGCTTGTATTTCGTGTACACCCCTAATATAACTGAAGCTGTTTTGGTTTTACAGCTTTATATGTGCACACAGCCCTTTATCAAAGGTCAGAGACCCAGAAACCAGCTGGTGTTGTTGAATAAGGCAAGACAACAATAGCACGATTGGTTGCTTGAGAAGGTCTCGCGGTGAAATTCAGACCTTAAAAAGCTGCGACGACGTGCCGCCATATTGGTTATACACTAACGCACGCACGTACGTACTATTTTCGATAGTCACTTAATTTTTGTGCATACCCCAAGCTGTTTTTGTTTTACGGCTTTATATGTCCACACGTTATTTGGCATGTGCATGCTTTGAACTAGAAATACATGTAACATGAGATTTTTTTTAATTTTTGGCTTTTTTACGGCGAAGCGACTATCAGAAATAGTACGGTGGCACGTCGAAGGGTTAAAAAAATCACCATAAAATCATACAGTTTTGCTATGCGCCGCGAGGACGCATATACATGCAAAGTTTTCCCCAGATTCAAAACGGATAGATATCCTGTAATTATTCCCCAAAAAAGAATTTTAGAAACTAAAAATTTGCTAATAATACAAGTTATAAACAGTATAGTCATGAAATAGTTATTATAAGCCCCATTCACTGGCATGAAACAGCCACAGACAGATTAGCTTTCAGTCTGGCCTTCCAAACACTACCCCTCTCCCATTTGTTGGCAATTCCAGCCGTTGTTTCCACAAGGCACTGTCAAATAAAAGTAGAAGTGATTGATTGCCAGCGGTAGAGTCTGGGGTTTCCCAGTGCGAGTCAACAAATCTGAGAACAGTGACTGTCTGACTATATGCCTCATTGACTTGTATACAAATTTCATCCTTGTTTGGCGCCATACACAAAGAATGAAATTTGTACACAAGTCAACGAGGCGGCATATAGTCAGATCTGATGTCTCTGTTCTCAGATTTTTTACTTACACTGAGAAAACCCCAGATTAAAGGTGACTACACAAAGTCAAACTGGGCATATTGATTGAGGAATACATAGTAGTAGTTGGCAGACATCTGTCGCAGACGACAATGTCAAGTTTAGATGCATCCATCAGGACATCTTAATTCCTCTCCTCATCTTGTTGTCAGTTTGTTGGTGGTCATGTCTCATCCCATCATACGTAGCTTAGACCTCCAGCTGGAGCGGTGGCTAGCCAACTGAGGCCATGACCTGGTGGGAATTTTAAAGTCTACCAAATCTCTCTTCAAGACATCTTTGAAACGTAGTTTGGGACGTCCAAATGGTCGGTCTCCATTTTTGAGAACTCCATAAAGTATGGAGCGGGGGATTCGGTGTGATTCCATACGGGTCACATGACCAGCCCAGCGGAGACGAATGAACTTGAGCCTTGATGACAATGGCTGAGACTTGGTTATCCTGAACGTACAGTTCCTCATTGGGTGAGTTTGTCCTTCCAGGTGACTCCCAGAATGGAGCGGAGACATCTTGTGTGGAACGCACTCAGTCTGCTTTCTTGTCTTCTGTATGTCGGCCAGGTTTCAGCACCGTAAAGCAGTACACTAAGCACACAGGCATCATAGATGCGGACTTTGGTGCAGATGGAAAGTTGTTGGTTATTCCATACACGCTTAGAAAGGCGCCCAAATGTAGAAGCAGCCCTTCCAAGCCGAACAGAGATTTCCGGGTCAAGAGAATACATAGTACCGGTATGTCGCCCATATTGGCCGAATTCTTTTGGATTTTTGTTTGCTTTAAGCGAGAAAGCCTTTGTTTTTGTTCTGTTTTTGTTCTCTTCTTCCTCTTCTTCTTTTTCTTCGGCCATACATCGCATAGACTTTGTACACGTTTCATTCTGGAGGTCACTTTTGTCAATAAACAGACTTCAATTTCATTGAAACTTTGCACATACTCAGAACTCATACTGAGCTAGTGCCTAAAACTCTGATGTCATGATGACGTCATCACGTGACATGTGACGTTATCTAAAGGCGCAATATATTTAATCTTTGAAAATCAATACAAAATCAACTGCGAAATACCGGGACTTGAAGTTTGTGGGAATTGATAGAATAATGAAGGATCTTCAATTTATCTCGTTTGCGTAAAATCATCACGTGACCCTTTTTTCCGGTCGAAACCGTAATTGAGTGCCTTATAATTTGGTAGTTATGGTAGTCTTTGGCTAGGTTGTAGTTACACAAAAGTTACCGGTGACCTCATAAAATATTATAGCGCCCTCTAGCGGCAGGTTGAAAATGTGTAAAATGAATGATCAGTTGACGTGTGTGGCGAAGTTTGCTCAAATCACTTCTGATGTATATATTCAGCTTTATGCTAAGAACATGTTGAAGGATAAGAACATAATTAATGCCATATATGCTCTGTTTTTTGAACAGACATACTTCTAGTTTAAAACCAATTTTGTTGTACTGCTGTTGCTCCGATCAAGTTTCCTTTTTTGTAGAGCCGGTCACAAATGTCACACTTTGTGTCTGAACTTCATGTAACGACCGAAATCAATATGAAACATTATTTTGTAATGGTTAATTTCAGGAAATCACCGACGCAGACGTGTTTCTTCAGCACCCAGAGAATCTAGAGGAACAGGTGCACTTTGGGATGCGACTTGATGACGTCGATGGACAACTCATCCTGTCAGAGACGGTGGATAATAGCCTGGGCCGCGGCGCAGGAATCTAGTACGTATTCAAAAAGAATTTTAAAAAGATACTGAAGTTTAGGTAGGATACACCATTTGCAGTTCTGGAAAATGTACCGGTCCGAATTATTACCCAATTCTTGGGTCAAGGTTGATCAGCCTCGGTCTAAAAACTGGGCCAACGGTATCAAAATGTTCGAGAGGAGTATAATGCTCATAGTGATTTTTTTGCGAGATATGCACATGTACGTTTGTTTATGGTGTAAATCGAGGAGTTTCTTTTGTTCCTCTCGATAATTTCCTTTGTTTGTACCGTAACTTTTTCCGACGGTTCTCATTGGTTTTGTACACGAATCTCAATCGAGGTCGTCCTCGATTCTAACCCTAACCCCAATTCACCTTCGTGTCGCCAGGCATATGCCCTCCAGAGGCGTGTGCAGGATTTTTTCCTGCGGGGGGCTGAGTCAAATCATATTTTTTTTTTTCGTTTTTTCTTTCGTTTTTTCTTTCCTCCTTTCCTTCTTTTTTCTCTTTCATTTTTTTTGGGGGGATCCGCGCGTGCGGGGGGCTTCAGCCCCCAAAGCCCCCCCCCTGGACACGCCAATGCCCTCCATTTACACCATAAACAAACGCACCTAGTGTTGATAAATGTCTATTTGTCCGGCGCAATCCCGGAACGCCATTTTGTAGTCGGAATGTTTGTTCTCATCAGCTCAATCCGAAACGCCATCAGTATCTCTTTGTTTTTTGTTTTACACTAGCCACGGTGACGTTCTCGTAGACATCAATGGCACAAACATCGAGGGGTGGCAAGTCCAAGATCTCCTGGACCTTCTCTGTAAAAAAGTGAAGCCCAAACTTCTTTTGGTAGGTCATGTTTTTTTATTTTTTTGTTTATTTTTTTTTTTATTTTTTTAGTTGAAAAAATAAAACAGGTAAACCACCGTGTGGCAGAGTCGTTTATTACATATATGTGACCTGTCATCACAAAACGAGCGTAAAGTCGCACGGAGTGATTTCCTAGTACGGCCAGTCATAGTCAAAATTTGAAGGGGTGGTAGATTTTGAGATATATATTTTTTTAAGACTAATTCCCCAACAACCAATTCCCTATTTTTCAGGACGATCAGATAAAAACAAAATAAATTTTTGAGACAATTTTGACTATGCCTTTCTATGCCTTTCACACAATTTCTCGCAAGAAATGCCCGTTTTCTCATAATCTCTGTATTAAGACTCCAGACTAAAACAAAAAAATTTAAACATTATTGAGTATCAAACTTCTAAGTGTTATATACCAATGGAAAGCTCTGTTTCCACAGAATTTAGAAATACCCATATCTCAATTTTTTATTTTGCCGACTTTACGCTCATTTTGTGATGACAGGTCACATATATCCTTAGTAGAAAACAAATGTTGTGTAGCATATCAAGACGAGTCAAGGATCCAGACTGCAAGAACAGCACTTTTCTCTTGGTTTTTTCAGCTTCGATGAGCACAACAATGTGAACATCAGCGTCAACAAAATGGTCTTTGTTCAAAAAATGTTTGGGCTAAACTTTTTTTTTTTGTTTTTTGGTCAAACAGACCGTTAAGCGTCCGTTGGATGAAGAAACGAACGTGTTCGTGTGGACTTACTTCAAACTCGTCAAAGATGAAGGTAAAACTGCCAAACTCTGGATTTCCAAAAAACACTATAATTTCTCAAAAACACTAAAAGGAGTAAAAAGGTTTTTGATAAGAGCGGAAACTACTAAAAAAAAAGTAAAAACCACTCAAAACGAGTGAAATTGTCAATCTAAATGAGAACTGTCCTTAGCATATGCTCCTTAACCAGTTCGCGCCGGGATTATTTTAACATCGCCGAGCCGAGGGGCGGGATTATTTTTAACGAAACTCGATCCGAAGCGGGTTCAGGCTAATTATGCCGGGAAGCACGCACCCACGCATTTCCGGCCTTGCTCGCTGCTGACATACATTTCCGAACTTGAACTTGGCGTGTTTATGCGTCATCCGTTTTGAATTTGGGGAAATGTTTGCGTTTATATACGTCATCCGGCGCGAACTGGTTAAAAGAGTGAACAATTTGAAGTAGTTTTCGCTCTGAAAAACTCAATTTTACTCTTTTTGGAATGGTTTTAAATAAGAAATTCACTCTTTCTGGAAGTGAGCTTTTCAATCTCTTACAAATAGAGAGCATGTCTGATGAAACCAATTTAAAATGGCCAGATTTTTCCGGCCTTGGTCGTGACGTGTTTATCCACCATTCGTTTGGAATTCCGGAAAAATGTTTGCGTGTATATACACGGCATCATGACGCGAACTGAATAAATACTTTCATTGTTTCGTGTACCGTAGATAACAAGCCAAGGGTGGAAATTCTGTACTTCACTAGGACGGATACAGATGACATGCCGTGGATTGTTCTTGGTCCAAGCGAGCCGGTCAAGTATGTATGGCTGGGACCACCCGTCGCTGCCTACAACATAATGTCTACACAGGGAAATCAAACAACTTATCACAGCATTGACAACGGAGATGTGAAGTTCGTGACCATTTACAATTCATCTACCTGTAGGTATTTGTGATAGTTTGCATTTGTATAGGCCTAATGGTATATTTAACAACAGCAACAAGTGCAGTTTCACGAATAATTGTGCATGAAACAGCATAAGAAGCGGCAACTGATTGTCAGCAACAACAGCAAGAGCAACAACAGCAGCGGCAGCAGCAGTGGCAGCAATAGTGGCAGCAGCAGTGGCAGCAGCGGCAACAGCAGGGGTGGTGGCGGCAGTGGCAGCGGCAACAGCAGCGGCAACAGTAGCAGCATCAGCGGCGGTGGCAGCAGCTGCTGTAAGAGCGGCGACAGCAGCAGCAGCAACAGCGACAGCAGCAGCAACAAGAGCGGCAGTGGTGGCAGCGGCGGCGACATCAACAGCGACAGCAGCTGCTGTAAGAGCGGCAAAAGCGGCGGCAGCAGCAGCGGCGGCAGCGGCAACAGCGACAGCAGCAGCGACAAGAGCGGCGGCGGCAGCAGGAGCGGCGGCAGCGGCGGCGGCGGCAGGAGCAGCGGTAACAGCGACAGCAGCGGCAACAGCAGCAACAGCAGCGGGGACAGCAGCGGCGGCAGCAGCGGCGGCAACAGCGACAGTAGCGGCAGCAACAGCAACAGAGACGGCAACAGCGGCAAAAGCAGCGGCAGCGACAGCAGCAGCGACAAGAGTGGCAGTAGCGGCGGCGGCGGTAACAGCGACAGCAGCGGCAACAGCGACAGCGGCGGCGACAGCGGCGGCAACAGCGACAGCGGCGGCAACAGCGACAGCAGCGGCAACAGCGACAGCGGCGGCAACAGCGACAGCGGCGGCAACAGCGACAGCGGCGGCAACAGCGACAGCGGCGGCAACAGCGACAGCGACAGCGGTGGCAACAGCAACAGCTGCTGTACGAGCGGCAAAAGCGGCAACAGCGGCGGCAGCAACAGCAGCAACAGCAGCAAAACAAATCGATAACAGCAACTGCAGTTTCAACAAAAACATAAAAACTACAACAGCCACATTTCACGCTCAATTCACAACTATTTCTGTTTCTGTTTCAGGTGATTTCTTCAAATATTTGTACGGCGGTCCAGGCGAGCCAGGCAACGGCATTCCAGTCATATACTCCCTGCAGGGAGAGGAGAAGCCAGTGGCCAAATCAACCACACCAGAAACTGTTAAACATCCCAATGCCGATCCCACATTAGACGTCACGGTAAGCATATGAAGTAGTCTAAAACATTCCATGTTAACCAGTTCGCACCGGAGGACGTATATACAAGCAAAGTTATCCCCAGATTTAAAATTGATGATGCATAAACACGTCACAAGCAAGGCCAGAATTTTTTTTTTATTATTATTAACTTATATTGCGCAAATTCCATAAAAAGATGTTCAAATGCGCATAATCTTTTTAGAAATCTTTCGTCTGTCAGCAAAAAGCAAGGACTTGAACCTACGACCTCTGTAAAACTGGACCGGTGCTCTACCAACTGAGCTATCTTGCCCTATGTTGGCGGTTTCCTAAATTGTCGGTATCTTTGTCCGAGGGCGCTGGTCAAAAGTCATAAACACCAGAACGCTGGAGTGTGACCAGGGATTCTTCCCAATTTTACGATACAACCTGGGAAGTGACATTGTGGGGATCACTCAATGAGGATACGACTTTTTATCATAAATTATCATACAGAAATAAACTGTAAGAGAAACTAACTGGGTAGATTTGCATATATTTCAAAGTGAACAATCTCTAGCCAATCTCTTGTGGTTTATTTAAGATTTATTAGTTTAAGACGATGTTGGAAATGCTATTCCACCAGGTGGGAAAATCGACCTTAACATCTTGGACAGCACTGCACTTTCAGGACTTCTTTGTCGCTAAATTTTGTGTGAATATCTTTTTGTTACATCATCCCGAGTAGCCTATATGTGACCTACTCCCACGAAAACGGCATAAAGTCGCTCTATGCTATATTGAGTTATGATTAAAAATAGCCGATTTGACAGTAGGAATCGTTTTGGGGGGTTTCGGGATGATACAATTCCCACATATGTTTTCGTTCGAACTACCAAGTATTGTGTTTATTGGGAAGGGGCGTAATCATACATGCAGCTTACGTAATTTTTTTAATTATTTGAACGATTCTCGGTCACATGGGAAGGACATTAAATTGAAGGGCGTGTAACGTCAATATTTTTTAAATACCCTACCTAAGATATTATATATCATTTTAAAGCTAAGAATTCAAGGAATCTGGTAATACTAATATCTTACAATACTAAAATGTCAAATTTACTCTGATTTTGTGGGAGCAGGTCACAAATGCCACTATTTCCCTTTGTTCTTTTGTAGAATTTTCCAAAACCTACCCAGGGCGTAGGTGTACCGTTGAACTCTCGTTTCTGGTACGAAAAGGTGAATGCTAACGGTGAATATTCTCTTCAGAGCATCGAGCATACAGGTAGGTTTATGTACTCGGCATTTAAAAAGCCCACCATTTTGAGTCTGGGTTGGGACGCTATTTAATGACGTTCCGGTAGTATTAATTGACTCCCGGTAAATAATCAAAGACAAGATGGAATCAATTTCAATTAACCAGTTCGCGCCAGGATTACTTTAACATCACCGAGCCGACGCGCGGTATTATTTTTAACGAAACGCGATCCGAGGCGGGTTCAGGCCGATGGTACCGCGTGGGAAGCACACTCACGCATTTTCAGCTTTGCTCGCTGCTGACAGACATTTCTGGCCTTGCTCGGCCTATGCGCCATCCGTTTTGAATCAGGGGGAAACTGTGCTTGTATATACGTCCTCCGGCGCGAACTGGTTAATAACATCGTTCGTCAGCGTGAAAAATTATCACGAACAAAATATTTTCTCAGGACTTTCTCACCTTATTTATCTATTTATTTAAGGTTGGTACTTGAATAACAGTAAAGGCACTGGTACTGTATCCAAAACCGCGGAGTTTTTTAAGATTGTGCCAAGTGAATGAGTGTTGCTTCCTGCCCATCCCACCGCCCATCAATCTGAAGCGACTGGTATTGGCTGATTACTTCAAGGCTCCAGTTCTCATTGGTCGCGGATGAACGTGGTCAGGTGACCAAGGATCAATATTTCATTCGGTGTTATAGTTCTTTGTAGAATTGTACGTTTATTTTTACCACAATGATAACCAGTTAGAAAACTGGTTAGATTAAAAAAAAAATTAATGCCGCGACTCGTACCTGTAATTTTTGATCAAGCATAAAACGTATTAAATGGACTCTCTGTGAGAATGCTTAAAATTTATATTCTCAGTTCAAATTCACATCTTGTGTTAAAGGGATCGTATATGTTTGGTAATTACTTTAAAAATTAATGGCAATAAAAACTTACTTGGTATTAAAGTACAGCAGCTTTGGATAGTATAAGGCATTTTTAGAAACTTTTCACTTCGAAGTACGGCGGTTATGGAAAAAGATATCACTTTTTATCCCAAAAAAATTGAATCTGAAAAGCATTACTGCAGTGACGTTTTTCAGAGTGTGCTTTCGAATGCAAATTATTCTTCCTGCGTGGACATAACCGCTCCAGATTTTCGGCAATATGTCAAAATCGCTTACTACCTTTTGAAATGAAATTTGTACAGGTTAGTTTTATGGTATCTATCTATAACTATATAGGATTGAAACAAACAGTGCATGGGTTTCAATTACCAAACGTATATTTCATATTCACCAGGGTTGGATCTAGCTTTTCACTTAGAGAGGAGGGGGGTAGATTCATTCACCTTTGAAACTTGACATCAACGAGTGTGTAGCGCGAATCCAATTAGGGCGTGGGGGCCCCAGACAAATTTGGATTCTAGATGCTCTGTGGTGCAATCCGAGGTGATTTCTGGCCACTTTGTTAAGCCAAACTTTGATCAGCATTGATTTGCATTTTAATAAATACCTAGGAGAGTTGATGGCTTCTGATTGGTCGAGACTCGATCACGTGGAGTGGATTATCAGGTAGTAATATCATGGGCTTTTAAGAAGAAGCGAATAAATGTTCCCTGAACCAGCATTGATCAAGCATCATGTAAGCCAATGATTGGCCGAATGCAACAGTTCTACGGTAACTAATTGTAAGGACGCGTCAAATCTTGATACTGCGCTCTATAAATGTACGCGTAGAACGTTTGTTTCTATACGTGCGGCATTTTTCAAAATGCGCGTGTCGTCTGTTAACGCTAGCGCGTTGCTCAGTGGCCAGCTAGTCTGGTCTCACAGTATGGGTTAAAATAACAACACATATTGAAGAGACAAGGTACCATGCAAGCTAAAACATGGCCCTAAACACGAAACGCTGGAAATATCGCCGAAAGGACGGTCACGAAATTGTGAGCATTTTGACCATTTGTCTCGTTAAAAAGGTATTTATTAAAGGTAATAACAGTGCGAAGATTCGGTTATTACTGCGTGGTAATGACCAGGTTGGGGGATGACCGCTGGTAATGGACCTCGCCTTCGGCTCGATCCATTACCAGCGGTCATCCCCCAACCCGGTCATTATCACGCAGTAATAACCGGGTCTTCGCACTGTTATTACCTATTTAACAACCTCATGCAGGATGTGAATTTGGAGCAATGAAAAAATCTGCAAATTGGTAAAGCTTGCCCCAGAAGTAATAAACTAGGTCAGTGTTTTCTCTTTTTTCCAGTGATTTGCGTGGTATTTTTTTGGCGTTATTCCGTTTAATTAATTTGTATTGTCTGATGTAATTTGATGTCTTTTATTTTTGTTCCATCCTTGTTTTTTTATATGTTTTGTATGTTTTTCGATTTACATATTTTGTTTAATGTATTTTAAATTTCTTATTTAGAGCTTTGTATTTTGGTGGTGTTAATTTTCTCTTAACCAGTTCGCGCCGGATGACGTATATAAACGCAAAGTTTTCCCCAGATTCAAAACAGATTACGCATAAACACGCCACGAGCAAGGCCGGCAATGTCTGTCGGCAGCGAGCAAGGCCGGAAATGTCTGTCAGCAGCGAGCAAGGCCGGAAATGTCTGTCAGCAGCGAGCAAGGCCGGAAATGTCTGTCAGCAGCGAGCAAGGCCAGAAATGTCCGTCAGTCAGCAGCGAGCAGGGCCGGAAATGTCTGTCAGCAGCGAGCAAGGCCAGAAATGTCTGTCGGCAGCGAGCAAGGCCGGAAATGTCTGTCAGCAGCGAGCAAGGCCGGAAATGCGTGGGTGTGCTTCTTAGCACTATCGGCCTGAACCTGCCTCAGATCGAGTTTCGTTAAAAATATTCCTGCGCGTCGGCTCGGTGATGTTAAAATAATCCCAGCGCGAACTGGTTAACTGTGTTTTGAGGTATTTGTACGTTATATGTGACCCGCTCCATCGAAATCAGGAATAAGTCAAAACAATGAATAATGGGCAATTTATTGACATTTTTAGATTGATTGATTTTCATAATCATTGGTATGCCTATTTTTGCTAAAGAAATAGTATAAAGGTAGTGGAATACAAGGGTTTTTGAAAAAAAAATTAAAAAATTATATATCTCGAAACTTCAAAGGCCCTTTTCTCAACATTTTACTTTTGCGACATTTATTTTACCTCTACTGTCTCAAACACAACGAAAATGTGCAAGATCTTAGGCGCAATAAGTTTGTATTTGTATTTGTGACCTGCTCCAACAAAACCCGTTTTGTTCTAATTCTCTAGGTTCTCAATGATGTATCATTTACATTTGTACCCCCACCCTATCTTCCCTGAGGGAAGGATTGAGCGATAAAACCCTGACAACCTAATTATGAGATAAGCAGCTTTGAAGTTCAGAAAAGCGTATTATTTCTATATACAATTGTTTCACAAAATCGACCAAAAAACACACTTCTCGGTGACGAATTATGTTCGAATTTGGGGAGTGTAGATTAATAGTTAGTGATTCACGAAAACCCCAAACCTCAAAATGGTAAAATCCACCCGGAAATGACTTCACATATGTATTTTCATGGTGTTTTTAAGTAAACAAAATTTTCAATGTGTTTTTTTTGGTTTGGGCCTTTGATAAATAAAAACCACAAACGTGATGTCTTCTGGCAAAATGAGACGGAACTAAAAACGGACCAAATAGATTTTATTTTTTTTATGATTAGGGGTTATTTTGTTTGTTTATACCGGTATTTACTCATATTTCTAATCTTTGATATTCACACATGTTTTAAATATAGTATAAAATATGTTAAATAAAAGGGGAAAAAATTGTCATCTTTATTTTTATGAATACGAAACTAGAAAATTTGAGGGCTTTTTTCTCATTATTTTTCATTATTTTTCAAATTTTCTGATTGAAGTGCAACAATCGGTACTGCATCGTCGCACTGTTCTGATATTGTCTGAGCTTAGTAGGTACAATGTAGACATCGCAGCGTTCTGTGAGACACGCTTCCATGGGAAAGATTTCCTCAAAGAGGTCGGCGAAGTCCACACCTTCTTTTGGAAAGGCCTGCCTGAAGATTCCAACCTGAAGTTGCCATCAGGTCTTCGCTTCTTCGTCAGTTCACCGAGTCCTTCTTCGGTATCAACGAGCGTCTAATGACTCATGGCTTACTTGCATCGGAGAGATGCAGCACTACCATCAGCGCATCTGCCCCAACTCTGCTCTCGGCAGGAGACGTGAAAGATGCAATCTATGACGAACTCTGCTGTAGTCTGCGCTCCGCTCGGGCCAAACAAGATCCTCCTGCTTGGACCCACCTCGTGGATGCATCCGCGCCTCCGTAGGCAAGAACGACAAGACGTCATCATAACCAGGACGCTCCGTGATATCGACTGCCTCAAAGAATCTGTGTCGCAGCCTCTATATTTGGACACACTCGCTGCGTCATCAGGACTGGTTGTATGATAATGCCTGTGAAATCCACACACTTCCCCACGACATGACCCACTTCGACCTCCAGTAAGCTGATGACGTTGGTTTCTCTTCTCCAACATCCGCAGGGCTGCAACACCTCCTGGACATTATAAACACCACCGACTGTGGCGCAGGTCTTGTCTTCAATGCTTGAAAGACAGGCAGGAACGTGGCCCCAATACCTGGAGATGTCATCCCTTGCTCTGCTCGTGGATGTCACTCCCCCTCTGCCTTTGGAGAGAAGTCATCGTCGCACGACAGGCAGGAGCGTGGCGCCAAAACCTGGGGATGGCATACCTTGCTCTGCTCGTGAATGTTGCTGCGCCTCTGCCTTTAGAGAGAAATCATCGTCGCTCGTGACGTCAGCGCAGCGCAGGCATGACAGGCAAGAGCGTGGCCCCAACACCTGGAGATGGCATCTCTTGCTCTGCTTGTGGATGTCGCTGCGCCTCTGCCTTTGGAGAGAAGTCATCGTCGCTTGTGACGGACTTCCATAACTACAACTGAAAGGTAAGATTTGTTTATGAAGAGTTTAGAAATATACATTTTAAACAGTGTTCACCTTGAATCAAATAGTTTAATCAGATTGGGAATCAGTTTTAGTGAGTACATATTATAAGTAAGAGCATTTAGCGAGACTTGTTTAGATTTGTTTGCAAGATATATCACCTGTTTACTTGGAAGTCACTAAAAACCAGTGTAGCAGTTCTCGTTGTATTTTTCAAGGCACTTATGTACCCTAACCCAGTTTTCCCTTTAACCTTGTTCCAAATAACCCATAAGAAAATGTGTAGAAGAAAAAGACGAACGTCAACGATAGTCGGATTCGAATCACAGACCTTTCGATCCATAGCTCTCCTCTCTACCAACTATGCTATTGGCGAGTTGGTTGAGGAAGCCGTTCTTTATAGTTCTTTAACGTATATGAGTTGCCGTTCCTCTTTCTCATGAATATGCATTCACGCACCACCCAGCTCCTGAAAAACAATATTGCGAACCGCTACATTGGTTAGTATTAAGTGTCCTCCTTTTACCTTTGTGTTTGATGGCAGCCATATTGATGGATATATTACAGCGCCCCCAAGAGTTGTTAAATAGCCAGTGGCATATATGGGAAAGTTTAGAGATGTATACAATTGAAAAAAACAGTGTTTGCTTGAAATTTTGCAAACTGTCATCGGAAAGTTACAAAATATGGCATATTTTTCAGTTGTTGAGCCAGTGTACCATAACATTACCCTCCCCCACCCCTCCCCCACCTAGTTGGCTGCCACTAAAGACCTGAATAATTTGTGAGGCGTTTTGGCAAAATGAGGTTTCTCAGGTATTAAAAATGAGGATAAAGTTCCTACCATGCTGTTTGTTGCGCTTCAATCGGACATTCCATTAACAAGTTAAAAATTCAATATTTTGTCCCCCTAAAAAACACTTTTATCCCACTACTTCCGTACTATTTCTAAACAAAAATAGTCAGTAGGCATACCAAAGATTACAATTATCAATAATTTTTGTCACCATTTTTGTATTATTTTGCAGTTTTCTCAATTTTCAAAAGTCACAATTGTTTGTTTAATCTTCTTTAGGGACGAGAGGGAGAAATATGTGTCTTGGAGATAATCAGAGATGAGTTGGATTATGCATTGGGACTTGCAGGTATGATTCATAAAAACTTTGGGATTTTCAATTTTTTTAGGGTGGTGCCACATAAACAATTGAGCTATATACTATACAGGGTGGTAAAAACAATCCTGAAAAATAATTGTGAGGGGTTAACTTTTGGACCAAAATTTAGCAAAATTAGATTTTTCTGAAAAAAACAACAAATTGGTAAGGCTTTAATTTAAACCTTTGCATTCTGATCAAATTTGGGAAAAATTTGATTTTTCTATAAGGGTTTCTCCTTGGTTTTTATCACAATTGGCCAAAATTAGATTTTTATTAAAAAAAAAATTGGTAAGGGTTATCCTTGCATTCTGATCAATTTAAGCAACAAATTTATTTTTCTGAAAAAAATATGAAATGCAAGGGTTTAACCTTGCTTTTAAAAAAAAATTGAACATAATTACATTTTTCAGAAAAAAATAAAAACTTGTAAGAGGAAATAACCCAATTTGTTCCAAATTGGGCAAGATTGCATTTTTCAGAAACAAAAAGAGAATTTGTAAAGAGAATTTCCTTGCATTTTTCAGAAAAAAATATTTTGGAAGAGGTTCCCCTTGCTTTTTATTACAATTTGGCAAAATTTGAATTTTCTGAAAAAAAAAAGAATTGGTAAGGGGTTACGTTGCTTTTCATCAAAATTGGGCAAAATATAATGTTTCTTAAAAAAAAAAGACATTTCTAAAAGGTTGAGCTTGCATTTTGTTCCAAATTGGGCAACATTTAATTATCCTGAAAAAATTGTAATTTTATTTTGCACTTGGAACAAATTTAGGGAAAATTCAATTTTTCCAAATAAAATTTGATTAAATAGTCTATTTTTTTGAAACTCACAATTCCTGTTAAAAAAGTTTGGGGAATCTTTTTGGAGATAGTCTTTCTGTTTACAAACAGATGTTTGATAGTCTGGTGGAGATTTTTTTTCTCTATTTTTGTGTGGAGATAGATACAGATAGGTTCTTTTTTGGACTTAGTCTTTATTTTAGGGATGGTTCATTTGTTTACAAACAGGTTCTTTTTTGGACAGTCTTTTTTTATGAGATGGTCTATTTTTTGGACTTAGTTTATTTTTTGGACTTGGTCTTTATTTTGGAGATGGTTGGTTTGTTTACAAACAGATGGGGTTTTTTTTGGACTTGGTCTATTTTTTTGACTAATTAGTTAATTTTTTTGGAGATGGTTGGTTTGTTTACAAACAGATAGGTTCTTGTTTGGACATAGTCTATATTTTGGACTTAGTTTATATTTTGGACTTGGTCTTTATTTTGGAGATGGTTGGTTGGACTTGGTCTATTTTTTTGACATGGTCTATTTTTTGGATGGTTGGTTTGTTTACAAACAGATGGGTTCTTTTTTGGACTTGGTTTATTTTGTGGACTTGGTCTTTATTTTGTAGATGGTCTATTTGTTTACAAATATTCAATTTTTTGGACTTTTTGGACATGGTCTTTATTTTAGAGATGGTCATTTTTTTCACAAACAGATAGGTTCTTTTTGGACTTAGTCTATTTTTATGGACTTGGTCTTTATTTTGGAGATGGTTGGTTTGTTTACAAACAGATGGGTTCTTTTTTGGACTTGGTTTTTATTTTACAGATGGTCCATTTGTTTACAAACAGATTGTGTATTTTTTGGACTTGGTCTATATTTTGGAGATGGTTGGTTTGTTTACAAACAGATGGATGGTAATGGTCAACCTAACGTTTATATATAACATTCAAGAGCATTTTTTTCCAAGAGCCAGATAGCTCAATGAGATAAACTCAGGACTGGAGTGCGGAGGATCCTGGGTTCAAACCCAGGCGGTGCCATCCTTATAACTTGAAAAAGGATAAATGAAAATGGGTCGTTGAAGGATTGTAGTGCGGAGGGTGCTGGGTTAAAGCGCAGACAGAGGGTCGTCAGCCGAGGGTGGGGGCTTGAACAGGGGTCCAGGGCGGCGCAGGATGAGAAAGGGGGGGGGGGGGGGGGGTCCGAAATATAGGCTCTCATAATCCCCTAATTTTTTGAAAATTTGGGCATATGTTTCCCTCCAATGGGTGGGATTCCCAACAGGATTAGAGTTATACTCTGAAAAAAACTTCAAAGAACATAAAAATACATACCATGGTTGAAGAATTTATTTATACATTTTGTTACAAAATACCATCAAGACATACAATGTACAAACAGTTTGTTACAAGTTTCCCGTTAGATAAAATTTTACAATCATTTTACAAGCTTGAGACTTATTCCCTTGTAGTCTCAAGATATTCCATATTAAGTCAGTCTTTTTGTTCGTTCTTTTATGTTTGCAAATGGTGTTCACCATCTTTTAAATAAAACATTTTATTCAAAAATAACAAGGCTGGGTTGATTTTATCAATTATTTACTACCCAAAATGAACAATTTTGTTGCTGAAACAAGTTACATGTATTACATTGTATATATTTTGGTCCGATGCAGAATCTGATATCACACGGAGTCTGGTGGTGAAGGATTCGCAGCATGCCTCAAAGCTCCGATCCATCGTACGTACTGTCGAGATGACAATACCTACAACGTACGTCTTATTGTTTTATTAATTTAGTTTTCGAATTATACAAACATGAACGTTACTGTTGATGAAACTGCAATTTTTGTTTGCTTAAGATTTTTGTTGTCGACCGACCGGCCCAACTTCAAATAAAAGGCAACAAAATATGAGAACCATAGAAATAAAAAGGGACGCCCTTATCGGTTATCTTGTCTGAAAAGCTAAGAGGTCGGTCTACCAAGTGATGAACTTAAAACACTACCAGCAATTGCTTAATGACAAAAAGCTTGTTTTTATGTATACATTTTTAAGCAATTGCTTCTACGAAACAAGCTTTTGCCGTTTGCTTAAAAGGTAGGATGCACCATTGGTAATTGCTTGAATTATCATGAATGGTAGATTTGGGAGGTTGTATTTCATAGTAAATATCGTTTAACTGACCTGTCCGAAGTTTTACAATCATGGATGCCGAGAAAAGCACGAAAAACAGCGTTTGTTTTCAACCGGGCGTTGGGCAGTTATTCTTATGTTATCTTTGTTTTTTCGCGATCGCCGTCCGGCGATCGCAATTTTTTCTTTATAAAATTATATTTTTCAGAATAATTACAGGATTTCTAGCGCAATCATTTTGCTGGATGCCTAGAATCATTATTTACTTTTAAATGAGTAAGATATTTCTTAATAATTCGGTAGTAAATATTTTTGATATCTGCAAATGGTGTATCCTACCTTTAATGACAAAAGCAAAATGCTTGTTATTATGTACATACATTTTTAAGCAATTGCTAATCTGGGAAACAATTGCTTCAAAGAAACAAGCTTTTGCCGTTTGCTTCAAAGTAGAAACCGGGAAAAGCCATTGCAATTTGTTATGATTCGGCCCATTGTAAGTTAAAAAAAACAAAACAAAAAAAACTCTATAACGTTCTGTATAATCATTTCATTTTTCTTTCTAAATACAAAAATGAATATCAGGAATTGTAAATATCAGTGTGTTGTTTTTAATTCAGTATATTAACCCTAACTTTTTGAGTATCTTTACCAGGAAGTATACTCAATCTGCCAAAATCCACCAATTTTTCCCCGAACAAAAATGTTGTGTTGGTAACTGCTCAATATGTAACCTGGTCCAACGAAACCCGGACAAAGTTAACAATTTTTGTCTTTTAGATTTTGCTTTTTTTCAAATTCTCTAGGTTCTCAGCTTTAAAATGATGTATCATTTACATATGTACCCCCACCCTATCTCCCCTGGGGAAGGATTTAGCGATAAAACCCTGACAACCTAATTATGAGATAAACAGCTTTGAAGATCAAAAAAGTGTATTATTTCTATACACAATTTTGTTTCACAAAATCAACAAAAAACACACTTTTTGGTGACAGATTATGTTCAAATTTTGGGAGATAGTAGATTAATAGTTTGTGAATCAGAAAAACACAAAACCTCAAAATGGTAAAATCCACCCCGAAATGACTTCACGAGTACATTGTAATAAAACACATTGTGCGACTTTGTCCGGGTTTCGTTGGAACAGGTCACCAGTCCGGAATTTGCCAAAACACTCCAAAAAAGGAGTTCTATGAATTTGGATGGATTCAGGGAGGTTAAGGGTTAAGATGACACTTTTTAAAAAATCAGTTTAGCAGCACGTGTCACGCTAACGTCAACGCGAGCGCGCAAGACATATGTGACCCATCACGCCAAAACCAGGCGAAAGTCAGCAAATGCCATTTCGAGATACGGCATTGTACACAATTTTTTTTTTTTTTTTTTTTTTTTTTTTTCTTTTTTTCTTCTGATTTTTGCTTAATAATGTATGATAATGATGAACGACTTTAGTGCTCGTTTTCTCAAAAGCATCCCTTGACACTTTCTAACTTCAAAAAGATTATAACTTCAAAAGTATACCACCTATTTGAGTCCACTATAGCTTTTAAAGCTTAAAACGCTAGCAATCCAATGGTATAAAAATATCTCATATAAACAATTTCGACTTCAGCCTGGTTTTGGGGTGGTGGGTCGCATTGGCCGGTCAAACTTGAAATTGCGCGTTGAAGTTTGCGGGAAACGTGCTGCCAACCTCTTAAATATCGAAATACCTCGGATAAGGTGTGTAATCCTCCTTCAGCGAAACTTGTCCCACGTATCAAACGACTCCTAAACTCCTCTTGGTTGCTGGAAGACTTCGGAGAGCATTTCCGTTCAGAAGGAGTGCGCTTTCTCCATCTACGAGAATACAAAAATCGGTAAAATCAGTAACGAATACAAACTAACTAACCAAAGAAGAAAGCTAAATGACCTGTTTTGGGTATTTCTGGTTTTTCTTGCGCGATCAGGCCAGCGCGATGTTCCCCTTATTGCGCCCATTCTCGGCCGCTTTGAAGACCTCCATCTTGAGCTTGGTAGTGACTGTCCTTTGGCAAGGCGCACATGGTTCGGGTGATTGGCACTTGTCACCAGCACTCTTTTAAGACGGGCCTTTGTTGCTGACCGCAACGGCCGATTAACGACTGTGCACTGTCCACACAATTAGCACCATCCCTCTAAATAGGTTTTCCATCGGCAAGATGAATTAACTGACATGACAAACATCAATTGATGACTAATACTGCTTTTAATTTCGATCTGAATGAAAAGCCATGGGCCAGGATTTGTAAGCTGTCATTATAAATGGATCAACAACAATGCTTTTTTATTCACGGGGTTACCAAAACCCTTCGTTGTAACAGGAATTTCGTACAATCCGTTTTCGTTATAAGCGAATATTTCCCCATAGTTTTGCCGGGACCAAGGAAAAATAACCGGAATTTCGTTATATCAGGTTTTCGTACTAACGGAAGTCGACTGTACATCTATTCTTTATGGGGACACTCCATAGGGTACCTGTGCCGGGGAAAATCTCTCTAAACTCAAACATCACCCTAATTTGTCTTCTTCACCATTTTCTTTCATTATACCCTAACCAAATTCTATCTCTAGAACCCTTTACTGAAGACCCAAAATACTACATGTATGGGGACACGAAAATGTCTGGACTGTCAAACCATATAGAAGGGTTAACCAGTTCGCGCCGGATGACGTACATAAACGCAAAGTTTTCCCCAAATTCAAAACGGATGACGCATAAACACGCCACGAGCAAGGCCGGAAATGTCTGTCAGCAGCGAGCAAAGCCGGAAATGCGTGGGTGTGCTTCCCGGCACTATCGGCCTGAACCCGCTTCGGATCGAGTTTCGTAAAAAATAATCCCGCGCCTCGGCTCGGCGATGTTAAATTAATAAATACCTAGGAGAGTTGCTGGCTTCTGATTGGTCGAGACTCGATGACGTGGAGTGGATTATCAGGTAGTAATATCATGGGCTTTCAAGAAGAAGCGAATAAATGTTCTCTGAACCAGCATTAATCAAGCATCATGTAAGCCAATGATTGGCCGAATGCAACAGTTCTACGGTAACTTGTAACAAGGACGCGTCAAATCTTGATACTGCGCGCTATAAATGTAAGCTTCATGTAAGCCTTCGGCTCGATCCATTACCAGCGTAAATGTCATCCCCCAACCCGGTTATTATCACGCAGTAATAATCGGGTCCTCGCACTGTTATTACCTAAATAACCCTGGCGCGAACTGGTTAAGGACAGCAAAGTTGCAATAATGAGCGAGTTCGGTTGGGGGACTAGAATCGCCTAGACGTAACTGAAGTGGTTCGACTGCGTGGTTCGACTACCTAGTCCAAATGGATCAACCTAACCCTGGAACAGACAATATTCGTCTCGTGTGTTCGAAATCGACGTTCGAGAGCGGTTCCGTTTGTTTCCGCACCACACTGATCACATGATCTAGACCACTTTCGGAAGTCAAAAGCTGTATTTTATAACACACCTCTTGCTAGTTCTGTATTCTGGTTGGCTGAAACACGGTCACGTGGGGTTAACGAATATAGGCTAGTGCATGAGCTTTGCGCCACCGTGAATTTGCGGGAAATAGTTTCCGAAGCGGGCATTATGCTGCGTTTCAATCGCGTCGTGTTTATCGTGTTCACGAGTTCACGAGTCGTATAATGGCGTTCTAATCGCATGGTAACTCGTGTTCACCAGGGGCAAATTTCATAGAGCTGCTAAGCACAAAAATGTGCTTAGCACAAAAATGTCTTGCTCATTAAAACAGGCTACCAGCCAAAATTATACGTGTTTTTCATGCTAAGCAAAAAAAACGCTGATTATCAATCCAAAACAATAAATATCACGTGAAAAATTGGTCTGTAACCTTGTTTTTGCCAAGGACGAATTGTCATGCTAAGCAGCTCTATGAAATGGGCCCCAGTGGTGAACTCGAGGTGAATTTTTTTTCTCCATGTTCACTATTTCATAACGATTGAAATACTCGCACATGCGTATTGGTTCACGTACGAGTTTTCGCATGAGAATGTCCTTACCGCACGACTAAACTCGACTGTGCGCGTGCGTCTTGGTGAGTAGCGTTTGGAATGCAACCTACTCGTGAATATGGAGAAATTCACGGTGAACACGATAAATACGACGCGATTGGAACGCAGCAATAGACTTAACATTTTTGACGGGTTACAGCGCCCTCAAGGGGTTTGCCAGGCTCATCTTAATATGAAAAATGGCGGCGTCTGGATCGGATCACGATACTCCTGTTACTTTCTTTTCTTATTTCATGTGACCTGTGACCACAGAATGAAAGTAAAGTCGCACAATGTGATTCAGAGATATAGCCATCTAAAGTCAAAATATGAAGGGGTGGTCAATTTTAAGATTTTGCAAAATTTGGAAAGCCCAAGTCCTCCTCTACATATTCCTATTTTTTGGGTGAGATCAGATGATCAAAAACCTCTTAAATTACGCAATTTTGTGTAGTTAGTGTTTGGATTAAAGTCCATTAGTGGTCTAATTAACACGGTAATTAAATATGCAAATCAGGTCTTCGTAAGTATCCCACGTTTTCGAAATTTTGATATTTTGTTGTTTATACAATAGTTTGTATGTGTGGAAAAACTCAAAAGGTAATAATGATTAGAACATAGCCGTTGCTATGCTCAACCGAACCTTACTTGTCCTGTTTTGTAATCTTTTGCGTGTTTTGTTTAAGATGTTTAAAGTAAGTTTTCTCACAAACACGTTTTGTAAAACCCATGACTTTCTGAAGCGCTGTAAAAGGTATTTATTGCAAAAACCCCAAGTGTTATATACCATTGGAAAGCTCTTTTTCTCAAGATTTGTAAAATACCAATATCTCAATTTTCAATATTTCCGACTTTACTCTCATTTTGTGTTGACAGGTCACATATTGACTGGCATGATTTGGTCACTAGAGCACGTCTATCCCCCTCTCGGGCCTGTGAGTAACCAGAAAGAGGACCTATTTCCTGAGGCCCTTGGAATTAGGTCCCCCTTCTGGTCACTCACAGTCCCTCGGGGGAATAGACGTGCTCTAGTGACCTCATTGCCAGTCCATATGTGTATATTATCACCCCAGAGCAGTCAATATTTCTATATTAGACCTACCCTTTAGTACTGCGGGCAGCCGTTGTAGTGCTTTCTCATACGACTCAACGAGGTGGTCCATATCTTGTCGATTGACGCTGTACTGCTGTACGCTCGTCTTCCCAGCATGCTTCAGTAACTTAGGCACCTGTACAAAATGACAACAGAACGTAACGTCATAACTGGTCCCAACAGCCTATAATCTGGTTCCCTGACCCTATTGTCATGTGGACTTCAAAAACAATTTTTAAAAATCGCAACGGTAATGTTCGCCCCAAATGCGGGAAACAGGCCCCACCACAAATATACAATTACCGAGGTGACGAGCTTTGATTTTGGGCTGAATTTGAAAGTGTCTCTGGCAAACATCAATAAAGAAATTACTGTTGAATATTCAAAACATCTGCAGTAAAAATGTTTAAAAGTTGCCATCAAGAAGACAAAATTGTTTCGTACTTTGTGGTAAAAGACCAGAGTGATTTAAAAACAATAATAATCATGTGTTCAATTACAGTTTATGCTAAACAGCAATTGAAAAAACCCCAATATGATGTATGCAATTCATTCAATGGCTTTAAAGGTAGGATACACCATTTGCAGATATCAGAAATATTTACTACCAAATTATTAAGAAATATCTTACTCATCTGAAAGTAAATAATGATTCTAGGCATCCAGCAAAATGATTGCAGTAGATATCCTGTAATTATTCCAATAACTATAATTTTATAAAGAAAAATATTTACCATGAAATACAACCCAAAAATCGACTCATTCCTTATAAATTAAACAATTACCGATGGTGTTGCCTACCTTTAAACCGGTGGATCCCGTAGTGTTCGTTATAGCGGCGTTCCACTGTATTGGATCAATCATACTTGCACTGATGCACTTGAACTGGTCTTAAACTGCCCAAGGATCTGATGGCGCTGTCCTGACGTCAGATAGGATGTGAACTCTGCCACCTCAATACCACCGACCAGCTTCATCAGGTGGTACAAGCGATGAATTGCCTCCACAGGGTTAGCAAAACAGAGAATCTGGCCGAGGTTCAGGGTTTGGATGAGGTGTAGGACGTAGTGAATCGATCCTACTCACAGCTGTATCTTGCTGGTCTTAAACTGCCCAAGGATCTGACGCTGCTGTCCTGACGTCAGATAGGATGTGAACTCTGCCACCTTAATACCGCCGACAAGCTTTGAACATCAGGTGGTACAAGCGATGGGTTGCCTCCACAGGGTTAGCAAAACAGACCACCTGGCCGAGGTTGAGGGTTTGGGTGAGGTGTAGGACGTAGTGAATCGATCCTACTCACAGCTGTATCTTGCTGGTCTTAAACTGCCCAAGGATCTGATGGCGCTGTCCGGACGTCAGATAGGATGTGAACTCTGCCACCTCAATACCACCGACAAGCTTCATCAGGTGGTACAAGCGATGAATTGCCTCCACTGGGTCAGCAAACCAGAGAATCTGGATGAGGTTCAGGGTTTGGATGAGGTGTAGGACGTAGCGAATCGATCATACTCACAGCTGTATCTTGCTGGTCTTAAACTGCCCAAGGATCTGATGGCGCTGTCCTGACGCCAGATAGGATGTGAACTCTGCCACCTCAATATCGCCGACCAGCTTCATCAGGTGGTACAAGCGATGAGTTGCCTAATTTTTGGTGAGTTTATATTCTTACTGTACACACACTGACTGAATTAATACCATTTCTAAAGAATTAATACCATTTCTAAAGAATATTGTATTTCTTCATCATGAAATGAAATAAGTACATGTACATATATGCTGTGATAACAGAAAGGATATCTACATGTACATTTAAGGAAAGGAACAAAAAAAGTTTAAAGGGATCGTATATGTTTGGTAATTACTCCAAAAAATTAATGGCAATAAAAACTTACTTGGTAAGAAGTACAGCAGCTTTGGATAGTATCATTTTCAAAAACTGTTCATTTCGAAGTACTGCGGTTATGGAAAAAGATATCACTTTTTATCTCCAAAAATTTGAATCTGAGAAGAGTTACTGCAGTGACGTTTCTCAGATTGTGTATTCCAATGCAGATTATTCTTCCTGCGTGGACATACATTGTACATGTAACCGCTCCAGATATTTGGCAATATTTCAAAATCGCTAATACCTTTTGTGATGAAATTTTTACAGGTTAGTTTTATGGTATAGTGTATACACATGTATCTATAACTACATGTATATGATTGAAACAAACAGTGGGTTCCAATTACCAAACGTATACGATCCCTTTAAAGGTATGATACATGTACACATGTACACCATTTGCAGATTTCGAACATTTGTACTACCAAATTATTAAGAAATATCTTAATATAAAGTATTTAAGGTAATGATTGTAGACATCCAGAAAAATATAACCTGCTCCCACGAAATCAGAGTAAAGTTGACATTTTGATATTTTGAAATAAGGGTATTTTCAGATTCTTTGAATTCTTAGCTTTAAAATGATATATCATTTATTGGTTAGGGTATTACTGCCGCGGTATTTTAAGTGAAAATACGATAATTTTTTCATAATATTTTTATATTTTCATTAATTTCGCTATATTTTACTTCTTGGGTACGCTCAGTAAAATCAAATTTAGATTTTTTCTGCTAATCTTTTGAAAAAAATGCTTGGTAGTTTGAAAAAAAACATATGTGGGAATTGTAACATACCAAAACCAAAAAAACGATTCCCCACTGTCAAATCGGCTATTTTTTATCACAACTCAATATAGCATAGCGTGACTTTACACCGTTTTTGTGGGAGGTCACAAATGACTGCGCTACAATGTAGATATACTAAAATCTAATTGCCAGACACGAACAAAAACCAAGAAACATAAGAACCACTGCTCGACGACGGTTTAAAACAAACAGTTTTTCGTGCTTTCCTCGGCATTCATGATTGTAAAACTTTGAACAGGGGCCAATTTCATAGAGCTGCTAAGCACAAAAAATTTGCTTAGCACAAAAGTCTTGCTCATTAAAAACAGGTTACCAGCCAAAATTATACGTGTTTTACATGCTAAGCAAAAAAACAGCTGATTATCAATCCAGAACAATAAAGATCACGTGAATATTTGGTCTGTAACCTTGTTTTTGCCAAGGACAAATTGTCACGCTGAGCACATTTTTGTGCTTAGCAGCTCTATGAAATTGGCCCCAGGTCAGTCAAACGATATTTACTATAAAATACAATCCCTATCATCCACCCATTCATGATAATTCAAGCAATTACCAATGGTGTATTCAACCTTAAAAATGAACATTTGTGGTAGGAATAGTTGTGTTTTTGTGTGCGCTGGTGTTGACAGATGAATGCATGAAATTGCACCAGATCTTGTTTTACCTGATGCACTGTGCTGGGTCTGGCAGGGTTAGGGTAAATGTTACAATCCCTTCAATGTCACCACAAAATGAGAGTAAAGTCACACAATGTGATTTGGAGACAAGGCCATCCAAAGTCAAAATATGAAGGGGTGATCAATTTTGAGATTTTGCGTAATTTGGAAAGCCCAAGTCCTCCTCTACATATTCCTATTTTTGGGGGTGGGATCAGATGATCGAAAACCTCTTAAAATGCGATTTTGCGTAGTGTTTGCGTAGTTAGTGTTTGGATTAAAGTCCATCAGTGGTCTAAATAACACGGTAATAAAATATGCAAATTAGGTCTTCGTAACTGTCCCACGTTTTCAAAATTTTGAGATTTTGTTGATTATACAATAGTTTGTATGTGTGGGAAGTTTCAAGAAGAAATAATGATTAGAACATACAATGTAGCTGTTGTTATGCTCAACAGAACCTTACTTGTCCTGTTTGGCAATCTTTTGTGTGTTTTGTTTGGGATGTTTATAAGTAAGTTTTCTCACAAACACGTTTACTTTTGTGAAACCCGTGACTTTCTGGAGCGCTGTAAAATGTATTTATCGCAAAACCCCCAAGTGTTATATACCATTGGAAAGCTCTTTTTCTCAACAAATTGAAAATACCAATATCTCAATTTTTTGAGATATTTCCGACTTTACGCTCATATTGTGGTGACAGGTCACATACATAAAAGTACTAAGTTTTCAAAGTTGATAACCTGAAGGAAAAAAAAACTAGGAATGGCCCATGATGTGATTTTGCGTTCAGTGCGAACACGGCCAGTAGCAGAATGTGATTTCAACAACAGATTTCAAAAATCACATCTAAATGCTCCAAATTCACATCCCCAGTCCAAATTCACATCCTAGGTATAAAAGGTCGTTAAAATTCACAGCAGTGGATGTGAATTTGGAAGGAGAAAGTGAATTTGGAGCGTTCGGCTGCGATTTTGAAAATCTTTTTGTTGAAATCACAGCGTGCCCATTCCTGGTGAAATACACTTTTAAGAAATCAGATTTGCGTCTAAGTGTCTTCTTGTCTACCGCGGAAATGTCGCTTCCTTTTTCCTTGTTTGCTCTTGAAAGTTCCGCTTTCGAGATGAGTGGCTTCTATATGGTCTGGTTCGTCAGTGTCTACTTGACCAGATGGATTATCGTGATCAGACTGGCTAACACCAGGTACCACGCCATCGTCTTTGTCAACTGCTGGCTCGTTTTCAAAAGGATCCAAATTGATAACAGGACGCGCAGGCGGCTTCGCAGCTTCATCTTCCGCCGTCCGGTCCGGTGTCTCCTGCAAGGAGGCAGTCTTTTGTTTTTTGGGTTGCGGTGCGGAAGGTTTCCCCACTTCGTACTCGGGCATTTTGTAGACACTCCCGTACGCCGTCTTTTCTGGCCGCTCCTCCTGGCCGAGTAGGCCGGATTCCCTGGGCTTTTGGAAGACAAAGTGGTCTTTAGGAGCTGATTCTCCGGCAGCCTGTTTGTCGCCTTGCTCCTTTCTCTTCCGGAGTCCGCCCAGGAAACCGAGCGCGACGCTCCGGTTCGCCGAGTTGCCGCACATGTTTGTCTCCTCCAGGGAATACTCGGTGTACTTGTGAGGGTTCAGCACGTGATCTGCCGTAGCGGGATGCCGGCTCCTTGAAGCAGAAGGATCCCTCCGTCCTCGTCCGACATTCGCCAAGCTGCCACGGTCCGGCTTGCGAAATGAGTTGTCCCTGCTGGCAGCCGACAAACCGACTGTTGATGATGCTGCGCCGTGCTTTGCAGACGGACCTTTGTCAGATCTCACGGAGGGACTTGACGCGCGGTCACCTCCTCTTGCGTCCGAGGATGACGAAGCAGCCTTTTGAGTTACAGTGCCTGCCGCACTGCTCGCGTGAGCTACGGCGCCCGGATGCTTTCTAAAGATGCACCCTCGCCTTATACAGGCCTCCTCGGCCTCCTTCACATCGTCGGTCTTGGCGCCGACCGCATCTATCCCTCTCTTGTCGATCGTGGAGTTGTAATCTCTCTCCATCGTATCCAGCGAGCTGAATACATCGGCGCTTTTGGCCTGAAAAGGGGCGCTGTTTCGGACGGTACTTGTCTGCAGCTGGAAGGTGGAGGGCGAGGATGAAGCCATATTTCTTCGGCAACAAATCCTTCCGATTTGGCAGCTGACTTCTTCACTTTGTGTACGGTATTTCTGTACAAGGAGAATAGAGCAATAAAAGCACACTGTATGCTGGGGACCTGGGGATTTCCCTGTGACGTCAATTTCTCTGGAGCCTTGAATGCAAGGCTGAACTATTTGCAAAGTAAATGTACGTGCAGGGTTGTAGGTATTGTTAGCTGTTAGGTCCAACCATGTATGCATAGCAACTGTACTGGTATTTAGTTGAGCAATAGCTCCACCTTTCATTTCTTTTCGCAAGGTTTTGGAGGTTCTGGCCATTTTCTGATAGACTTTCGATGTACCTTTATCATAGGGGTTTACCATAGCCCAATTTGTCTACCTTTCAATATAGTGTTTATAGCCATTTTGCCCAGTAAGCAGATTTTGAAAGGTTTTGAAAGGTAAAACCATAGGAGGGTTATATTAATTAAATTAATTAATTATATTATTAAAATAATATTAACCAGCAGTGTAACACACATGTAATAAGCATCTTGTTGGGAACTTCATATTCATTGCTAGCATACTAAAGTTGATCTTACCCTGGTTTATCGCCCTGTTCTTGTAATTAGGATAATTAATTAGGCCAAATAAAAAAAAATACCAGTTGATCGTCCCCTCCCGCATCTTTTTTTGAGGCCGCATCTTTTTTTCTTTTTTTTTCTTTTTTTTGATTTTTCTTTTTTATTTTCAATTTTTCTTATTTTTTTTTTTTTTTTAATTAATTTTTTTTTTATGGCCTGCTAGGTACATGACCAACGTCATTTCAATTTTTTTTCACAAGTATTTGTTCATGAATTTGTTCAAAAATTTGTTCAAAAATCTGACTTGTTTTTCAGATTGCTTGGGTTAGGGGTTACTATTTTGTTAATCCTTTGAATTATTTAATCCATTATTTTTTACAGAGTCATTTTTTATATTCATGTTCATCTTAAAGTGTAATAATCCCTGTTAACCCGGGTCCTCATGCAACAAATAGATATTAAGAAAGTTAGCGGTGATTTCAAACTGAAGAATTGGTGGCCTGTTTGAATTGAAAAACTTGGCGGCCATCTTGGGAAAAAAAATAATAAATAAATAAAATTAAAAAAAAAAAAAAAAAAAAAAAGCCCTATAAAATCTTTTTTGAAAACCCTTTTTTGAAAACATCAGGACAATCAACTGGTATTTTTTTTTGGGGGCCTTAGTGGTCATAATTATTGTTTTAATTATAAGTACTGCTTTAAAAAAAAATAGTGTTTTTCCTGCTTAATCATCACAAGAAATATACTCCAGTGCAAGTAATAAAACAATTATGAAATGATCAGTTCTCAAAATATGTAAAAAACGTTAATTTGGGTCAAATATTTTTTCTTAGTTTTTCTTTAAAATAACAGGACGCATAAACATAGACAGGCATATTTAATTTCTAGCAACAATTAATATCTTCAATATTAGTCAATTATTTACATTTTATTGCATTTTAAAAGCTCTGTCCATTTCCAATGACTTTTACTAATTTATGTTCATTGCTCAAACTTCAAAATTCAATTTAAAATAAATGTACCTTCTTTTTAGTCTAATTTGTGACCTGTCATCACAAAATTAGCGTAAAGTCGTGCGGAGTGATTTCCCAGTACGACCAGTCAAGTCGAAATTTGAAGGGGTGGTCGATTTTGAGATTATATGGTTTTTTTTAAAGACTAAATCCAAAACAATCAATTCCCAATTTTTCAGGACGATCAGATAAAAAAAAAAGGTTTTGAGACAATTTTGACTATGCCTTTCTTTGCGCGTTCACAGAATTTCTCGCAAGAAATGCCCGTTTTCTCATAATCTCTGTATTAAGACCCCAGACTAAAAAAAAAAATAAAAAATAAATATTGAGTATCAAAAGTGTTATATACCATTGGAAAGCTCTGTTTCCACAGAATTTAGAAATAACCATATCTCAATTTTTGATTTTGCCGACTTTACGCTCATTTTGTGATGACAGGTCACATTTGATTAACTTGATCAGGGGGCCCATACATGTAAGTACACAATCACCATAGCTACTGCCATAACTGTAGGATTCCCCCGGAACTAGCCTCTGGAACTAACCCCTGATTAGAACTAGCAACTTGAGTTGCGAAGAGTAACGCGTCGCATCTTGCGACGCGTCGTACGATTCATTTCCCTGAAACTTGCGATGCGTTGAACACATCGCAACTACCTTTACAACGGTTTGAAACACGTCGTGAGTTAAAGTTACGACGTGGCTTTGGGTCGGCATAAAAACACATACGGCATTTATTTTAATAGCCAGTTTTAAGCCACAAAAACAAAATAAACAATACTAAAATACTCGGACAATGTTTTGGAAGTTGTAAATGAAACATTTATCGTAGTCATATGAATAAACCTTGAATAGTGCACTTGAAATTTCAAATTATTTAGAGGTCCACAGCAAGCTTGTTTTTCTCTTAAAGGTGGGATACACCATTGGTAATTGCTTGAATTATCATTAATGGGTTCATTTAGGGGGTTGTATTTTATAGTAAATATCGTTTAACTGACCTGACAAGGTTTTTAAATCATAGATGACGAGAAAAGCACGAAAAACAGTGTTTGTTTTCAACCGGCGTCGAGCAGTTATTCTTACATGATATCTAGCGCAATCATTTTGCTGGATGCCTAGAATCATTATTTACTTTCAAATGAGTAAGATATTTCTTAATAATTCGGTAGTAAATATTTTCGGTATCTGCAAATGGTGTATCCTACCTTTAAACTGCATCGTACGTCAGCCATTTTTATTTACATTTTTAAAGCTTTTCGAGAAGAGATTTGACGACTCTTTGTTGAATACCAGACGGCTATTTACTGTGCGTTGAATAATTACATACAACAGTCACTGTTTTGTGCAATAAAATACACCTACGACGCGTCGCACGTTCGATGTATTTCGTGTAATGGATTTAGCGACGCGTCGCAGCTGCGACATGTCGTAGAGATACGACGCGTTGCAGAGCTGCGATGCATCGTACGTTTCGAAGAGTTTAGTGAAATCATGGAGAAATAAGACACAGAGAGTTTGAACGGCCCGCTAATCCCCCACAGCCAGGGTATTTACTGACCAATTAGCGACCCTGGATGACCAGTGGTAAAGGCATGGAGGCCTCCCGCTTTACGACCGCGATAAGATCTCTCACATCACCACCACTTACTGGAGAAACGAATTGCTTGTGCGTTCAATAGCAAACGAACCAGTTTTCACATGCGCAGTAGCTCTCTGTCGGTCGCAACACGCGAGCCATTGTGGAAAATCGATGCGCCTTGAAAAATTGAATCTGCCGATATTTCTTTTGTCGAAATCCGACATTTTGATGGTAAGTTACGTTTGTTATCCTTTTAAAATATGAACGGTACAATCATGGAAATATGGTAGCATATTGTTATGATTTTGAGGACTTAAGGCCGAGTTTGGCCGGCCAGAAATGGAAGGGTTTGCTCGTTGAGGCTTTTGTCTGCCCATTTGTGTAGCGCTCAACGGTGTGCGACGTGTTGCTTCTTCTTTTTTTTGCATAAGAAAATCAAACTTCTTTAGAAACTTACGTACGCGTACTCGTGCTAGTGCACAGGCGCACATGTATCTTCCCGAATTCGTGTGGCTGCGGTCGCGAGATTGCCCGCGGGGTGTTTACAGTCAATTATCCCGGGATGTTTTACGACCGCGGTACCAGAGCTTAAACGTTTGATCCAAAGGTCGTTGTAACTCCCTGTGACTGTGTCTTGGTGAAATCAGGTGCAGGATCAAGTTGCCCAGTCTGCAGTGTGGCGTGCGGAATTATTCCGGCAACACGTTTACGATTGCAGATTGGACCTGTCCCGAGTCCACGTTTTTCAATAAATGTCTTGTTTAGTCAATAGTTGTTAACAAAAGGTGTTATTTTTACGGTTTTGTGTGTAAAAGAACAATGTGTATTATTATAGAATCAAAAGGTGGTACATGTATTTGGTTTTTGTAAAATTGTTCGAAAAACATCAGCGCGTGGCGTCCACCGGTCCTACTATTCACCGACAACACACCGACAACACGCACAGCACCGACAACACACCGACAACACATCAAAAACGTAATCTATATTGACCAAAAAGGTATAACACTGTAATATACACGATACAAAAGAGTGTCATTGTGCTTGAGGTTACATTTCTTTTGTAAAAATGATGTTTTTTTCACGCGAAAAAATATCTCTAACCAGCACGGTCGTTGGCCGCCATCTTGCCTTCGCGTGGAGTTGGCCTATACCATTTTACGTACGGGTGTGCAGAAAATGAAATTATCATGTCATACACAACAGAGGGCGCCCTGTACCGTTTTATGCTGAATTAAAGTTAGTTGAATTGAAAGGTGAGTTTTGATATGACATGGCCTACTAGGATAATAATGTTGTCTCCCCGTATTAAAAATCATATTACAGGTAGTAGGCCAATTAAGTCATATCAAATCTCACCTTCCATTCCAACATACTTTAATTCAGCATAAAACCGTACAGGGCGCCCTCTGTTGTGTATGACATGATAATTTCATTTTCTGCACGCCCGTACATAAAATGGTATAGGCCAACTCCACGCGAAGGCAAGATGGCGGCCAACGACCGTGCTGGTTAGAGATATTTTTTCGCGTGAACAAAACATCATTTTTACAAAAGAAATGTAACCTCAAGCACAATGACACTCTTTTGTATCGTGTATATTACAGTGCTATACCTTTTTTGTCAATATAGATTACGTTTTGGATGTGTTGTCGGTGTGTTGTCGGTGCTGTGCGTGTTGTCGGTGTGTTGTCGGTGAATAGTAGGACCCGCGTCCACCACTTAGTTGCTGTCTACATTAAAATGATCGACAAAAAATGCTTATTTCTGACGAAATGTTAAGCAAGATGTCCGGTAAGTATCACTTACCTTTTGGCAATGTGTCCTAAATGTCAATTCAGTAATTTATCGGCACTATGTAGGCATGTGGCCTCAGTAAATTGGTCTTTGCTTTGCACATTCACGTTTTGTCGTGTCTTCGTCACGTTTTGTGTCAGCCATGTTGGTATGTGGCGCCCTCATGTGACGGATGAAGATGTTTTGTGTAAAAGGCAGCTAGCTACTAAAACCAAAATACTTTTGAACAAATTTATATTTGTTGTGAAGATATTCATGATTCTAAACTTCCTGTAAAATTGATCCGTTTGGCATGCTGTCATACAAAATAAATAAAAACACACCTATTTTTTAAATGACTGAAGGGTGCATGACTTTTATGACATTTTGTGACATTAGGGTGAACCTTTTTTATGAAAAAAAAGAGACAATTGACTTTTAAAAAATGGGATTGTGTAAATATAGCCAAGGATCCGACTCCCTGGTTTTGGGGGCTTCCATCTGAGGTCAAACTTGACCAAATTACGCTTGAACAAAAAAAGCCCTATTTTCCAGAGAAAGTGGAGGGATACCATTTGGTAAAATGCTGCAAGCAGGTTTGGGAAGTATTACTTTTTGAAGTTTTTTTTCGGGAGGTAAGTTTGTTTTAGTGTGAATATTTAAAAATGTAATTGGCTCCTCCACCCAAAAATCGAATAGAGATGGGAGGATGAAGAACCAGACAATAATTAACAATTTGTTTGAGAAACTCCTATGATGTCGGCGTCCATGTTAATTGGCCCTGAACTTTGTGGAATTTACACTATTTCCAAATGGGGCTTGAATTGGTGCAGTGTAGCCTTATGGTCATCATGTACATGTACTTTGACAGTGCGCCCGCTAACAACAGATTAGCCAGCGCTCTCTTGATCGAACAGTAGTCTTTGCAAACTCGCTTAAATAGGGCGTGACCTTTTCATGTAAATTCGACCATTCGAATATAGGCATAGCATAAAATTACGCATTCAACTACCCATTCAGCAGTCGCACAGGCCTGCGTTGCATGATCTAATTAGCGCTGCTTTACAACGGAATGTCGTGCGTGCGCGTACGTAGCACGTGTTGGTAATTGCATTTGCGATTGCTGATTGGCTACCTATAGAAAAGCCTTCGGAAAAATAAGGAAAATATGAACCGCTGGGTTTGCGAAGACAAATACGTGAGTTAGGAAGCTCTATAACCGTGTCGTACGGTTAGCGGCGTCTGCCTGGGCGCACGCACTGCGTGAACATAATACGTACGCGACGTGCACAATCAAACATCGAATGCATTCGCCTTCGGCAAAGACTAGCTAACCACACGATTTATAGTCCAGCTACCTGGATCGCTCAGTGGTCTTTGCAAATTGTATCTAAGTTGTTTTTTTTCTTTTTTTTTTAAATTTCTCCGCAGGCTTTCCTAGGGAGCCAATCAGCGATCGTAGAACGGCGGTGCGGTTGTTTACATACGCGCAATACATAATACGCCCACGCACGACATTCTTTTGTGAAGCAGCGCTAATTTGATATGACAAGACAGGCCGCGCCAGCGCGACCGCTATATGGGTAGTTAAATGCCTGAAGACGCTGTGCATATTCGAATGATCGAATTTGCATGAAAAGGTCACGCCCTATTTAAGCGAGTTTGCAATAGGCCGTATGTTTTAACGTTGAGGGCGCTGTGCTCACGGTATTGGGGGTATAATTAAAAGTGATTCGAATATAACTCACGTCAGTTTACATTATTCTTATACAGCTCCAAAATCTAAATTTGTCAATATTCCATTTGTTAGATACAAGTAAAGTTACTAAACCACTCCATTAAACGCGATTTTACCTGTGTTGGGGACCCAGAAAATGGCAACTTACAGCGCCCTCGTGCGACCAGGAATACGGCGCATTGCGCGATCGAGGGAGCTAGACTATCAACCGTGTCGTTAGAGGGCGCACTGTCGAATATAGTGGTCTTTAGCAAAAACTAGTAATACCATTTCTCTATATATACTAATCATGAAAATTCTTCCTCGACAAAAACTGGGTTAGGCCTACAGACCAAATGTTCAGTTGATGTTTATTGTTCATGACTGATATTCAGCTGGTTTTTGATTAGCATAAAAAGCAAATGAAGTTTGAGCTGGCCCTGTTTGTGCTAAGCAAAATGTTGTGCTTAGGCTATAGACGATGTGCCCTCTTATCTGTTTACGTATTCAATGTACCCGGCAGTATGCGCACGCATCATGTTTTACATCAATTTGGTTAAGAGATGACATCAGAGGTCACATAATTCAGAGGCGATCTGACCTGCGACGACGGTCACTCTTCAAGCAAATTGTATGTAAAACATGACGATGCGCATACTGCCGGGTACATTTGAATACAGATGTAAACACGTGACGTCAGAGGGCACATCGTCTATATATTATAACAGCTCTATACAATTGGGCCCGCAAGTTTGGCATGGACTTATCATTTTCAACCCCTTCACGGTGGCATATTATGCCTAATAAAACGCAGCAATTCCCGTCCTAACTTCAGTTGGAACAATCCCAACTATATAGACTGTACGTACGTTGGAGCGTAACTGAAATACATGTACATATACCAGGCGGTATTCGTTATACACAAAGGTTCCTTTGCAATAGTTTTGTTGTGTGTCGTTCATCATCCGTAATCCTATACACTAAAATAACCGACTATATACCAGCACATCACGCAAAACGTGTACAACTCTCGCTTCAGCCTTAACGCATGACTAAGTTTATTATAACACGTAATGATTGTGTAGTAGGTAGGTAGGCCTATAGGCAAACTGTTTGCAGTTAGTTGTGAAGGTTATAGCTAGCTTATTCCTAACATCTTTGCAATCCCGAGTGTCGAGAATGGTAAGTGGTTGCTTGTTTTACACTTTATCACAAAAGACCTAAATACTAAACCGGTGTAGGGGTTGTTCGTGTTTGTATATTCATGGAGAAAGAACAATGGCAACTCACTACTTTAAAGAACTATAATCAGGAATTATAAAAAATTGGCTTCCTCAACCAACTCGCCAATAGCCTCGTTGGTAGAGAGGTGAGGTTTAAGATCGAAAGGTTTGTGGTTCGAATCCGGCTATCGTTAACGTTCATCGTTGTCTTCGCAAATTTACCTTGTGAATTAGTTAAACCATAGAGCGAGGCTGGAGAGAAAACCGAGTTAGGGTACCTAAGTGCCTAGAACCGCTACCGGTACACTAGATAGTATATACTGACTTTCATTTTCCACGGTGTCATATGCTGCCATTTTGAATGAGACTTCATGTTGTAGTACGGCAAACATGGTTCGTGATATTGCGCGCAATAAACATTGATGGCTAGACTTTGTGAATTTTAAATTACGAATATCAGATGGCAGATTATTCCATAAAGTTCCAGCCGTTGTGAAAGCTCGGTTTTTTTATTCATTTGTATTCATTGTTTGCTACTGCACGACAATACTATTGCAGGGTTATTATTTAAATTCATCATTAACAACACAATAACTCGCCATTACCAACACAAAAACTCATCATTACCAACACAATAACTCACCATTATAACAACACAATAACTCGTCATTACCAACACAATAACTCGCCATCACCAACACAATAACTCGCCATTACCAACACAATAACTCGCCATCACCAACACAATAACTCGCCATTAACAACACAATAACTCATCATTACCAACACAATAACTCATCATTACCAACACAATAACTCATCATTACCAACACAATAACTCGCCATTAACAACACAATAACTCATCATTGCCAACACAATAACTCATCATTACCAACACAATAACTCGCCATTACCAACACAATAACTCGCCATTAACAACACAATAACTCATCATTGCCAACACAATAACTCATCATTACCAACACAATAACTCGCCATTACCAACACAATAACTCGCCATTAACAACACAAAAACTCGCCATTAACAACACAATAACTCATCATTAACAACACAAAAACTCACCATTACCAACACAATAACTCACCATTAACAACACAATAACTCACTATTACCAACACAATAACGTATATTGTTATGCCAAGAAAGCATCATGTGAAGCTATAAAGTTACGTAATGCATTGGAGTTAAATTAATGGACCACCTCCCCGGATCGAACCTCAGAACTTAGGTTCCAGAAAATGCATTCGATTGAGCTCCGTTCTGTAATGTTTATCAACTAAACCAACAAAACTGTACTTTATTACCGTGTCGACAAAAATAACAAAAATGAAACATAATTCGTGTCAGCGAATGGAGTCTATAGTTCACGCGGCATTATTTATATGCAGTGCCGTCAATAATAAGCCACGCTGCATGCGCGCAATACAAACACCGTAGCCTCGTTCAGTCTTTTTGTTCGCGGCAAAGTTTTCAAGGTTTTTTCTTTTGTGTGGGGGCCTGGATTTTACATAGGCTAATAAAATATAGGTTCGGAACACGCCATACTAGCGATAACTGGGCTCGATATGGTATATAGTTTATTTATAGCAAATATTGTGACACCGACCTTTTTTGTTTTTGTTCAAGCACGAAAAAGCCGTACGGTATTTTTGTATTGCGTGTATACCCAGCACGATATGGACCCCTATACCTCTGCTCTTATTCCTCCATGCTTATACACACTCAACACTTTTGTATCCTAACCCATCCCTCCTTGAAACCTAAAAATAATTCCTGAGATTCCGGGAACACAATGGTCAACACAAAAGAAGGGTTTTCTCTGCCACATCTCGTGCTTCATATGTATAGAAACCCTAGGGGTCCTCATACTTCAAGCAATTATCAATTAGCAATTATCAGTGGTGTATCCTACCTTTAAATCTCCCATTCCTGATAATTCAAGCAATTACCAATGGTGTATATCCTACCTATACATCCACCCATTCCTGATAATTCAAGCAATTACTAATGGTATATCCTACCTTTGCATCCACCCATTCCTCATACTTCAAGCAATTATCAATGGCGTATCCTACTTTTAAATCTACCCATTCCTGACAATTCAAGCAATTATCAATGTATATCCTACCTTTAAATCCACCCATTCCTGACAATTCAAGCAATTACCAATGTATATCCTACCTTTACATCCACCCATTCCTGACAATTCAAGCAATTATCAATGTATATCCTACAATTAAATCCACCCATTCCTGACAATTTAAGCAATTATCAATGGTGTATATCCTACCTTTAAATCTCCCATTCCTGATAATTCAAGCAATTATCAATGGTGTATCCTATACATTTACATCCACCCATTCCTGATACTCCAAGCAATTACCAATGGTGTATCCTACCTTTACATCCACCCATTCTTGGTAATTCAAGCAATTTTCAATGGTGTATCCTACCTTTACATCCACCCATTCCTGATAATTCAAGCAATTATCAATGATGTATATCCTACCTTTAAATCTCCCATTCCTGAAAATTCAAGCAATTACCAATGGTGTATCCTACCTTTACATCTACCCATTCCTGATACTCCAAGCAATTATACCAATGGTGTATCCTACCTTTACATCCACCCATTCCTGATAATTCAAGCAATTACCAATGGTGTATCCTACCTTTACATCCACCCATTCTTGGTAATTCAAGCAATTATCAATGGTGTATCCTACCTTTACACCCACCCATTCCTGATAATTCAAGCAATTATCAATGGTGTATCCTACCTTTACATCCGCCCATTCCTGACAATTCAAGCAATTATCAATGGTGTATATCCTACCTTTAAATCTCCCATTCCTGATAATTCAAGCAATTTCCAATGGTGTATATCCTATACTTTACATCCACCCATTCCTAACCATTCAAGCAATTATCAATGTATCATACCTTTAACACAAATAACAAAACTAAATTATATATTTGTAGGGCAAAATAACCAAACTGTAGCTATTTTCACAGCTGGCGTAACAAACAAATATCAAAACCACCGACGGCTTTTTTGTGTTTGACTAACCGATCCGTAAATGTGACCTGGCACCACGAAATTGGTGGAAAGTTGCCAAATGTAAAATTTGACATTATTACATTTCTAGAAAGAAGAAGTCCTGAGCTTTCAAATGATGTATTGTGTGTTGCTGTAGCTTATTCCTAGCCGCCGCTATACTCTTTTGAAATAGCTGAAGTCATGCTCCCTTGTTTTGAGAAAACAGAGTTCAAAGTCCGTGAACCGCGCCAACTATACTATCACTCAGTGCAAATCAGCCACTAAAAAACACACTTTAGAGTTTTAATTGAGCTATACAATTTTGGGATATGGTAAAGAAGAGTTTGTTATTATGTACAAACGTTAACAACTCGAAACCGACCTACAACTTAAACAAAATGGATGTTTCGGACAATAATTCGTTTTGGTTATGTGCAACTTTCAGCTCATTTTGTGGCGCGCCAAGACATCATTACATATTTTGCCATAATCATGTCACTGTAAGTATGAACGCCTTATTATTATACTCGGTAATGGAAGTCAATTTCCCCATATTTTTGTTGGGTAATTTTATCCCGAGTTGACTCAACACGGTGTAATGTGTCGAAACTCTACGTACCAGCACATTTCTATACAGCAAATATAATACATTAACGTGGGTTCTAATTACCCGCAAGAGCGCAATTTGTTCTTAGATCTGAAACAGTGACATATGGCAAAATATGTAATGATATTTACGCGTGTTCTTGTACTATTTCTGGTAAAGTTATTGTTTAATTCAACATTTTAAAATAACAACAAACCATTCATTATTTTTAAATAAGTGAAAAGGGCCGAATATTTCGATTTTAAGGTTGGTGCGTTTTAGGGGTTTCACCCTGAAAAATAGATTCTCAAATGTAATTGATATTTGTTTAGCATTGTATTTGTAATGAGCTTTCGAATGAGGTGTAGGTCAGCTCGACTACCTCCCTCTGCTTCGTGTCGGGAGGTAGTAAATCTGACCTACACCTCGGGACCAGTAATTCCCACTACTTCCCCTCAAACCATGCTGTATTTGTGTATTACTGGTCCCTCGGGGTAGGTCAGCTCGACTACCTCCCTCTGCTTCGTGTCGGGAGGTAGTCGAGCTGACCTACACCTCGGGACCAGTAATTCCCACTACTTCCCCCCAAACCATGCTGTATTTGTGTATTACTGGTCCATCTGTGTAAATCAGCTCGACTACATATCCGCTTCGTGTTGGGAGGTAGTCGAGCTGACCTACACCTCGGGACCAGTAATTCCCACTACTTTCCCTCAAACCATGCTGTATTTGTATATTACTGGTCCCTCGGTGTAGGTCAGCTCGACTACCTCCCTCTGCTTCGTGTCGGGAGGTAGTAAATCTGACCTACACCTCGGGACCAGTAATTCCCACTACTTCCCCTCAAACCATGCTGTATTTGTGTATTACTGGTCCCTCGGGGTAGGTCAGCTCGACTACCTCCCTCTGCTTCGTGTCGGGAGGTAGTCGAGCTGACCTACACCTCGGGACCAGTAATTCCCACTACTTCCCCCCAAACCATGCTGTATTTGTGTATTACTGGTCCATCTGTGTAAATCAGCTCGACTACATATCCGCTTCGTGTCGGGAGGTAGTAAATCTGACCTACACCTCGGGACCAGTAATTCCCACTACTTCTCCTCAAACCATGCTGTATTTGTGTATTACTGGTCCCTCGGTGTAGGTCAGCTCGACTACCTCCCTCCGCTTCGTGTCGGGAGGTAGTCGAGCTGACCTACACCTCGGGACCAGTAATTCCCACTACTTCCCCTCAAACCATGCTGTATTTGTATATTACTGGTCCCTCGGTGTAGGTCAGCTCGACTACCTCCCTCCGCTAATTCGTGTCGGGAGGTAGTCGAGCTGACCTACACCTCGTGACCAGTAATTACCACTACTTCCCCTCAAACCTTGCTGTATTTGTATATTACTGGTCCCTCGGTGTAGGTCAGCTCGACTACCTCCCTCTGCTTCACGTTGGGAGGTAGTCGAGCTGACCTACACCTCGGGACCAGTAATTCCCACTACTTCCCCTCAAACCATGCTGTATTTGTATATTACGATTCACAAGTACAGCACAGATGTACATGATAATGATGTTCATGTATGCATAGCGGTGGTAGGCTAGTTAGTCATGAACGTTCACTCTTCTGAGGACTCATAATTATGGAGGACATCATTACAACAAAGATATGTCCTATGTGGCTCATCAAAATAGTAACCACTCTTTTGAAGTTATTTCCACTCTTTTTGAAGTTGCTTTTACTCCGAAAACTCAATTTCACTCTTTTTAGAGTGTGAATGTTCACTCTTTTATAACTTTAGAGAGAAGTCATCACCACATTAAAACAGAAACTGCATTCCAGGAAGACTCTAAAGCAGGGACGTAGTCGAGTCCATCACAAGTCCCTGCAAGTCCCTGTAAGTCCCTGCAAGTCCATCACAAGTCCTTCAGTTCCAATTCAAATCGCAAGCTATTGAAATCAGCTTTGACAAAAGCATTCCTTTGTCATTGTTCACCCAGTTACTTGTGACTGCCTTTATGAAGGGACTTGTGACTGGCTTCGCGAAAGGACTTATGAAAGGACTTGCAGGGACTCGACTACATCCCTGCTCTAAAGGTAGAGGTTGGAATCCAACAACGACCAACCCATTATTGGGATCGTATACGTTTGGTAATAACTCCACAAATTAATGGCAATAAAAACTCACTTGGTAAGAAGTACAGCAGCTTTGGATAGCATAATGCATTTTAAAAAACCTTTCACTTCGAAGTACTGCGGTTATTGAAAAAGATATAATTTTGTTATCCCCAACAATTTAAATCTGAGAAGCGTTACTGCAGTGACGTATCTCAGAGTGTGTATTTCCAATGCAGATTATTCTTCCTGCGTGGGCAAAACCGCTCAAAAATGTCAGCAATATCTCAAAATCGCTACCACCTTTTGAAACGATTTTTTGTCAGGTTAGTTTTATGGTATATATCTATAACTATATAGGATTGAAACAAACAGTGGGTTCCAATTACAAAACGTATACGATCCCTTTAACTTGTTTGCGACTCGTCTAGTTTGTATTTTGTATTTAGTGACGAGTTTGTGTTTGTATTATACGTAGGCCGAAAGTACAAACACTGAGAATATCGATGAGACTGACCAGAGGGAGGAGGATCAAGATGTGGAAGAGCTTAGCGAAGCGCAGATCAATGGTGCGTAGCGAAATGTTAAGCACATAATTCATAATAGACAACATCGCATTTCAAGTTGGTCTCGTTTTGCGTCGCGCATCCCTCTGTAAATTTGCCCTCTGTTAATATGTAACTACACATCTTAGTTGCCCCCGAAACCAACAAAATAACAACCACAGAAATTAATTAAAACTGAATGAAAAGTAGTAGTAGTGGAGCATTTTGATCCCTTCGTGAAACGCCCAAATGCGTTTGGCCGCCGAGAAATTTCGCCCCCGCAAACTGACTTTTGCCTTTTCGTGAAATACGCACAAATTAAGTGCACTGTACTATATTATTATTATTTATTTCTGGCAATGAAACCTGGGCCCAATTTCATAGAGCTGCTAAGCAAAAAAAATTGCTTTGCACAAAAAGTCTTGCTTACTAAAAACAGGTTACTAGCCAAAATTATACATGTTTTTCATGCTAAGAAAAAAACCAGCTGATTATCAATCCAGAACAATAAAGATCAGGTAAAAATTTGGTCTGTAACCTTGTTTTTGCCATGGACAAATTGTCATGCTAAGCAAATTGTTGTGCTTAGCAGCTCTATGAAATTGGCCCCTGAAGGATCCCTCAAAAGTGCCCTCGGCACTGTAGCTCGTAAGCCACCGCTGTTTCTGACATTGTGTATAGCGACATACAGTTGTGCGCATGTGCCATTTTCAAATCTAGATTAAATAAAATGCATTATTCATGAGCGATGACTCGCGACAGAGGGACGATCAAAAAACGGAAATTACCGATGAATACTGACATTAGGGACTTTTTTTATTTTGATGAGTTCATTCATAAGAATATCCGTGATTTAATAAACCCCCAAAACCAAACAAAATTGGAATGACAAGCGCAAAATTTAAACTTAAATACAGACGCTCCGTTTCGTTAGTCATTAAGGAAAGAATGGTGAGTTTTTCCAAACTCAAAAAATGGTTTGTATAAAAAAGCAGATTGTGATCTCTTTAATTCATGTGTTTTCGAAAGAGCAAACCCAGCAAATGATAAACAAAACTAGGTTTGAATATTTAGTTTTTTCCATCTTGAACGGAGTTTTCCGTAACGCGACATTGCGGTTTAGCATGATACCTGTCCAAATGGGAATACGCATATCGTTTGGGAATACGCGGTTCTAGATTTCGAATCCAAGTTGGCAAATCACGGGCCGAATACGCGGCAAATTAAAAATTGTAAACAGTATTCAACCTGATATTTGCCCACTCTGGTTCGAAATCTAGAACCGCGTATTCCCAAACGTGTCCTTAAACAATATGCGAGACTTATTTACACGGGTATCATACTAGGCCGCAATGTCGCGTTGCAGAAAACTCCGTTAAAGATGGAAAAAACTAAATATTCAAACCTAGTTTTGTTTATCACTTGCTGGGTTTGCTCTTTCGAAAACACATGAATTAAAGAGATCACTATCTGCTTTTTTATACAAACCATTTTTTGAGTTTGGAAAAACTCACCTTCACTGTCAAATTTGTCCCGAAAACCATTCTTTCCTTAATGACTAACGAAACGGAGCGTCTGTATTTCAGTTTAAATTTTGCGCTTGTCATTCCAATTTTGTTTGGTTTTGGGGGTTTATTAAATCACGGATATTCTTATGAATGAACTCATCAAAATAAAAAAAGCCCCTAATGTCAGTATTCATCGGTAATTTTCGTTTTTTGATCGTCCCTCTGTCGCGGGTCACCGCTCATGAATAATGCATTTTATTTAATCTAGATTTGAAAATGACACATGCGCACAACTGTATGTCGCTTAAGAAACGGCGGTGAAGCCTGACGAAACCTGTAGAGAGAAGACATTGAGAAGAAAGGTACAGTTTTAGAGGTGGAAGGAAAACCCAAGAAGAATATCCTGGGGAAAACCCACGGAGTCAGACAGGGACTGAAAACCCAATCCACATTATTGGCCCAGTTGTGTTCGAACCCGGGGTTCGAACCCGGGTCGAAGTGGTGGAAGGCGAGGAATGAACCGTTACGCCAACATCACTTCCCTGTCAGGTTGTAATAGGAGAACATCAACTACATGTATACCTATTTATTATTATTATTTTTATTTTATTTTTGCTATTTCTTGCCTTGTTTAATGTATTGAATTACATTTTAAGCTTCACAGCTCATTTTATTATTTTGTATTCATTGCTCAGACGTTTTCTCTTGTAGATACACAACTTGCATGCATTCGGGGTGGGTGGGGTGGGGGTGGTTTGATGAGGGAGTGACTGATGAGGGAGGGGGATTGCAGAAAGGGTGGATTGCTTGGTAATGGGATTGTGGGACAGTATCCCTTGTTTAATGTCCTGTTTTTAAATTGCTCCGTAATATTATTTATGTTAATATAAATATACAAATATAATTATTTGTTCACTGTTTAGCTAAATTCATCACAGTTTGTTATCCATATATTTTTAAATACATTTAATTTTATTATGTGTGTCACTTGTTCAAGTTAGGATTGGCAGGCTTTCGAGTCAAAGTGTTTTATTATACTTTTGTCGGTCCTGGCCAACTTGAATAAAGTTGTTTTTGTTTTGTTTTAATGTTAGTGTAATTTGGAATTGTTGTTGTTCATGTACGTTTGTACCTGTTGTTGAAGGCCGAAAAAATAATAATAATAATAATAATAATTCGTGAAAACAGTTAATACAGTTTTTCCCACCGCGCGCGCACGAAAATCATGGTGTTTTTTTCGTGAAAACCTTACTCGCATAGATTCTGAGTGCGCCGTTGGGACGTTTACCCCATTAACTTTCTTGCCTACTCCACTTCCTATATGATTTGCCTTTTCAGAGTTGAAGATTGCCTTTCACGTGTTCGATAAGGATAGCAATGGATTTATCTCATCAAAGGAGTTAGGATCCGTCATGAAATCGCTCGGCCAGAATCCTACCGATAGCGAACTGCACGGAATGATCAACGAGGCAGATATCAACGGTACGATTTTTAACTCTACTTAAATGTTGCCGTTGCTGTCATTTCGAAAACGGATGGGTTAAGGATTCAGTTTTTTAGATAGAAAATATTGTAACGCTCAGCTGTTTTTAAAGTTTACGTGTTCATATATTCTGGAAAAACACAACAAATGTTGCTTTTGCTGTCATTTCGAAAACGGATGGGTTAAGGATTCTGTTTTTTAGATAGAAAATATTGTGATGCTCAGCTGTTTTTAAAGTTTATGTTCATATATGCTGGAAAAACAAAAAAAATTGCTGTTTTTGTAAAGTCTGGTTCCTTGACAAAAAGAGTACGATCTGTAGTATAATAATGTACATTTAGATCAGTGGTTTTTCTACGCCTTTGTACTTTAAAATGGCGTCCGAAAAGCGAGTGCAAAATGGCGCCCCCAAAAGCGCAGGGTTTTAGTCGAGTCCCTGCAAGTCCGTTCACAAGTCCTTTCGTGAAGCCAGTCACAAGTCCTTTCGTGAAGCCAGTCACAAGTCCTTTCGTGAAGCCAGTCACAAGTAACTGGATGAACAATGACAAAGGAATGCTTTTGTCAAAGCTCTAAATTACTTATGATTTGAATTGGAACTAAAGGACCTGTGATGGACTTACAGGGACTTACAGGGACTTGCAGGGACTTGCAGGGACTTGTGATGGACTCGACTACATCCCTGCAAAGGCGCCTCTTTTTCTCGTTTGCAGGTTTGCAAAGTGACGTTTTTTTATACCTGTGCGGTGTTTATGAGCACGGCCCAAGTTTTAGATATATATTTTTAAAAGATTTACCCGACCACTGTTTCAACAGGGGACGGTAAGGTGAATATGGATGATTTTATGTTACTGATGACGCAACGCATGAAGGTCGTAGACAGAGACGAAGGGATCAGGGAAGCCTTCAGAGCCTTTGACAAAGAGGACAATGGCTCCTTTGAGTAAGTTTTTACTAAGGGAATACAAATGTGGTTGGCCAACAACTAAAACGCATAGCCTACAAGTTGCAACTTGGTTATAAGGCGCCGTTTATGTCATTGAAGCGCCCTCCCTGTTACTGTATTAGTCAAGAAAAGTGGTTGCGCGTAAAAGGCCGTATTATTGAACGTAGAGGGCGCTGTGCTCACGGTATTTGGGGGTATAATTAAAAGTGATTAGGAGATGATTCACGTCAGTTTAAATATTCTTATAGCTCCCAAATATATTTTTTTCTAATCAATTTTTAGATAAATTAAAGTTACTCAGACTACTTCAATAAACGCGATTTTGCCTGTGTTGGGTACCCAGAAAATGGCGTCTTACAGCGCCCTCATGCGGCAAAAAAATACGGCGTATTGAAACAGATGCATTATAGGTGCCCATGGTGCATTGTGAATAATAAACATGTCCGGGCCGTACGTTACGGTGCGTACGTGTGGACAGGATGCTCCAACGATTGTATACAAAGAAATGGCATATAAATCCATCTTCCCTTCTATGATTTCAGGTTTATAATATGGTTAATGGGTTACGCGGAACTTTCTTTTCTTGAACTATGATTGGTTAATTATTGAGTTGCGCGCTGCCACTCTTCTTGACCAATCAGTAGAGCGCTTCAATGAACATGAACGGCCTTTTGATACTTTATTGGCTTATTGCCAGAGAAAAAGCCTGGCCCCAAAAATCCCTGTACTGCATGTCGGTGCCCAAGACGCGTACGGATGTCGAAATGTACATAAATTATATGCGACGACCGTCTTATACTGCATGTAGTCTACGCTTTAAGAAAGACTAGCTCGTGAACGAGAATAATGGAATGACATACGTATGACGTAACTATTAACAAATATCGTTCTCCTTTTCCCTAATTTGAAAAGTCGTTCACATTTTGTAAAATGAAATGAAAAATCGTATTTAATTAAAGGAATCGTATATGTTTGGTATTTACTCCAAAAATTAATGGCAATACAAACTTATTTGGTAAGAAGTACAGCAGCTTTGGATAGTATAATGCATTTTTAGAAACTGTTTACTTCGAAGTACTGCGGTTATGGAAAAAGATATAACTTTTTATCCCCAACAATTTGAATCTGAGAAGCGTTACTGCAGTGACGTTTCTCAGATTGTGTATTCCAATGCAGATTATTCTTCCTGCGTGGACATAACCGCTCCAGATTTTCGGCCATATCTCAAAATCGCTAACACCTTTTGAAATGAAATTTGTACAGGTTAGTTTTATTGTATATAACTATATAGGATTGAAACAAACAGTGGGTTCCAATTGCCAAACGTATACGATCCCTTTAAACTTGATTATGTACCTTTTAGTTAAAAAAAAAAACAGCGTCAAAACAAAGTATTTTAAGAAAACTACTCGCTATACACGTTGAAGCTCCTATTCGATGTGCCGGGAAGTACGGTTTCTCGTAAAGTCTCGTATATTCTCGAGGTCAACTTGCACGCTCCGAGGCCGTGTTCGAATTGCTGGCTTTGGTTTTGACTTCGGCCGTCGCTATGCTGTTGCTATGAGCGGTCATTGTCCGGCGTTAGCAACAGCCGAAGTCACAGCCAAAGCCAAACATTTCAACATGGACTTATTCTCTGAGAGAGCAAGTTTTACTGCACCACACAATATAAGCCACTTCGACATTCCAACTGCGCATGTGCAATATTCAACAATTTTTCTCTTGGGATAAACACGGCAGACAAATGCACACAAGGCTATTTTGGACGTGGTAACCGAATCCGTATTTTGTGCATTTTCTTGTGAAATCGAAAAGACGATGGGAACTTTGTTCGAACAAAAGTTTGGCCACACAAAACACCTGAAAACACCAAAACGTAAAAAAACATTGAAAGTGTTTTTTGTTGCCTGTAGCGTGGCCGAGCTTCGGTACGTGCTAAGTAACATCCAGGAATTTATCGACATCCCCAAACACGAGGTGGAGGAGATCTGCGAGGAAGCCGACATTACCGGGTCAGGAACGCTCAACTTCGAAGGTAAACTAGGCCGTGTTCGAATTACGTAGCTTACCGGATTGAAATAACACACGTGCCGACAGTAGCGGATGTTACCGCTTAAGCCCTGTTCGCACTGGACTTATGGGCAAACTAACCGAGCCAATGGGTAACTTACCCATTTCAAGACCAGTGCGAACAGCCTGGGTAACTTTCCTCACAGGTAACTTACCCACGCCGCGTGGGTAGTTTAACCGAGCCAAAGGTGCCCAGGAAGATTGACCAGGTCAGTTTAACCGAGCCAGAAAATCCAGTGCGGACGCGACGTCTCGGTTAAATCTTCCATCACCTGTCGAATGACTTGAAGTTGAACGAAGAAAATAATGTTGAGAGCTAGCGTCGGAAAAAGACGATCCGGTCGTCAAGTCGCTGTCATAGGTTAAACAGGGCGCCCTCTTTATTGTTTTGGAGCCAGCTCGGTTAGTTTACCCATGGTCTCGGCAATTCTACCCGCGTCAATTAAATCCAAGTGCGGACGGTGGAAAAATTAACCCATCGGAATGTTACCCGGCGTCATGGTAAAGTTACCCAAAATGTTTATCCAGTGCGAACACGGCTTTAGACTCGTGGCGATTTGAAGGGGACTAATGCTGCGTTCCAATCGCGTCGTGTTTATCGTGTTCACCGTGAATTTCTCCATGTTCACGAGTAGGTTGCGTTCCAAACGCTACTCACCAGGACGCACGCGCACAGTCGAGTTAGTCGTGCGGTAATTAAGGACATTCGTTATCGCGCAAGAACTCGTACGTGAACCAACACGCATGCGCGAGTATTTCATTCCTTTATGAATTATGAAGTCGTGAACATGGAGAAAAAAATCCAACTCGAGTAGTTCACCATTGGTGAACACGAGTTACCAGGCGATTAGAACGCCATTATACGACTCGTGAACTCGTGAACACGATAAACACGACGCGATTGGAACGCAGCATATAAGTCCTGAAATCTCTGATAATGGCATGTTTTGGGTTGTTTACTGAGTCTAATTTAAACATCTGGTTGAAAGGGAACCAGCCTAAAGCCTTACCGTTCCCGAGGAACGACAGCACAACAAATGGTTGTTTACGTTGGACACGACGGAGTACGCATACATTTTTCCCGTCTTGTTTTCAATGTACATGTACGATACACGTTGTCTGTGTCGCATAAATCACACACAGCGCAAATACACGAATGTGGTTCCTTACACGTCCGCATTGATAAGCTATCCCTACGGCTTGAATCACGACTACACCCAACCAGCTCAACAGTTTTTTAGGTCGCAAAAGTTCTGCGCCAGAATAACGTGATAAACAAGCCCAGTTTATAATTAAAGGATGGTTGTGTAGATGTTCATATTCTACTTTTGAATGCTCATTCCGATTAACATCATTTCGTTTAAAACGCGTTTTGTTGCCCAATTAGGCGCTTTCTGGACATAGTACCCCTTCAATGCTGCCAGTTATTAGCCCAGTATATTGATGATGTAACGCACTATTTTACCGTACTGTACAGAATATGCACACGACAGGCTTTGAAATTTATTCGAAGTATAAAAGTTACCGCATTTCTGAGAAAATGAATCCTATTTTTGTTCCTTTACAGAGTTTGCCCTGTTGTTCGAGACGTAAAATGGGACAGCATCACTGACTCAACTTTCTTAGTTTAAAGGGTGTATTCCTTCCAAAAATAAATTATTAAATGAATAAAGAACTACTTTAATTTGTAACTGTACATTTTTAAAAACTTAATTTAACTCATTTTAAGAAGCAAAAACAGAATAAATTTGACATTTTATTTTTATAAACATTTAGGGATTTATGGATTTTATACTATTTTATTCTATTTTAATTCTGGTGGAGTTCTTGTCAACTTTAGGTGCACGGTCAGATTTTCTGTATATGTTGAAGTGAGTTTTGTAATGGCATTTCAAGGTAGGATACAACATTGGTAATTGCTTAAATTATCATGAATTGGTGAATTTAGGGGGTTGTATTTTATAGTAAATATCGTTCAAAGGTAGGATACACCATTGGTAATTGCTTAAATTATCGGGAATGGGTAGATTTAGGGGGTTGTATTTTATAGTAAATTTCGTTCAAAGGTAGGATATACCATTGGTAATTGCTTGAATTATCATGAATTGGTAGATTTAGGGGGTTGTATTTTATAGTAAATTTCGTTCAAAGGTAGGATACACCATTGGTAATTGCTTGAATTATCATGAATTGGTGGATTTAGGGGGTTGTATTTTATAGTAAATATCATTCAAAGGTAGGATACACCTTTGGTAATTGCTTGATTTATCATGAAAGGGTAGATAGATTTTGTTGGGGGGGGGGGAGTTGAATTTTATAGTAAATATTGTTTAACTGACCTTTCCGAAGTATTAAAATCATGGATGCCGAGAAATTGTACATTCAAAAAAATATAATTATACATTTTCGGAACAAATATAGAATATCTAGCGCAGTAATGTTGCTGGGTGTCTACAATCATTATTTACTTTCGAATAAGTAAGATATTTCTTAATAATTCGGTAGTAAAACATATCTGCAAATTGTCCGAAGTTTGACATTAATGGATGCAGAGAAAAAAAGCAAGAAAAACGGCGTTTGTTTTCAAAAGTTTAGTTGTTTACAAGTTTGCAAGAACCATTAGTACAAAGACATATTTTTTGGATTTTTATATTTGTACCGGATTTTTTAAGGGTGTTTTTGTAGTGTTCTGGGTAAAACGGTTGATGTAATGAGATGAATATTTATATCGTTCCAGATGTTAATTTTGCTGTTTTGGTGAAAATAATAATAATAAAGGTATTCATGTGTCATAATTATGTATTTTTGTAGACGTGTTTACTTCACCGCAGGGTTGTAGTCGAGTCCCTGCAAGTCCTTTCACAAGTCCTTTCGTGAAGCCAGTCACAAGTCCCTTCATAAAGGCAGTCACAAGTAACTGGATGAACAATGACAAAGGAATGCTTTTGTCAAAGCTGATTTGAATAGCTTGTGATTTGAATTGGAACTGAAGGACTTGTGATGGACTTGCAGGGAATTACTGGGACTTGCAGGAACTTGTGATTGACTCGACTACATCCCTGCTTCACCGACAGCACTGCTTACATATAGGTTTTCCTTTTAGAACATGTTTCGTTTAAATTCACCAACGTAACACTCGCATTCCGTTTCAACCGAAAAAATAATTTACATGTTTTTTACCAAAGCTTTCAAATTGTTGTTGCTCTTAGGAATATCTGTCATCACAGACCAGACACCAACTCATTTTTATACATAGTATTAATTAATTGATATAAGACGATTTCGGAATGCTGCCTTTTCGGAATAGCGTATAAGCAGCAATAGAGGGCGCCACGTCAACAGCCTGAAGTGAGTTCGGTTGGGCGACGAGATCGACTAGACTTAAGCGTTATTCAATCTAGTTGTCACTCGAACGCTGTGTGATTTGACCACTGACCTCTACACATGGCCCGATCATCATTGTTTCACACTTGAAGTCGGCGCGAACTGGAAGTGCAACATGGCGGACCCACGACGTCACTCTGTGAGCCAATGAAATGTCCAGGTGTAGAGTTCACTGGGTACGGTACGTATGACGTAATGTTTATAAATACAAAATGTATAGAGTAAATCCACAGACCTCTACACCTGGGGTGCGTTCCGCTCAAGCGAACGTTGCCAACGTTGGCCAACGTTAGCGTTGTTCGCGTGAGTGGAACGCAATGTTCGCCAATTATGTTGGCAAACGTTAGCGAAAACGGCGAACGACATTTCGAGCTGTTCGCTGTTGGCCAGTGACGTATTTTAAAGATGGCGGAAAAGTTAGCAGCCGACGGTTTTCTTTTCACGGTTTTGATTTATGTTTCATACACTGAAAATCTTATTGGTCAAAGTTTATCCAACATTGTTAACCAACGTTGGGTCAAATATCAACTGTTCACAAAATTGGGCAAAACTCTAACCAACATTTATTGGGCAATAGGTCTATGCAACTACTGGGTAAAAAATGACAAAACGTGTTGGTGAAAAACATTGTCCAACTATTGGGTAAAAACTAATGACCAACTGTTGGGCTAGTTATTGACAAAAATGTTGGTTAAAAATTACCCAAGAATTGAGGCAGTTGATATTTTACCCAACATGTGGCAATAGTGTTGGTTAAAGACTTTTATCGAACGAGTTGGGACGACTGAAATAATAACAGTTTTCATAATTGTATTCATCCCTTTTTACCTCAATTTTATTCAGCAAATTCATTAAATTAACGCAGTACATACACGTACACACGTAGTATGCAGTTATGGAATACATTGATGTCAAATATCTCCGGGAATGGGGCCCGGAAAGCCTCAATGAAACGTTCTCACTGTAATGTAAGAACTAAGACAGTTGTTTATGTTAACATAGAACTATCCAGGTGCACGGATTGACTTTATCGTTTTCACAAAGAGGTAAATTTTGGGGCGCAGTGGCAACCACATGTAAACATGGTCAAAATTGCAAAAACGGTAATTTTGTACACAATTTGTCTCGTAACCCTCCGGTCTTTGGCCATCGGGTGGATGGTGGGTTACGATTATCGTAACTAGTTCGGCACGAATTTGGAATTGCAGATTAACCCTAACCCTCCTAAATCCTCCAAACTCAATATGATTTTGCACACACCCTATAGGGAGTTAGGAGTACTGTTTCTCTTTGATGAATATGACAAGACAATAATGACACACCTGGCCTGGATGTTAACAGAAACAACATTCTAAGTTCTTACATTACCTAAGAACGTTTCATTGAGGCTTTCCAGGCCCTATTCCCAGAGGAGATCTCCAACATCTGCATACTACGTGCGTACATGGGGGTGTACGTGTATGTACTGCGTACGTACGGTTTGGATGTACAATGTATTATGACCGGCGGTGCGGGAACTTTGCTTTTGTGTTGGTTAAAAACCTAGTAGACTTTGTCCAAGTCCGCCAAATAAGAAAAAAGCAAACAACGGCCTACCATTTTGCAATTAAAATGCAAAAACAATTCAAGTAATGAAAATTACTTTAAAGATAATCTAAAGTACACTTTAATATAAGGTTTAGATGCATATCACTCGTGGCAAATTGCATGCACTTTTTGCCGGTAGATTTAGGCATGGGCAAGTCTATGTTCATGCCGCACTCCCGTTGACCAATTATTGGGTAATACATGTACATTCATTGACCAATAATTTAGTAAAAGACAAAGATATGTGTGGGGCAAATAATAATGTTTACCAACATTCAGCATTTTTGACCAACGAGTGGTAAAAAAGGTTTACCCAACATTATAATTGACCAATAAATTTGCAGTGTACTTTTCGTTATAAACGGTGGGTCGTTTTGAGCAGTCACAGGGATCTATTAAAGAAAAATAATGAGTTGGACAAAAAGCAGCCAACCAAACGATGTCACTGTCACTGGGCGCAGCCATTTTGAAAACGTAGTTTTTAAAATATCGTTCCACTTCAACTAACGCAAACTCAAAACGTAGGCGAACGTTTGCGCAAACAGTTCGCGTAAGTGGAACGCAGCCCTGGACATTTCATTGTCTCACAGAAGTGACGTCTTGGGTCCGCCATGTTGCACTTCCAGTTCGCGCCGACTTCAAGCGTTAGCACAGCAGAATATGGACAATGGTCCGTCCAGGTGTAGAGGTCAGTGATTTACTCTGTACATTCTGTATTTATGAACATTACGTCATACGTACCGTACCCATTGAACTCTACACCTGGACATTTCATTGGCTCACAGAGTGACGTCGTGGGTCCGCCATGTTGCACTTCCAGTTCGCGCCGACTTCAAGTGTGAAACAATGATGATCTGTCTATGTGTTGAGGTCAGTGGGATTGGGGAAGGATTGAAGTGGTTGAAGAGGGGATTGGTGGGGGAGGGGATTGGTGGGGAGGGGAGGGGTGAGGAGGGGTTGAGGAGGGGAGTGGTCTAGTAGGGGGGGGGGGGGGGGGGGGTTGTGAGTGTGTGGGGTAGGAGAGTGACGAAAGTGAGAAAACAAAACACTTTCAGTTTTTGGCCCTCATGTCACACCTTTTGGTCCATTAGTGTGGAAAGGCCCACGTAATAATATAATATTTTAACTTTGGAGGAAGTAATGGAAATACACGTGAAAATATATACATTGGTTTTCGCAATACACGCTGGATTTAGTAAGTCATTGTTACACCCGTGAACTCGTCACGGCTCACTGCACACTTTTAACAAACACCTGCAGTGTGGAAGCAATTGGAAATAAATAAACTTTCCAAAGTCCTCTATGTGCTATTTCTGTCTTCTAGCCAAAGCCCGAGAGTGATGATTATTGATTGGCATTAATTGATACAGGCGCATATACGGCCACATGCACAGATCTGCCATTCTCGAATGTCAACATTTATTTTCTTATCAGCTTCCCGCCAAAACAAGGCAAGCTTGCTAAACGCAAGGGCGACTTGAACATGTTTATCGGGAACTACAAAGGTACAAAATGTTGTACAAAGGTACAACATTTTGATCCGATGACGTGCGTGATCTCAGCCGATAGCTTTCACTTTGGTTGGGAATCAGCGCCATATTTCTACCAGTTGGTCTTTGCATTGTTTTAATGCACACACGTGACATACAAGACTCGATATCTATTGCCGATACGGAGGTTGCGATACAGGTGAGATTGGGTTCATAATTATTGTAAGACAAACGCATTCTTGTAGGTTTTGGTGATACTAAGTTTTACTTGCCACGCCCAGTCATTGCAACTTTTTCCCCCATTGGAATTAAGTGCTACGTCGTACATGTACATGCATGGCCCATGTGTACCGTACCGTGGTACAGATGGCTGACGAGTGCACGTCTGGTTTGGTGTAGTGTACGTTTGCTTATTTTGTTACGGCGGTCACGGGGTTGATAGAGGCAAACAAGTGTCATCGAACAATGTAGGCCCTACTGGAATCGAAAGGCTGGAACTCATAGTTGCGCTCTGTGGAGAATCGATTCTAGCTAAGATTTAGGCTGATAAGTATCGAGGGTATTTTGTAATCTCAGCAGCACTATCACTAAAATATTTTGATTTGTGTCTCAAAGATGCGACCGCGTTAAGAAATAAAATCAAAGTTTTCCGCCTTGTTAATTTTCTGTCCACTTTTTTGTATACGTATGTAACAAGTCATTTCGGGCCCCGTCATTTGTTAAATAAGACCGCTGGATCTAAATTGGCTTTTGGTCCAGTTTCTGGGTGTGAAAAGCGGGGAAATGCAGGCGGGAACTGACGGCCATTCCCAAACTTGAAGCGAGTAAACGTCGATGTCTGTGGTCCGTCCATCAAACTTTATACGTACGTATAAACAGTTACGTATGTGTGTTCTCAATTCTGATTATACCGTGAATATTGTAATTCTGCATTTATTTGACTAATCACGGTTTAAAGGCATGAAAAAGATGTGAATTAATGTTACTTTCGAACAACTTGAGGGACGATTTCGGTAATTGCAAACGATAATAATGTATAGGACGGACGGACACGCACGCGAGTAAAGTGACTACATACGAAACACGGACGGACGGGGCGATGTCTGTCTTTGTACGTACGTAACTCAATGCACGTTGTCGCAGCAGACCATTTTTGTATTTCAGCATGGGCAAAAATCATCATCAACTACTGAAAAATGTCTCAAACTACCTAAAAAGTACAACTTTATTGCCAAATTTGTGTGAACTTACGATGTTAAAATTACCGGGCAAACCACATTTGCTCGCAGTTAACACTGGCCCAGACGCGCAGTAGGATGTGAAAATATTATACCGAATGCAGTGCGGTTTCCTGCAATTATGTATACTAATACTGCACGTGAACCAGCGACGCGGTCATTGATATTATTTTCCCACTGCGTGTCCGGTCGATTGGGTGCCGGGTAGAATGGCACGACTGTGGCAACGTGCAGTGCGCGTGCGCGGTTAGGCCTACGATTAATTACGCACGGCAGGCCTATATATTTGACGTGTGTCTAGCTAAAGACGGAAATCGAGTAAACAGAACGGCCACAAAATACAACTAATAGCAAAATAATAAGATGAACTGAAAAACACTTAGAGAATTATAGACATTTAGTTTTTTGATTTCATAAATCTATGTTTTTAAATTGGGCCTGATGTGCCTGCCCTACTCTAAAATATTATTATAATTATAACTTAATTGTGCAGACCCAGACAGTCTCTCTTATTTATAGATTAGTGGGAAGAAAATACAGCATTTTTTACCTTTTTTTTCATGATTTTTGTCAAACCAATTTCGAAAAGTTTAGATTTTCAACTCAAGGACAGTTGGTCGCTGTTTTCTATGATGGTCCACAATTTCTTTATCTTTTTTATACATTTTTTTTTGGGGGGGGGGGGGGGGCGGCAGGGAAGGGGAGAGGGCGAGGGCGAGGGGGGTTTATTGCAGGTGTTTTTATCTCAATATTAAAGCATATACATAAAATAAAAATATTTTCTGGGTAAAATTGCTTGGCCAGTCATCATGCCACTTTGTCATTGTTTGTCTGTCCACTGTTACATACGTTACTAGACCATTGCATTTTAAGTGAACAGATGCAGGTAAACCTTGTAAAACAAACCTCAAAGTTTATAGGTTTGGGTTGAGCATTCACTTCAATCCTACATTCACATACCGGTAACAAAGGACATTGTTACATTTTATGTTTCAGAATACATGTGTAAATCACAGAAAAAAACATTTTGAACAGTGATGTACAGTATTGACATTTTTTCAAGTACACATACAATTTTGTGAGCAAAATTGAACAAATAGCAAGTTTTTATAAGCAGCCTGCATTGTAATGACAATTTAAACCTGGCATCATATAAGATTTCCCTGGGTCAATTACTACTTTATAAACTATCTTGTAACTCTAACATCATTTGTCCGTCCACTGTTACATACGTTACTGCAACATGGCATTTTAAAGTGAACAAATAATAGGTCCACATATCAACATTTGTACTCGTGCTCCACTTTTTAGGGTTCTGTCCATTTAGTTTACAGCCTGATCAAACTGATTCAGTGTTTATGCATAACAGGTCTAGAGTTTCCCTAGAAAAACAAACGTTTAAGTAAGCTTCTGTGAACTGAATGATTGCTATGAAAAATTAATCCTGCAACAAATGGTAATTCTTGAAAATTCTTTATTGTAACTGTGTTAGTTTCTTATACATGAACAGGGAGAGCAGGGGTAAACTTAAAAATGGAACAAATGAAGCCATCTGGTGTGGCTTTTTATGGCACTTTGTCTGTCCCCGTTACATACGTAATACACTTGCACTCATGACATTCAAGTAACTGTATAATATAAAGTAAGCTGAATGTCACTTATCCAGCTGTATTGGATTTATAAAGAGTGCTGCTTAAGGGAGTTACAAAAAGTGGAATTAGAGAAAACAAAACACTTTCAGTTGTTGGCCCTCATGTCACACCTTTTGGTCCATTAGTGTGGAAAGGCCCATATATGTAATAATATAATATTTTAACTTTGGAGGAAGTAATGGAAATACACGTGAAAATATATACATTGGTTTTCGCAATACACACTGGATTTAGTAAGTCATTGTTACACCCGTGAACTCGTCACGGCTTACTGCACACTTTTAACAAACACCTGCAGTGTGGAAGCAATTGGAAATAAATAAACTTTCCAAAGTCCTCCATGTGCTATTTCTGTCTTCTGGCCAAAGCCCGAGAGTGATGATTATTGATTGGCATTAATTGATACAGGCGCATACGGCCACACAGATCTGCCATTCTCGAATGTCAACATTTTCTTATCAGCTTCCCGCCAAAACAAGACAAGCTTGCTAAATGCAAGGGCGACTTGAACATGTTTATCTGGAAGTACAAAGGTTCAAAATGTTATACAAAGGTATACCATTTTGATCTGATGACGTGTCTCAGCCGTAGCTTTCACTTTGGTTGTAAATCAGCGCCATATTTCTACCAGTTGGTCTTTGCATTGTTTTAATGCACACACGTGACATACAAGACTCGATATCTATTGCCGATACGAAGGTTGCGATAAAGGTGAGATTGGGTTCATAATTATCGTAAAGACAAACGCATTCGTGTAGGTTTTGGCGATACTAAGTTTTACTTGCCACGCCTTGTCATTGCAACTTTTGTTCCATTGGAAGTGCGCAGTCACTGCCAATGCTGCGTCGTACGTACATTGCCAACGTGTACCGTGGTACAGATGGCTGAGTTAGTGAGGTGGATTAAGGAAAAAATCGTTACACGGTGGACAAAAGCACCATTTTTTCACCAAAGTATCAGTTTGACCCATAGATTTCAAAAAAGTCATGCTCCAAAAAATCTGAGAATTGTTAACCTTGAATTACGTCATTATGACGTCATAACCTCTTGTTATGTAATAAAGCAAACGCAAATGCCATGGTGGGATTTCTACATGCCAAAATTATGTTTCTGAGGTCAAGGAATTCAATGAGGGTGGTATTAGTTTGTAAAAAATTAATATCCTTTATGGTGACTACATGTATATTGATGTAAATATGACGTCATCATCGTCAATACTACACAAATAACACAAAATTTGAAAAAAACAGATTTTATTGCCGTTTTTTCACCAAAATGCTATTTTTTGTGTGTTCAAAATGGTAACAGTATAATTACCGTGGCACTGATCTACAAGATACCATGATGTCATTATGATATAATAAACAATAACTATCAACCAAAACAATAACACATTAACACAATGAAACACAATGATTCTGACCGGATATAGGTTATGACAGGATATTTATTATATTGGATAGCGCATATAACAGTTGGTTTGTGTAGACGAGGGATTATAGTGTGTTACCATTTATTTAACTGCATCTTACAGTTACAGTTAATAGGTTTTTTTTACAGTTTATTACCATTAACCACCTACTTAAAGGGGCAGGATCGTGTTTATTGGGAAGCAGCGTAATCATACATGTCACTCAAGGTTTTTTAATTTTTAGAGCGATTCTCGGTCACCTGGGAAGGACATTAACGTGAAGGACGTGTAATACTGGGTTTTGTGGAATTTTCTTTCTTTTTCTGTGAGGCTATTAGGTTTTTAAATTATAATGGAGTGCTTTTGCAAGAAGGTATAGCACAGAGAAACCGGTTTATGCAGGCATACCTCAAGGAATGATCAGTTAATTTTTTTATTTTTTTTATCAATTGCAGAGTTAGCTGCAGTGAATCAGAACTCATTTTATGTGGGGAGGAGAGGGTGTTTATGGGAGTTTTCACAAGTCAGAACTTTTTCTCATCGTTTTCGTTATTTTTTTGGAGATGCTGAAGCAGTTCTGCTGCGTAAGGTATCATTGGATTTTAGGTAGTGGCTGGTCTACAGAGATAAATCTGCATAATTTATTGTGTGCTGGTATGCCAGCAGTGGGGTTGCGTAACTATCCCGCCCAGAGCGTAATTCCTAATTTAATTTTTTTTTCAGTGATATACGCTTCATGGGAGGTCAGTTCAGGCCACTTTTTTTCAGCGAGATTGCAGTCTGTAGGAATGGTGGGGGGGGGGGGGGGGGGGGGGTGTTTCGTGTACAAGTTTCAACAGAACCCCTCTGTGCTTTTCGTTATTTTTTTGAGACGCGGAAGAGGTTCTGCTGACAAGTATCATATGGATTGTATTTGTGACTGTTCTGCCGAAGATAAATCTGTAATTGTACGTTAACTATTGGGTATGCTAGAAAGTGGCTGTTTGACTGGTCTCTCCAGAGCGTGATTTTTAACTCTTTTTTTCTTTTTTTCCCGTAAGACACGCATCTGGGGGTCAGTTTTAGCCACCTTATCCCTGCTAGATGACTGTCCGTGGTTGGAGTTCGTGGACGGGCAAATACATCAACGTCTGCAGGCCAATTGGGTTAGACATTCCCTAAAAGCGGGAGTTTCAAACCCTGTCTCTGGTTTTGGCGACGCGATGACTGGTTTGTGTATTGCCACAGCGGTCCCTTTGTTTTTAGTTCACACAGTGATTGATTTTTACCGGTGATAATATGCCGTCCCCTCCTTTCTCCTTTTTTGGAAGGGGAGCAGGGCATATTTTCTGTGCTATATCATGCACGTCATCAGCCACCTTCTTATAGTTCATTTTACTTTCCTTGTTTTTATTTGTGTGTCGGTTTATTATGACGCATGGCAAGGACACGGGGGGGGGGGGGGGGGGGGGGGGGGGGGGGGGGTTGACTTATTTATTTTGTTTTAGTCTTGAGATCCATTTCTTTGATGATGATGATGATGATCATGCATTTGTAAAGCGCCATCTATCTAGTTGCCTATTCCGAGGCGCTGCCAGGAACACCGGGGCGAACCCCTTCTCTTAGCGAAGAGTGTTACTGGGTTCTTTTACGTGCATTACACAACGCACGGGACCTACAGCTTTACGTCCCATCCGAAGGACGAAGCAATAGTGGTTTAATTGCCTTGCTTAAGGACACACGTGTCGACACCGGGACTCGAACCCACACTCTGCGGAACAGAAAACCGAGTTCTTAACCGCCCGGCCACGACACTCCATTGTTTTGTTCTTTCAATAGTTCCAATATAATTTGCAGATTCTCCTCATCAAGATTTTGTTCCTCTTGGTTGGATTGTGGAGACGCTTTAGTCCTAGATCGAACACGTTCATCTTTTATGTTTTTGTGCCGTTTGTATGCCAGGATGGGTTGGGTATCAAATAGCCTATTCAGATATTCGTTTTCGCTAATCAAGGGCCAGTGCTTGAGGATAGCCCGTTTCAGGGCTGGGTGCGCGACATGTGGGTAGTATGGTAGGACGAACACCAGTGGGATATTGTTTTTGTTTTTTCACGCTTAGGGTCCGCGGGAGTCTTTCCCCTTTGAGAAAGGAGAGCTAGGTCTTCGTTTGTGTATCCGCGCTGTCTGTGGTTTGGTCATCATAGGACATTTTCGACACCAGTTGCCCAAGAAACAGTTTACAAAGTTATATATGGCAATTGCATTGTCCAGTCTGAAACTGAAACAAAACCATTTCAATCCAAAACCGAGTTATAATTACAAATGTTACTAACATTGGTCTGCTAGCCATCACAACCATGAGCTGAAATTGAAACATGTTAAAATATTTGAATACAAACCACTAATTTTCCCACGGTGATGATGATGTATTTTATACCATCATATGCTAATATAGACAAATTTAATACAAAAATGATGAAACTGTTTGTTTCAGCGCAACACAAACGTTGCCATGCGATTCCTTGGCCTTTGATACATATAATTCGCTACTAAAATCACTTGCCTCGGCATTATACAACTAAAAACATGCCGTTTTAAGGAAATGGCGGCCATTTTGAATATATTACGTCATAATTAGGTCAAGGTCATTGCAATTTTTTTGGAGCATGGGATTTTATTAATCTACATACCCATAGGAGTCTTTAAAAAAAAATTGGTGCTTTTGTCCACCGTGTCACGATCTTCGTGTTTTTTGTCCTTAATCCACCTCACTAAGTGCACACAAACACGTCTGGTTTGATGTAGTATACGTTTGCCTATTTGTGACGGCGATCCGTACAGACAGGGATTGATAGAGGCAACAATATTTTCATCGAACAATGTACTGGAATCGAAAGGCTTGAACTCATTATAGTTGCGCTCTGCGGAGAATCGATTCTAGCTTAGATTTCGGCTAATCAGTATCGAGTGTCGATATTATGTTGAAATCATTTTAGTCGTGCACACGTCACCACCGCGACTAAGCCAATTTCCTGTATCTATTTCGATACTTGATTTATCGAGGTGAAATTAATCGTGACCGAACATTGCACTTAAAACACACAGTCCCAGTCGGCAAAACTATATGTTTAAAAAAACTCGTGTCTTTGCGAGGTAAAATGAAACACCCAAACACGCACTTCAAATGGTCACGTGTTTAACAGTAGTTTCAGACACGCATATTACATTGTAATACGTCTAGAACACATTTGCAACACGTGTTTGGATATTTCATTTTACCTCGCCAAGCAAGACACGCGTTTTTTCTTATTTGTTAACCCGTGTTTGAAACATAGTTTTGTCGACTGGAGTGTTGCTAATTTCCCGGCATTATCTTGTTTTTCTAGTAGAACATTTGTCATCAGTTACATTTAGTCATGATTTGCAATGCGTACAACCCTTTAATACAAATATTTTCAAACCTGGGGTTCAAACAAGGAACAGTATTGCCGACGATTCTTTGCAGAAGGTCACAATAAAATGTCAATCTATTTGAAAACATTTCCCCCAGTTCAGTACTATAGACATGACGACCTTCAACTTGACAACCGTTCTGACTGCATCCATCACCGCCCTCACGCCTACACCTACAGGATCAGGATTGACTGATGGACAGTGGGCACTCGCTGTTGGCATCGCTGGTTTCCTTGTCACCCTGTGTGAGTACATGTATGATTGGATATTAGTCCAGGAAAAATAAGTTTTGACCTCAAACAAATTGCAACAAATTGTTTTTCACCACAGTGCACTTCTATAAGGTCCCTAGAATAACATACTAAAAGTCTACAAAAATCCAAGAGGTGGAAATATGTCTAATTTGCATAAATCTTTAATCCCTGCCGTGTAGTATGTTTATTCCCATATTTGGGTATATACTTTATTTTTATTTTTTGAAAAGTTTATTTTGTTGATTCTACTTACATATCCTTACTTCAATAACATTTGCTAAAGCATATAAGTAACTGAATAACTATGAGAACATAGTAATTATCCAAAATGACAACTTTGTGAACCCATAAATGTGCGCACACTATGTCTCCAGATATCATCAAGTAGTCAGTATTGGTGAGCTTCAAATTCACCAAGTTGCTTACTGGCACAGTTATCATATCGTCGCTGGTCGCACGAAGTGACCTATCTCAGACTTTTTCAGTTATTGTTATTTCGAGAAAAACGCGTTTTAATTTTGTCACTATCTCCTTGGTTCCTGTAACAGAAATGAGAAACACTGAAAGTTCGCAGTTAACCTCAAACTTCTTAAGTGTATTTAACCCAAGTAGAACGTAAGGCTAAGGGCCAAGTAAGGCCCAAGTAAAAGTTAAGCAGCCCTAACGACATCCACATTCCCTAACCGTATGCCACGCTTATGTTCAGCTTATGCAGTGATTTAAAACTGCATGTCGAGCTATTTCATCATTACAGCTACATTTCATATGGGCCTTTCATATTTCATATATATTTCATAAAAACACAATACTTACGCAAAAACCACAGGCAGGCATCAAGCTTGGTGAGCTAGGCTGAGTGTTGTACCAGCGCCGGCGCTAGCGCGCGCCGAGTGGAATCGACTGATTCCTAGCGTTATCCACACACACAGTTACTGTGGAACGAATGTATTGCAACGTCTAGAAACCAGACGACCGTCCTTGTAAATAACTATTCGCTTGTTATTTTGCAGAAATAGTTTTTAAGTGAAAGGTGTAACTTTATTTTCATTTGCAGAATTTGTTAAAGGGGTAAATATTTTATTTAATATTGGTATTTACCATTTAGCATTTTCGAAGGGAAAAGGGGCACTGATGAAATTATATAATCTTGAAACTTTAACATGTGTCACTTCGTGAGACCAGCGTATTCGGTTTAGTGGTAGGAAGTGACCTATCTGGATGTGTCACTTCGTGAAAATCTAATTCTCATTTTTTCGGTAGTGTCGTTTTTAAATATTCAAAATTTGGGTCAAAAACGTTGATTTTGAGAAAAAAGAAGAAGATATTTGGAAAGATCTTAATCTAAAGAATAAAATTCGACCAAAAAAAAAATCGACAAAAATATGAGTTAGGTCACCACAACGATATTAAAACCTTATGGAAAATCATCAAACAATGATAACATTGTGATATTTAGCCCAGCAAACAAAAACTGATGGAAAATGGTGTGTCTATAAATTGGGCTAAAAAGTAGTTAAAGGGTTGCCTAACATGGTTTAAAATACATTTTAAAGTAGATAGGATTATTGTTAGCAACAACATTCTTTAATTTGGGGGGTTTCCTTGAACTTGTTCAAGTCTCTCACCTTAGGCAACCCTTCACCTACTTGTTAGCCCAATTTAGGGACACGTCATTTTTTCCCAGTTTTTGTTTGCTGGGCTAAATATCACAATGTTATCATTGTTCATATGGTTCATTGTTCAGAGGTCAACAAAACAAAATTATGTATTTTGCCTAGACTAATATGCCTGATAAGCTGCGTTCATTATTTACCCCCTCCACGTCAAGAAAGTGAGTTAGGGAGTCACTAACGACGCCATCTTGCTTGGAGCAAGTTCGAGTGCCGCTGGTATTTTTTTCTGAAAAAAAAAACAGTTCTAAGCTAATATCTCAGAAAGGAATTAGTTTGAATTTTTGTGAAATAATGTTGGCTAACTCTGTAGTAAAACACCGTCTTGCAATTTTTTTTGTAACAACTGTGCTCTCCTCCCCCTCCCCGGACAAACCATTCGAAGGTCAATGATGGATGGTTTAATATCCCAAGATGAGATTTGCAAAGATTTGGTCGAGTATATTAAAAACAATTAATAGAATATACAAACAAACATTTGTATATGGAAATGTCTGAAATTGATGATTTGTTTCTTTATAATTTACGCGGTTCCGGTCACTTCCGGACAGATAATCCGAATAGCGTTTGAGCTAAAATTCCTGGCTAAATATATTGGCCTTTTTGCTGTTGGTAATAAACTTTTTTGCAATTTTGTCTTTTAGTACGAAATGTTCTAGACAGATTTATATCCGGATAGATAATCCAAGAAACAAAAAGGACTACAATCCCGAATCGGGATAAATATACATGTAAACAAAGATAAATACATGTATATATCAATTAGTTGTTAAATGTATAAATCTGAATCCATGTTTTACTATTGGATTGCTATTTTATAGCTTCTTTCTATGTTACAATTTGATGAATTTTGTAAACTAACGAACCTCAATTAATTGTATTAATTGAGGTTGTCTCAATAGAATAAAACTGTTTATAATATTTAATTTGAAGGATTCCGGTTCGGGTTATAGTAGAGCATTGATAGCATTATGTAAAAATAAAACCATCCTTTCTAATAGAATAGAAGTATTGTCACCTTATTTGCTGGCGAAACACAAATGGTACATTTGATTATAACCTGTTGATGAGTATTTACTGAATAATGAAATTTTCGTTCTATTTCAGTGGCATTTTTCTTTGGTACTGACGTCATTGGTAGGTGGCGGGAGCGAAGGAGAGAAGGTATGCATTAGTTAATTACGACTACGCCCAACCACTGCCTGGTAACCTGTTTAACGTTTAAAACCGGGCTCATGCTTAATGCCAATACGAATCTGAATGCAATGTAAATGTTGCACTACAAAGAATTTGCTGCAACATTTGCCGCAGTTGACATGGGTTTAACTTTTCCGAATTCGCAGCGCGAACGCTCAGCCCTGACGTCATAGATTCGCGTTTTGAACTCGTGTGAAAACCGGACTCCTGTTACCTATAAAATGGTTGAACCCTATCACGTGACCGGTCACGCTCCTAATTATCTTCACTTTAAACATGCGCAATGTTACCAATGAACCCGCATTTTTTGGGGGAGTCTGACTATTTTGTTAACTGAATGGCGAATCTGTACGTCAGTGGTGATTTCTTGTCAACATTCGCGGGACGGGGAAACCAGCAACTTGGAATATTTGGAAGGGAGGCCGGGGGGAGGGTCGTTTGACTCTAGATGGAGCTGTTCTCATAATGTAGGTACACGTAGTTACGCCAATTTCTCTAATTTGTGTTTTATAAACAAATCAGTATTTTTGAAAAAATAATCGGTATGACAAAAGTGATGCATGTACTGTGTAGTTCGCGGCTGGGGATCCTGGAAGGCGTAAAATAGGAGGGATATTCCAATTGCGTGACTGAAAGAGACAAATAATCAACACAAAAGACTGTATAGGGACGCGGCTTGGCCACTCCCGTCTGCTATTTGTTACGAAAAGCCCCAGTCAAGTAATTTGAATGCGACCTAACTCTTAGATGTCACGTTTTATTCAGAACGGAGAGATGGCAGCGGGGAAGAGATACCATTGACAACTATGCCTACTGATTCAGAAGGTAAATTCACACGCAGAAAAATGGACACATAATTATTATTTAAGAAGTATCTGTTGACGGCCTGGGTTAAAATTATCCCCGTATAAAACCACACTTTGGAAAAATCACGACTAAATACTTTACCGATTGTTTCTCAAACACTCTACTTCTATTAATCTTGGACTTTTTCAATAAATGAATTGCAGACGAAACAGAACCATCCGTTTACTATGTTTTGACAGAATTTTGTTGTATTACTCTTCACATCTGAAATGAGTCAGCCAGGATACAGTACGACAAGGGATGCTATAGACTCGATATTCCAACTCAACTTGCTGACGATAAGTGTGAGCTAAAATTAAAATACCCGATTAACATGGTTTGAATTCGATTTGTCCTTTTGTTACATTAGAAACGAGTCCGTCGAGTGGGAGAGGACCAGGATGCAGTACGAGACAGGAGACTCGACTCGATGACCCAACTCAACTTGCTGCTGATAAGTGTGAGGAGGCATTAAAAGTCATCTACAAAAGCACAGGTAGCTATGTGCAGATGCTTCCATGGGTGGATGATGACCAAAAACACATCATGGACATCTACACAAAGCTACAATTGGAAAAAGGTGATATGGATTTGAAGGGAGAGGTGAAATCGTATTGGGATATTTTCAAACTCAAAACAAGAGAGGGCCATCCAATTATACGGGCAATTTTAAGCGGAGGGGCTGGTCTAGGGAAAACGACTCTCCTCGATAAAATAGCTTACGATTGGGCTCGAGGCACTGTTGCTGCACTGACAAAATACAAGCTTGTTTTTGTGTTGAAAATGCGTTCCCTGAAACAAACGTCGGATGTGATAGATGCACTGTTTGATCAGTTGTTAGATAAAGAGACCATAGACAGGAAAGACTTGGAATCCTTCATTGCAGCCAACCCTGACGACGTGTTGTTTTTGTTAGACGGTTTTGATGAATTCGGGTCGACTGAGCTTGATGAGTCGGAGTTCGGTTCGATTCTTAAAATGCTTAATCGAAAGGGAAAGTACGCAAAATGCAGTGTTCTTGTGACAACCCGCCCCTCACACTATGACAAGCTGGTAGAAAACACTTTGATGCAGAGGCCGTTTGCTCGTGTGAATGTTTTAGGGTTTAGCGAGGACGATGTTAAGGAATATGTGCACAAATTTTATTCAGGAGAATCATCCAAAGCTGATGAACTTTTTGAGAGAATTGTATCCTCTAATGTTTTATTAGATTTGGCCAAAAGTCCCATGCTGTTGTTATTGATGTGCTTGTTAGGGGAAGATAATTATACACTCCCTGACACCATGTTTCACCTTTATAATGAGGCACTGCGTTACATATTTAAACGTAAAACAAACGAAATGTCAGAAGAAGAGATTTCAAGGCTAGTTACTGCTATTGGAAAGGTTGCTTTACGTGGTCTACTTTCTTCTGATCAAAAGTTATCATTCCTAGAGGGGGATTTTGAGACAGATGTGCTTCAAAAGGCCTTACGAGCTGGTATCCTCACCAGCGAGCGAGTCCGGAAGGGGATCGACACTTCCAAACCCGTTTATTTCATTCACAAAACGTTTCAAGAATTTTCCGCTGCGATATACTACCAGAGTTTAACATCGGAAGAAGAAACGCATGAATTTGAAACGTTCTTTCTCCAAGTGTCTGATTTAGCTGGGTTTGAATATCTTCTGCGTTTTTGCTGCGGTGACAGTGAGGGGCCACGGACAAATTCAATTTTGCAGATGTTATCGCATAAAGTCACAAATGCATGCGATCTATATGATCCAGCCATACAAGTAGCCTTGAAATGTTACTTTGAAAGTCAGAGCAAGACATTGCCACCGTTGGAGTTAATTAATTCCGTTATTGATTCAAATCTACATATTGGTGTTCCAGGGAGTGATATATTGACATCGTTTATGTACTTCCTAAACAACGTTACTGATGACCAGAAAAGGGGTGGCGGAAATACTTTCCTCGAAAAGATACATACATTAACAATGAATCTTCGCAGCTTTCGACAGTTGGGTACAGAATACGTGAATTGTATGAACAGAATGACAAATCTTCAAAGAATTAATGTAAGTGACCAAAAAGCTAGATTTCCAGGCACAAATATTTTTCCTGAAGACTGTACATGTTTCCTTTTGTCTCTACGTCTGGAAGAAATGACGCAGCTTCAGACCGTGACCTTCGATGATTGCGGCCTAACAAGCAGTTGCATAGAGCACATTGGGCAACTGGGTAATCTACCCAACCTTTTTGAATTGAGTCTGTCTCACAATGAGACCCTTGCTGGATCAGGTCAGTCATGGTCTCACTTGAAGAAAATCAAAAGCCTCAACAAACTAGTCTTGAGTTCCTGCGAATTGAAAAGTGATGACTTGGAGCACATTGCCGAGGCGCTGAGTAATCTGCCCAACCTTGTTGAATTGAATCTGACTTACAACGATACCCTTGGTGGATCAGGTCGGTCATGGTCTGTCCTGACAAAAATGAACCACCTGGGAATGCTTTTTTTAGCGGGCTGTAATTTGACCGCTGACGATAGGGCAGAAATCACCAAAGCAGTGAGTCAAATGACCAGCCTGTATGTGGTACATCCATAATAGGCTCCGTACATGCAGCATTTTGAAAGTGCTTGAATCGTGCGCGTTTGCGTGTACATAACTTCACTGCAGGATGGCATTAAACAATATTCTACTGACTTGGTATATCGGCAGCTAATGTCAGAAATGACTTCCCTAAGATAATTGATCATGAAAGTCTCTTTTCATAGTTATATTCAGTACACAGACGCGGTCTCAGAGAACAAAGGACTAGAACAACTTTGTGATAGTTTGTGATGAAACAACCGTTAAAACCCAACGATTGCCAACTTTTCAAAAACAATAAAAACACGGTTCCAGTTTTTTCACCACCACTAACTTTTTCTCCGTCAACTTTTGGCCCCTCGTTAAACGACAAGTTCTTTATTACGCCATGCGGGTCGCTTTTCACGGATCAATTCTCTCGTAATTTTAAACATGCATATTTTGTCTCACTTTATCCGCCAAAAATGGAGTGATTTACATACAATGTCAAGTAAGTAGACCCTCGAATAAATAGGAATAACATGCGTTTCAAGAAACCCCATATTTTCAAAAAGTTAGGAGAAACCTAGAATTCGGATTTCTGCAGCACAATCAAAAGTACAGATTTAAAACCTGAGCTTATTACGGCCAAAAGGTTCGATCTTCATTGTGATTTCTGACCAGAGAAGTGAGTTGTGTGGGTCTGGAGGGGCAAGGAACGAGAGCTGCGTTGTTGAAAAAGAAAAGTATGACTGACACAGATCTGACAAGATTATTGAGAAATAAACCGAGACAAGATGACGTCATGGTTGGTTTACACTCGAAATATTGACTTAAAATTTTGACTTGCAAAAACAGTCCCCAAGCGTACCCTAGCTGAATTCGGCTTTTGGAAGATGAACATCACACAAGCTAATAAACCACAGCCGACGTAAGCTGGGCATAAATACAGAGTCGATTGAAAATTGCCAAACCTAAGAACCCTTGTTATACTTCTGATATTACCCGAGATAACAATCCTGCTGGAATTCCCGCCAAGAATTGGACGACCCTCTTGTAAAATTGTAAATAAATACTGTGCTGTTGTCGATTTATATTCTGTATAATATAAGCTGCATGTGTTTTGTGTTTATTGCTGCGTGCATCGAACCAGTAACAGTGTCATGTGATGCAAAATGTGTGTAATGTATAAGTTATGTATAAAATAAGACATTGTACTGAAAATGGGATTTTATTTGTGATTAATTGAACATCAGATGTTCCAGTTTATGGAAGTGGCTAGTTTATATTATCTTAAAGGGAGGATACACCATTTGCAGATATCGAAATTGTTTACTCTACCGAATTATTAAGAAATATCTTACTTATTTGAAAGTAAATAATGATTAACAGATATTTCCATTTTTGTTGATCGCTGCTCTCTAAGTACATGTAATAATAACATCACCAATGACGTTATTTGCTGGTTAAAATGCTTTTCAAATATTCACGACTACAGTTTTTAAAATGTAGTTTGTCATGTAAAATTAGTTACTAAACAATGGAGAAATTGACTGGCTTAAATTATCTTAATTAAGCGTTTTGTAATAGTGTTATCACACTAAAGGTACAAACATAAATATCTAGAGCGTTTAAATGTCGGTTTTACATACAACATTTATATATATTTTTTGTATGAAGTTTCACAGTTTTAACACAGAGACTAGTGTATATTTACAACTTTGTCGGTCACTCTCTGTTGAGTAATTTACACCACAAATGACGTTTATTTTCTGGTCTTTAAAATGCTTTTTAAGCGGTGACGTACGTGCAACTATAGTTATCTATGTGATCGCTTGGAGTTTATAGCATAAAACCTATCGAAGATATTTCAAAGGAACCAAAATAAAAATGTCTTGTCAACATTTGTATCTCTTTAATGTTCTGCTCATTCCATCGGTTTTCTCTGTCATTTCGTTTTGTTTCATTTCCTTTATTTAATCTCACCGTTCAGTTTAAAAGTTTAAAAGTCTTCTTTGCTCATCAAAATATAATACCTGCGTGAAATACGGACTATTCATCAATACCTGGGACAATTTAGCCCTCTAACGCAGTAGCGTATTCAAGAGTGGCGTGGGAGGGCGGGGCCCACCCCCCACAAATCCCCCCACAAATCCCCCCCCCCCCGCAAAAATCTGGGTATCCCCGTTTTCTTCCTAACCGAGACTCAACAGACCATATAAGCTAGTGCTATGTGCATTTAAAAAAAAATAGAATGTACATAATTTCTGTTGCTGTCATTTTCAGAAATGGATGGATTGAGGGCGGGGAGTATGTTATAGCAAATATTAATTGTTACACTGACTTTGTTGACGTTTTGGGTTCGTAGATGCTTGGAAAATCAACAAAAACCAATCATGTAAAATCTCGTTGCTGCGAGACCGTCAATTCGCTGCAAATAAAACGTCGCTGTTCGCCTCATTATCGAATGTATTGTGGCGGAACCGGCAGAGGACCTTGATGGGGACTCGTCTCAGGTTTCGCCTGCGAACGGATACGGTTAGCTTAACGGATACGTCATCAATTTTCGCGGACTTATGACGTCACAGTTACTCACTATCGCTAACCGTGTACAAGGCACGGGTATCTCGCTCGCTACACGTAAGTATAAAACGCGTACGGATAGCTACACGTACGCGTACGCCTATCCGTTCGTATGCGAAACCTCTCTATTATCACAGGACTCCAACCAACTCTTAATTATCCAACAAATATATTTATTAGCCTCGCGCAAAGATGAGCGGCTATCCAAACGCAAGGGAAACAATTAACGAACGGCGGACTTAGCCTAGGGGAAGCTCGTTTGGTGGAAATATACCACCGTTTTATGATCGAGTGATTAACTTTATGTAATATAACAGAGCCCTAATTAATTGATCCTAATAAACCTCACAATGCAAATAAACCTGACACTGACAAGTATTCCAAAGACGATAAATAATTGGTGTTATTCTCTTCCTGATTGAATGAATAATACACAAATAGTTATACACAATAATCCTCGTTGGTATATGATAAACCTCACATGAATAGAAATAGGGTCTACTGCACCCTTTAAGATGAACTTGACTTTGAGTGTAACGGGGCCTAAATTAATATGCCTTGGCTTATACCATTTAAATGTTATAGAGCATACACCTCTAACAGTTAATACAATTATAATCCTTATAAGTAAACACAAAGTAAGACAGGGTAATGAAATACCAAGGAGCCTCCTTGGTATTTCATTACCCTGTCTTACTTTGCTGAGCAAAATGCGCTACGGTGATTGGTCGCTGGGCACTGCTGATTATCTATGCAGTTACCGGGCAGAAGCTACGCGCGTCACTGATTATTTATAGGACGACTAGACTCGAACACGAGTCGGTGTATACTAATACACATACCCTGTTTCGTCACAATATGCTGCGACCTGACTAGGAACAAACATAATATTTCCGCTAGCAAATTAATTGTGCACATTAATTGATGTCGAAGAACCTTTCCAACAGAACGACGTAAATTGTCTTCATTTTTGCCTTTTACTCACCCGCCCCCAATACATGTAATAATATAATATTTTAATTTTGAAGGAAGTAATGGAAATACAGGCGTAAAAATATATACATTGGTTTTTACGCTACACACTGGATTTAGTAAGTCATTGTTACACCCGTGAACTCGTCACGGCTTACTGCACACTTTTAACAAACACTTGCAGTGGAAGCAATAAAGGGGTTGCATTGACGTCACGCGCGCTACGCGTACGCGCTAATCGCACGTACAACCGGGCGGAGCGGTGAGGTCAAACAAAGTGTGTTTGACCTCACCGCTCACCCTCACCCCGGTTGTACATGCGATTAGCGCGTATGCGTAGCGCGTGTGACATCATATGCATTAACTTTATTGCAAACAAATAAACGTTCTCTATATAAAGGTCATCTATGAGCTATTTCTGTCTTCTGGCCAAAGCCCGAGAGTGATGATTATTGATTGGCATTAATTGATACAGGCGCATACGGCCAAACAGATCTGCCATTCCCGAATGTCAACATTTTCTTATCAGCTTCCCGCCAAAACAAGGCAAGCTTGCTAAACGCAAGGGCGACTTGAACATGTTTATCAGGAAGTCCAAAGGTACAACATTTTGATCTGATGACGTGTTCTCGGCCATTAGCTTACATTTTGGTTGGAAATCAGCGCCATATTTCTACCAATTAATCTTTGCATTGTTTTAATGCACATTCGTGACATACAAGACTCGATATCTATTGCCGATACGGAGGTTGAGATAAAGGTAAGATTGGGTTCATAATTATTGTAAGACAAACGCATTCTTGTAGGTTTTGGTGATACTAAATGTTACTTGCCACGCCTAGTCATTGGAACTGTTGTTCCCATTGGAATTAAGTGCTGCGTCACACGTGCACACAAACACGTCTGGTTTGGTGTCGTGTACGCTTGTTTATTTTGTGACGGCGATCACGGGGTTGATAGAGGCAACACTATTTCATCGAACAATGTACTGGAATCGAAAAGCTGGAACTCATTATAGTTGCGCCTTGTATACGTGAGAATCGATTCTAGGGTAGATTAAGGCTGAGTAATATCGAGGATATTTTCATGTTAAACCATTCTAAGTCATACACACGTTACCAATTTCCCGTACTCTATTTCAATACTTGATTTATTAGGGTGAAATCCTGACCCACATTGCACCTTATAACAATAGCTTTGCACATTTGCAACAATTATCGTCTGCTCGATGTTACGCAATGTTTGTTTACTGCCGGTCAAAATACCTGATGATATTGACGTCTTTAACGGTTTGTTAGTTGCAATTCGATGCGGCCATCATTACAAATTATTGGAAATTTGCTACAAAATGTACGTTAGTGCTGCCGCCATTTTGTTTTGCCTGAGCTGGACAACTTCTCTTCCGGCTACACGTTTGTGACGTTGTAGCCGTAGCTGTACCTGTAGACGGCATTTCGGACAGCCTGATGCCTGTTGTGTTTCAGAAACAATCAATCGATTGATATGAACCCACAAGTTCGATTTTTATTTTATTTTATGTATTTGCTTCCCAGTGATTTCGGAATTCGGAGGCGAAGCCGAAGACAAAGCAAAGGTTCCGAAAATACGTTATGATGCAGCTGTGTTACCATAAATACCGACTCGGTAAAAAGTATAGCGCATGCGTTGTAAACGTTCAACCAATAAAACGATAACAGCACTGTATTTTATAGGAGGCCAAATTTCATGTGACACTCTGGAAAAGTGTTTCAGACCAGCCAGCCATGTCTTTATCATCCGTTTAATACCGGCCATGTTGTAGCATTAATATACACTGACTTTTGTGCACGTTTTGGGTTCGTAGATGCTAAGAAAATCAATTGCCGACCAGCGTTAGAAATTATAACAAAAATACAACTCTACTTGAAAATGTCAGCACACCAGGAGCCATGATTTTACAGGATGCTTCAGACTGCCATTACCTAACATTCCAGAGTAAAGTGTTGTGTGATAATTTAGTAATTTACTTTGTTTGATGCTTGCAAATGTTGCATATTCCCTTTAAGGTTATAGTCTACCATTTGTCAGTTGTGCATTTTTATCGTATAAAACCGTGACAGCAGAAGTTCTTAAATTCTAAGGAATTGTACTTAACAACTAACCAGTCAAAGTTTTAGCTCTGTGAATGCTTTAAACTCTGAGAAAATATGATATTCAAAGATTGCGATTTTAAACATATTATGTTATTGACGTCACGATGACGTCATCTAGTATCAGATTACAAGCGACCAAATAGTTTCAGATTTCCAACCAAAGCCCGAGAGTGATGATTATTGGCATAATTTGATACAGGCGCATACGGCCGCACAGATCTGCCAACATTTTCCTATAGCTTCCCGCCAAAACAAGGCAAGCTTGCTGAACGCAAAGGCGACTTGATCATGTCTATCCAAGTGCTAAGGTACAACATTTTGATCTGATAACGCGGTGGTCTCAGCGCAGCCGATAGCTTGAATTTTGGTTCGAAAGCGGCGGCATAGGCTATTTCTACCAATTAATCTTTGCATTGTTTTAATGCACACTCGTGACATACAAGACTCGATATCTATTGCCGATACGGAGGTTGAGATAAAGGTGAGATTGGGTTCATAATTATTGTATAAGACAAACTCATTCTTGTAGGTTTTGGTGATACTAAGTGTTACTTGCCACGCATATAGTCATTGGAACTGTTGTTCCCATTGGAATTAAGTGCTGCGTCATACGTGCACACAAACACGTATGGTTTGGTGTAATGTACGCTTGTTTATTTTGTGACGGCGATCACGGGGTTGATAGAGTCAACACTATTTCATCGAACAATGTACTGGAATCGAAAAGCTAAAACTCATTATAGTCGCGCTCTGTACGTGGAGAATCGATTCTAGCGTAGATTTAGGCTGAGTAAGTATCGAGGGTATTTTTATGTTAAACCATTCGAAGTCATACACACGTTACCACCGCGACTATTAGCCAATTTCCTGTACTCTATTTCAATACTTGATTTATTAGGGTAAAGTCCTGACCCACATTGCACTTTAAAAAAAATAGTTTGCGAATTTGCGACAATTATCGTCTGCTCGATGCTTCACAATGTTTGTTTACTGCCGGTCAAAATACCTGATGGTATTGACGTCTTTATCGGTTTGTTAGTTGCAATTCGATGCACCATCATTACAAATTATTTTGCTACAAAATGTACGTTAGTGCTGCCGCCATTTTGTTTTGCCGGAGCTAGACAATTTCTTTTACGGCTACATGTTTGTGACTTTGTAGCCGTAGCTGTAGCTGTAGACGGCATTTTGCATATGGTGCATTATTTGGGGGAAATAATTTGGACGGTCGTGCTGAGTAGTAATACTGGTTACTACACGTACTACACGGTTGGCTGACTATTATGTATTAATGCTGGGCGTTCAACGCTTACCATCGAATAGTCTGTGACCCATTTTAATTGTATACAGTCCCTAGTGGCGTACACACGACTTTTATACCTTTTTCTATTAACCAAAATTATTGGTTAATTATGCACCTAAATAATTTCATTTAGATAGGGTCTTATAGAAAAAGTTATAAAAGTCGTGTATACAAAAACTAGGGACTGTATAGGCCTACAATAAGGACTGTATCCATTTGTATTGGTTAATTATGCACCTAATTAGATAGGGTGTTATAGAAAAGGGTATAAAAGTCGTGTATACGAAAAACTAGGGACTGTATTATACAGTCCCTAGTTTTTCGTATACACGACTTTTATACCCTTTTCTATAACACCCTATCTAATTAGGTGCATAATTAACCAATAAAAATGGATACAGTCCCCAGTTAATTGTATACTATACAATTAACTGGGGACTGTATCCATTTTTTTTCCTCAAAAAATTAACTTTTTAGTTTGTACACGGTTCTATGGAGTAGTGATTTCATTCTCGTGTAGGATTTGTGTAGTGATTTTGTGTACACGGGTCTATGGAGTAGTGAGTAGGAATTTTATTTTCCCTCGAAAAATAACTTTTTAGTTTGTACACGGTTCTATGGAGTAGTGATTTTATTCTCGTGTTTGATTGTTGTAGTGCTTCTTTGTGCACGGGTCTATGGAGTAGTGAGTAGAAAATTCATTTTCCATCTAATCGGAACTTTAAAGTGTGTATACGGTTCTACAGAATAGTGATTGCATTCGCTTGTAAGAGTTGGGTATCATTGTTTGTACACGGTTCTATGGAGTAGCGATTTTACTCCCTTGTAAGATGTCGGAAATACGGTTCGAGTAATTGAAATAATAGGTGTAGGGCTTGTTGTACTACTCAACACATATGGGCTAATTCTTCCCCTCAAATCGTGCAGGGTATCGCATTTCGGACAGCCTGATGCCTACTGTGCTTAAGACACATTTAATAGATTGATATGAATCCACAAGTTCGACTTTTATTTCATTTTATTTTATTTGCTTCTCAGTAATTTGGAATTCGGAGGCGAAGCCGAAGACGAAGCAAGATTTCGAAAATACGTTATGATGCAGCTGTGGCGAATGCGTTGTGAATTTGTTACCATAAATACCGACTCGGTAAAAAGTATAGCGCATGCGTTGTAAACGTTCAACCAATAAAACGATAACAGCACTGTATTTTATAGGAGGCCAAATTTCATGTGACACTCTGGAAAAGTGTTTCAGACCAGCCAGCCATGTCTTTATCATCCGTTTAATACCGGCCATGTTGTAGCATTAATATACACTGACTTTTGTGCACAGTTTGGGTTCGTAGATGCTCAGAAAATCAATTGCCGACCAGTGTTAGAAATTATTACAAAAATACAACTCTACTTGAAAATGTCAGCACACCAGGAGCCATGATTTTACAGGATGCTTCAGACTGCCATTACCTAACAGTCCAGAGTAAAGTGTTTTGTGATCATTTAGTAGTTTATTTGTATGATGTTTGCAAATGTTATATATTCCATATGTTGGTTATAGTCTACCATTGGTCAGTTGTGCATTTTTATCGTATAAAACCGTGACAGCAGAATTCTCAAATTCTAAGGAATTGTACTTAACAACTAACCAGTCAAAGTTTTAGCTCTGTGAATGCTTTAAACTTTGAGAAAATATGATATTCAAAGATTGCGATTTTAAACATAGGCCTATTATGTTATTGACGTCACGATGACGTCATCTAGTATCAGATTACAAGCGACCAAATAGTTTCAGATTTCCAACCAAAGCCCGAGAGTGATGATTATTGGCATAATTTGATACAGGCTCATACGGCCGCACAGATCTGCCAACATTTTCCTATAGCTTCCCGCCAAAACAAGGCAAGCTTGCTAAACGCAAAGGCGACTTGATCATGTCTATCCAAGTGCTAATGTACAACATTTTGATCTGATAACGTGGTCTCAGCGCAGCCGATAGCTTAAATTGTGTTTCGAAAGCGGCGGCATAGGCTATTTCTACCAATTAATCTTTGCATTGTTTTAATGCACACTCGTGACATACAAGACTCGATATCTATTGCCGATACGGAGGTTGAGATAAAGGTAAGATTGGGTTCATAATTATTGTAAGACAAACGCATTCTTGTAGGTTTTGGTGATACTAAATGTTACTTGCCACGCCTATAGTCATTGGAACTGTTGTTCCCATTAAGTGCTGCGTCATACGTGCACACAAACACGTCTGGTTTGGTGTAGTGTACGTTTGTTTATTTTGTGACGGCGATCACGGGGTTGATAGAGTCAACACTAATTCATCGAACAATGTACTGGAATCGAAAAGCTGGAACTCATTATAGTTGCGCTCTGTGAGTGGAGAATCGATTCTATCGAAGATTTAGGCTGAGCAAGTATCGAGGGTATTTTTGGTTAAATCATTTTAGTCGTACACACGTTACCACCGCGACTATTAGCCAATTTCCCGTACTCTATTTCAATACTTGATTTATTAGGGTAAAGTCCAGACCCACATTGCACCTCATAACAATAGCTTTGCACATTTGCAACAATTATCGTCTGCTCGATGTTACGCAATGTTTGTTTACTGCCGGTCAAAATACCTGATGATATTGACGTCTTTAACGGTTTGTTAGTTGCAATTCGATGCACCATCATTACAAATTATTGAGAATTTGCTACAAAATTAACGTTCGCGCTGCCGCCATTTTGTTTTGCCGGAGTTGGACAACTTCTCTTACGGCTACATGTTTGTGACGTTGTAGCCGTAGCTGCAGCTGTAGACGGCATTTCGGACAGCCTGATGCCTGTTGTGTTTCAGAAACATTCAATCGATTGATATGAACCCACAAGTTAAACCTTTATTTAATTTTATGTATTTGCTTCTCAGTGATTTCGGAATTCGGAGGCGAAGCCGAAGACGAAGCAAAGGTTTCGAAAATACGTTATGATGCAGCTGTGGCGAATGCGTTGTGAATTTGTTACCATAAATACCGACTCGGTAAAAAGTATTGCGCATGCGTTGTAAACGTTCAGCCAATAAAACGATAAGGCACTCTGTATTTTATAGGAGTCCAAAGTTCATATGACACTGGAAAAGTGTACATGTCTTTATCATCCGTTTAATACCGGCCATGTTGTAGCATTAATATACACTGACTTTTGTGCACAGTTCGGGTTCGTAGATGCTCAGAAAATCAATTGCCGACCAGCGTTAGAAATTATTACAAAAATACAACTCTACTTGAAAATGTCAGCACACCAGGAGCCATGATTTTACAGGATGCTTCAGACTGCCATTACCTAACAGTCCAGAGTAAAGTGTTTTGTGATCATTTAGTAGTTTATTTGTATGATGTTTGCAAATGTTGTATATTCCATATGTTGGTTATAGTCTACCATTGGTCAGTTGTGCATTTTTTATCGTATAAAACCGTGACAGCAGAATTCTCAAATTCTAAGGAATTGTACTTAACAACTAACCTGACAAAGTTTTAGCTCTGTGAATGCTGTAAACTCTAAGAAAATAATATTCAAAGATTGCGATTTTGAACCTGTTAATAAGTTTACGACGTCACGGTGACGTCATCAAGCTTCATGTTACAAGCAACTAAAATTTGTTAAGATTTCTAGCCTAAGCCTAGCCCGAGAGTGATGATTATTGATTGGCATTAATTGATACAGGCGCATACGACTACACAGATCTGCCATTCTCGACAACATTCTGTCAACATTTTCTTATTAGTCCAGGCAAAATACATAATTTTGTTTTGTTGACCTCAAACAAATTGCAACAAATTGTTTTTCACCACAGCGCACTTCTATAAGGTCCCTAGAATTGCATACTAAAAGTCTATAAAAATCCAAGTGGTGGAAATAATTATGTCTAATTTGCATAAATCGTTAATCCCTGCCGTGTAATATGTTTATTCCCATATTTGCGTATATATTTTATTTTTATTTTATTTAAAGTTTATTTTGGCGATTATACTTAAACATCCTTACTTCAATAACATTTTCTAAAGCATGTAAGTGACTAAATAATTATGAAAATATAGTAATGGTCCAAAATGACTACAATTATACCCTATAATTTTCACGCACTTACTGTGTCTCCAGATATCATCAAGTAGTCAGTATTGAAGTGCTTCAAATTCACCAAGTTGCTTACTGGCACAGTTATCCCATTAAAACCTTATGGAAAATCATATGAACAATGATAACATTGTGATATTTAGCCCAGCAAACAAAAACTTTGAAAAAATTATGTGTCCCTAAATTGGGCTAACAAGTAGGTGAAGGGTTGCCTAAGGTGAGAGACTTGAACAAGTTCAAGGAACCCCCCCCCCCCCCCCCCCCAATTTTTTTTTAGGATTTTTGTTGCTTACAATAATCATATCTACGTTAAAATGTATTTTGGGGATTTCCTTGAACTTTTTCAAGTCTTCCATGTTAGGCAACCCTTTAACTACTTTTTAGCCCAATTTATAGACACACCATTTTTCCCAAGTTTTTGTTTTCTGGGCTAAATATCACAATGTTATTATTGTTCATATGATTTTTCATAAGGTTTTAATATGATAACTGTGCCAGTAAGCAACTTGGTGAATTTGAAGCTCACCAATACTGACTACTTGATGATATCTGGAGAAAGTGTAATGTGCGCACATTTATAGGGTCACGAAGTGGTCATTTTGGATAATTACTATGTTCTCATAATTATTCAGTCACTTATATGCTTTAGCAAATGTTATTGAAGTAAGGATATTTAAGTAGAATCACCAAAATAAACATTTCAAAAAATAAAAATTAAATATATACCCAAATATGGGAATAAACATATTACATGGCAGGGATTAACGATTTATGCAAATTAGACATATTTCCACCACGTGGATTTTTGTAGATTTTTAGTATGTAATTCTAGGAATCTTTTAGAAGTGCACTGTGGTAAAAAACAATTTATTGCAATTTGTTTGAGGTCAAAACTTATTTTTCCTGGACTATATCAGCTTCCCGCCAAAACAAGGCAAGCTTGCTAAACGTAAGGGCCACTTGAACATGTTTATCGGGAAGTACAAAGGTACAACATGCTATACAAAGGTATACCATTTTGATCAGATGACGTGATCTCAGCCGATAGCTGTCACTTAGGTTGGAAACCAGCGCCATATTTGGTCTTTGAATCGTTTTGATGCACACTCGTGACATACAAGACTCAATATCTATTGCCGATACGGAGGTTGAGATATAAAGGTGAGATTGGGTTCATAATTTTTGTAAGACAAACGCATTCTTGTAGGTTTTGGTGATACTAAGTTTTAATTGCCACGCCTTGTCATTGGAACTGTTGTTCCCATTGGAATTAAGTGCTGCGTCATACGTGCACACAAACACGTCTGGTTTGGTGTAATGTACGTTTGTTTATTTTGTGACGGCGATCACGGGGTTGATAGACACATCGAACAATGTACTGGAATCGAAAAAGCTAGAACTCATTATAGTTGCGCTCTGTACGTGGAGAATCGATTCTAGCGTAGATTTAGGCTGAGCAAGTATCGAGGGTATTTTTGGTTAAATCATTTTAGTCGTACACACGTTACCACCGGGACTATTAGCCAATTTCCCGTACTCTATTTCAATACTTGATTTATTAGGGTGAAATCCTGACCCACATTGCACCTTATAACAATAGCTTCGCACATTTGCAACAATTATCGTCTGCTCGATGTTACGCAATGTTTGTTTACTGTCGGTCAAAATACCTGATGATATTGACGTCTTTATCGGTTTGTAAGTTGCAATTCGATGCACCATCATTACAAATTATTGGAAATTTGCTACAAAATGTACGTTAGTGCTGCCGCCATTTTGGTTTGCCTGAGCTGGACAACTTCTCTTACGGCTACATGTTTGTGACGTTGTAGCCGTAGCTGTAGCTCTAGACGGCATTTCGGACAGCCTGACGCCTGTTGTGTTTCAGAAACATTCAATCGATTGATATGAACCCACAAGTTCGACCTTTATTTCATTTTATGTATTTGCTTTCAGTGATTTCGGAATTCGGAGGCGAAGCCGAAGACGAAGCAAAAGTTCCGAAAATACGTTATGATGCAGCTGTGGCGAATGCGTTGTGAATTTTTGACCATAAATACCGACTCGGTAAAAAGTATAGCGCATGCGTTGTGAACGTTCAACCAATAAAACGATAAGGCACTCCGTATTTTATAGGAGTCCAAAGTTCATATGACACTAGAAAATTGTACATGTCTTTATCGAAGCCATTACGGCGTGGGGTCGTATGCTCTGTGGTGCAATCTGAGCGTTTAATTGACACTTTTACGCATTTGTAAATTGTAAAAGATATTTCTAAATTTCGTTTTTTGGGACACTTTTGAACAATTTTGTAATCATTTTTTATGCTGAAACTTCTTAAAAAGATGACGGATTCCAAAATATCGCCGAATACCTATAATCCACGACTCAACCCAACTGTTAAGTAATGAGTATTTTATGTATTTTATGGTGACCTTTATGGTGTGTACAAGTGTTATTCCCATCATACGGGCCGCATTTTGATGTATTGAAGTTCAAAACATTCACAAGACCCCAGAGCTATTTTGTCATAAATTATTTAATGTCTCAATAAAGCACTCTTCAGCTGAATTGTACTATGTAGTGATCTCACAATTTTGTTGAGTTTAAGTGTACCCTGGATTTGGGTGAGACCCTGTATAGTTGGGTGCGTACTTTACACGCGTGTACGTGGTACAGATGGCTAAGTGCACACAATTACAAACGCGTCTGGTTTGGTGTAGTATACGTTTGCCTATTTTGTGACGGTGACTCGTACAGACAAGGGTTGATAGAGGCAACAATATTCTCATCGAACAATGTACTGGAATCGAAAGGCTGGAGCTCATTACAGTTGCGCTCTGCGGAGAATCGATTCTAGCTTAGATTTCGGCTAATCAGTATCGAGGGTCAATATTATGTTGAAATCATTTTAGTCGTGCACATTACCACCGCGATTAAGCCAATTTCCCGTACTCTATTTCGATACATGATTTATCAAGGTGAAATTAATCGTGACCCAACATTGCACTTAAAACACACAGTACGTGTTGCTAATTTCTCGGCATTATCTTGTTTTTCTCATATTTTAGGTAGAACATCTGTCATCAGTTACATTTAGTCGTGATTTGCAATGCGTACAACCCTTTAATAAAAATGTATTGAAAACCTGGGGTTGAAACAAAGAAAAGGATTGCCGACGATTTTTTACAGGAGGTCACATATGCCCGCCGTTTCTTTTGAATTTAAATGTAGAGATTATCTTATTGGCTGATCATTTAACAGGCCTGGAATTACAATTTGTTTAGGGCAAGGCCACTTTGGCCTTGGAGTATTCAAAATTTGGGAGGGCACCAAGGCCAGTAAAAGGGCACCAAGGCCAAAATTTGAAAATAAAAAGGGCACGAAGGCCACTTAGTTATGAAAGTTATAAAACAAACCACAACCCACGGCGAACTACTTTGTTGATTCATTAAACACTAAAACGGGCCTCTTTATAATAACTATTGATCCGTTGAACAAAAGATTGTCATTTTAGTTAATAGTCATGCGGTGCAACAATTCCACCAGAAGAGGGCGTTCAAACAACAGAGAGCGCCCTCTGTTGGTCAATGTTTTTTATTTTAGACTGGTCCCTTGTTTAAAGACGTCAAGTGCTCGTGTACAACGGGTGCCGAGAGAGTCGCGAATGCGTTGAACGTAAACAATTTGCTACTTCCTTTGACTCGTTCGAGCGGATTGCGCTGGATATGTTTTACAGTCACTTCGCCCATTTTCCACTTCGTCCATAACCACTTCGCCCACAACCACTTCGCCCATTTACCACTTCGCCCATTTGCCACTTCGCCCACTTACCACTTCGCCTACGCGCCACTTCGCCCACTTACCACTTCGCCCACGCGCCACTTCGCCCACCCGCCACTTCGCCCATTTACCACTTCGCCCACGCATAGCACGCCCGTGTTAATTCGACAGGTCGTTGCATGCTTGAGGCGGCAGGGGGGACCGTTTGTTGGGTGGGCCCGGCCCGGCCCGCCCTAAACCATACATTTGGGAATGTTTCAATAAAAGACATAACAGGATTATTACTATTCTGCAATGTATTCACTAAAGCAATAAAGGTTTTTAAAATCTGTTTTCTTGGCGAATGCCAAGATCAAAAGAGAATGTTTTTAGGAGAAAATCAACCAAGTAAGCCTACCAAGTAACGCGTTTTGGCAGCCAAATTCCTAAATACGAGTCTCCCATTTTTTGCATGAAGTTCATAAAATCAAACGGTCCGTTTCAAATATAAAAGCGTTTATTCCTCATTCGTCGACTTGTTTATACATGTATACTATTCTTCTACCAATTAGCACTGCGCTTCTATCCTGTGTAAATTTTGATGAAGTTAGAATTCACTATTAGTGTGAAGTGATAGCGTGACTTTCCTTGAATATAGGCCGTGTGGAAATAAAGTTCGCCAATTCAATAATGTTCGCCAATTCAATAATGAAACAAGATTGTTACAGAGACAAATAATGCAGACAAGCAGCTACAAGCTACAACTTTCCATAACTTGGTACTATTTATTAAGTTTGATAGCAGGATTGGTAAACGGTAAATTAAAATCTACAGATTTGGATCTGCATGTTAGACAGGCAAGAAGTAGAAGTAAAGCAGTTAAGCATTATATAAACAGACCTGGCAGCTTGACAAACAACTACATGTATGATGTATACCAAACAAACAAACATAGCCTACACCCCCATTCGTCTTATTGAAACATCCTCCCCGCCCTTAATGAACTATTGTCTAATCACAGCTGCCACTGCACCACCACGCGTCAAGCATTCCACACAGGAACGACCGCCCTCTTTGAATCGCCGAAATCAATGGCGCGTTGTTACTCAAGTTGTCAATGGCACTTGCAAAACGCCTGTGGGTCTCCACTGGCGGCCAAAAAAGGGACTTCAAAAGTAACCTGTGGTTTCTTGACTTGAAGACGTAACCATTAAGCTGCGTAGGTCATCATTAAATTTATACAGGTCGGGAATGCATTTTTCTCATTTATTTTTGGCCGACTGATCTGACCCTATACTAACTTGTTACTTCGAAAGAAATAATAGTGGAGAAAAACAGTATAATGAATAAAACAGTGTAATGAATGAAAGTGTAATGAACATTCGAGTGCATAATATTCTGTGTGTAAAATTATCTGAATAAATGAACAAGCTATGGTTATTGGTTAATGTTCATTATTATAACTACATGTAGTATCAAACATCGACTAGACAAGATTATAAAACATTTCACACGATGAAGGATAATGTCAAAAATTCGGTTCGGTAATCAATAGGTGGTATTTAAGGCCAATGTGTTGCCGGATTTGTTCAAATTTTACTAATGAGATAGCCACGGCGTGACTTTAACCCACACTAAATACTGTTTGCTGATGAAGTACATGTATTGGTGGTTTTTTTGGTTTTTTGTGGGGGGCACCCTGTTTGTATTCAATTGGCTGGCATGGCAACATTTGATGGGTTTTGATTATTTACGTCTAGTTGGTTGGTTGGTTGCAGGGCTTTCTAAGACAGGCAAGATCTGTCAATAACTCTATTCGATAGTTCACTTGTCAACCAACGCCAATGGATTAAACTTTGCGGGGGACAAGATGTGCGGCGACGCTACCTCTCACAATGATTTAATTTCAGTGTTTAAGTGTATATTTTGAATCTTCGACAACTCTTTCACCTGTTTGTATGTTAACCAGATCTGAATCAAAAAAATATTAATTACAGTAGATTTAATGTGTACATTTTACAGTTTGGTATTGATCCATACATTTTGAAGCTTATTTCTGGACATCTTTTTGTACATTTTAGGACGTATTTGAATCCCGATACATGTACATGTATTGGTATTTCTGTATTCGAAATTTTATACAAATAAATTCTCTACAATTAAATTTGAAAGCTTACAACTTGACCCTACTTGTTCCTTTAAGCCATACTGGTATTTAAGACTGGTTGGAAAGTGTTTATTAAATTAAGCTGTTCAGAATTCTGAGTCAAAGCATTTTTCACTATGAAAAACAAATTCTGTTTGCCATTTTGCCCCCAAGCCGACTTTCCCACATATCTTACCCCATTATGTCTTGAAAAAGTTGGACTACCAAACGTTAAAAATCTAATGAAGAAACACTAACTTCCAGGCTAGACCCATTATTAGGGCTCTATAACTCCTCTCTTCGAATTTTGGATTTGCTCGTAGTTTGTCGTAGAGCCCCAACCTGATTAATAATATACATGCAATGCCAATAAAATGTTATGTTGTGGTGACAAAGTTTGCCAAAATACCTTAGAAAGCGCCTACTGGCTTCTCTCGTGTCAAAGACAAACTAGTCGGGCTTCAATGACACTTGCGATCATTTGGGGCTGCAAATCCGAGCAAATTCAACCAGCTTTTTAGCACATTTTGCTCCTTTTTTTCTTCAAATGATGCACCTTGTGAACTGGATGTATCAACTCTTTGGACGGCACCCGACTTACACAATACGGATCAAATTTAGTCTAAAATATACCAGTAAAATAAATTACCAATCGTTACAAAAGTTGGCATATGATATCGCACAATTTCAGATAATTCCTCTAAATTTTACACAAACAATTAAATTACAAATTTGGTTAATAATTAACAGTTTGGTCTGTTCACCACAACCTATAGTATTGGCATTATTTATTTATACATGTATATTAATCCGATTGGGGCTCTATAAGGCCAAATAAAATAAAATACCAGTTGATTGTCCCCGCCCGCATCTTTTTTATTATTTTTTATTTAATTTTAATTTTTCCTAACAATTTTTTAATTTTTTTAATTGTTTACAATATTGTTTTCTTCTGCTGGCGTGCCGGGTACATAAGGTCTATCGGTCGATCGGTTGATTTCAACAGGTGGCGCCCTGCGCTACGCAAGAAAGGGAGCATCGCGCGCACGGCGAACCACTTGAAAATATGTCGTCACAAAATTCCTAAACCTAAAAAGAATTATAAATTCTCTTCGGTAAGCATTTAAGAAGAGAATTACTATCTCATCGTAAGCGTGAGTTGAAGCTGAAAAGGTGCAGCTGTTATGCAAAGTGGTGTGCAGTGAAGCAAGTGGCAGGGTATGGTTATAAGGCGTAGGAATGCGGTTGTGTGGCATTCGCAGTCACCACGCGTCACGCCACACATTTTACCGTTTAATTATAAGTTTATATTATGTTGAAACCTTTGTTTTATATATTTAATTAATCAAGACATGTTGCCTTGCGGCAGACCCTGGAGTTTGATAATTGAAGTAATGCTCGATCGCCTTCGGGGGTCAGATAGGAATTTTACCAGAGTTTTTTGTCCCAACGTTACGATAACAGGTTTTTACCTCTGGTTTTTCGCCTATCTCAGGGTCTCGCTAATTCACCGTTTTTATTTGAGGCGGTCTATAGAAGTACTTGGCCATAACAGATAATATAATTTGCCTCTATCTCTGTTTTTGCATTAATATTGTATAACAAATATGTTTGTAGATACATAACGAACCGTTTCAAGAGCGCGGTGGCTGTATATCACCCAAAGATTAAAACAGTTTAAGACTAAGAGCAAAACATGTATAATTTGGGTTTTTATTTGTGGCAGGTTTGTCGGGGCTGAGATGAGATGACTAACTCTCATCGTATTTGAGGGCCAGAGGTGTTGTAGTAAATAATGAAAATAACAAAGAGCTTGCTGAGAAGGCATACCGGGCCGAAAAGCTTGGTTTAGTGCAAAACTGCTCCCTTTTCTACCTATCATGCTTTGCGCTATCGCGATCAGCAATAGACCTTTCCTTATGACCAACGTCATTTTTTTTCACAAGTTTTGTTCATGATCAAATCTGACTAGGTGTCTCTGATGTAGTCTGCATTTCTTGTGTTTTTCAGATTGCTTTGAAAGGTGTTACTATTTTTTTAATAGTAAGTAAAGACAATTATTTTACTCACAATTAAACGGACTGTTGCCTTGCAGCTGTGCATGGATCTTCTCGCGTTTCACGCCTCCGTTTGTCGGATCGGGGAGGTACCTTCGTGTGTCGAATTAATATAACACGTGCGCGCTATGCATGGGCGAAGTGGTAAATGGGCGAAGTGGCGGGTGGGCGAAGTGGCGGGTGGGCGAAGTGGTAAGTGGGCGAAGTGGCGCGTAGGCGAAGTGGGGAGTGGGCGAAGTGGTAAGTGGGCGAAGTGGCAAATGGGCGAAGTGGCAAATGGGCGAAGTGGTTGTGGGCGAAGTGGTTATGAGCGAAGTGGAAAATGGGCGAAGTGACCGACAAGCCTGGATATACATTAAAACACGTCACAAGCACAAGATGCATCGCAGGCTGAAAACTAACACAAGTAAATATTTAACTTCCATAAAAAGGGCACGACATTATGGCCGTGAAAAGGGTATTTTTTTGAGGGGCACCACAGGCACAGCCAGTTGCAAGGCCAAGGGCATCGACGGCACTGGCCGTCGTGGCCGCCGTGTAATTCGAGGCCTGATATTTTAACATTAACATGATCAATACAAACCTGCTCTATATAACTTGTATAGGGATGATTGTCACTTTTGAAACTGGATCTACGACCATTGAAATAACAATAACTCCGCTCCGCAACATCGTATCTCAACAATCGAGGTGTCAAACAAAATTATGCACTGGGTTATTAACTTCGATTATTTATAATCCATACCCTTTCGGGCCGTCAATTATTGGCTCATTTTTAAGTGTCTCGATACTTTTTGTGATGAGTTTACATGTATACAGTAAATACCTATAGCGTTGGGCTGTCAATATTTATCCTGAAATAGCTAGATCACCAATTACAATAAAACCAACAATTAAATCAACAAATAAATCATGCATCGAAATAGCTCTTTCATTGGTCTCCTTAAGAATATAATGTCTAGAGAAAACCAGATGGTATTGGGATTAATTGTTGAAATGCACGTGCAACTTTGTCATTATAGTACACTGCGAGCGGCCTATGAGTTTATGATCTGTCCGTAAGTAAAATGTTACGGTTTCAAAGCGAATATAAACACACATTTCACCATTAGCCACTAGCAGAGAATGTTGATGCTTGGTCAATTTTACCACACACTTTATGGATGGTACTGTCTTATGCTCCGCTAAGAAATGGCACATTATCTTAATTAATTCGTTCAGGTTCCTCGGTGTACTGCAGTACTTGGACCTGATTACTACCAAGATGCCGAAAAAGACCGTCCAGCAGTTAGATGCCTACATTAAGGCAACAGCCGTCGTGTACGACCACTCCAACACCAAACTCATCAACAGGAAGACTAAAGTCAAACCAAGCAAGAAACAGGCTTTCCTGTCAGTACTGCATTACAGGAAATTGACTTATGATGATAGCTGTGCAGAGAGACAACCATCGAAACGATGGATTCGAAGACAATCGAGTTGCAAGCCTGAAAGTCGAAGGTAAAACAAAATCAGTTATTGTAACTCAATTTCGAAGAATGTTTTCAATCTTTGACACTTTCATGACACCCATATTAATGTGGCAGCTATAGTGGACGTTACTTTGAGAACCTAATCAAAATGAACTCTTCTATAATTGTAGAATAATGCGTTTCTAAAACTACACAGGATTGTCCCTCATTTTCACAGTGATACCAAAGACGTAAAGCAGACACTGCAGGTATTTGTCCAGACTCCTCTCTCACATACACCCAAGAAACTTTGTTTCGAACTTCATCCCGAGACGACTGTCTCATTCCTAAAAGAAGAAATAGCCAAGAAGATCGGTGTCGATGCACGATATCAGCAATTGTACACCAGGAGAGACTTCCAGGTAGGTATATAATTTATAAACCGGACACTTCGTTGTATTTAAAATATCAAAACTTAGATTTGCTCATCGTGGGAGTTACAAATGTTGATGTAAAATGCAATAGCTCAAATGTTCATGTTTGATTAATAATCTGTCGGTGTTCATGAAACTCCCACACACACAATAATGCTCAAGTAATCCCCCACCTAAAGGGTTAAACGAATTTACTTCTCTAGATGTTTCATTTAACGATGCACAACTAAAACCCAACACGTTTCTTAATTTAGTGTCTAACATTATTCACTTTGTCAGCTCTGTGACTTACTCACGCTCGAGGAGAATGGTGTCAGCAAGGATGAAGTCATCTCACTCCGTCTATCAAAAGATGACCAGAATGAAGATAATGTACATGTACAAACAGGTAAATGACCAACTTTGGAAATAGAATCTTCCCAAAGTGAATAAACTACCTGCATGTAATATTTTCTGACTGATAAGTAAGCATGTCAGAACAAGAGAATATTGTTGGTGTAGGTGTAAGAGATATCTGTATCGCTACGTTGGTAAGCTATACAACACTGGACACTTTTTAAAATGTTTCACTGAAGTCACACATTATTTTGGCAGACAAAGTCAAGCTTGATGAAAAGTACCTTAAGGACTTGTCCTCGAATATTGAATCATCGTGGAAGGAATTGGCCAAACACCTAGGATACAAAGAAGCTGAAATTGCGGACATCCAAACCACCAACGAAGGCAGCACTGAAGCGAGCCGTCACATGCTACTTACTTGGTGGGAAAAGACGACAGATCGCGACGAAGCAGCTCTGAAGCTGAGACGAGCATTGGAAGCCATTTGGTTGACTGAATTGGCTCAAGATGTACCAGGTGAGTAGAGGTAGACAAATTAGAGAGTATATTTTTGGTGTAGGTGTAAGATATATCTTAATTGCTACGCTGGTAACCTATACAACACTGGACACCTTTGAGAATGTTTCAATAAAGTCACACATTCTTTTGGCAGACAAAGTCAAGCTTGATGAAAAGTACCTTAAGGGCTTGTCCTCGAATATTGAATCATCTTGGAAGGAATTGGCCAAACACCTAGGATACGAAGAAGCTGAAATTGCGGACATCCAAACCACCAACGAAGGCAGCACTGAAGCGAGCCGTCACATGCTACTCAGTTGGTGGAAAAAGACGACAGATCACGACGAAGCAGCTCAGAAGCTGAGACGAGCATTAGAAGCCATCGGGTTGACTGAATTGGCTCAAGATGTACCAGGTGAGTAGAAGTAGACAAATTAGAGAGTATATTTTTGGTGCATGTGTAAGAGATATCTTAATTGCTACGTTGGCAACCTATGCAACACCGGACACCTTTGAGAATGTTTCAATGAAGTCACACATTCTTTTGGCAGACAAAGTCAAGCTTGATGAAAAGTACCTTAAGGGCTTGTCCTTGAATATTGAATCATCGTGGAAGGAATTGGCCAAACACCTAGGATACAAAGAAGCTGAAATTGAGGACATACAAACCACCAACGAAGGCAGCACTGAAGCGAGCTGTCACATGCTACTCACTTGGTGGAAAAAGACGACAGATCGCGACGAAGCAACTCAGAAGCTGAGACGAGCATTAGAAGCCATCGCGTTGACTGAATTGGCTCAAGATGTACCAGGTGAGTAGAAGTAGACAAATTAGAGAGTATATTTTTGGTGTAGGTGTAAGAGATATCTTAATTGCTACGCTGGTAACCTATACAACACTGGACACCTTTGAGAATGTTTCACTGAAGTCACACATTATTTTGGCAGACAAAGTCAAGCTTGATGAAAAGTACCTTAAGGACTTGTCCTCGGATATTGAATCATCGTGGAAGGAATTGGCCAAACACCTAGGATACAAAGAAGCTGAAATTGCGGACATCCAAACCACCAACGAAGGCAGCACTGAAGCGAGCCGTCACATGCTACTTACTTGGTGGGAAAAGACGACAGATCGCGACGAAGCAGCTCAGAAGCTGAGACGAGCATTGGAAGCCATTGGGTTGACTGAATTGGCTCAAGATGTACCAGGTGAGTAGAGGTAGACAAATTAGAGAGTATATTTTTAGTGTAGGTGTAAGAGATATCTTAATTGCTACGCTGGTAACCTATACAACACTGGACACCTTTGAGAATGTTTCAATGAAGTCGCACATTCTTTTGGCAGACAAAGTCAAGCTTGATGAAAAGTACCTTAAGGGCTTGTCCTTGAATATTGAATCATCGTGGAAGGAATTGGCCAAACACCTAGGATACAAAGAAGCTGAAATTGCGGACATCCAAACCACCAACGAAGGCAGCACTGAAGCGAGCCGTCACATGCTACTCAGTTGGTGGGAAAAGACGACAGATCGCGACGAAGCAGCTCAGAAGCTGAGACGAGCATTAGAAGCCATCGGGTTGACTGAATTAGCTCAAGATGTACCAGGTGAGTAAAAGTAGACAAATTAGAGAGTATATTTTTGGTGTAGGTGTAAGAGATATCTTAATTGCTACGTTGGCAACCTATGCAACACCGGACACCTTTGAGAATGTTTCAATGAAGTCACACATTCTTTTGGCAGACAAAGTCAAGCTTGATGAAAAGTACCTTAAGGGATTGTCCTCGAATATTGAATCATCTTGGAAGGAATTGGCCAAACACCTAGGATACAAAGAAGCTGAAATTGAGGACATGCAAACCACCAACGAAGGCAGCACTGAAGCGAGCCCTCACATGCTGCTCACTTGGTGGAAAAAGACGACAGATCGCGACGAAGCAGCTCAGAAGCTGAGACGAGCATTAGAAGCCATCGGGTTGACTGAATTGGCTCAAGATGTACCAGGTGAGCTAGCAGTAGAGACTAAATTTAAAACAGACTCCGTAATTTCAAGAGTCATTATGCAAAAGACTTGAATACTCATTTAACCACAACCAAAACTTCACAAAACATAGTTTACTTGTATTTTAAACAACAGGAATGTAATTAGTTTTCAAAACTAATTTAAACTGTAAAATGAAATGTGTTTTTATTGCCTCAGTAACGAGCAAATCAAGAGACGAAGAAGCTGAACCCGAGCCAGAAAGGCGTCAAGATGCAGGAGAAAAAGAGGAGAGCAAACAAAACGAAAACAATCCACTGAAAAAGGACGTCTGTGATCAAGAAAAACCTGTTATCTGGTAAAACATGATTAAACGCTGCAATTTATAATGCACATTGTGTTTGAATAATTTAACTACATGTAATAGCCGAAAAGGTTTTGTAGATCATGCATAGACTGCCTTAAAAAAATCTAGTAAAACGGTGTATACAGAATGTTTACAATGGTGGTCTTCATTCCTTTATATTACAAGAGCTCTAACATAAACACTCCACTCTGACAGTTTCAGATACTTGACCCAGAAGCTGCAAGTCTTTGTCCGATGTCACATCTCACACAAACCACAGACTCTTTGTCTTCAACTGAATCCAGAGACATCTGTCTCGACCTTAAAGGAGATAATACACGAGAAACTTGAAGTCCAGCCTCAACAACAGCGACTGTACATCCGGAGGAACTTTCGTAACTTTGAGGTAAAGATGGCTCCTCATATTTCATGTATAACTATAGGTACCAATTGACATGTCGAATTAAAAGCAATCCCAATTGTGCGTTTTAGTGACAACATATTCTGTTTAAAACCTACATGGGTGTGCTCAAATATTGCTGCTTCTGATGTCAGTACAATGGTGTTTTAAACACTTCAGTTAAGGAAACGATCAACGGTTAAAGTCAATTTCACTATACAAATAAATACAACCAAAAAAGTTACCTTATCCTTTTAATTTTGCCAGCTATGTAACTTGCTGACACTTAACGACTGTGGAATTCATCAGGATGAGAACATCTCACTCCGTCTGTCTACTGATGGCCTACTGGGCGGTGGACCAAAAGGTGAATGCTAACAAGAAACATTATATACTATTTCAAGTTGGGACTAACCCTGCGATCTTAGCCTGACAAATTAACTTCAAATCCGCATCCGCCTCTCTAATTTGATTGTGTCAGCGTTATATTTTGTTTGTTAGCATTGTGAATACTAGCAGTGGTACACACACTTGTAGTGATACAGAGAGTAGATTAATGTGCGTAACACCTTCTTCTAAATATCTGCACAAACAATTGAATCAGAAGGACATTAGATATAAACATATCGTGTGTTTTTTCTTCAACCAAACACTAATGTCTAACATGCATTCGTTATTTGCCCCTCAATCTGAAAAGGCAGTACCCATTACATTATGCTGACAAAAAAGCTGTATTTTTTTTTCTTTCTAGACAAACACCCTGTTGATGATCAATTATTTCGGGACTTGGCGTTGAAAACTGAGTCATACTGGGAAAACCTGGCCACATCTTTGGGAAATGAAGAAGCAGAAATCAAACAGATCCAAACCACCTCCCAGGAGAACAAAGAAAGGAGCCTGCAGATGCTAAACTGTTGGTGGAGTAAGCAAACAAATCAAGAGGAAGGATTTCAGAGATTGAAAGATGCATTAAATGCAGTCGGGCACGCTGAGCTGGCCTTAACGGTGTCGTCATATGAGCAACAGTGGAAAGAACAGAGGAAACATGATCGTCGACACCAACCCAAACCATCGGTACAAGTTGCAGGACCTAAAGAACAGAGAAGGCAGAAAGGGGCTACGCCATCTGATGAACAAAGACCGAGACGGGTGGATGGTGATCGAGAAAAATCACATCCAAGTGTACATGTGGAAGCTTCTCAAGAACAGAGACAGCAGAAAGGGACTACATCAGCGGTACAAGTGGGAGGTACTCAAGCACAGATCAATCAAAAAGGGGCTACGTCATCAAAGGAAAAGATACTGACAAAGAAGGAAGTTAGTCGCCGATATACATCTCACCCAGAGGTTCAAGAAGTAAGAGCTAAAGAACAGAAACAGCAGAAAGATGTTACATTACCAGAGGATCAAGTGTCGAAACAGGAGATTTTCGCGCATCGAGACAAACCTCAACCAAAGGTACAAGAGGAAGGAACTGAAGAACAGAGCGAGCAGAAGGTGGTTATATCAGAGGGAAACAGACCAGATCAGGAAGAAGTTGCCCGTCAAGACAAACGTGAAACAGAAGGACGAGTGGTCAAAGAACAGAGCAAACAAAGAGATGCAACATCATATGATGACCAGATACCGGAACAGAAGGAAGTTACTCATCAAGACATCCGCCAACTATCGGTACAAGTTGGAAGACCTCATGAAAAGAGCACACAGAAAGGGACTGAGTCATCTGAGGAACGGCCACCGAAACCAGAGAACGTCGGGCATCCAGATAATCCTGAATTACCCGTACAAATGGAAGTGACTGAGACAGAAAACAAACCAGGTAAATAATTACACAGAATAAAAAATGTCGTTCTTTCTTCAAGCTCTAGAATAGTGACGTAAGAGACGTTCAGCACCAATACATTGTTCACGATGGGTGAGAATAGCACAAAGACACCAGACCATTTTGTGATATAGCAACAGTGTCTTTAATCTGGATAATTCAAAGTTAAAACGTACCAAGCATTTGAAACAAGTCAGTGTACCAGATGTTATATCAATTTAACACGCAAATCGCATATTCGGTCACTTTCTTTTTGACTCCCCCTGTATTTTTTGTGTGCATGTTCCTTTTTTTTGTTTTTTACCACAGAGTTGGGGGCGAGTTTCTATTCTGAAAATTATCTTGGAATAAGTACCCTTTGAGAGACCATTGTGGGTAATTTTAACAACATTAGGGAGACCATGGTTATTAGGGAGACATTTCAAGGTTTCCCTAACGTTCCAACTACAGGAAGGACAACTGGGAAGGAGATATATTTTTTAACATTTAACAGTCCAGATCGATAGAGTAGGGTCCAAAATGCATAAATATGAAATTTCGTGGGAAAAAGCTCTAGGTAAAAACGGGTTAGGTTACAATAAAGAATGGAAAATTCTGTGCACGTCATTATGGAGAGGTCTCCCAAATGTACCATTTTTATTATTATTATTATTATTATTATTTATTTGGCCTTCAACAACAGGTACAACAGGTACAAACAAACATGAACAACATACAATTCCAAATTACACTAAAACTAAAACAAAACAAAGACAACACTATCTAAGTTGGACAGGACCGACAAAAGTATAAGAAAACACTTTGACTCAAAAGCCTGCCGATCCTAACTGGGAAATGTATTTAAAAATAAATGTATAAATAACTATAATTATGATGAATTTAGCTCAACAGAAAAACATTTTAAAAAATAAAAAAATATTTACATATTCATATTAACAGAAATAGTATTATGGAGCAATCATTTAAAAACAGGACATTAAACAAGGGATACTGTCCCACAATCACATGTAATGTCAAAGTCCTTTACTTTTCATCCCAAAAGGCTGCAAACACACTGACGCACTGAAAGAGATTGGATCTTCTGAGAAGCAGAGACAAAAGCAGCAAGGAGCAGAGGGAACGGATCCAAACATTCAAACGAAGGAGACGATGCAATCATCAGAAGGTCCTGGATTGAAGGGGTCAACGCACCAGAAACCAGGCCACGGGCAAGTGGGTGCTACATCAGGCAATCCTTCAGAGACACAAGAAAGAAAGAAAGGGACTGCATCTTCTGAGGAGCAGAGACAAAAGCAGCAAGGGAAAGAGGGAACGGATCCAAACATTCAAACAAAGAAGACGATGCAATCATCAGAAGGTCCTCGATTGAAGGAGTCAACGCACCAGAAACCAGGCCACGGGCAAGTGGGTGCTACACCAAGCAATCCTACAGAGATACAAGAAAAAAAGAAAGGGACTGCATCTTCTGAGGAGCAGAGACAAAAGCAGCAAGGGGAAGAGGGAACGGATCCAAACATTCAAACAAAGGAGACGATGCAATCATCAGAAGGTCTTGGATTAAAAGGGTCCACGCACCAGAAACCAGATCACGGGCAAGTGGGTGATACACCAAGCAATCCTTCAGAGATACAAGAAAGAAAGAAAGGGACTGCATCTTCTGAGGAGCAGAGACAAAAGCAGCAAGGGGAAGAGGGAACGGATCCAAACATTCAAACAAAGGAGACGATGCAATCATCAGAAGGTCCTGGATTGAAGGGGTCCACACACCAGAAACCAGGCCACTGGCAAGTGGGTGCTACACCAGGCAATCCTTCAGAGATACAAGAAATAAAGAAAGGGACTGTATCTTCTGAGGAGCAGAGACAAAGGCAGCAAGGGGAAGAGGGAACGGATCCAAACATTCAAACAAAGGAGACGATGCAATCGCAATCATCAGAAAGTCCTCGATTGAAGGGGTCAACGCACCAGAAACCAGGCCACGGGCAAGTGGGTGCTACACCAAGCAATCCTTCAGAGATACAAGAGACAGTGGTAAGAGATGTGGCATCACAAGACCAACGTCTAATGCCGGGTCCAAGCTCAGTTCAAGACATCGTACCTGCTGGTAGACACCAACTGGAAACATCACCCCTATCACCTGCTGTACTCGCACGTAGACCTGTGCAACACATTTCAGTGGATTCCTTGAATATAGGTGGTGAGAAATGTCCTGTCTTTCTTGGGCCGGTTAACCAACCGACTATCAACATAAACGTGACAGGAAATAGTTCAGGTAAGACATTTTCCTTAACTTTTTGACTTTCTATAAATTGGTCTTAATTTATTTTAAATCTTTTAGTTCTCGCCTGTAAAGGTGCTATACAAAATTTGCAAATATACAAAAAAAACTACCAAAGTATTAAGACACACATTGCATCACGAACACCAAAAACTGCTGCATTAGAATGACACTGAATCTGAATCTATACCTGCTCTTTCCGGATAAAACATGACACTTTTCTCGGATAAGTGCAGGAAATTTGCCCTCAGATAACACAAATGCGGATAAATTTGGAACCAACTATATTTTTTCTTATTTATCCATCCTATAAATATTAGAATATGTGACAGCAGGTTAGGCGAGCCATGGTGTTTTTATTCCTCCATGGGCGATTATGCATGTTGCGTCATGTAATTATGCACGCAAAGTCACACGCGCATGCAAATGCATCACAATTTCGCTCGGAATTTTCCAAGCGATTAGAAGAGATATACAAGACGATCTTATCAAAGGTCATGGCGCGTACGTTAGAGGGCGCCCGCATCGGCAGCCTACGCCCGCGCTGCATACCGCGGGCGATTACACGCATGAATGCACACTACGCTGTGTACTGCCGGTGTGGCGGTCTCACTTCTCCGGCGTGCTAGCATCTCCGGGCGGATTGAGCGGATAAGTCAGTACGTTACAATCACATACTCGTGTATCCGCTGTGCTCACTTCTCCTGATGCCGAGCTACCGACAGAGGGCGCTATCACCAATTGGGACCAATTTTTGATAACTATAGGGAAAAGACAACCGAATTGGGCAACAGGATCAACACAGATTGGAAAATATCTTATTTTGAAGATTGTAGCAAGTTGTTTTCATCAGATAGAAATTATTGACTGAACTGAGGGGAAGTTTTAATTATATCTCTGAGCAACCATTAATGAGGCATAAATCTTTTTGATGGATTGGCCTACCACCGCATTACGAATATTCGTTATTATTATTATTATTATAAATAAATGCAACAGGCAACTGCACCCTTTTTTAAACACATTTGCTTTAACATTATTTCTGTCATCACGAATAAGTATAATAAATATACAATCCAATCAGTAGTACCGGTAGTTGTACGATGTAGTCAATTTTGCCGCACGCGCCCCGTCGCCGCGTACCCTGTATGTAAAGTAGACACATCCTACAATCTTACGTGCACCAGGCAGTACACATCACCAAGAACTCAGCACACAGAATAAAGTCGGCGAAAATGTAAACCACTGCGCAATTTTGCGCATGCGTGTTGAAGCGAAATTTCCCTTTCGGAGAAGTGAGCACCCCGGAGAAGTGAGACCGCCACACCGGGTATCCACGTCTAACGGCCAGACAAAACAGGAGGAGTCATCCTTTGTTGAATGTTTATTGCCCAGCAGTTCACTCCAGTATAGACGATGTGCCCTCTGACGTCACGTGTTTACATCTGTATTCAAATGTACCCGCCAGTATCGCGCACCCATCATGTTTTACATACAATTTGCTTAAAGAGTGGCGTCGCAGGTCAGATCGCCTTTGAATTATGTGACCTCTGATGTCATCTCTTAACCAAATTTATGTAAAACTTGATGCGTGCGCATATTGACGAGCAGATTTGAATACAGATGTAAACAGAGGGCACATCGTCTATACCAGTGGCTAGTTTGGTTGGCTATAAAACTGCAGGATTCATTTAAATTGAAATGTGTATCGGGAGCCAAAAGTGCCAAGCGTCCCACGGTACTGTGAAACAGTTCATCCGCTTCCTTTTCAAGCGGGAGTCGATTTAAACAGATGCCATGCTCAGATTATCGAACGGCCCAGACTGCAAATACAACTTAGCTGAGTCGCTGCCTGGTATGGTTAGTGCGATATAGTTTCATGAGGTGACAGATGGAACGTTCTATTCCACGAAGCGAAGCAAAGTGGAATGGAACATAATCTGTCACCTCATGAAATTATTCTTACCATCGCACGAACGTGAAGCATTCACTATTTGTTTTATACAACGCCTAAATAAATCCTCGCCATCTGATTGGTCAGACAGTGCGCGACCGTGCATTGCATCATCAGTTGGAGCGATGCCAAACGATTGTAACATAAATGCACAAGATATACCACATTATTGCATCATCAGTTGGAGGGATACCAAACATGGCCAATCTTAAAGATGGACTACAACGAAAACTAACACTTTATTGTTACGGTCATGTTTTTCTCTAAATAATGTTGTTGCAATTTGACCGACAAAATTAGACCTCGATTCTTCGATTTTGAAATTTCCCGCCCTGTACTGGTTCCCGGCAAAGATCCACTGAAAACCACAATGAAATCCACGATATAGTACCAGCGGACTTGTAAACCAGCGAAAAGTGATGACGTACTACCCATGAAAACGCATACATGGTGGCCCTGAAGGGACTCCGCAGATCGCGAATATCGACGTCAAATTTGACGTCAATATTCACGACTTTCCAAAAAAGTCGCGAATATTGACGTCAAATTTGACGTCAATATTCACGACTTTCCCCAAAAGTCGCGAATATTGACGTCAAATTTGACGTCAATATTCGCGATCTGCGGAGTCCCTTCAGGGCCACCATATGTATGCGTTTTCATGGGTAGTACGTCACACACAAAGTATGAATTATTCATGAGTTAAGGGCTTTTGCTGAAACTGAGTTTTTCTGGGTCGTAGAACGCCGATCAATTTTGTTGTTTTTTTGCATGAAGGAACAAGATTTATTGAATACTAATGATCTATATAATAATACGCTACTCTCTGTCTGTCTGTGTGTCTGTCTGTGCGCGCTTTTTCGTCCCCTTCCCGGGGTCGTGCGGCGTTCAAACTCGGTGGGTGGGTCCGGCTCGGTCCCCGCAAGAACCAGTTTGCATTCGCTAGAGCGTACGAGGTCAAAGGTCATCTAGGGGTCACCTTTTTGAAGTTGGTCGGATCGTGCTTAAACTCGGTGATCGCAATGCTCGATGCGAGGTGAGCGTGGCAAAAATAAAACGGGTTAGCGTTTTTCGGGTCTTCCGGGGTCAAAGGTCGTCTAAGGGTCGAATTTTCAAAGTTTGTCCTATCGGGCTTAAACTCGGGGACGGGAAGCCCGAATGCAAGTTGAGCGTGGAAAAAAAAGCGTTTGTCGGGTCAAAGGTCATCTAGGGGTCAACTTTTTGAAGTTGGTCCGATCGGGCTTAAACTCGGGGACGGGAAGCCCGAATGCGAGTCGAAGTTGGAAAAAAAAACGTTTGTCGGGTCAAAGGTCATCTAAGGGTCGAATTTTCAAAGTTGGTCCGATCGGGCTTAAACTCGGGGACGGGAAGCCCGAATGCGAGTCGAAGTTGGAAAAAAAACCGTTTGTCGGGTCAAAGGTCATCTAAGGGTCGAATTTTCGAAGTTTGTCCGATCGGGCTTCAACTCGGGGACGGGAAGCCCGAATGCGAGTCGAACTTGAAAAAAAAGCGTTTGTCGGGTCAAAGGTCATCTAAGGGTCGAATTTTCACAGTTTGTCCGATCGGGCTTAAACTCGGGGACGGGAAGCCCGAATGCGAGTCGAACTTGGAAAAAAATCCATCCAGGGAAGTAGCTACAAACCCGAGAACCGACAAACCCCGGGTGACCGCCTAGTATATTAGTAATCATTATACATTTCTCGAACAAAAAACAGCAACACTGCCTTTATCATTATTCCGTTGTAGTCCATCTTTAAACTTCCAGGCAATGTGGGCTTGGGTTGTAAAGCAGGAACGTGGGCGGCTAGTTTGCAGACGATGACTCACCTGAAATCACTTGATTTATCTTCATGTGACATAAATGAACAAGATATACCACACATTGCTAAGATAAATACACGTAGATATAAAATAGTTGTTTAATGTACAAATCTGATTCCATGTTTTCCCTTTCGATTGCTATTTTATAGCTTCTTTCTATGTTACAATTTGATGAATTTGGTAAACTAACGAACCTTTTACTCGTATACAACATTTCCACATAGTCGTTACAAATATATAACTACGCACTTGAACAATATATAATTTCGTGAATCAAGTAATTTTGTATATCAAAAGTATTCACTTAAATATTTCTGCATCTTTATAATGAATGCTTTAATAAATTCTGATAACACAATTGAATCGTGTTTTTTTGTATTCATTGAGGTTGTCTGTTTATAATATTTAATTTGAAGGATTCCGGTTCGGGTTATAGTAGAGCATTGATAGCATTATGTAAAAATAAAACCATCGTTTCTAATAGAAGTATTGTCACCTTAATTGCTGGCAACTCGACTCGACGTTCCAACTCAACTTGCTGCCGATAAGTGTGAGCTAAAATTAAAATACCCGATTAACATGGTTTGATTTCGATTTGTCTTTTTGTTACATTAGAAACGAGTCGGTCGAGTGGGAGGGGACCAGGATGCAGTACGAGACAGGAGACTCGACTCGATGACCCAACTCAACTTGCTGCTGATAAGTGCGAGGAGGCATTAAAAGACATCTACACCAGCACAGGTAGCTATGTGCAGATGCTTCCATGGGTGGATGATGACCAAAAACACATCATGGACATCTACACAAAGCTACAATTGGTAAAAGGTGATATGGATATGAAGGGAAAGGTGAAATCGTATTGGGATATTTTCAAACTCAAAACAAGAGAGGGTCATCCAATTATACGGGCAATTTTAAGCGGAGGGGCTGGTATAGGGAAAACTACTCTTATTGCCAAAATGGGCTACGATTGGGCCTGTGGCACTGATGATGCACTGAACAAATACAAGCATGTTTTTGTGTTGAAAATGCGTTCACTAAAACAAACGTCGGATGTGATAGATGCACTGTTTGATCAGTTGTTAGATGAAAAGACCATAAATAGGAAAGACTTGGAATCCTTCATTGCAGCCAACCCTGACGACGTGTTGTTTCTGTTAGATGGTTTTGATGAATTCGGGTCGACTGAGCTTGATGAGTCGGAGTTCGGTTCGATTCTTAAAATGCTTAATCGAAAGGGAAAGTACGCAAAATGCAGTGTACTTGTGACAACCCGCCCCTCACACTATGACAAGCTGGTAAAAAACACTTTGATTCAGAGGCCGTTTGCTCGTGTGAATGTTTTGGGGTTTAGCGAGGACGATGTTAAGGAATATGTGCACAAGTTTTATTCAGAAGAATCATCCAAAGCTGATGGACTTTTTAAGAAAATTGTATCCTCGAATGTTTTATTAGATTTGGCAAAAAGTCCCATGCTGTTGTTATTGATGTGCTTGTTATGGAATGACAGTGCTACACTCCCTGACACCATGTTTCGCCTTTATAATAAGGCACTGCATTACATATTTAAACGTAAGAAAACAAACATGTCAGAAAAGGAGATTTCAAGGCTGGTTACTGCTATTGGAAAGGTTGCTTTGCGTGGTCTACTTTCTTCTGATCAAAGGTTATCATTCCAAGAGGCGGATTTTGAGCCAGATGTGCTTGAAAAGGCCTTACAAGCTGGCATCCTTACCAGCGAGCGAGTCTTGAAGGGGATCGACACTTTCAAAACTGTTTATTTCATCCACAAAACGTTTCAAGAATTTTCCGCTGCCATATACTACCAGAGTTTAACATCGGAAGAAGAAACGCGTGAATTTGAAACGTTCTTTCGTCAAGTGTCTGATTTAGCTGGGTTTGAATATCTTCTGCGTTTTTGTTGCGGCGACAGTGATGGGCCACGGACAAATTCAATTTTACAGATTTTATCGCATAAAGTCAAAGATGCATGCAATCTAGATGATGAAGCCATACAAGTAGCCTTGAATTGTTACTTTGAAAGTCAGAGCCAGACATTGCCACCGTTGGAGTTAATTAATTCCGTTATTGATTCACAGCTAGATATTGGTCGTCTAGGAAAAAATAATTCGACATCGTTTATGTACTTCCTAAACAACGTTATTGATGACCAGAAAAAGGGTGGCGGAAATACTTGCCTCGAAAGGATACACACATTAAAAATGCATCCTAGGAGCATTCGACAGTTGGGTCCAGAATACGTGAATTGTGTAAACAGAATGCTAAATCTTCAAAGAATTGAAGTACATGATCATGGCCGAGTCACGGTAATGGGCAGAACAATTTTGGGGGACAATACACGTTTCTTTTTGTCTCTACGTCTGAAAGAAATGACGCGGCTTCGGGTAGTGACCTTCAATGATTCCAACCTAACAAGCAGTTGCATGGAGCAGATTGTTGGGCAACTGGGTAATCTGCCCAACCTCGTTAAATTGAATCTGTCTGGCAATGAGACCCTAGGTGGATCAGGTCGGTCATGGTCTCACTTGAAGGAAATCAAAACACTCAAAAAACTAGACTTGTCTCAGTGCGCATTGAGAAGTGATGACTTCAAGTACATTGCCGTGGCGCTGGGTAATCTGCCCAACCGTGTTGAATTGAATCTGACTTGCAATAAGACCCTTGGTGGATCAGGTCGGTCATGGTCACACTTGAAGGAAATCAAAAGCCTCAACAAACTAGACTTGGGTTCGTGCAGATTGGGAAGTGATGACTTGAAGTACATTGCCGTGGCGCTGAGTAATCTGCCCAACCTTGTTGAATTGGATCTGTCTAGCAATAAGACCCTTGCTGAATCAGGTGGGTCATGGTCTCACTTGAAGGAAATCAAAACACTCAAAAAACTAGACTTGGGTGGCTGCGGATTGAGAAGTAATGACTTGAAGCACATTGCCGTGGCGCTGGGTAATCTGCCCAAACTTGTTGAATTGAATCTGTTTGGCATTGAGACCCTAGGTGAATCAGGTCGGTCATGGTCTCACTTGAAGGAAATCAAAACACTCAAAAAACTAGACTTGGAATGGTGCGGATTGAGAAGTGGTGACTTGAAGCACGTTGCCGTGGCGCTGGGTAATCTGCCCAACCTTGCTAAATTGAATCTGTCTTGGAATGATACCCTTGGTGAATCAGGTCGGTCATGGTCTCACTTGAAGGAAATCAAAAGCCTCAACAAACTAGACTTGAGTTCGTGCAGATTGGGAAGTGATGACTTGAAGTACATTGCCGTGGCGCTGAGTAATCTGCCCAACCTTGTTGAATTGGATCTGTCTCTCAATGAGACCCTTGCTGGATCAGGTCAGTCATGGTCTCACTTGAAGGAAATCAAAACGCTCAACAAACTAGACTTGGGTCATTGCACATTGATAAGTGATGACTTGAAGCACATTGCCGTGGCGCTGGATAATCTGCCCAACCTTGTTGAATTGGATCTGTCTTTAAACTTCACCCTTGCTGGGTTATCAGGTCGGTCATGGTCTGTCCTGACAAAAATGAACCACCTCGTAAAGCTTTCCTTGCGCTGTGGTTTGACCGCTGACGATAGGGCAGAAATCACCGAAGCAGTGAGTCAAATGACCAGCCTGGAAGTGGAATATTAGTCCCATCCATAATGGGCTCCGTACATGCAGCATTTTGAAAGTGCTTTGATCGTGCGCGTTTGCGTGTACATAACTTCACCGCGGGATGGCGTTATACAATATTCTACTGACTTGGTATATCGGCAGCTAATGTCAGAAATGACTTCCCTAAGATAATTGATCATGAAAGTCTCTTTTCATAATTCTATTCAGTACACAAACTTGGTCTCAGAGAACAAAGGACTAGAACAACTTTGTGATAGTTGTGATAAAACAACCGTTAAAACCCAACAATTGCCAACTTTTCAAATAAATAAAAAAAATACGTTTTCAGTTTGTTCACCACCACAAACTTTTTCTCCGTCAACTTTTGACCCCTCGTTAAACGACCAGTTCTTTATTACATCAGGCGGATCGCTTTTCACGGAGCAATTCTCTGGTAATTTAAACATGCATATTTTGTCTCACTTTATCCGCAAACAAACTTAGTGATTTACATACAATGTCAAGTAAGTAGACCCTTTAATAAATAGAAATAACATGCGTTTCAAGAAATCACATATTTTAAAATAGTTAGGAGAAACCTAGAATTCCGATCCCTGCAGCACAATCAAAAGTACAGATTTAAAACCTGAGCTTATTACGGCCAAAAGGTTCGATCTTCATTGTGATTTCTGACCAGAGAAGTGAGTTGTGTGGGTCTGGAGGGGCAAGGAACGAGAGCTGCGTTGTTGAAAAAGAAAAGTATGTCTGGCACAGATCTGACAAGATTATTGAGAAATTAACCGAGACAAGATGACGTAATGGTTGGTTTACACTCGAAATATTCTGGTCAATTTTGACTTGCAAAAACAGTCCCCAAGCGTACCCTAGCTAAATTCAGCTTTTGGAAGATGAACATCACACAAGCTAATAAACCACAGCCGACGTAAGCTTGGCATAAATACACAGAGTCGATTAAAAATTGCCAAACCTACGAACCCTTGTTATACTTCTGATATCACCCGAGATAACAATCCTGCTGGAATTCCCGTCAAAAATTGGATGACCCTCTTGTAAAATTGTAAATAAATACTGTGCTGTTGTCGATTTATATTCTATATAATATAAGCTGCATGTGTTTTGTGTTTATCACTGCGTGCATCGAACCAGTAACAGTGTAATGTATAATGCAAAATTTGTGTAATGTAAAAGTTATGTATAAAATAAGACATTGTACATTAATGGGATTTTATTTGTGATGAATTGAACATCAGATGTTCCACTGTCAAGAAAGTTTTAAAGTGATGTTTACTTCAACGTTTAATGTTCACCTGAGAGTGAAGCCAAGTGGTTTCATCTCGAGGCTTTATAGACTGGTGCATGTTCATCTGTTTGGAACTAGACTGGTCTCTTCATCTCTGAATCTGATGACAGACCAGGGAGAGATTTTTACACAGTTGACTCAGTACTAAAGGCGTATTGGACTGGTTGTTTCATATGCCAGTCTATTTTCTTGTGTTGCATGTTTTCAGTACCGTAAGTTTTGGGACTCTCATACACAGTATCGAGAGTCGCAAATTTCTGGACTAATGTTAACCTTTGACACCCTGGGTATGGCACGCAAAGTAGGCAAAGGAATTAATTTTTGCAATGAAGAACAACATGGGTGAACTTATTACGTACTTAATTAAATGAAGTTTAAAACAATGGGTTCTGTTGTTGATCAAAGCATAATATCTTAGAAATTATTACGACTACAGTTTTAAACAATGCATCCCATTTTGGTGATCAGTTTATTGTGAAACATTGATTACAAAACAATGGGGAAAATGATAGTTTAAATTATCTTAAAGGGAGGATACACCATTTGCAGATATAGAAATTGTTTACTATACTGAATTATTAAGAAATATCCTATTTATTTGAAAGTAAATAATGATTAACACATATTTCCATTTTTGTTGATCGCTACTCTCTAAGTACATGTAATAATAACATCACAAATGGCGTTATTTGCAGGTTAAAGTGCTTTTCAAATGTTCACGACTACAGTTTAAAAGAAATATAGTTTGCCATGTAAAATTAGTTACTCAACAATGGACAAATTGGCTGGCTTAAAGCTAAAATTGCAAAGATTTGGACAAATATTACCTATTTTTGAAAAAAACAATCATTTTTTGTATTGATTTTCTCTCAAATTTTCTACCTATTTATTTATTTAACGTGAATTTCGTCCAAATTCAAGTTGGAATGGCTTCTCATGTCCTGTAGGCATCTTCTGAAAGAATGTAAAAGAATATAATTTTGGGACCAAATTTGACAAAAATACAAGGGCTTAACCCACCTTTTTGATCAAAATATGGCCAAAAATTGATTTCTCTCAAAACGTCTTAAATATCATATCTGATGCAGGAGGAACACCAATCAATAAAAACAAAGCTAAAATTGCAAAGATTTTGACAAATATTACCTATTTTTGAAAAAAACAATCATTTTTTGTATTGATTTTCTCCCAAATTTTCTACCTATTTATTTATTTAACGTGAATTTCGTCCAAATTCAAGTTGGAATGGCTTCTCATGTCCTGTAGGCATCTTCTGAAAGAATTTAAAAGAATATAATTTTGGGACCAAATTTGACAAAAATACAAGGGGTTAACCCACCTTTTTGATCAAAATATGGCCCAAAATTTATTTCTCTAAAAACGTCTTAAATATCATATCTGATGCAGGAGGAACACCAATCAATAAAAACAAAGCTAAAATTGCAAAGATTTGGACAAATATTACCTATTTTTGAAAAAAACAATCATTTTTTGTATTGATTTTCTCCCAAATTGTGTACCTATTTATTTATTTAACGTGAATTTTGTCCAAATTCAAGTTGGAATGGCTTCTCCTGTCCTGTAGGCATCTTCTGAAAGAGTTTAAAAGAATATAATTTTGGGACAAAATTTGAAAAAAAATACAAGGGGTTAACCCACCTTTTTGATCAAAATATGGCCAAAAATTGATTTCTCTCAAAACGTCTTAAATATCATCTCTGATGCAGGAGGAACACCAATCAATAAAAACAAAGCTAAAATTGCAAAGATTTGGACAAATATTACCTATTTTTGAAAAAAACAATAATTTTTTGTATTGATTTTATCCCAAATTTTCGACCTATTTATTTATTTAACGTGAATTTCGTCCAAATTCAAGTTGGACTGGCTTCTCCTGTCCTGTGGGCATCTTCTGAAAGAGTTTAAAAGAATATAATTTTGGGACAAAATTTGAAAAAAAATATAAGGGGTTAACCCACCTTTTTGATCAAAATATGGCCAAAAATTGATTTCTCTCAAAACGTCTTAAATATCATCTCTGATGCAGGAGGAACACCAATCAATAAAAACAAAGCTAAAATTGCAAAGATTTGGACAAATATCACCTATTTTTGAAAAAACAATCTTTTTTTTTTATTGATTTTGCCTCAAATTGTCCACATTTCTTTATTTAACGTGAATTTCGTCCGAATTCAAGTTGGAATGGCTTCTCCTGTCCTGTAGGCATCTTCTGAAAGAGTTTAAAAGAATATAATTTTTTGACAAAATTTGGAAAAAAAACAAGGGGTTAACCCACCTTTTTGATCAAAACATGGCCAAAAATAGATTTCTCTCAAAACGTCTTAAATATCATCTCTGATGCAGGAGGAACACCAATCAATAAAAACAAAGCTAAAATTGCAAAGATTTGGACAAATATCACCTATTTTTGAAAAAACAATCATTTTTTTTTTATTGATTTTTCCTCAAATTGTCCACATTTCTTTATTTAACGTGAATTTCGTCCGAATTCAAGTTGGAATGGCTTCTCCTGTCCTGTAGGCATCTTCTGAAAGAGTTTAAAAGAATATAATTTTTTGACAAAATTTGAAAAAAACACAAGGGGGTAACCCACCTTTATACTTGGAAGCAATTAAAATGTAGAACAAACATATCTTGGTTCTTTGCTGCAGCCAAAAGCAGCTCTTTATTTGACCAAAAACTTCTTCAAACAAATTCAAACATATATATATGATGAAGGTTCATCTCAGTGACCCCACCATGGTATAGCTGCGGGCGGCTCACCAGCGTGATGCCCGACTTTTACTTGGACCGACAGGGTCTCTTTTTTGGGTTCATCTCAGTGACCCCACTATGGTATGCATGCGGGCTACTCACCAGCGTGATGCCCGACTTTTAAATGGACCGACAGGGTCTCTTTTTTGGGTTCATCTCAGTGACCCCACTTGGACCGACAAGGTCTCTTTTTTGGGTTCATCTCAGTGACCCCACTTGGACCGACAGGGTCTCTTTTTTGGGTTCATCTCAGTGACCCCCACTTGGACCGACAGGGTCTCTTTTTAAATTAAACTGTTATGATTTAACTTCAATGTGATCTTAACACAGATGTGCTGTTCAATCGTGGTACGGCTGGATCGAACAATATAATCTCTCGGGGAACAGCAAGAGAGATTTCAAGTCTGTGTAATAATATACATACTACCTTTGACTACAAAAGTTTTACAAAAAACAAACTACTGGCTGTCTGAATCCCGCAATTTAGTTAAGGCAGACAGCCACTCAGGCCATTTAAGGCGGAATGAACGGGGAGGAGGTGGGATAACAAAAAGTTTAAGAAGTTTTGGTCAACAATTTTTTCTGAGTTGCTGATAGCTGCAACCAAATTGGCGGCCCGAATGCCTCGTGTTCTGGGTTAAATACCCAAACTCTTCGGACTGTCTTTTCTTCTCATTGGTCAAGGTAGGATATCTTAAGTTCCCGATTGGTCAATCTTACCTATTAATTTGCATATCTACCAGATATATCCTTATATGGTAAGGAATTTATTTCCCCCCTTCTTCTTGCGCAACTTTCTAAACGACCAAGCCACGTTTCTTAAAAGTTAAAATATACCCGTCCGAAAGGGGGGAGGGGGTATTATTGCTGGTTGTGCAGTTTTTCAGAACGACCTTAGAAACGTTTTTGCCTACGACGCCAAAAAGAGTTAGGCTTTATGTGCCCCAAGTATAACGTATTTTATCTTTTATGAATAAAATTAATTATATTTGGAAGCAATTGAAATGTAGAACAAACATATCTTGGTTCTTTGCTGCAGCCAAAAGCAGCTCTTTATTTGACCAAAAACTTCTTCAAACAAATTCAAACATATATATATGATGAAGGTTCATCTCAGTGACCCCACCATGGTATAGCTGCGGGCGGCTCACCAGCGTGATGCCCGACTTTTACTTGGACCGACAGGGTCTCTTTTTTGGGTTCATCTCAGTGACCCCACTATGGTATGCATGCGGGCTACTCACCAGCGTGATGCCCGACTTTTAAATGGACCGACAGGGTCTCTTTTTTGGGTTCATCTCAGTGACCCCACTTGGACCGACAGGGTCTCTTTTTAAATTAAACTGTTATGATTTAACTTTAATGTGATCTTAACACAGATGTGCTGTTCAATCGTGGTACGGCTGGATCGAACAATATAATCTCTCGGGGAACAGCAAGAGAGATTGCAAGTCTGTGTAATAATATACATACTACCTTTGACTACAAAAGTTTTACAAAAAAACAAACTACTGGCTGTCTGAATCCCGCAATTTAGGCCAAACGCATAGCGTCCCAAGGGAAAGACAGCCCCCAAAACATCACACAACACTATATATTTAGTAGTTGTGCGATTACGCTAGGCGCTATTGTAACTAATTAAGTCCGAAACATATGTACATTATACAAAGGCCGAAATGGCTTGGCACAGGTTATCACGGAATATGCGATTGCCCACCGGTGACAAATGTATAGCATCAAACCTATACAACGCGGCCTCAGTCCACTTAAACTGTGGGTGGTGTAAATTACTAACTCCCAGCCAACTCCCTTGCGACCGCGCCCATCGATTGAGCGTGCGCCGCTTCTTTTCCATCCCGCTTTGCGACCGAGCCCCAAAATAGTACAGACGTGGTAATAAATCTGACCATATCAATGTGGTATGCGGGAATTGCTCGGCACATGTGCGCATTGATAGGACTAGTCGTTGTCTGAAAGAAAATTCGTCGACCTCCACCAGGTCGTTCGTTCCCGGATGAATAATCAGGATTGACGGGGGAGGTTCAGGTATAACTGTCAACAGCTGTGGTAAATCACTTAGGTGGGCGCCGCTTAGACCACGCCACATCACTTTCATTGGAAGATTTAAAGGACCTTCGGCCCCAAGCACAATGGAATCTCCCACTATCCATACTGGACCTATTAGGTAAATGACAGCAAATAACTGGGACTAAGATAAACGTTTAACTGTGATTAATCAAGTGTTCTAGACGCCTGGCCAGGGAGAAATGGGCAGAGGACGGATATATGTATTGACCGCGTCCGAGCGCCAGCGACCCATAGCCCGAATGTTTGTTTGAGGGACCCCCATTTGATATGCCGCCGAGGCCGCCCCTATGCGCAAGGAATGACCTTTAATGTGGTCAGCCGGTATGTTATTAAATGCCAGTGCTTTCTTCAATACCCCGTTAAACTGATAGCGAGTAAGCGGGGTACAGTTAAAATGACAAAAATATGAACCTGCATGCTTGGGGCGTACCCGAGCATATGTGAGCAGTGCTGACACGGGACAGAGGAAAACATTATCGGACGGCTGTAGACATACGGTTTGCGGTTCACCATGTTGAATATTCTTACTCTGCTTGAATGAAATGGTAACATGACATTGGGTATCGCGGTAAGAAAATTCTACATCCGAATCAGTAATCACTGAAGGTTGAGTGTGAAACCGAGAATTTGCCGATACGCATAAAACCAAAAAATGCACTTAAAAATGCGGCTGAAAACATTTTCGCCTCGTAGAGAGATGAACACACAAGAGGAAGCGACTGCACGATTTGATTTAGCATAGGCAAAGAAATGGGTTGGCGAGAATCGCGCGAGGGGCGTGTGCGACGGCACCCCTCGAGTAATTTGGAAACTAGAAAATCCTTAGTTGGGTCAGGCCAGCCTTGTAACCTGTGTTTATATCCAACTGCTGACACGTACGTCGCAATGGTAGATGGGGAAATTGATTGTAATGACAGCCAAGCTATAAACTGTCGGATCTCATATGTCTTCGCGGGGCGCCCCTCTGATATGCTTTGTTGGCGAAACCGACAAAATGATGCCCAACCTGTTGCGTATGTTTTATGAGTACCTGGTGCTATTGAAACGTCTAGCCGGCGCATTTCATTCTCTACCAGATCGCTGGAAGGTGAGGTAAGGGGGTTGGGTGTGGACTTGCTCGTGGGGCCAGTTCGCGGAAACGGGACATCTGGAAACGGGATAGAGAGTCGGCAATTTCATTGTGTACCCCCGGCACATGCACGGCTTTAAACACAATATTACACCTAAGACATTCAAGTACAAGTAGGCGCACCAGATGCATTATTCTTGGGCAGGAAGACGTTTGCTTGTTTATAATATGGACAACAGCCATGTTGTCAGTATTAAACCGCAGTTTTTGGTTTCGGAAACTCGACGCCCAGCCAAGGATAGCAACAACTATGGGAAATAGTTCGAGAAATGCAATGGATGGCGGGTTCATTAATAAATCATCGGACCACCGACCTTGCATCCATTGACCGTCAAAATACACCCCAAAACCTATGCTACCGGACGCGTCCGTGTACAAAGCAAGTGTTTCATTATCTACCCAGTGCCTGCTAGAAAATGCCGATACGCCATTGAAATGCACAAGAAATTCTAACCACATGAGTAAATCCAGACGCGCCCCTTGAGAGATGATACGAACTTTGTGATGTGGCCGTTTCAAGCCTATGGTGAGGTTGGTTAAACGCCGCAAAAAGGCACGACCCGGGGCAATAGCCCTGCACAGAAAATTGAGTGAACTTATTAGCGACTGCATTGACACAAGCGTGGCCTTTGTCTTACTCAAGAAAGCATGAATTTGACCACATGTTTTGGTAACTTTCTCCTGTGGGACTTTAACTTGGGCGCGAACAGTATCGATTTCCAAACCCAGATATTTAATTGTTTGCACTGGCCCTTCAGTTTTTTCGTGCGCTAATGGAACGTTTAGCTCGGTACACATAGTTCGGAAAACATCTAATAACTCTGCACACGAGGAGGACGAGTTGCCTACGAACAAAAAATCATCTAGATAGTGAGTGACTAGAGATACCTCCGCCATACGCTTAACTTGAAATTCCAAAAATGAACTAAACTTCTCGAAAAGCGAACAAGAAATGGCACAGCCCATTGGCATACATTTGTCAAAGTAAATATGGTTGTCAAAGAAAAACCCAAGCAATTCATAATCAGCAGGAGAAACTGGCAACAAACGAAATGCAGACTTAATGTCGGCTTTCGATAACCAAGCCGATTCTCCTACGGTCATAACCAAATCCACAGCCTCGTCAAACGAGGCATAGTGAACTACACAATGTTCCCTGTCAATAAATTCATTGATTGAGTTACCGGCAGGGTAAGACAGGTGATGAATGAGTCGAAAGGTATTAGGCATACTCTTGGGGACTAAACCTATGGGGGAACATTGTAGATTAGAAAAGGGGCGATTTTGATAGGGGCCTGCAATCCTGCCTAAACTGATTTCCTTGGCAAGTTTTTCTTTGACCACCATTGGGCGTTCTGACGCCGTACCTAAACAATTTGAATCACGGGGCATACGGGGACCTTCATAACCCAACGAAAAACCATATTTAAAACCATTACTTAGTATGCGACAATCATCTGCAATTGAGTATTTTGTCAGCCAGTTATCTAACACTGTTTGGTTAATGGGCGTGGGGGTAACAAACGAGGTTTTGGGTTTGCTCAAATCGAGTCATGGACGAGGGTTGACTGGTGCAGTATGGGCAGCGTTAGAACCCCCAGAATTGGTATGCGGTGTACTAAAATTCCCCCCTTTTACTGCATTGGTCATTGGAACTCTGGGTTGACGGGTCCTGGGTTGTGTCTGCGCGTGATACGTAAATGCGTTACGCGGTGCAGCGGAAGTTGAACCCACTGATGAGCATTGAGATGCTCCGTGGCCCAAGCGCATACATTTACTACATGTATGCGCGTATCTACATCGAGGAAATGTACAACCCTGGTTATTGTTAAAATTAAAGCAATGGCCGGTCCCGCGGCCGGTTTTGGACGCCGGGGCCCACCCTTGTGTGTTACCTAACCGATTGCCCGGTTCCCCTAGGTCCCCCCCACAACAAACTTGACCTTCCCGTTTTCGTACAAAACCAAACAGAGACTCAACAGACCATATAACCTAGTGCTATGTGCATTTTCTAAAGTTTAAATGAAATATACATCATTTCGCTTGCTGTAATTTTCAGAAATGGATGGATTGGGGGCGGGGAGTATGTTATAGCAAATATTGTTACACTGACTTTCTTTGGACGTTTTGGGTTCGTAGATGCTGGACAAAAATCAACAAAAACCAATCATGTTCTTGTAGTCAGGTACCCTGACCCAACGATGAAACGGATCAATTTGTAGACGTTGGGGGAATTGTAAGGTCTGAGAATCAGTTGTACATCTTCACAGGTGTGTAATCATTTGCAAAAAAAATGTGGAATAACCAGATATAAACAATTAGAAGCAGTATTTGAACAAGTCATTTTTTTGTCCCAACGATGGTCGGCCGACCAGCGTTGGGATTCGATACACAAATACCACTCTACCAGGAGCCATGATTTTACAGGATGCTTCAGACTGCCATTACCTAACAGTCCAGAGTAAAGTGTTTTGTGATCATTTAGTAATTAATTTTGTTTGATGCTTGCAAATGCTGTGCATATTCCCTTTAAAGTTATAGTCTACCATTTGCCAGTTGAGCATTTTTATTGTATAAAACAGCAGAAGTTATCAAAATCTAAAGAAAGGGGCTTGACGACTAATCTGACAAAGCAGATTTGCCACAGCACTAACAAAACTCGGAATAATCAAGGGCGCCCTCAATAAGCCCGTTTTTGGAGTATTGATGATTGGTGAACTGCATAGACGAACGGCGCGCGAATTTGTTTTCCGTAGATGGGTGAGCTAACATTCATAAATTATAGTTGCATTGATCACTGTACAACACTTAGGTTCTAGGTCTCTTTTTTCCCTTAAATTAAAAATACTCCAAAGATATCAATTTGACTAGGAAAAACGAGGTGACCTACAGCAGGATTCGAACCAGGGATTTTTGATCCATAGCCCATCCCACTATCCACTACACTACGTATAGCAGCTCGACAACAGCTGTTCTTTAAAGTGATTTAATGGAACTAGTTAACTAAATAACAACAATGCTGTGACGTCATGTTTTATTCCGATGAATAAACATAACTTCTCGTCCAAACTACTGAATAATTCATTAATTTTGACTCGCCCACCTGAACAGAAACAGAAACACCTACGGAGAAAAAAAATCGCGGACGGCGCGCCCGGAACAAATGAACAACTCGGTCTTGAACAAGACTAGCCTACTGCAGGGAACAGTATTGTACCCACTAAAGTACACTGTTGGGCCGGCACGGGACCGATCCCAATATACGTACCGGGCCGCGATTTTTTTTTTTCCAAACAGGTTTACCAAATTTCATGAATTATTCAGTAGTTGCGTTGATCGCTGTACAACACTTAGGTTCTAGGTCTCCTTTTCCCCTTAAATTAAAAATACTCTAAAGATATCAATTTGGCTAGGAAAAACGAGGTGACCTACTACAGCAGGATTCGAACCAGGGATCTTTGATCCATAGCCCATCCCACTATCCACTACACTACGTATAGCAGCTCGACAACAGCTGTTCTTTAAAGTGATTTATTGTAACTAGTTAACTAATAACAACAATGCTGTGACGTCATGTTTTATTCCGATGAATAAACATAACTTCTCATCCAAACTACTGAATAATTCATGAAATTTGGTAAACCTGTTTGGGAAAAAAAAATTCGCTACCGGGCCAGAATCATTACTCAAATGGATCATTAATGACAAACTATATTGACCGTGTTGCAAGTTGGTCCAAATGCGACAGCAGTAAGAAATCCAAGAATAGAAATTCAAAGATGACGTCACCGTGATGTCGATTTATGCATACTAGTAACATATTTTATCAAATATGGAAATATCTATGTACCAACAAAACCTGTTACGAAAAGAATTTTGAGTTTAGCATAATTTGTCATTATGACAAAATTATAAAATCTGTATCAAATCACGAGAGGACGTCATCATGACGTCATCATGACGTCATCATGGCGTCACCTGAATTAATTGTGCAAATGAATTGATGTCAGTAACCTTTCTAGTAAAACAGCAGAACTACGTAAATTGTCTTCATTTTTGCCCTCTACTCGCCCGCCCCCCAATACATGTAATAATATCATATTTTAACTTTGGAGGAAGTAATGGAAATACACGTGAAAATATACATTGGTTTTCCCAATACACACTGGATTTAGTAAGTCATTGTTACACCCGTGAACTCGTCACGGCTTACTGCACACGTTTAACAAACACCTGCAGTGGAAGCAATTGCAAATAAATAAACTTTCTAAAGTCCTCTATGTGCTATTTCTGTCTTTTGGCAAGAGTGAAGCCGGAGAGTGATGATTATTGATTGGCATTAATTGATACAGGCGCATACAACCACACAGATCTACCATTCTCGAATGTCAACATTTTCTTATCAGCTTCCCGCCAAAACAAGGCAAGCTTGCTAAACGCAAGGGCGACTTGAACATGTTTATGGGGAAGTACAAAGGTACAAAATGTTATACAAAGGTATAACATTTTATTAGGATTTTTCGTATGTCTGATAATGGCCAAATTGGGAGTTTTTAGATTTAAGGTCCATTTGAGGTTATCTCTATTTACTAGTCAAATACTAGTGATGGACAATCTTTTATCGCACTCTCGACCATAATGTACATACTATTGATGGTCCAGTTTTATTCTGAGAATCTGATGAAGTAATTTTCAAATGAGCAGTTCCTTTTAAATATGCATTCCTTTTAAATAGTTGATTCCTTTTAGCTGCCCTGCATTTTTTAATTAACACTTTATTGCAGGTCGGTACGGTCTTGGTGTAATCTTTCACTTATTTGATTACAAATGTTTACCAAATCTGCTGTACAACATCTGAAGGAATATTGTCCTGGTTGAGATTGCATTTAACATATCTTTAGTGTTGCAGAAGTCTCTTTGGAGGCAAGTTGAGTCTGGATTATAGAAGTTTTCTTCTTATTTTGAAGTTATTTATTGTGGTGGACCATATAGAGGTTATCTCGTTGCTTGCGTTGTGCAAGTTATGGGTAATCCACCCTTACTTCGATATTCTCAACTTTGTTGACTATTGCGGTGATCTGCATGTTGCATTTTGATTGATAGTTTCATGTAGAGTTTTGTGAATTCTCTCGAATTTATAATATACTGATAGCTCATTTGAGGTTATCTCATTTCTTTTTGGTAGGAATGGGCACTATATCGGTTTACTTCTTGAGATATTCCTAATGCTTGTATATTGTAATTGTTGTGATAATCCCAACAGAAGAATTCTTTTTGTCAAAATTAATCTTTGGATGATTGTAACCAGCCAGACTGTTACGCTGCCTGGTACTTGTAGGTTATTTTGTTTGCACTGTAAAAAGCGCCACCAATTGAAATTATTATTGTATAACTGAGTCGCCTGGCGGCGCCCTATAGTAACCAATTTACATATGGCATGCTGTGCGCTAGTAGTATATAGTCGGCTGATTTTAGAATGACAATGCTCGGGCTTCATTTTGATAAATTCCTTGCATTCCACTTAGTTTTCTTGTTGGACGCGTGGTCTTATAGAGAGTCACTCTATAGCTGAGCCAGCAACGCAGCACATGCCTTTGCTTTCCGTATGCCTTTGCCAACACACTTTGCGAACATTGGTATTACAAATATTATGTCTTAGGACAAGTTTAACGTCTTCTTGGAGGCGTGTGGGGCCGCTTTGGTCGGTAAGTGTTATAGCCTGCATTTGTTTTGAATATTTGGGAATGTTTGGACACTGCACTGCATTTTTGATTGCAACATCTATATGGTAGTATATCGTTAGGAACATATCTTGGACATTGTTTGACCTTTATACTTTTAAAAAACATAGTAGTGATACAAATATGTATATTTATTGATACTTGTTGTAACTTGACAGGGTACTGGATTCTGGAGTTGAGGCATTTAGTGTTGCGTCTTCAGGGTTGTTTAATACACCTTGAATAGGTATGTTCAATTTAAACAAATATATATTTATTCACCCAATGGTATTGTGTCTTAACTTTAATCCATACGGAAGCAATGGTGATTTGCAAGTTTCATATTTGCACACCCTTAAATTATGAATGTTTAGATATTGTATTGCGAATATAATAATTTGTATTAGTAAATTGCCTGTCTTAAAAATATCTATGAATTGTATTATCAAGACTAACTGGATTGTATTGATCTTTTAAAAATCAATTCATTCCTTTGTATACAAATGTACAATTGCCAATACTTGAGATTGCCCATAACATTGACCTTTTCTATTTTTCTATGAATAGACCTTATGGCTGTCGTTTTGGGTGGTGGTTGTCGTTTTGGATAGTAGTTGTCGTTTTTGATAATTAACAGTCATCGTTTTTAATAGCGGTTGTTGTGTTAAAATCGATTGTCATATTTGTATAGTTGTCATACCAAATTTGGTGGAAATATTGTAAATTGAATTGTCTATGTAATATCCAGCTTGCAATGTGTGCAACTGTTTGCAACTGTGCCAACTGTTGACAAATTATATAAAAATCAATAACATTTTAGATATATATTTTCTTCAAGAAAACAAGTTTGCTTTCCTGTCCTAAATTTGTGCAGTAGCCCTTCCGTATCGGTTACAATTGTTTTAATGCAAACACGTGACATACAAGACTCGATATCTATTGCCGATACGAAGGTTGCGATAAAGGTGAGATTGGGTTCATAATTATCGTAAGACAAACGCATTCTTGTAGGTTTTGGTGATACTAAGTTTTACTTGCCACGCCTAGTCATTGGATTTTTTTTATTCCCATTGGAAGTGCGCAGTCACTGCCAATGCTGCGTCGTACGTACATGTACATGTCTCATGTGTACCGTGGTACAGATGGCCGAGTGCACACAAACACGTCTGGTTTGGTGTAGTATACGTTTGCCTATTTTGTGACAGCGACTCGTACAGACAGGGGTTGATAGAGGCAACAATATTTTCATCGAACAATGTACTGGAATCGAAAGGCTGGAACTCATTAGAGTTGCGCTCTGCGGAGAATCGATTCTAGCTTAGATTTCGGCTAATCAGTATCGAGGGTCGATATTATGTTGAAATCATTTTAGTCGTACACACGTTACCACCGCGACTAAGCCAATTTCTCGTACTCTATTTCGATACTTGATTTATCAAGGTGAAATTAATCTTGACCCACCATATTGCACTTGAAAACAGTGTTGCTAATTTCTCGGCATTATCTTGTTTTTCTCATATTTTAGGTAGAACATCTGTCATCATGCAGTTACATTTAGTCATGTTTTCCAATGCGTACAACCCTTTAATTAGGCAGATCACAGCATTTTATAAAGTTCTTTCAATGCCTTTAATATTAGGCTCATATTGTTCAGCTTGATGAAAGAAACAAAGAACTGAAAACCAAATTGAAATCCGACATTCAGTTCTCATTTTATGCCAAAAATATTATGCCGTTTAAAGCACCGTTTTAACCATTTTGGGCAAAAAGTGGAAAATACACTTTTTTCAATTTTTACTTATAGTTTTCATTGTTTTTTCTCAATTTTAAAACCTGTTCGTATTTCTTTTCTTATAGTACACAAGTCAAACCTACTTGCAAAAGAGAAATGGGGGTTCAATCACATTTCGTGTTTTTTTCGGAAGGGGGGGGGCCCAAAGAAGTGCGCCACCAACGTTAAAATGTATCTCATTTATTCTTCCACGCTCACAAGCCGCACATCTCACGCAGTAAATACGTATAGATCGATACTCGAAGCGCACCATTGAAACACGTACAAATTTGCACTCGATGAGCTCCGTGCATCGCTCCCCGAATTCAGTGATTTATCCAACGTCCGCAAAACCAGACTCGTACAGTACAGGCATGGCGTAAACTTTCGCGTTTGAGAATTGGCAGAAACCATTTTTTTTATTTTTTTGTTGTTAAAGGTCAAATATGTAGAGGATGTACCGAGGGATTTTTATTTAACTTTCAGGAATGAAAGATCTATTCCTAATTATTACGTTAGTGGACAAAAATCAGAGGATGAACGATAATTTTTTTTCACATTATGTCGATATTTGTAGCCATTTTAGGGGAGACGTTTTGTAACGAAATTCCCACCTGGACCCATTCATACACGTTAGCTGCTGCAATAAACCAACGGAAAATTGTCGGTAATATGTTGACGCATTTTATTTAAAACTAAGCACCTCAACAATTGAAAATACTCTTTCAATAATAAACTATTATGTTTTCAGTGCTGTTAAAGAGAGAATTTTAACAGTATACTTGCATTTTTTATTTATGTTTAATGGTCATCACTTTTTTTAAATGGAGTGTACCCAAACTGCGTTCGCAATTAAATGATTGCGCAACACCCCTTCCGCCCCCCCCCCCCCCCCCCCCCCTCCCTGCATTCGACAGTGTCACTCGGTGGCCGACGGTTGTACGTGTGGAATATGCATGGTCGGCTGAATTTTTTTCGTGCAGAGTGATCTGCCTACTTTAATACAAATGTATTGAAAACCTGGGGTTGAAACAAAGAAAAGTATTGCCGACGAATCTTTACAGAAGGTCACATATGCCCACCGTTTATTTTGAATTTAAATGTAGAGATTATCTTATTGGCTGATCATTTAACATCAACATGATCAATGTAAACCTGCTTCTATAGGGATGATTGTCACTTTTGAAACTGGATCTACGACCATTGAAATAACAATATCTCAACAATCGAGGTGACAGTCAAACAAAATTATGCACTGGGTTATTTACTTCGATTAATCCATACTCTTTCGGGCCGTTTATTATTGGCTCATTTTTAAGTGTCTCAATACTTTTTTGTGATGAATTTACATGTATACAGTATATACCTATAGCGTTGGGCTGTCAATATTTATCATGAAATAGCTAGATCACAAATTACAATAAAACCAACAATTAAATCAACAAATAAATCATGCATCGAAATAGCTCTTTCATTGGTCTCCTTAAGAATATAATGTCTACAGAAAACCAGATGGTATTGGGATTAATTGTTGAAATGCGCGTGCAACTTTGTCATGATAATACACTGCGAGCGGCCTATGAGTTTATGATCTGTCCGTAAAGTATAACCTAAAATGTTACGGTTACTCAAAGCGAATATAAACACACATTTCACCATTAGGCCACTAGCAGAGAATGTTGATGCTTGATCAATTTTACCACACACTTTATGGATGGTACTGTCTTATGCTCCGCTAAGAAATGGCACATTATCTTAATTAATCCGTTCAGGCTCCTCGGTGTACTGCAGTACTTGGACCTGATTACTACCAAGATGCCGAAAAAGACTGTCCAGCAGTTAGATGCCTACATTAAGGCTACAGCCGTCGTGTACGACCACTCCAACACCAAACTCATCAACAGGAAGACTAAAGTCAAACCAAGCAAGAAACAGGCTTTCCTGTCTGTACTGCATTACAGGAAATTGACTTATGTTGATAGCTGTGCAGAGAGACAACCATCGAAACGATGGATTCGAAGACAATCGAGTTGCAAGCCTGAAAGTCGAAGGTAAAACAAAATCAGTTATTGTAACTCAATTTCGAAGAATGTTTTGAATTCAATCTTTGACACTTTCATGACACCCATATTAATGTGGCAGCTATAGTGGACGTTACTTTGAGAACATAATCAAAATTAACTCTTCTATAATTGTAGAATAATGCGTTTCTAAAACTACACAGGATTGTCCCTCATTTTCACAGTGATACCAAAGACGTAAAGCAGATACTGCAGGTATTTGTCCAGACTCCTCTCTCACATACAGCCAAGACACTTTGTTTCCAACTTCATCCCGAGACGACAGTCTCATTCCTAAAAGAAGAAATAGTCAAGAAGATTGGTGTCGAGGCACGATATCAGCAATTGTACACCAGGAGAGACTTCCAGGTAGGTATATAATTTATAGTTACAAATGTTAATCTAAAATGCAAAAGCTCAAATGTTCATGTTTGATTAGTAATCTGTCGGTGTTCATGAAACTCCCACACACACAATAAAGCTCAATTAATCCCCCACCTAAAGGGTTAAACGAATTGACTTCTCTAGATGTTTCAATTAACGATGCACAACTAAAACCCAACACGTTTCTTAATTTAGTCTCTAACATTATTCACTTTGTCAGCTCTGTGACTTGCTCACACTCGAGGAGAATGGTGTCAGCAAAGATGAAGTCATCTCACTCCGTCTATCATCAGATGACCAGAATAAAGATAATGAACCAACAGGTAAATGACAAACTTTGGGAATAGAATATTCAAGTGAATAAACTACCTGCATGTAATATTTTCTGACTTTTAAAAATGTTTCACTGAAGTCACACATTCTTTTGGCAGACAAAGTAAACCTTGATGAAAAGTATCTTAAGGGCTTGTCTTCTGAAATTGAATCACCGTGGAAGGAATTGGCCAAACACCTAGGATACGAAGAAGCAGAAATTGCAGACATCCAAACCACCAACGAAGGCAGCACTGAAGCGAGCCATCACATGCTGCTCACTTGGTGGAAAAAGACGACAGATCGCGACGAAGCAGCTCAGAAGCTGAGACGAGCATTAGAAGCCATCGGGTTGACTGAATTGGCTCAAGATGTACCAGGTGAGTAGAAGTAGACAGATTAGAGATTATATTTTTGGTGTAGGTGTAAGAGATATCTTAATTGCTATGTTGGTAACCTATGCAACACCGGACACATTTGAGAATGTTTCAATGAAGTCACACATTCTTTTTCCAGAAAAAGTAAACCTTGATGAAAAGTACCTTAAGGGCTTGTCCTCGAAAATTGAATCATCGTGGAAGGAATTGGCCAAACACCTAGGATACAAAGAAGCTGAAATTGCAGACATCCAAACCACCAACAAAGGCAGCACTGAAGCGAGCCGTCACATGCTCCTCACTTGGTGGAAAAAGACGACAGATCGCGACGAAGCAGCTCAGAAGCTGAGACGAGCATTAGAAGCCATCGGGTTGACTGAATTGGCTCAAGATGTACCAGGTGAGCTAGCAGTAGAAACTAAATTTAAAACAGACTCCGTAATTTCAAGAGTCATTATGCAAAAGACTTGAATACTCATTTAACCACAACCAAAACTTTACAAAACATAGTTTACTTGTATTTTAAACAACAGGAATGTAATTAGTTTTCAAAACTAATTTAAACAGTAAAATGACATTTGTTGTTATTGCCTCAGTAACGAGCAAATCAAGAGACGAAGCAGCTGGGCCCGAGCCAGAAAGGCGTCAAGATGCAGGAGAAAAAGAGGAGAGCAAACAAAACGAAAATAATCCACTGAAAAAGGACGTCTGTGATCAAGAAAAACCTGTTATCTGGTAAAACATGATTAAACGCTGCAATTTATAATGCACAATGTGTTTGAATAATTTAACTACATGTAGTAGCCGAAAAGCTAAATCAGATTTGGTTTTGTAGATCATGCATAGACTGCCTTAAAAAAATCTAGTAAAACGGTGTATACAAAATGTTTACAATGGTGGTCTTCATTCCTTTATATTACAAGAGCTCTAACATAAACAACCTACTCTGACAGTTTCAGATACGTGACCCAGAAGCTGCAGGTCTTTGTCCGATGTCACCTCTCACACAAACCACAGACTCTCTGTCTCCAACTGGATCCAGAGACATCTGTCTCGACCTTAAAGGAGATAATACATGAGAAACTTGAAGTCCAGCCTCAAAAACAGCGACTGTACATCCGGAGGAACTTTCGTAACTTTGAGGTAAAGATGGCTCCTCATACTTCATGTATAACTATAGGTACCAATTGACATGTCAAATTAAAAGCAATCCCAATTAATAAATACAACCTAAAAAATTACCTTATCTTTTTAATTTTGCCAGCTATGTAACTTGCTGACACTTAACGACTGTGGAATTCATCAGGATGAGAACATCTCACTCCGTCTGTCTACTGATGGCCTACTGGGCGGTGGACCAAAAGGTGAATGCTAACAAGAAACATTATATACTATTTCAAGTTGGGACTAACCCTGCGATCTTAGTCTGACAAATTAACTTCGAATCCGCAATTGAATCAGAAGGACATTAGATATAAACATATCGTGTGTTTTTTCTTCAACCAAACACTAATGTCTAACATGCATTCGTTATTTGCCCCTCAATCTGAAAAGGCAGTACCCATAACATTATGCTGACAAAAAAGCTGTATTTTTTTTTTTCTAGACAAACACCCTGTTGATGATCAATTATTTCGGGACTTGGCTTTGAAAACTGAGTCATACTGGGAAAACCTGGCCACATCTTTGGGAAATGAAGAAGCAGTTATCAAACAGATCCAAACCACCTCCCAGGAGAACAAAGAAAGGAGCCTGCAGATGCTAAACTGTTGGTGGAGTAAGCAAACAAATCAAGAGGAAGGATTTCAGAGATTGCGAGATGCATTAAATGCAGTCGGGCACGCTGAGCTGGCCTTAACGGTGTCGTCATATGAGCAAAAGTGGAAAGAACAGAAGGAACATGATCATCGACACCAACCTCAACCGTCAGTACAAGTTGCAGGACATAAAGAACAGAGAAGGCATAAAGGGGATACGCCATCTAATGAACAAAAACCGAGACGGGTGGATGGTGATCGAGAACAATCACATCCAAGTGTACATGTGGAAGCTTCTCAAGAACAGAGACAGCAGAAAGGGACTACATCAGCGGTACAAGTGGGAGGTACTCAAGCACAGATCAATCAAAAAGGGGCTACGTCATCCAAGGAACAGAGACCGACAAAGGAGGAAGTTAGTGGCCGACATACATCTCACCCAGAGGTTCAAGAAGTAAGAGCTAAAGAACAGAAACAGCAGAAAGATGTTACCTCACCAGAGGATCAGGGGTCGAAACGGGAGATTTTCGCGCATCGAGACAAACCTCAACCAGAGGTACAAGAGGAAGGAACTGAAGAACAGAGCGAGCAGATGGTACGTATATCACCAGAGGGAAACAGACCAGCTCAGGAAGAAGTTGCCCGTCAAGAAAAACGAGTGGTCAAAGAACGGAGCAAACAAAGAGATGCAACATCATCTGATGACCAGATACCGGAACAGAAGGAAGTTACTCATCAAGACATCCGCCAACTATCGGTACAAGTTGGAAGACCTCAAGAAAAGAGCACACAGAAAGGGACTGTGTCATCTGAGAAACGGATACCGAAACCAGAGAACGTCGGGCATCCAGATAATCCTGAATTACCCGTACAAATGAGAGTGACTGAGACAGAAAACAAACCAGGTAAATAATTACACAGAATAAAAAATGTCGTTCTTTCTTCAAGCTCTTGAATAGTTACGTAAGAGACGTTCAGCACCAATACATTGTTCACAATGGGTGAGAATAGCACAAAGACACCAGACCATTTTGTGATATAACAACAGTGTCTTTAATCTGGAGAATTTAAAGTTAAAACGTACCAAGCATTTGAAACAAGTCAGTGTACCAGATGTTATATAAATTTAACACGCAAATCTCTCAACACGTTTCAGTGGATTCCTTGAATATAGGTGGCGAGAACTGTCCTTCCTTTTTCGGGCCAGTTAACCAACCGACTTTCAACATAAACTTTCAAAGTTTGAAAGTGACAGAAAATAGTTCAGGTAAGATATGTTCCTTAACTTTTTGACTTTCTATAATTTGGTCTTAATTTATTTTAAATCTTTTAGTTTTCGCCTGTAAAGGTGCTATACAAAATTTGCAAATGTAAAAAACAAAACTACCAAATTATTATGACACACATTGCATCACGCACACCAAAAACTGCTGCATTAGAATGACACTGAATCTGAATCTATACCTGCTCTTTCCGGATAAAACATGACACTTTTCTCGGATAAGTGCCGGAAATTTGCCCTCAGATTACACAAATGTGGATAAATTTGGAACCAACTATATTTTTTCTTATTTATCCATCCTATAAATATTTGAAAATGTGATAACGGGTTAGGCGAGCCATGGTGTTTTTATTCTTCCATGGGCGATTATGCATGTTGCGTCATGTAATTATGCACGCAAAGTCACACGCGCATGCAAATGCATCACAATTCTGCTTGGAATTTTCAAAGCGATTAGAAGAGATATACAAGATGATCTTATCAAAGGTCATGGCGCGTACGTTAGAGGGCGCCCGCATCCGCAGCCTACGCGCGCTGCATACTGCGCGCGATTACACGCATGAATGCACACTGTACGCTGTGTACTGCCGGATATCCACGTCTACGGCCAGACAGAAGAGGATGAGTCATCCTTTGTTGAATGTTTATTGCCCAGCAGTTCACTCCAGTATAGACGATGTGCCTTCTGACGTCACTGAACTTACATCTGTATTCAAATGTGCCTGGCAGTGATGCACACCATCATGTTTTACATACAATTTGCTTAAAGAGTGACGTCGCAGGTCAGATCGCCTTTGAATTATGTGACCTCTGATGTCATCTCGACCAAATTGATGTAAAACTTGATGCGTGCACATATTGACGGGCATATTTGAATACAGATGTAAACAGAGGGCACATCGTCTAGGCCTATACCAGTGGCTAGTTTGGTTGGCTATAAAACTGCAGGATTCATTTAAATTGAAATGTGTATGGGGAGCCAAAAGTGCCAAGCGTCCCAAGATACTGTGAAACGAATGTCGGTCACTTCGGCACCTGGTCAAGTCGGCACCCACGAACTCGGCACCTTGCCAAGTCGGCACCCACCAACTCGGCACCTTGCCAACTCGGCACCCACCAACTCGGCACCTGCACAAAAACCAACTCGGCACCTGACCGACTCGGCACCTGACCTACTCGGCACCTCCGATATTAGTACGGCGCATGAACCTACCCGCACTAACTCTTCTCATTATTTTGGAGGCATTTTTATAGAGAAAAAAATAGGCCTTTAATGGGAATAAAAATGTAAAATAAAAAAAGGAAGGACTACGGACCCGGACCCAATCCTTCATTTGGGATATTGTCTCCCGATCGGGGGACCCCCGTGAACTATCGCCGGCCGGCCGGGTGGTGGCGCGTGCAGCGTGCACTAGCCGAGACGCGAGCGCCAAACTGGAAGGTTCAGAAGTCGGCATCCTTTTGTGCCCGTTGTGTAGCGACGAAGACTAATCAGCGTTAAGCGGGTACTTTGTTGCCTGGCGTTGCCTGTCAACTGGTCATGTCAACTCCGTGCTTCCACTTTCAAGGACATTTCCTTATTTTAAGGATTTTTTTACTTCTAAAGGAATTTCTAATGAAATGGGGGGAAAAAAGGAAGTTGTGAGGAAATCCCCCAAATCTAAAGATTTGTAATGAAATTATTAAATTCTGAGCAAATTGTACAATTAAAAAAACAAATTGAGGCCGGGGTTCATATATTAGGTTCAATATTCAGCAAAGTTGCCGATATTGGTGTGAGCTAAAATTAAAATACCCGATTAACATGGTTTGATTTCGATTTATCTTTGTGTTACATTAGAAACGAGTCCGTCGAGTGGGAGGGGACCAGGATGCAGTACGACACAGGAGACTCGACTCGATGGCCCAACTCAACTTGCTGCTGATAAGTGCGAGGAGGCATTAAAAGACATCTACACCAGCACAGGTAGCTATGTGCAGATGCTTCCATGGGTGGATGATGACCAAAAACACATCATGGACATCTACACAAAGCTACAATTAGAAAAAGGTGATAGGGATTTGAAGGGAGAGGTGAAATCGTATTGGGATATTTTCAAACTCAAAACAAGAGAGGGTCATCCAATTATACGGGCAATTTTAAGCGGAAGGGCTGGTCTAGGGAAAACGACTCTTGTTGCCAAAATGGCTTACGATTGGGCCTGTGGTGAAGTTGCTGCACTAAAAAAGTACAAGCTTGTTTTCGTGTTGAAAATGCGTTCCCTAAAACAAACGTCGGATGTGATAGATCCACTGTTTAATCAGTTGTTAGATAAAGAGACCATAGACAGGAAAGACTTGGAATCATTCATTGCAGCCAACCCTGACGACGTGTTGTTTCTGTTAGATGGTTTTGATGAATTCGGGTCGACTGAGCTTGTTGAGTCGGAGTTCGGTTCGATTCTTAAAATGCTTAATCGAAAGGGAAAGTACGCAAAATGTGGTGTACTTGTGACAACCCGCCCCTCACACTATGACAAGCAGGTAAAAAACACGTTGATTGAGAGGCCGTTTGCTCTTGTGAATGTTTTGGGGTTTAGCGAGGACGATGTTGGGGAATATGTGCACAAGTTTTATTCAGGAGAATCATCCAAAGCTGATGGACTTTTTAAGAGAATTGTATCGTCGAATGTTTTATTAGATTTGGCAACAAGTCCCATGCTGTTGTTATTGATGTGCTTGTTATGGAAAGACAGTGCTACACTCCCTGACACCATGTTTCGACTTTATAACCAGGCACTGCATTACATATTTAAACGTAAAACAAACATGTCAGAAAAAGAGATTTCAAAGCTGATTACTGCTATTGGAAAGGTTGCTTTGCGCGGCCTACTTTCATCTAATCAAAAGTTATCATTCCAAGAGGGGGATTTTAAGCCAGATGTGCTTGAAAAGGCCTTACGAGCTGGCATCCTTACCAGCGAGCGAGTCTTGAAGGGGATCGACACTTTCAAAACTGTTAATTTCATCCACGAAACGTTTCAAGAATTTTCCGGTGCGATATACTACCAGAGTTTAACATCGGAAGAAGAAACGCGTGAATTTGAAATGTTCTTTCTCCAAGTGTCTGATTTAGCTGGGTTTGAATATCTTCTGCGTTTTTGCTGCGGTGACAATGATGGGCCACGGACAAATTCAATTCTGCAGATTTTATCGCATAAAGTCAAAAATGCAGGCAATCTAGGTGATAACGCCATACGAGTAGCCTTGAATTGTTACTTTGAAAGTCAGAGCCAGACATCGCCACCGTTGGAGTTAATTAATTCCGTCATTGATTTAAATCTAATTATGAGTGATCTAGGGAGTGATATTTCGACATTGTTTATGTACTTCCTAAACAACGTTACTGATGACCAGAAAAAGGGTGGCGAAAATACTTGCCTCGAAAAGATATATATATTAAGAATGGATTCTTGCAGCCTTCGACATTTGGGTTCAGAATACGGGAATTATGTGAACAGAATGACAAATCTTCAAAAAATTCAAGTACGTAACCCAATAGTTGGACTTCCAGGCGCAACTATATTTCTTGGAGACTGTGCACGTTTCCTTTTGTCTCTACGTCTGAAGAAAATGGCGCAGCTTCGGGCCGTGACTGTCAGTCATTGCAACCTAACAAGCAGTGGCATGGAGCACATTGTTGGGCAACTGAGTAATCTGCCCAACACCATTGAATTGGATCTGTCTCTCAATGAGACCCTTGGTGGATCAGGTCGGTCATGGTCTCACTTGAAGGAAATCAAAAGCCTCAACAAACTAGACTTGAGTTGGTGTAAATTGAGAAGTGATGACTTGAATCACATTGCCGAGGCGCTGAGTAATCTGCCCAACTTTGTTGAATTGAATCTGTCTGGCAATGAGGCCCTTGCTGGATCAGGTTTTTCATGGTCTCACTTGAAGGAAATAAAAACGCTCAACAAACTAGACTTGCGTCACAGCGCATTGAGAAGTGGTGACTTGAAGCACATTGCCGTGGCGCTGAGTAATCTGCCCAACCTTGTTGAATTGAATCTGTCTTACAATAAGAACCTTGCTGGATCAGGTCAGTCATGGTCTCACTTGAAGGAAATCAAAACGCTCAACAAACTAGACTTGAGTGAGTGCAGATTGAAAAGTGATGACTTAAAGCGCATTGCCGTGGCGCTGAGTAATCTGCCCAACCTTGTTGAATTGAATCTGTCTTTAAACTCCACCCTTGCTGGGTTATCAGGTCGGTCATGGTCTGTCCTGACAAAAATGAACCACCTCGTAAAGCTTTCCTTGGCGCACTGTGGTTTGACCGCTGACGATAAGGCAGAAATCACCGAAGCAGTGAGTCAAATGACCAGCCTGAAAGTGGTATATTAGTCCCATCCATAATGGGCTCCGTACATGCCGCATTTTGAAAGTGCTTGGATCGTGCGCGTTTGCGCGTACACACCTTCACTGCGGGATGGCATTATACAATATTCTACTGACTTGGTATATCGGCAGCTAATGTCAGAAATGACTTCCCTAAGATAATTGATCATGAAAGTCTCTTTTCATAATTCTATTCAGTACACAGACGCGGTCTCAGAGAACAAATGACGAACAACTTTGTTATAGTTTGTGATGAAACAACCGTTAAAACCCAACGATTGCCAACTTTTCAAAAACAATAAAAACACGGTTCCAGTTTTTTCCACCACCACTAACTTTTTCTCCGTCAACTTTTGACCCCTCGTTAAACGACCAGTTCTTTATTACCTCACGCGGATCGCTTTTTACGGAGCAATTATCTCGTAATTTAAACAAGCATATTTTGTCTCACTTTATCCTAAATAAAAATGGAGTGATTTACATAGAATGTCAATAAGTAGACCCTTGAATATATATAGGAATAACATGCGTTTCAAGAAATCACATATTTTCAAAAACCTAGAATTCGGATCCCTGCAGCACAATCAAAAGTACAGATTTAAAACCTGAGCTTATTACGGCCAAAAGGTTCGATCCTCATTGTGATTTCTGACCAGAGAAGTGAGTTGTGTGAGTCTGGAGGGGCAAGGAACGAGAGCTGCGTTGTTGAAAAAGAAAAGTATGACTGGCACAGATCTGACAAGATTATTGAGAAATATACCGAGACAAGATGACGTCATGGTTGGTTTACACTCGAAACATTCTGGTAAATTTTAACTTGCAAAAACAGTCCCCAAACGTACCCTATAGCTAAATTCGGCTTTTCGAAGATGAACATCACACAAGCTAATAAACCACAGCCGACGTAAGCTTGGCATAAATACAGAGTCGATTGAAAATTGCCAAACCTAAGAACCCTTGTTATACTTCTGATATTACCCTAGATAACAATCCTGCTGGAATTCCCACCAAGAATTGGATGACCCTCTTGTAAAGTTGTAAAGAAATACTGTGTTGTTGTCGATTTATATTCTGTATAATATAAACTGCATGTGTTATGTGTTTATCGCTGCGTGCATCGAACCAGTAACAGTGTCATGCATGATGCAAAATGTCTGTAATGTATAATTTATGTATAAAATAAGACATTGTACATTAATGGGATTTTATTTGTGATGAATTGAACATCAGATGTTCCACTGTCAAGAAAGTTTTAAAGTGAGGTTTACTTCGACATTTAATGTTCACCTGAGAGTGAAGCCCAGTGGTTTCATCTCGAGGCTTTATAGACTGGTGCATGTCCATCTGTTTGGAACTAGACTGGTCTCTTCAGTCGTCTGATGACAGACCAGGGAGAGATTTGTACACAGTTGACTCGGTACTAAAGGCGTGTTGAACTGGTTGTTTCATATGCCAGTCTATTTTCTTGTGTTGCATGTTTTCAGTACCATACGTTTTGGGATTCCCATACACAGTATCGAGAGTTCCACATCATTTCTGGACCAATGTTAACCTTTGACACCCTGGGTATGGAACGCAAAGTACGCAAAGTATGCAAAGGTATGAATTTTGCAATGAAGGACAACATGGGTGAACATGATATAGCACGTGTACTTAAAGGTAGGATACACCATTTGCAGATATCGAAAACATTTACTACCGAATTATTAAGAAATATCTTACTCATTTGAAAGTAAATAATGATTCTAGGCATCCAGCAAAATGATTGCGCTAGATATCCTGTAATTATTTTGATCGCGAAAAAACACAAATAACATAAGAATAACTGCTCGACGCCGGTTAAAAACAAACGCTGTTTTTCGTGCTTTTTTTAAAATCCATGATTGTAAAACTTCCGATAGGTCAGTTAAACGATATTTACTATTAAATACAACCCCTTAAATATACCCATTCATGATAATTCAAGCAATGACCAATGGTGTATACTACCTTTAATTAAATGAACTTTAAAACAATGGGTTCTTTTATTAATGTGTGAATAGGTTTTTGACAGGATGCTATCGGCATGAGGATGAAAGCATAATTTATTGAAAATTATCACGACTACAGTTTTAAATGATGCATCCGATTTTGGTGATCAGTTTATTGTGAACATTGATTACAAAACAATGGGAAAAGTGGCTATAGTCTAAAATTATCTTAAAGGGAGGGTACACCATTTTCAGAGATCAAAATAGTTTATTCTACCGATTTATTAAGAAATATCCTACTTATTTGAAAGTAAATAATGATTAACAGATATTTTCATTTTTGTTGATCGCTACTCTCTAGTACATGTAATAATAACATCACAAATGGCGTTATTTGCTGGTTAAAATGCTTTTCAAATATTCACGACTACAGTTTTTAAAATGTAGTTTGTCATGTACAATTAGTTACTCAACAATAGATAATTTGGCTGGCTTAAATTCTCCTAATTAAGCGTTTTGTAATAGTGTTATCGCACTAAAGGTACAAACATAAATATCTAGAGCGTTTAAATGTCGGTTTTACATACAACAGTTATATATCTTTTTGTATGAAGTTTTACAGTTTTAACACAGTGCATATTTACAACTTTGTCGGTCACTCTCTGTTGAGTAATATTAACACCACAAATGACGTTTATTTATGGCATTTAAAATGCTTTTTTTAAAGGGTGACGTAAGTGAAACTATAGTTATCTATGTGATCGCTTGGAGTTGATAGCATTAAACCTCTCGAAGATATTTCAATATATTTCTTTAATGTTCCGCTTATTCCATCGGTTTTCTCTGTCATTTCGTTTTGTTTCGTTTCCTTTATTTAATCTCACCGTTCGGTTTAAAAGTTAAAAATCTTCTTTGCTCATCAAAATAGAATAAATGCGTGAAATACGGACTATTCATCAATACCTGGTACAATTAAGCCCTCTAACGCAGTGGCGTAGACAGGGGTGCATGGCATGGGGCATCCCCCCCACACCCACAGACTCCCGGTTCCCCTAGGTGCCCCCTTCCCCCCAAACTTGACCTTGCCGTTTTCGTACCCCCCCCCCCCCCCCCCGTCCACAGACTCCCGGTTCCCCCTAGGTGCCCCCCACAACAAACTTGACCTTCCCGTTTTCTTACAAAACCAAACAGAGACTCAACAGACCATATAACCTAGTGCTATGTGCATTTTTTAAAGTTTAAATGGAATATACATCATTTCGCTTGCTGTAATTTCCACAAATGGATGGATTGGGGGCGGGGAGTATGTTATAGCCAATATTGTTACACTGACTTCCTTTGGACGTTTTGGGTTCGTAGATGCTGGACAAAAATCAACAAAAACCAATCATGTTCTTGTAGTCAGGTACCCTGACCCAACGATGAAACGGATCAATTTGTAGACGTTGTGGGAATTGTAAGGTCTGAGAATCAGTTGTACATCTTCACAGGTGTGTAATCAATTGCAAAGAAAATGTGGAATAACTAGATATGAACAATTAGAAGCAGTATTTGAAAAAGTTGGGTTTTTTCTCCAACGCTGGTCGGCCGACCAGCATTGGGAATCGATACACAAATACACTCTACCAGGAGCCATGATTTTACAGGATGCTTCAGACTGCCATTACCTAACAATCCAGAGTAAATTGTTGTGTGATCATTTAGTAATTTATTTTGTTTGATGCTTGCAAATGATGCATATTCCCTTTAAGGTTATAGTCTACCATTTGTCAGTTGTGAATATTTATTCAACCGTATAAAACCGTGTCAGCAGGAGTTCTTAAAATCTAACAAAATTGTACTTAACAACTAACCAGTCAACGTTTTAGCTCTGTGAATGCTTTAAACTCTGAGAAAATATGATATTCAAAGATTGCGATTTTGAACATATTATGTTATTGACGTCATGATGACGTCATCTAGTATCAGAATACAAGCGACCAAATAGTTTCAGATTTCCAACCAAAGCCCGAGAGTGATGATTATTGATTGGCATTAATTGATACAGGCGCATACGGCCACACAGATCTGCCATTCTCGAATGTCAACATTTTCTTATCAGCTTCCCGCCAAAACAAGGCAAGCTTGCTAAACGCAAGGGCAACTTGAACATGTTTATCAGGAAGTACAAGGTCCAACATTTTGATCTGATGACGTGATCTCGGCCATTAGCTAACATTTTGGTTGGAAATCAGCGCCATATTTCTACCAGTTGGTCTTTGCATTGTTTTAATGCACACACGTGACATACAAGACTCGATATCTATTGCCGAGACGGAGGTTGAGATATAAAGGTAAGATTGGGTTCATAATTATTGTAAGACAAACGCATTCTTGTAGGTTTTGGTGATACCATGGAGGGTTTCCTACCTCCATGGTGATACTAAGTTTTACTTGCCACGCCTAGCCATTGGAACTGTTGTCCATTGTCAGTGCGCAGTCAGTGCTAACGCTTCGTCGTACGTGTACGTGCACGCACACACACACACACACAAGAATGCTGTTGATCAGGGGGGGGGGGGGGGGGGGGGGCGGAGGGGGGGGGGGGGGGGGGGGTTGTACAGTCCATTCTCGAAATAGGGGGAACAATTGTTTACGCGAAAAATAAAGAGTTTTTGGCATCATATCTTAACATCTTGTCTTTTGTAGTTAAAAAAAGGTGGTTAATACCTTAATTTTTATCATCCAATGACAACAATTGTATTAAAAATGGAAAAACCAGTCAAAAAAAATTAACGTTGACGTACCGTTGAACCACGTGGAGATTGTGCACAAATACCCAACCGACTTCAACAAATACCTCCCCTAAAAAGGGCAATAATAATTGATAAATTGTGAAAAATCGTGCTTTGACCCCACTCATTTTTTTCCATGGATACGTTAAAAAAGGATGTAGCAGTGATATACTGAATTTTTTAAAAAATCTGCCTGTGACCCCCTTGCGTTTTATCGTGTTGTTTTCGAACGAAACTGGCCGAAAATGACATCTCCCCAAACAAATTCCGTGTAAATCGTGCCTGTGTACCTGGCTTTGCGGACGTTGTATGAATCACTGAATTCGGGGAGCGATCCACGGAGCAAATTTGTACGTGTTTCAATGGTGCGCTTCGAGGTAGCGATCTATACGTATTTACTGTGTGAGATGTGCAGCTCATGAGCGTGGAAGTAAATGAGATACATTTCAACGTTGGTGGCCCCCCCTCCGCCCCCCCCCCCCCCCCCCCCCCCTGCTGTTGATTTTACGATCGTGTATGTCAATGTTCATTTATATCGCTTGTTGGTTTTACCACATTACAAATTAGCATGTATTTCTTTCTGTTTACTGTAGTGAATGAAACATGTTACAGCCTAATGCCTAACAAGAAGTCAAAGAGTAATTGTTTGACTCTGTACAAATGTACATGATGTACTACTTGTCGTTTAAACTCCCCTATAAATCGTAATGGAATAACCCACGTGGGGAGATTTACATGGTCTATGCGCTAGCTGCGGGTGTTATTATAATTAGGAAGGTCAACCCTCCCTGCTGCTGCACACACCAAAACCAGTTTGAGCTTTTGCTCGAAATCGGGTTAAAGTTTTCATTATGAACCCCGACTGTCGCTTTTGCAACGGAACACAATTAAATATGCAAGTATCAGATTTCACGGCTTTACTTTTCGAGGGGCTGGGCGTCGCCATTGCAGACATTTTTGAGAATATACCGAACGTTAGAATATCTGAAGTTTCATTTTTGGCGCGGCGCGCCTGCAAACTGTTACCAACAAACAATGGAAACACCAACTGTACGGTCGTAATTTCTCTACATAATATGAATATTGAATTTATGCTAATAAGCCGCGACTGTGTTTTTTTTTTCATTCTCCAACCCGGGATGCGTAATTGTTTTTCCTAGGAGGGTTTAGGTGTAATTATCATAAATGGGCGGCTCATGATTATTCAGTAGTATTAACAATGACGCTATTAATACATTGTTATTGCTCATTCAACTAGTTGCACGTAGCGCGCGCTGTGACTATAGCAAGTGCTATAGCGCCCTCTAGAGTCAAAAACTGGGTGATGCGCGCGTCATCAAGGCCGTTTTCGAAACCCCGTTAAGATTCTGTCGACCTCTCACCGTAGCAATTAGTGGATAATGGTTAGGTTATAGATCGTTCGACTGCGGTTCGAAATCGGTCTCTGCTTATTTTCCATTGACAATATTTTGGTCTCCAATTTTATTGTTGAAGTGAGTTTAATTTAAGGGAATTAAAGTAAAGTGTCTTCCACTCAGTGTGATAATTTGTGATAATTACCCCCAAACCCTCCTGGGAAACAAAAATTACGCAGCCGGGCACGAGAAAGGAGTTCCTATTCATTGGGTTACTATTGGAAACGTGGTTGAAAATTAAGTAAGCCCTTGGGACGAGGTTGATCCTGTGCCTGCGCGCTAGTGCTATAGCGCCCTCTAGAGTAAAACACTGGGTGATGCGCGCGTCATCAAGGCCGTTTTCGAAACCCCGTTAAGGTTCATTCGTGCAGTTCAGCAATGGGTTCGAGCAACAGTTTTTTGGGATTATGTGAAAAATATCACACAAATTCCTCTAAAGAATGGCTGCCAATGTTGCCCCTTGTTACGGCACCGCACTAGTAGCAGTGCTTAGTAGATCGTTGCGCCACAGGTTGCACTCTCAACTCTGCTCTGTATACATTGTTGGTTTTTGACTGTTTTACGTAAAGTCAACTATTCTAAATTACAACCAATCCACTTTATTGGTTGTCAGCACTTATCTGGACAAATTTCTAAGGAGTTGATGTTGCAGTTTCTTGGTTATTTGCGGTGACATCTTTTTTGCTCTACATGTAGAAACTGCACGGCAGCCATTTTCACTGGAGCCTATCTCTACACGTGGACTGAGTTCTTTTGTGTACTGAGGAACCCTATTGTTAATGTGCGGTCAAGCTGTTTTCTCAATGGAATGGGGTGACTAAATCTCCTTTCATTGACCGATCTCTCTGGACATAGTGACTGATTGTAGTATGGAGCACAATATACTGTATACATGCGCAGTAGTAATTGCCCTACTTCTCACTATGGCAGTACTTGACTTCAACTTCAACTGTAGCCATCGACGTGTCTATAGCACACAAAGTCTTAAGGACATTGGCAGTGGAGTTGAGAAGTTTAGGATATCCTCTAATGTCTACCAGATTTTGAAAGAAGGCGGAATATGCTCAGATCGACCCACCAGGCGTGGCCGGAGATCATTCATCAAGCGACAGCGGTCAATTCCAGTTCTTATGCCCGACAGAAGTCCTAACATTCATAAGGACCTTCCAGGGCCTCAACGTCCACGCTCGCTCATCACAGTCAAACTAGAACCGGTATTAAGAAATGCCATAACTTCATCCACGAGAATCGGAGTGTGGAACGCTCATTCCATGAAGAACAAGGCAGCTGAAGTGTGTGACATTGTTCTTTCTGAGAAGTTGGACATGCTTGCCATCACTGAGGCATGGCTGTCTGGCGACGGCCGTGACGGACCCTGCTTTGCCGAAATAAAAGACACCCTGCGAGACTTTAAACCTCTAAAATTTCCTCGTAAAGGACGGCGAGGTGGAGGCATCTGTGTATTGGTTCGATCCAGCCAGTTCTCCTGTAAATCACATCCTCTGTCCTTTGAGACTTTTGAATGCTTACAGCTTTCGATTAGCTCCAATGATAGAGAAACCTTGACACTAGTTACTATCTACAGACCACCATCTGCACAGAGAAGTAATTCATCAGCAATGTTCTTCCGAGAGTTTTCAACGCTCCTGGAATCCATCAATCTTTGTGCAGGTCGCCTTATCATCTGTGGAGATTTCAACTTCCACGTGGATGATTTTTCCAACCCAGAGGCACGGACTTTTAGTGACATTCTTGAGGCAGCAGGCTTAAGACAGCTTGTCCACGAGGCTACGCATACACACGGTCACACCCTTGACCTCGTGATTGTCAAAGCAAATGATGAAGCTGTTAGGGATATCACAGTCCTTAACTCGGCACCATCAGACCATGCAGCGGTTATCTTTAATGTTATGTTCCCCAAACCCTGTGCCGAAAAGAAGAAGGTCACCACTCGCTCTCTGCACAGTATTGACTACATGTCTTTCAGGAGTAGCATCGTAGACAAATTCGCAGAAGCCACAGACCTGGATAAACTTGATGTCAACGCGAAAGTGGACCTTTATAATGACAGTCTTTCTACCACTCTCGACCATCATGCCCCTGCTCGTGAAAAGGAGGTGCAATTAAGACCCCACGCACCATGGTACGACAACGCTCTTCGAACATCTAAACGGAATGTTCGTCGGCTGGAGAGGAGGTGGAGAAAGTCCAATCCCAGATTAACGCAGGATAATGAGAACATGAAAAAGGCAGTAACGGAATATAACTACCTTTTAAAGAGGACGAAACGAGAACATCACCGAGAGCTGATCAGGACCTCTGACTCCAGACAGCTCTTTCATGTCGTGAAGAGTCTTACTACTGAAAGGCCTGCTCAAACCTTACCAGCATACCCTCCTGAAACTGATATAGCACATGAGTTTCTGAGTTATTTCACCAGCAAAATAGGTAACCTTCGAGCTACCTTGGAAATGACATCCCGAAATACTCGTGTGGAGAATGATATCCAGATGGACTGTCGGATTGAGAACTTTAAACCTGTCAGTCAAGAGGACGTCTTGAAGATCATAAAATCTTCTAAAGTAAAATCATGTATGTCTGATCCGATACCAGCACAGGTCTTTAGGCAATGTATGAAGGAACTTCTACCAGCCATTACAGACATTACAAATCAGTCTCTGCAGTCGGGAGTCTTCCCTGAAGCTCTCAAGTCTTCTTTGATTATACCAACTCTTAAGAAACCTAGCCTTGATCCTGATTGTCTTCGAAACTATCGGCCTATCTCAAATCTTCCCTACCTCGGCAAGATTATCGAACGAGTTGTATGTCAGCAACTTATGACCTATCTGAGGGACAACGCTCTGCTTGCTTCAAGACAGTCGGCTTACAGACCATCATTTAGTGTTGAAACAGCTCTGACCAGAGTGCAAGATGACCTATTGAAAATCCTTGATGACGGAAATGAAGCAATGCTGGTTCTCCTTGATCTTAGCTCAGCTTTTGACACTGTGGATCACAGCATCTTGCTAAAGAGGCTTTCAGCCTCCTTTGGCATCACCGGTGCTGTAAAAACATGGCTTGCCTCTTACCTGGAGGGAAGGGATCAACGAGTACTCATTAACGGTAAGACATCCAGCTCTGAAGTGATTAGATGGGGAGTACCACAGGGGTCAGTGATAGGGCGACTGTTATTCATCTGTTATACAACTTTTCTTCAGAGTATTGCAGAGCAGCACAATGTTGAGTGTATGATGTATGCTGACGACCTGCAGTTGTACACAGCTACGAATCCCGCTACGAGACACGAGTCAAAAGAAAGACTAGAGTTATGTATCAGGGAGATTCGCAATTGGATGAAGGATAACATGCTTGTTATCAATGATGGCAAAACTGAAATGCTTCATCTAACATCATCCAGGAAGCGTGACTCAAATCAGGAACTGCCTCCACTCACGGTTGGTGACATTAGCATCTCTAGCAGCACAACTGTTCGAGACCTTGGAGTTGTGCTCGACAATCACCTAACTCTACGTCAAAATGTGAACTCCATCTGTCGGAATGCATCCTTATCTCTCTACAAAATCGGAAAGATAAGAAATCTCCTTGACAATCACACAACTGAGATCCTTGTCCACTCCTTTGTCACCTCTCTTCTCGATTCTTGTAATTGTCTCCTCATCAATCTCCCCAATAAAGACATCGCCAAGCTTCAGCGAATTCAAAATTCAGCTGCCAGACTAGTCTCCAAATTACCAAGGCAAGAGCACATCACTCCCACTCTACAGGAACTACACTGGCTGCCCGTATCCCAGAGAATCCAGTACAAAGTCATCATTCTAACTTTCAAAGCACTTCATCAACTCTGTCCCAGCTACATATCTGAACTTGTTACCCCTTACATACCCACTCGATCCCTCCGCTCTGCATCTCAACACCTCATTGAACCCACGAAAGACAAGACCAAGTCATACGGATCCAGAAGATTCTCATCTGCAGCTTCGCATCTCTGGAACTCTCTCCCCACTACTTTCCGAACCATCACAGACTTAACTTTCTTTCAATCGCAACTGAAAACATACTTGTTTAAAAACGCTTTCTAATTGTCATTCAAACTGTATTATTGTATTCATCAAAATGTTATTACATTACTGTACTTTTATTTATTTTGCCTTCATTTCTTTATAATTGATGTTTATAATGATTGATTATTATTAATGTTTTCCTTTTTTTGATATTTCTTTAGTTCATGATCTAGTAGTTTATATGTGTAATTTTTGTTGTATTAATATTGTAAAGTGCATTGCTATTTTCTTCGAAGATGAAATGCGCTATAGAAGTCTAGGTTATTATTATTATTATTACTGAATATGCAACGTTTCGCGGTCATAATCTTCCAGGGAGCATCATGATCATCGATGACGTCATCTTGTCAGCTCGCAAGATTCGTCTATGGTGAGCCAATTTAACTTTTTTTTTTTTTTTTTTTTACTTACGCAACAATAATTTAGAGAATTAAGATATATCTAATTCGTATTAGATATTTATATAAACGAAAATATATCACCCACTTCAATGACTTAGATCGCAAACAAACTAAAGCGAATTTTGGCTCCAGAACGATGAAATTAGCAAAACTTTAAAGAGATACACACATTTTGACAAGATTTTGGAACACATCATTTTATTTTTGTTGAAAGGTTGAAATCAGTTACACATCACTGTTTGAAAAGCATTTGTGATGTAAATATATTTTACTCAACAGAGAGTGATCGACAAAGTTGTAAATACATGTAAACTGTCCATCTGTCGAAACTGTGAAACTTCATTTAAACAAGTTTAATCTGTTATATGTACATGTAAAACCGACATTAAAACGCTCCAGAAATGTATGTTTTCACGTTTGTGATAACACTATTACAAAAAGCTTAAAGGTAGGATATCATTGGTAATTGCTTAAATGATCACGAACGGGTAGATTTAGGGGGTTGTATTGTATAGTAAATATCGTTTAGCTTGCCTGTCCGAAGTTTTACAATCATGGATGCCGAGAAAAGCACGAAAAACAGCGATTGTTTTCAACCGGCGTCGAGCAGTTATTCATATTTTATCTTAGTTTTCTCGCGATCGCCGTCCGGCTAATAAAATTTAAATTTTTCGGAATAATTAGAGGATATCTAGCGCAATTATTTTGCTAGATGCCTAAAATCATTATTTACTTTCAAATGAGTAAGATATTTATTAATAATTCGGTAGTAAATATTTTTGAAATCTGCAAATGGTGTATCCTACCTTTAATTAAGAGAATTTGAGCCAGCCAATTTCTCTAACTTAACCAATTTTACATAACTATCTGATCACCACAGTTGCAAACGATTTTAAAACTGTAGTCGTGAATATTTGAAAAAGCATTTTAACCATCAAATAACGTCATTTATGATGTTATTTATTACATGAACTTGGAGTAGGCCCTAGTGATCAACAAAATTGTAAATATGACAAAACTGTAAATCATATTTAAAACAGTTATATGTGAAATTACATAACAACAGTTCAGGTGCAAGCATATACATTTGTAATGTTGATTTGATAACACAGCTTATTACAAAAAGCTTCATTAAAGATAATTTAAACTAGCCCCATTGTTTTGTAATCAATGTTTCACAATAAACTGATTGTGACCAAAATCGGATGCATCATTTTAAACTGTAGTCGTTATAATTTCCAAGATATCATGCTTTTATCCCCATGATGATAGCATTCCGACCAAAACCTATTCACACTTCAACAAAACAACACATTGTTTTAAAGTGCATCATGTTCACCCATGTCCTTCTTCATGGCAAAATTCATTTCTTTGCCTACTTTGCGTGCCTTACCCAGGGTGTCAAAGGTTAACATTAGTCCTGACATTTGGGACTCTCGATAGTATGTATAAGAGTCTCAAAACTTACCGTACTGAAAACATGCAACACAAAAAAATAGACTGGCATATGAAACAACCAGTCCAACACGCCTTTAGTATACTGAGTCAACTGTGTCAAAATCTCTCCCTGTCCGATCAGACTACTGAAGAGACCAGTCTAGTTCCAAACAGATGGACATGCACCAGTCTATAAAGCCTCGAGATGAAACCACTTGGCTTCACTCTCAGGTGAACATTAAATATTGAAGTGAAAATCAGTTTAAAACTTTCTTGACAGTGGAATATCTGATGTTCAATTCATCACAAATAAAATCCCATTAATGTACAATGTCTTATTTTATACATAACTTATACATTACACACATTTTGCATCATGCGTGACACTGTTATAGGTTCGATGCACGCAGTGATAAACACAAAACACATGCAGCTTATATTATACAGAATATAAATCGACAACAGCACAGTTTTTATTTACAATTTTACAAGAGGGTCATCCAATTCTTGGCGGGAATTCCAGCAGGATTGTTATCTCGGGTGATATCAGAAGTATAACAAGGGTTCGTAGGTTTGGCAATTTTCAATCGACTCTGTGTATTTATGTCAAGCTTACGTCGGCTGTGGTTTATTAGCTTGTGTGATGTTCATCTTCCAAAAGCCGAATTCAGCTAGGGTACGCTTGGGGACTGTTTTTGCAAGTCAAAATTGATCAGAATATTTCGAGTGTAAACCAACCATGACGTCATCTTGTCTCAGTTTATTTCTTAATAATCTTGTCAGATCTGTGCCGGACAAACTTTTGTTTTTTCAACAACGCAGCTCTCGTTCCTTGCCCCTCCAGACCCACACAACTCACTTTTCTGGTCAGAAATCACAATGAAGATCGAACCTTTTGGCCGTAATAAGCTCAGGTTTTAATCTGTACTTTTGATTGTGTTGCAGGGATCCGAAATCTAGGTTTTTCCTAACTTTTAGAAAATATGTTTTTTCCTATTTATTCAAGAGTCTACTTACTTGACATTGTATGTAAATCACTTAATTTGTTTGCGGATAAAGTGAGACAAATATGCTTGTTTAAAAAAAACAGAGAATTGCTCCGTGAAAAGCGATCCGTATGACGTAATAAAGAACTGGTAGTTTAACGAGGGGCCAAAAGTTGACAAAGAAAAAGTTAGTGGTGGTGAAAAAACTGGAACCGTGTTTTTATTGTTTTTGAAAAGTTGACAATCGTTGGGTTTTAACGGTTGTTTCATCACAAACTATCACAAAGTTGTTCCCTCAGACCGCGTCTGTGTACTGAATAGAATTATGAAAAGAGACTTTCATGATCAATTATCTTAGGGAAGTCATTTCTGACATTAGCTGCCGATATACCAAGTCAGCAGAATATTGTATAACGCCATCCCGCAGTGAAGTTATGTACGCGCAAACGCGCACGATCCAAGCACTTTTAAAATGCTGCATGTACGGAGCCCATTATGGACGAGACCAATATACCACTTCCAGGCTGGTCATTTGTCTCACTGCTTTGGTGATTTCTGCCTTACCATCAGCGGTCAAACCACAGTGCCCCAAGGAAAGCTTTACGAGGTGGTTCATTTTTGTCAGGACAGACCCTGATCCACCTGATAATTTACCCAAGGGTCACATTGCCAGACAGATTCAATTCAACAAGGTTGGGTAGATTACCCAGCGCCGCGGCAATGTGATTCAAGTCATCACTTCTCAATCTGCATTCACCCAAGTGTAGTTTGTTGAGTGTTTTGATTTCCTTCAAGTGAGACCATGACCGACCTGATCCACCAAGGGTCTCATTGTAAGACAGATTCAATTCAACAAGGTTGAGCAGATTACTCAGCGCCACGGCAATGTGCTTCAAGTCACCACTTCTCAATTCGCAGGAACTCAAGACTAGTTTGTTGAGTGTTTTGATTTCCTTCAAGTGAGACCATGACCAACCTGATCCACCAAGGGTCTCATTGTCAGACAGACTCAATTCAAAAAGGTTGGGTAGATTTCTCAGTTGCCCAATGTGCTCCATGTTACTGCTTGTTAGGTTGCAATCATCGAAGGTCACGGCCTGAAGCTGCGTCATTTTCTCCAGACGTAGAGACAAAAGGAAACTTGTACAGTCTTCAAGAAATATATTTGTGCCTGGAAATCTAGCTTTTTGGTCACTTACTTCAATTCTTTTAAGATTTGTCATTCTGTTCATACAATTCACGTATTTTTCACCCAACTGTCGAATGCTGCGAAGATTCATTGTTAATGTATCTATCTTTTCGAGGAAAGTATTTCCGCCACCCCTTTCCTGGTCATCAGTAACGTTGTTTAGGAAGTACACAAACGATGTCAATATATCACTCCCTGGAACACCAATATGTAGTTTTGAATCAATAACGGAATTAATTAACTCCAACGGTGGCAATGTCTTGCTCTGACTTTCAAAGTAACATTTCAAGGCTACTTGTATGGCTGGATCATATAGATCGCATGCATTTGGGACTTTATGTGATACTATCTTCAGAATTGAATTTGTCCGTGGCCCATCACTGTCACCGCAACAAAAACGCAGAAGATATTCAAATTCTGGTAAATTATGCCTAAACACTTGACGAAAGAACGTTTCAAATTCACGCGTTTCTTCTTCCGATGTTAAACTCTGGTAGTATATGGCAGCGGAAAATTCTTGAAACGTCTTGTGAATGAAATAAACAGTTTTGTAAGTGTCGAACCCCTTGAAGACTCGCTCGCTGGTGAGGATGCCAGCTCGTAAGGCCATTTCAAGCACATCCGGCTCAAAATCCCCCTCTTGGAATGATAACTTTTGATCAGAAGAAAGTAGATCACGCAAAGCAACCTTTCCAATAGCAGTAACCAGCCTTGAAATCTCTTCTTCTGACATGTTTGTTTTACGTTTAAATATATAACGCAGTGTCTCATTATAAAGGAGAAACATGGTGTCAGGGAGTGTAGCACTGTCTTTCCATAACAAGCACATCAATAACAACAGCATGGGACTTTTGGCCAAATCCAATAAAACATCAGAGGATACAATTCTCTCAAAAAGTCCATCAGCTTTGGATGATTCTCCTGAATAAAATTTGTGCACATATTCCTTAACATCGTCCTCACTAAACCCTAAAACATTCACACGAGCAAACGGCTTTTGAATCAAAGTGTTCTTTACCAGCTTGTCATAGTGTGAGGGGCGGGTTGTCACAAGTACACTGCATTTTGCGTACTTTCCCTTTCGATTAAGCATTTTAAGAATCGAACCGAACTCCGACTCATCAAGCTCAGTCGACCTGAATTCATCAAAACCATCTAACAGAAACAACACGTCGTCAGGGTTGGCTGCAATGAAAGATTCCAAGTCTTTCCTGTTTATGGTATCTTTATCTAACAACTGATCAAACAGTGCATCTATCACATCCGACGTTTGTTTCAGGGAACGCATTTTCAACACAAAAACAAGCTTGTACTTTTTTAGTGCAGCAACAGTGCCTCGAGCCCAATCGTGGGCAATTTTGTCAAGGAGAGTCGTTTTCCCTAGACCAGCCCCTCCGCTTAAAATTGCCCGTATAATTCGATGGCCCTCTCTTGTTTTGAGTTTGAAAATATCCCAATACGATTTCACCTCTCCCTTCAAATCCCTATCACCTTTTTCTAATTGTAGCTTTGTGTAGATGTCCATGATGTGTTTTTGGTCATCATCCACCCATGGAAGCATCTGCACATAGCTACCTGTGCTGGTGTAGATGTCTTTTAGCGTCTTCTCACACTTATCAGCAGCAAGTTTAGGATCCCCGAGTCGTCTCTTTCGCGTCGTACTGCATCCTGATTGTTGTCGCCTATCACTCGACAAAATCGTTTCTAATGTAACAAAAAGACAAATCGAAATCCAACCATGTTAATCGGGTATTTTAATTTTAGCTCACACTTATCGGCAGCAAGTTGAGTTGGGATATCGAGTCTATAGTATCCCTTGTCGTACTGTATCCTGGCTGACTCATTTCAGAATGTGAAGAGTAAAACAACAAAATCCTGTCAAAACATAATGAAAATGGGTTCCGTTTCGTCTGTAATTCTTTTATTGAAAAAGTCCAAGATGAAGTGTTCGAGAAACTACCGGTAAAGTATTTAGTCATGATTTTTTTTTTATAATAATAATAATAATAATAACTGGATTTGTATAGCGCCAAATTACCAAAGGATACAAGGCGCTGGAAAATAAGAGAGAGGAATAGAAGACAAAAAAACAACAACAAAGAAAGAAGGACATGCAGCTACGTTTGGGGAAAAAGGTAGGTCTTGAGAGCTTTTTTGAAGGAAAAGACACTGCCTGAGTTTCTGATGGAGATAGGCAGGTTGTTCCATAGTCGGGGGGGGGGGGGGGGGGGGGGGCGGCAACAGAAAAGGCCCTGTCACCAGCCAATTTATGTGACTTAGGGATAACAAGAGACTTACAAGCAGAAGAACGAAGGGAGTAAGGACTCTTATGGATTTTGAGAAGAGAGGAGAGATAATCTGGTGCAGAGTGATTAAGTGACTTGTAAGTGTGGACCAGTGTGCGAAACTGAATGCGTTCGGCGACTGGGAGCCAGTGTAGTTGTTTGAGCAGAGGAGAGGTATGGGTGTGTTTGGGGGTCTGAAAGATAAGCCTTGCACATCTGTTTTGAAGTCTCTGAAGACGAGATATTTCTTTCTTGGAGACTCCATTAAGAAGGCAGCTGCAATAATCCAGTTTTGATAGAATCAGGGCACGGCCGGCATTGTGACAGGCATTAAAGTCAAGAAATTTCCTAATCCGGCTAAGGTTACGTATGTGCCAGTTGAGAGAGCGACAGACTTGTGTTATGTGGCCAGACATTTTCATGTCGTGGTCACACACAACACCTAAATTTCTGACCGAGAGAGAAGGGTGAATGTTAATGCCATTGAGGTTGAAAGTAAGATGTTGGAGATGTTTAAAGTGAGCAGGAGAGGACGCAACGAAGAACTCTGTCTTGTCTGGATTCATCCGGAGTTTATTATAGATCAACCAAGATTGAAGCTCTTGGACACACTGGGACAGACGAAACAGAGCACATACAACAACTCCTGGCTGGATAGGGTCAAAGGTCAAGAACAGCTGGACATCATCTGCATAAATGTGGTATTGTATGGAATGTTTCCGGGCTATTTGACCAATAGAGTGGGTGTAGTAAGTGAAGAGCTGTGGACCAATGACAGATCCTTGAGGAACACCATATTTGAGATTGGCTTCAACAGAAAGCGCCTCCCTCACACGGACTTGACTCGTTCTACCCCTCAAGTAAGAACAAAACCAGCTCAATACAGTACCCTCCAGACCAACGTCGTGACGGAGACGTTGTAAGAGGATACTGTGATCAACTGTATCAAATGCAGCCGACAAGTCAATCATGATGAGGAAGATGCCCCGCTTGGAGTCAATAGCTCGAAGGACAACATCTTGAACTGTGAGGAGAGCAGTTTCAGTGCTGTGTGTGGGCCGGTAAGCAGACTGCAAAGGTTCGGACAAGTTATTGGAATGGACGAAAGATGAAACCTGTGAGGAAACGACCTTTTCAATAAGTTTACCTAAAAAGGGTAAGTTTGACACGGGTCGGTAACTTAGCAGTTGCTGAGTGTCAAGCGACGGTCTTTTCAGGACAGGGGTTATCAAAGCTCTACGGAGTTCTGCAGGAAACACACCTGCAGACAAAGAGCCGTTCACAATGCGACATAGAATCTGGATAAGAGCCGGTAAGTGGTTTTTAACTAACCATGTGGGCATGGGGTCAAGATTACAGGATTTGGATGGACATTTCATTACAAGGCTAGTGAGATCATCTACAGTAACAGGTTCAAAGCAAGACATAGTGCAACACAATCGGTTACTATCCACAGGTTCATAAGGTGAACCAGCACTAGTAACGTTCTCTACTTCAGAACGTATCTTGTCAATCTTACATACAAAGAAATCACCAAACCTATTAGCCAGTCTATCTGAGGAGGTAGAATTGGGTAAATGACAATGATTAGTATTAAGTAATTCATGTATGGTTTTATACATATCTTTAGAGTTACAATTTGAAAACCGTCCATTGAAGTATTCTGTCTTGGCTTGGGTGATGGCATCAGACACATGACGTTGCGACTGGACGTAGGCTCGATGATCCATCTCTCCCTGGGTCGTCCTCCATTTCCGTTCAGAACGGCGCCGTGCACGACGAGCGGCTTCCACAGATTTGTTAAACCATCTGGGCTTGCGACGGACGACACGGGAACGGGTGGTAGCAGCAGCGTGATCATCAAGCACTTCCCGCCAGGCGCAGTTGTAGCATTTGACAAGGTCATCGATGTCATCACAGCCACTCAAGCGAATACTCTACATTTTGCCTTTAAGATCATGATGAAAGGCATCAGAGTCAATGGATCTGAAGTTCCGTGATGAGTAAGTTGTTTGCAGGCGACAGGGTTCATTGAGATCGAGGATACAGTTGATGACAAGGTGGCCAGAAACTTGAGGTTTATCTAGAGTGTGTGACTTGAGCAAGGTGTCGTCACTCTTGACAAGAACCAAGTCAAGAGTGTGACCAGTTGTGTGGGTTGGACCTTCAATTATTTGACGATAGTTCAAAGAGGAGATGATGGTAGTAAACGATCTGACCTCGGGCTTGGATGGACAATCATAATGAAGATTGAAATCTCCAAGAATCAGTGACCTACCAGGAAGAGGTTCTAAAGCACAGAGGAACTCTTCAAATTCCACAAGGAACTCAGTGACAGACAAGGATGGGGTTCTGTAGATTATGGCCAAGTTAATGTTGTTGTGACGGTAGGTGACAAGTGCATGTTCAAAATGTGCTTGTTTCAAGCAGCACACTATTTCTCAGCTGTTGATTCAGTTGACTCCTTGAGACAAGTCCTATGCCCCCACCCCTGGTACCAGCCCGACGAGATACACTCAATACCGAGTAACCAAGTGGGCACATGCTCCCCATCTCTACCTGATCATCATGTCTCAACCAAGTCTCAGTTAAAACCATGATATCAGTATCATGTTCAATTATCATTTCACATAGTATGTCAGTTATATTTCTTATGGACTGGGCATTCCAGAGACCAAGGTTTATACCTCTGGAACATGTGTTGTGACAGTTACGAGTTGGAGGGGATTGGGAAGAAGTTACAGGAACATCAATGCTTGGGTCACTAATGGATTTACGGGTATTTTAGTTTTAGCTCACACTTATCGGCAGCAAGTTGAGTTGGGATATCGAGTCTATAGTATCCCTTGTCGTACTGTATCCTGGCTGACTCATTTCAGAATGTGAAGAGTAAAACAACAAAATCTTGTCAAAACATAATGAAAATGGGTTCCGTTTCGTCTGTAATTCTTTTATTGAAAAAGTCGAAGATAAAGTGTTCGAGAAACTACCGGTAATGTATTTAGTCATGATTTTTTTTTTTATAATAATAATAATAATAATAATAATAATAATACCTCCAAATAGGCACTTAGGGAGACAATCCCATAGAGATGTACACAAACTTAAAACAGGTCCTAACTTGTTTACCCTAACCCTTTTCTCTAAGATCTTCGAGATTTATGCTATTTAGTACAAATCTGTCCCTTCTAGGGCAAAAATAACTCCCAAATATTGTTTTTAAAGGTAGCTAACACTTAGGGAGACACTGAAATGTCTCCCTAAGTGCCACTGTCTCCTTATTACCTAAAAACTTACGCTAAGTTGTCTCCCAAGTGCCTGTTTGTATAAATAATTGGATTTGTATAGCGCCAAATTACCAAAGGATACAAGGCGCTGGAAAATAAGAGAGAGGAATAGAAGACACAAAACAACAACAAAGAAAGAAGGACATGCAGCTACGTTTGGGGAAAAAGGTAGGTCTTGGAGAGCTTTTTTGAAAGGAAAAGACACTGCCTGAGTTTCTGATGGAGATAGGCAGGTTGGTTCCATAGCGGGGGGGGGGGGTGGGGGGGGCGGCAACAGAGAAGGCCCTGTCACCAGCCAATTTATGTGACTTAGGGATAACAAGAGACTTACAAGCAGAAGGAACGAAGGGAGTAAGGACTCTTATGGGTTTTGAGAAGAGAGGAGAGGATAATCTGGTGCAGAGTGATTAAGTGACTTGTAAGTGTGGACCAGTGTGCGAACTACACAGTTCATTGCATATCACTTTTGTCATACCGATTATTTTCTCAGAAGTACTGATTTGTGTATGAAACAAAATTAGAGAAAATGGGACGTAACATATGTACCTAAACATGAGAACAGCGCCATCTTAAGTCAAACGACCCCCCCCACCCCCCCCCCCCCACCTCTCCCCCCCCCCCCACCCGGCCTCCATTCCGAATATTCCAAGTTGCTGGTTTCCCCGTCCCACGAATGTTGACAAGAAATCACCACTTGACGTAACAGATTCGCCATTCAGTTAACAAAAAAGTCCAGACTCAAAAATGCGGGTTCATTGGTAACATTGCGCATGTTTAAAGTGAAGGATAATTAGGAGCGTGACCGGTCACGTGATAGGTTTCACCATTTTATAGGGTAATAGAGTCCGATTATCACAACGAGTTCAAAACGCGAATCTATGACGTCAGGGGTCTCAGCGTTCGTACTGCGAATTCGGGAAAAGTTAAACCATGGTCAACTGCGGAAAATTTTGCAGCAAATTCTTTGTGGTGCCACATTTTACATCGCATTCAGATTCACATTGGCATTAAGCATGAGCCCGTTTTCAACGTTAAACAGGTTATCAGGCAGTGGTTGTGCATAGTCGTAATTAACTAATGCATACCTCGTCTCCTTCGGTCCCGGCACCTACAATGACGTTATCACCGTAATAAATATCTCACTAAAAAAAAGAAGAAAATGTACTAATGTACTTATTCAGTAACTACTCATAGACAGGTTGTATATCAAATTTACCATTATTTTGTGTATTTCGCCAACAATTAAGGTGACAATACTTCTATTAGAAACGATGGTTTATTTTTACATAATGCTATCAATGCTCTATTATAACCCCAACCTGACACACTAGATCAAACCTTTGACTCAGGCATTAACGCTTTCAGACGCATGAGCCGGTTTTAAATCTAGGTTTAAAACTTGCCAACAATATATTTATCCCTTTTCAAAGTGAACAAAGAAATGGTCAAAGCAGGACTCGAACCTGCGACCTCCGGAATACCGGACCGGCGCTCTACCAACTGAACTATCTTGCCCTATGTTGGCGGTCCCCCAAATTGTCAGTATCTTTGTTAGAGGGCGCTAGTCAGAAGTCATAAATACCACAATGCGTGTGGCCAGGGACCACGCCCGAATGTTATGAAACAACCTTTTCATTGACTTCTTATCTTACACACATATTTATATGTTTGTATTAATAATGTTATTTGAAATAGTTAACGGTATCTTAAATTTATTGAAAGATATCTCTAAATAACTCAACAATTTTGTCGAGTAAATAATATATGTTAAATCGGCTCGCCATAGGCGAATCTTGTATGCTGACGTCACCGCCCAGTTTCGGCGCATTATACAAGTTTCGTTTTTATCAGTCCCATAGGAGAATAACATATAATACAATTTTGCTGGTTTCACATACTTATGTAAACATCTATCTTACCATCTCATAATTTAAATCGTAAATTGACAAATAGGGCTAGGTCAGCAGCACCCGAACTTGCTCCAGGCAAGATGGCGTCGATAGTGACTCCCTAACTATCACTTTCTTGACGTGGATGGGGTAAATAAGGAAAGGAGATTGTCAGGCATATCCAATCATACTCACGCAATGCCAGAATTATCCCAATCACGGCGACCACGACACCAGCGATGCCAACGCCAATGCTACCCACTCTCCAACAGTCAATCCTGATTCTGCAGGTGTAGGGTTGGGTGCGGTGGGTGCAACCGGAACGGTCGCCATTCTGGCTGAAGCTTCCATTTCTTAAAATGTCAGTGAACTGGGGGAAATGTATTCAAATAGGTTGACATTTTATTGTGACCTTCTGCAAAGAATCGTCGGCAATACTTTTCCTTGTTTGAATATATATTTTTATTAAAGGGTTGTACGCATTGCAAAACATGACTAAATGTAACTGATGACAGATGTTCTACCTAAAATATGAGGAAAAACAAGATAATGCCGGGGAATTAGCAACACCCCAGTCGACAAAACTATGTTTCAAACACGGGTTAACAAGTAAGAAAAAACGCAGGTCTTGGCGAGGTAAAATGAAATATCCAAACACGCGTTTTAAATGTGTTCTAGACGTATTACAATGTAATATGCGTGTCCGAAACTACTGTTAAACACGTGACCATTTGGAACGCGTGTTTTTTACCTCCCCAAGACACAATTTTGTTTAAACATAGTTTGGCCGACTGGGACTGTGTGTTTTAGGTGCAATGTTGGGTCACGATTAATTTCACCTTGATAATTCAAGTATCGAAATAGATACAGGAAATTGGCTTAGTCGCGGTGGTATAAACGTGTGCACGACTAAAATGATTTCAACATAATATCGACCCTCGATACTGTGATAGCCGAAACCAACCTTTCGATTCCAGTACATTGTTCGATGAAATAGTTTTGCCTCTATCAACCCCGTGATCGCCGTCACAAAATAAACAAACGTACACGACACCAAACCAGACGTGTTTGTGTGCACGTATGACGCAGCACCTAATTCCAAGTTGCAATGACTAGGCGTGGCAAGCAAAACTTAGTATCACCAAAACATACAATAATGCGTTTGTCTTACAGTAATTATGAACCCAATCTCACCTTTATATCCCACCCTCTGTATCGGCAATAGATACCGAGTCTTGTATGTCACGAGTGTGCATCCAAACGATGCAAAGACCAACTTACTATGGCGCTGGTTTCCAACCAAAGTGACAACTATCGGCTGAGATCACGTCATCAGATCAAAATGTCATACTTTTGTATAACATTTTGTACCTTTGTACTTCCCCATAAACATGTTCAAGTCGCCCTTGCGTTTAGCAAGCTTGCCTTGTTTTGGCGGGAAGCTGACAAGAAAATGTTGACATTCGAGAATGGCAGATCTGTGTGGCCGTATGCGCCTGTATTAATTAATGCCAATCAATAATCATCACTCTCGGGCTAGGCTTAGGCTAGAAATCTTAACAATATTTGGTTGCTTGTAATCTGATGCTTGATGACGTCATTGTGACGTCGTAAACTTATTAACAGGTTCAAAATCGCAATCTTTGAATATTATTTTCTTAGAGTTTATATTCACAGAAATAAAACTTTGTCCGGTTAGTTGTCAAGTACAACTCTTTAGACTTCTGCTGTTTTATACGATAAAAATGCACCACTGACAAATGGTAGACTATAACCTTACAGAGAATATACAAAATTTGCAAACATCAAACAAAATAATTTACTAATTGATCATAAAATACTTGGACTGTTAGGTAATGGCAGTCTGAAGCATCCTGTAAAATCATGGCTCCTGGTGTGCTGACATTTTCAAGTAGAGTTGTATTTTTGTAATAATTTCTAACGCTGGTCGGAAATTGATTTTCTGAGCATCTACGAACCCAAACTGTGCACAGAAGTCAGTGTATATTAATGCTACAACATGTCCGTTATCAAACGGATGATAAAGACATGGCTGGCTGGTCTGAAACACTTTTCCAGAGTGTCACATGACATTTTGACTCCTATAAAATACAGTGCCTGTTATCGTTTTATTAGTTGAACGTTCACAATGCATGCGCAATACTTTTTACCGAGTCGGTATTTATGGTCCAAAATTCACAACGCATTCACCACAGCTGAATCATAACGTATTTTCGAAACCATTGCTTCGTCTTTGGCTTCGCCTCCGAATTCCAAATTACTGAGAATCAAATAAAATAAAATTAGGAAAAGCCTAACTTTTGGGTTCATATCAATCGATTGAATGTGTCTTAAGCACAGTATGCATCAGGCTGTCCGAAATGCCGTCTTCAGCTACAGCTACGGCTACGGCTACAACGTCACAAACATGTAGCCGTAAAAGAAGTTGTCTAGCTCCGGAAAAACAAAATGGCGGCAGCAATAACGTACATTTTGTGTAGCAAATGTTCAATAATTTGTAATGATGGTGCATCGAATTGCAACTAACAAACCGTTAAGGACGTCAACATCATCAGGTATTTTGACCCGCAGTAAACAAACATTGCGTAACATCGAGCAGACGATAATTGTTGCAAATGTGCAAAGCTATTGTTATAAGGTGCAATGTGGGTCAGGATTTGACCCTAATAAATCAAGTATTGAAATAGAGTACAGGAAATTGGCTAATAGTCGCGGTGGTAACGTGTGTACGACTAAAATGATTTAACATGAAAATACCCTCGAGACTTACTCAGCCTAAATCTACGCTAGAATCGATTCTCCACGTACATAGCGCAACTATAATGAGTTCCAGCTTTTCGATTCCAGTACATTGTTCGATGAATTAGTGTTGACTCTATCAACCCCGTGATCGCCGTCACAAAATAAACAAACGTACACGACACCAAACCAGACGTGTTTGTGTGCACGTATGACGCAGGACTTAATTCCAATGGGAACAACAGTTCCAATGACAAGGCGTGGCAAGTAACACTTAGTATCACTAAAACCTAGAATGCGTTTGTCTTACAATAATTATGAACCCAATCTCACCTTTATATGTCAACCTCCGTATCGGCAATAGATATCGAATAGATATCGATATCGATGACTAATGCCGGGAAATTAGCAACACTGTGTTTTTAAGTGCAATGGTGGGTCAAGATTAATTTCACCTCGATAAATCAAGTATCGAAATAGATACATGAAATTGGCTTAGTCGCGGTGGTAACGTGTGTACGACTAAAACGATTTCAACATAATATCGACCCTCGATACTTATTAGCCGAAATCTAAGCTAGAATCGATTCTCCGCAGAGCGCAACAACAATGAGTTCAAGCCTTTCGATTCCAGTACATTGTTCGATGAGAATTACTGTTGCCTCTATCAAACCCCGTCTGTACGGATCGCCGTCACAAAATAGGCAAAGGTATACTATACCAAACCAGACGCGTTTGTGTGCACTCGGCCATCTGTACCACGGTACACGCGTGTAAAATACGCACCCTATAGTTCGTGAATTGCCATTACGACCGAGGATCCCCTATTGTGTTTTCCTTTATTCCTTTACTGAAACCTAACCCCATTGCTTAGCGCTTATCCTGGCGATCAAGGACAAAGGAAACAAGCACAACTATACACGCGCGTATATGATTTATTTATTTTTATTATTTTATTTTATTTTATTTTATTTTTTTTTATTTTTTTTGGGGGGGGGGATTCTCAGGGTCTCACCCAAATCCAGGGTACAGTTAAACTAAACAAAAATGTGAGATAACTACAGAGTACAATTCAGCTGAAGAGTGCTTTATTGAGACATTAAATAATTTATGACAAAATAGCTCTGGGGTCTTGTGAATTTTTGAACTTCAATACATCAAAATGCAGCCCGTTTGATGGGAATAACACTTGTACACACCATAAAGGTCACCATAAAATACATAAAATACTCATTACTCAACAGTTGGGTCGAGTCGTGGATTATAGGTATTCAGCGATATTTTGGAATCCGTCATTCTTTAAGAAGTTTCAGCATAAAAAATGATTACAAAATTGTTCAAAAGTGTCCCAAAAAACGAAATTTAGAAATATCTTTTACAATTTACAAATGCGTAAAAGTGTCAATTAAACGCTCAGATTGCACCACAGAGCATAAACTCAAAGATCCAGGGGCCCTTAAGCGGGCCCCCGACCCCACGCCGTAATGGTATAAAGACATGTACAATTTTCCAGTGTCATATGAACTTTGGACTCCTATAAAATACGGAGTGCCTTATCGTTTTATTGGTTGAACGTTCACAACGCATGCGCTATACTTTTTACCGAGTCGGTATTTATGGTCAAAAATTCACAACGCATTCGCCACAGCTGCATCATAACGTATTTTCGGAACTTTTGCTTCGTCTTCGGCTTCGCCTCCGAATTCCGAAATCACTGAAAGCAAATACATACAATTAAATAAAGGTCTAACTTGTGGGTTCATATCAATCGATTGAATGTTTCTGAAACAAAACAGGCGTCAGGCTGTCCGAAATGCCGTCTAGAGCTACAGCTACGGCTACAACGTCACAAACATGTAGCCGTAAGAGAAGTTGTCCAGCTCAGACAAAACAAAATGGCGGCAGCACTAACGTTCATTTTGTAGCAAATTTTCAATAATTTGTAATGATGGTGCATCAAATTGCAACTAACAAACCGATAAAGACGTCAATACCATCAGGTATTTTGACCGGCAGTAAACAAACATTGCGTAACATCGAGCAGACGATAATTGTTGCAAATGTGCAAAGCTATTGTTATAAGGTGCAATGTGGGTCCGGATTTCACCCTAATAAATCAAGTATTGAAATAGAGGGCTAGTCGCGGTGGTAACGTGTGTATACGACTTAGAATGGTTTAACATGAAAATACCCTCGATACTTACTCAGCCTAAATCTACGCTAAAATCGATTCTCCACGTACAGAGCGCAACTATAATGAGTTCCAGCTTTTCGATTCCAGTACATTGTTCGATGAATTAGTGTTGACTCTATCAACCCCCGTGATCGCCGTCACAAAATAAACTAACGCGTACACGACACCAAACCAGACGTGTTTGTGTGCACGTATGACGCAGCACTTAATGTCAATGGGAACAACAGTTCCAATGACTATATAGGCGTGGCAAGTAACACTTAGTATCACTAAAACCTACAAGAATGCGTTTGTCTTACAATAATTATGAACCCAATCTCACCTTTATCTCAATCTCCGTCTCGGCAATAGATATCGAGTCTTGTATGTCACGTGTTTGCATTAAAACAATGCAAAGACCAACTGGTAGAAATATGGCGCTGATTTCCAACCAAAATGTAAGCTAATGGCCGAGATCACGTCATCGGATCAAAATGTTGTACCTTTGGACTTCCTGATAAACATGTTCAAGTCGCCCTTGCGTTCAGCAAGCTTGCCTTGTTTTGGCGGGAAGCTGATAAGAAAATGTTGACATTCGAGAATGGCCGATCTGTGCGGCCGTATGCGCCTGTATCAATTAATGCCAATCAATAATCATCACTTTCGGACTTTGATTGGAAATCTAAAACTATTTGGTCGCTTGTAATCTGATACTAGATGACGTCATCTTGACGTCTATAACATGATATGTTTAAAATCGCAATCTTTGAATATCATATTTTCTCAAAGTTTAAAGCATTCACAGAGCTAAAACGTTGACTGGTTAGTTGTTAAGTACAATTTTGTTAGATTTTAAGAACTTCTGCTGACACGGTTTTATACGGTTGAATAAAAATTCACAACTGACAAATGGTAGACTATAACCTTAAAGGGAATATGCAACATTTGCAAGCATCAAACAAAGTAAAATTACTAAATGATCACACAACACTTTACTCTGGACTGTTAGGTAATGGCAGTCTGAAGCATCCTGTAAAATCATGGCTCCTGGTAGAGTGGTGTTTGTGTATCGATTCCCAATGCTGGTCGGCCGACCAGCGTTGGAGGAAAAAAAAACGTGTTCAAATACTGCTTCTAATTGTTCATATCTAGTTATTCTACATTTTTTTTGCAATTGATTACACACCTGTGGAGATGTACAACTGATTTTCAAACCTTACAATTCCCCCAACGTCTACACATGGATTTGTTTCATCGTAGGGTCAGGGTACCTGACTACAAGAACATGATTAGTTTTTGTTGATTTTGGTCCAGCATCTACGAACCCAAAACGTACAAAGAAAGTCAGTGTAACAATATTTGCTATAACATACTCCCCGCCCCCAATCCATCCATTTGTGGAAATTACAGCAAGCGAAATGATGTTTATTCCATTTAAACTTTAGAAAATGCACATAGCACTAGGTTATATGGTCTGTTGAGTCTCTGTTTGGTTTAGGAAGAAAACGGGGAGGTCAAGTTTGTTGTGGGGGGCACCTAGGGGAACCGGGAGTCTGTGGGAGGGGGGGGGGGGGGGGGGGGGGGGGTGCCCCAGGCCATGCACCCCTGTCTACGCCACTGCGTTAGATGGCTACATTGTCCCAGGTATTGATGAATAGTCCGTATTTAACGCATGTATTATATTTTGATGAGCAAAGAAGATTTTTAACTTTTAAACTGAACGGTGAGATTAAATAAAGGAAACGAAACAAAACAAAATGACAGAGAAAACCGATGGAATGAGCAGAACTTTAAAGAGATACAAATTTTGACAAGACATTTTTATTTTGGTTCCTTTGAAATATCTTCGATAGGTTTTATGCTATCAACTCCAAGCGATCACATAGATAACTATAGTTGCACTTACGTCACCGTTTAAAAAGCATTTTAAATACCAGAAAATAAACGTCATTTGTGGCGTTACTAATACTCAACAGAGAGTGACCGACAAAGTTGTAAATATGCGCTAGTCTCTGTGTTAAAACTGTGAAACTTCATACAAAATAATATATAACTGTTGTATGTAAAACCGACATTTAAACGCTCGAGATATTTATGTTTGTACCTTTAGTGTGATAACACTATTACAAAAGGCTTAATTAAGATAATTTAAGCCAGTCAATTTCTCCATTGTTGAATAACTAATTTTACATGACAAACTACATTTTAAAAACTGTAGTCGTGTATATTTAAAAAGCATTTTAACCAGCAAATAACGTCATTGGTGATGTTATTATTACATGTACTTAGAGAGTAGCGATCAACAAAAATGAAAATATCTGTTAATCATTATTTACTTTCAAATAAGTAAGATATTTCTTAATAATTCGGTATAGTAAACAAATTCGATATCTGCAAATGGTGTATCCTCCCTTTAAGATAATTTAAACTACCATTTTCCCCATTGTTTTGTAATCAATGTTTCACAATAAACTGATTACCAAAATGGGATGCATCATTTTAAACTGTAGTCGTGATAATTTCTAAGATATTATGCTTTCATCAACAACAGAACCCATTGTTTTAAACTTCATTTAATTAAGTACGTAATAAGTTCACCCAAGTTGTTCTTCATTGCAAAATTAATTCCTTTGCCTACTTTGCGTGCCATACCCAGGGTGTCAAAGGTTAACATTGGTCCAGAAATTTGCGACTCTCGATACTGTGTATAAGAGTCTCAAAAACGGTACTGAAAACATGCAACACAAGAAAATAGACTGGCATATGAAACAACCAGTCCAACACGCCTTTAGTACCGAGTCAACTGTGTCAAAATCTCTCCCTAGTCTGTCATCAGACTACTGAAGAGACCAGTCTAGTTCCAAACAGATGGACATGCACCAGTCTATAAAGCCTCGAGATGAAACCACTTGGCTTCACTCTTAGGTGAACATTAAATGTTGAAGTATAAACATCACTTTAAAACTTTCTTGACAGTGGAACATCTGATGTTCAATTCATCACAAATAAAATCCCATTAATGTACAATGTCTTATTTTATACATAACTTTTACATTACACAAATGTTGCATTATACATTACACTGTTACTGGTTCGATGCACGCAGCAATCGACACAAAACACATACAGCTTATATTATACAGAATATAAATCGACAACAGCACAGTATTTATTTACAATTTTACAAGTGGGTCATCCAATTCTTGGCGGGAATTCCAGCAGGATTGTTATCTCGGGTAATATCAGAAGTATAACAAGGGTTCGTAGGTTTTTCAATCGACTCTGTATATGCCAAGCTTACGTTGGCTGTGGTTTATTAGCTTGTGTGATGTTCATCTTCCAAAGGTGAATTCAGCTAGGGTACGCTTGGGAACTGTTTTTGCAAGTCAAAAATGACCAGAATATTTCGAGTGTAAACCAACCATGACGTCATCTTGTCTCGATTTATTTATCAATAATCTTGTCAGATCTGTGCCAGTCATACTTTTCTGTTTCAACAACGCAGCTCTCGTTCCCTGCCCCTCCAGACCCACACAACTCACTTCTCTGGTCAGTAATCACAATGAACCTTTTGGCCGTAATAAGCTCAGGTTTTAAATATGTACTTTTGATTGTGTTGCAGGGATCCGAATTCTAGGTTTCTCCTAACATTTTGAAAATATGTGGTTTCTGGAAACACATGTTATTCCTATTTAGTAAAGGGTCCACTTACTTGACATTGTATGTATCTTTTAATTTGTTTGGGGAAATAAAGTGAGACAAAATTTGCATGTTCAAATTACCAGAGAATTGATCCGTGAAAAGCGATCCGAACGACGTAACAAATAACTTGTCGTTTAACGAGGGGTCAAAAGTTGACGAAGAAAAAGTTAGTGGTGGTGAAAAAAACTGGAACCGTGTTTTTATTGTTTTTGAAAAGTTGGCAATCGTTGGGTTTTGAAGGTTGTTTCATCAATCTATAACAAAGTTGTTCTAGTCCTTTGTTCTCTGAGACCGCGTCTGTGTACTGAATAGAATTATGAAAAGAGACTTTCATGATCAATTATCTTAGGAAAGTCATTTTTAACAGCTGCCGATATACCAAGTCAGTAGAATGTTGTATAACGCCACCCCGCAGTGAAGTTGTGCAGGCCCGTACGCAGGGGGGGGGGGGGGGGGGGGGGGGGGGGTGCGACGGGTGCGTACGCACCCCCTAAATTACCAAAAGGTCCACATTTTCCTGGGTAAATAATGGTATTTTGATGTAGAAATAACGGTACTGGCATACACACAAATTTGGTTCAAATTTGGTTCTCACCCTCCCATAAAAAAACCTGCGTACGGGACATGTTTAAGTGTAGATACAAAATAAACGCTCACTAGTCAATGCTGCTTGTAGTTGTATGGAGCCCGTCGTTACCACTTCCAGGCTGGTCATTTGACTTAATGCTTCGGTGATTTCTGCCCTATCGTCAGCGGTCAAACTACAGTGTACCAAATAAAGCTTTTCGAGGTGGTCCATTTTTGTCAGGACAGACCATGACCGACCTGGTGATCCAGCAAGGGTATCATTGCCAGACAGATCCAATTCAACAAGGTTGGACGGATTACCCATCGCCACGGCAATGTGCTCCAAGTCATCACTTCCCAATTGACAGACACGCAAGACTAGTTTGTTGAGTGTTTTGATTTCCTTTAAGTGAGACCATGACTGACCTGATCCACCAAGGGTCTCATTGCCAGACAGATCCAATTCAACAAGGTTGGCCAGATTACTCAGCGCCACGGCAATATGCTCCAAGTCATCACTTCTCAATTGACAGACACGCAAGACTAGTTTGTTTAGGCTTTTGATTTCCTTCAAGTGAGACCATAACCGACCCGATCCAGCAAGGGTCCTATTAAGAAACAGATTCAATATAACAAGGTTGGGCAGATTACTCAGCGCCTCGGCAATGTGCTTCAAGTCATCACTTCTCAATCCGCACTGACACAAGCCTAGTTTTTTGAGCGTTTTGATTTCCTTCAAGTGAGACCATGACTGACCGGATCCACCAAGGGTCTTATTGCCAAACAGATTCAATTCAACAAGGTTAGGCAGATTACTCAGTTGCTCACCAATGTGCTCCATGAAACTGCTTGTTAGGCCGCAATCATTGAAGGTCACGGTCCGAAGCTGCGTCATTTTCTTCAGACGTAGAGACAAAAGGAAACGTGTACAGTCTTCAGAAATTTTATTTGTGTCTTGAAATCCAGGTGTTCGTTTATTTACTATAATTCGTTGAAGATTTGTCATTCTGTTCACATAATTCCCGTATTCTGTACCCAACTGTCGAATGCTGCGAGGATCCGTTGTTAATGTATGTATCTTTTCGAGGCAAGTATTTCCGCCACCCTTTTTCTGGTCATCAGTAACGTTGTTTAGGAAGTACATAAACGATGTCAATATATCACTCCCTGGAACACCAATATATATATTTGAATCAATAACGGAATTAATTAACCCCAACGGTGGCAATGTCTGGCTCTGACTTTCAAAGTAACAATTCAAGGCTACTCGTATGGCTTCATCAGCTAGATCGCCTGCATCTTTGACTTTATGCGATAACATCTGCAAAATTGTATTTGTGCGTTGCCCCTCACTGTCACCGCAGCAAAAACGCAGAAGATATTCAAACCCAGCTAAATCAGACACTTGACGAAAGAACGTTTTAAATTCATGCGTTTCTTCTTCTGATGTTAAACTCTGGTAGTATATCGCAGCGGAAAAATCTTGAAACGTCTTGTGAATGAAATAAACGGGTTTGGAAGTGTCAATCCCTTTCAAGACTCGCTCGCTGGTGAGGATGCCAGCTCGTAAGGCCTTTTTAAGCACATCTGGCTCAAAATCCGCCTCTTTGAATGATAACTTTTGATCAGATGAAAGTAGGCCGGCCAAAGCAACCTTTCCAATAGCAGTAATCAGCCTTGAAATCTCTTCTTCTGACATGTTTGTTTTGCGTTTAAATATGTAACGCAGTGCCTCATTATAAAGGCGAAACATGGTGTCAGGGAGTGTAGCACTGTCTTTCCATAACAAGCACATCAATAACAACAGCATGGGACTTTTGGCCAAATCTAATAAAACATCAGAGGATACAATTCTCTTAAAAAGTCCATCAGCTTCGGATGATTCTTCTGAATAAAATTTGTCCACATATACCTCAACATCGTCCTCGCTAAACCCTAAAACATTCACACGAGTAAACGGCCTCTGAATCAAAGTGTTCTTTACCAGCTTGTCATAGTGGGAGGGGCGGGTTGTCACAAGAACATTGCATTTTGCGTACTTTCCCTTTCGATTAAGCATTTTAAGAATCGAACCGAAATCCGACTCATCAAGCTCAGTAGACCCGAATTCATCAAAACCATCTAACAGAAACAACACGTCGTCAGGGTTGGCTGCAATGAAGGATTCCAAGTTTTTCCTGTCTATGGTCTCTTCATCTAACAACTGATCAAACAGTGCATCTATCACATCCGACATTTGTTTCAGGGAACGCATTTTCAACACAAAAACGAGCTTGTACTTTTTTAGTGCAAGAACATTACCAACGGCCCAATCGTGGGCAATTTTTCCAATAAGAGTCGTTTTCCCTATACCAGCCCCTCCGCTTAAAATTGCCCGTATAATTGGATGACCCTCTCTTGTTTTGAGTTTGAAAATATCCCAATAAGATTTAACCTCTCCCTTCAAATCCCTATCACCTTTTTCTAATTGTAGCTTTGTGTAGATGTCCATGATGTGTTTTTGGTCATCATCCACCCATGGAAGCATCTGCACATAGCTACCTGTGCTGGTGTAGATGTCTTTTAATGCCTCCTCGCACTTATCAGCAGCAAGTTGAGTTGGGTCATCGAGTCGAGTCTCCTGTCTCATACTGCATTCTGGTCCCCTCTCACTCGACGAACTCGTTTCTAATGTAACAAAAAGACAAATCGAAATCAAACCATGTTAATCGGGTATTTTCATTTTAGCTCACACTTATCGGCAGCAAGTTGAGTTGGAACGTCGAGTCGAGTCGCCGGCAATTAAGGTGACAATACTTCTACTAGAAACGATTGTTTTATTTTTACATAATGCTATCAATGCTCTACTATAACCCGAACCGGAATCCTTCAAATCAAATATTATAAACAGTTTTATTCTATTGAGACAACCTCAATGAATACAAAAAAACACGATTCAATTGTGTTATCAGAATTTATTATAGCATTAATTATAAAGATGAAGAAATATTTAAGTGAATACTTTTGATGTACAAAATTACTTGATTCACGAAATTATATATTGTTCAAGTGCGTAGTTATATATTTGTAACGACTATGTGGACATTTTGTATACGAGTAAAGGGTTCGTTAGTTTACTAAATTCATTCAATTGTAACATAGAAAGAAGCTATAAAATAGCAATCGAAAGGTAAAACATAGAATCAGATTTTTACATTAAACAACTGTTTGATATATACGTGTATTTATCTTAGCAATGTGCGGTATATCTTGTTCATTTATGTCACATGTACCGTAATTTCCTGCGGTAAAGACGCGGCTTATCTGACTTTCTAGACCACAAAAACATCGCCGCGCCTTATCTTTCGGTGCGCCTTATATGATGTCGCTTGATTTCAAAGTGACGGTCTTTGTGTGAAGAATTCTTTGAACGCCGCAATCTTACTCAATAATGCGGTCAACCAATTAGCCCAACTCTCCGGACATTGTGACCGTGTTTCCATTAACAATGCCGCGATGTGTTGATCCCCCTACGACCGTACATGTATGTGATTTAGCACTCGGCAGCGTGCGTAGTCTTGTTTGCAAGACGTTTTTCGCGATGCGGGGCGCCCTCTAACGTACGCCGTAGACCACGCGCGAATTACCGCATCGGCGGCCTACACGCGCTGCATATACCGCGATTAAGATCGTCTTGCAAACAAGACTACAGCGTGCGCTGCATGACGCGTACAACAGCGATAAAAAGCTGGCCCGTACTATGTGGCCTTTTTCTAAACGTTTTTTTCGTCTACGTTCCGGCTTCATGCAATTCACCATCCGAACTACACAGTGCGGAGCATTCACAACGACTGGAAAAAAGACTAGGGGGTGTCGCAATTAGGGATACCATGCACGCGATCGCATGCATGTGATATGTACATGTGCATGCAGTTTATACTGCAGTGATACATGATATGTATCGGCAAACCCCGTGCGATATTGTGACTACTGGTTTGAAGTTTTCATACATTGTTTGCGTGCCAGATAAACTCAAGTACTCAGCAAATTCTTGCTTGGAATAGTGGGATCCTTCTAAGGCAACAAAATGACCCCTTTGTGGCGATGTACCTACACCGGGTGGCGCCTGGTGTTCTTTTGGGTGCGTTCAAGCATGCGCCTTATTCGGCAGTGCGCTTTATCTGTTGACGTTTGAAATTTTTTTGGGTGATTTTAGGGACCTGCGCCTTATCCGCCGTGCGGCTTTACCGCAGGAAATTACGGTAGATAAATCTAGTGATTTCAGGTGAGTCATCGTCTGCAAACTAGCCGCCCACGTTCCTGCTTTACCACCCAAGCTCACATTGCCTGAAAGTTTAAGATTGGCCATGTTTGGTATCCCTCCAACTGATGATGCAATAATGAGGTATATCTTGTGCATTTATGTTACAATCGTTTGGCATCGCTCCAACTGATGATGCAATGCACGGTCGCACACTGTCTGACCAATCAGATGGCGAGGATTTATTCAGGCGTTGTATAAAACAAATAGTGAATGTTTCACGTTCGTGCGATGGTAAGAATAATTTCATGAGTTGACAGATTATGTTCCATTCCACTCTGCTTCGCCTCGTGGAATAGAACGTTCCATCTGTCACCTCATGAAACTATATCGCACTAACCATACCAGACAGCGACTCAGCTAAGTTTTATTTGCAGTCTGGGCCGTTCGATAATCTGAGCATGGCATCTGTTATCGGCTCCCGCTTGAAAACGAAACGGGTGAACTGTTTCACAGTACCGTGGGACGCTTGGCACTTTTGGCTCCCGATACACATTTCAATTTAAATGAATCCTGCAGTTTTATAGCCAACCAAACTGGCCACTGGTATAGTCGATGTGCCTCTGTTTACATCTGTATTCAAATCTGCCCGTCAATATGCGCACGCATCAAGTTTTACATAAATTTGGTTAAGAGATGACATCAGAGGTCACATAATTCAAAGGCGATCTGACCTGCGACGTCACTCTTTAAGCAAATTGTATGTAAAACATGATGGGTGCGCGATTCTGATGGGCACATTTGAATACATATGTAAACACATGACGTCAGAGGGCGCATCGTCTTCACTGGAGTGAACTGCTGGGCAATAAACATTCAACAAAGGATGACTCATCCTCTTTTGTCTGGCCATTAGACGCGGATAGCCCGCAGTACACAGTGTGCAGTGTGCATTCATGCGTGTAATCGCGCGCGGTATGCAGCGCGCGTAGGCTGCCGATGCGGGCGCCCTCTAACGTACGCGACATGACCTTTGATAAGATCGTCTTGTATATCTCGTTTAAGTGCTCGGGAAATTCCGAGCGCGCGGAATTTTGATGCATTTGCATGCGCGTGTGACTTTGCCTGCATAATTACATGACGCAACGTGCATAATCGCCCATGGGAGGAATAAAAACACCATGGCTCGCCTAACCTGTTGTCACATTTTCTAATATTTATAGGATGGATAAATAAGAAAAAATATAGTTGGTTCCAAATTTATCCGCATTTGTGTTATCTGAGGGCAAATTTCCTGCACTTATCCGAGAAAAGTGTCATGTTTTATCTGGAAAGAGCAGATATAGATTCAGATTCAGTGTCAATCTGATGCAGCAGTTTTTGGTGTGCGTGATGCAATGTGTGTAATAATACTTTGGTAGTTTTGTTTTTTATATTTGCAAATTTTGTATAGCACCTTTACAGGCGAAAACTAAAAGATTTAAAAAAAATTAAGACCAAATTATAGAAAGTCAAAAAGTTAAGGAAAATGTCTTACCTGAACTATTTCCTGTCACGTTTATGTTGATAGTCGGTTGGTTAACCGGCCCAAGAAAGACAGGACATTTCTTGCCATGTATATTCAAGGAATCCACTGAAACGTTTTGCACACGTGCGAGTACAGCGGCTGATGACAGGGGTGATGTTTCCAGTTGGTGTCTACCATCAGGTACGATGTCTTGAACTGAGCTTGGACCCGGCATTAGATGTTGGTCTTGTGATGCCATATATCTTACCACTGTCTCTTGTATCTCTGTAGGATTGCTTGGTGTATCACCCACTTGCCCGTGACCTGGTTTCTGGTGTGTGGACCCCTTTAATCCAGAACCTTCTGATGATTGCATCGTCTCCTTTGTTTGAATGTTTGGATCCGTTCCCTCTTCTCCTTGCTGCCTTTGTCTCTGCTCCTCAGAAGATGCAGTCCCTTTCTTTCTTTCTTGTATCTCTGTAGGATTGCTAGGTGTAGCACCCACTTGCCCGTGGCCTGGTTTCTGGTGCGTTGACCCCTTCAATCCAGGACCCGTTGGTGATTGCATCGTCTCTTTCTCCCGAATGTTTGGATCCGTTCCCTCTGCCCCTTGCTGCTTTTGTCTCTGCTCCACAGAAGATGCAGTCTTTTTCTTCTTGTTGTCAGTGTGTTTGCTACCTTTTTAGATAAAAAGTAAAGGACTTAGACATTACATGTTACTCAAGATGAAAACACCCCCAGCGCTGTGGTAAAGAAAAGGGGGGAGGCAACATGCACAAAACAAGAAAAACACAGGAGAATTCAAAAAGAAAGTGACCGAATTTGAACAATATTTGAGAAATATTTGGCTCACTCCAATAAATATATATATATATATATTGTTATTAAACGGGTATCTTATTGACTTTATTAACTGTGAACATTTAATTTGCATAATCCATTCCCAAGTTATGTCTATTTCAATAAAATATAACAAAACTTGGCTTTTCACACCTTATCATTTACCGTTCTACGAACTGATGAATACCCGTCGAGTACAATGAAACATGGACGTTTTCCCACCTCCATGAATGAACCCAAACTCGCAAAGGAAAACATACACAAATCCCCAATAATATATTGAGGGAAAATAGTTCACTTGTTCCTTATTCAAAACCAAACAATCTGACAATACAAATAAGGTTTTCAGTCTTAATTTCAAGTAATAAAATCTTATTTATACTTGAATTCTCAATGTCATTCCACGGACAGCTATATCATAGGTTCTTTATCCATAACTTCTGATAGCATGGATCGATTTTGGTAATTTTTTTTTTCCAAATAGGTGAGAACATGCTCTTTATTGACATGCTTGGTGTATCAAATTTGATTGCTTTTAAACATTTATTTTTTAATCCGTGTCACTTTCTTGTTGACTCACCCTGTAGTTTATGCTTCGCTGTTCTGCACTATTAACACAGTGCGACTGTGTTTTATTTTTACTAAAATGTTTTTTATTTGCCCAGTATGGTTTTAAAGTAAGTCTGTTTTGGTCTCGTATTACACTACATGCGCACCAATATTTACGACTACCAAAATTGACCAATACGTGAAGCAAAATGTCCCAAATTATTAATATGATTTCTTTCAGAGATTACAGTACAATGTTAAGTTTTTTTGTGAGAAAACGGCACCTAATGATGTGACGGCTATGCAGCACATGTATTTAGGCTAACGGTAGTATTTCGTACTCATGTAACTTAAGCGACTTTCGGATTGAAATATTATACACTGTATGTATTTCTGTTGAAGAAAAGGCAAATTATTCAACCTCGTTCCTTCTAAGGACTACAGGGTGCAGCACAATAAATACTCGCTACTCACGAGACCGACAACAAGTGCAATTCAATATCGGTTATGTTCTAAAACCCTCATCACCTTCCAGCAAAAGATGCTCATATGAATGTTCGTGGCATGAAGATAGTTATACGGGACGATGTGACATCTAAAAGAAAGTTGTGATGGTATTACGTCAGCAGGCTTTCCCCCATCTTGAAAGGTAATTATGTTCCAATACGAAAGTATTTACCTTTCTGCCCACCGCCCAGTAGACCATCAGTAGACAGACGGAGTGAGATGTTCTCGTCCTGATGAATCCCACAGTCGTTAAGTGTCAGCAAGTTACATAGCTGGCAAAATAGTTTTTAAGATACTGATGTAATACCCACTCTTTGGAACAAAGGTTTGTAAAAACGACAGTTTGGTGTTTTGTAGCCCCAACCACCAAACGGTGCCTTTAGACGAAACCGGTCGGGCTAAAACCAACTATCGCTTTTCATAATCGTTTATGCATGATGGCTTGAACTTTAACCCTTGCTTTGCTAAACGCTCCAAAAACACTTCACTGTTTGCAAATTATGCTTGCCAAGTCAATGGCTTGTAACATGCAACTGAAAAAAAAACAGTGTACATGTACCGACATCACAAGCAACATTTTATTATACACGACTCATGTAATTTGTATAGTTATGTAATGAACCGAACCTTATACATCATGCATGTTCTATCTTTGTAAAACCTGAGGCTATCGTTACCTCAAAGTTTCTGAAGCCTCTTCGGATGTACAGTCGCTGTTGTTGAGGCTGGACTTCGAGTTTCTCATGTATTATCTCCTTTAAGGTCGAGACAGATGTCTCTGGATCCAGTTGAAGACAAAGGGTCTGCGGTTTGTGTGAGAGGTGACATCGGACAAAGACCTGCAGCTTCTGGGTCACGTATCTGAAACTGTCAGAGTAAAGTGTTTATGTTAGAGCTCTTGTAATATAAAGGAATGAAGACCACCAACTGTAGTTGTAAACATTCTGTATACACCGTTTTATTCATTTTTTAAGGCAGTCTATGCATGATCTACAAAACCAAATCTGATTTAGCTTTTCGGCTATTACATGTAGTTAAATTATTCAAACACAATGTACATTATAAATTGCAGCGTTTAATCATGTTTTACCAGATAACAGGTTTTTCTTGATCACAGACGTCCTTTTTTAGTGGATTATTTTCGTTTTGTTTGCTCTCCTCTTTTTCTCCTGCATCTTGACGCCTTTCTTGCTCGGGTCCAGCTGCTTCGTCTCTTGATTCGCTCGTTACTGAGGCAATAACAACACATTTTATTTTACAGTTTAAATTAGTTTTGAAAACTAATTACATTCCTGTTGTTTAAAATACAAGTAAACTATGTTTTGTAAAGTTTTGGGTGTGGTTAAATGAGTATTCAAGTCTTTTGCATAATGACTCTTGAAATTACGGAGTCTGTTTTAAATTTAGTCTCTACTGCTAGCTCACCTGGTACATCCTGAGCCAATTCAGTCAACCCGATGGCTTCTAATGCTCGTCTCAGCTTCTGAGCTGCTTCGTCGCGATCTGTCGTCTTTTCCCACCAAGTGAGTAGCATGTGACGGCTCGATTCAGTGCTGCCTTCGTTGGTGGTTTGGATGTCTGCAATTTCTGCTTCTTCGTATCCTACGTGTTTGGCCAATTCCTTCCACGATGATTCAATATTCGAGGACAAGTCCTTAAGGTACTTTTCATCAAGCTTGAATTTGTCTGCAAAAAGAATGTGTGACTTCATTGAAACATTCTCAAAGGTGTCCGGTGTTGTATAGGTTACCAACGTAGCAATTAAGATATGTCTCACACCTACGCCAAAAATATACTCTCTAATTTGTCTACTTCTACTCACCTGGTACATCTTGAGCCAATTCAGTCAACCCGATGGCCTCCAATGCTCGTCTCAGCTTCTGAGCTGCTTCGTCGCGATCTGTCGTCTTTTCCCACCAAGTGAGTAGCATGTGACGGCTCGCTTCAGTGCTGCCTTCGTTGGTGGTTTGGATGTCTGCAATTTCAGCTTCTTTGTATCCTAGGTGTTTGGCCAATTCCTTCCACGATGATTCAATATTCGAGGACAAGCCCTTAAGGTACTTTTCATCAAGCTTGACTTTGTCTGCCAAAAGAATGTGTGACTTCTTGAAACATTCTAAAAGATGTCCGGTGTTGCATAGGTTACCAACGTAGCAATTAAGATATCTCTCACACCTACACCAAAAATATACTCTCTAATTTGTCTACTTCTACTCACCTGGTACATCTTGAGCCAATTCAGTCAACCCGATGGCCTCCAATGCTCGTCTCAGCTTCTGAGCTGCTTCGTCGCGATCTGTCGTCTTTTCCCACCAACTGAGTAGCATGTGACGGCTCGCTTCAGTGCTGCCTTCGTTGGTGGTTTGGATGTCCGCAATTTCTGCTTCTTCGTATCCTAGGTGTTTGGCCAATTCCTTCCACGATGATTCAATATTCGAGGACAAGCCCCTAAGGTACTTTTCATTAAGGTTGACTTTGTCTGCCAAAAGAATGTGTGACTTCTTGAAACATTCTAAAAGATGTCCGGTGTTGCATAGGTTACCAACGTAGCAATTAAGATATCTCTCACACCTACACCAAAAATATACTCTCTAATTTGTCTACTTCTACTCACTTGGTACATCTTGAGCCAATTCAGTCAACCCGATGGCCTCCAATGCTCGTCTTAGCTTCTGAGCTGCTTCGTCGCGATCTGTCGTATTTTTCCACCAAGTGAGTAGCATGTGACGGCTCGCTTCAGTGCTGCCGTCGTTGGTGGTTTGGATGTCCGCAATTTCTGATTCTTCGTATCCTAGGTGTTTGGCCAATTCCTTCCACGATGATTCAATATTCGAGGACAAGCCCTTAAGGTACTTTTCATCAAGGTTGACTTTGTCTGCCAAATGAATGTGTGACTTCTTGAAACATTCTCAAAGGTGTCCGGTGTTGCATAGGTTACCAACGTAGCAATTAAGATATCTCTTACACCTACACCAAAATGAAACTCTCTAATTTGTCTACTTCTACTCACCTGGTACATCTTGAGCCAATTCAGTCAACCCGATGGCCTCCAATGCTCTTCTCAGCTTCTGAGCTGCTTCGTCGCGATCTGTCGTCTTTTCCCACCAACTGAGTAGCATGTGACGGCTCGCTTCAATGCTGCCGTCGTTGGTGGTTTGGATGTCTGCAATTTCAGCTTCTTTGTATCCTAGGTGTTTGGCCAATTCCTTCCACGATGATTCAATATTCGAGGACAAGCCTTTAAGGTACTTTTCATCAAGGTTGACTTTGTCTGCCAAAAGAATGTGTGACTTCTTGAAACATTCTCAAAGGTGTCCGGTGTTGCATAGGTTACCAACGTAGCAATTAAGATATCTCTTACACCTACACCAAAAATAAACTCTCTAATTTGTCTACTTCTACTCACCTGGTACATCTTGAGCCAATTCAGTCAACCCGATGGCCTCCAATGCTCTTCTCAGCTTCTGAGCTGCTTCGTCGCGATCTGTCGTCTTTTCCCACCAACTAAGTAGCATGTGACGGCTCGCTTCATTGCTGCCGTCGTTGGTGGTTTGGATGTCTGCAATTTCAGGTTCTTTGTATCCTAGGTGTTTGGCCAATTCCTTCCACGATGATTCAATATTCGAGGACAAGCCCTTAAGGTACTTTTCATCAAGGTTGACTTTGTCTGCCAAAAGAATGTGTGACTTCTTGAAACATTCTAAAAGATGTCCGGTGTTGCATAGGTTACCAACGTAGCAATTCAGATATCTCTCACACCTACACCAAAAATATACTCTCTAATTTGTCTACTTCTACTCACCTGGTACATCTTGAGCCAATTCAGTCAACCCGATGGCCTCTAATGCTCGTCTCAGCTTCTGAGCTGCTTCGTCGCGATCTGTCGTTTTTTCCCACCAAGTGAGTAGCATGTGACGGCTCGCTTCAGTGCTGCCTTCGTTGGTGGTTTGGATGTCTGCAATTTCAGCTTCTTTGTATCCTAGGTGTTTGGCCAATTCCTTCCACGATGATTCAATATTCGAGGACAAGTTCTTAAGGTACTTTTCATCAAACTCGACTTTGTCTGCCAAAGGAATGTGTGACTTCATTGAAACATTCTCGAAAGTGTCCAGTGTTGTATAGGTTACCAGCGTAGCAAATAAGATATCCCTTACACCTACACTAAAATATATACTCTCTAATTTGTCTACTACTACTCACCTGGTATATCTTGAGCCAATTCAGTCAACCCGATGGCCTCTAATGCTCGTCTCAGCTTCTGAGCTGCTTCGTCGCGATCTGTCGTTTTTTCCCACCAAGTGAGTAGCATGTGACGGCTCGCTTCAGTGCTGCCTTCGTTGGTGGTTTGGATGTCTGCAATTTCAGCTTCTTTGTATCCTAGGTGTTTGGCCAATTCCTTCCACGATGATTCAATATTCGAGGACAAGCCCTTAAGGTACTTTTCATCAAGGTTGACTTTGTCTGCCAAAAGAATGTGTGACTTCTTGAAACATTCTAAAAGATGTCCGGTGTTGCATAGGTTACCAACGTAGCAATTAAGATATCTCTCACACCTACACCAAAAATATACTCTCTAATTTGTCTACTTCTACTCACTTGGTACATCTTGAGCCAATTCAGTCAACCCGATGGCCTCCAATGCTCGTCTTAGCTTCTGAGCTGCTTCGTCGCGATCTGTCGTCTTTTCCCACCAACTGAGTAGCATGTGACGGCTCGCTTCATTGCTGCCGTCGTTGGTGGTTTGGATGTCTGCAATTTCAGCTTCTTTGTATCCTAGGTGTTTGGCCAATTCCTTCCACGATGATTCAATATTCGAGGACAAGCCCTTAAGGTACTTTTCATCAAGGTTGACTTTGTCTGCCAAAAGAATGTGTGACTTCTTGAAACATTCTAAAAGATGTCCGGTGTTGCATAGGTTACCAACGTAGCAATTAAGATATCTCTCACACCTACACCAAAAATATACTCTCTAATTTGTCTACTTCTACTCACCTGGTACATCTTGAGCCAATTCAGTCAACCCGATGGCCTCCAATGCTCGTCTCAGCTTCTGAGCTGCTTCGTCGCGATCTGTCGTCTTTTCCCACCAACTGAGTAGCATGTGACGGCTCGCTTCAGTGCTGCCTTCGTTGGTGGTTTGGATGTCCGCAATTTCTGCTTCTTCGTATCCTAGGTGTTTGGCCAATTCCTTCCACGATGATTCAATATTCGAGGACAAGCCCCTAAGGTACTTTTCATTAAGGTTGACTTTGTCTGCCAAAAGAATGTGTGACTTCTTGAAACATTCTAAAAGATGTCCGGTGTTGCATAGGTTACCAACGTAGCAATTAAGATATCTCTCACACCTACACCAAAAATATACTCTCTAATTTGTCTACTTCTACTCACTTGGTACATCTTGAGCCAATTCAGTCAACCCGATGGCCTCCAATGCTCGTCTTAGCTTCTGAGCTGCTTCGTCGCGATCTGTCGTCTTTTTCCACCAAGTGAGTAGCATGTGACGGCTCGCTTCAGTGCTGCCGTCGTTGGTGGTTTGGATGTCCGCAATTTCTGATTCTTCGTATCCTAGGTGTTTGGCCAATTCCTTCCACGATGATTCAATATTCGAGGACAAGCCCTTAAGGTACTTTTCATCAAGGTTGACTTTGTCTGCCAAATGAATGTGTGACTTCTTGAAACATTCTCAAAGGTGTCCGGTGTTGCATAGGTTACCAACGTAGCAATTAAGATATCTCTTACACCTACACCAAAATGAAACTCACTAATTTGTCTACTTCTACTCACCTGGTACATCTTGAGCCAATTCAGTCAACCCGATGGCCTCCAATGCTCTTCTCAGCTTCTGAGCTGCTTCGTCGCGATCTGTCGTCTTTTCCCACCAACTGAGTAGCATGTGACGGCTCGCTTCAATGCTGCCGTCGTTGGTGGTTTGGATGTCTGCAATTTCAGCTTCTTTGTATCCTAGGTGTTTGGCCAATTCCTTCCACGATGATTCAATATTCGAGGACAAGCCTTTAAGGTACTTTTCATCAAGGTTGACTTTGTCTGCCAAAAGAATGTGTGACTTCTTGAAACATTCTCAAAGGTGTCCGGTGTTGCATAGGTTACCAACGTAGCAATTAAGATATCTCTTACACCTACACCAAAAATAAACTCTCTAATTTGTCTACTTCTACTCACCTGGTACATCTTGAGCCAATTCAGTCAACCCGATGGCCTCCAATGCTCTTCTCAGCTTCTGAGCTGCTTCGTCGCGATCTGTCGTCTTTTCCCACCAAGTGAGTAGCATGTGACGGCTCGCTTCATTGCTGCCGTCGTTGGTGGTTTGGATGTCTGCAATTTCAGGTTCTTTGTATCCTAGGTGTTTGGCCAATTCCTTCCACGATGATTCAATATTCGAGGACAAGCCCTTAAGGTACTTTTCATCAAGGTTGACTTTGTCTGCCAAAAGAATGTGTGACTTCTTGAAACATTCTAAAAGATGTCCGGTGTTGCATAGGTTACCAACGTAGCAATTCAGATATCTCTCACACCTACACCAAAAATATACTCTCTAATTTGTCTACTTCTACTCACCTGGTACATCTTGAGCCAATTCAGTCAACCCGATGGCCTCTAATGCTCGTCTCAGCTTCTGAGCTGCTTTGTCGCGATCTGTCGTTTTTTCCCACCAAGTGAGTAGCATGTGACGGCTCGCTTCAGTGCTGCCTTCGTTGGTGGTTTGGATGTCTGCAATTTCAGCTTCTTTGTATCCTAGGTGTTTGGCCAATTCCTTCCACGATGATTCAATATTCGAGGACAAGTTCTTAAGGTACTTTTCATCAAACTCGACTTTGTCTGCCAAAGGAATGTGTGACTTCATTGAAACATTCTCGAAAGTGTCCAGTGTTGTATAGGTTACCAGCGTAGCAAATAAGATATCCCTTACACCTACACTAAAATATATACTCTCTAATTTGTCTACTACTACTCACCTGGTATATCTTGAGCCAATTCAGTCAACCCGATGGCTTCTAATGCTCGTCTCAGCTTCTGAGCTGCTTCGTCGCGATCTGTCGTCTTTTCCCACCAACTGAGTAGCATGTGACGGCTCGCTTCAGTGCTGCCTTCGTTGGTGGTTTGGATGTCCGCAATTTCTGCTTCTTCGTATCCTAGGTGTTTGGCCAATTCCTTCCACGATGATTCAATATTCGAGGACAAGCCCTTAAGGTACTTTTCATCAAGGTTGACTTTGTCTGCCAAAAGAATGTGTGACTTCTTGAAACATTCTAAAAGATGTCCGATGTTGCATAGGTTACCAACGTAGCAATTAAGATATCTCTCACACCTACACCAAAAATATACTCTCTAATTTGTCTACTTCTACTCACTTGGTACATCTTGAGCCAATTCAGTCAACCCGATGGCCTCCAATGCTCGTCTTAGCTTCTGAGCTGCTTCGTCGCGATCTGTCGTATTTTTCCACCAAGTGAGTAGCATGTGACGGCTCGCTTCAGTGCTGCCGTCGTTGGTGGTTTGGATGTCCGTAATTTCTGATTCTTCGTATCCTAGGTGTTTGGCCAATTCCTTCCACGATGATTCAATATTCGAGGACAAGCCCTTAAGGTACTTTTCATCAAGGTTGACTTTGTCTGCCAAAAGAATGTGCGACTTCTTGAAACATTCTAAAAGATGTCCGGTGTTGCATAGGTTACCAACGTAGCAATTAAGATATCTCTCACACCTACACCAAAAATATACTCTCTAATTTGTCTACTTCTACTCACCTGGTACATCTTGAGCCAATTCAGTCAACCCGATGGCCTCTAATGCTCGTCTCAGCTTCTGAGCTGCTTCGTCGCGATCTGTCGTTTTTTCCCACCAAGTGAGTAGCATGCGACGGCTCGCTTCAGTGCTGCCTTCGTTGGTGGTTTGGATGTCTGCAATTTCAGCTTCTTTGTATCCTAGGTGTTTGGCCAATTCCTTCCACGATGATTCAATATTCGAGGACAAGTTCTTAAGGTACTTTTCATCAAACTCGACTTTGTCTGCCAAAGGAATGTGTGACTTCTTGAAACATTCTCAAAGGTGTCCGGTGTTGCATAGGTTACCAACGTAGCAATTAAGATATCTCTTACACCTACACCAAAAATAAACTCTCTAATTTGTCTACTTCTACTCACCTGGTACATCTTGAGCCAATTCAGTCAACCCGATGGCCTCCAATGCTCTTCTCAGCTTCTGAGCTGCTTCGTCGCGATCTGTCGTCTTTTCCCACCAACTGAGTAGCATGTGACGGCTCGCTTCATTGCTGCCTTCATTGGTGGTTTGGATGTCCGCAATTTCTGCTTCTTCGTATCCTAGGTGTTTGGCCAATTCCTTCCACGATGATTCAATATTCGAGGACAAGCCCTTAAGGTACTTTTCATCAAGGTTGACTTTGTCTGCCAAAAGAATGTGTGACTTCTTGAAACATTCTAAAAGATGTCCGGTGTTGCATAGGTTACCAACGTAGCAATTAAGATATCTCTCACACCTACACCAAAAATATACTCTCTAATTTGTCTACTTCTACTCACCTGGTACATCTTGAGCCAATTCAGTCAACCCGATGGCCTCCAATGCTCGTCTCAGCTTCTGAGCTGCTTCGTCGCGATCTGTCGTCTTTTCCCACCAACTGAGTAGCATGTGACGGCTCGCTTCAGTGCTGCATTCGTTGGTGGTTTGGATGTCCGCAATTTCTGCTTCTTCGTATCCTAGGTGTTTGGCCAATTCCTTCCACGATGATTCAATATTCGAGGACAAGCCCCTAAGGTACTTTTCATCAAGGTTGACTTTGTCTGCCAAAAGAATGTGTGACTTCTTGAAACATTCTAAAAGATGTCCGGTGTTGCATAGGTTACCAACGTAGCAATTAAGATATCTCTCACACCTACACCAAAAATATACTCTCTAATTTGTCTACTTCTACTCACTTGGTACATCTTGAGCCAATTCAGTCAACCCGATGGCCTCCAATGCTCGTCTTAGCTTCTGAGCTGCTTCGTCGCGATCTGTCGTCTTTTTCCACCAAGTGAGTAGCATGTGACGGCTCGCTTCAGTGCTGCCGTCGTTGGTGGTTTGGATGTCCGCAATTTCTGATTCTTCGTATCCTAGGTGTTTGGCCAATTCCTTCCACGATGATTCAATATTCGAGGACAAGCCCTTAAGGTACTTTTCATCAAGGTTGACTTTGTCTGCCAAATGAATGTGTGACTTCTTGAAACATTCTCAAAGGTGTCCGGTGTTGCATAGGTTACCAACGTAGCAATTAAGATATCTCTTACACCTACACCAAAATGAAACTCTCTAATTTGTCTACTTCTACTCACCTGGTACATCTTGAGCCAATTCAGTCAACCCGATGGCCTCCAATGCTCTTCTCAGCTTCTGAGCTGCTTCGTCGCGATCTGTCGTCTTTTCCCACCAACTGAGTAGCATGTGACGGCTCGCTTCAATGCTGCCGTCGTTGGTGGTTTGGATGTCTGCAATTTCAGCTTCTTTGTATCCTAGGTGTTTGGCCAATTCCTTCCACGATGATTCAATATTCGAGGACAAGCCTTTAAGGTACTTTTCATCAAGGTTGACTTTGTCTGCCAAAAGAATGTGTGACTTCTTGAAACATTCTCAAAGGTGTCCGGTGTTGCATAGGTTACCAACGTAGCAATTAAGATATCTCTTACACCTACACCAAAAATAAACTCTCTAATTTGTCTACTTCTAATCACCTGGTACATCTTGAGCCAATTCAGTCAACCCGATGGCCTCCAATGCTCTTCTCAGCTTCTGAGCTGCTTCGTCGCGATCTGTCGTCTTTTCCCACCAACTGAGTAGCATGTGACGGCTCGCTTCATTGCTGCCGTCGTTGGTGGTTTGGATGTCTGCAATTTCAGGTTCTTTGTATCCTAGGTGTTTGGCCAATTCCTTCCACGATGATTCAATATTCGAGGACAAGCCCTTAAGGTACTTTTCATCAAGGTTGACTTTGTCTGCCAAAAGAATGTGTGACTTCTTGAAACATTCTCAAAGGTGTCCGGTGTTGTATAGGTTACCAACGTAGCAATTCAGATATCTCTCACACCTACACCAAAAATATACTCTCTAATTTGTCTACTTCTACTCACCTGGTACATCTTGAGCCAATTCAGTCAACCCGATGGCCTCTAATGCTCGTCTCAGCTTCTGAGCTGCTTCGTCGCGATCTGTCGTTTTTTCCCACCAAGTGAGTAGCATGTGACGGCTCGCTTCAGTGCTGCCTTCGTTGGTGGTTTGGATGTCTGCAATTTCAGCTTCTTTGTATCCTAGGTGTTTGGCCAATTCCTTCCACGATGATTCAATATTCGAGGACAAGCCCTTAAGGTACTTTTCATCAAGGTTGACTTTGTCTGCCAAAAGAATGTGTGACTTCTTGAAACATTCTAAAAGATGTCCGGTGTTGCATAGGTTACCAACGTAGCAATTAAGATATCTCTCACACCTACACCAAAAATATACTCTCTAATTTGTCTACTTCTACTCACTTGGTACATCTTGAGCCAATTCAGTCAACCCGATGGCCTCTAATGCTCGTCTCAGCTTCTGAGCTGCTTCGTCGCGATCTGTCGTCTTTTCCCACCAAGTGAGTAGCATGTGACGGCTCGCTTCATTGCTGCCGTCGTTGGTGGTTTGGATGTCTGCAATTTCAGCTTCTTTGTATCCTAGGTGTTTGGCCAATTCCTTCCACGATGATTCAATATTCGAGGACAAGCCCTTAAGGTACTTTTCATCAAGGTTGACTTTGTCTGCCAAAAGAATGTGCGACTTCTTGAAACATTCTAAAAGATGTCCGGTGTTGCATAGGTTACCAACGTAGCAATTAAGATATCTCTCACACCTGCACCAACAATATACTCTCTAATTTGTCTACTTCTACTCACCTGGTACATCTTGAGCCAATTCAGTCAACCCGATGGCCTCCAATGCTCGTCTCAGCTTCTGAGCTGCTTCGTCGCGATCTGTCGTCTTTTCCCACCAAGTGAGTAGCATGTGACGGCTCGCTTCAGTGCTGCCGTCGTTGGTGGTTTGGATGTCTGCAATTTCAGGTTCTTTGTATCCTAGGTGTTTGGCCAATTCCTTCCACGATGATTCAATATTCGAGGACAAGCCCTTAAGGTACTTTTCATCAAGCTTGACTTTGTCTGCCAAAATAATGTGTGACTTCAGTGAAACATTTTTAAAAGTGTCCAGTGTTGTTTAGGTTACCAACGTAAGAAAATATCAATCAGAAAATATTACATGCAGGTAGTTTATTCACTTGAATATTCTATTCCCAAAGTTTGTCATTTACCTGTTGGTAAATTATCTTTATTCTGGTCATCTGATGATAGATGGAGTGAGATGACTTCATCCTTGCTGACACCATTCTCCTCGAGTGTGAGCAAGTCACAGAGCTGACAAAGTGAATAATGTTAGAGACTAAATTAAGAAACGTGTTGGGTTTTAGTTGTGCATCGTTAATTGAAACATCTAGAGAAGTCAATTCGTTTAACCCTTTAGGTGGGGGATTAATTGAGCTTTATTGTGTGTGTGGGAGTTTCATGAACACCGACAGATTATTAATCAAACATGAACATTTGAGCTTTTGCATTTTACATCAACATTTGTAACTCCCACGATAAACAAATCTAGGTTTTGATATTTTAAATACAACGAAGTGTCCGGTTTATAAATTATATACCTACCTGGAAGTCTCTCCTGGTGTACAATTGCTGATATCGTGCCTCGACACCAATCTTCTTGGCTATTTCTTCTTTTAGGAATGAGACTGTCGTCTCGGGATGAAGTTGGAAACAAAGTTTCTTGGGTGTATGTGAGGGAGGAGTCTGGACAAATACCTGCAGTGTCTGCTTTACGTCTTTGGTATCACTATGAAAATGAGGGACAATCCTGTGTAGTTTTAGAAACGCATTATTCTACAATTATAGAAGAGTTAATTTTGATTAGGTTCTCAAAGTAACGTACGTCCAGCTGCCACATTAATATGGGTGTCATGAAAGTGTCAAAGATTGAAAACATTCTTCGAAATTGAGTTACAATTGTTTTACCTTCGACTTTCAGGCTTGCAACTCGATTGTCTTCGAATCCATCGTTTCGATGGTTGTCTCTCTGCACAGCTATCATCATAAGTCAATTTTCTGTAATGCAGTACTGACAGGAAAGCCTGTTTCTTGCTTGGTTTGACTTTAGTCTTCCTGTTGATGAGTTTGGTATTGGAGTGGTCGTACACGACGACTGTTGCCTTAATGTAGGCATCCAACTGCTGGACGGTCTTTTTCGGCATCTTGGTAGTAATCAGGTCCAAGTACTGCAGTACACCGAGGAGCCTGAACGAATTAATTAAGATAATGTGCCATTTCTTAGCGGAGCATAAGACAGTACCATCTATAAAGTGTGTGATAAAACTGACTAAGCATCAACATTCTCTGCTAGTGGCCTAATGGTGAAATGTGTGTTTATATTCGCTTTGAGTAACCGTAACATTTTAGGTTATACTTTACAGACAGATCATAAACTCATAGGCCGCTCGGAGTGTATTATCATGACAGAGTTGCACGTGCATTTCAACAATTAATCCCAATACCATCTGGTTTTCTCTAGACATTATATTCTTAAGGAGACCAATGAAAGAGCTATTTCGATGCATGACTTATTTGTTGATTTAATTGTTGGTTTTATTGTAATTTCTGATCTAGCTATTTCAGGATAAATATTGACAGCCCAACGCTATAGGTATATACTGTATACATGTAAACTCATCACAAAAAGTATCGAGACACTTAAAAATGAGCCAATAATTAACGGCCCGAAAAGGGTATGGATTATAATCGAAGTAAATAACCCAGTGCATAATTTTGTTTGACACCTCGATTGTTGAGATACGATGTTGCGGAGCGGAGTTATTGTTATTTCAATGGTCGTAGATCCAGTTTCAAAAGTGACAATCATCCCTATACTATAGAAGTAGTCCGAGTTACTGGACTCTAGTTATCGCTTTTTTAACATTTGGACATCATCTGGCGCTACTTGTACTAGAGTCCGAGGTCGGGCAATATAAAACATTCAGAATGTCTTAAATGTGATTAAAAAGTCGCACAAATCCCTAACAAAATACCTTAAAATCACCTAAATATCCTTCCATGTGTGTCCAAGTACGTCGGGGTGGTCTTCGGGGGTACTCACGATCAATTATTTGCTTGCAAATAAAGGAAATTCGACCCAGTATTCGAGCGACTGCTGCACAGTTGCTGTTCACGTTCGGGAGAGAATATGGACGTGCGCGCGCATCATGTCAGTGACGCAACAGGTCAAAGTGTATCGACCGGTGGTAAACAACAAGCGCGCGGCGCAGCGACTGTTTTATGTCATGGCACAAGCAGTACGGTGGCTGCGTGCTGATGAGGAGACAAATCGCTCTCGGGCGGGGATAGCGCACAATGCTTGCAATCGCGAGGAGTATGACAATGCAAAATACTAATGTTTATTATAATCATAACAAAACAATAATAATAATTTCGGTTAATTGAAGTGAAATGGTAAATTATTAATGCCTTCCTAGATGCAGATCCGCGCGCGGATGCTGCTACATTATTTATTTGTCTCTTTATGACGATTTTTAGGCTTTACGTTTCAAAACATATTAAGATTATTATTATTGTTTTGTTATGATTATAATAAACATTAGTATTAGTTTTTATAATAGTATTTTGCATTGTCATACTCCTCGAGATTGCAAGCATTGTGCGCTATCCCCGCCCGAGAGCGATTTGTCTCCTCATCAGCACGCAGCCACCGTACTGCTTGTGCCATGACATAAAACAGTCGCTGCGCCGCGCGCTTGTTGTTTACCACCGGTCGATACACTTTGACCTGTTGCGTCACTGACATGATGCGCGCGCACGTCCATATTCTCTCCCGAACGTGAACAGCAACTGTGCAGCAGTCGCTCGAATACTGGGTCGAATTTCCTTTATTTGCAAGCAAATAATTGATCGTGAGTACCCCCGAAGACCACCCCGGCGTACTTGGACACACATGGAAGGATATTTAATTTAGGTGATTTTAAGGTATTTTGTTAGGGATTTTTAGGGATTTGTGCGACTTTTTTAATCACATTTAAGACATTCTGAATGTTTTATATTGCCCGACCTCGGACTCTAGTAGCGCCAGATGATGTCCAAATGTTAAAAAAGCGATAACTAGAGTTCAGTAACTCGGACTACTATAGAAGCAGGTTTGTTAATCAGGCCTCGAATTACACGGCGGCCACGACGGCCAGTGCCGTCGATGCCCTTGCCTTGCAACTGGCTGTGGTGCCCCTCGAAAAAATACCCTTTTCACGGCCATAATGTCGTGCCCTTTTTATGAAAGTTAAATATTTACTTGTGTTAGTTTTCAGCCTACGATGCATCTAGTGCTTGTGACGTGTTTTAATGTATATCCAGCGCAATCCGCTCGAACGAGTCAAAGGAAGTTGCACTAGCGTAAATTGTTTACGTTCAACTTCAAGTTGACGCATTCGCGACTCTCTCGGCACCCGTTGTACACGAGCACTTGACGTCTTTAAACAAGGGACCAGTCTAAAATAAAAAACATTGACCAACAGAGGGCGCTCTCTGTTGTTTGAACGCCCTCTTCTGGTGGAATTGTTGCACCGCATGACTATTATTATTAACTAAAATGACAATCTTTTGTTCAACGGATCAATAGTTATTAAAAAGAGGCCTGTTTTAGTGTTTAATGAATCAACAAAGTAGTTCGCCGTGGGTTGTGGTTTGTTTTATAACTTTCATAACTAAGTGGCCTTCGTGCCCTTTTTATTTTCAAATTTTGGCCTTGGTGCCCTTTCTAATTACTGGCCTTGATGCCCTCCCAAATTTTGAATACTCCAAGGCCAAAGTGGCCTTGCCCTAAAAAAATTGTAATTCCAGGCCTGTTAAATGATCAGCCAATAAGATAATCTCTACATTTAAATTCAAAAGAAACGGCGGGCATATGTGACCTCCTGTAAAAAATCGTCGGCAATCCTTTTCTTTGTTTCAACCTGCAGGTTTTCAATACATTTTTGTTGAAGGGTTGTACGCATTGCAAATCACGACTAAATGTAACTGATGACAGATGTTCTACCTAAAATATGAGAAAAACAAGATAATGCCGAGAAATTAGCAACACTGTTTTGCCGACTGGGACTGTGTGTTTTAAGTGCAACGTTGGGTCACGATTAATTTCACCTTGATAAATCAAGTATCGAAATAGATACAGGAAATTGGCTTAGTCGCGGTGGTAACGTGTGTACGACTAAAATGATTTCAACCTAATATTGACCCTCGATACTGATTAGCCGAAATCTAAGCTAGAATCGATTCTCCGCAGAGCGCAACTATAATGAGTTCAAGCCTTTCGATTCCAGTACCGTTGTTCGATGAAAATATTGTTGCTTCTATCAACCCCTGTCTGTACGGATCGCCGTCACAAAATAGGCAAACGTATACTACACCAAACCTGACGTGTTTGTGTGCACTCAGCCATCTGTACCACGGTACACGCGTGTAAAGTACGCACCCTGTAGTACAGGGTCTCACCCAAATCCAGGGTACAGTTAAACTCAACAAAATTGTGAGATCACTACAGAGTACAATTCAGCTGAAGAGTGCTTTATTGAGACATTAAATAATTTATGACAAAATAGCTCTGGGGTCTTGTGAATGTTTTGAACTTCAATACATCAAAATGCAGCCCGTGTGATGGGAATAACACTTGTACACACCATAAAGGTCACCATAAAATACATAAAATACTCACTACTTAACAGTTGGGTTGAGTCGTGGATTATAGGTATTCAGCGATATTTTGGAATCCGTCATCTTTTAGGAAGTTTCAGCATAAAAAATTATTACAAAATTATTCAAAAGTGTCCCAAAAAACGAAATTTAGAAATATCTTTTACACTTTACAAATGCAGTAAAAGTGTCAATTAAACGCTCAGATTGCACCACAGAGCATCTATAAACTCAAAGATCCAGGGGCCTTAAGCGGGCCCCGGACCCCACGCCGTAATGACTTCGATAAAGACATGTACACACTCTAAAAAATGTCTGGTGAAAATTTCCTGGTGAACCATATATTAACATTATACTGGTTATCAGCAAACATATCAACATGATACTGGTTATGATCAAACCATGTTTATTATCATCCTGGTTTTAGGTAAATTAATTCAACATAAATCTGGTGAAACTCTGTGACGTGGCCGTCTTCCAACTGACCAATCAGAACTCACGAAACTTGTGCTCACAAAAATCATGTTAAATTATGGCGTTTAGTCTAAAAATGCACTTTCTTGACCGAAATATGTAATTTTTCTCACGAATCAATGATAACATTTTGACTCTTGCAAACATAAGAAAAAAACAATTGTTTATGAAATCGCTTTTTTGTATTTTAGCACGAAATATTTTTGGTGAAACCGTGACTTCATCATGGCGGAGATAAGCGTTATATAAATTTAAACCGCGACAAGTTATTGGTAGTTGTAAGTTGTAGTAATTAAAACGTTATAGTTGTGTAGTAGTTAGGCTTATTGTATAGCATTCAGGCTTATCGTGAAGTACTTGTACATTCTACTGAATCTAATTTTTCTGTGGTGGGAATGTGGTAGAAAATAACCAGGAAATTTCACCAATGTGTCCTGGTATTTTCTACCAGGATTTTGGTTGACGTACATTCACCAGAAAATCCTGATGAAATTAACCAGGAAAGAGTGGGTGGTATACGGACCAGGAATCTGGTGAAATTTTAACCAGACTCTGGTGAAATTTCACCAAATGTTTTTTAGAGTGCACTTTTCCAGTGTCATATGAACTTTGGACTCCTATAAAATACAGAGTGCCTTATCGTTTTATTGGTTGAACGTTCACAACGCATGCGCAATACTTTTTACCGAGTCGGTATTTATGGTCAACAATTCACAACGCATTCGCCACAGCTGCATCATAACGTATTTTCGGAACCTTTGCTTCGTCTTCGGCTTCGCTTCCGAATTCCGAAATCACTGAAAGCAAATACATACAATTAAATAAAGGTCTAACTTGTGGGTTCATATCAATCGATTGAATGTTTCTGAAACACAACAGGCGTCAGGCTGTCCGAAATGCCGTCTAGAGCTACAGCTACGGCTACAACGGCACAAAAATGTAGCCGTAAGAGAAGTTGTCTAGCTCCGGCAAAACAAAATGGCGGCAGCACTAACGTACATTTTGTAGCAAATTTTCAATAATTTGTAATGATGGTGCATCGAATTGCAGTACTACAAGCCCTACACCTACTATTCCGTTTAGATGGAAAATGAAATTCCTACTCACTACTCCATAGACCCGTGCACAAACAAATCACTACACAAATCCTACACGAGAATACAATCACTACTCCATAGAACCGTGTACAAACTAAAAAGTTATTTTTCGAGGGAAAATGAAATCCCTACTCACTACTTCATAGACCCGTGCACAAAAAATCCCTACACAAATCCTACACGGGAATAAAATCACTACCGCATAGAACCGTGTACAAACTAAAAAGTAATTTTTCGAGGGAAAATGAAATTCCCACTCACTACTCCATAGACCCGTGCACAAAAAATCACTACACAAATCCTACACGAGAATAAAATCACTACTCCATAGAACCGTGTACAAACTAAAAAGTTATTTTTCGAGGGAAAATGAAATCCCTACTCACTACTTCATAGACCCGTGCACAAAAAATCCCTACACAAATCCTACACGGGAATAAAATCACTACCGCATAGAACCGTGTACAAACTAAAAAGTAATTTTTCGAGGGAAAATGAAATTCCCACTCACTACTCCATAGACCCGTGCACAAAAAATCACTACTCAAATCCTACACGGGAATAAAATCACTACTCCATAGAACCGTGTACAAACTAAAAAGTTACTTTTTTGAGGAAAAATAAAATGGATACAGTCCCCAGTTAATTGTATACAGTCCCTAGTTTTTCGTATACACGACTTTTATACCCTTTTCTATTAGACCCTATCTAATTAGGTGCATAATTAACCAATAAAAATGAATGCAGTCCTTAGTTAATTGTATACAGTCCCTAGTTTTTCGTATACACGACTTTTATACCTTTTTCTATAAGACCCCATCTAAATGAAATTATTTAGGTGCATAATTAACCAATAATTTTGGTTAAAAGAAAAAGGTATAAAAGTCGTGTGTACGCCACTAGGGACTGTATACAATTAAAATGGGTCACAGACTATTCGATGGTAAGCGTTGAACGCCCAGCATTAATACATAACAGTCAAGTTACCAACCGTGCAGTACGTGTAGTGACCAGTATTACTACTCAGCACGACCGTCCAAATTATTCCCCCCAATAATGCACCATATGCGAACTTCCGTCTACAGCTACAGCTACGGCTACAACGTCACAAACATGTAGCCGTAAAAGAAGTTGTCTAGCTCAGGCAAAACAAAATGGCGGCAGCACTAACGTACATTTTGTAGCAAATTTTTAATAATTTGTAATGATGGTGCATCGAATTGCAACTAACAAACCGATAAAGACGTCAATATCATCAGGTATTTTGACCGGCAGTAAACAAACATTGCGTAACATCGAGCAGACGATAATTGTCGCAAATTCGCAAAGCTATTTTTTTTTGCAATGTGGTCTGGACTTTACCCTAATAAATCAAGTATTGAAATAGAGTACGGGAAACTGGCTAATAGTCGCGGTGGTAACGTGTGTACGACTTAGAATGGTTTAACATGAAAATACCCTCGATACTGATCAGCCTAAATCTACGCTAGAATCGATTCTCCACGTACAGAGCGCAACTATAATGAGTTCCAGTTGTTCGATTCCAGTACATTGTTCGATGAATTAGTGTTGCCATATCAACCCCGTGATCGCCGTCACAAAATAAACAAACGTACATTATATTACACCAAACCAGACGTGTTTGTGTGCACGTATGACGCAACACTTAATTCCAATGGGAAAAACAGTTCCAATGACTATAGGCGTGGCAAGTAACATTTAGTATCACCAAAACCTACAAGAATGCGTTTGTCTTACAATAATTATGAACCCAATCTCACCTTTATCTCAACCTCCGTATCGGCAATAGAAATCGAGTCTTGTATGTCACGAGTGTGCATTAAAACAATGCAAAGATTAATTGGTAGAAATAGCCTATGCCGCCGCTTTCGAACCAAAATTTAAGCTATCGGCGGCGCTGAGACCACGTTATCAGATCAAAATGTTGTACCTTAGCTTAGCACTTGGATAGACATGATCAAGTCGCCTTTGCGTTCAGCAAGCTTGCCTTGTTTTGGCGGGAAGCTATAGGAAAATGTTGGCAGATCTGTGCGGCCGTATGCGCCTGTATCAAATTATGCCAATAATCATCACTCTCGGGCTTCGGTTGGAAATCTGAAACTATTTGGTCGCTTGTAATCTGATACTAGATGACGTCATCGTGACGTCAATAACATAATATGTTTAAAATCGCAATCTTTGAATATCATATTTTCTCAGAGTTTAAAGCATTCACAGAGCTAAAACGTTGACTGGTTAGTTGTCAAGTACAATTCCTTAGAATTTAAGAACTTCTGCTGTCACGGTTTTATACGATAAACATGCACAACTGACCAATGGTAGACTATAACCAACATATGGAATATGCACAACATTTGCAAACATCATACAAATACATTACTAAATGATCACAAAACACTTTACTCTGGACTGTTAGGTAATGGCAGTCTGAAGCATCCTGTAAAATCATGGCTCCTGGTGTGCTGACATTTTCAAGTAGAGTTGTATTTTTGTAATAATTTCTAACACTGGTCGGCAATTGATTTTCTGAGCATCTACGAACCCAAACTGTGCACAGAAGTCAGTGTATATTAATGCTACAACATGGCCGGTAATAAACGGATGATAAAGACATGTACACTTTTCCAGTGTCATATGAACTTTGGACTCCTATAAAATGCAGTGCTGTTATCGTTTTATTGGTTGAACGTTCACAACGCATGCGCAATACTTTTTACTGAGTCGGTATTTATGGTAACAAATTCAAAACGCATTCGCACCAGCTGCATCATAACGTATTTTCGAAATCTTGCTTCGTCTTCGGCTTCGCCTCTGAATTCCCAAATCACTGAGAAGCAAATACATAAAATTAAATAAAAGTATAACTTGTGGGTTCATATCAATCGATTGAATGTTTCTGAAACACAACAGGCGTCAGGCTGTCCGAAATGCCGTCTATAGCTACAGCTACGGCTACGGCTACAACGTCACAAAAATGTACCTGTAAGGGAAGTTGTCTAGCTCCGGCAAAACAAAATGGCGGCAGCACTAACGTACATTTTGTAGCAACTTTTCAATAATTTGTAATGATGGTGCATCGAATTGCAACTAACAAACCGTTAAAGACGTCAATATCATCGGGTATTTTGACCAGCATTTTGACAAACATTGCGTAGCATCGAGCAGACAATAGTTGTTGCAAATTCGCAAAGCTATTTTTTTAAAGTGCAATGTGGTCTGGACTTTACCCTAATAAATCAAGTATTGAAATAGAGTACAGGAAATTGGCTAATAGTCGCGGTGGTAACGTGTGTACGACTAAAATGATTTAACCAAAAATACCCTCGATACTTGCTTAGCCTAAATCTTCGATAGAATCGATTCTCCACTCACAGAGCGCAACTATAATGTGTTCCAGCTTTTCGATTCCAGTACATTGTTCGATGAATTAGTGTTGCCTCTATCAACCCCGTGATCGCCGTCACAAAATAAACAAACGTACACTACACCAAACCAGACGTGTTTGTGTGCACGTATGACGCAGCACTTAATTTCAATGGGAACAACAGTTCCAATGACTAGGCGTGGCAAGTAACACTTAGTATCACTAAAACCTACAAGAATGCGTGTGTCTTACAATAATTATGAACCCAATCTCACCTTTATATTTCAACCTCCGTATCGACAATAGATATCGAGTCTTGTATGTCACGTGTGTTCATTAAAACAATGCAAAGACCAACTGGTAGAAACATGGCGCTGATTTCCAACCAAAGTGTCAGCTATCGGCTGAGATCACGTCATCAGATCAAAATGGTATACCTTTTTATAACATTTTGTACCTTTGTACTTCCCGATAAACATGTTCAAGTCGCCCTTGCGTTTAGCAAGCTTGCCTTGTTTTGGCGGGAAGCTGATAGGAAAATGTTGACATTCGAGAATGGCAGATCTGTGTGGCCGTATGCGCCTGTATCAATTAATGCCAATTAATAATCATCACTCTTGAGCTAGGCTTAGACTAGAAATCTTAACAATATTTGGTTGCTTGTAATCTGATGCTTGATGACGTCATCGTGACGTCGTAAACTTCTTAACAGGTTCAAAATCGCAATCTTTGAATATTATTTTCTCAGAGTTTAAAGCATTCACAGAAATAAAACTTTGTCCGGTTAGTTGCCAAGTACAACTCTTTAGACTTCTGCTGTTTTATACGATAAAAATGCACCACTGACAAATGGTAGATTATAACCTGAAAGGAAATATACAACATTTGCAAACATCAAACAAAATAAATTACTAAATTGTCACAAAACACTTTTCTCGAAAAAAATACCCTCGATACTTGCTCAGCCTAAATCTACGCTAGAATCGATTCTCCACGTACATAGCACAACTATAATGAGCTCCAGCTTTTCGATTCCAGACATTGTTCGATGAAATAGTGTTGACTCTATCAACCCCGTAATCGCCGTCACAAAATAAACAAACGTACACGGCATCAAACCAGACGTGGTGCGAAATACCGTACCCTCTGGATACATGAACACAATGTGTACAATGGAGACAAAACGTCTCCGGAGGGTAAATTTCTATAGATGAATAGGTCTCCATTGGGAATTTCACGAATTAGATTTTTGGATTTTGATTAAATTACTCAAAAACTAGGATTAGGATGTGGGTTAGGGTTAGTGTTTGGGTTAGGGTATAATATAGGGTATATTGGGTCGAAATTTCAACCCCGGAAAAAAATTATGGTTAAAATGGGAGCATTTTGAAAAACGTGCTCGACTTTCTAACCATTTTGTACACGAGAACAAAGCCATGTCTCCACAGTGATACAAAAATGCGAATGTGTGTTTGTGTGCACGTATGACGCAGCACTTAATTCCAATGGGAACAACAGTTCCAATGACTATAGGCGTGGCAAGTAACATTTAGTATCACCAAAACCTACAAGAATGCGTTTGTCTTACAATAATTATGAACCCAATCTCACCTTTATCTCAACCTCCGTATCGGCAATAGATATCGAGTCTTGTATGTCACGTGTTTGCATCAAAACAATGCAAAGACCAACTGGTAGAAATATGGCGCTGATTTCCAACCGAAATGTTAGCTATCGGCTGAGATCACGTTATCAGATCAAAATGTTGGACCTTGTACTTCCTGATAAACATGATCAAGTCGCCCTTACGTTTAGCAAGCTTGCCTTGTTTTGGCGGGAAGCTGATAAGAAAATGTTGACATTCGAGAATGGCAGATCTGTGTGGCCGTATGCGCCTGTATCAATAATTAATGCCAAGCAATAATCATCACTCTCGGGCTAGGCTTAGGCTAGAAATCTTAACAATATTTGGTTGCTTGTAATATGATGCTTGATGACGTCATCGTGACGTCGTAAATTTATTAATAGGTTCAAAATCGCAATCTTTGAATATTATTTTATCAGAGTTTAAAGCATGAACAGAAATAAAACTTTGTCCGGTTAGTTGTCAAGTACAACTCTTTAGACTTCTGCTGTTTTATACGATAAAAATGCACCACTGACAAATGGTAGACTATAACCTGAAAGGGAATATACAACATTTGCAAACATCAAACAAAATAAATTACTAAATTGTCACAAAACACTTTTCTCGAAAAAAATACCCTCGATACTGATCAGCCTAAATCTACGCTAGAATCGATTCTCCACGTACATAGCACAACTATAATGAGCTCCAGCTTTTCGATTCCAGTACATTGTTCGATGAATTAGTGTTGCCTCTATCAACCCCGCGATCGCCGTCACAAAATAAACAAACGCACACGGCATCAAACCAGACGTGTTTGTGTGCACGTATGACGCAGCACTTAATTCCAATGGGAACAACAGTTCCAATGACTATAGGCGTGGCAAGTAACATTTAGTATCACCAAAACCTACAAGAATGCGTTTGTCTTACAATAATTATGAACCCAATCTCACCTTTATCTCAACCTCCGTATCGACAATAGAAATCGAGTCTTGTATGTCACGAGTGTGCATTAAAACAATGCAAAGATTAATTGGTAGAAATAGCCTATGCCGCCGCTTTCGAACCAAAATTTAAGCTATCGGCTGCGCTGAGACCACGATATCAGATCAAAATGTTGTACCTTAGCACTTGGATATACTAAATCAAGTCGCCTTTGCGTTCAGCAAGCTTGCCTTGTTTTGGCGGGAAGCTATAGAAAAATGTTGGCAGATCTGTGCGGCCGTATGAGCCTGTATCAAATTATGCCAATAATCATCACTCTCGGGCTTTGGTTGGAAATCTGAAACTATATGGTCGCTTGTAATCTGATACTAGATGACGTCATCGTGACGTCAATAACATAAAATGTTTAAAATCGCAATCTTTGAATATCATATTTTCTCAAAGTTTAAAGCATTCACAGAGCTAAAACTTTGACTGGTTAGTTGTTAAGTACAATTCCTTAGAATTTGAGAATTCTGCTGTCACGGTTTTATACGATAAAAATGCACAACTGACCAATGGTAGACTATAACCAACATATGGAATATGCAACATTTGCAAGCATCATACAAATACATTACTAAATGATCACAAAACACTTTACTCTGAACTGTTAGATAATGGCAGTCTGAAGCATCCTGTAAAATCACGGCTAATGGTGTGCTGACATTTTCAAGTAGAGTTGTATTTTTGTAATAATTTCTAACGCTGGTCGGCAATTGGGTTTCTGAGCATCTACGAACCCAAACTGTGCACAAAAGTCAGTGTATATTAACCACTGACCTCTATACATGGACAGATCATCCATTGTTTCATTTTGAAGTCGGCATGCAGAGAAGTGCAACATGGCGTCACTGCTGTGAGCCAATGAAATGTCCAGGTGTAGAGTTCAGTTGGTTGGTAAATCCACTGACCTCTACAACTGGACATTTCATTGGCTCACAGCAGTGACGCCATGTTGCACTTCCAGTTCGCGCCGACTTCAAGTGTTAGCACAGCAGAATATGGACAATGATCCGTCCAGGTGTTGAGGTCAGTGATATTAACGCTACAACATGGCCGGTATTGAACGAATGATAAAGACATGGCTGGCTGGTCTTAAACACTTTTCCAGTGTCATATGAACTTTGGACTCCTATAAAATACAGAGTGCCTTATCGTTTTATTGGTTGAACGTTCACAATGCAAGCGCTATACTTTTTACCGAGTCGGTATTTATAGTCAAACATTCACAATGCATTCGCCACAGCTGCATCATAACGTATTTTCGAAACCTTTGGTTCGTCTTCGGCTTCGCCTCCGAATTCCGAAATCACTGAGAAGCAAATACATAAAATTAAATAAAGGTTTAACTTGTGGGTTCATATCAATCTATTGAATGTGTCTTAAGCACAGTAGGCATCAGGCTGTTCGAAATGCGATACCTTGCACGATTTGGGGGGAAGAATTTGCCCATATGTGTTGAGTAGTACAACAAGCCCTACACCAACTATTTCAATTACTCGAACCGTATTTCCGACATCTTACAAGGGAATAAAATCGCTACTCCATAGACCAGTGTACAAACAATAATACCCAACTCTTACAAGAGAATAAAATCACTATTCTGTAGAACCGTATACAAACTGTAAAGTTCCGTTTAGATGGAAAATGAATTTCCTACTCACTACTCCATAGACCCGTGCACGAAAAATCACTACACAAATCCTACACGGGAATAAAATCACCACTCCATAGAACCGTGTACAAACTTAAAAGTTACTTTTTTGAGGAAAAATAAAATGGATACAGTCCCTAGTTAATTGTATACAGTCCCTAGTTTTTCGTATACACGACTTTTATACCCTTTTCTATAAGACCCTATCTAATTAGGTGCATAATTAACCAATAAAAATGGATACAGTCCCTAGTTAATTGTATACAGTCCCTAGTTTTTCGTATACACGACATTTATACCTTTTTCTATAAGACCCTACTAGATGAGATTATTTAGGTGCATAATTAACCAATAATTTTGGTTAATAGAAAAAGGTATAAAAGTCGTGTGTACGCCACTAGGGACTGTATACAATTAAATTGGGCCACATACTATTCGATGGTAAGCGTTGAACGCCCAGCATTAATACATAACAGTCAGGTTACCAACCGTGTAGTACGTGTAGTAACCAGTATTACTACTCAGCACGACCGTTCAAATTATTCCCCCCAATAATGCACCATATGCGAAATGCAGTCTACAGCTACAGCTACGGCTACAACGTCACAAACATGTAGCCGTAAAAGAAGTTGTTCAGCTCAGGCAAAACAAAATGGCGGCAGCGCGAACGTTAATTTTGTAGCAAATTCTCAATAATTTGTAATGATGGCGCATCGAATTGCAACTAACAAACCGTTAAAGACGTCAATATCATCAGGTATCTTGACCGGCAGTAAACAAACATTTCGTAACATCGAGCAGACGATAATTGTCGCAAATTCGCAAAGCTATTTTTTTTAAAGTGCAATGTGGGTCTGGACTTTACCCTAATAAATCAAGTATTGAAATAGAGTACGGGAAATTGGCTAATAGTCGCGGTGGTAATGTGTGTACGACTAAAATGATTTAACTAAAAATACCCTCGATACTTGCTCAGCCTAAATCTACGCTAGAATCGATTCTCCACGTACAGAGCGCAACTATAATAATGAGTTCAAACTTTTCGATTCCAGTACATTGTTCGATGAAATAGTGTTGCCTCTATCAACCCCGTGATCGCCATCACAAAATAAACAAGCGTACACTACACCAAACCATACGTATTTGTGTGCACGTATGACGCAGCACTTAATTCCAATGGGAACAACAGTTCCAATGACTAGGCGTGGCAATTAAAACATAGTATCACCAAAACCTACAAGAATGCGTTTGTCTTACAATAATTATGAACCCAATCTCACCTTTATATCTCAACCTCCGTATCGGCAATAGATATCGAGTCTTGTATGTCACGTGTGTGAATTAAAACAATGCAAAGACCAACTGGATATGGCGCTGATTTCCAACCAAAATGTAAGCTAATGGCCGAGATCACGTCATCAGATCAAAATGTTGTACCTTTGGACTTCCCGATAAACATGTTCAAGTCGCCCTTGCGTTTAGCAAGCTTGTCTTGTTTGGGCGGGAAGCTGATAAGAAAATGTTGACATTCGAGAATGGCAGATCTGTGTGGCCGTATGCGCCGGTATCAATTAATGCCAATCAATAATCATCACTCTCGGGCTTTGGTTGGAAATCTGAAACTATTAATGGTCGCTTGTAATCTGATACTAGATGACGTCATCGTGACGTCAATAACATAATATGTTTAAAATCGAAATCTTTGAGAATCATATTTTCTCAAAGTTTAAAGCATTCAAAGAGCTATCACTTATTTGTCCAGAACATTTGTTTAGATTTTGAAAAATTCTGCTGTTTTATACAATACAAATTCACAACTGACAAATGGTAGACTATAACTTTAAAGGGAATATGCACAGCATTTGCAAGCATCAAACAAAATTAATTACTAAATGATCACAAAACACTTTACTCTGGACTGTTAGGTAATGGCAGTCTGAAGCATCCTGTAAAATCATGGCTCCTGGTAGAGTGGTATTTGTGTATCGATTTCCAACGCTGGTCGGCCGACCAGCGTTGGAGAAAATTGTTTTTTTTCTTCAAATACTGCTTCTAATTGTTCATATCTAGTTATTCCACATTTTCTTTGCAATTGATTACACACCTGTGAAGGGGTATACAACTGATTCTCAGACCTTACAATTCCCCCAACGTCTACAAATTGATTCGTTTCATCGTTGGGTCAGGGTACCTGACTACAAGAACATGATTGTTTTTTGTTGATTTTTGTCCAGCATCTACGAACCCAAAACGTCCAAAGAAAATCAGTGTAACAATATTTGCTATAATATACTCCCTGCCCCCAATCCATCCCTTTCTGGAAATTACAGTAAGCGAAATGATGTATATTCCATTTAAACTTTAGAAAATGCACACAGCACTAGGTTATATGGTCTGTTGAGTCTCTGTTTGGTTTTTGTACGAAAACGGGAAGGTCAAGTTTGTTGTGGGGGGGGGGAGGTGCCCCAGGCCATCGTTATCGTTGTTCGCGTGAGTGGAACACAATACGTGCCAATTATGTTGGCCAACGTTAGCGAAAACGGCGAACGACATCCATTCCGAGCTGTTCGCTGTTGGCCAGTGACGTATTTTAATGATGGCGAAGCGGTTAGCAGACGGCAGGGTTCTTTTCACGGTTTTTATTTACGTTTTATACTTTTCGTTATAAACGGTGGATTGTTTTGAGCATTCACAGGGATCTTTTAAAGACAAATAATGAGTTGGACAAAAAGCAGCGAACCAAACAATGTCACTTTTACTGGGCGCCGCCATTTTGAAAACGTAGTTTTTAAAACATCGTTCCACTTCAACTAACGCCAATTCAAAACGTTGGCGAACGTTCGCGCAAACAGTTCGCGTAAGTGGAACGCACCCCAGACGTGTTGGGGTGCACTCAGCCATCTGTACCACGGTACACGTTGGCCATGTACGAACGACGCAGCATTGGCAGTGACTGCGCACTTCCAATGGGAATAAATAAGTTCCAATTACTATAGGCGTAGCAAGTAAAACTTGGTATCACCAAAACCTACAAGATTGCGTTTATCTTACAATAATTATGAACCCAATCTCACCTTTATATTTCAACCTCCGTATCGGCAATACATATCGAGTCTAGTATGTCACGTGTGTGAATTAAAACGATTCAAAGACCAATATGGTGCTGGTTTCCAACCTAAATGTCAGCTATCGGCTGAGATCACGTCATCAGATCAAAATAATAAACCTTTGTATAACATTTTGTACCTTTGTACTTCCCGATAAACATGTTAAAGTCGCCCTTGCGTTTAGCAAGCTTGCCTTGTTTTGGCGGGAAGCTGGTAAGAAAATGCTGACGTTCGAGAATGGCAGATCTGTGTGGCCGTATGCGCCTGTATCAATTAAGTTTTGACCGGCAGTAAACAAACATTGCGTAACATCGAGCAGACGATAATTGTTGCAAATGTGCAAAGCTATTGTTATAAGGTGCAATGTGGGTCAGGATTTCACCCTAATAAATCAAGTATTGAAATAGAGTACGGGAAATTGGCTAATAGTCGCGGTGGTAACGTGTGTATGACTTAGAATGGTTTAACATAAAAATACCCTCGATACTTGCTCAGCCTAAATCTACGCTAGAATCGATTCTCCACGTATACAGAGCGCAACTATAATGAGTTCCAGCTTTTCGATTCCAGTACATTGTTCGATGAATTAGTGTTGACTCTATCAACCCCGTGATCGCCGTCACAAAATAAACAAGCGTACACTACACCAAACCATACGTGTTTGTGTGCACGTATGACGCAGCACTTAATTTCAATGGGAACTACAGTTCCAATGACTAGGCGTGGCAAGTAACACTTGGTTAGGGTTACATATAGAAAAGTCACAAACGTGGATAAAAAAAAACTTCATGGCGTGAGAAATATTAGTATTTGGTGATATTAGTATTTTATCGATGGTTCTGAACAACACGAATACAAAGGATGTCCACACAGGGATAGCAAGGTTCGCATAATGAGTGTGTTCGTGTGCACTCGGCCATCTGTACCACGGTATGTATGTGTGTGTGTGTGTTTAGGCCCCAGGTGTTGTTTGTGTTTACCTTTTAGACCTACGTACATGCAAGTACGTTTATTTAATTGGCCTGTTTTTTTCTTGAAGTATTAATGCACGAACAAGAATATTTTGTTTTACATAATTTAAATAACAACCAAAAATAGGCTGCAAGAATGTGACTTCCAAGAAATCAACGGAAACGGACAACTTTTAATATTCTTCCTCAAGTAAAGTACGTAGTATGTACAATTTATTTACAGGAATACAAAGAAATGATTCAAATATTATAATTAAGGAGAAATCCACAAAACTAGTATTTATGTGATGGACTGGATTGGATCCGCCCGCGAACAATAATTGACGACGACTTCGAACCCCCGCGCATGTTTGGCGAACGTTTAGAAGCTAAAAATACGAATGCATTTTTTCGGCATTCGCATCCTTCGCGTGCCCCGCGAACTACTACCCTGGCATGCATAAAAACGGGGCATGCATAAAAACGGTCCATGGATGTGTCTTTAAAAAGTTCGAATTCGTGCTTTTTATGTTCTGAATATTCTCAGGTCTAAACATGACATACCAAACGTCTTAGAAACCAACATGTAGAAAATGTGAAAATCAAATTTAACACCATCGGACATACAAAATACCAACAAACGAACATGCAGTCCCCCTTCTCCAAAAGTAGCAACCTCATTGGTCAAATTAGCGACTTTATTGTATTCACTGTCAGCTCCAGTTTGATGGGTTGTTCACCAATTTTCGCCACCCCGTTTGTTTGGCGGACTGATCAGAGGGAGCCGATAGTTTTGTGGAGCTGCGCGTTGTAACACCCAGTTCAATCCCTCATTAGGGTTTTAGCGTTGGTTTTCGTAATAAAGAATGATGGAGTGATTAACATATTCCCTATAGCTTCCTTGAAAAGCCCTATTTGGTTGGAAAGCAGGGAAACAAAATCGCATCACTTTTGTGATCAACTTGTCCCCCCGCGCTCCGAAAAAACCTCATAAAAACAAAAACCAACCATGATTATCCCCCCCCCCCCCAATTTTCTTTAATATATGTATGTAAAATAAACTGTTATGAGTTTAACTTTTTTGGCTTCAAAGATTTAGGCCAATGCTTTGTCATTAATTTCCACCACCAAAATCGATTAAGTGGATTGAAACGAACATCAAAAGGTATTTTCTAAAACTCAGATAAATGCAAGAGAATTAATCAAGGGAAAAAGTTTACCCACATCGTCTTTTCAGTTTTTCTACGAGGGCAAATGATACAAATTATAGAATTAAAAACACATGTTACTCAAACTACACACAAACGGGATGAGCACTCACGACTTTAATTAAATGAAACAATTATCCAGGGGGGCGAGTCGGTCAGGGGGCGAGTCGGCCAGGGGGCGAGTCGGTCAGGGGGCGAGTCGGTCAGGGGGCGAGTTAGTAAGGGGCGAGTCGGTCAGGGGGCGAGTCGGTCAGGGGGCGAGTCGGTCAGGGGGCGAGTTGGTAAGGGGCGAGTAGGTAAGGGGCGAGTCGGTCAGGGGGCGAGTTGACCTGACACCAACCTAATGTATAGGCCTAGGACTAGTACTAGCAATATTAAACGCACCACAATTAAAATCCAATAATTTTTAACTTCTAAGTTCTAATCAATTGGGTAGGGCCTATGCATGGCTAGCCATGATGAAAGTGTAAACAATGGTTTATCAGAATTTGTCAGCTTTAAAGAAAATACTAATTACTAATACACTTGGGAATTTCAGAGATTTGTTGAAGCATGGTTCATTTTTAGGGAACACTCACCAGCCGATTTTGTGTGTGCCCAATTTCCGGACGCCACCGGTCACGACGTGTTTTTTTTTAAAGATAATATTCTTTCTTCAGACTCAGGTCGACTCGTTCTAAAACTAAGTACAGGTTTTACCCCAACATGCCTTACGTATGTAACAGCTTCGTGTTCGTTTACTCATTCCTCCATGGCTCACTCAACAATTCTTACTTACATATTTGAGCGTGTAGAGTAGATAATAATGCATCGTTGACCCGTTGTTTTATTAGCATTCTGAAAACCATGAACTGCACGTACGTACATGTAGTTTGCGCTCTTTTTGCACGATCAAACTTTCAATCTAGTACCAGGAGCCTATCTTGGTTGGTTGGTGGTGGTTAATGGCACTTCTGGCAATCTGTGTGCCCTTTGTGCCAGTTGCTGTAGTCTTGCGGTCCAGTAGAGAGCTTGTTAAACTACTTTTATCTTCTTTTTTTTTCTTTTACTTTTCTCTTCCTTTTTCTTTCTTCTTCTCTTTTCTTTTCTTATACTTTCTTCTTTTTTCTACTTTTTTATTTTATTTCTTTTACTGTTTCTATTTTGTTTCTATTTTGTTTCTTTTTTCTTTTTTTTTCTTTTTTTTTTCTATTTTCTTTTTTCTATTTTCTTTGTTCTTTTTTATTTTTTTTATTTTTTGATTTTTTTCTTTTTCTTTTTTTGATTTTTTTTTTGATTTTTTTGATTTTTGTTACATACGTGTAGACTTTGCTTGAGCTTCAGAGTTGGAGTGGGAAGAGAAGGGAAAAAAGATAAAAAAACAACCTGCTACAAGAAGTTAGCTATCCAATGACGTCTTGAGGATAATGACTATTTGGAAATAAAAAGAAAAGAAGATACATGTGAATCAAACAAATTTGTATGTGAATTGTAGAGGCAAAACATGCAAAAAAAGCAGCGATGAGACCAGTGCGAGCAAGGCATGTGTGTAGGATGAAACAAGAGCTCATGCATTGTATAGAAAGACAATATGGAATGATTTGTATACTGTGGGTGAGGATGTGAAACATATATTATAAGGAGATGTACATGGTTGGTTGGTGTTGTTTGTGAAAAGGATTAAGTTAAATATCACTGTTAGTTTCTTTAATGAAATTTAATGTATGAAGGATGCTGTGTTTTGAGTTTAACAAATTTTTAAGTGTCATTTGGTCAGAAGTAAATTTAAGTGATTTTTTAAGTATTTGTCTATTATGTTCAAATTTTTTACATGTTGTGAGAAAATGTTCGACATTATCATAAGTGTTGCATGTTTCGCAAAGTCCATCAGGATGTTTACCTATTTTTTTAAAGAAACTGTTAAGGTTTTTACATGTATCCAGCCGAAGTCTGTGAATCTTTATTTCCTGCCAGCGTGGGAGATCCCATGAGTTTAAGTGGGTGGAAATAGTGGGTTGTATATTTTTTAAGGTAGAATCTTTTGAATTATTCCATTCCATTTGCCATGTTTGTTTGAGGTGGTCCTTAAGATGATGTTTAGCTTCTGTAATTGTGAGGGGTAATTTATAGTCAATATTAGTTTTCCTGGTGGCTTTTTTGGCAATCTGGTCTACTTTTTCATTCCCATAAATACCGCAATGTCCTGGTATCCACTCAAAGGTGACCCTATTAGCTTGGTTTTGAATGCTTATCAAGGCGTGTCTAATGTCACATACAATTTTATTGCTGGGAATAGGGTGTGAGATGGCTTGAATTGCACTTAAACAGTCACTGAAGATGCAGGTGTGCATGGGCTGAACATCTTCAATCCATTCCACAGCTAACAGAATAGCAAAGAGTTCCGCTGTAAAAATAGAAGCCTCATTGTTTAGTTTAATACTCTTGGAGTAACTGAATTGAGGAATATAGATTCCACATCCGACTGTGTTGGTAGTAGGATTAAGTGATCCGTCAGTGTAGATGTGGAGTGAATTTCCCCACTGGGTATGTATTGTTTCTGCAGCAATGATGCCCTTTTCATTGATGTTCGATATGTGTTTAATGCGGTTGAAGATTTCGGCCGATATGTCTGGTTTTGTGTAATGCCAGTAAGGAAAAGGGTTATGTAATGGGAAAATGTTGAAGTGAGGTTGACTGGATCTGGCTTCAAAAGGTGTGTGATGTAGACTATTTTTCCATTTTTCAGCAAAATAATGTTTCTGCCAGCAATCTGTTTGGACATACTTGTTGGGGTGAGAATTGTGCATGTTGAGTTTAATATTGTAGAGATTGCAGAGAAAACTGCGACGAAAACATAATGGGGGTTCACCACACTCTACTTGTAGTTTCTGACACGAAGTCCCGTAGAGGGCTCCGGAGCATATTCTCAGAGCCTGATATTGTATGCTGTCTAATTTCTGTTTATGTTCCATGGCCGCTGAATTAAAGGCTTCACATCCATAGTCCAGAATTGGTTTGATAAGTGTTTTGTATAGTTGAAGGAGAATACAGCAATCCGCTCCCCAGTCCTTTCCGCTAACACATCTCAAGATATTGAGTTTGGATTTGCATCTGTTGACAATATAATTTATATGGTCTTTCCAATTAAGTTTGTTGTCGAAAATAATACCCAGAAATTTAATAGACGTCTGAAATTTAATATCAGTATTATTTATCTGTAATTTACAGGAAGCATTGCGTTTATGTGTAAAAAGAGTCGAAAAGGTTTTAAGAATGGATATTTTAAAACCCCATCTATCACACCAGGCAGAGATATCGTTTAAATTTTGTTGGATTTTTATGTTGATAAAGTTTATGTTTCTATTGGACTTCCAAATAACTATATCATCGGCATATTGGGAGATGTTGATTCCGTTTATGACTTCAGATAGACCGTTGATAGCTATGTTAAAAAGAATGGGGCTGATGACACTTCCTTGGGGAATGCCAATATTGACATTGTGCGAGTCAGAATAGGTACCATTGATATTTACTTGAATTTTTCTATTAGTAAGGAAATCATCAATCCATTTAGTAATACATCCATATATTCCAAGAGAGTGAAGTTTAATGATTATGCCTTTTGGCCATACCACGTCATATGCCTTTTCAAGGTCTAAAAAGACAGCGAGGGTGCTTTCCTTGTTGGCAAAAGCTTTATTTATGTTAGACTCTAGGTTAATGATGTGATCTTTAGTACTCCTTCCTTTACGAAAACCACTCTGATGAGTACTAAGTAGATTATGTTTTTCCAGGTACCAGATGAGTCTATTATTAACCATACGTTCCATGATCTTACAGAATGTGGAGGTGAGGGCTATAGGTCTATATGACTTAGGATCGGAGGGACTTTTGCCAGGTTTTAAAATAGGAACGAGAATAGCTTCCTTCCATGTGCTTGGGCATTGAGAAGTTTTCCATATTATGTTAAAAATGATGAGGAGAAAGCCACGGGCTTTCAGAGGGATATGTTTGATGATATTATTACATATATTATCTTTACCAGGAGAGGTACACTTAGCTGAATTGATGGCTTCGTCGAGTTCTGATATGTTAAAAGGATCATTAATGATGTTATCATTTTCTTCAGAGTGGGAAAAGTTATCTTCTGCATTTTGTTTTACTTCAAGGAAAGAATCACTGTAGTTTTGGTCACTACTGATGGAAGCAAAACTACTAGCAAGCAAGTTAGCCTTTTCTTTATCTGTAATGAAATCTTGATTGTTGTCTGTTAAAGTGGAAATATTAGTCTTGGTATGGGTATTGTTAATACGATGAATTTTGTCCCAGATCTTTTTAGAGGGAGTTTGGTAGTTTAAAGTATTGCAGAAATTTTTCCAATCCTCTCTTTTAGCCACTTTTATTGTTTTACGAGCTATGGCACAAGTATATTTATAGTGAATAAGGTCTTGAGGATGACGGGTTTTTTTAAGGGTTCTAAGGGCTTCTTTACGATTTTTAATAGCTCTTTTGCAATCATCGTTCCACCATGTGGTGGGCTTTCTTTTATAAATTTTAGTAGTAGTGGTTTGTGGGATGGAACAGTTAATAGCCTCAGTAAGTTGATTGATGTATATGTTATATGTCTCTTCAGCACTGCAACATGTGGTTATGTTGGGTTCAGTAATGAAACTATCACAGGCAGTTTGAAAAGTATCCCAGTTTGCTTTTTTTATAGACCAGTGAGGGATATGTTTACGTGGCGTATGAAGACATTTTTTATTAGATTCAAAAATTATAGGATGATGATCGCTACCCCATGTGTCATCTAAAATATTCCAATTGTAATTAGCTGCTATGTCAGAAGTGGTAAGAGTAATATCAATGCAGGTGATGGTACCATTAGAGGTATTAATTCTTGTCCCGTCTCCATTATTTATGCAGACAAGATGATGTTTGTCTATAAAATTTTCGACGACATGGCCATTTGTATCCATCTTCTTGCTTCCCCAAAGGGGATTATGGCTGTTGAAGTCTCCACAAATAATAGTATTTTTACCAATATGATTTTCAATGTCTATAAAGTTCTCCTCTTTCAGGGTGATACAAGGATTATAGGCATTGATAATTTTTAATTTACTTTTATCAGAAATATAAATGTCAATTATTTGATATTGAATAGGAGATTGTTTGTCTATAATGTTGTTGACGGTGAGATTTTTTCTAGTGAAGATGGCACATCCCCCGCCAGTATTTTTATGTTCTGGTTTTCTGTCATTACGGAAAATATTGTATCCAGGGAGATTGAAGTTTTTCCCTTCCTTGAGCCAAGTTTCTTGTACGCATATGATGTCAGGTTTACTATCCCAATTGTTTATAGCATGTTTTAATTCATTTCCATGTGCAATGAGAGACTGGGCATTCCATTGTATAATGAAGACCATGAGAATAATGTTCATGATTACGTTTGATTATTTCCTCCTTTTGGGCGATTGGAAGTTTTCTGGTTTGTTTTGGGTGTTTCAGTTTGAGAGTTCTCTGTGGTGGGTTCGTTGGGTTTTGTTTTGGATTGAGAAGATCTAGGTTGTCGAACCGGCTTATCAGGGGATTGCGAGGAATCATTATGTCTGCTCTGTTTTTCTTTGATATTGTGAGTTCTAGTTAACTGATGGTACAAGTGTTCAACTAGGGTCTTTATTTCTGATTCTCTATTTTCCTTTTTTTTAGTTGTCTCCCAGATTTGAAGTGTTCCGATAAGCAATTCTATCAGAGATTTGTCAGGTTGTAGGTAAGTTGAGGTTGGTTCAGTTTGGCAAGCAACTGGAATTTGATCAGTTTGGGTGGATGCATCTACCGATATTTTGTTAACAGAGGACATGTTTTGTTTTCTTTGTACCGGTACATCATTTACGACTTGAGGAGTTTGTGGGATTGTCCAATTTCTTCGTTCAGACCAGATTTGAGTTTGTTTAGGTGTTATTGTAGGTGTATATGTATCCCTAGGTTTTTCCGCATGGACAGTAATATTTGTTCTTATGGATTTGGCAGCTTCAGCATAGGAAATGTTGTAAGTGACTCTTACTTCTTGTATCTTCTTTTCATGCTTCATGGTGTTACATCCGCCGTAGGCAGAGGAGTGATTTCCACCACATCTGCTACATTTCACCTGGTCTTTTTGGTCACATTCTTCATAAGTATGGTTTCCACTACATCTAACACATCTGGTATTGCTTCGACAATTTGTAGCTGTATGACCTAGTCGTTGGCAATTGAAACAGCGAATGACTGGTGGAATGTATTGTTTGATGTCAAAGTGTTGATAGCCGAATTTGATGCTCTGGGGTAAGTAAGGTGTGTTAAATGTAAGGCAGACAGAAAGGCTTTTCCCTGTTTGACCATTTCTTCTGAATGTGAGTCTGCGGACCTCTATTACGCCTGCTTTTTTGCATTCTTTGATTATGTCTTGTTCTGTGAGTTCTAGAGGAACGCCAGAAATAACTCCCTTACTTTGAATTTCTGATTTTGCATAGTCGGTGGTGACTGACCATTTTCCAAGAATGGAGATTTTCCTCAATTTGTTGGCCTGTCCGGAGGTGTAGCATTTGACACTAATGCCACCTTGATTAGTTTTAGTCACATTTTGTATGATGTCACTTCCTATTGCATTTAGTGCCTTAGCAATTTTTAGCGGGTTTATTTGGGCAAGTTTGACATCTGGTGAGTTTATGATTACTATGGTAGGGTTTCCTTGGGTGGAGTATGTGTTTCTTCTTTTTTGTTGTCTATAGGAACTGTTATCAGAGTCGCTGGAATTGTCGCTTTGACTTTGTGTTTTTCTTTTGTTTGTTGCTTTCACAGAGACTTGAGAATCATTTTCGTCAGCATGCATATCCTTGTCTTCTTGAGCTTGGCTCATTAATTTGTCTAAAGTTGACCGTGGTTGGTCGTATTGTTGCCTGTTCCTGTTTTGGGATAGTTGCTGTTGGGATAGAAGGTCCCATGACATGTCTTCCTCCTCGGAGTCGTCGGCCATGTTGGTCCGACGACCGAAGGCGAAGCGTTATGTATGTAAAAGAAAATAATGTGGTATAGCCAAGAAAGCAAGCAGCAAAGGAAAAGCAAGCAGGTAAAGTAAGAAGGCGAGCTAAATAAGGAAAATAAATCTCACCACTCGCAGTTAAGAGTCGGGCTGCGACCGATTAAAAGACGTCCACACTCTTTCGAAGCTCAAGCAAAAGAGTATAATACATGTGCGATGTTCGTTCTTATATCGAGCCTATCTTGTGAATTGGACGGAGATTATGACATTTTTGGTATTGCCGCCAGACTACTAGCGTGCCCAGAATACACCAATCACAGGGAGCCAAATTTTTGCACGCGTGTCCAAAATTATCGCAGCTTTTGTGTCGGTGAGGGCGCTGCTCAACGACGTTGGGATTGGGAACGAGGTTGAGCCAAGATGGCGCTGGGCAGCGGCGCGATACAGCTCGTGAACAGACTAAAAATGGGTAAGAAATTGGTCTGAAAATACTTTTTAATGTGGAATTCCAGGGTAACCTTGATCTACTGGCTATAATGGTTCCATAATTCAAATGTTATGTCGAGCCCCACCAGGAACTGGTTAAGGACATACATACTTTTTAGCATAAGCTGTAAATTACACTGTGGCTGCGTGCTAAGGAATGAAGGACGGTTTTTAAAGGAAGTCACTATACCAGTAGTAGTGTAGCGGTTCTTGTTGTATTTTTCAAGAAACTTATGTACCCTAACCCGGTTTTCCCTTCAGCCTTGTTCAATTATTATATTAAAATAACCCATAAGAACATTGTTGAAGAAAAAACAAACGTTAACGAGTCGGATTCGAACCGCAGACCTTTCGATCTATAGCTCTCCTCTTTACCAACTATGTAGCCCTAGTCTATGGCCCCGCACTAGACTACCTCTGTGCTATGGGCCATACGTCCATCAGTGCAAAAAACCCGGGATTTTTAAAACTTTATTCATGGAGATCATTCGGTCTCAAACTCGGCATGCAGGTTCACTTACCATAGCGCACCGATATTTAGTCAAAATTGAGACTTTTCCGTGGTTCTGTCTGGTGTATTTTGTCTCTTTTGTGTAGCATGAAATGCAGGTCAACATGAAGACTCGGCTTGGCAATAATGGCGGAATCGACCTGTGCGCGCGGATACAACCGACGGTTGTTTCGTGAAATACCAAAGGCTAGCAGAGCGCCCTCTGTTGTGATCGCCGAGGGCGCTCTGCTAGCCTTTGGTATTTCACGAAACAACCGTCGGTTGTATCCGCGCGCACGGGTCGATTCCGCCATTATTGCCAAGCCGAGTCTTCATGTTGACCTGCATTTCATGCTACACAAAAGAGACAAAATACACCAGACAGAACCACGGAAAAGTCTCAATTTTGACGAAATATCGGTGCGCTATGGTAAGTGAACCTGCATGCCGAGTTTGAGACCGAATGATCTCCATGAATAAAGTGAAAAAAATCCCGCGTTTTTTGCACTGATGGACGTATGGCCCATAGCACAGAGGTAGTCTAGTGCGGGGCCATAGACTAGGGCTACCAACTATGCTATTGGCGAGTTGGTTGAGGAAGCCGTTCTTTATAATTCTTTATAGTTCTTTAACGTATATGAGTTGTCATTGCTCTTTCTCAATGAATATACATTCACGCACCACCCAGCTCCTGAAAAAAAATAATGCGAACCGCTACACCGGTTAGTATTAAGTGTCTTCCGTTTTTAAAGGAGATTCCAAGACTGCTCAACTTGACACAAGTCAAGGCGAAGATGGTGCACAATGCTTGAAATCGCGGGGAGTATATGATAATGCAAAATAATAACAATTATAATTATAATAATCATAATATAAAGAAACAATAATAATAATCTTGGTTTAGGTGAAGTAAAATAGTAAATTATTATAATTATATGGTATTAAACAGGTCAATATATAAACAATCTCGATACGTAATTCAAAATGGCAGTTACCATGGTTACCATTGAAAGCTGTACAGTCTTGTTCACAGGGCAAAAAGAACATGCGTTGCTAAACGCGCGCACATTTTAGAATGAACGCATAATTACTTGAAAGCGCAAACGTTTTCGATCGACGATGCATACACGAGCATCGCATGTAAATTCGCCCTGTGAACAAGATGGCGCATATTTACCGTGAAACACCTTATTGAAGAATAGATGCCAAGATTTCTGGAAAATGGATTCAGGTTTACATGGAGTTTAAACACTTTGGAATTGCAGGATTTTGCAAGATTCATGTTATTTGTAAGAAAAATAGGGTAGGGAGTTCCGTTAGGGTTAAACTTTTCTAGTTTTCTGCATAATGTTTTTCTGTTCAAGTTTGTTTCAGAATCGTAACAATGGACATGCAATCCACGATATAAATTTCGTCAGTACAAGTATTAGTGATAACAGCGAGTGTTGCCGTAGGAACTGAACCAAACAGTTCTGGGGGAAAACCATCAATAATCATGACCTCATCAGCTGAACAGATTCAACTATGCCGAGTTATTGGTAAGTTGTTAGACATTAGGAAGTACTCAATCAAAAATACAACATGTACATGTATATTGGACGAGCAGCCGATTTCACGAAACCGTAGCGCGATGGCGTAAGCCCCTTGCGCCACAAAGCCGTACACAAATTGGAGGTTTCCATAGGTTTATGCACAATCATGGATGCCCCAGCGCGCACTTTTGTGTGTCCCCACTAAAACACATAATACCACTGGCCAGTTATCACTGTACCAAGTCAATAAAACTTCAACTGTTGGAGTTTGGCAGGTTTAGTACTGTTAGGTTCAGTACAGTGTACCAAAAATTACTGAACCTGCGTGAGCTGTTGAAGTTTGTAAGGTTTGGTATGCTTTCTAGTGCGAGAGCCTAGGGGGTTAGGGTTAACTACTGAACATGTGTGCAGTTGTTGAAGTTTGTTAGGTTTTGTATGCTTTCTAGTGCGAGAGCCTAGGGGGTTAGGGTTAACTACTGAACTAGTCTTGGTGCAAGACGTCCCTGTTTTGTATTTCCATGAACCAACGAACCGCTATCACAGGAACGTCTTGGGAATCTTGTCAATTCTGCTCGGGAAATTCCGAGCAGAATTCAGTGTGCGTATGCATAAATTATGACGTAGCTTGTATAACCGATGAGCGCGTGCGACGAATCATTCAAGTCATGAGTCTAGTACCTGCACGTCTGCATGATTTAGTTCACGTTGTATGCGTAGACTTCAGCGGAACGGTACCATTCTGTACAGCTTATTACCAATGCACTTATTGCTGTTAGTGAGCGTGCGCTAATATTTTATTGCCGTTTGTTGAATTATGCATTTATTGTTCAGTAAGACCACGCCCTCTTTCACCACAAGATTCCCAAGACGTTCCTGTGATAGCGGTTCGTGGGTGATAGCGGTTGGTGAAGTGATAGCAGGGACGTCTTGCACCAAGACTACTACTGAACCTGTGTGCAGTTGCTGAAGTTTGTTAGGTTTGGTATGCTTTCTAGTGTGAGAGCCTAGGGGGTTAGGGTTAACAACTGAACCTGTGTGCAGTTGCTGAAGTTTGTTACACTGTAGGTTTGGTATGGTTTCTAGTGTGAGAGCCTAGGGGGTTAGGGTTAACTACTGAACCTGTGTGCAGTTGTTGAAGTTTGTTAGGTTTTGTATGCTTTCTAGTGCGAGAGCCTAGGGGGTTAGGGTTAACTACTGAACCTGTGTGCAGTTGCTGAAGTTTGTTAGGTTTGGTATGCTTTCTAGTGTGAGAGCCTAGGGGGTTAGGGTTAACTACTGAACCTGTGTGCAGTTGCTGAAGTTTGTTAGGTTTGGTATGGTTTCTAGTGTGAGAGCCTAGGGGGTTAGGGTTAACTACTGAACCTGTGTGCAGTTGCTGAAGTTTGTTAGGTTTGGTATGCTTTCTAGTGCGAGAGCCTAGGGGGTTAGGGTTAACTACTGAACCTGTGTGCAGTTGCTGAAGTTTGTTAGGTTTGGTATGCTTTCTAGTGTGAGAGCCTAGGGGGTTAGGGTTAACTACTGAACCTGTGTGCAGTTGTTGAAGTTTGTAAGGTTTGGTATGCTTCCTAGTGCGAGAGCCTAGGGGGTTAGGGTTAAGATAGCTCCATGGCTGTGCGTAACATGACTGTGTTCGTTCTCTTGCGCAGTTCACCAGGCGAGAGGCTTGGTGGCGAAAGGTGCGGACGGCTCGTGGAGCAGCGCGTTCGTCAAGATGAGCTACGGCAAGGAGCGCTTCGCAACGTCCGTCGCGGAGAAATCGCTAAACCCACGGTGGAATGAAGAATGTGAATTGTAAGTTTCATTCTGACCTGCTACAGGAAAAAGTGATATGTGACCGACTCTACAAAAAGGTGTAATAGCCCGCTCAACGTTACATGATAGTGCACAGCGCGACTTATTACACCTTTTTGTAGAGCCGGTCACATACGTGTATAACTCGCACAAAATATACATGGCTAGAAAGTCCAGGACATAAGCTTTCATTTGGTACATAGTACAGTTCCATAGCCCCTCTTGTTCCGGTGATATGACATTTGTGCGTATTTATAGCGTATAATCCGTTACAGTGAGGATTTAATACCAGCATCAAGGGCCTAACCCTAACCCTGCTAGACCCAGCACAGTGCATCAGGTGAAAAAGTCTGGTGCACTTTGAGGCATTCAGCTGTCAACACCATTGCATAAAACAACCACAGTCTATTGAGAGCTAATCCCATTAAACAATGCCAGAGATGGATTCTGCTGCGTTGGGTGACCGCAGACTCTGAGGCAGTTTGACCTTGAGAATTCTGACCTGATGGATCTTGCTGCGCCGGGCAGGATTGTCGCTTTGACAAATGATGCACATTGCTGGAATACATGTACCTTGAAGGGTAATGTACATGTACGTGGTCCCGAGATCTAAGGTACTTTTGTACTTTGGTTGTAATTTTAATATCCTTTGAATTTTGCTGAATCACAGTGTCTTAACTACAGAAGACTCCAGCGTCGAGCTGCTCGTTTACCACAGAGGCAAGTTGTTGGACATCTTTCTGGGCACGCTCACAATCCCTGTGAGAAGACTACACGAATCGCGCACTGCCATTACAAAGTAAGTAACATCAAACACAAAGTAGCCTTGATCCAAAGCCAAAAATTACTCCTTGTACATTCAGATCTTCGTAAAAACAAAGTATTATAGAAAAACAAACTAGATCGCACGTAAAAGTCCTATGGATAGTGCCCGGAAGCGTCCGGAAATGCCCGGAACTGCCCAGAAATGCCCGGAAGCTAAATCGTGACCTTTATGCGTGAGACTATCGTTCTCTTGATCCCAGGTGGTACAAGCTTCAACATCGACCGGGGAAATCTAAGAAGGAACACAAAGATCGCGGTGAGATTGAAGTTACGTTAGAGGTCACAGACGACGTGACAGACGTAACAGGTGGAGGGAGTACGAAGACGAAAAGGTCATCCTCGCTCTCCAAGGCAACAGGTATATTGAAGCCGGCTCTAAATGCTGCCTTTTTCTACTTTGTCCCAAGTTACTTACCCTAGGGATGGCCATGATGTTATTCTTGCAGACACCGCCACTAACAGGGCCAAGTTCGATCAAGGAACTATAGTTAACTAGTGGTTAGTTCGTGACGTCATTAGGGCATGCGCACTGAAGTTGAAGTGCGAACGACTCTAGTCGAACTATTGACCATTAACTGCCAAACTGGTCCTCTCTGTACTGTGCTATTAAAGCAGCTATTGGTTACCATCGATGCGACCAACCGCGGTAGGCTGGTCGTGAATAGTCGACTAGACTATAGTCCAACCATTGTCGACTAGCCTGAGTTCGATCAGAGTTAGTCAAACTATAGTTAACTATAGTCCTTGATCGAACTTGGCCAAGCATGCAATTTCAACAAAAGTTGTCAAAAATCACATCCTCGGTCCCAATTCACATCGACTGATGTGATTTTGCATTTTTACAAGCTGCTTGTAACCTGTTTATCCGTCATCTGTTTTGAATTCGGGAAAATCTTTGCGTGCTTGAATTGTACGTCGTCCGAAACGAACTGGTTAATTAACCAGTTCGCGCCGGATGACGGATATAAACGCAAAGTTTTCACCAGATTTAAAACGGATGACGCATAAACACGCCACGAGCAAGGCCTGGAAATGTCTGTCAACTACGAGCAAGGCCGGAAATGCGTGGGTGTGCTTCCCAGTACTATCGGCCTGAACTTGCCCCGAATCGAGTTTCGTTCCAACTAATCCTGCGCTTCGGCTCGGTGATGTTAAAATAAACCCGGTGCGAACTGGTTAACTATCTCATTCCTGACTAGAACAAAACAATTTTTGACTTGTAATTGCCGTCTTCCGTCATATTACAGGGTTGAAGAGCGAGTTAAAAGCCCCTCATTTGAAAAGCCACACAGCAGCTGACAAGGACTACGGCGCCGTGCCAGAGTTTATCGGTGGAAGGGAGAAGTCCGACTCTAATGACAGTGGAAGGGTAACCTTTCAAAACACTCTTCCCTAGCTCCCCCACCTTTTTGTGTGAAATTCGCAGGGAAAAGCAGACATTTGTGTTGTTGAAATGTAAGACGCTGATATGTGATTGAGATGTAAGATGTGTGATGCGTTTGCGACTGGCTCGCGAGTGGCTCGCGACTGGCTCGCGACTGGCTTGCGACCGGCCTGCATGGCTTAATATAAAGAATGCTAGGTACAGCCTACGACTTCGAAACAATTCTTCCTCTAAAATCAAGTGGCACTTTTGGCCATTCATATTCAATCCTCCAAAATCCTCCAAACCTGCAAGGAGGATTTTGGAAGATTGAGAAGTGTAAGATCGATATTCCAACGTCAGTTTTATTCTAATTTTTGTTCCGCAAGCAGGCGTCAGACTCCATTGCGTCGGAGAGCCCAGTCTCGGAGAGGCGGCTATCCCACAATGCACCTGAATGCTATGGCTCGCAAGAGTCCGTTGGCAGTAGCGGGTCTCAGTCTACGAAAGGAGGGCTCCGAAGGAGAATGAAGAGTGCTATTGGCACGTTGAAAAGAGACAAGGTATGATAAACAAGTATTTTAGTGACTTCACGGGTTAGGGTTAACTACTGAACCTGTGTGCAGTTGTTGAAGTTTGTTAGGTTTGATATGCTTTCTAGTGCGAGAGCCTGGGGGGTTAGGGTTAACTACTGAACCTGTGTGCAGTTGCTGAAGTTTGTTAGGTTTGGTATGCTTTCTAGTGCGAGAGCCTAGGGGGTTAGGGTTAACTACTGAACCTGTGTGCAGTTGTTGAAGTTTGTTATGCTTTCTAGTGCGAGAGCCTAGGGGGTTAGGGTTAACTACTGAACCTGTGTGCAGTTGTTGAAGTTTGTTAGGTTTGGTATGCTTTCTAGTGCGAAAGCCTAGGGGGTTAGGGTCAAAACTGTTCATCCAAAAACAAAACCATGTACAGTGTATCTTTCTATATTTTGTTGTTTTCAGACCCATAACAAGGATCCGTCCAACACCCAATACAACAGCGAATCCAGCCTACCATCCCCACACTCTGATGCACCCCACGACACCCACCCTGACACACCCCACGACAACCCATCATTGTCCTCCTTACCATTGCAATACCTACGGGACCCAACCCACCGAAACCGCACGGTGTCAACCTCGGAACTTTACACCCCCGCCCCGAAAGCCGACCGCCCCCTGTCCTACCCCCTGAGGTCCATCTCGGAAGAATACATCCCCCTGGGTCTGAGGGGAAGGGGTGGGGGTGAAGTTGGGCAGAAAGCTGAATGCGGGGAAACGCCAGAGCCAATTGACGAAGATGAACGTTCAAGAGATAGTAAGCCGAACATCCATGAATGCTCTAATTCACATCCTCAGTCCAAATAATCCTTAAACATGATTACACTCCAATGAACTTCACTATTCACTTAGAAAGAAAATATCTGCAGGTGTATGCTCCAATGGGGCAGCTGGAGTAGTCATACCTATGCTGACTAAAAAAAAAAGATCAAAATGACTTCAATGGCTAATCTCATGGTTTATATCACATCCACCCATGTATTTCTAGTTCATTAACCCTAACCCCCTAGGCCTTACTTTGGGCTAAAGAACTGCGTACTACAGAATACTACTTAGTATTTTGTAGCATTGGGTCTCTCAGTGACTGATGATTGGGTGTGTACTGACAGAGTACAGATACTGCCAACTACAAAATACTAATAGTGGCAATACAGGTCAGTAATACTTACCTGGCAAAAAATGCAGTAGTCCAGCCTTGACCCAATGTGTCCCAAGTGACAATTTTTGCTGTAGAGTTTAGAACAGCATACATGGGCCATGCACACTCAGCAAGCAGAGGGACCCAATGCTAAAAAGTACTACGAGTGCAATAAGGGGTGAAGTACCAAATACTAAAAATTACTACAGGCATTGCACACAAGTCAATGAGAGTACTGCATTATAGTGGGGCGGCGTAGCTCCAAAAAAAAGGTCGATTGTGCACTTTCCCTTAAAAGCATGAAACTTGGCACATAGTTAGAGTAACACAATACAAGGATTTTTAGTCCAGGGGCCACCGGAAATTGCACCCCGTATGGCGGCCATCTTGGATTTCAAAATGGCCGCCATTGTGGATCTGTTTTGTTGAATATCTCCTTAACTGGTAGAGATATCGAGACAGTTGAAACGCCTATACCCACATTTTAGGGGTCTAGGAATCCATTGGTGACATAAAAGTTTGAAAATTGTGGCCGCCATCTTGAATTCCAAGATGGCCACCATCCACGAGCTATTTTGCTCAATATCTCATGATTTTAGAATTTTAGAAATGAGATGGCACTATCCCATTCAGTGACACTCCCTTTCTCTTGACTTGTTTTGGCTTAAAATGGATTTTAAGCATGACTTAGTCTTTGCCGGTTATGTCCAAATTAAAATGTATATTGGGTGGACATAAGAGATTGAGTGACTTTAGTTGGTTGGATAATCAGATGTGATTAGAGGTGCGAGCAGAGGATTATGTTTACAAATCCTCTTGATAGCAATAGCATGCTTTCGTGCCTTGCTGTAGCACTCGTCAGTTGCAAATGGGTGATTCAAAAAGAATCGAAGCTGACTCGCAGAGAGGTTGTGGTTGGGATTGGGTATATTCCAATCATGTAAGTTTGTGGTTTAAGCCATATGTTTGTTAGTCGGTTTCAGATTGTTCCTCCAGTAAGAAGAGCAATATGTTGAGGGTTTCGTCTGGTTCAGTAGGTTGTTCGAAAAAGCCAGAGTCTGTTGGGAGTGGTTCAAGCTTTTGCTTTTGATTTTAGAAATGAGATGGCACCATCCCACCCAGCGACACTCCCCCTCTCCCGACCCGTTCCGGCCCAAAATAGACCCCAAGCATGACCCAGCATGCTTTCGCGCCCCGCTGCAGCACTCGTCAGCTGCAAATGGGTGACCCCAACAGAATCGAAGCTGACTCGCAGAGAGGTTGCGGCTGGGACCGGGCACACTCCAATCATGCAAGCTTGGACCGAGCCACACGTCCGCCAGCCGGCTTCAGACCGCCCCCCCCCCCCCCCCCCCCCCCCCCCAGCAAGGAGAGCAACATGTTGTGGGCCTCGTCCAGCTCAGCAGGCTGCTCGAAAAAGCCAGAGTCTGCCGGGAGCGGCTCGAGCCCCCGCCCCTGCTGTGGCAGCTCAGCTCCCACCAACCTCTCCCGAATGCTCTGGGCCCCCTCGAAGGCAACAAAAAGAGGCCTCGGAAAAAGCTCCGAGAGCACCCGACTGCCCTCGATCAAGCTCCAGTGCCTGCCCACCGCTCGACACATGTCACCGCGATCCATGGCTGGGCTGCAGGTGGCTGCGAAGACAAGCGGAGCCCGTCCTGCTCCCTCTCCATCCCCTGCGCCGTGCACCAGTCTCAATCGGTCGGCACGTGAGACCCCTGCTGCTGCCGCTCCGACTTCACCGGAAACGGTCTCCTTCAAATATGGTCAAGTCAAGGTAGCCGATTGATGATTCAGAGGCCCCGCATGCAAACCTTAGAGTTGGGCGCATCCCGCCCACCTCCGCGACGAGACCCCGGAACTCGTTCAGAGCTCCGTTGCAGATGACCAACATGTCGCCTCCACAGCGCCACCATGCAAGGATGCCACCCGCCCCCTGGACCACTTTGCCCTCGTAGCCGTGCAGGGCGACGTCACAAATTTCAGGGCCTGATGCGGAGCCCACCGCACAACCAACCCTCCGGAGAAAAAAAACACTCCCGAAACGGAAGCAGCCGCGACCGAGGATGAGTTCCAGAAGCCCCCGGATGCAAATTGAAGGTGGTTCCACGATGTCAGGACCGTTCCCGAGTCCACCCATGGCGGACAAATCCCGCGCGGTCACGTCCGCCCGCCGACTCCCCAGCCCGACACGGGCCAGCTCGAACCCAGCGGCCTCCAAGCACTCTTCCAGCGTTGCACCAGGGGACGACTCAGGTCGCCAGCCCGATGGCGGCCCGAAAGGATGGCCCCTGGAGCGCCCATCACGCACCAAGAATGCAACTCCCAGCCTTCGACTGAAGGCACTCACGCCACCTACAAGCGCCCCGCGGCCCGGCCCAGCAGGAGCAGGCACGAAACATAAACCCCTTCCCAAAGCAACTGCTTCGGTCCGCGACAGTGCCGCCCCGGATAGGCCTGCCACGAAGGACCGGCACCGCTCCGCCAGCGAGCGCAAATGACTGGAGCCGGCTCGCCCGGCTCTCGATCCGCACCCGCCCGAGAAACGGCCAGACCTCGACCGACCAAGCGATCCCTCAGCTTTCCTGTCGAGTTCTCCTCCCGCCACAGCAGCCAAGAGACCAATGGCCCGGATACAACAGACAATGCAGGATGGGCAACATTCCAGTTCATTTATTACAGCCACCATACAATAATAAGGGCAAGATGATGACGGACCCACCTCCCCCAAGAAGGCGTTGCAGCCCCGAAAAGGACTGGTCGGCCCCGCAGTGGTCAGAGATCGGCTCAGGGCTGTCGCCCCCTCCCGACGCCCCCGTTGGGCCGACAGGGTCCCGTGAAAAAGCTCAGGAGCCTCCGAGCGGCAGAATGTTCCCGACCCTGGAAACCCCCAGCAAGCCCTTCCTGCGCCGAGCGTCCGGCGCCGGCGACTGGCAGCCGGTGCGTGCACCCCTCTAGCGAGATTCCCGCGAACAGCAACGATGCTCCCCTCCGGAGACCGCTCCAACAATCCCGGAACGAACCCTGAAACCTCAGAGATCGGCGCAGATGCGGCGGCCGCACGTCCACCTTGATACAGGGTGGCGGCGTGCCAGCCTCGACCGACCGGGAAAGGAGCCGCACCTGGCGGGCGATGCGCTCCCCGGCAGCCGTCAAAGCGCTGACGCCTTCCGCCAGGAACCTCACCCGTTTGATCCTCTCCTCGGACAGTCCGCGCAAGAACGCGGCCGGCCCGGTTGCCGATGCAGATGGGCCCAAATCCAGCTCGCAGGAGAGGAGAAGACCCCTAAAACGTGGGTATAGGTGTTAAAAATGTATTGATATCTTTACTACTTCATGAGATATTGAGCAAAATAGCTCGTGGATGGTGGCCATCTTGGAATTCAAGATGGCGGCCACAATTTTCAAACTTTTATGTCACCAATGGATTCCTAGACCCCTAAAATGTGGGTATAGGCGTTTCAACTGTCTCGATATCTCTACCAGTTAAGGAGATATTCAACAAAACAGATCCACAATGGCGGCCATTTTGAAATCCAAGATGGCCGCCATACGGGGTGCAATTTCCGGTGGCCCCTGGACTAAAAATCCTTGTATTGTGTTACTCTAACCATGTGCCAAGTTTCATGCTTTTAAGGGAAAGTGCACAATTGATCAGCTAAGCCGCCCCACTATTAGGTAGGGTTAGGGTTAAATTAGCGAAAAGATGTAACAAAATAGAACAATTGCTACATTTTTGTGCAGTTCCTTCACTTCCTTGGTACTTAACAGTGACTCTAACTGACTTGATGTTTGAGTGACTCAAATTCAAGCCTGGTTGCTAGTATTGTGACTTTCGATGTGATCCTAGGCCACATGGCAATTAACCCTAACCCTACCTAATGCTACTTTTTACTACTAGTTGTAAAAAGTAGTATGCAGTACTCTCACTGACTTTTGTGCAATGCCTGTAGTAATTTTTAGTATTGGGTACTTCACCCCTTATTGCACTCGTAGTACTTTTTAGCATTGGGTCCCTCTGCTTGCCGAGTGTGCATTGCCCATGTATGCTGTGTAGACTCTACAGCAAAAATTGTCACTTGGGACACATTGGGTCAAGGCTGGACTACTGCATTTTTTGCCAGGTAAGTATTACTGACCTGTATTGCTACTATTAGTATTTTGTAGTTGGCAGTATCTGTACTCTGTCAGTACACACCCAATCATCAGTCACGGAGAGACCCAATGCTACAAAATACTAAGTAGTATTCTGTATAAGGCCGTGCCGGGTACCCGTAACCCGACCGCTGATTGCGGGTACCCGGCTCCAATTTATCAATTTTTTCCCCGAAACTGCCTTTGTAAATGTTGACACATTATTTCAGAAAGGCAAGCGTCTTTTATGTTCATTGCGTGTCGATAAATTGTTAGAAAACATCTGAGTAAAACGTCTTATAAGGCCATTTACCGACAATTTCCCGATGTATAGATAGCAGCCTAACGGATGATTGTGCTTTCTTTGTAGTCATTGTGATAAAAAAATGCCTTTGAAGTCTATTTACCGACAATTCTGACAGCTGCTATAACTTGCGGCTGACATTGTATCAGTGTTTTGTTACAGTTGTCCTGTGAGTAAGTTTTTCCGAGGTTTACTTCTTGGAAAATGTGCTGAATTAATTCACGATCCCACGGACCCGTACCTGGAATGTGGTTTTGAAACCTGATACTGCAGGAGAGGTATTTGCTTCTATTGTATCAACTCTGTGGCCAGCCAGGAACATCTGCGGTCGGCTTTTTTGCTACATTTCGTGTCTACATTTCGTGTCGGCTCACTCAAAGGATTTAGTTCATTATTTATTTTGGAAAAAGACGTGCCACTGTAGACGTGCAATTATGGGGAGCGGCAAGTCAATTCATTTACAAACATTTATTACAAGCTGAGAGTAAACTCCACGCAGTACGGGATCGCTGTTGACAATCTGGCTCTGAAAACCGCACACTTAACTTATCTTGTCTTTTTTTTTTCACTGGACCGCCGGACTACTTAGAAAAGGGTTTTGACTAGACCGCCGCTGTTTTGACTAGAATTTGTTTGCGGACCAGCGTTAAGGTCGAACCCTGAGTTGCAAAGTAGGCCCGTGCATATTTGTAGTTGCGGAATGCAGGGGAAGTAAGCACGCCATGCCAGCGTGGCAGTCGCGCTGTAGCTTGTTAGTGGAGTGAGCGGGGATGTATGTATGCACGTGCCGACGCGGTGTATACTTCCGGGTTTTTGTTATGATTCTAATAATAGTCACGGGTACCCGACCGTGACGGGAATAGGGTACCCGGGTCCCGTACTACCCGTAAACGCACACCCTTAATTCTGTAGTACGCAGTTCTTTAGCCCAAAGTAAGGCAAAGGGGGTTAGGGTTAAAGGTTTGTTGCTCCTTACTGGCGCCCCTCGAACGAAGACATCGGCTTATTTGGGGAACCGCAAACACAGGGCGGAACGGCATTCCGGAGGTCGCTAGTTCAAGTCCGGGTCTGGTCAATTTCATTCATTTCGCTATTCATTCTCTGAAATGTTCTTGTTTTTTTAGTTAAGTTGAGGCATTCGTTCCGCAGCGGTCTGCCGTCGCTGCGCAAAAGCAACGTCAGCGTGACCTTCGACCAAAGCAGGGAGAGCGGATACGGAACCAGCGGCAAGGAAGAGTTGGTATACGAAGAGCCGTTGCCAGCGCAGTACGTCAAGATGACTAAAGAGGTAGGGACACGTTGTCAGAGAAAGCGAGAAACGGTAATACCGAACGACAACAGCAAAACAAACTAAAACATTCTGCCTAAAATAAGGACAATTATGGTGAGAAAACTAAGATCAAGATGCTGTAAAACCGTTTTTATTTTTGTACTGTCTCATTTATTATATTGTCAGGGGCTGATCCGTCGACTCTTGTTGAAGGAGAGACTCCTACGAGAGAGACAGCATTATATTCGAGAGTTAGAAGACTACACAGACAACCTGCTCCTGAAAGTCATTCTGGAGAGCCCCAGGCTGCTGGATAGGGACTTCCATCTCAGGACAGCCAAGACTAAGCGGTAACGTCTTGAAACCAAGTTGGTTGATAGGCTTCTATCTTTAGATGGCAGCATAACATTCGAGAGCTAGAAGATTACACAGACAACCTGCTCCTGAAAGTCATTCTGGAGAGCCCCACGCTGCTTGATAGGGACTTCCATCTCAGGAACGTCTTGAAACCAAGTTGGTTGACAGGCTTCCATCTTTAGATGGCCGCATTACATTCAAGAGCTAGGAGATTACACAGACAACCAGCTCCTGAAAGTCATTCTGGAGAGCCCCAGGCTGCTAGATAGGGACTTCCATGACTAAGCGGTAACGTCTTAAAACCAAGTTGGTTGACAGGCTTCCATCTTTAGATGGCCGCATTACATTCGAGAGCTAGAAGATTACACAGGCAACCTGCTCCTGAAAGTCATTCTGGAGAGCCCCAGGCTGCTGAATAGGGTCTGCCATATCAAGACTAAGCGGTAACGTCTTGAAAGGCTTCCATCTTTAGATGGCAGCATTACATAGACAACCTGCTCCTGAAAGTCATTCTGGAGAGCCCCAGGCTGCTAGATACTTCCATCTCAGGACTGCCAAGACTATAAGCGGTAACGTCTTGAAACCAAGTTGGTTGACAGGCTTCCATCTTTAGATGGCAGCATTACATTCGAGAGCTAGAAGACTACACAGACAACCTGCTCCTGAAAGTCATTCTGGAGAGCCCCAGGCTGCTAGATAGGGACTTCCAAGACTAAGCGGCAACGTCTTGAAACCAAGTTGGTTGACAGGCTTCCGAGAGCTGGAAGACTATACAGACAACTTGCTCCTGAAAAAAAAACATTCTGGAGAGACCCAAGCCTAAACGGTAACATCTTGAAAACAAGTTGGTTGACAGGCTTCTATGGTTAATCTTAATGTTAGTGCTATCAACCTGCTAAGAGATTTAACTCTTTGTACATTTAATAGGAAAGTTTATAAGCCAGATTCATGGTCTTTGTCATTCAGCTCATTATTACCTGAAATAATTTTTTTAAAACAAGTTTGCAAGTATTCTTACGCGAGAACGGAGCACAAGTGTTTCGAGAACAAAACATGCCAAATGAGGCGAACATCAATGAAAACTCCCTCTGAAAGTCCTACTTTTGCCCTGCCAGTCCTGAAAATATAGATCCCCAATTGACTTGAAACAAGAAATTAACAGAAAATCTTGGTGTTAGACGTGATGTCCATAATGTTAATTTTTTTTCTATATTGCATAATACACAGTTAAAACCCAAGAGGTTTTTTTGACATTGCAAAATTTGACTCCAAAGCTGCAAGTTTTGTTTGGGAGTAACGTTTGGTTATTACTCCAAAAATTAATGGCAATAAAAACTTACTTGGTAAGAAGTACAGCAGCTTTGGATAGTATAATGCCTTTTTATAAACTTTTCACTTCGAAGTACTGCGGTTATGAAAAAAAATATATCCCTGAGAAGCGTTACTGCAGTGACGTTTCTCCGATTGTGTATTCCAATGCAGATTTCTTCTTCCTGCGTGAACATAATCGCTAAGACCTTTTAAAATGACAGGTTAGTTTTATGGTATATATCTATAACTAAATAGAATTGAAACAAACAGTGGGTTCCAATTACCAAACGTATACGATCCCTTGAAGCTTTCTAACCACTAGCGCAGCAAATTCAACAGGGTTTCTCTGGGCCTAACGACAAGTTGCTAATGTTTGGTACCAAACCTAGCATAACGAGGTAAAATCTAACCATTTGTTTCACTGTTATATATGCATGCTTTAATTTATACAGGGTATATTATTCCCCATTGTTCAATTTCGGTCAGCATTATTTATTCAAATGTATTCATATATTTTACTCATTGATATCGATGTATCCATGTCTATATTTTATTCAGATATTATGTTTCATGTGTATGCTTAACAAAATATATTCACTGGTTGTAATTTGTGTATTATTAAAATAAGAATTTAAAACAAATGGTATCGCCTTGTGTTCAACATTTTCCTTTTTTAAAGAAAAAAAAGAATTGGACCTTGGCTTTTTATTGAAATTGCCCGAAATTGACTTTAATGGTAAAAAAAATACACACAAACTCAAATTTATATAATTAAAATATATAATTAAAATATATAAAAAAATAAAATGTTTACACATCAGAGTATATTCAGCATTGTAATAAAAATCTAATTAAAAAAAGTGAAATGAATTTTATCAGTAATAGTATCCCTAACTTAAGGTTCATCTGTGAAAAAATTTGTATGGGTATGGACAACTACCAAAAAAAAGGAAGGAGGGATAGGGGTTGGGGAACTTTTTTTATTAGAGGTCAAAGGTCATTGACCCCTGCCTAAATCACTAAAAATTATATTTCAGCAACAAAATATGGTATATAGATGATCTTGGTGTCAAAATGCACATAATTACAATAGAAGATGACATCAAATAATTATTGACCCTTGGGACCAAACCCTGACCTCCGAAAATGAGGTCAAAGGTCACAAAACAATTTTATTACTAAAATGTCATATTTATAGCAACAAAATATGGTACGGTATATAGATGATCTTGGTGTCAAAATGCACAGGATTATGAAAGAAGATGACATAGAATAACTGCTGACCCTTAGAAAATAGGTCAAAGGTCAAAAATTGACGTATTAATGTCATATTACCATGAACAAATTACCATGAACAAAAACAAATCTAAGAGGCTAATTTCAACTTATTGTGGCGGGTATGGGGGGTTATTATTTATTCCAAGAGCAAAGAAAGAGGGGGAAATTCTCTTTCTGAGGGTCAAAGGTCTTTGACCCTGCACTAAAACATTATAAATTGTATCTCAGCAGCAGTATGTTTTTCATAGGCCTAGATGATCTTGGTGTCCAAATGCACAAAATTATACTAGGAGACAAACACAATATGAAATGGATTCTTCACCACCAAAATACGAGGTTAAAGGTCAAAATGAGCAATTGGGCGGGGGGGGGGGGGGGGGGGGGGGGGGGGGGGATTAAAGTTCATTAGTGTCAAATAGTTTGTATATGTGCATTTATAATCATGTTTGGTGTTTATTGGGAAGGAGCGTAATCATACATTCAGCCTACGGTTTTTTATTATTAAAACGATTCTCGGTCACATGGGAAGGACATTAAATTGAAGGACGTCTAACGCTGGATTATGTGGAATTGTTTTCTTTTTCTGTGAGACTATTAGGTTTTTTAGTTAAAGATGAAGTGCTTTTGCAAGAAAATAGCAAAGGGAAACCGGTTTATGCAGGCATACTTCTAGGAATGATCAGTTTATTTGTTGTTGTTTGTTTGATCAGTCCCAGAGTTAGCTGCAGTGAATCAGAACTCATTCTACTATGGGAAGGGGAGGGTGTTTATGGAAGTTGTCACAAGTCAGAACTATTTCTCATCGTTTTCATTATTGTTTTGGAGATGCTGCAACAGTTCTGCTGCGTGAAGTATCATAGGATTGTATGTTTGTTGCTGGTCTGCAGAGATAAATCTGTATATTTATGATTTGCTGGTATGCCAGCAGTGTGGTTGCGTAACTATATTGCCCAGAGCGTAATTCTTAATGTAAGTTTTTTCTTAGTGATATACGCTTCTGGGAAGTCAGTTCTGGCCACATTTTTTATGCGAGATTGCAGTCGGTAGGAGGGGGGGGGGGGGGGGGGGGGGGGGGTTACGTGTACAAGTTTCAAGAGAACCCCTCCGTGTTTTTCGTTATTTTCTTGAGACGCGGTTCTGCTGACAAGTATCATATGGATTGTATTTGTGACTGGCAGAGTTAAATCTGTAATTGTACGTTATCTAGTGGGTATGCCCGGTATGCCAGAGAGTGGTTGTTTGACTGGCCTCTCCAGAGCGTAATTCTTAACTTTTTTTGTTTTTTTGTTTGTTTGTGGTTTGTGTATTGCAACACTCCAGTGGTCCTTTGTTTTTAGTTCACTCAGTGATTGATTATTACCGGTAATAATATGCCGTCCCCTTTTTCTCTCCTTTTTTGGAAGGGGAGCAGGGCATATTTTTGTGCTATATTATGCACTTCATCAGTCACCATTCTTTCAGTTTACTTTTCTTTTTCCTTGTTTTTATATTTGTGTGTTGGTTTATATGACAGATTGCAAGTCCTAGATCGAACAAGTTCATATTTTATGTTTTTGTGCCGTTTGTATGCCAAGGGTTGGGTATCAAATAGCCTACATGTATTTAGGTATTCGTTTTCACTAATCCAGTGCCAGTGTTTGAGGAGAGCCCGTTTGAGAGCTGGGTGCGCGACTCGTGGGTAGTATGGTAGGACGAACACCAGTGGGGTATTGTGGTGTGTTTTGTTTTGTTTTTTTCACGCTTAGAGTCCGCGGAAGGCTTGCCCTTTTGAGGAAGGGCTAGGTCTTCGTTTGTGTATCCGCGCTTTTTAAGTTGGTCCTTGAATAATTCAACCCTCTCCTCAAAGTCTTTTAAATGGGTACATTTACGGTTGTTCCAGTCACTTCGCCCTTGATTAAGCCGCCAAATACCGACTTAGGGACTGTGCTGAATCTCTCTGCTGTATACAAGACTATCTGCAAGATGCACCAAACTCCTCTTCTTATTAATAGGAAACTTTTGGGACATCTCACTTCACTGGGGTAACTAGTCAGGGTACATGTACATGTAGGGTAACTAGGTGTTATGAGTAATCACTTCTTAAACAAAGACATAATTCAGGTTGTTTTATGTTATACGTATATCTCTAGGGTGGTGCTTTGTGGATTCAATATGGGGCTTCGAATAATGACCTTTGACCTTTAAGGTCAGTGTAATTATGACCATTTTGACACCAAGATCATACAAGTACATTATGTTGTTGTCGATATATAATTTATAGTGTTTTAGTCCAGGGTCAATGACCTTTGACCTCTGCTCCTAGAATAAATATTAACTCCCATACCCGCCACGTAAGTTAAAATTAGTCTCTTCGATTTGTTTGTGCTCATTTTTATTTAATGATAATTTTCCTGTTATAATTATGACATTTTAGTAATAAAATAGTTTGTTGACCTTTGACCTCATTTTCGGAGGTCAGGATTTGGTCCCAAGGGTCAATAATTATTTGATGTCATCTTCTTTTGTAATTCTGTGCATTTTGACACCAAGATCATCTATATACCATATTTTGTTGCTGAAATATAATTTTTAGTGATTCAGGCAGGGGTCAATGACCTTTGACCTCTAATAAAAAAGTTCCCCAACCCCTTTCCCTCCTTCCTTTTTTTTGGTAGTTGTCCATACCCATACCCACCAAAATCAGTTAAAATTAGCTTCTTTTAAAAAATTTCACAGATTGGCTCAATATATGGCTAATTTAGGGTTACTATAAATTCGTTGCCGATTCCAGTGTTTATAGATTGATTGCAAATGCACAAATTAAAAGAGAAACTAAGTTTAATAGTCCGTTGTTATTTGGCTGAATGGACGGTTTGTTAAGCCTCTGCTCTTAAAATCCCTGCTTAATCTTTTTTATCATGGATATATCGTGTGCCTTTTTTAACACTCCCCTAATAAAAATGACTTGCTATACCTTAGAGTGAAGGTCTAAGTAACGCGAAAGTGAAAAGCTCCCTTCAGGAGACGTTGACTTACTGAGAAGGCTAAAGACCTTTCCGACACAGTGTTGCTACTTCATAAATACTACCACCCTAGATGGGTTAGTATCCCCAAGATACATGAATTGCACACGATATTTGGAGTTTGGACGCTCAAAATGTGTGACCCGCTCCATCGTAATCAGGAATAAGTCGCTGGGGCCGTTTTACGCAATCGGTCGTTGAAGTGAACGCATGGGTGAAAATCGTGACCAAGTCGTTTTTCTGAACATCGTATTTTTAGGAAGTGTAGTTATCACAGATTATTGTCATTGATGTCTTGTATGTAAAAACGAATCAATAAAGATGAAAATGAAGAGGATTTGTGTGCGCTGTCCGTATGATTTTGGTCAATTTTGTTTATCTCAAAGCGGTTTTTTTCGGAATGTGGATTTGGCTAAAAAATATACACCTGTCATCTTCATCAGACCATAACTCGTTAATCAAAGAAGATACACACTTGTGATGGGTATCATTAGAAAGCTTATGAAATTCCCTTTCTCACCATGTGCATACCTCAAAAAGTCATTTCGAGACTTATTTCTGATTTCGATGGAGCGGGTCACGTATAAGTACTTTTTAATCTTCAGGACGCAATACGAAGTATGACTTAAGCTTCTAATATCAATTTTTAAAAACACCAACTTCAAACACATTTTTTTTCTTGATTCAAATACCAGTATAACTCCCTAGAATAATTTTCTTGGGAGTGCGACAATAATTTTGTTTTTCTTCCCTTTTTTTTTCTAAAAAATATTCACTTTTAGTAGGGTATTTCAGCCTTAAATTTTGAAATAAGATCACCAAATCAACACAATGATACACTGAGGCATCAAGTAATGAGCACAAAATATTGTCTGAAAGATAAAGTAATGTAAATTAGAAGACTGCCATAGCTAAATATTACTACACCTCATAAATATTCATGAGAAAATTAGAGCGCGTCATTGGCCGATTCCGCCGCGCGTCCAGAAAGTACAAATAATAAGCTTCCAAGTGACGTCATCCCGGTGAGTATCCAGCTCGCTGCCATGCGGAATTCCTTTCTGGTAGCCTCAAAAATTCCCTCTGGAACCCGCCTCGTAGACATGTAGTCTATGGCATGTAATCTTTACGGAACTCAAAACTTCAGAAATTGCCATGACGGTGGTTTAATGTATATACATGTTTACGTAACCCGTTGTAATTTTAAAAAAATTAAAAAAATTCACGATTTGACAATTGTGACCCGTCACCACAAAATGAGAGTAAAGTCGCACAATGTGATTTAGAGATATGGCCATCCAAAGTCAAAATTTGAAGGGGTGGTCAATTTTAAGATTTTGCGTAATTTGGAAAGCCCAAGTCCTCCTTTACATATTCCCATTTTTTGGGTGAGATCAGATGATCGAAAACCTATTAAATTACGCGATATTGGGTAGTTAGTGTTTGGATTAAAGTTCATTAGTGGTCTAATTAACACTGTAATTAAATATGCAAATCAGGTTCTCGTAAGTATCCCACATTTTCGGAATTTTGATATTTTGCTGTTTATGCAATAGTTTGTATGTGTGGAAAATTTCAAGAAGAAATAATGATGCGAACATAGCCGTTGCTTTGTTCAACCGAACCTTACTTGTCCTGTTTTGTAATCTTTTGGGTGTTTTGTTTAAGATGTTCAAAGTAAGATTTCTCACAAACACGTTTTGTGAAACCCATGACTTTCTATAGCGCTGAAAAAAAAAAAATATCGCAAACCCCCCAAGTGTTATGTATCATTGGAAAGCTCTCTTTCTCAAGAATTTGAAAATACCAATATCTAAATTTTCAATATTTCCGACTTTACTCTTATTTTGTGGTGACAGGTCACATATACATGTTTACGTAACCCGTTGTAATAAAAAAAAAATCACGATTTGACAATTTGAAACAAGTTTTATCTAGACACCTTTTTATAAGTACTTGCAATTTCATTTATAGATGAGTTCCTTGTTACCTGGATCCTCGCCTGATGATCTCAGGCAGTTTCTTCCCGGCCGACGTACAGAGCTTTCTGGAGAAAAACGGTCACGGCGTCTGCAGCGAAAAGATTGGGTCAGTTTTATTTAAAGACGGTTTCCTATCCAACCATTAACCACTTGGCGCCGGGCTACCCGAAATCGGGCATTTTTCCCGATACCACGCAGCCGGGTGCCCAGTTTCGGGCATCGAAAATTATATAAATTTTATAGTGCTGGAGGATTGTAAAAAAATGTTTTATTACTCGGCCAAAAGTTAACTCGGCCAAAAGGTTACTGGCTGTCAGTCAAAAAGTGTTTGCCTCTTGCGGGGTTATTTCAATTACAATGGGCCCCCAGGCGTGAAAGGACTCCGGCAACACGTAAACAAAAGACCGCGCCGCTGGGACTTGCCACTCAACAGCCCGCAGAGTTGGCATTGTAAGCGGATTATCTCCACGGACAAAGGCACGCTGAACGCGCTCTCATTGTCAGGGCGTGCGTGGTGAATAACCTCGTCACCGCCACGGCCCACACACTGCTGAAAGGAAATTCCTAAGACAAAACAGCTGAATAACCCCATCACCCCCACGGCCCACACACTGCTAAAAGGAATTTTTCTAAGACAAAACAGCTGCGCGGTGCCCATAAAACTCGCGTGCAGCGGTTATTGCTAGCATTTTCGTTCTGTTTTCCGCTCGAAGCACACACACCACAATACTTTATTCCTCTTCTTTCGAAGCAAGATGTCTGATGTTACATCGGGTGAATCTAACTACTCTAGTAGTGAAGTTAGTGATTTTTCGGATGATGCTTCATACCACTCGTCTTCGTACGATATAACCCAGCAACACGCTGTCTAGACTCGGTAACAAAGAGCGGATTACGCAAGACCAAACAATGGGGCCGTTTATTTCCGGGCGCAATTCAATGGAGTCACTGGAGCGTGCAGGTCAGGCTAAACTAGCCTGGGTACCGTCTTGCTGGAGTATAAGTTCCCAGCAGGATATTATTTTTTAAACATTTATGAAATTCTAAAATCATCTAAAAAGTTCCCGGCTCCGTGTCACGCGCTCGGTATTTCCGCCCGGCGCGAAATGGTTAACTTTTTAGCCTTAATCGACCCGAATCCATCAATTTTTATTCTCTGTTTTAGAGGAGTTCGGCGGATTCAGGACAGGACACCTTCATCTTGAACGAACTGAGAGATTTTGATGGGTTCAGGATTGTAAGCCAGATTTTTGAGGTGATGGATTTTACCCAGTTCGAGCCGGGATTGATGAACATTGACCGAGCCCAGGAGCCCAGGAGCCCAGGAATTGTTTTCCACGAAACTCAATCCGAAGCGGGTTCAGGGCAATATTAGTGTGAATCACACCCTGATATTTCCGGCTGTTAGCGTCATGCCTAGACCTATCAAGGAATCCCAGGGTGCACTGATGATCCCCAGCACTACTTACATGAGATCTTCTTCAACCAGCCTGGCTTGATGGTTGGGTAGATGCAGATGGCATAGACTGGCAGTGCTGTTAGCGTCATGGCTAGACCTATCAAGGAATCCCAGGGTGCACTGATGATCCCCAGCACTACTTACATGAGATCTTCCTCAACCAGCCTTGCTTGCTGGTTGGGTAGATGCAGATGGCATAGACTGGCAGTGCCGTTAGCGTCATGCCTAGACCTATCAAGGAATCCCAGGGTGCACTGATGATCCCCAGCACTACTTACATGAGATCTTCCTCAACCAGCCTGGCTTGTTGGTTGGGTAGATGCAGATGGCATAGACTGGCAGTGCCGTTAGCGTCATGCCTAACCCTATCAAGAAATCCCAGGGTGCACTGATGATCCCCAGCACTACTTACATGAGATCTTCCTCAACCAGCCTGGCTTGCTGGTTGGGTAGATGCAGATGGCATAGACTGGCAGTGCCGTTAGCGTCATGCCTAGACCTATCAAGGAATCCCAGGGTGCACTGATGATCCCCAGCACTACTTACATGAGATCTTCCTCAACCAGCCTGGCTTGTTGGTTGGGTAGATGCAGATGGCATAGACTGGCAGTGCCGTTAGCGTCATGGCTAGACCTATCAAGGAATCCCAGGGTGCACTGATGATCCCCACTACTACTTACATGAGATCTTCCTCAACCAGCCTGGCTTGTTGGTTGGGTAGATGCAGATGGCATAGACTGGCAGTGCCGTTAGCGTCATGCCTAGACCTATCAAGGAATCCCAGGGTGCACTGATGATCCCCAGCACTACTTACATGAGATCTTCCTCAACCAGCCTGGCTTGTTGGTTGGGTAGATGCAGATGGCATAGACTGGCAGTGCCGTTAGCGTCATGGCTAGACCTGTCAAGGAATCCCAGGGTGCACTGATGATCCCCAGTACTACTTACATGAGATCTTCCTCAACCAGCCTGACTTGCTGGTTGGGTAGATGCAGATGGCATGGACTGGCAGCGCCGTTAGCGTCATGCCTAGACCTATCAAGGAATCCCAGGGTGCACTGATGATCCCCAGTACTACTTACATGAGATCTTCCTCAACCAGCCTGGCTTGTTGGTTGGGTAGATGCAGATGGCATAGAGTGGCAGTGCCGTTAGCGTCATGCCTAGACCTATCAAGGAATCCCAGGGTGCACTGATGATCCCCAGCACTACTTACATGAGATCTTCCTCAACCAGCCTGGCTTGTTGGTTGGGTAGGTGCAGATGGCATAGAGTGGCAGTGCCGTTAGCGTCATGCCTAGACCTATCAAGGAATCCCAGGGTGCACTGATGATCCCCAGCACTACTTACATGAGATCTTCCTCAACCAGCCTGGCTTGTTGGTTGGGTAGATGCAGATGGCATAGACTGGCAGTGCCGTTAGCGTCATGGCTAGACCTATCAAGGAATCCCAGCTAGGGTGCACTGATGATCCCCAGCACTACTTACATGAGATCTTCCTCAACCAGCCTGGCTTGCTGGTTGGGTAGATGCAGATGGCATAGACTGGCAGTGCCGTTAGCGTCATGCCTAGACCTATCAAGGAATCCCAGGGTGCACTGATGATCCCCAGCACTACTTACATGAGATCTTCCTCAACCAGCCTGGCTTGCTGGTTGGGTAGATGCAGATGGCATAGACTGGCAGTGCCGTTAGCGTCATGCCTAGACCTATCAATGAATCCCAGGGTGCACTGATGATCCCCAGCACTACTTACATGAGATCTTCCTCAACCAGCCTTGCTTGTTGGTTGGGTAGATGCAGATGGCATAGACTGGCAGTGCCGTTAGCGTCATGCCTAGACCTATCAAGGAATCCCAGGGTGCACTGATGATCCCCAGCACTACTTACATGAGATCTTCCTCAACCAGCCTGGCTTGTTGGTTGGGTAGATGCAGATGGCATAGACTGGCAGTGCCGTTAGCGTCATGGCTAGACCTGTCAAGGAATCCCAGGGTGCACTGATGATCCCCAGTACTACTTACATGAGATCTTCCTCAACCAGCCTGACTTGCTGGTTGGGTAGATGCAGATGGCATGGACTGGCAGCGCCGTTAGCGTCATGCCTAGACCTATCAAGGAATCCCAGGGTGCACTGATGATCCCCAGTACTACTTACATGAGATCTTCCTCAACCAGCCTGGCTTGTTGGTTGGGTAGATGCAGATGGCATAGAGTGGCAGTGCCGTTAGCGTCATGCCTAGACCTATCAAGGAATCCCAGGGTGCACTGATGATCCCCAGCACTACTTACATGAGATCTTCCTCAACCAGCCTGGCTTGTTGGTTGGGTAGATGCAGATGGCATAGAGTGGCAGTGCCGTTAGCGTCATGCCTAGACCTATCAAGAAATCCCAGGGTGCACTGATGATCCCCAGCACTACTTACATGAGATCTTCCTCAACCAGCCTGGCTTGCTGGTTGGGTAGATGCAGATGGCATAGACTGGCAGTGCCGTTAGCGTCATGCCTAGACCTATCAAGGAATCCCAGGGTGCACTGATGATCCCCAGCACTACTTACATGAGATCTTCCTCAACCAGCCTGGCTTGTTGGTTGGGTAGATGCAGATGGCATAGACTGGCAGTGCCGTTAGCGTCATGGCTAGACCTATCAAGGAATCCCAGCTAGGGTGCACTGATGATCCCCAGCACTACTTACATGAGATCTTCCTCAACCAGCCTGGCTTGCTGGTTGGGTAGATGCAGATGGCATAGACTGGCAGTGCCGTTAGCGTCATGCCTAGACCTATCAAGGAATCCCAGGGTGCACTGATGATCCCCAGCACTACTTACATGAGATCTTCCTCAACCAGCCTGGCTTGCTGGTTGGGTAGATGCAGATGGCATAGACTGGCAGTGCCGTTAGCGTCATGCCTAGACCTATCAATGAATCCCAGGGTGCACTGATGATCCCCAGCACTACTTACATGAGATCTTCCTCAACCAGCCTTGCTTGTTGGTTGGGTAGATGCAGATGGCATAGACTGGCAGTGCCGTTAGCGTCATGCCTAGACCTATCAAGGAATCCCAGGGTGCACTGATGATCCCCAGCACTACTTACATGAGATCTTCCTCAACCAGCCTGGCTTGTTGGTTGGGTAGATGCAGATGGCATAGACTGGCAGTGCCGTTAGCGTCATGGCTAGACCTGTCAAGGAATCCCAGGGTGCACTGATGATCCCCAGTACTACTTACATGAGATCTTCCTCAACCAGCCTGACTTGCTGGTTGGGTAGATGCAGATGGCATGGACTGGCAGCGCCGTTAGCGTCATGCCTAGACCTATCAAGGAATCCCAGGGTGCACTGATGATCCCCAGTACTACTTACATGAGATCTTCCTCAACCAGCCTGGCTTGTTGGTTGGGTAGATGCAGATGGCATAGAGTGGCAGTGCCGTTAGCGTCATGCCTAGACCTATCAAGGAATCCCAGGGTGCACTGATGATCCCCAGCACTACTTACATGAGATCTTCCTCAACCAGCCTGGCTTGTTGGTTGGGTAGATGCAGATGGCATAGAGTGGCAGTGCCGTTAGCGTCATGCCTAGACCTATCAAGAAATCCCAGGGTGCACTGATGATCCCCAGCACTACTTACATGAGATCTTCCTCAACCAGCCTGGCTTGCTGGTTGGGTAGATGCAGATGGCATAGACTGGCAGTGCCGTTAGCGTCATGCCTAGACCTATCAAGGAATCCCAGGGTGCACTGATGATCCCCAGCACTACTTACATGAGATCTTCCTCAACCAGCCTGGCTTGTTGGTTGGGTAGATGCAGATGGCATAGACTGGCAGTGCCGTTAGCGTCATGGCTAGACCTATCAAGGAATCCCAGCTAGGGTGCACTGATGATCCCCAGCACTACTTACATGAGATCTTCCTCAACCAGCCTGGCTTGCTGGTTGGGTAGATGCAGATGGCATAGACTGGCAGTGCCGTTAGCGTCATGCCTAGACCTATCAAGGAATCCCAGGGTGCACTGATGATCCCCAGCACTACTTACATGAGATCTTCCTCAACCAGCCTGGCTTGCTGGTTGGGTAGATGCAGATGGCATAGACTGGCAGTGCCGTTAGCGTCATGCCTAGACCTATCAATGAATCCCAGGGTGCACTGATGATCCCCAGCACTACTTACATGAGATCTTCCTCAACCAGCCTTGCTTGTTGGTTGGGTAGATGCAGATGGCATAGACTGGCAGTGCCGTTAGCGTCATGCCTAGACCTATCAAGGAATCCCAGGGTGCACTGATGATCCCCAGCACTACTTACATGAGATCTTCCTCAACCAGCCTGGCTTGTTGGTTGGGTAAATGCAGATGGCATAGACTGGCAGTGCCGTTAGCGTCATGCCTAGACCTATCAAGGAATCCCAGGGTGCACTGATGATCCCAAGTACAAGAAGACAGAGGCAGACAGGGACAAAGATGAGGGGTAGTACTAGGTTGACCTGAAAGAGAATACCATTAAGTCATTCAACCAAGTTGGAACAAGCGTGCGTCCCCGTCCAGTTAACCTGTTGTAAGGCAATTTCAGTACTACTTATGCTAGTGTAATTTGGAACCATACTCATTCTGGCAAATACCAACACCATATGTGACCCGCTCCATCGTAATCAGGAATAAGTCGCTGGGGGCCGTTTTACGCAATCAGCCATTGAAGTGAACGCATGGGTGCATATCGTGACCAAGTCGATTTTCTGAACATTGTATTTTTAGGAAGTGTAGTTATCGCAGATTATTGTCATTAATGTCTTGTATGTAAAAACGATCAATAAAGATGAAAATGAAAAGGATTTGTGTGCACTGTCCGTATGATTTTGGTCAATTTTGTTCATTTCAAAGCTGTTTTTCTCGGAATGTGGATTCGGCAAATAAATATACACCTGTCATCTTCATCAGACCATAACTCGTTAACCTAAACCGATACACACTTGTGATGGGTATCATTAGAAAGCTTATGAAATTTCCTTTCTCACCATGTGCATATTTCAAAAAGTCATTCAGAGACTTATTCCTGATTTCGATGGAGTGGGTCACATATGGCAAACTGTACACACAAACCGTTAGAGACTGATCTGATTCTAGAGGTACGCCTAACCTTATCCCAATACCCAGGGGTCTAGTACCTAGCTCCCAACAAAAACCTGGTGTTGGAAGTTTGACTGGATGAGGATTGTTAGGGTCAAGTCGGTTACTCTAACCGGAATCAGTAGCAATAAACAGTGACGGAACCAGAACAAGAAGGGAAGACAAAACAGAAGATGAAAGGTACGAACTAAGAACATAATACAGTTAAACCTTGATATAGTGGCCACCCACAGTGCCGGTTTCCGTGGCCACTATAAGCAAGTGGCCACTATAGCAAGGCTGTACACATATTATATGTGACTGGCTCTACAAAAAGGTGCATTAAGTCGCGCTGTGCACTATCATGTAATGGCCCACTCAACATCGAGAGGGTAAACATTTCATCAAAATGTGATTTTTATTTTTTGTCATGAATGACATATTTAATACCTACAGTTTCAGGTTTCATTTAAAGAAATGTTCATTTTAATGAATAAAGTGCAAAAAACAACCATTTTGTGTGCATCGTTCTGTTGTAGTACAACAGAGCCGGCTATTTCAAAGCCCGTTTTCCCAGTTGTGTAATTTTAACTCCAAGGAAGTAATCGATATGTGAACACGTTATATCTCCAGAATGAAAGGGGTTAAGGGGCTTTATTATATACCAAATGAAAGCTTACATTGTGGGCTTTTCAACCATGTATATAACTCGATTTTATATAATACACCTTTTTGTAGAGCCAGTCACATATTTATATTACATGTACATGTACACTTATGCATGTGCACAAAGACATGCCCTCCCTTCAACATTTTTTTTTTTGCCTTATGGCATACACCTTTCTCTCTAAAGGCAGATCTTTCCGACCCATGGATAACAATTCACACTTTGAAATCAACGACGAAATAAAACCAAGCGCCTACGATCTGACGATCAATAAAAACCAATGCTGCGTTCACGGCCAAGTCGTGTCGCGACGACAAGAACTAGCGAATGCTATTTTAGTCTGTGCGCTCGGTGCCGTTTGTATAAAACACGAGTATGGAGTCTGGGAACTAAACTACGGGGGGGATTTCGAGATCAACAGAGGGCGCACTTTTTTTCTGCGGCCAGAGTACACAGGTTTCCCGGCAATGTAATTGTACACATTTTAATTGCTGTGGGCTAATATCGGCTGGCCGCTGGCCGCGTTACGCAGTGGCCGCATTAGCAAGGTATGGTTACGGTATGTTTATGCAAGAATCAAACTGGGACCATTAGCAAAGGTGGCCAGTTTAGTCAGGTGGCCACTGTAGTAAGGTGGCCGCAATGGCAGGTTTGACTGTAATGGCATTACATGGCAACAGACAGCTCAGGCTAGAGTGAGATGGACAATTGGTGAAGAGCTTTACTACTTCAGTTGAGCGAAGTAGGGTAGAGAGGAAGATTAAAGGGTCCTAGAAATGTGGTTTTTATTAGTTTAAATGAAAGATTATAACTAACTGAGTTATTTTCAGTTTATAAAAGTTTTATTTTTTGGTAATTAATATGAGAAAAATAATAATAAAGTGCTTTGGGGGACCGGCCCCGCCCCTAGAATGGTAGCTTATTAACATGTAAAATTTGCATAATTGTGACGTATGTTTGGGAAGACTTCGACGTCGCGACCAGCGTGCCCGTGCATGCATGCATCATGTGCCACGCGTATCGATGCAAAATCATTCAGTCGATGGTCGACTCAAGTTATTATCAAAGAAATTGTCAAGTGGAATATCGATCTTCTTCAGATGTAGGACCTGATGATACTGCGGATATTTCGTCCGATTCTGTGGAATATGCGCTCCCCTGCCGTCTTCACTCGCCATGTCTGAACAAAATCTGCTGCGTGCGTATCCGCGTGCATGGCATCGCTTTTTGGGGGTTGCCGAATGTTCGTCACGAACAGCGCCACCATTTGTCAGTGTTTGAACATGTTAATGAGGGGGCCAATTACATTTACGGTGATTAACCCCAATTAATGTCATTTTATACCATTTTATCACCCCTGGTCTTGTTACTTACGCACCAAGGCACATTGTAAATTATTAAAGAGCAATTCTTCTCGAAAGGTCTGCGTAGAACCTTTAAGATCTACCTTGAAAGGTCTTTTGAGGTCGGGTCTCTTCCAGCGTAGGTAGAGAAGGCCGGTGATGGAAGCTAAGATGGTACTCCATGTCACTATCGAGAAGCAGTTGATCAGTCTTCTGATGTCGTTGGACATCAGGAAGATTAGACCAAAGGCCATCTGGAAAGAACAAACAGGACACGCCACAGAAGACCTTTTCGTCAAGTTAAAATTGGAATAACGTCCGTCGATGTCATTTTTTTATAAAAATTGATTAATCGGAAATTCAATATCGAGTATACTCGATATATCTATTATTTCCCGTGTGCAAGATGAAGCCTTAAAAAACAGCGCTCAATATACTGAAGACCGACAGTTTAATAGGTACGTTGCTTATACCGGTTTTCGGCTTGATCCTCCGCGCATGTTGTCGGTCCAAACAATATCAAATTGCGCCAGCCCGCGTGTTTATACAAAGAAGATAAGAAATGATTACGGTTGCCGCTTCCGCTTGCTATTGTTCCGCGGGGCTCGTCGTCCGTTATCTGGGCTTATTGAGGGCGCCCTATTATAAGGGCGCCCTCAATAAGCCCAGATAACGGACGGCGCGCCCCAAATGAACAGCTCGGTCTTGGAATCCAGACTGGCTTGCTAGGCCAATAGCAGAGTGCAGAGAACGCTACCCGCAATTCCCGACTCGTGATTGGCCACCCCAAATTGTTATCAGATCAAGGGAGGGTTATACGTCCCGAACAACCGATAGGCTGGGGCGGCATGGCCGGTTTCTTTTGAGATTTTACTGTGCAAGCGGTTGTGAACTATAGCGGTGGGCCGCGAGTGAAACACAAAGAACAACTTCACAACCGCAGTTGGTCGTCGAACGTATTTTATTTAATAGACCTACTCAAATGTTTTAAGCTACAAATAAAGACGGCAGCTTTTATAATATACTAAAGCCCCGAGATTTTCTGGATAATCTGACAATCTTTCGGTGTTTTCGATATCATTTCGGAACATCGACATTTAGATACATCAACATTTTTGATATATCGAAATGTTGATATTTCGATATGATTAAAAAAGTGACATCGGCGATATCGATGTCAAAATAGTATCGATTATTTGAGTAATATCGATATATCGACGGACGTTAAATTGGAATGATTGAAACAGCCCTTTAGGGACACGATCCTTAATTGGATCCTTATCAACATTTGAGCTTGGCCTACTCGGTAAGCCCTCACCTGGTACAAACTGACTGTGGCCACTCGGTTAACTCAAGCGAGAGGCTCGGTTGATTGCTTGAGTGGCTTTCTAGATAGTTGCTATCACAGATGAGTCGCTAACAATAGTAGACCACGGCTGGAAGGTGGTTACTGGCGGCGCGCCGTTTAAAATGCCGGGTATTGCTTGCAAATGTCTTGTTTTGGTTAAGTTTAGGACACGTCCAATGAGTCAGGCTTCTAGTTAGTTCTCTTAATTCGGGCCTGCAATTGCCCACTGTAGAGGGGAGTCTTAACTCTTTCGGTACTGAATTGCTATATAATGTTAACTGTCTATACTTAATTAAATATAGGCGTGAATAAATATAATTTTCATAATAACATAAAATGTTGTCTACAAAAGTTGTTTAGGACATTATAAGCTTTGTAAATATTCAAAAAAAATAGTCATGCATAAGTGACTTTTTTAAAAATAAATTTTTCGAATTATTTTGGGCATTTCTCAAATTTCAGGTGGAATTTTGGACAAATTTACCGTTATCGTACACATTAATCATGTGTACCTGGTCCTTCACATCGTGTGTACATGGTCCTCCACATCGTCGTCAATGGACATATCGCTAGTTAAATATTACTATCTTTATCACCAAAAATCTGTGCCTAAATCCAACAATCTTACGAGTCGAGTGTTGCTTGGTATGTCATTTTTAATGATGAATTCAAAATCCGACAAAAGCGCGTCTGATTCGGGTGATTTTTGAAGGATTATTTTGCGAACATTTTCAATGGAACACTACGTATATTTATGTTGCCATTGAAAGGTCAATACTTCAGTTGCGTGATGGGAACGTTCTAGGTCACGTAGTCCTTTACACCAGTCGCAAATAACAGCTGAAATGGACCCTTTTGTTGGAACGCCGAGGCGTTTTGTAGGGCCGAGCGTGGAGAACGCCCAGGCGTTCTGTAGGGCCGAAAGGGTTAATCTCTCTGTCCCAGACTGTCTGAGTATCTGGAAACTACAAGCACGAGCCCAATTCCCACTGGTGTATTAAGCTATTGACCGCTAGTTTCATCGAGACGTAGCAAAGTGCCGTAGCGAGGTGCCGTAGCGAGGTGCCATAGCGAGCTGCCGTAGCGAGGTGCCGTAGCGAGGTGCCGTAGCGAGGTGCCGTAGCGAGGTGCCGTGGCGAGGTGGGGTGCAGTGGCGGGATGCCGATTAATATATGCAGCAAGTTTTTCGAGATGACGGGCGAACACGTCACGAACAAGCGACCCGTCAGCGGCCCGTTCGGCAGCGACAGAGCCAGGTGAGCTTCCCACCGATATCGGCCTGAACTCTTCTCGAATCAAGTTTCGTGAGAAAAAATCCCACGCCCAAGCTCGGTCAATGTCAAAATAATACCGGCGCAAACTTGTTCCTGTCCCTTTTAACCCTTTCTGTTTCAGTGTGTATACTTACAACGAATAATAATGCGGGTGCGGGCGTTTTTCTCTGGACTTGTATCATCCCAAGAATGCTTGGAAACTGCCCCTTGCGAGCGCCAACCATGCATGTCCTGTTGAGGAATCGATGATGACGATGTTCACTGGTAACCCTAACCCTCTAAGTTCTTTCGGCTAGAAACCCCGCCAGACCCAGCAACATGCACCGTTTGCCAGAGTGCAGCAAGATCGGGTTAAAAGAAATGTGACTGGCTCTACAAAAAGGTGTATTATGTCGCCAAAAGGAAAAGAAATTGAGTTATATACATGGTTAAAAAGCCCACAACGTCAGCTTTCATGAGGTATATAATAGAGCTCCATAGCCCCTCTCATTTTGGATATATGACATGTTCACATATTGATTACTTCCTTGGAGTTCAAATTACACAACTGAGAAAACGGGCCTTGAAATAGCCGGCTCTGTTGTAGAACAACAGAACGATGCACACAAGATGGTATTTTTTTCCACTTTATTCATCAAAATCAACATTTCTTTAAATGAAACTTGAAACTGTAGGTATTGAAGATGTTATTCATGACCCAAAATGAAAATCACATTTTGATGAAATGTTTACCCTCTCAACGTTGAGCGGGTTATTACATGATAGTGCACAGCGCAACTTAATACACCTTTTTGTAGAGCCGGTCACAATTGGCAAGGCCAAGAATGCCTCAGAGTCTGTGGTTACCCAAAGCAGCGGGATCCATCTCTGGCATTGTTCAATTGGGACTAGCTCACAATAGACTTGGATTTTGTTCATGCACCGGCGTTGACTGCTGCACGCATCAGCGTGCACCAGACGTTTCCACCTGACGCATGAGCCGAGTCTAGCAGGGTTAGGGTTAATATTTTTGTTGGGAATTATGACAATTTTGAGCAAGTTCGGGCGCAAACTAAACCGTTAGTCAGGTGTATTACTCTAACTTAGTTCTGACTACTTCCGACTCATTTCGCAGGGTTCGGTCACATTTGACGACCGATCTCTGTATACAGGGGCCAATTTCATAGAGCTGCTAAGCACAAAAATGTGCTTAGCACCACAAAATCTTGCTCATTAAAAACAGGTTACCAGTCAAAATTCTACGGGTTCTTCATGCTAAGCCAAAACCCAGCCGATTATCAATCGAAAACAATAAAGATCACGTGAAAATTTGGTCTGTAACCTTGTTTTTTTCCCCAAGGACGAATTTTCATGCTAAGCAATCTGTTGTGCTTAGCAGCTCTATTAAATTGGCCCCTGGATTGGCAGCACAGCGGTGACTGCCTCTGCGTGGATTGAAGCCACCGTGCGGCCACCTTACGGCCATTTTAGGATATTCGATACAATAGCCGTTTTCCAAGTCCTTATCTTCGGCTCCATTAACCTTGCCTATTCACTAACTGCATTCATGCTGTAATCGGAGACGGATCTGAAGTCTGAGGCTTCAAAAGAGGCCATCAGATTGATTATCGTGAGATGGCCGCGTGATAGCTTCAATGGCAGTGCTTCGCAGCCAAATTGAACCTACCTAGAGCCTTTGAGAAGCCCAGCGTTGAGGGCTCCCACCATTGATATGGAGACAGCTAGTGGCATGATCCAAGACGCATCACCTAGGACCTTCTTGCCAAAAGTCTGGGATGAATAAAAACAGTCAAAAAATGTATAATAATTAAATACAAAATCGGAAAATCAGGTTGTGGTTATTAGTATTATTATTATTATTTATTATATAAGGCTTTTTTGTGCTTGAGCTAAATTTGTTGCTTTTTAACCAGTTCGCGCCGGGATTATTTTAACATCTTCGAGCCGAGGCGCGGGATTATTATTAACGAAACTCGATCCGAGGCGGGTTCTGGCCGATGGTACCGGGAAACACACCCGCGCATTTCCGGCCTTGCTCGCTGCTGACAGACATTTCCGGCCTTGCTCGCTGCTGACAGACATTTCCGGCCTTGCTCGCTGCTGACAGACATTTCCGGCCTTGCTCGTGGCGTGTTTATGCGTCATCCATTTTGAATCTGGGAAAAACTTTGCGTTTATATATACGTCATCCGGCACAAACTGGTTAAACAGCTCTATGAAATTTGTCCAAGTTCACCAGTCTAATCTGAGCTCAAAGCGCGTCAGCGTTTTTATTATTATTATGTTCGTTTTTGTTAAATATAGCGCTTTAGACTCCCACAATGTGGGTGTATCAAAGCGCTTTACAACTATTATCCCTGTTCACCAGGAACGAGACCATTTCTGCAGCAGCTCAAGATCAGCGCATGTGGTCTCTACCTTCACAGGTACCCATTACTCCTGGGTGGAGAGAGGCAATTGTAGCAAAGTGTCTTGCCCAAGAACACAAGCACCATGTTCCCTGCCAGCGTTTCTCAGCTGGGCTGTGGGCTCATCGAGCGAGGGACTGTACTTACAAAGGCGACGGCTTTGGACTGCAGTATTTCTTGAGGATTGAGTACAGCGAAGTAAGCGATGTTGACCAGCAAATTGATGACAGTCACCAGTGGTAGGGATACCATCAGGACTATCGGCAGGTCTCTGTTTAAATAAAAAAATTAAAAAGATTTACTCTTGAAGTTTAGGCCTTTTAAAATTAATAAAAAGGTTTACATCGCCGTCCGTCCCGATTTTTAGCTCCGTCCCAATATTTTTTTATATTTTATATTTGTTTTCTAAAACTGTGTTCTTTCTACTTCTGTGGATGCAATTGATGGTCTAGGATCGTCGATAACAACTGCGCGCGCCATCCAGTGCTTGTAGGGAGATGTACGCGATCGCTTCATCAAAACCCGCCTTCAGAAAAGTCGCATCACGTGGCTGACGGCATGCAATAGCGCGCTCTGCAAAGATCGTCAGTCAACAGGGCAAGTCGCTGCACGCTGGACAGGTGGCTAACGATGTCAGATGTAAGCCCTTATTTCTTCCACTATGACTATCATTCCAATGTGTTCAAGCCACACTGTATTGATACTATTAATAAACAATCACTACGTAAACAATTCAATTCAATTTTTTTCAATTTAATATTCACATGTACAACTGTCCGAGTGATTGACGATGTATTTTGGCAAGAAAAGCGCCTTTCGGTTTCAGTCATTCTTAGGGTTAAATATAAAATATAAAATATAAAATATAAATTATACATGGATCTATAAGCTGATATAAAATATAAAATATAAAATATAAATTATACACGAGTCTATAAGCTGATGTACTAAAACTCGGATGAAACTCAGGTAAACCCACCTTACAGGATTAGTGAGCTCCTCAATGAGAAAGTTGAGTATGTTCCTGAAAGGAGTAATATGAAAAAAACATGGATTTTAAGTACATTGTGTTGTAGCGAAGTATTGATGAACAATTAAGTGTTCAAGCTAGGGTGTTCGGGCTAGGGTGTTCGGGCTAGGGTGTTCGGGCTAGGGTGTTCAAGCTAGGGTGTTCGGGCTAGGGTGTTCGGGCCAGGGTGTTCGGGCCAGGGTGTTCGGGCCAGGGTGTTCGGGCCAGGGTGTTCGGGCCAGGGTGTTCGGGCCAGGGTGTTCAAGCCAGGGTGTTCGGGCTAGGGTGTTCAGGCTAGGGTGTTCGGGCTATCGTGTTCGGGCTAGGGTGTTCGGGCTAGGGTGTTCGGGCTAGGGTGTTCGGGCTAGGGTGTTCAGGCTGGGGTGTTCGGGCTGGGGTGTTCGGGCTAGGGTGTTCGGGCTAGGGTGTTCGGGCTAGGGTGTTCGGGCCGGGGTGTTCAGGCTAGGGTGTTCGGGCTATCGTGTTCGGGCTAGGGTGTTCGGGCTAGGGTGTTCGGGCTGGGGTGTTCGGGCTGGGGTGTTCAGGCTAGGGTGTTCATGGCTAGGGTGTTCGGGCTAGGGTGTTCGGGCTAGGGTGTTCATGGCTAGGGTGTTCGGGCCAGGGTGTTCGGGCCGGGGTGTTCGGGCCGGGGTGTTCAGGCCGGGGTGTTCAGGCCGGGGTGTTCAGGCCGGGGTGTTCAGGCCGGGGTGTTCAGGCCGGGGTGTTCAGGCCGGGGTGTTCAGGCCGGGGTGTTCAGGCCGGGGTGTTCAGGCCGGGGTGTTCAGGCCGGGGTGTTCAGGCCGGGGTGTTCAGGCCGGGGTGTTCAGGCCGGGGTGTTCAGGCCGGGGTGTTCAGGCCGGGGTGTTCAGGCCGGGGTGTTCAGGCCGGGGTGTTCAGGCCGGGGTGTTCAGGCCGGGGTGTTCAGGCCAGGGTGTTCAAGCTAGGGTGTTCAAGCTAGGGTGTTCAAGCTAGGGTGTTCAGGCTGGGGTGTTCAAGGGTGCTCAATTGTGTTCAATTAGCCAGGGTGCCCTAGGGTATCCAAGGATAATTAAGGGTGCACAGTGGTGTCCAAGGGTTTCCAAGGGTTTTCAATGGTTTCCAAGGGTTTCCAAGGGCTTCCAAGGGCTTCCAAGGGCTTCCAAGGGCTTCCAAGGGCTTCCAAGGGCTTTCAAGAGCATCCAGGGGCATCCAGGGGCATCCAGGGGCATCCAGGGGCATCCAGGGGCTGGAGTTTGCAAGGGTGTTCATGAAGAGTGTTAATTCAAGAGTGTTCAAATTGAAACAATGCGACGTACCATCCGCCGTATGCAAACAGCGCCGCGTAGAACGCGACTGCTACCGAACCAGAAGCAGTATGTAACCCTTCGATGGGCTGAAAACCATTCACAAAAGCAGCCGTGTTGCCTGTTGGTAAAAACAAAACGGTGGCCGATTTTAACGCAAAGTTGTCATTGCGCAAGTCGTGCTATTACATATAGAGCATTATAGTCAGGTGGCTTAGTAAAATTAATGTTACCGGGCGGATAAAAGCACCATATTAGGCATGAAAAACCCTTAGGGTCTAGTAATTAATATTAGCCCAGAAGCCCTGCGGAGTTTTTAAAAACAATATGCCTATTTTGCATAAATCGTAAATACCTGCCGTGTAACATATTTGTTCCAATGTTTGGGTATTTTTTTAAATTTTTTAATTTTTTGTTGTGGCGATTCTACTTACATCCTTACTTCAATAACATTTTCTAAAGCATGTAAAGTGACACAAACTAGTTTACAAACAAAAAAACGTAAAAAAAAAAAAAAATCTACTTCAAAAACTTTGAAAGAGGCTGATTTCAACCTCTTACCCTGGGCCAGCTTGACAATTCCTGTTATGATGATGAGCAGCAGTGTTAGCACTACGAGTCCCGTGCAGACGGCCTGGGCACGAGTCACCCATTTAACACTGTAGATATTCAGGAACGTTACCAACACTGTAACGGACAAAAACAAACCAGTATATGAAACAAATAACCCTAACCCTGATGCCAAACGCATCAGATTGCATAGTTTGTCAAAGTGACTAGGCTGCAGAGTGTCGCCAGAGCGATCAGGTCAGAAATCTTAAAGTCAAACCGCTTCAGAGTCTGCGGTCACCCAATGCAGCAGGATCCATCTCTGTCATTATTCAATGGGGATTAGCTCTCATAGTCTTAGACTGTGGTTAAATGCACTGGTGTTGACAGCTGAATGCATCAAAGTGCACCAGACTGTTTTTTCACCTGATGCACTGCGCTGTGTCTGGCAGGGTTAGGGTTGATGAAAACTTTGCACATACTCGGAACTCGTACTGAACTCGTGCATAATACTCAGATAATAATAACAATGGGGGAGGGGGGCTAATCATCCTTACTGGCAGCTGAATTGTTAAGAACGCGGCTTCAACACGGTCGAGTCCATGGCCACCGTACGACCCTATATCTGACCAAGGAGCACAACCCGAGATCGTTTTACTTACAATTATTATCCCTGTTTATCAGGAACGTGACCATTTCTGCAGCAACTCAAAATCAGCGCATTTTGGTCTCTGCCTTTTAAAGGTATCCATTTATACTCCTGGCTGGAGAGAGGCAATTGCAGTAAAATGTCTTGCTCAAGAACACAAGCGCAATGTTCCCGTCAGCATTCAAACCTATCTAGAAAACTACAGGGCCGATTCAGTCCAAATTCACATCCACAATTTGCATTTTAACAACTTTATCTAGGATGTGAATTTGGAGCATTTGGATTTTGGAAATCTTTTGTTGAAATCACATCCTGCTAATTAGGACCGTGTCCGCTTTGACTATCGACTTAGACTATCATAATGTAGTAAAACATCTATTCTTTATTGTTCACGCGAGTTACAACACAAACATCAATGTATCCGGAAGCGCCGTTGATTAAAACATTGTTATTTGCAGATAAAAATTAGAACTTTAATCGTGCGCGTCCAAAAAGACGTACAAACTGATGAGTTCATGCAAAATGAATACCGTTTTTCAAACCGATGCCGACTTTTTCCCATGATGCACTGCGGGTATAGCAGGATTTACGCCTCCAACGGCAGCTTCTAGGTATTGTGAGTCGCTCGAATTACCAATAGTGTATACGACCTTTAACAGTGAACAAAATTTACGCAACACAACACCTTACTGTACATTGTTAAGGATTTTTTTGTTTCACCACACTTACACAGACAAACGGCAGCCAACAGATACAAAGCTGAACCCGGGGGCGTACACATCTCCCCCGCCTGAAAGAACGGATACAACGCGTAGTTGGCGAACGCCGACGCCATGATCGCTAGCATAGTCGGGGCCCCGACTAGCGTCGTAACCCAGATATACAAGAATGCGGGTAGGGGACCAAACGCGGTGTAGATGTAAGCGTAGTCCCCACCAGATATGAGTATCATTGTTCCTGTAGTATAAAGACAATCACTCTTTTGTTTTCATTCATCATACATTCATTTTCATATTTTCAAAAATTTAAATTAGAAACTTAGTGAAAAAATATGAAATAAAATAATAATACACAAATGGAATACATTTTGTAGAAATGAAATCATATTCATAATGAAATTTTCGTTTTTTGTCATAAATGACATCTTTAACCAGTTCGCGCCGGGAATATTTTAACATAACCGAGCCGAGGGGCGGGATTATTTCTAACGAAACTCGATCCGAAGCGGGTTCAGGCCGATGGTACGGTACCGGGAAGCACACCCACGCATTTCTGGCCTTGCTCGCTGCTGACAGACATTTCCGAACTTGAACTTGGCGTGTTTATGCGTCATCCGTTTTGAATTTGGGGAAAACTTTGCGTTTATATACGTCATCCGGCGCGAACTGGTAAATACCTACAGTTTAAGGTTTAATTTAACCCTAACTCCCTAAGGTATGTACAAAATCATATTGATTTTGGAGGATTTGGGAAGGTTGCGGTTAAAGAAATGTTGATTTTGATGAATAAAGTAGAAATAAACCCTATTTTGTGTATATACCAAATGAAAGCTTACGTTGTGGGCTTTCAAACCAGTACATGTGACTATCCACGACAAAAGGTCTGTAAAGTCGCCAGATATTATTTTGAGAAAAGGACTATTAAAATATGTGAAAAACAATAAAAAAAACAAAGAATTTTCATATTCAGTGTTACTTGTTGTAGCTAACCATAAATACCAACTTTGTTTTGTAATAAAGCTTATTTCTTGTAGATTTTATTTCTCTAAATATCTAAAACCTTGCTTTTTCTAGAAAGTATCCTGAATCCGCTACAATCCACCAAGTTTAGTTTGCAAAAACTGCTGGTGTCCTGAGTCCATCAGACTCCACCAGTATGCATTCTGGAGATATCCTGAGTCCATCAATAATCCACCAGCAAAAAGTTGATGGACTCTGGCGGATTCAAGATACCTAGGTGGCATACCAAAAAATTGCAGTGTGTTTCTCCATATACAGGGTGTATCAGAAAAAATGATACTCTCGGAAAAATCATCATAAAATTAACATAGATTATAGTTCCGTAAATGTGGGCGTAAACCTTGGTAGAGGGGGTCATTCTGCTTCGAATGATACCAGTATCTTGGTTTACGCTTCACGCTCCAGTGAGCACGGATGCTTTGAAATTTGAAGAATTCAAGTGTTTTGCGCACGGGAATGCGAGGGTTAAAATTGGATTCGTCACATTGAATTAAAAGTTTAGACAGGGTTTTACCAGTGTGCCAAGGCGTTTTTTGAATAATTAACCCTATCACCCCCTACCCTCGGCACAAAATGATCTCTTTTATGAGTGGATCGTAACCAAAGGGTTAACACATGCAATTTAAGTGACACACATGACACACACCCACACGCACACAGCTTTACCTTACATACGTACTGTGGACATTCCTTTGAACCTTCAAGGAAGCCGATTCAGTTACGTTTGTTAACCCTTTGGTTACGATCCGCTCATAAAAGAGATCATTTTGTGCCGAGGGTAGGGGGTGATAGGGTTAATTATTCAAAAAACGCCTTGGCACACTGGTAAAACCCTGTCTAAACTTTTAATTCAATGTGACGAATCCAATTTTAACCCTCGCATTCCCGTGCGCAAAAGACTTGAATTCTTCAACATTCAAAGCATCCGTGCTCACTGGAGCGTGAAGCGTAAACCAAGATACTGGTATCATTCGAAGCAGAATGACCCCCTCTACCAAGGTTTACGCCCACATTTACGGAACTATAATCTATGTTAATTTTATGATGATTTTTCCGAGAGTATCATTTTTTCTGATACACCCTGTAGAGTCCATCACAGTCCATCACCTACATTTCTGAATCCTGAATCCATCAAACTCCTGCAGTAACGCTAGGCTTAAAATCCTCAATCCATCACACTCCTCCAGTTTGTTCAATATATGGAGGTATCCTGAATCCGCTTAAATCCTCCAAAACAGGAAATGGATTTTGATGGACTCAGGGTGGTTAGGGATGCCTACTTTACAGCCCTTTCGTCGAGGACGGCATAACTCAATTTCACTTTTTGTACATTTGCTTTCTTGGTTACCTAGTGGGCTATTGAAAAAATGCACTAACCTACTTAACCCTAACCCTGCCAGATCCTGCACAGTGCATCTGTGGTGACTGCTTGACCTTGCTGGACTCTGCACACAAGTCAATGTGACAAAGTATGCAATCTGTTGCGTCTGGCAGGGTTTCTAGCCAAAATACCCTGGAGGGTTAGGGTTAATGTACTTGTTAAAACTTAGATCAAATAATATCTTGCGGCTAGTAACATCTTCAGTTAACTAGCTTAGCGCAAGGCCTGTTAACAAGTTCGCGCCGAAGGACGTATGTATACACGCAAAGTTTTCCCCAGATTCAAAACGGATGACGCATAAACACGTCACGAGCAAGGCCAGAAATGTCTGTCAGCAGCGAGCAAGGCCGGTAATGCGTGGGTGTGCTTCCCGGTACCATCGGCTTGAACCCGCCTCGGCTCGGTGATGTTAAAATAATCCCGGCGCGCGAACTGGTTAACCCTAACCTAACGCTCGATCCTCAATCCTCCAAAATCCTTATTGCAGTTGGAGGATTTTTAAGAATTGAGGATGAATGGTATTTTTTTTAAATAAGGATTTTGGAGGATTGAGGCACAATGTTGTTTCAAGTGTGGGGGATTTTTGAGGATTGAGGCTGAATGGGGTTTTCCCAAAATGAGGATTTTGGAGGATTAAGGCTGAATGGGGTTTTCAAAAAATCATAATGAGGATTTTGGAGGATTGACTTTTTTCAATCCTCCAGAATCCTCATTGCAGTTTTGGAGGATTTTTGTATACAAAAAAATGAGGATTTTGGAGAATTGAGGCACATGATGTTGTTTTAAGTGTGGAGGATTTTTGAGGATTGATGCTAAATGGGGTTTTCAGAAAATGAGTTTTTTCAAAAAATAAGGATTTTGGAGGATTGAGGATGGTTCTTCTTCCATATAAAGTGCAAACTTCAACGATGTGAAGATCAACGCACTGCAGGATCACCACAAGAAGGTAGCTGTCGTGATCCTATTGAGCCAGGAACACCGGGGCAAACCCCTTCTCTTAGCGATAAGTGTTACTGGGTTCTTTTACGTGCATTATAATGATTATAATTATACAATACACAGGACCTACAGCTTTACGTCTCATCCGAAAGACGAAGCAATAGTGGTTTCAGTGCCTTGCTTAAGGACACAGGTGTCGAGGCCGAGATTCGAACTCACGCTCTGCGGAACAGAAAACCGGGTTCTTAACCGCTCGGCCACGACACTCCACACTCCACACTCCACACTCCCTTTTTGCTAGCAAAAAGGGCCTAGGGGGTTAGGGTTAATACCGTTGACCATTTCCCAACGTACCCAACTCGACGTAGCACAGGGAACCGATGATCGACAGCAGGCCGGCTACGGACCACACTAGCAGCGCCGCACCAACGGAGCCGCTACTCGCAAGCACAAACGAAGGCGTGATGAAAATCCCACTCCCCATCATAACTCCCACCACAATGGCCACGCCCACCAACGGCCCAATCTTCTTCTGGAGTTTGATGTCAGGCGAGGGCGCTATTTGCACGCGAGAATCGGATTCCTTCATGGCGAGCACGTCCCCGTCGTCTATAGCTGATTGGATATCTGGCTCTTCCATCCTTCGTTAGGCCCTACCCGTGAATAAATGGACTTCTAGAGAGGTACAACTTAGGACAATCAGTTCAATTACTGTATAGTAGGCCCTATCAAGAACGAAATTAGGCGCATTAGCGTAATATTTAACAGTGCTGGGATTTAAAGGTAGTATACACCATTTGCACATTTTATACATGTATCAAAAATATTTACTACCGAATTGTTAAGAAATATCTTACTTAATTGAAAGTAAATAATGATTTTAGGCATCCAGCAAAATGATTGCGCTAGATATCATGTTAATTATTCAAAAAAATATAATTTTATGAAGAAAAATTTGCGATCGCCGTTTGGCGATCGCGAAACAACTCAAATAACATAATAAGAATAACTGCTCGACGCCGGTTGAAAACAAATGCGGTTTATCGTGCTTTTCTCGGCATCCATGATTGTAAAACTTAGGAAAGGTCAGTTAAATGATATTTACTATGAAATACAACTCCCCAAATCTACCAATTTGTGAAAAATCAAGCAATTACCAATGGTGTATCCTACCTTTAAAGGGATCGTATACGTTTGGTAATTAGAACCCACTGTTTGTTTCAATCCTATATAGTTATAGATATTTACCATAAAACTAACCTGTAAAAATTTCATTTCAAAAGGTGGTAGCGATTTTGAGATATTGCCGAAAATCTGGAGCGGTTATGTCCACGCAGGAAGAATAATCTGCATTGGAATACACAATCTGAGAAACGTCACTGCAGTAATGCTTCTCAGATTCAAATTGTTGGGGATAAAAAGTGATATCTTTTCCCATAACCGCAGTATTTCGAAGTGAAAAGTTTCTAAAAATGCATTATACTATCCAAAGCTGCTGTACTTCTTAGTTACCAAGTAAGTTTTTATTGCCATTAATTTTTGGAGTAATTACCAAACGTATACGATCCATTTAAAACTAATTTTTTTTAATATTCGGTTTATTTCACTATTCGGTTTCGATTTAGAAAACCGAATATTCGAAACCAACCCCCCAAAAGTTTAGTCTCATTTTTGTGTGTCACAGGCTGAAGAAAATTATTATAACATCTTCCAATTTGCTCCATGGTCTCACGATACACTGACCTGTGACATCGCAGAGCCCCCCGTATAGTGGTACGGTCAGCATGCACTTTGGCCTGTGATGTCACAGGCATCCCACAATGCCAAATTTAAATGGCGAACAGCAGAAGTTCGGTTCAGTGTTTTAGTCGCAGGAAAACTGGCATTGAATTTCCTTGATTTGCAGGTCAAGAATTGATCGTGAGTAGTACCCCGAAAATCGTTAGGTCCAGCTTGGACACTCAAGTTATTTGGAAGGCTAATTAGACGATTTAGAGGTATTTGGATAACTATTTGTGTAGATTTTGGCGAAATTTTGAACCACATTTAACTTTAAGAGATTTTCATTTGTCAATATTCGTCTCGCTCGGCCTCTAGTACTTAGTAGCGCAAGATAATGCCCAAATGTTAAAAGACTTAAAGAGCGATAACTAGCAATGAGCAGTAACTCGGTCTAACCAGCGGTCATCCCCCAAGCCCAACCCAGTCATTAGGCCACGAGAATGAAAGTTATAGATTTGTGTCCGGACCTTTTTGAAAACACATGAGGCTTTTTTTCATTATTCATTATTCATTATTTCCTAACGACTGTTGTTTTACATATACAAGCAGTGGCGTAGCCCGAGTTTATACATATATGCACCCGTCCCATGTACTATGTAAACAGGTATTTACACAAACACGCACATGATTCTCAATATGGAATAAATACTGAGGAGGCGATTGAAAACAGCGCCGAACATTGATCAGTGATGAATCGTAACATTTCACATTTCGATCATGCCATCGATCAATATCAGTATATGCAATGTCAATAAACTTCTTTATTGTTTAGCCCTAATATTTCAACAATGACCCCGACGCCGCCACGAGATATATTGGCAAGATGATGATACTGCGTTCATAGCTGTTCATAGATCATCTTTCCGTTACTAATATTAGGGGCGATTTTGAACAGAATTTATGTAATCAAATAAAAAAAAATTAAAAAAAAATTTTTTTTTAAAATATTTTTCTAATAATGAAAAAATGTTAAATAATGAAAATTTATGTGCGGTAGCTTTTCAGGCATGCGGGCGGTGGACGCAAATCTATAACTTTCATTCTCGTGGCCTTATCACAGGGTTGGGAGATGACCGCTAGTATTAGTAGTAATGGACCTCGCCTTCGGCTCGGTCTATTACCAGCGGTCACCCCCCACCCGGTCATTATCACGCAGTAATTACCGCACAGTTATTACCTTTATTACAGTTATTACAGTTACTACCGGTGTGGTCAAATACTCAGGAGAAGTATCTTAAAAGGATTCAAATTCTTCAGAATCGTGCAGCTAGAATGGTTTTGGGATGTCAAATTAGAGATATGCATACTGAGGATTTATATAAGAAACTTGGCTGGATGACAGTTCGCCAACGCAATTTGTATTTCAATGCTAATTTAATGTACAACTGTGTTAATGGTTTAGGACCACAATATTTAACTACTAAGATTCAATCTCATATTGGTGTTCATACTCACAATACTCGTCACAATTCCCAAAATAATATTGCCTTCAACGTTGTCAACTCGGATTCCGGTAAATGAATGTTCCAATATTCAGGTGGTCAGATTTGGAATGATTTACCCCTTGTACTAAAACAGTCTCCATCCTTGATGACCTTCAAACTAAACCTAAAAAAACACATTTTAACTTAAATTTATCATATTATGTGTAGTCTGTTTGCTTCTGTCATGTATTTCTATTTGTTTGATTACATGCTTGGGCCTTGGAGACTGTTGTCTTTTTTTATTTTTGATGACTAATGCGGCACTTCCCGAGTTTGACTTGCATGTACTGTGTGGCTATATCTGCTACACAGTACATGGTACATGATTAGACCCAAGCATGTATCTGTATCTGCACTTTGTGCATCATTTTTACATTTTTTAAAAATGATTCAACCGGTTCAAACTCTTCACATGTTTGTATTCATTTTTAATTTATGTGTTTCTTAATCTATCAATTTTTAAATAGGCTCTAATATTTCAAATTATTTAAAATAATGTATTTATGAAATGGTATAGTGATCAGTAATTCTTATAATTAGAGGGCTCCTTTGGAAAGCAGTTTGTTAACTGAAAAGGACTACCCTCTTTAAAGATTACAATAAATAAATAAATAAATAATAATACTGTCTGACCGTCTTCGAATTTGCGGCCCAGGCCCAGGTACGCGGGTACAGCCGCCGCCCGGCGTTATTGCGGGAATGCTCTTATTCCTTCATGGTTTATCTTACCTGCTGCAAAACGCTAGTCTATATCAGTTCCACTAACCATACTCCTAGATTACCACATTGCCACTCCCAGCACAAAGTTTATTCACCTTGACCACAACAAAAGAAAGACACTTTTTGGGTAAGAAAAATAATTCGACTTTATGAAATAGCCGTGTTGAATAGACGGACAGAGTAATGCTTTGGAAGACGTCTGGGAACTCATCCTGACCTGTTACCGAAATAATAGAGGGCGCTACTCCTCAATAGTGGTAAGTTTACATGGCCCAATCCGGCCTGTCAATCACTACGCGCGCATTGACCAATAAGATTACGAGTTTTGTTCAGGCAACTTAGCAACGGTTGCTACAGGCGTGGTCCGCCATTAGCTCGGTCAAACTATCACATGTGGTTACAAACATGTACACAAACAAATGGCTTCGGTACGAAAAAGCAACGGATTTGTCAATCAAAATACGGCTGTATGGAGTTTTAAAAATTGTCAAAAATATGCATGAAATGGTCATGGAATATGTAAATAACACGCTGGTACTCGGATTACGACATCATATTTTCCCGTTAAATACCAAAACAAATCTCGAAAATGAGAACTACCGCGTTGAACTCGTGTGACGTGACCGGCGGGATTGTCAAGAAGATAAACATTGCAAGGTCAAGGACAGTGCAGTCTAAGGTAGGATAGGGGCCTATGTAGAGTTAATACTAGTAATGCCATGATGTATAGCAGTCTATTAATTAGGCTATGGTTTAATCCTTATAGCCGACTACAGCTATAGACTTGCGTTGTCGTAAGGGTGTGAAGAAAATTGTCCCATGGTACAATATACGCTTCCTTTTTATGTCTTTATTTACAGCTCAATCAAGTAGAATCAATTGCAGAAATGAGGTTTTGATGTACAGATGTAAGATGGAAGTAATGAAGTACGGAAGTACGGTATAATGAAGGAAGTACAGAAGGAAGTACGGAAGGAAGTACGGAAGGAAGTACGGAAGAAAGGTTTTGCTGAAAAACAACAAAATATAAGGGGAAATTATAAACTAATATAAATGGTAGAATTAAGTAAATTGGGTACACAAAAGGGAAATAAACAATTAGATATTAAACTAGTAATAATTAAACTATAAGATAATGGAGAAAAAATATGTACTTACTACGCTGGGGTTGTTGCCAAAATCGGGTATCTAACAGTGTGTAAAACTAACGGTGTGTAAAACTAACGGTATAAAAACAGGTGTGGTAGGTTTGGACACTAGCAACAGAATGGTGGGGAAATGGGCTAAAACTATGGTCAATGCACAGACAGTGTCCCAACAGGGTTAAATTATGGCACCTTAGGGAATGGTTTGCTCTGGAGTTGGGGGAGGTTGCTATGGGGACCGCCACCCAGGCCTGGCAGAGTTGGGCAAAACAAGGTCGTGCAGGGATCGGGGACTGTGGTCAAGGGATCTTACACTAAATTGTACATCTAAATTGTACATGTACAGTCGACTCCCGTTATAACGAACTCCGCGGGACCTCGTCAAAGTGTTCGTTATATCCGAATTTCGTATTATCCGACCCAATGATTTCTAACCCATTGTTAACTTTGTATAGACCCCGTACGTGTACGTGATGACCAAAACACACCTTTGCAATATGAACACAAATGAAATACAATTTACACGTAGTGTTGTTTGTGTAATAAAATGTTTAAAATACAACTTTGTTGTGAGAAGCAAAATGTTAAACGTAGGTGTAAAATAATACAAAAATTACGAAGGTTCTTGATGTTCGATTGCTGAGAATGAAGCCAACGTACTAAACAGATACGGAAGAGTGAATCAACTAACTGGATCAGTTGTTCCAACGTAAGTAGTCTCTCTTGCACAAATTGTGACGGAGAGACATTCTGTATTCTTCTTTGGTCTTCAGAGGGCAGAATTGTGACATTTTGAGATATCAAATGATAACAAAGACAACGACACGAAACACAAAAATAATAATGGCGATCCCCGCGTTGCAAAACTGTTAATTTGGAAGGCAAAATGCGTAAGCAAATCGCATTTTATACCCGACAAAAAGTGTTCAAAATTTTACAAAATTGTGTCATAAGAGTTGAGAGAAGTATACTTCAGGTTTTAAAGTCATTTTTAAATGATAAAAGTACCTTTGACTCGAATTGGACCAAAATAAAAAGGGGCCCTTAACGGCACCGTGATCACACAAATCGAGCAATGAACACACGCTGTACTGCAGTCCATGATCGATCCGATTGCCGAGGCCATTTTTCAAACCCCAGCTTGCAAACGCCGTTGCGGCTCCATCGCCTTTGACAATCTGCACAAACAACGCCAAAACGGAGATGAGTTTTTGGTTTGGAAAACGGCCGAGTTTTTAGACATCGCTAAAGCGCCCTCTTGTGACAGTAGCTTAACTTGATTGGATATTTTAACGTACGCAGCACAGGCCATTCAATTTTTAAAGACGGGGTTTATTCTAGTCAATTATCTAAGATCGCGGTTGGTTAAAGACGAAATATTGAAGGGATTATTTATGTTTTTATTTTCTGAGGGGTTACCACTTACCAGGGAGAGAGCTAAATGATTTTTTAGAGGGGAGATTGATTGGTGTTTTTTAGGGATAACGAAAACCTGTTTTGTTTTTTCCTGGTTCTTCTTGCGCGATCAGGCCAGCGCGATGTTCCCCTTCTTGCGCCCATTCTCGATCGCTTTCAATTCAATTCAATTCAATTTTATTGTCCAATTACTGGAAATTTGTTTCGTTTGCATGTGAATACAGAATTACAGATTATAAACAACAATAAGATACAAACGGATACATAATAATACAATTGGTCTTAACATGGATAACTTGGAAATACGATACAAATGTAGTACATAATTCAGATTAAATTCAATTCACAATTCAGATTAAATTCAATTCATCAGCTTGGGATCATTTAATTAATTAACACTATCTAAACCAAACCCTCCTCATTCAACAGCCTGATTGAGCTAGGAACGAATGAGTTGAGAAACCTAGTTGTTCTGCACCTCAGAGATCTCAGCCTAATTCCTGACCTTAAAACCACATAATTATTATTTAGGGGATGACGACTGTTATGGTATATCAATTTCGCCTTTTCGAGCACTCTGTTTTTACATATATATATTCGAGGTCAAATTCTTGCCCTACAATTTTTCCCGCTTGTCTAGCGATTCTTTTGAACATAGAGAGGTCTACTTTACGACATGCGGTGAACCATACAACACAGTCGTGTACTAGTATACTTTCTATGACAGACTTATAGAAAAGGTACATTATTGAACGATCTACATGAAAGGAATTAAGTTTACGAAGGAAATATAACCGTTGCTGCCCTTTCTTGTACAACTCCCTACAATTATCATCCCATTTCAACTTGTCGTTAATTACAGTGCCAAGGTATCTGTATGATTTCACTATCTCTATTTCCGCTCCGTTTATTTTCATTGGGGAGCTACTTGGATCTACGGGTCTTACTTTCCTAAAGTCAATTATCATTTCTTTTGTTTTCATAGTGTTGAATTCCAGGAAATTTTCATTGCACCACTCAGTAAACCAGTTTAGATAATCTTGGTATTCAGTCTCACTTCCTCTAATATTCCCCACAATAACAGTGTCGTCCGCGTATTTCAGGACTGAGACATTTTCGGAAGATGAGCGGCAATCGTTAGTATACAACACGAACAGGATGGCCGAGAGCACGCACCCTTGAGGGGACCCGATGTTGGTAACAATGGACTCGCTCATTGTGTTCTGCACGCGTACTTGCTGCGTTCGATTCTGCAAGAAGTCCGCGATCCAAAGTATGAGCGATGGCCTTACTCCAAGACGCTTCAACTTCTCAACAAGCACATGAGGGCGGATGGTATTGAATGCAGAAGAGAAGTCCACGAACAGTGCTCGCACGTACGATTTCGTCTCTTCGGTGTGCTTGTATAGCAGATGACTTAGATAAAGGGTAGCGTCTTGAACAGATTTGTTTTGTTGGTACGCGTACTGATGAGGATCAATCAGCTCCTTGATTGGCTGAAGAAGACTCTTCAGTATGATTCGCTCAAAGCACTTCATCGCGATTGGGGTAAGTGCCACAGGCCGGTAATCATTGAGCTCAGATGGGCGGGATTTCTTAGCCACTGGAATAATGGTGGATGACTTCCAACAAACAGGAACAACTTTCCTGTCGAGCGAAATTTGAAATAGCAAACGAAAGGGGATTGCTAGTTCCCTTGCACAATTTCGTAGAAGTTTTCCGCTGATATTGTCCGGACCCATAGCTTTCCTCGGATTAACTCGGCTGAAGTGAAGAAAGACATCATATTCCTCAACCCTCAGGGATTCATCCTGGGGGCGGAGTAACTCATCTTTCTGCGCTTCGATGACATCGATGAATTCGTTGGTATCGAATCGGCAGTAAAACGTATTAAGTTCATCAGCAAATTTTTTGGGGTCATCGATGTTTTCAAAAGCGTGGTCTTTCCGTTGTTTGTAATCAGTCATAGATTGTAAACACTGCCACGCCTCCCTGGGTTTGTTAGCTTGAAAGTGACTTTGCAGCTTCTCTTTATACTTTTGCTTAGCGTTAACTATCTCTTGTCTCATGTCCGCGTGAAGACTTGTTAACAATGCTTGGTCCCTAGCAACAAATGCTTCCCTCTTGGCTTTCACTATGGCTTTCAGTTGTGTCGTAATCCAGGGTTTATTATTCGGATAAATGCGCACAGTCTTACTCTGAACATGAAGATTTTGACAAAATACCACATAATCATTGATAGTGTCCGCGATCTCATTAACATCATCTGAGGTCTCGAAGAAAACATCCCAATCACTTATTTGAAAACATGTTTGTAGCTTTTCGATAGCTTCATTGTTCCACACTTGCACTATTTTCTTCACAGGTTTCTGAGTTTTTAGTTTTTGTCGGTATTTAGGTAGTAAATGCACTACATTGTGATCAGACAGGCCTATCCCTGGACGAATGAGGCATTTGTAGGCATTTTGAATTGAACAATAGCATCTGTCCAAAATGTTCTCCCCTCTTGTCGGCTTATCTATAGCTTGGCAATAATTAGGCAGGGAATTCTCTAAGCGGCAATGATTGAAGTCTCCAAGGATAATTTTGGGTGAATCCGGAGACAGGGCTTCCATCTCTCCAACTATGTCTTGTATGTGTTGAGTGGCTTGATTTCCATCGGCATCAGGGCAGCGTTCTCACCAGGATTTTTTCCAAGGGTGGGGGAAATCCATCGCCACAGCAGTTTTGAAATTAAGGAGTGGGGGGGTCCAAAAAGGAATTTATAAACCTTAGAATGGGAATAAATGACTATTTTTAAATAATCAAACAGAGAAAATCTGCATAAATATATTTAGGTGCAAATTATATCAAATTTACATCTAATTTTTATTAAGGTATAAAATAATATCAATTGGTAAAAACATTATTACAAATTTACTGAAAGATCTACCGCAGCGAAGCGAAACACGTGACAATGCATTCTGACGTAGGCACTAATGTACACACAGAAAATAACTTGTACACAGCGCTAGCGAGTCTAGTCGTAGTCTTGGTGCAAGACGTTGTTGTTCATTATCGCGCAACTATCGCGATTTAGCGCCCCTGCGCCTAACGACTATCAAACAATAGAGGGCGCTGTTGGGAAACTTCCAGATAACCACCACACATCGGCTCAGAACAGATTCGCGGCTTTCAGAATACGCCCTCTATCGGTGGAATAGTCGCGACGCGTTTAGTGTTGAGTGCATAGGCCATATGGTTTTATGGTTTTACTAACTCAACAAGAACGTCTTTCACCAAGACTAGTCTAGTCGCGGACGGCTGCATAGCAGCACACACATGATCACGCAAAGCTAGTACTGCATGCTATATGCACCGGCTGGCACGGCGCGGCGCACGACTCGCACGAGGTGAGTGTACTCGGTCCCAGCGCAGCGCGTCCCGCAGACCCGCACCGCGCCAAACCCAATGATAAGACCGATGGGGCCGAGCTGTGAGTGAGAACAATGTTGGATTGTACGATACGTCGAGTAAATTGGTATTTCGCATGGAAATAATCTGCCATTCAGCAGATTCTGCAAGTGCCGGGTGATAGTTAATAGCACACAAGTTATTTGTTGAAAAAAACAAGCAACAGAATAATATACACTCTTTATTTACACATTTTTTAAAACGTGGCGGGGAATTGTTAAGCCGTGGCGGGGACATTTTTAGTGTGGCGGGGACTGGCGGAGAAAGTTATAGCGTGGCGGGCTGAGCCCATTTTCGCAGCAAGCGTGGCGGGCCCGCCACGCCTTAGTATGCCTGGCGAGAACGCTGCATCAGGGGCAATATAAACTAGAAACAGGTGCACTTGGTTAAACTCGCGAGGTAGGTAGAATGGACGAAATGACACACAAAGCAATTCCACATCTTTGTTACAAATCGAATGTTTGACAGTGAAATTTGTACACCAGCGTTTATTGACATAAACACATATTCCTCCCCCTCGTCTCTTACTAGTGTGTTCATATGACCGATCTAATCGTGCGATATCGAATCCATCTATAGCAATGTTTTCATTGGTAATGTCTGGATTAAGCCAAGTTTCGGTCATGCAAATCATACCGGAATTCCGAAAATAGTTACAGTATCTTTTTAGAGCTCTGATTTCGTCGACTTTGTTGTGCAATGATCGGACATTACTGAGAGTTATTACCGGTAGAGGGGGTCTAAATCCTCTTTTTTCCAACCTGTTCCTAACTCCTCCGCGTTTTCCCCTTCTTCTCGGGCTAGGCACCTCCGCATTGTCCCGAGTCGGTGTCCAGTCGGGCAGATTGGTCGGTGCGACCCTGGACGCCGGTGCCGCGGCGAGGTCGTATAGGAATTGGCGGCCATATTGAATATTGGTATGCAGTTCAGGTGTCGCAAAAACATGAGTTTTACCGGGTAACAATGACAGAAATAGTATCAGAAAGTATATCCACATATTGAACGTAGTTTCCACACGCATGGTGATATCCACATATAGTCCCCAAAGAACACAGAACTCGAAAAATAGACATCAAAACGGGAGACGAAATGACAAGCAAACTGGTCGCTACTGTGCAGCGCCCTCTATGAAGACCTCCATCTTGAGCTTTGTAGCGACGGTCCTTTGGCAAGTCGCACATGGTTCGGGTGATTGGCCCTTGATCAGCGTTCTCGCCAGGCATACTAAGGCGTGGCGGGCCCGCCACGCTTGCTGCGAAAATGGGCTCAGCCCGCCACGCTATAACTTTCTCCGCCAGTCCCCGCCACACTAAAAATGTCCCCGCCACGGCTTAACAATTCCCCGCCACGTTTTAAAAAATGTGTAAATAAAGAGTGTATATTATTCTGTTGCTTGTTTTTTTCAACAAATAACTTGTGTGCTATTAACTATCACCCGGCACTTGCAGAATCTGCTGAATGGCAGATTATTTCCATGCGAAATACCAATTTACTCGACGTATCGTACAATCCAACATTGTTCTCACTCACAGCTCGGCCCCATCGGTCTTATCATTGGGTTTGGCGCGGTGCGGGTCTGCGGGACGCGCTGCGCTGGGACCGAGTACACTCACCTCGTGCGAGTCGTGCGCCGCGCCGTGCCAGCCGGTGCATATAGCATGCAGTACTAGCTTTGCGTGATCATGTGTGTGCTGCTATGCAGCCGTCCGCGACTAGACTAGTCTTGGTGAAAGACGTTCTTGTTGAGTTAGTAAAACCATAAAACCATATGGCCTATGCACTCAACACTAAACGCGTCGCGACTATTCCACCGATAGAGGGCGTATTCTGAAAGCCGCGAATCTGTTCTGAGCCGATGTGTGGTGGTTATCTGGAAGTTTCCCAACAGCGCCCTCTATTGTTTGATAGTCGTTAGGCGCAGGGGCGCTAAATCGCGATAGTTGCGCGATAATGAACAACAACGTCTTGCACCAAGACTACGACTAGACTCGCTAGCGCTGTGTACAAGTTATTTTCTGTGTGTACATTAGTGCCTACGTCAGAATGCATTGTCACGTGTTTCGCTTCGCTGCGGTAGATCTTTCAGTAAATTTGTAATAATGTTTTTACCAATTGATATTATTTTATACCTTAATAAAAATTAGATGTAAATTTGATATAATTTGCACCTAAATATATTTATGCAGATTTTCTCTGTTTGATTATTTAAAAATAGTCATTTATTCCCATTCTAAGGTTTATAAATTCCTTTTTGGACCCCCCCACTCCTTAATTTCAAAACTGCTGTGGCGATGGATTTCCCCCACCCTTGGAAAAAATCCTGGTGAGAACGCTGCCCTTGATACCAGCACTCTTTTAAAACGGGCCTTTGTTGCTAACCGCAACGGCCGATTAACGACTGTGCAAACAATTAGCACCATCTCTCTCAATAGGTTTTTCCATCGGCAAGATGAATTAATTGACATGACAAACATCAATTGATGACTAATACTGCTTTCAATTTCGATCTGAATGAAAAGCCATGGGCCAGGATTTGTAAGCTTTCGTTATAAATGGATCAACAACAATGCTTGTTTATTCACGGGGTTAACAAAACCTTTCGTTGTAACCGGAATTTCGTTCAATCCGTTTTCGTTATAAGCGAATATTTCCCCCATAGAAACGTGCACAGTTTTGCCGGGACCAAGGATAATTTTCGTAATAACCGGAATTTCGTTATATCCGTTTTCGTACTAACGGGAGTCGACTGAAGCTAGATAATGAGGATAACATAATTTCTAAACCTAGAGATGATTAAATGGTATTAATTAAAGACAAAATAATAAGAAAAGGTAAATAATACACAACGTCCGCTACACCGACCCCGATGACATATCTGATTGTGTCATCCACGAAAGTCAAGGACAGTTGTGCTCTAAATCTCCCTATAAAATACTAAGCAGATTTAAGATGAAGAAGACTAGTTCCTAAATGTAAGGAAACTTTAAAAGCTGATTAGCTTCCACTAGTAACTAAGTGTTATCATTATCGTCCTCATCCTGGCCGGTATCAGTCGTCGCAGTTGGTGGTGTCAACTCGGCTTCAAGAAGACAGATCTTGTCAGTCGGTCTAACATACACTCCGGCTTGGGTTTTGACACGCACGGAGCGGACATATATCCATCTTTTCCTGGGTGCGTGGCCACAATAAGACCCAAAGGCCATTTGCTGCGTGGGGTGCTCTCGTGACGGATCAAAACAAGGTCTCCAATCAGAAGATTTCTCTGCGGGTGTAGCCATTTCTGGCGGTGCTGCAGTGATGGGAGGTATTCCTTCAACCATCGGGTCCAGAATACATCAGCGAGGTACTGGACCTGGCGCCAGCGTCTCTTATAGAGATCCTTGGTATCGAAGTTTCCAGGTGGTAGGGTCTGACCAGATCGAAGGAGTAACAGGTGGTTGGGTGTGAGAGGTGAGGCATCTATAGGATCGGACATTGGTGTGGTGTTGGTATTGGTCGCGTATACCAGTGGTTCTTTCTTAACCTCAGCCTCTTCTTGCAGCTGAAGGGACTTGAGGTCTGGTTGAACTGGCCAAGCATCTTCCTCTTTCAGTAGAAAGGCTGGACCATTCAACCAGCGTTCACAGTCGATAAGTTGTTGTGCTGCCATTCCCCTTGATACGTCATCTGCTGGATTTGAGGCAGAATCAACATGTCTCCACTGGTTTGGAGAGGATTGATCTTGGATCATGGCGATTCGATTGGCGACATAGGTCTGAAACTGCTTATCTTCATTGCTAAGGTATTGGAGGACAATCATGCTATCAGACCAGAAGATAGAATCTGCAAATTGTAATTGCATATGGAGTTTGATCATTCTGTCAAGCTTCACAGACACGACTGCCGCGGCCAGCTCCAGTCTAGGTATAGTAGCTGTCTTAAGCGGCGCAAGTTTAGCTTTAGCCATCACGAATGAGCAATGATTTCGACCGTAGGTGTCAGTAAGACGTAGGTAGCTGACGGCACCGTAACCTCGTTCGGACGCATCTGCGAAATGATGTAACTGTGCCTTGACAATGGCTTCACTGTGGACAGGTTTAACACATCTTGGTACCTTCATTTCTTCTATCAACGGCAGATCTGTTAACCACCGTTTCCACTGCTCGAGAATGGTGCTGGGAATAGGGTCATCCCACCCTATCTTAAGGCGGCAGAGTGTCTGGAAGATCATCTTTGCCTTTAGGACGAAGGGGCTGACAAATCCAAGTGGGTCGTATATTGAGCTTGTGACGCTCAGCAATCCTCTTCTGGTATCGGGTTTCTCTTTTAGGTTGGTGTCAAATCCAAAGGTGTCAGTCTCGATCTTCCAAAGTACTCCCAATGCTCGCTCGGAAGGAAGTAGTTCCTTATCTAGGTCCATAGACATGACAGCCTTTGCACACTCGGCCTGGGGTAGTGACTTCAACACGGTGCGAGAGTTACTTAACCACTTGGTCAGTCGGAATCCTCCACGGGCTAGCAACTCACGTAACTGACTGACTAGTCGGGTGGCTTCATCTTCGGAAGAAACAGATTTGAGGCAGTCGTCATCATAGAAGTTTTGATCTATGGTCTTAATGGTGGCGGTGTCGTACAACTCATGGTAATCTTGTGCTACACGCTTCAAGGTGAAGTTAGCACAGCTTGGACTCCAAACTCCTCCGAACAAGTGAGCTGTCATCCGGTACATCAGTGGTTGGGACTCGATATCGTCTCCCTTCCACCAAAGGAAACGAAGGGCGTCTCGGTCAGCCATGGACACACGAACCTGATGAAACATGCCTTCAATGTCGGCCATGAGAGCTATGCGTTCTTGTCGGAAACGTAGAAGAACTCCGATCAGCTTGTTTGTCAGGTCAGGTCCTTGATAGACGGTGTCATTAAGTGAGGTACCTTGGTACCGGGCGGCGCAGTCATATACAATGCGAAACTTGTCTGGTTTACGCGGGTTGATCACAGGATGATGTGGGAGGTACCAGACACAGCCATCTCTTCGATCAATGTCCTCAGCAGGAACTGGCTCTGCATATCCCTTCTGAAGAAGATCATGTATGCCGCTGGTGTACTTCTCCTTGAGTGAGGGGTCCTTGGAAATACGCTTACCCAACAATTTAAGTCGGTGTTCTGCCATCAACCTGTCATTAGGCAAATGTGGTGGTCTTTCCTTGAATGGAATGTCCATGGTGTAGTTTACTCCGTCACGGTGCAGTGAGTTCTCCCAAATTGAAAGAACTTTCTTTTGGTTGACAGACATCGTCTCGTTGTCACTGCCCACAGTTTGCACGTCATCAATCCTCCAAAATCTTTCAACCTGGCGCTGAAGATCCATGTCTGGTTTAACAAAGTAGGAGGATGAAGACTTGGGCCTCTTCTGGTGTGTTACTGGACCATTTAGGGTCCATCCCAAAGCGGTCTTGGTAGCATAAGGTTCGCCTTTTGAGCCAGCGCGAACCTCCCTAGGTATCATTATGTCTGGGACGTCTTGTCCAATAAGAAGGTGTACATCGTCAATGTCGACATCTGGTATCGGTAAATCACTGAGGTGTGGCCAGACACTCGAGTCTCCCTGCACTGCAAGACTGTTGAGGCCAATGTTCAGCTGGGGCCTTGTAAGAACACCTGGCAACGAAAAAAGGTGAGTGTCGTCAAGGTCAGCCACTTCGAGGTGGACAACATTGGTGCATACTTGGACCTCTTTCTGGTCGAGTGTGGTAAGACGGATGGTATCCTCCTTCCCACAGACACCTAGGCGGCGCGTCAGGTCTTCAGAGCAGAAGCTCTGCGTTGAACCGGTATCTAGCAGGGCGTATGTTTTCACAAAGTGATGTTCTCCTTGACTCCTGACCTTGACAGGAACGATGGGTAATGCGACCTTTCCAGGGCCGACCCCGGTGGAATTACAGACGACCGTGGGATTATCTGCGGGTTGTACCTGGGATGAGCTTGAAGACCTACTCGTCATAGATTGGCCAAAGTCGGCAGCAGTCCCTGTGGACGAGAAGTTGTTCTGTGGGCGCGGTAGGTGCAGGTACTTGTTGTGTTTTTTGCCGCATCCTTGGATTGAGCACACATAGGGTCGTGGGCAGTCCTTACCCAAGTGTCCTGGCTTGTAGCAGTTTACACACAGTTTCTTGCTCTGCACAAAGGTCAGCCGATCCTTAACTCTGAGCGTCTTAAATGCATCACATTGGTTAAGGTGATGGGATTGTCCGCAACTGGGGCAGGGGTCATAAGGTGATGATGAGGCTGGCCTTGTTCTGGGTTTGACGTAAGCATTTGTTGCCGCAGATGTGGTTTGGACGCCAAAATTCGTCCGTTGGCCACTCGTCTTGTTGAACTTTGGCTTGGTGTCTCCTTTGGCTGATCCCCTCTGGGTGATTTTGCCAAAGACTGGGTCTCGAACCTCCTCGGCCGCCCTTGTAACAAACTGCATGACGTCATCAATATTTGGGGGTCTTGATTTGGTAATCTTTATGTTGTGTACCTCTCGTAGCCATCTGGCTCTCAGGTGGTATGGTAGCTTGTCAACAATAAGAAGTAGACTGGTTCTGTTGTTCAATTCATTGAGGTACCCCATGGTGTCAAGGGTCTCGCGACAGCATCTTAAATCGTCGGCGAGATCTTGCAGAGATTCGTTGTCTGTGACATTGGGCCTCGTTGTGACCTTGTCAATCCATGCTTGTGATATAGTGTGCTCATCGCCATATCTCTCCTTGAGAAGTTGGAGTGCGAGGGCATAGCCCTCTGTAGGTTCTTTCACGGTGCAGCACTGGAGAAGTTTCCTTGCTCTACCGGTGCAGTACTGGAGCAGGCGCGTCAATTTAGCACCGTCGCTTACCGTCTCCCTCGCAACAGTGTTCTGGAACGCTCGAAAGAATGTCCAGTATCTGAGGGGGTCGCCATCAAACGTTGTGAGCTCCGCCTTAGGAAGTTGAAATGCGTCCACCAGGGATTGTTGATGAACGCGCGTGTCACTGATCAGTTTGTGTAGTAGATTTCCCATGTCAGGTTGGTATGATGTAGCAGCAGCGGGTGTGGGAATGGAAAACGGTGTTGGCGTATAGCTGGGCTGTGCAGACTGGTATGGGGTGTGTACATATTCCAGAGGGCGCTTCGGTGTAGGTTGAAGTGTAGGGTTTGGTTTGAAGCACACGTCTGAAGTTGTGTTCTCAGCCTCAGCATACGTCTGGGCCACGGCATCGGCTCTGGCGTATTTAACCTTCAGCTCGATTTCGCGTTTTCGTTGTTGTAATTGGAGCTGACGCTTTTTGATCTCCATTTGAACTTGGACCTCACGCCGTTGGATCTCCATTTGAACTTGAAGAGTTTCAAGTTCAAGGGCATTTTGCTCATCCAGGGCCTTGGCCTCTGCCGCAAGTGCAGCTCTTTCTGCTCTGGCTCTTACGTGGGCACTCGAGGTCGACGACCTCACTGATGAAGTAATTGATCCGGCACGTGAGGGTTGGTGTGATCGGTAACTGTGCTGGCTTGCAGAGTCACCGACGTTTATTTCATCTTGAGTAAATTCATCCTGTCCTTCTGGGGGATCTCCATCACCGCCGTTCTCATTATTGTTATTCATAACGAAAAGGTCTCATAGGATTCAAGTTCAACCGTACAAAACTAATATAGCCGACTACAGCTATAGACTTGCGTTGTCGTAAGGGTGTGAAGAAAATTGTCCCGTGGTACAATATACGCTTCCTTTTTATGTCTTTATTTACAGCTCAATCAAGTAGAATCAATTGCAGAAATGAGGTTTTGATGTACAGATGTAAGATGGAAGTAATGAAGTACGGAAGTACGGTATAATGAAGGAAGTACGGAAGGAAGTACGGAAGGAAGTACGGAAGGAAGTACGGAAGGAAGGTTTTGCTGAAAAACAACAAAATATAAGGGGAAATTATAAACTAATATAAATGGTAGAATTAAGTAAATTGGGTACACAAAAGGGAAATAAACAATTAGATATTAAACTAGTAATAATTAAACTATAAGATAATGGAGAAAAAATATGTACTTACTACGCTGGGGTTGTTGCCAAAATCGGGTATCTAACAGTGTGTAAAACTAACGGTGTGTAAAACTAACGGTATAAAAACAGGTGTGGTAGGTTTGGACACTAGCAACAGAATGGTGGGAAAATGGGCTAAAACTATGGTCAATGCACAGACAGTGTCCCAACAGGGTTAAATTATGGCACCTTAGGGAATGGTTTGCTCTGGAGTTGGGGGAGGTTGCTATGGGGACCGCCACCCAGGCCTGGCAGAGTTGGGCAAAACAAGGTCGTGCAGGGATCGGGGACTGTGGTCAAGGGATCTTACACTAAATTGTACATCTAAATTGTACATGTATATGTCTAAGCTAGATAATGAGGATAACATAATTTCTAAACCTAGAGATGATTAAATGGTATTAATTAAAGACAAAATAATAAGAAAAGGTAAATAATACACAACGTCCGCTACAATCCTGTTGTGACAAAATACGCGATTTATTCCAGTACCGCCAGTGACTTGCCAAGCAACACTTACATGTCCACCGTCCATATAAATTGACATGCATGCATGCTTCATTTCCCCCAACTGCAACTTAACCATCCTCCATGTACTGTTCATACCGTTCCTTAAAATAATGGTCATCCTTGGACAGGAGAAGCCATTCCAACTTGAATTTGGACGAAATTCACGTTAAATAAATAAATAGGTCGAACATTTGGGAAAAATCAATACAAAAAAATGATTGTTTTTTCAAAAATAGGTAATATTTGTCCAAATCTTTGCAATTTTAGCTTTGTTTTTATTGATTGGTGTTCCTCCTGCATCAGAGATGATATTTAAGACGTTTTTAGAGAAATCTATTTTTGGCCATATTTTGATCAAAAAGGAGGGTTAACCCCTTGTATTTTTTTCAAATTTTGTCCCAAAATTATATTCTTTTAAACTCTTTCAGAAGATGCCTACAGGACAGGGGAAGCCATTCCAACTTGAATTTGGACGAAATTCACGTTAAATAAATAAATAGGTCGAAAATTTGGGAGAAAATCAATACAAAAAATGATTGTTTTTTTCAAAAATAGGTAATATTTGTCCAAATCTTTGCAATTTTAGCTTTGTTTTTATTGATTGGTGTTCCTCCTGCATCAGAGATGATATTTAAGATGTTTTGAGAGAAATCAATTTTTAGGCATACTTTGATCAAAAAGGTGGGTCAACCCCTTGTATTTTTTTCAAATTTTGTCCCAAAATATTCTTTTAAACTCTTTCAGAAGATGCCTACAGGACAGGAGAAGCCATTCCAACTTGAATTTGGACGAAATTCACGTTAAATAAATAAATAGGTCGAAAATTTGGGAAAAAATCAATACAAAAAAATGATTGTTTATACTTGGAAGCAATTAAAATGTGGAACAAACATATCTTGGTTCTTTGCTGCAGCCAAAAGCAGCTCTTTATTTGACCAAAAACTTCTTCAAACAAATTCAAAAATATATATATATGATGAAGGTTCATCTCAGTGACCCCACCATGGTATAGCTGCGAGCGGCTCACCAGCGTGATGCTCGACTTTTACTTGGACCGACAGGGTTTCTTTTTTGGGTTCATCTCAGTGACCCCACTATGGTATACATGCGGGCTACTCACCAGCGTGCCTTGCCCGACTTTTAAATGGACCGACAGGGTCTCTTTTTTGGGTTCATCTCAGTGACCCCACTTGGACCGACAGGGTCTCTTTTTTGGGTTCATCTCAGTGACCCCACTTGGACCGACAGGGTTTCTTTTTGGGGTTCATCTCAGTGACCCCACTTGGACCGACAGGGTCTCTTTTTTGGGTTCATCTCAGTGACCCCACTTGGACCGACAGGGTCTCTTTTTGGGTTCATCTCAGTGACCCCACTTGGACCGACAGGGTCTCTTTTTGGGTTCATCTCAGTGACCCCACTTGGACCGACAGGGTCTCTTTTTGGGTTCATCTCAGTGACCCCACTTGGACCGACAGGGTCTCTTTTTTGGGTTCATCTCAGTGACCCCACTTGGACCGACAGGGTCTCTTTTTAAATTTAACTGTTATGATTTAACTTCAATGTGATCTTAACACAGATGTGCTGTTCAATCGTGGTACGGCTGGATCGAACAATATAATCTCTCGGGGAACAGCAGGAGAGATTGCAAGTCTGTGTAATTTAATATACATACTACCTTTGACTACAACAGTTTTACAAAAACAAACTATACTGGCTGTCTGAATCCCGCAATTGAGGCCCGAAATTTTGGTTTAGGCAGACAGCCACTCAGGCCTTTTAAGGCGGAATGAAGGGGAGGAGGTGGGATAACAAAAATTTAAGAAGTTTTGGTCAACAATTTTTTCTGAGTTGCTGATAGCTGCAACCAAATTGGCGGCCCGAATGCCTCGTGTTCTGGGTTAAATACCCAAACTCTTCGGACTGTCTTTTCTTCTCATTGGTCAAGGTAGGATATCTTAAGTTCTCCATTGGTCAATCTTACCTATTAATTTGCATATCTACCAGATATAACCTTATATGGTAAGGAATTTATTTCCCCCCTTTTTCTTGCGCAACTTTCTAAACGACCAAGCCACGTTTCTTAAAAGTTAAATATATGGAGTTTAGGCTTTATGTGCCCCAAGTATAACGTATTTTATCTTTTATGGATAAAATTAATTATACTTGGAAGCAATTAAAATGTGGAACAAACATATCTTGGTTCTTTGCTGCAGCCAAAAGCAGCTCTTTATTTGACCAAAAACTTCTTCAAACAAATTCAAAAATATATATATATGATGAAGGTTCATCTCAGTGACCCCACCATGGTATAGCTGCGAGCGGCTCACCAGCGTGATGCTCGACTTTTACTTGGACCGACAGGGTCTCTTTTTTGGGTTCATCTCAGTGACCCCACTATGGTATACATGCGGGCTACTCACCAGCGTGCCTTGCCCGACTTTTAAATGGACCGACAGGGTCTCTTTTTTGGGTTCATCTCAGTGACCCCACTTGGACCGACAGGGTCTCTTTTTTGGGTTCATCTCAGTGACCCCACTTGGACCGACAGGGTCACTTTTTGGGGGTTCATCTCAGTGACCCCACTTGGACCGACAGGGTCTCTTTTTTGGGTTCATCTCAGTGACCCCACTTGGACCGACAGGGTCTCTTTTTGGGTTCATCTCAGTGACCCCACTTGGACCGACAGGGTCTCTTTTTGGGTTCATCTCAGTGACCCCACTTGGACCGACAGGGTCTCTTTTTGGGTTCATCTCAGTGACCCCACTTGGACCGACAGGGTATCTTTTTTGGGTTCATCTCAGTGACCCCACTTGGACCGACAGGGTCTCTTTTTAAATTTAACTGTTATGATTTAACTTCAATGTGATCTTAACACAGATGTGCTGTTCAATCGTGGTACGGCTGGATCGAACAATATAATCTCTCGGGGAACAGCAGGAGAGATTGCAAGTCTGTGTAATTTAATATACATACTACCTTTGACTACAACAGTTTTACAAAAACAAACTATACTGGCTGTCTGAATCCCGCAATTTAGGCCAAACGCATAGCGTCCCAAGGGAAAGACAGCCCCCAAAACATCACACAATACTCTATATTTAGTAGATGTGCGATTTCGCTAGTTCGGAACATAATTATGTACATTATAAAGGCCGAAATGGCTTGGCACAGGTTATCACGGAATATGCGATTGCCCACAGGTGACAAATGTATAGCATCAAACCTATAACAACGCGGCCTCAGTCCACGTGGATGGTGTAAATTACTAACCCCCAGCCAACTACCTTGAGACCGCGCCCATCGATTGAGCGTGCGCCGCTTCTTTGCCATCCCGCTTTGCGACCGAGCCCCCAATAGTACAGACGAAAATCTGACCATATCAATGTGGTATGCGGGAATTGCTCGGCACATGTGCGCATTGATAGGACTAGTCGTTGGCTGAAAGAACATTCGTCGACCTTCACCAGGTCGTTAGTTCCCAGATGAATAACTGTCAACAGCTGTGGTAAATCACTATAGGTGGGCGCCGCTTATACCACGCCACATCACTTTCATTGGAAGATTTAAAGGACCTTCGGCCCCAAGCACAATGGAATCCCCCACTATCTATACTAGACCTATTAGGTAAATGACAGCAAATAACTGGGACTAAGATAAACGTTCAACTGGGATTAATCCAGTGTTCCAAACGCCTGGCCAGGGAGAAATGGGCAGCGGACAGATATATGTATTGACCGCGTTCGAGCGCCAGCGACCCATAGCACGAATGTTTGTTTGAGGGACCCCCATTTGATATGCCGCCGAGGCCGCCCGTATGCGCAAGGAATGACCTTTAATGTGGTCATCCGGTATGTTATTAATTAAATGCCAGTGCTTTCTTCAATACCCCGTTAAACTGATAGCGAGTAAGGGGGGGGGGGGGGGGGTACAGTTAAAATGACAAAAATATGAACCTGCATAATTGGGGCGTACCCGAGCATATGTGAGCAGTGCTGATACGGGACAGAGGAAAACATTATCGGACGGCTTTAGACATACGGTTTGCGGTTCAGCATGTTGATTATTCTTACTTTGCTTGAATGAAATGGTAACATGACATTCGGGTATCGCGGTAAGAAAATTTTTCATCCAACTCGGTAATCACTGAAGGTTGAGTGTGAAACCGAGGATTGTAATTTGGAAACTAGAAAAATCTTTAGTTGGGTCAGGCCAACCTTGTAACCTGTGTTTATACCCAACTGCTGACACGTAAGTCGGCAATTTCATTGTGCACCCCCGGCACATGCACGGCCTTAAACACAATATTATACCTAAGACATTATTATTATTATTATTATTATTATAATTTTCTGGTAATGAAACCAAGGATCCTTCAAAAGTGCTCAAGGCACTGTAGCTCGTAAGCCAGAAGAAACCCGTAGAAAGAGGCTGTGTCAGCCAGGAACACCGGGGCAAACCCCTTCTCTTAGCGATAAGTATTCTGGGTTCTTTTACGTGCATTATACAATGTTATAATGGGAAAGATATATACACACATTATAAATTATACAACACACGGGACCTACAACTTTACGTCCCATCCGAAGGACGAAGCAATAGTGGTTTAATTGCCTTGCTTAAGGACAAGTAGGCGCACCAGATGCATTATTGTTGGGCAGAGAGATGTTTGCTTGTTTATAATATGGACAACAGCCATGTTGTCAATGTTAAACCGCAGTTTTTGGTTTTTGAAACTCGACGCCCAGTTGCAAGGATAGCAACAACTATGGGAAATAGTTCAAGGAATGCAATGGATGGCGGGTTCGTTAATAAATCATCCGACGTCCATTGACTGTCAAAATACACCCCAAAACCTATGCTACCGGACGCGTCCGTGTACAAAGCAAGTGTTTCATTATCTACCCAGTGCCTACTTGAAAATGCCGATACGCCATTAAAATGCACAAGAAATTATAACCACATGAGTAAATCAAGTCGCGCCCCTTGTGAGATCCAAGCCTTTAGTGAGGTTGGAGTAAACGCCGCAAAAAGGCACGACCCAGGGGGAATAGCCCTGCACGATAATTTGAGTGAACCCAAGAGGGACTGCATCGACACAAGCGTGGCCTTTGTCTTACTCAAGAAAGCATGAAGTTGACCACATGTTTTGGTAACTTTCTCCTGTGGGACTTTAACTTGGGCGCGAACAGTATCGATTTCCAAGCCTAGATAGTGAACCGTTTGCACTGGCCTTTCAGTTTTCTCGTGCGCTAAGGGGACGTTTAGCTTGGTACACATAGTTCGGAAAAACATCGAATAACTCTGCACACGAGGAGGCCGAGTTGCCCACGAACAAAAATAAAATCATCGAGATAGTGAGTGACTAAAGATACACCCGTCATACGCTTAACTTGACATTCAAAAATTGAACTAAACTTCTCGAAAAGCGAACAAGAAATGGCACAGCCCATTGGCATACATTTGTCAAAGTAAAATGGTTGTCGAAGAAAAACCCCAGCAATTCATAATCAGCAGGTGAAACTGGCAACAAACGAAATGCAGACTTAATGTCGCTTTCGCTAACCAAGCCGATTCCCCTACGGTCATAACCAAATCCACAGCCTCGTCAAACGAGGCATAGTGAACACACAATGTTCCCTGTCAATAAATTCATTGATTGAGTTACCGGCAGGGTAAGACAGGTGATAAATGAGTCGAAAGGTATTAGGCATACTCTTGGGGACCAGACCTATGGGGGAACATTGTAGATTAGAAGAGGGGCGGTTTTGATAGGGGCCTGCAATCCTGCCTAAACTGATTTCCTTGGCAAGTTATTCTTTGACTACCATTGGGCGTTATGACGCCGTAGCTAAACAATTTGAATCACGGGGCATACGGGGACCTTCATAACCCAACGAAAAACCATATTTAAAGCCATTACTTAACATGCGACAATCATCTACAATTGGGTATTTTGTCAGCCAATTATCTAACACTGTTTGGTTAATGAGCGTGGGGGTAACAAATAGGCCGTATGGTGTAACTGAAAAGATGCCTAGAAAATGAGTTTCGTTTCGACCCCCATATGGGTCTACTTTTCGAAGGCATATCTAGTTTCTAGTACTACTATTTAAAATACTATGCTAAAAGTTCTCCAAACAATATCCAGTCGAACTGGAGTTATTCACTTTCAAAATGTAATGGGGCGAAACTAGCATGGGGCGAATTGGTTTTTCTCGCCTAGTGTTTATAACAATTATGCTCCAAAGGCACCTCGCCCCATACTTTTTGTCCCCACCTAATGTATATTGACTCAAACCAACTTGCCCCGCATAACACATGTACATCATCGGTTTTTTGTGACAAATATAACTTTTTACCCCTGTGTTATGTGTACAAGTAAATCACTCCCTTTGGCTTGATAGGTGCCCAGATTGATCTATTGAAATACGTTAAAGTGAACAAAACAACTCATTTTTATCACGGAGTTAACTTCGACACGCGACGATTGTGACATGGGCGACGCCATGATTGTTTTGATTCGCAATGATACAATGGCCTATGACCTGAGTTGTGATTGGAGAATTCGGATCACGTGGTACCAGAGCGCATGTATTTCAAACTAATGTGACACGCTAGCGTAATGCGACCATGAACAAATGCCCCGTCGCTGTTGATCATTTAGTGCGGATTTGCCCCCTTCTATCCCGAAGGTTAATTGGACTGATCTGTCCGCGAAAGTATCTATGTACTCCCCCTGACCGAATTTTGTTTTTCGTGGATTGCGAGACATGAAACCCTAACGCTGCACACGACTTTTCTATTTGAAATAATGGTACTGGGCGGACATCTGCCCTTAACTGAATTGCACTGATTGGAATGGCAGTATGAGAATCATTAACATTGTACTCACCCCCACCCCTTACTCCGCTAGTGCTATACTACTACTAGGACCCGCGAACGGATCAGTGTTATTGTTCATGTTGTTGTCATGGTGTAGAAGTTCATTTAGCGAGGCGGATGCATATCCACGACGGAGGTTGACGGCTGGGTCTCTGGGTGCAGAACATGATCCAGATCTGAGACCGAGCTTATGTTCCCCGCGTCCGCTGCCTCTCATAGACGGCTCCTGGTGCAGGGCAGGCACAGCTGCCCTGTGTCCCCTGCCTCTCACAGCGGGCGGCTCCTGGTGTGGGGGAGGCCGACACAGCAGCCCCCCGTCCTCTGGCCCTTACAGACGGTTGGCGCTTCCTGGACTTCATTGGCGGGGGCACTCCGTCGTCAACTGTATGTGGCCGAGCTGTGCGACCGGGTCGGCGGCTAGCTACGGCGTTCTTTTGGTACGGCATGTCCGAAGGGGTGGCGAACAAATCTTCCACAAAACGCTAGTTACGGCGGAAGTTGTCGTGTTAGACGTATACAAGGAGTTGTCTGATTATAGACAAGTGTTTCGTCCACAAGTGGTTTCGTCCGGGTGACCCCAGTCCAGTTGACAGGGCCTCGAAGCGTTGGAGGAGTTGGAAGTGCAGATAATAACAAAAATTTAAGAAGTTTTGGTCAACAATTTTTTCTGAGTTGCTAATAGCTGCAACCAAATTGGCGGCCCGAATGCCTCGTGTTCTGGGTTAAATACCCAAACTCTTCGGACTGTCTTTTCTTCTCATTGGTCAAGGTAGGATATCTTAAGTTCTCCATTGGTCAATCTTACCTATTAATTTGCATATCTACCAGATATAACCTTATATGGTAAGGAATTTATTTCCCCCCTTTTTCTTGCGCAACTTTCTAAACGACCAAGCCACGTTTCTTAAAAGTTAAATATATGGAGTTTAGGCTTTATGTGCCCCAAGTATAACGTATTTTATCTTTTATGGATAAAATTAATTTTTCAAAAATAGGTAATATTTGTCCAAATCTTTGCAATTTTAGCTTTGTTTTTATTGATTGGTGTTCCTCCTGCATCAGAGATGATATTTAAGACGTTTTTAGAGAAATCTATTTTTGGCCATATTTTGATCAAAAAGGTGGGTTAACCCCTTGTATTTTTTTCAAATTTTGTCCCAAAATTATATTCTTTTAAACTCTTTCAGAAGATGCCTACAGGACAGGGGAAGCCATTCCAACTTGAATTCGGACGAAATTCACGTTAAATAAAGAAATGTGGACAATTTGAATGAAAATCAATTTAAAAAAATGATTGTTTTTTCAAAAATAGGTGATATTTGTCCAAATCTTTGCAATTTTAGCTTTGTTTTTATTGATTGGTGTTCCTCCTGCATCAGAGATGATATTTAAGACGTTTTGAGAGAAATCTGTTTTTGGCCATATTTTGATCAAAAAGGTGGGTTAACCCCTTGTTTTTTTTTCAAATTTTGTCAACAAATTATATTCTTTTAAACTCTTTCAGAAGATGCCTACAGGACAGGAGAAGCCATTCCAACTTGAATGCGGACGAAATTCACGTTAAATAAAGAAATGTGGACAATTTGAGGAAAAATCAATAAAAAAAATGATTGTTTTTTAAAAAATAGGTGATATTTGTCCAAATCTTTGCAATTTTAGCTTTGTTTTTATTGATTGGTGTTCCTCCTGCATCAGAGATGATATTTAAGACGTTTTGAGAGAAATCTATTTTTGGCCATATTTTGATCAAAAAGGTGGGTTAACCCCTTGTTTTTTTTCAAATTTTCTCCAAAAATTATATTCTTTTCAACTCTTTCAGAAGATGCCTACAGGACAGGAGAAGCCATTCCAACTTGAATTCGGACGAAATTCACGTTAAATAAAGAAATGTGGACAATTTGAATGAAAATCAATAACAAAAAATGATTGTTTTTTCAAAAATAGGTGATATTTGTCCAAATCTTTGCAATTTTAGCTTTGTTTTTATTTATTGGTGTTCCTCCTGCATCAGAGATGATCTTTAAGACGTTTTGAGAGAAATCTATTTTTGGCCATATTTTGATCAAAAAGGTGGGTTAACCCCTTGTTTTTTTTCTCAAATTCCAGTCGAACTGGAGTTATTCACTTTCAAAATGTAATGGGGGGAAACTAGCATGGGGCGAATTGGTTTTTCTCGCCTAGTGTTTATAACAATTATGCTCCAAAGGCACCTCGCCCCATACTTTTTGTCTCCACCTAATGTATATTGACTCAAACCAACTTGCCCCGCATAACACATGTACATCATCGTTTTTTTGTGACAAATATAACTTTACCCCTGTGTTATGTGTACAAGTAAATCACTCCCTTTGGCTTGATATAGGTGCCCAGATTGATCTATTTAAATACGTTTAAGTGAACAAAACAACTGGTTTTATCACGGAGTTAACTTCGACACGCGACGATTGTGACATGGGCGACGCCATGATTGTTTTGATTCGCAATGATACAATGGCCTATGACCTGAGTTGTGATTGGGAATTCGGATCACGTGGTACCAGAGCGCATGTATTTCAAACTAATGTGACACGCTAGCGTAATGCGACCATGAACAAATGCCCCGTCGCTGTTGATCATTTAGTGCGGATTTTAGTCGATAATTACTCAAATGCGACAGGCAGATTGCCATATAGAAAAGGATTGGATGCGCCTTCGCGATGGGCCAGGTTTCCTGAGGACCAGGTTGCCCCCTTCTATCCCGAAGGTTAAATTGGACTGATCTGTCCGCGAAAGTACGGCATGGGCTGTGTCGTTATAAAGTGGGGCCAAATCTATGTACTCCCCTGACCGAATTTTGTCTCTCGTGGATTGCGAGACATGAAACCCTAACGCTGCACACGACTTTTCTATTTGAAATAATGGTACTGGGCAGACATCTGCCCTTAACTGAATTGCACTGATTGGAATGGCAGTATGAGAATCATTAACATTGTACTCACCCCCACCCCTTACTCCGCTAGTGCTATACTACTACTAGGACCCGCGAACGGATCAGTGTTATTGTTCATGTTGTTGTCATGAGTTCATTTAGCGAGGATGTCCATCCACGACAGAGGTTGACGGCTGGGTCTCTGGGTGCAGAACATCCAGATCTGAGACCGAGCTTATGTTCCCCGCGTCCGCTGCCTCTCATAGACGGCTCCTGGCGCAGGGCAGGCACAGCTGCCCTGCGTCCCCTGCCTCTCGCAGCGGGCGGCTCCTGGTGTGGGGGAGGCCGACACAGCAGCCCCCCGTCCTCTGCCCCTTACAGACGGTTGGCGCTTCCTGGACTTCATTGGCGGGGGCACTCCGTCGTCAACTGTATGTGGCCGAGCTGTGCGACCGGGTCGGCGGCTAGCTACGGCGTTCTTTCGGTACGGCATGTCCGAAGGGGTGGCGAGCAAATCTTCCACAAAACGCTAGTTACGGCGGAAGTTGTCGTGTTAGACGTATAAAAGGAGTTGTCTGATTATAGACAAGTGTTTCGTCCACAAGTGGTTTCGTCCGGGTGACCCCAGTCCAGTTGACAGGGCCTCGAAGCGTTGGAGGAGTTGGAAGTGCAGATAATAACAAAAATTTAAGAAGTTTTGGTCAACAATTTTGTCTGAGTTGCTGATAGCTGCAACCAAATTGGCGGCCCGAATGCCTCGTGTTCTGGGTTAAATACCCAAACTCTTCGGACTGTCTTTTCTTCTCATTGGTCAAGGTAGGATATCTTAAGTTCTCCATTGGTCAATCTTACCTATTAATTTGCATATCTACCAGATATAACCTTATATGGTAAGGAATTTATTTCCCCCCTTTTTCTTGCGCAACTTTCTAAACGACCAAGCCACGTTTCTTAAAAGTTAAATACATGGAGTTTTGGCTTTATGTGCCCCAAGTATAACGTATTTTATCTTTTATGGATAAAATTAATTTGTTTTCTCAAATTTTGTCAAAATATTATATTCTTTTAAACTCTTTCAGAAGATGCCTACAGGACAGGAGAAGCCATTCCAACTTGAATTCGGACGAAATTCACGTTAAACAAAGAAATGTGGACAATTTGAATGAAAATCAATTAAAAACAATGATTGTTTTTTCAAAAATAGGTGATATTTGTCCAAATCTTCGCAATTTTAGCTTTGTTTTTATTGATTGGTGTTCCTCCTGCATCAGAAATGATATTTAAGACGTTTTGAGAGAAATCTATTTTCGGCCATATTTTGATCAAAAAGGTGGGGCAACCCCTTTTTTTTTTCAAATTTTGTCAATTTTTTAAATTCTTTTAAACTCTTTCAGAAGATGCCTACAGGACAGGAGAAGCCATTCCAACTTGAATTCGGACGAAATTCACGTTAAATAAATAAATGTGGACAATTTGAGGAAAAATCATTAAGAAAAAATGATTGTTTTTTCAAAAATAGGTGATATTTGTCCAAATATTTGCAATTTTAGCTTTGTTTTTATTGATTGGTGTTCCTCCTGCATCAGAGATGATCTTTAAGACGTTTTGAGAAAAATCTATTTTGGCCATATTTTGATCAAAAAGGTGGGTTAACCCCTTGTTTTTTTTCAAATTTTTAAAAAAAATTATATTCTTTTCAACTCTTTCAGAAGATGCCTACAGGACAGGAGAAGCCATTCCAACTTGAATTCGGACGAAATTCACGTTAAATAAAGAAATGTGGACAATTTGAATGAAAATCAATAAAAAAAAATGATTGTTTTTTCAAAAATAGGTGATATTTGTCCAAATCTTTGCAATTTTAGCTTTGTTTTTATTGATTGGTGTTCCTCCTGCATCAGAGATGATATTTAAGACGTTTTGAGAGAAATCTGTTTTTGGCCATATTTTGATCAAAAAGGTGGGTTAACCCCTTGGTTTTTTTTCAAATTTTGTAAAAAAATTATATTCTTTTAAACTCTTTCAGAAGATGCCTACAGGACAGGAGAAGCCATTCCAACTTGAATGCGGACGAAATTCACGTTAAATAAAGAAATGTGGACAATTTGGGGGGAAAATCAATAAAAAAAATGATTGTTTTTTAAAAAATAGGTGATATTTGTCCAAATCTTTGCAATTTTAGCTTTGTTTTTATTGATTGGTGTTCCTCCTGCATCAGAGATGATATTTAAGACGTTTTGAGAGAAATCTATTTTTGGCCATATTTTGATCAAAAAGGTGGGTTAACCCCTTGTTTTTTTTCTCAAATTTTGTCAAAATATTATATTCTTTTAAACTCTTTCAGAAGATGCCTACAGGACAGGAGAAGCCATTTCAACTTGAATTCGGACGAAATTCACGTTAAATAAAGAAATGTGGACAATTTGAGGGAAAATCAATAAAAAAAAATGATTGTTTTTTCAAAAATAGGTGATATTTGTCCAAATCTTTGCAATTTTAGCTTTGTTTTTATTGATTGGTGTTCCTCCTGCATCAGAGATGATATTTAAGACGTTTTGAAAGAAATCTATTTTGGGCCATATTTTGATCAAAAAGGTGGGTTAACCCCTTGGTTTTTTTTCAAATTTTCTCCAAAAATTATATTCTTTTCAACTCTTTCAGAAGATGCCTACAGGACAGGAGAAGCCATTCCAACTTGAATTCGGACGAAATTCACGTTAAATAAAGAAATGTGGACAATTTGAGGGAAAATCAATAAAAAAAATGATTGTTTTTTAAAAAATAGGTGATATTATACTTGGAAGCAATTAAAATGTGGAACAAACATATCTTGGTTCTTTGCTGCAGCCAAAAGCAGCTCTTTATTTGACCCAAAACTTCTTCAAACAAATTCAAAAATATATATATATGATGAAGGTTCATCTCAGTGACCCCACCATGGTATAGCTGCGAGCGGCTCACCAGCGTGATGCTCGACTTTTACTTGGACCAACAGGGTCTCTTTTTTGGGTTCATCTCAGTGACCCCACTATGGTATACATGCGGGCTACTCACCAGCGTGATGCCCAACTTTTAAATGGACCGACAGGGTCTCTTTTTTGGGTTCATCTCAGTGACCCCACTTGGACCGACAGGGTCTCTTTTTTGGGTTCATCTCAGTGACCCCACTTGGACCGACAGGGTCTCTTTTTTGGGTTCATCTCAGTGACCCCACTTGGACCGACAGGGTCTCTTTTTGGGTTCATCTCAGTGACCCCACTTGGACCGACAGGGTCTCTTTTTAAATTTAACTGTTATGATTTAACGTCAATGTGATCTTAACACAGATGTGCTGTTCAATCGTGGTACGGCTGGATCGAACAATATAATCTCTCGGGGAACAGCAGGAGAGATTGCAAGTCTGTGTAATTTAATATACATACTACCTTTGACTACAACAGTTTTACAAAAACAAACTATACTGGCTGTCTGAATCCCGCAATTTAGGCCAAACGCATAGCGTCCCAAGGGAAAGACAGCCCCCAAAACATCACACAATACTCTATATTTAGTAGATGTGCGATTTCGCTAGTTCGGAACATAATTATGTACATTATAAAGGCCGAAATGACTTGGCACAGGTTATCACGGAATATGCGATTGCCCACAGGTGACAAATGTATAGCATCAAACCTATACAACGCGGCCTCAGTCCACTTAAACTGTGGATGGTATAAATTACTAACCCCCAGCCAACTACCTTGAGACCGCGCCCATCGATTGAGCGTGCGCCGCTTCTTTGCCATCCCGCTTCGCGACCGAGCCCCCAATAGTACAGACGAAAATCTGACCATATCAATGTGGTATGCGGGAATTGCTCGGCACATGTGCGCATTGATAGGACTAGTCGTTGGCTGAAAGAAAATTCGTCGACCTTCACCAGGTCGTTAGTTCCCAGATGAATAACTGTCAACAGCTGTGGTAAATCACTATAGGTGGGCGCCGCTTAGACCACGCCACATCACTTTCATTGGAAGATTTAAAGGACCTTCGGCTCCAAGCACAATGGAATCCCCCACTATCTATACTATTAATTAAATGCCAGTGCTTTCTTCAATAGCCCGTTAAACTGATAGCGAGTAAGGGGGGGGGGGGGGGGTACAGTTAAAATGACATAAATATGAACCTGCATGATTGGGGCGTACCCGAGCATATGTGAGCAGTGCTGACACGGGGCAGAGGAAAACATTATCGGACGGCTTGAGACATACGGTTTGCGGTTCACCATGTTGATTATTCTTACTTTGCTTGAACGAAATGGTAACATGACATTCGGGTATCGCGGTAAGAAAATTTTTCATCCAACTCGGTAATCACTGAAGGTTGAGTGTGAAACCGAGGATTGTCCGTGAACTCCCCGATACGCATACAAGCAAAAATGCACTTAAAAACGCGCCTGAAAACATTTCCGCCTCGTAGAGAGATGAACACACCAGGGGAAGCGACTGCACGATTTGATTTAGCATAGGCAAAGAATTACGGGTTGGCGAGAATCGCGCGAGGGGCGTGTGCGACGGCACCCCTCGAGTAATTTGGAAACTAGAAAAATCTTTAGTTGGGTCAGGCCAACCTTGTAGCCTGTGTTTATACCCAACTGCTGACACGTAAGTCGGCAATTTCATTGTGCACCCCCGGCACATGCACGGCCTTAAACACAATATTATACCTAAGACATTATTATTATTATTATTATTATTATAATTTTCTGGTAATGAAACCAAGGATCCTTCAAAAGTGCTCAAGGCACTGTAGCTCGTAAGCCAGAAGAAACCCGTAGAAAGAGGCTGTGTCAGCCAGGAACACCGGGGCAAACCCCTTCTCTTAGCGATAAGTATTCTGGGGTTTTTTACGTCATTATACAATGTTATAATGGGAAAGATATATACACACATTATAAATTATACAACACACGGGACCTACAACTGTACGTCCCATCCGAAGGACGAAGCAATAGTGGTTTAATTGCCTTGCTTAAGGACAAGTAGGCGCACCAGATGCATTATTCTTGGGCAGAGAGATGTTTGCTTGTTTATAATATGGACAACAGCCATGTTGTCAGTGTTAAACCGCAGTTTTTGGTTTTTGAAACTCGACGCCCAGTTGCAAGGATAGCAACAACTATGGGAAATAGTTCAAGGAATGCAATGGATGGCGGGTTCGTTAATAAATCATCCGACGTCCATTGACCGTCAAAATACACCCCAAAACCTATGCTACCGGACGCGTCCGTGTACAAAGCAAGTGTTTCATTATCTACCCAGTGCCTACTTGAAAATGCCGATACGCCATTAAAATGCACAAGAAATTATAACCACATGAGTAAATCAAGTCGCGCCCCTTGTGAGATCCGAACTTTGTGATGTGGCCGTTTCAAGCCTTTAGTGAGGTTGGAGTAAACGCCGCAAAAAGGCACGACCCAGGGGGAATAGCCCAAGAGGGACTGCATCGACACAAGCGTGGCCTTTGTCTTACTCAAGAAAGCATGAAGTTGACCACATGTTTTCATATGAAGCACGATATGTGGCAGAGAAAACCCCCCCTCTTTTGTGTTGACCATTGTGTTCCCGGAATCTCAGGAATTCCTTTTAGGTTTCAAGGGGGGATGGGTTAGGTTACAATAGTGTTGAGTGCGTATAAAGTATAGGGATACAAGGGGGGTACCCCTCTGCCACATATCGTGCTGGGTATACATGTTTTGGTAACTTTCTCCTGTGGGACTTTAACTTGGGCGCGAACAGTATCGATTTCCAAACCTAGATAGTGAACCGTTTGCACTGGCCCTTCAGTTTTCTCGTGCGCTAAGGGGACGTTTAGCTTGGTACACATAGTTCGGAAAAACATCGAATAACTCTGCACACGAGGAGGCCGAGTTGCCCACGAACAAAAAATAAAATCATCGAGATAGTGAGTGACTAAAGATACACCCGTCATACGCTTAACTTGACATTCAAAAATTGAACTAAACTTCTCGAAAAGCGAACAAGAAATGGCACAGCCCATTGCATGGCATACATTTGCCAAAGTAAAATGGTTGTCGAAGAAAAACCCCAGCAATTCATAATCAGCAGGTGAAACTGGCAACAAACGAAATGCAGACTTAATGTCGCTTTCGCTAACCAAGCCGATTCCCCTACGGTCATAACCAAATCCACAGCCTCGTCAAACGAGGCATAGTGAACACACAATGTTCCCTGTCAATAAATTCATTGATTGAGTTACCGGCAGGGTAAGACAGGTGATAAATGAGTCGAAAGGTATTAGGCATACTCTTGGGGACCAGACCTATGGGGGAACATTGTAGATTAGAAGAGGGGCAGTTTTGATAGGGGCCTGCAATCCTGCCTAAACTGATTTCCTTGGCAAGTTATTCTTTGACTACCATTGGGCGTTATGACGCCGTAGCTAAACAATTTGAATCACGGGGCATACGGGGACCTTCATAACCCAACGAAAAACCATATTTAAAGCCATTACTTAACATGCGACAATCATCTACAATTGGGTATTTTGTCAGCCAATTATCTAACACTGTTTGGTTAATGGGCGTGGGGGTAACAAATAGGCCGTATGGTGTAACTGAAAAGATGCCTAGAAAATGAGTTTCGTTTCGACCCCCATATGGGTCTACTTTTCGAAGGCATATCTAGTTTCTAGTACTACTATTTAAAATACTATGCTAAAAGTTCTCCAAACAATATCCAGTCGAACTGGAGTTATTCACTTTCAAAATGTAATGGGGCGAAACTAGCATGGGGCGAATTGGTTTTTCTCGCCTAGTGTTTATAACAATTATGCTCCAAAGGCACCTCGCCCCATACTTTTTGTCCCCACCTAATGTATATTGACTCAAACCAACTTGCCCCGCATAACACATGTACATCATCGGTTTTTTGTGACAAATATAACTTTTTACCCCTGTGTTATGTGTACAAGTAAATCACTCCCTTTGGCTTGATAGGTGCCCAGATTGATCTATTGAAATACGTTAAAGTGAACAAAACAACTCATTTTTATCACGGAGTTAACTTCGACACGCGACGATTGTGACATGGGCGACGCCATGATTGTTTTGATTCGCAATGATACAATGGCCTATGACCTGAGTTGTGATTGGAGAATTCGGATCACGTGGTACCAGAGCGCATGTATTTCAAACTAATGTGACACGCTAGCGTAATGCGACCATGAACAAATGCCCCGTCGCTGTTGATCATTTAGTGCGGATTTGCCCCCTTCTATCCCGAAGGTTAATTGGACTGATCTGTCCGCGAAAGTATCTATGTACTCCCCCTGACCGAATTTTGTCTTTCGTGGATTGCGAGACATGAAACCCTAACGCTGCACACGACTTTTCTATTTGAAATAATGGTACTGGGCGGACATCTGCCCTTAACTGAATTGCACTGATTGGAATGGCAGTATGATAATCATTAACATTGTACTCACCCCCACCCCTTACTCCGCTAGTGCTATACTACTACTAGGACCCGCGAACGGATCAGTGTTATTGTTCATGTTGTTGTCATGGTGTAGAAGTTCATTTAACGAGGCGGATGCATATCCACGACGGAGGTTGACGGCTGGGTCACTGGGTGCAGAACATGATCCAGATCTGAGACCGAGCTTATGTTCCCCGCGTCCGCTGCCTCTCATAGACGGCTCCTGGTGCAGGGCAGGCACAGCTGCCCTGTGTCCCCTGCCTCTCACAGCGGGCGGCTCCTGGTGTGGGGGAGGCCGACACAGCAGCCCCCCGTCCTCTGGCCCTTACAGACGGTTGGCGCTTCCTGGACTTCATTGGCGGGGGCACTCCGTCGTCAACTGTATGTGGCCGAGCTGTGCGACCGGGTCGGCGGCTAGCTACGGCGTTCTTTCGGTACGGCATGTCCGAAGGGGTGGCGAGCAAATCTTCCACAAAACGCTAGTTACGGCGGAAGTTGTCGTGTTAGACGTATACAAGGAGTTGTCTGATTATAGACAAGTGTTTCGTCCACAAGTGGTTTCGTCCGGGTGACCCCAGTCCAGTTGACAGGGCCTCGAAGCGTTGGAGGAGTTGGAAGTGCAGATAATAACAAAAATTTAAGAAGTTTTGGTCAACAATTTTTTCTGAGTTGCTAATAGCTGCAACCAAATTGACGGCCCGAATGCCTCGTGTTCTGGGTTAAATACCCAAACTTTTCGGACTGTCTTTTCTTCTCATTGGTCAAGGTAGGATATCTTAAGTTCTCCATTGGTCAATCTTACCTATTAATTTGCATATCTACCAGATATAACCTTATATGGTAAGGAATTTATTTCCCCCCTTTTTCTTGCGCAACTTTCTAAACGACCAAGCCACGTTTCTTAAAAGTTAAATATATGGAGTTTAGGCTTTATGTGCCCCAAGTATAACGTATTTTATCTTTTATGGATAAAATTAATTTTTCAAAAATAGGTAATAATTGTCCAAATCTTTGCAATTTTAGCTTTGTTTTTATTGATTGGTGTTCCTCCTGCATCAGAGATGATATTTAAGACGTTTTTAGAGAAATCTATTTTTGGCCATATTTTGATCAAAAAGGTGGGTTAACCCCTTGTATTTTTTTCAAATTTTGTCCCAAATTATATTCTTTTAAACTCTTTCAGAAGATGCCTACAGGACAGGGGAAGCCATTCCAACTTGAATTCGGACGAAATTCACGTTAAATAAAGAAATGTGGACAATTTGAATGAAAATCAATAAAAAAAAATGATTGTTTTTTCAAAAATAGGTGATATTTGTCCAAATCTTTGCAATTTTAGCTTTGTTTTTATTGATTGGTGTTCCTCCTGCATCAGAGATGATATTTAAGACGTTTTGAGAGAAATCTGTTTTTGGCCATATTTTGATCAAAAAGGTGGGTTAACCCCTTGTTTTTTTTTCAAATTTTGTCAAAAAATTATATTCTTTTAAACTCTTTCAGAAGATGCCTACAGGACAGGAGAAGCCATTCCAACTTGAATGCGGACGAAATTCACGTTAAATAAAGAAATGTGGACAATTTGAGGAAAAATCAATAAAAAAAATGATTGTTTTTTAAAAAATAGGTGATATTTGTCCAAATCTTTGCAATTTTAGCTTTGTTTTTATTGATTGGTGTTCCTCCTGCATCAGAGATGATATTTAAGACGTTTTGAGAGAAATCTATTTTTGGCCATATTTTGATCAAAAAGGTGGGTTAACCCCTTGTTTTTTTTCAAATTTTCTCCAAAAATTATATTCTTTTCAACTCTTTCAGAAGATGCCTACAGGACAGGAGAAGCCATTCCAACTTGAATTCGGACGAAATTCACGTTAAATAAAGAAATGTGGACAATTTGAATGAAAATCAATAACAAAAAATGATTGTTTTTTCAAAAATAGGTGATATTTGTCCAAATCTTTGCAATTTTAGCTTTGTTTTTATTTATTGGTGTTCCTCCTGCATCAGAGATGATCTTTAAGACGTTTTGGGAGAAATCTATTTTTGGCCATATTTTGATCAAAAAGGTGGGTTAACCCCTTGTTTTTTTCCTCAAATTCCAGTCGAACTGGAGTTATTCACTTTCAAAATGTAATGGGGGGAAACTAGCATGGGGCGAATTGGTTTTTCTCGCCTAGTGTTTATAACAATTATGCTCCAAAGGCACCTCGCCCCATAATTTTTGTCCCCACCTAATGTATATTGACTCAAACCAACTTGCCCCGCATAACACATGTACATCATCGTTTTTTTGTGACAAATATAACTTTACCCCTGTGTTATGTGTACAAGTAAATCACTCCCTTTGGCTTGATATAGGTGCCCAGATTGATCTATTTAAATACGTTTAAGTGAACAAAACAACTGGTTTTATCACGGAGTTAACTTCGACACGCGACGATTGTGACATGGGCGACGCCATGATTGTTTTGATTCGCAATGATACAATGGCCTATGACCTGAGTTGTGATTGGGAATTCGGATCACGTGGTACCAGAGCGCATGTATTTCAAACTAATGTGACACGCTAGCGTAATGCGACCATGAACAAATGCCCCGTCGCTGTTGATCATTTAGTGCGGATTTTAGTCGATAATTACTCAAATGCGACAGGCAGATTGCCATATAGAAAAGGATTGGATGCGCCTTCGCGATGGGCCAGGTTTCCTGAGGACCAGGTTGCCCCCTTCTATCCCGAAGGTTAAATTGGACTGATCTGTCCGCGAAAGTACGGCATGGGCTGTGTCGTTATAAAGTGGGGCCAAATCTATGTACTCCCCTGACCGAATTTTGTCTCTCGTGGATTGCGAGACATGAAACCCTAACGCTGCACACGACTTTTCTATTTGAAATAATGGTACTGGGCAGACATCTGCCCTTAACTGAATTGCACTGATTGGAATGGCAGTATGAGAATCATTAACATTGTACTCACCCCCACCCCTTACTCCGCTAGTGCTATACTACTACTAGGACCCGCGAACGGATCAGTGTTATTGTTCATGTTGTTGTCATGAGTTCATTTAGCGAGGATGTCCATCCACGACAGAGGTTGACGGCTGGGTCTCTGGGTGCAGAACATCCAGATCTGAGACCGAGCTTATGTTCCCCGCGTCCGCTACCTCTCATAGACGGCTCCTGGCGCAGGGCAGGCACAGCTGCCCTGCGTCCCCTGCCTCTCGCAGCGGGCGGCTCCTGGTGTGGGGGAGGCCGACACAGCAGCCCCCCGCCCTCTGCCCCTTACAGACGGTTGGCGCTTCCTGGACTTCATTGGCAGGGGCACTCCGTCGTCAACTGTATGTGGCCGAGCTGTGCGACCGGGTCGGCGGCTAGCTACGGCGTTCTTTCGGTACGGCATGTCCGAAGGGGTGGCGAGCAAATCTTCCACAAAACGCTAGTTACAGCGGAAGTTGTCGTGTTAGACGTATACAAGGAGTTGTCTGATTATAGACAAGTGTTTCGTCCACAAGTGGTTTCGTCCGGGTGACCCCAGTCCAGTTGACATGGCCTCGAAGCGTTGGAGGAGTTGGAAGTGCAGATAATAACAAAAATTTAAGAAGTTTTGGTCAACAATTTTGTCTGAGTTGCTGATAGCTGCAACCAAATTGGCGGCCCGAATGCCTCGTGTTCTGGGTTAAATACCCAAACTCTTCGGACTGTCTTTTCTTCTCATTGGTCAAGGTAGGATATCTTAAGTTCTCCATTGGTCAATCTTACCTATTAATTTGCATATCTACCAGATATAACCTTATATGGTAAGGAATTTATTTCCCCCCTTTTTCTTGCGCAACTTTCTAAACGACCAAGCCACGTTTCTTAAAAGTTAAATATATGGAGTTTAGGCTTTATGTGCCCCAAGTATAACGTATTTTATCTTTTATGGATAAAATTTATTTTTTTTCTCAAATTTTGTCAAAATATTATATTCTTTTAAACTCTTTCAGAAGATGCCTACAGGACAGGAGAAGCCATTCCAACTTGAATTCGGACGAAATTCACGTTAAACAAAGAAATGTGGACAATTTGAATGAAAATCAATAAAAAAAATGATTGTTTTTAAAAAAATAGGTGATATTTGTCCAAATCTTTGCAATTTTAGCTTTGTTTTTATTGATTGGTGTTCCTCCTGCATCAGAGATGATATTTAAGACGTTTTGAGAGAAATCTGTTTTTGGCCATATTTTGATCAAAAAGGTGGGTTAACCCCTTGTTTTTTTTCTCAAATTTTGTCAAAATATTATATTCTTTTAAACTCTTTCAGAAGATGCCTACAGGACAGGAGAAGCCATTTCAACTTGAATTCGGACGAAATTCACGTTAAATAAAGAAATGTGGACAATTTGAGGAAAAATCAATAAAACAAAATGATTGTTTTTTCAAAAATAGGTGATATTTGTCAAAATCTTTGCAATTTTAGCTTTGTTTTTATTGATTGGTGTTCCTCCTGCATCAGAGATGATATTTAAGACGTTTTGAAAGAAATCTATTTTGGGCCATATTTTGATCAAAAAGGTGGGTTAACCCCTTGGTTTTTTTTCAAATTTTCTCCAAAAATTATATTCTTTTTAACTCTTTCAGAAGATGCCTACAGGACAGGAGAAGCCATTCCAACTTGAATTCGGACGAAATTCACGTTAAATAAAGAAATGTGGACAATTTGAGGGAAAATCAATTAAAAAAAATGATTGTTTTTTCAAAAATAGGTGATATTTGTCCAAATCTTTGCAATTTTAGCTTTGTTTTTATTGATTGGTGTTCCTCCTGCATCAGAGATGTTATTTAAGACGTTTTGAGAGAAATCTGTTTTTGGCCATATTTTGATCAAAAAGGTGGGTTAACCCCTTGTTTTTTTTCAAATTTTGTCAATTTTTTAAATTCTTTTCAACTTTTTCAGAAGATGCCTACAGGACAGGAGAAGCCATTCCAACTTGAATTCGGACGAAATTCACGTTAAATAAAGAAATGTGGACAATTTGAGGGAAAATCAATAAAAAAAATGATTGTTTTTTAAAAAATAGGTGATATTATACTTGGAAGCAATTAAAATGTGGAACAAACATATCTTGGTTCTTTGCTGCAGCCAAAAGCAGCTCTTTATTTGACCCAAAACTTCTTCAAACAAATTCAAAAATATATATATATGATGAAGGTTCATCTCAGTGACCCCACCATGGTATAGCTGCGAGCGGCTCACCAGCGTGATGCTCGACTTTTACTTGGACCAACAGGGTCTCTTTTTTGGGTTCATCTCAGTGACCCCACTATGGTATACATGCGGGCTACTCACCAGCGTGATGCCCAACTTTTAAATGGACCGACAGGGTCTCTTTTTTGGGTTAATCTCAGTGACCCCACTTGGACCGACAGGGTCTCTTTTTTGGGTTCATCTCAGTGACCCCACTTGGACCGACAGGGTCTCTTTTTTGGGTTCATCTCAGTGACCCCACTTGGACCGACAGGGTCTCTTTTTGGGGTTCATCTCAGTGACCCCACTTGGACCGACAGGGTCTCTTTTTGGGTTCATCTCAGTGACCCCACTTGGACCGACAGGGTCTCTTTTTGGGTTCATCTCAGTGACCCCACTTGGACCGACAGGGTCTCTTTTTGGGTTCATCTCAGTGACCCCACTTGGACCGACAGGGTCTCTTTTTAAATTTAACTGTTATGATTTAACGTCAATGTGATCTTAACACAGATGTGCTGTTCAATCGTGGTACGGCTGGATCGAACAATATAATCTCTCGGGGAACAGCAGGAGAGATTGCAAGTCTGTGTAATTTAATATACATACTACCTTTGACTACAACAGTTTTACAAAAACAAACTATACTGGCTGTCTGAATCCCGCAATTTAGGCCAAACGCATAGCGTCCCAAGGGAAAGACAGCCCCCAAAACATCACACAATACTCTATATTTAGTAGATGTGCGATTTCGCTAGTTCGGAACATAATTATGTACATTATAAAGGCCGAAATGGCTTGGCACAGGTTATCACGGAATATGCGAATGCCCACAGGTGACAAATGTATAGCATCAAACCTATACAACGCGGCCTCAGTCCACTTAAACTGTGGATGGTATAAATTACTAACCCCCAGCCAACTACCTTGAGACCGCGCCCATCGATTGAGCGTGCGCCGCTTCTTTGCCATCCCGCTTCGCGACCGAGCCCCCAATAGTACAGACGAAAATCTGACCATATCAATGTGGTATGCGGGAATTGCTCGGCACATGTGCGCATTGATAGGACTAGTCATTGGCTGAAAGAAAATTCGTCGACCTTCACCAGGTCGTTAGTTCCCAGATGAATAACTGTCAACAGCTGTGGTAAATCACTATAGGTGGGCGCCGCTTAGACCACGCCACATCACTTTCATTGGAAGATTTAAAGGACCTTCGGCTCCAAGCACAATGGAATCCCCCACTATCTATACTATTAATTAAATGCCAGTGCTTTCTTCAATAGCCCGTTAAACTGATAGCGAGTAAGGGGGGGGGGGGGGGGGGGGTACAGTTAAAATGACATAAATATGAACCTGCATGATTGGGGCGTACCCGAGCATATGTGAGCAGTGCTGACACGGGGCAGAGGAAAACATTATCGGACGGCTTTAGACATACGGTTTGCGGTTCACCATGTTGATTATTCTTACTTTGCTTGAACGAAATGGTAACATGACATTCGGGTATCGCGGTAAGAAAATTTTTCATCCAACTCGGTAATCACTGAAGGTTGAGTGTGAAACCGAGGATTGTCCGTGAACTCCCCGATACGCATACAAGCAAAAAATGCACTTAAAAACGCGCCTGAAAACATTTCCGCCTCGTTGAGAGATGAACACACCAGGGGAAGCGACTGCACGATTTGATTTAGCATAGGCAAAGAATTATGGGTTGGCGAGAATCGCGCGAGGGGCGTGTGCGACGGCACCCCTCGAGTAATTTGGAAACTAGAAAAATCTTTAGTTGGGTCAGGCCAACCTTGTAGCCTGTGTTTATACCCAACTGCTGACACGTAAGTCGGCAATTTCATTGTGCACCCCCGGCACATGCACGGCCTTAAACACAATATTATACCTAAGACATTATTATTATTATTATTATTATTATAATTTTCTGGTAATGAAACCAAGGATCCTTCAAAAGTGCTCAAGGCACTGTAGCTCGTAAGCCAGAAGAAACCCGTAGAAAGAGGCTGTGTCAGCCAGGAACACCGGGGCAAACCCCTTCTCTTAGCGATAAGTATTCTGGGTTTTTTTACGTGCATTATACAATGTTATAATGGGAAAGATATATACACACATTATAAATTATACAACACACGGGACCTACAACTGTACGTCCCATCCGAAGGACGAAGCAATAGTGGTTTAATTGCCTTGCTTAAGGACAAGTAGGCGCACCAGATGCATTATTCTTGGGCAGAGAGATGTTTGCTTGTTTATAATATGGACAACAGCCATGTTGTCAGTGTTAAACCGCAGTTTTTGGTTTTTGAAACTCGACGCCCAGTTGCAAGGATAGCAACAACTATGGGAAATAGTTCAAGGAATGCAATGGATGGCGGGTTCGTTAATAAATCATCCGACGTCCATTGACCGTCAAAATACACCCCAAAACCTATGCTACCGGACGCGTCCGTGTACAAAGCAAGTGTTTCATTATCTACCCAGTGCCTACTTGAAAATGCCGATACGCCATTAAAATGCACAAGAAATTATAACCACATGAGTAAATCAAGTCGCGCCCCTTGTGAGATCCGAACCTTGTGATGTGGCCGTTTCAAGCCTTTAGTGAGGTTGGAGTAAACGCCGCAAAAAGGCACGACCCAGGGGGAATAGCCCAAGAGGGACTGCATCGACACAAGCGTGGCCTTTGTCTTACTCAAGAAAGCATGAAGTTGACCACATGTTTTGGTAACTTTCTCCTGTGGGACTTTAACTTGGGCGCAAACAGTATCGATTTCCAAACCTAGATAGTGAACCGTTTGCACTGGCCCTTCAGTTTTCTCGTGCGCTAAGGGGACGTTTAGCTTGGTACACATAGTTCGGAAAAACATCGAATAACTCTGCACACGAGGAGGCCGAGTTGCCCACGAACAAAAAATAAAATCATCGAGATAGTGAGTGACTAAAGATACACCCGTCATACGCTTAACTTGACATTCAAAAATTGAACTAAACTTCTCGAAAAGCGAACAAGAAATGGCACAGCCCATTGGCATACATTTGTCAAAGTAAAATGGTTGTCGAAGAAAAACCCCAGCAATTCATAATCAGCAGGTGAAACTGGCAACAAACGAAATGCAGACTTAATGTCGCTTTCGCTAACCAAGCCGATTCCCCTACGGTCATAACCAAATCCACAGCCTCGTCAAACGAGGCATAGTGAACACACAATGTTCCCTGTCAATAAATTCATTGATTGAGTTACCGGCAGGGTAAGACAGGTGATAAATGAGTCGAAAGGTACTATTAGGCATACTCTTGGGGACCAGACCTATGGGGGAACATTGTAGATTAGAAGAGGGGCGGTTTTGATAGGGGCCTGCAATCCTGCCTAAACTGATTTCCTTGGCAAGTTATTCTTTGACCACCATTGGGCGTTCTGACGCCGTAGCTAAACAATTTGAATCACGGGGCATACGGGGACCTTCATAACCCAACGAAAAACCATATTTTAAAGCCATTACTTAATATGCGACAATCATCTACAATTGGGTATTTTGTCAGCCAATTATATAACACTGTTTGGTTAATGGGCGTGGGGGTAACAAATAGGCCGTATGGTGTAACTGAAAAGATGCCTAGAAAATGAGTTTCGTTTCGACCCCCATATGGGTCTACTTTTCGAAGGCATATCTAGTTTCTAGTACTACTATTTAAAATACTATGCTAAAAGTTCTCCAAACAATATCCAGTCGAACTGGAGTTATTCACTTTCAAAATGTAATGGGGCGAAACTAGCATGGGGCGAATTGGTTTTTCTCGCCTAGTGTTTATAACAATTATGCTCCAAAGGCACCTCGCCCCATACTTTTTGTCCCCACCTAATGTATATTGACTCAAACCAACTTGCCCCGCATAACACATGTACATCATCGGTTTTTGTGACAAATATAACTTTTTACCCCTGTGTTATGTGTACAAGTAAATCACTCCCTTTGGCTTGATAGGTGCCCAGATTGATCTATTTAAATACTTTTAAGTGAACAAAACAACTGGTTTTACCACGGAGTTAACTTCGACACGCGACGATTGTGACATGGGCGACGCCATGATTGTTTTGATTCGCAATGACCTGAGTTGTGATTGAGAATTCGGATCACGTGGTACCAGAGCGCATGTATTTCAAACTAATGTGACACGCTAGCGTAATGCGACCATGAACAAATGCCCCGTCGCTGTTGATCATTTAGTGCTGATTTTAGTCGATAATTACTCAAATGCGACAGGCAGATTGCCATATAGAAAAGGATTGGATGCGCCTTCGCGATGGGCCAGGTTTCCTGAGGACCAGGTTGCCCCCTTCTATCCCGAAGGTTAAATTGGACTGATCTGTCCGCGAAAGTACGGCATGGGCTGTGTCGTTATGAAGTGGGGCCAATTCTATGTATTCCCCTGACCGAATTTTGTCTCTCGTGGATTGCGAGACATGAAACCCTAACGCTGCACACGACTTTTTTATTTGAAATAATGGTATTGGGCGGACATCTGCCCTTAACTGAATTGCACTGATTGGGATGGCAGTATGAGAATCATTAACATTGTACTCACCCCCACCCCTTACTCCGCTAGTGCTATACTACTACTAGGACCCGCGAACGGATCAGTGTTATTGTTCATGTTGTTGTCATGGTGTAGCAGTTCATTTAGCGAGGAGGATGCCCATCCACGGGCGGCTCCTGGTGTGGGGGAGGCCGACACAGCAGCCCCCCGTCCTCTGCCCCTTACAGACGGTTGGCGCTTCCTGGACTTCATTGGCGGGGGCACTCCGTCGTCAACTGTATGTGGCCGAGCTGTGCGACCGGGTCGGCGGCTAGCTACGGCGTTCTTTCGGTGCGGCATGTCCGAAGGGGTGGCGAGCAAATCTTCCACAAAACGCTAGTTACGGCGGAAGTTGTCGTGTTAGACGTATACAAAGAGTTGTCTGATTATAGACAAGTGTTTCGTTCACAAGTGGTTTCGTCCGGGTGACCCCAGTCCAGTTGACAGGGCCTCGAAGCGTTGGAAGTGCAGATAATAACAAAAATTTAAGAAGTTTTGGTCAACAATTTTTTCTGAGTTGCTGATACTGCAACCAAATTGGCGGCCCGAATGCCTCGTGTTCTGGGTTAAATACCCAAACTCTTCGGACTGTCTTTTCTTCTCATTGGTCAAGGTAGGATATCTTAAGTTCTCCATTGGTCAATCTTACCTATTAATTTGCATATCTACCAGATATACCCTTATATGGTAAGGAATTTATTTCCCCCCTTTTTCTTGCGCAACTTTCTAAACGACCAAGCCACGTTTCTTAAAAGTTAAATATATGGAGTTTAGGCTTTATGTGCCCCAAGTATAACGTATTTTATCTTTTATGGATAAAATTAATTTGTCCAAATCTTTGCAATTTTAGCTTTGTTTTTATTGATTGGTGTTTATCCTGCATCAGAGATGATATTTAAGACGTTTTGAGAGAAATCTATTTTTGGCCATATTTTGATCAAAAAGGTGGGTTAACCCCTTGTTTTTTTTCTCAAATTTTGTCAAAATATTATATTCTTTTTAACTCTTTCAGAAGATGCCTACAGGACAGGAGAAGCCATTCAAACTTGAATTCGGACGAAATTCACGTTAAATAAAGAAATGTGGACAATTTGAGGGAAAATCAATAAAAAAAAATGATTGTTTTTTAAAAAATAGGTGATATTTGTCCAAATCTTTGCAATTTTAGCTTTGTTTTTATTGATTGGTGTTCCTCCTGCATCAGAGATGATATTTAAGACGTTTTGAGAGAAATCTATTTTTGGCCATATTTTGATCAAAAAGGTGGGTTAACCCCTTGGTTTTTTTTCAAATTTTCTCCAAAAATTATATTCTTTTCAACTCTTTCAGAAGATGCCTACAGGACAGGAGAAGCCATTCCAACTTGAATTCGGACGAAATTCACGTTAAATAAATAAATGTGGACAATTTAAATGAAAATCAATATAAAAAAATGATTGTTTTTTCAAAAATAGGTGATATTTGTCCAAATCTTTGCAATTTTAGCTTTGTTTTTATTTATTGGTGTTCCTCCTGCATCAGAGATGATATTTAGGACGTTTTGAGAGAAATCTATTTTTGGCCATATTTTGACCAAAAAGGTGGGTTAACCCCTTGTTTTTTTTCTAAAATTTTGTCAAAATATTATATTCTTTTAAACTCTTTCAGAAGATGCCTACAGGACAGGAGAAGCCATTCAAACTTGAATTCGGACGAAATTCACGTTAAATAAAGAAATGTGGACAATTTGAGGGAAAATCAATAAAAAAAAATGATTGTTTTTTAAAAAATAGGTGATATTTGTCCAAATCTTTGCAATTTTAGCTTTGTTTTTATTGATTGGTGTTTCTCCTGCATCAGAGATGATATTTAAGACGTTTTGAGAGAAATCAATTTTTGGCCATATTTTGATCAAAAAGGTGGGTTAACCCCTTGGTTTTTTTTCAAATTTTCTCCAAAAATTATATTCTTTTCAACTCTTTCAGAAGATGCCTACAGGACAGGAGAAGCCATTCCAACTTGAATTCGGACGAAATTCACGTTAAATAAATAAATGTGGACAATTTGAGGGAAAATCATTAAGAAAAAATGATTGTTTTTTCAAAAATAGGTGATATTTGTCCAAATCTTTGCAATTTTAGCTTTGTTTTTATTGATTGGTGTTCCTCCTGCATCAGAGATGATATTTAAGACGTTTTGAGAGAAATCTATTTTGGGCCATATTTTGTATTTTTTTCAAATTTTGTCAAAAAATTATATTCTTTTAAACTCTTTCAGAAGATGCCTACAGGACAGAAGAAGCCATTCAAACTTGAATTCGGTCGAAATTCACGTTAAATAAAGAAATGTTGACAATTTAAGGGAAAATCAATAAAAAAGAATGATTGTTTTTTCAAAAATAGGTGATATTTGTCTAAATCTTTGCAATTTTAGCTTTGTTTTTATTGATTGGTGTTCCTCCTGCATCAGAGATGATATTTAAGACGTTTTCAGAGAAATCTATTTTTGGCCATATTTTGATCAAAAAGGTGGGTTAACCCCTTGGTTTTTTTTCAAATTTTCTCCAAAAATTATATTCTTTTCAACTCATTCAGAAGATGCCTACAGGACAGGAGAAGCCATTCCAACTTGAATTCGGACGAAATTGACGTTAAATAAAGAAATGTGGACAATTTGAATGAAAATCAATATAAAAAAATGATTGTTTTTTCAAAAATAGGTGATATTTGTCCAAATCTTTGCAATTTTAGCTTTGTTTTTATTTATTGGTGTTCCTCCTGCATCAGAGATGATATTTAGGACGTTTTGAGAGAAATCTATTTTTAGCCATATTTTGATCAAAAAGGTGGGTTAACCCCTTGTTTTTTTTCAAATTTTGTCAATAAATTATATTCTTTTAACTTCTTTCAGAAGATGCCTACAGGACAGGAGAAGCCATTTCAACTTGAATTCGGACGAAATTCACGTTAAATAAAGAAATGTGGACAATTTGAGGAAAAATCAATAAAAAAAAATGATTGTTTTTTCAAAAATAGGTGATATTTGTCCAAATCTTTGCAATTTTAGCTTTGTTTTTATTGATTGGTGTTCCTCCTGCATCAGAGATGATATTTAAGACGTTTTGAGAGAAATCTATTTTTGGCCATATTTTGATCAAAAAGGTGGGTTAACCCCTTGTTTTTTTTCAAATTTTGTCAAAAAATTATATTCTTTTAAACTCTTTCAGAAGATGCCTACAGGTCAGGAGAAGCCATTCCAACTTGAATTCGGACGAAATTCACGTTAAATAAAGAAATGTGGACAATTTGAGGGAAAATCAATAACAAAAAATGATTGTTTTTTTCAAAAATAGGTGATATTTGTCCAAATCTTTGCAATTTTATCTTTGTTTTTATTGATTGGTGTTTCTCCTGCATCAGAGATGATATTTAAGACATTTTGAGAGAAATCTATCTTTGGCCATATTTTGATCAAAATTAATTTTATCCATAAAAGATAAAATACGTTATACTTGGGGCACATAAAGCCTAAACTCTTTTTGGCGTCGTAGGCAAAAACGTTTCTAAGGTCGTTCTGAAAAATTGCACAACCAGCAATAATACCCCCCCCCCCTTCGGACGGGTATATTTTAACTTTTAAGAAACGTGGCTTGGTCGTTTAGAAAGTTGCGCAAGAAGAAGGGGGAAAATAAATTCCTTACCATATAAGGATATATCTGGTAGATATGCAAATTAATAGGTAAGATTGACCAATGGGGAACTTAAGATATTCTACCTTGACCAATGAGAAGAAAAGACAGTCCGAAGAGTTTGAGTATTTAACCCAGAACACGAGGCATTCGGGCCGCCAATTTGGTTGCAGCTATCAGCAACTCAGAAAAAATTGTTGACCAAAACTTCTTAAACTTTTTGTTATTATCTTCACTTCCAACTCCTCCGACGCTTCGAGGCCCTGTAAACCGGACAACTCTCCGTTCGTCCAACCGGACGAAACCACCTGTGGACGAAACACTTGTCAATAATCCGACAACTCCTCGTACACGTCTAACCCGACAGCTTCCGTTTAGCAAGGAGTGGAAGATTTGCTGGCCACCTCTTCGGACATGCCGTACCGAAAGAACGCCGTAGCTAGCCGCCGACCCGGTCGCACAGCTCTGCCAAAGACAGTTGAAGACGGCGTGCCCCCGCCAAAGAAGTATGGGGAGCGCCAACCGTCTGTGAGGGGCAGAGGGCGGGGGGGCTGCTGTCCCTCCCCCACACCAGGAGCCGCCTGCGAGAGGAAGAGGACGCGGGGCAGGGCCTGCCCTGCACCAGGAGCCGTCTGCGAGAGGCAGCGGACGCGGGGCAGCCTGCCATACACCAAGAACCTGTGCCGCCTGCGAGAGGGAGAGGACGCGGGGCAGGGCCTGCCCTGCACCAGGAGCCGTCTGCGAGAGGCAGCGGACGCGGGGCAGCTGTGCCTGCCCTACACCAGGAACCTATATGCTGCCAACCCGTCGTGGCCGCGGTCGACCCCGAGGAAACCCAAGCTCGGTCTCAGATCCGGATTTTCTGCACCCAGAGACCCAGCCGTCAACCTCCGTCGTGGATGTGCATCCTCCTCGCAGCCATCATGATGAAAATGAACTGCTACACCATGACAACAACATGAACAATAACACTGATCCGTTCGCGGGTCCTAGTATTAGCGGAATAAGGGGTGGGGGTGAGTACAATGTTAATGATTCTCATACTGCCATTCCAATCAGTGCAATTCAGTTAAGGGCAGATGTCCGCCCAGTACCATTATTTCAAATAGGAAAGTCGTGTGCAGCGTTAGTTTTTATGTCTCGGAATCCAAGACAAAATTCGGTCAGGGGAGTACATAGCTTATTTGGCCCCACTTTATAACGACACAGCGCATGCCGTACTTTCGCGGTCAGATCAGTCTAATTTAACCTTCGGGATGGAAGGGGGCAACCTGGTCCTTAGGACACCTGGCCCATCGCGTAGGCGCATCGAATCCTTCTCTATACGGCAATCTGCCTTTCACACATTTATGTCAATTTATCTGGACCAACACACCCAGAGATATGCACAGCTATTAAAGTACTGTGAAATTATTCGTATGGCGTCAGCACAGTTTCCTGGTTACGGGTGGCGAACATCATGACGAGCAGTTTCGGTTAAAGATGGAGATTGACCCCTCCCGTTCATGGGGGGAAATTGATGATATGGAACTCTGGGTGACGGTTGCTGCGGTCCCGGTAACCACTAACCCCCCTGTGAGGGGGGGAGGGGGAGGGTGCGGGGGGGGGGGGGGTGCCCCAGGCCACCCTGTCTACGCCACTGCGATAGAGGGCTAAATTATCACAGGTATTGATGAAAAGTCCGTATTTCACGCATGTATTATATTTTGATGAGCAAAGAAGACTTTTAAACTTTTAAACTGAACGGTCAGATTTAATAAACAAAACGAAACGAAATGACAGAGAAAACCGATGGAATGAACAGAACTTTAAAGAGATACACGTTTTGACAAGACATTTTTATTTTGGTTCCTTTGAAATATCTTCGAGAGGTTTTATGCTATCAACTCCAAGCGATCACATAGATAACTACAGTTGCACTTACGTCACCGTTTAAAAAGCATTTTAAATACCAGAAAATAAACGCCATTTGTGGCGTTACTATTACTCAACAGAGAGTGATCGACAAAGTTGTAAATATGCACTAGTCTCTGTGTTAAAACTGTAAAACTTCATACAAAAAGATATATAACTGTTGTATGTAAAACCGACATTTAATCGCTCGAGATATTTATGTTTGTACCTTTAGTGCGATAACACTATTACAAAAGGCTTAATTAAGATAATTTAAGCCAGTCAATTTCTCTATTGTTTAGTAACTAATTTTACATGACAAACTACATTTTAAAAACTGTAGTCGTGAATATTTGAAAAGCATTTTAACCAGCAAATAACGTCATTGGTGATGTTATTATTACATGTACTTAGAGAGTAGCGATTAACAACAATGTAAATATGTGTTAATCATTATTTACTTTCAAATAAGTAAGATATTTCTTAATAATTCGGTATAGTAAACAAATTCGATATCTGCAAATGGTGTATCTTCCCTTTAAGATAATTTAAACTACCATTTTCCAATTGTTTTGTAATCAATGTTTCACAATAAATTGATTATCAAAATCGGATGCATCATTTAAAACTGTAGTCGTGATAATTTCTAAGATATTATGCTTTCATCAACAACATAACATTTTATTTTAAACTTCATTCAATTAAATACACGTGCCATAATATGTCATGTTCTCCCATGTTGTTCTTCATGGCAAAATCCATTCCTTTGCCTGCTTTGCGTGCCATACCCAGGGTGTCAAAGGTTAACATTAGTCCATAAAATACTCTCGATACTGTGTATGAGAGTCTCAAAACTTACGGTACTGAAAACATGCAACACAAGAAAATAGTCTGGCATATGAAACAACCAGTCCAACACGCCTTTAGTACCGAGTCAACTGTGTCAAAATCTCTCCCTGTCCGATCAGACTACTGAAGAGACCAGTCTAGTTCCAAACAGATGGACATGCACCAGTCTATAAAGCCTCGAGATGAAACCACTTGGCTTCACTCTCAGGTGAACATTAAATGTTGAAGTAAACCTCACTTTAAAACTTTCTTGACAGTGGAACATCTGATGTTCAATTCATCACAAATAAAATCCCATTAATGTACAATGTCTTATTTTATACATAACTTTTACATTACACACATTTTGCATCATGCATGACACTGTTACTGGTTTGATGCACGCATCGATAAACACAAAACACATGCAGCTTATATTATACAGAATATAAATCGACAACAATACAGTATTTATTTACAATTTTACAAGAGGGTCATCCAATTCTTGGCGGGAATTCCAGCAGGAATGTTATCTCGGGTAATATCAGAAGTATAACAAGGGTTATTAGGTTTGGCAATTTTCAAACGACTCTCTGTATTTATGCCAAGCTTACGTCGGTTGTGGTTTATTAGCTTGTGTGATGTTCATCTTCCAAAAGCTGAATTCAGCTAGGGTACGTTTGGGGACTGTTTTTGGAAGTCAAAATTGACTAGAATATTTCGAGTGTAAACCAACCATGACGTCATCTTGTCTCGGTTTATTTATCAATAATCTTGTCAGATCTGTGCCAGTCATACTTTTCTTTTTCAACAACGCAGCTCTCGTTCCCTGCCCCTCCAGACTCACACAACTCACTTCTCTGGTCAGAAATCACAATGAAGATCGAACCTTTTGGCCGTAATAAGCTCAGGTTTTAAATCTGTACTTTTGATTATGTTGCAGGGATCCGAATTTTAGGTTTCTCCTAACTTTTTGAAAATATGTGGTTTCTAGAATCATGTTTTTCCTATTTATTCAAGGGTCTACTTACTTGACATTGTATGTAAATCACTCCATTTTTGGCGGATAAAGTGAGACAAAATATGCATGTTTAAAATTACCAGAGAATTGCTCCGTGAAAAGCGATCCGTATGACGTAATAAAGAACTGGTCGTTTAACGAGGGGCCAAAAGTTGACGGAGAAAAAGTTAGTGGTGTTGAAAAAAATGGAACCGTGTTTTTATTGTTTTTGAAAAGTTGACAATCGTTGGGTTTTAACGGTTGTTTTATCACAGACTATATCACAAAGTTGTTCTAGTCCTTTGTTCTCTGAGACCGCGTCTGTGTACTAAATAGAATTATGAAAAGAGACTTTCATGATCAATTATCTTGGGGAAGTCATTTCTAACATTAGCTGCCGATATACCAAGTCAGTAGAATATTGTATAGGCCTAACGCCATCCCACAGTGAAGTTGTGTACGCGCAAACGCGCACGATCCAAGCACTTTCAAAATGCTGCATGTACGGAGCCCATTAATATGGACGAGAATATACCACTTCCAGGCTGGTCATTTGACTCACTGCTTCGGTGATTTCTGCCTGATCGTCAGCGGTCAAACGACAGAACCCCAAAGAAAGCTTTACGAGGTGGTCCATTTTTGCCAGGACAGACCATGACCCACCTGATCCACCAAGGGTGATATTGTGAGACAGATCCAATTCAACAAGGTTGGGCAGATTACTCAGCGCCTCGGCAATGTGCTTCAAGTCATCACTTCTCAATTCGCACCAACCCAAGTCTAGTTGGTTGAGCGTTTTGATTTCCTTCAAGTGAGACCATGACCGACCTGATTCAGCAAGAGTCTTATTGCCAGACAGATTCAATTCAACAAGGTTGGGCAGATTACTCAGCGCCACGGCAATGTGCTCCAAGTCATCACTTCTTAATTCACAGGAACCCAAGTCTAGTTTGTTGAGGCTTTTGATTTCCTTCAAGTGAGACCATGACTGACCTGATCCAGCAAGGGTATTGCGAGACAGATCTAATTCAACAAGGTTGGGCAGATTACCCAGCGCCACGGCAATGTGCTCCAAGTCATCACTTTCCAAATCACAGGCACGCAAGTCTAGTTTGTTGAGGCTTTTGATTTCCTTCAAGTGACACCATGACCGACCTGATCCACGAGGGGCATAATTGCGAGACAGATTCAATTCAACAAGGTTGGGCAGATTACCCAGCGCCGCGGCAATGTGCTTCAAGTCATCACTTCTCAATTGGCACCAACCCAAGTATAGTTTGTTGAGGCTTTTGATTTTCTTCATGTGAGACCATGACCGACCAGATCCACGAAGGGTCTCATTGTGAAACAGATTCAATTCAACAAGGTTAGGCAGATTACTCAGCGCCACGGCAATGTGCTCCAAGTCATCACTTCTCAATCCGCACAAATCCAAGTCTAGTTTGTTGAGTGTTTTGATTTCCTTCAAGTGAGACCATGACTGACCTGATCCACCAAGGGTCTCATTGCCAGACAGATCCAATTCAACAAGGTTGGGCATATTACTCAGCGCCTTGGCAATGTGCTTCAAGTCATCACTTCTCAATCCGCATTCACCCAAGTCTAGTTTGTCGAGTGTTTTGATTTCCTTCAAGTGACACCATGACCGACCTGATCCACGAAGGGTCTCATTGCTAGACAGAACCAATTCTACAAGGTTGGGCAGATTACCCAGCGCCACGGTAATGTACTTCAAGTCATCACTTTTCAATGCGCTGTGACGCAAGTTTAGTTTGTTGAGCGTTTTGATTTTTTTCAAGTGAGACCATGACCGACCTGATCCACCAAGGGTCTCATTGTAAGACAGATTCAATTCAACAAGGTTGGGCAGATTACCCAGCGCCACGGCAATGTACTTGAAGTCATCACTTCTCAATGCGCACTGAGACAAGACTAGTTTGTTGAGCGTTTTGATTTCCTTCAAGTGAGACCATGACTGACCTGATCCACCAAGGGTCTTATTGCCAGACAGATTCAATTCAACAAGGTTGGGCAGATTACCCAGTTGCCCAACAATGTGCTCCATGCAACTGCTTGTTAGTTTGCAATCATTGAAGGTCACGACCCGAAGCCGCGTCATTTCTTTCAGACGTAGAGACAAAAAGAAACGTGTATTGTCCTCCAAAATTGTTCTGCCCATTACCGTGACTTGGTCATGATCATGTACTTCAATTCTTTGAAGATTTAGCATTCTGTTCACACAATTCACGTATTCTGGACCCAACTGTCGAATGCTGCTAGGATGCATTTTTAATGTGTGTATCCTTTCGAGGCAAGTATTTCCGCCACCCTTTTTCTGGTCATCAATAACGTTGTTTAGGAAGTACATCAACGATGTCGAATTATTTTTTCCTAGACGACCAATATCTAGCTGTGAACCAATAACAGAATTAATTAACTCCAACGGTGGCAATGTCCGGCTCTGACTTTCAAAGTAACAATTCAAGGCTAATTGTATGGCATCATCCTCTAGATTGCATGCAATTTTGACTTTATGCGATAAAATCTGTAAAATTGAATTTGTCCGTGGCCCATCACTGTCACCGCAGCAAAAACGCAGAAGGTATTCAAACCCAGCTAAATCAGACACTTGACGAAAGAACGTTTCAAATTCACGCGTTTCTTCTTCCGATGTTAAACTCTGGTAGTATATGGCAGCGGAAAATTCTTGAAACGTTTTGTGGATGAAATAAACAGTTTTGAAAGTGTCGATCCCCTTCAAGACTCGCTCGCTGGTAAGGATGCCAGCTCGTATGGCCATTTCAAGCACATCTGGCTTAAAATCCCCCTCTTGGAATGATAACTTTTGACCAGATAACGATCGGCCGTCCAAAGAAGCCAATCCAATACCCCTTTTTGAGAATGATAACCTTTGATCAGAAGAAAGTAGACCACGCAAAGCAACCTTTCCAATAGCAGTAACCAGCCTTGAAATCTCCTTTTCTGACATGTTTGTTTTCTTACGTTTAAATATGTAACGCAGTGCCTTATTATAAAGGCGAAACATGGTGTCAGGGAGTGTAGCACTGTCATTCCATAACAAGCACATCAATAACAACAGCATGGGACTTTTTGCCAAATCTAATAAAACATTCGAGGATACAATTTTCTTAAAAAGTCCATCAGCTTTGGATGATTCTTCTGAATAAAATTTGTGCACATATTCCTTAACATCGTCCTTGCTAAACCCTAAAACATTTACACGAGCAAACGGCCTATGCATCAAAGTGTTCTTTACCAGCTTGTCATAGTGCGAGGGGCGGGTTGTCACTAGTACATTGCATTTTGCGTACCTTCCCTTTCGATTAAGCATTTTAAGAATCGAACCGAAATCCGACTCATCAAGCTCAGTAGACCCGAATTCATCAAAACCGTCTAACAGAAACAACACGTCGTCAGGGTTGGCTGCAATGAAGGATTCCAAGTCTTTCCTGTCTATGGTCTCTTTATCTAACAACTGATCAAACAGTGCATCTATCACATCCGACGTTTGTTTTAGGGAACGCATTTTCAACACAAAAACATGCTTGTATTTTTTCAGTGCATCAACAGTGCCACAGGCCCAATCGTAACCTATTTTGGCAATAAGAGTCGTTTTCCCTAGACCAGCCCCTCCGCTTAAAATTGCCTGTATAATTGGATGACCCTCTCTTGTTTTGAGTTTGAAAATATCCCAATACGATTTCACCTCTCCCTTCAAATGCCTATCACCTTTTTCTAATTGTAGCTTTGTGTAGATGTCCATGATGTGTTTTTGGTCATCATCCACCCATGGAAGCATCTGCACATAGCTACCTGTGCTGGTGTAGATGTCTTTTAATGCCTTCTCGCACTTATCAGCAGCACGTTGAGTTGGGTCATCGAGTCGAGTCTCCTGTCTCGTACTGCATCCTGGTCCCCTCCCACTCGACCGACTCGTTTCTAATGTAACAAAAAGACAAATCGAAATCAAACCATGTTAATCGGGTATTTTAATTTTAGCTCACACTTATCGGCAGCAAGTTGAGTTGGAACGTCGAGTCGAGTTGCCGGCAATTAAGGTAACAATACTTCTATTTTTACATAATGCTATCAATGCTCTACTATAACCCGAACCGGAATTCTTCAAATTAAATATTATAAACAGTTTTATTCTATTGAGACAACCTCAATGAATACAAAAAAACACGATTCAATTGTGTTATCAGAATTTATTAAAGTATTAATTATAAAGATGAAGAAATATTTAAGTGAATACTTTTGATGTACAAAATTACTTGATTCACGAAATTATATATTGTTCAAGTGCGTAGTTATATATTTGTAACGACTATGTGGAAATGTTGTATACGAGTAAAGGGTTCGTTAGTTTACCAAATTCATCAAATTGTAACATAGAAAGAAGCTATAAAATAGCAATCGAAAAGTAAAACATGGAATCAGATTTTTACATTAAACAACTGTTTGATATATACGTGTATTTATCTTAGCAATGTGTGGTATATTTTGTTCATTTATGTCACATGTAGATACATAGAGTGATTTCAGGTGAGTCATCGTCTGCAAACTAGCCGCCCACGTTCCTGCTTTACCACCCAAGCCCACATTGCCTGGAAGTTTAAGATTGGCCATGTTTGGTATCCCTCCAACTGATGATGCAATAATGTGGTATATCTTGTGCATTTATGTTCGTTTGGCATCGCTCCAACTGATGATGCAATGCACGGTCGCGCACTGTCTGACCAATCAGATGGCGAGGATTTATTTAGGCGTTGTATAAAACAAATAGTGAATGTTTCACGTTCGTGCGATGGTAAGAATAATTTCATGAGTTGATAGATTATGTTCCATTCCACTCTGCTTCGCCTCGTGGAATAGAACGTTCCATCTGTCACCTCATGAAACTATATCGCACTAACCATACCAGGCAGCGACTCGGCTAAGTTTTATTTGCAGTCTGGGCCGTTCGATAATCTGAGCATATCATCTGTTACCGACTCCCGCTTGAAAAGGATGCCGATGAACTGTTTCACAGGACCGTGGGACACTTGGCACTCTTGGCTCCCGATACACATTTCAATTTAAATGAATCCTGCAGTTTTATAGCCAACCGAACTGGCCACTGGTATAGACGATGTGCCCTCTGTTTACATCTGTATTCAAATCTGCTCGTCAATATGCGCACGCATCAAGTTTTACATAAATTTGGTTAAGAGATGACATCAGAGGTCACATAATTCAAAGGCGATCTGACCTGCGACGCCACTCTTTAAGCAAATTGTATGTAAAACATGATGGGTGCGCGATACTGCCGGGCACATTTGAATACAGATGTAAACACGTGACGTCAGAGGGCACATCGTCTATACTGGAGTGAACTGCTGGGCAATAAACATTCAACAAAGGATGACTCATCCTCTTTTGTCTGGCCGTTAGACGTGGATATCCCGCAGTACACAGCGTACAGTGTGCATTCATGTGTGTTATCGTGCGTGGTATGCAGCGCGCGTAGGCTGCCGATGCGGGCGCCCTCTAACGTACGCGACATGACCTTTGATAAGATCGTCTTGTATATCTCATCTAATCGCTTGGAAAATTCCGAGCAGAATTGTGATGCATTTGCATGCGCGTGTGACTTTGCGTGCATAATTACATGACGCAACATGCATAATCGCCCATGGAGGAATAAAAACACCATGGCTCGCCTAACCTGTTGTCACATTTTCTAATATTTATAGGATGGATAAATAAGAAAAAATATAGTTGGTTCCAAATTTATCCGCATTTGTGTTATCTGAGGGCAAATTTCCTGCACTTATCCGAGAAAAGTGTCATGTTTTATCCGGAAAGAGCAGGTATAGATTCAGATTCAGTGTCATTCTAATGCAGCAGTTTTTGGTGTGCGTGATGCAATGTGTGTCTTAATACTTTTTGGTAGTTTTGTTTTTTATATTTGCAAATTGTGTATAGCACCTTTACAGGCGAGAACTAAAAGATTTACAAACAATTAAGACCAAATTATAGAAAGTCAAAAAGTTAAGGAAAATGTCTTACCTGAACTATTTCCTGTCACGTTTATGTTGATAGTCGGTTGGTTAACCGGCCCAAGAAAGACAGGACATTTCTTGCCATGTATATTCAAGGAATCCACTGAAACGTTTTGCACAGGTCCACGTGCGAGTACAGCGGCTGATGACAGGGGTGATGTTTCCAGTTGGTGTCTACCATCAGGTACGATGTCTTGAACTGAGCTTGGACCCGGCATTAGATGTTGGTCTTGTGATGCCACATATCTTACCACTGTCTCTTGTATCTCTGTAGGATTGCTTGGTGTATCACCCACTTGCCCGTGACCTGGTTTCTGGTGTGTGGACCCCTTCAATCCAGAACCTTCTGATGATTGCATCGTCTCCTTTGTTTGAATGTTTGGATCCGTTCCCTCTTCACCTTGCTGCCTTTGTCTCTGCTCCTCAGAAGATGCAGTCCCTTTCTTTCTTTCTTGTATCTCTGTAGGATTGCTAGGTGTAGCACCCACTTGCCCGTGGCCTGGTTTCTGGTGCGTTGACCCCTTCAATCCAGGACCCGTTGGTGATTGCATCGTCTCTTTCTCCCGAATGTTTGGATCCGTTCCCTCTGCCCCTTGCTGCTTTTGTCTCTGCTCCACAGAAGATGCAGTCTTTTTCTTCTTGTTGTCAGTGTGTTTGCTGCCTTTTTAGATAAAAAGTAAAGGACTTAGACATTACATGTTACTCAAGATGAAAACACCCCCAGCGATGTGGTAAAGAAAAGGGGGGAGGCAACATGCACAAAAACAAGAAAAACACAGGAGAATTCAAAAAGAAAGTGACCGAATTTGAACAATATTTGAGAAATATTTGGCTCACTCCAATATTAAACGGGTATCTTATTGACTTTATTAACTGTGAACATTTAATTTGCATAATCCATTTCCAAGTTATGTCTATTTCAATAAAAATGTAACAAAACTTGGCTTTTCACACCTTATCATTTACCGTTCTACGAACTGATGAATACCCGTTGAGTACAATGAAACATGGACGTTTTCCCACCTCCATGAATGAACCCAAACTCGCAAAGGAAAACATACACAAATCCCCAATAATATATTGAGGGAAAATAGTTCACTTGTTCCTTATTCAAAACCGAATAATCTGACAATACAAATAAGGTTTTCAGTCTTAATTTCAAGTAATAAAATCTTATTTATACTTGAATTCTCAATGTCATTCCACGGACAGCTATAACATAGGTTCTTAATTATCCATAACTTCTGATAGCATGGATCGATTTTGGTAATTCTTTTTTCCCAAATAGGTGAGAACATGCTCTTTATTGACATGCTTGGTGTATCAAATTTGATTGCTGTTAAACATTTATTTTTTAATCCGGGTCACTTTCTTTTTGACTCACCTTGTAGTTTATGCTTCGCTGTTCTGCACTATTAACACAGTGTGACTGTGTTTTATTTTTACTAAAATGGTTTTTATTTGCCCAGTATGGTTTTAAAGTAAGTCTGTTTTGGTCTCGTATTACACTACATGCTCACCAATATTTATGACCACCAAAATTGACCAATACGTGAAGCAAAATGTCCCAAATTATTAATCTGATTTCTTTCAGAGATTACAGTACAATGTTAAGTTTTGTTGTGAGAAAACGGCACCTAATGACGTGACGGCTATGCAGCACATGTATTTAGGCTAACGGTAGTATTTCGTACTCATGTAACTTAAGCGACTTTCGGATTGAAATATTATACATTGTATGTATTTCTGTTGAAGAAAAGGTAAACTATTCAACCTCGTTCCTTCTAAGGACTACAGGGTGCAGCACAATAAATACTCGCTACTCACGAGACCGACAAAAAGTGTAATTCGATATCGGTTATGTTCTAAAACCCTCATCACCTTCCAGCAAAAGATGCTCCTATGAATGTTCGTGGCATGAAGATAGTTATACGGGACGATGTGACATCTAAAGGAAAGTTGTGATGGTATTACGTCAGCTGACTTTCCCCCATCTTGAAAGGTAATTATGTTCCAATATAAAAGTATTTACCTTTCAGTCCACCGCCCAGTAGGCCATCAGTAGACAGACGGAGTGAGATGTTCTCGTCCTGATGAATTCCACAGTCGTGAAGTGTCAGCAAGTTACATAGCTGGCAAAATAGTTTTTAAGATACTGATGTAATACCCACTAACAAAGGTTTGTAAAAACGACAGTTTGGTGTTTTGTAGCCCCAACCACCAAACGGTGCCTTTAGACGAAACCGGTCGGGCTAAAACCAACTATCGTTTTTCATAATCGTTTATGCATGATGGCTTGAACTTTAACCCTTGCTTTGCTAAACGCTCCAAAAACACTTCACTGTTTGCAAATTATGCTTGCCAAGTCAATGGCTTGTAACATGCAACTGCAAAAAAAAAACTGTGTACATGTACCGACATCACAAGCAACATTTTATTATACACGACTCATGTAATTTGTATAGTTATGTAATGAACCGAACCTTATACATCATGCATGTTCTATCTTTGTAAAACCTGAGGCTATCGTTACCTCAAAGTTTCTGAAGCCTCTTCGGATGTACAGTCGCTGTTGTTGAGGCTGGACCTCAAGTTTCTTGTGTATTATCTCCTTTAAGGTCGAGACGGATGTCTCTGGATTCAGTTGGAGACAAAGGGTCTGTGGTTTGTGTGAGATGTGACATCGGACAAAGACTTGCAGCTTCTGAGTCAAGTATCTGAAACTGTCAGAGTGGGGTGTTTATGTTAGAGCTCTTGTAATACATGTATAAAGGAATGAAGACCACCATTGTAAACATTCTGTATACACCGTTTTACTAGATTTTTTTAAGGCAGTCTATGCATGATCTACAAAACCAAATCTGATTTATCTTTTCGGCTATTACATGTAGTTAAATTATTCAAACAATGTACATTATAAATTGCAGCGTTTAATCATGTTTTACCAGATAACAGGTTTTTCTTGATCACAGACGTCCTTTTTTAGTGGATTTTTTTCGTTTTGTTTGCTCTCCTCTTTTTCTCCTGCATCTTGACGCCTTTCTGGCTCGGGTTCAGCTGCTTCGTCTCTTGATTCGCTCGTTACTGAGGCAATAACAACACATTTCATTTTATAGTTTAAATTAGTTTTGAAAACTAATTACATTCCTGTTGTTTAAAATACAAGTAAACTATGTTTTGTAAAGTTTTGGTTGTGGTTAAATGAGTATTCATTCTTTTGCATAATGACTCTTGAAATTACGGAGTCTGTTTTAAATTTAGTCTCTACTGCTAGCTCACCTGGTACATATTGAGCCAATTCCGTCAACCCGATGGCCTCCAATGCTCGTCTCAGCTTCTGAGCTGCTTCGTCGCGATCTGTCGTCTTTTCCCACCAAGTGAGTAGCATGTGACGGCTCGCTTCAGTGCTGCCTTCGTTGGTGGTTTGGATGTCTGCAATTTCAGCTTCTTTGTATCCTAGGTGTTTGGCCAATTCCTTCCACGATGATTCAATATTCGAGGACAAGCCCTTAAGGTACTTTTCATCAAGCTTGACTTTGTCTGCCAAAATAATGTGTGACTTCTTGAAACATTCTCAAAGGTGTCCGGTGTTGCATAGGTTACCAACGTAGCAATTCAGATATCTCTTACACCTACACCAAAAATATACTCTCTAATTTGTCTACTTCTACTCACCTGGTACATCTTGAGCCAATTCAGTCAACCCGATGGCTTCTAATGCTCGTCTCAGCTTCTGAGCTGCTTCGTCGCGATCTGTCGTTTTTTCCCACCAAGTGAGTAGCATGTGATGGCTCGCTTCAGTGCTGCCTTCGTTGGTGGTTTGGATGTCCGCAATTTCAGCTTCTTTGTATCCTAGGTGTTTGGCCAATTCCTTCCAAGATGATTCAATATTCGAGGACAAGTCCTTAAGGTACTTTTCATCAAGCTTGACTTTGTCTGCCAAAAGAATGTGTAACTTCATTGAAACATTCTCGAAAGTATCCAGTGTTGCATAGGTTACCAGCGTAGCAATTAAGATATCTCTTACACCTACACCAAAAATATACTCTCTAATTTGTCTACTTCTACTCACCTGGTACATCTTGAGCCAATTCAGTCAACCCGATGGCTTCTAATGCTCGTCTCAGCTTCTGTGCTGCTTCGTCGCGATCTGTCGTCTTTTCCCACCAAGTGAGTAGCATGTGATGGCTCGCTTCAGTGCTGCCTTCGTTGGTGGTTTGGATGTCCGCAATTTCAGCTTCTTTGTATCCTAGGTGTTTGGCCAATTCCTTCCACGATGATTCAATATATGAGGACAAGTCCTTAAGGTACTTTTCATCAAGCTTGACTTTGTCTGCCAAAAGAATGTGTGACTTCATTAAAACATTCTCAAAGGTGTCCGGTGTTGCATAGGTTACCAACGTAGCAATTAAGATATCTCTTACACCTACACCAAAAATATACTCTCTAATTTGTCTACTTCTACTCACCTGGTACATCTTGAGCCAATTCAGTCAACCCGATGGCTTCTAATGCTCGTCTCAGCTTCTGAGCTGCTTCGTCTCGATCTGTCGTCTTTTCCCACCAAGTGAGTAGCATGTGACGGCTCGCTTCAGTGCTGCCTTCGTTGGTGGTTTGGATGTCTGCAATTTCAGCTTCTTTGTATCCTAGGTGTTTGGCCAATTCCTTCCACGATGATTCAATATTCGAGGACAAGCCCTTAAGGTACTTTTCATCAAGCTTGACTTTGTCTGCCAAAATAATGTGTGACTTAAGTGAAACATTTTAAAAAGTGTCCAGTGTTGTATAGGTTACCAACGTAGCGATAAAGATATCTCTTACACCTACACCAAAAATATACTCTTGTTCTGAATTGCTTACTTATCACTCAGAAAATATTACATGCAGGTAGTTTATTCACTTGAAGATTCTATTTCCAAAGTTTGTCATTTACCTGTTGTTTCATTATCTTTATTCTGGTCATCTGATGATAGACGGAGTGAGATGACTTCATCCTTGCTGACACCATTCTCCTCGAGCGTGAGTAAGTCACAGAGCTGACAAAGTGAATAATGTTAGAGACTAAATTAAGAAACGTGTTGGGTTTTAGTTGTGCATCGTTACATCTAGAGAAGTCAATTCGTTTAACCCTTTAGGTGGGGTATTAATTGAGCTTTATTGTGTGTGTGGGAGTTTCATAAAAACCGACAGATTATTAATCAAACATGAGCATTTGAGCTATTGCATTTTACATCAACATTTGTAACTCCCACGATGAGCAAATCTAAGTTTTGATATTTTAAATACAACGAAGTGTCCGGTTTATAAATTATATACCTACCTGGAAGTCTCTCTTGGTGTACAATTGCTGATATCGTGCCTCGACACCGATCTTCTTGGCTATTTCTTCTTTTAGGAATGAGACTGACGTCTCGGGATGAAGTTGGAAACAAAGTTTCTTGGGTGTATGTGAGAGAGGAGTCTGGACAAATACCTGCAGTGTCTGCTTTACGTCTTTGGTATCACTGTGAAAATGAGAGACAATCCTGTGTAGTTTTAGAAAGGCATTATTCTACAATTATAGAAGAGTTAATTTTGATTAGGTTCTCAAAGTAACGTCCACTATAGCTGCCACATTAATATGGGTGTCATGAAAGTGTCAAAGATTGAAAACATTCTTCGAAATTGAGTTGCAATAACTGATTTTGTTTTACCTTCGACTTTCAGGCTTGCAACTCGATTGTCTTCGAATCCATCGTTTCGATGGTTGTCTCTCTGCACAGCTATCATCATAAGTCAATTTCCTGTAATGCAGTACAGAGAGGAAAGCCTGTTTCTTGCTTGGTTTGACTTTAGTCTTCCTGTTGATGAGTTTGGTGTTGGAGTGGTCGTACACGACGGCTGTTGCCTTAATGTAGGCATCTAACTGCTGGACGGTCTTTTTCGGCATCTTGGTAGTAATCAGGTCCAAGTACTGCAATAGACCGAGGAACCTGAACGAATTAATTAAGATAATGTGCCATTTCTTAGCGGAGCATAAGACAGTACCATCTATAAAGTGTGTGGTAAAACTGACTAAGCATCTACATTCTCTGCTAGTGGCCTAATGGTGAAATGTGTGTTTATATTTGCTTTGAGTAACCGTAACATTTTAGGTTATACTTTACGGACAGATCATAAACTCATAGGCCGCTCGCAGTGTATTATCATGACAAAGTTGCACGTGCATTTCAACAATTAATCCCAATACCATCTGGTTTTCTCTAGACATTATATTCTTAAGGAGACCAATGAAAGAGCTATTTCGATGCATGATTTATTTGTTGAATTAATTGTTGGTTTTATTGTAATTTGTGATCTAGCTATTTCATGATAAATATTGACAGCCCAACGCTATAGGTATATACTGTATACATGTAAACTCATCACAAAAAGTATCGAGACACTTAAAAATGAGCCAATAATTAACGGCCTGAAAGGGTATGGATTATAATCGAAGACGAAGTAAATAACCCAGTGCATAATTTTGTTTGACACCTCGATTGTTGAGATACGATGTTGCGGAGCGGAGTTATTGTTATTTCAATGGTCGTAGACAGCGTTCTCACCAGGATTTTTTCCAAGGGTGGGGGAAATCCATCGCCACAGCAGTTTTGAAATTAAGGAGTGGGGGGGTCCAAAAAGGAATTTATAAACCTTAGAATGGGAATAAATGACTATTTTTAAATAATCAAACAGAGAAAATCTGCATAAATATATTTAGGTGCAAATTATATCAAATTTACATCTAATTTTTATTAAGGTATAAAATAATATCAATTGGTAAAAACATTATTACAAATTTACTGAAAGATCTACCGCAGCGAAGCGAAACACGTGACAATGCATTCTGACGTAGGCACTAATGTACACACAGAAAATAACTTGTACACAGCGCTAGCGAGTCTAGTCGTAGTCTTGGTGCAAGACGTTGTTGTTCATTATCGCGCAACTATCGCGATTTAGCGCCCCTGCGCCTAACGACTATCAAACAATAGAGGGCGCTGTTGGGAAACTTCCAGATAACCACCACACATCGGCTCAGAACAGATTCGCGGCTTTCAGAATACGCCCTCTATCGGTGGAATAGTCGCGACGCGTTTAGTGTTGAGTGCATAGGCCATATGGTTTTATGGTTTTACTAACTCAACAAGAACGTCTTTCACCAAGACTAGTCTAGTCGCGGACGGCTGCATAGCAGCACACACATGATCACGCAAAGCTAGTACTGCATGCTATATGCACCGGCTGGCACGGCGCGGCGCACGACTCGCACGAGGTGAGTGTACTCGGTCCCAGCGCAGCGCGTCCCGCAGACCCGCACCGCGCCAAACCCAATGATAAGACCGATGGGGCCGAGCTGTGAGTGAGAACAATGTTGGATTGTACGATACGTCGAGTAAATTGGTATTTCGCATGGAAATAATCTGCCATTCAGCAGATTCTGCAAGTGCCGGGTGATAGTTAATAGCACACAAGTTATTTGTTGAAAAAAACAAGCAACAGAATAATATACACTCTTTATTTACACATTTTTTAAAACGTGGCGGGGAATTGTTAAGCCGTGGCGGGGACATTTTTAGTGTGGCGGGGACTGGCGGAGAAAGTTATAGCGTGGCGGGCTGAGCCCATTTTCGCAGCAAGCGTGGCGGGCCCGCCACGCCTTAGTATGCCTGGCGAGAACGCTGGTCGTAGATCCAGTTTCAAAAGTGACAATCATCCCTATACTATAGAGCAGGTTTGTATTGATCATGTTAATGTTAAATCAGGCCTCGAATTACACGGCGGCCACGACGGCCAGTGCCGTCGATGCCCTTGCAACTGGCTGTGGTGCCCCTCGAAAAAATACCCTTTTCACGGCCATAATGTCATGCCCTTTTTATGGAAGTTAAATATTTACTTGTGTTAGTTTTTAGCCTGCGATGCATCTTGTGCTTGTGACGTGTTTTAATGTATATCCAGCGCAATCCGCTCGAACGAGTCAAAGGAAGTAGCAAATTGTTTACGTTCAACGCATTCGCGACTCTCTCGGCACCCGTTGTACACGAGCACTTGAGGGTGCACTCTCCTAATTGAAGGGAGAATTTCTCCGCGGTCTCATTAGCATGAAATGTGCCCCCACAATTTCTTTTGAAAAAGGAGTCCGTTTGGTAAAAGAAATGGTGGGATTGTGTAAATTTAGCATGGGATCAACTCCCTGGTTTCTGAGCTTCAATCTGAAGGCAGACTTGACAAAATTACGGTTGAAAAATGGGTCCTAATTGCCCTAGAACGTGGAGGGATGCCATTTGTAAAATGGCTGCGTGCAGGCTGGGAAAGTATCACTTTTCGGGAGGTGAGTTTCTTTTGGTGTGAATATTAAAAAATGTAATTGGCTAACCCACCCAAAATTGAAAAGAAATGGAAAGATAAAGGCCAAGACAATAATCTGATTGTTGTTTGATAAACCCCAGTGATGTTGGTTTGCATGAAACTTGGCCCTAAACTTTGTTTATTTTACACCGTTTTCAATGGGACTTGAATTAGGACAGTGCACCCTTGACGTCTTTAAACAAGGGACCAGTCTAAAATAAAAAACATTGACCAACAGAGGGCGCTCTCTGTTGTTTGAACGCCCTCTTCTGGTGGAATTGTTGCACCGCATGACTATTAACTAAAATGACAATCTTTTGTTCAACGGATCAATAGTTATTATAAAGAGGCCCGTTTTAGCGTTTAATGAATCAACAAAGTATTTCGCCGTGGGTTGTGGTTTGTTTTATAACTTTCATAACTAAGTGGCCTTCGTGCCCTTTTTATTTTCAAATTTTGGCCTTGGTGCCCTTTCTACTGGCCTTGGTGCCCTCCCAAATTTTGAATACTCCAAGGCCAAAGTGGCCTGTTAAATGATCAGCCAATAAGATAATCTCTACATTTAAATTCAAAAGAAACGGCGGGCATATGTGACCTCCTGTAAAAAATCGTCGGCAATACTTTTCTTTGTTTCAACCCCAGGTTTCAATACATTTTTGTTGAAGGGTTGTACGCATTGCAAATCACGACTAAATGTAACTGATGACAGATGTTCTACCTAAAATATGAGAAAAACAAGATAATGCCGAGAAATTAGCAACACTGTTTTGCCGACTGGGACTGTGTGTTTTAAGTGCAATGTTGGGTCACGATTAATTTCACCTTGACAAATCAAGTATCGAAATAGATACAGGAAATTGGCTTAGTCGCGGTGGTAACGTGTGTACGACTAAAATGATTTCAACCTAATATTGACCCTCGATACTGATTAGCCAAAATATAAGCTAGAATCGATTCTCCGCAGAGCGCAACTATAATGAGTTCAAGCCTTTCGATTCCAGTACATTGTTCGATGAGAATATTGTTGCCTCTATCAACCCCTGTCTGTACGAGTCGCCGTCACAAAATAGGCAAACGTATACTACACCAAACCAGACGTGTTTGTGTGCACTCAGCCATCTGTACCACGGTACACGTTGGCTATGTACGTACGACGCAGCATTGGCAGTGACTGCGCACTTCCAATGGGAATAAAAAAGTTCCAATGACTAGGCGTGGCAAGTAAAACTTGGTACATGTATCACAAAAACCTACAAGAATGCGTTTGTCTTACAATAATTATGAACCCAATCTCACCTTTATCTCAACCTCCGTATCGGCAATAGATATCGAGTCTTGTATGTCACGTGTGTGCATTAAAACAATGCAAAGACCAACTGGTAGAAATATGGCGCTGATTTCCAACCAAAGTGAAAGCTATCGGCTGAGATCACGTCATCAGATCAAAATGGTATACCTTTGTATAACATTTTGTACCTTTGTACTTCCCGATAAACATGTTCAAGTCGCCCTTGCGTTTAGCAAGCTTGCCTTGTTTTGGCGGGAAGCTGATAAGAAAATAAATGTTGACATTCGAGAATGGCAGATCTGTGTGGCCGTATGCGCCTGTATCAATTAATGCCAATCAATAATCATCACTCTCGGGCTTTGGCCGGAAGACAGAAATAGCACATAGAGGACTTTGGAAAGTTTATTTATTTCCAATTGCTTCCACACTGCAGGTGTTTGTTAAAAGTGTGCAGTAAGCCGTGACGAGTTCACGGGGGTAACAATGACTTACTAAATCCAGTGTGTATTGCGAAAATCAATGTACAGTATATATTCACGTGTATTTCCATTACTTCCTCCAAAGTTAAAATATTATATTATTACATATAATGGGCCTTTCTACACTAATGGACCAAAAGGTGTGACATGAGGGCCAAAAACTGAAAGTGTTTTGTTTTCTCTAATTCCATTTTTTGTAACTCCCTTAAGCAGCACTCTTTATAAATCCAATACAGCTGGATAACATTCAGCTTACTTTATATTATACAGTTACTTGAATGTCATGAGTGCAAGTGTGTTACGTATGTAACGGGGACAGACAAAGTGCCATAAAAAGCCACATCAGATGGCTTTATTTGTTCCATTTTTAAGTTTACCCCTGCTCTCCCTGTTCATTTATAAGAAACAAACACAGTTACAATAAAGAATTTTCAAGAATTACCATTTGTTGCAGGATTAATTCTTCATAGCAATCATTCAGTTCACAGAAGCTTACTTAAACGTTTGTTTTCTAGGGAAACTCTAGACCTGTTATGCATAAACACTGAATCAGTTTGATCAGGCTGTAAACTAAATGGACAGAACCCTAAAAAGTGGAGCACCAGTACAAATGTTGATATGTGGACCTATTATTTGTTCACTTTAAAATGCCATGTTGCAGTAACGTATGTAACAGTGGACGGACAAATGATGTCAGAGTTACAAGATAGTTTGTAAAGCAGTTGACCCAGGGAAATCTTATATGATGCCAGGTTTAAATTGTCATTACAATGCAGGCTGCTTATAAAAACTTGCTATTTGTTCAATTTTGCTCACAAAATTGTATGTGTACTTGAAAAATGTCAATACTGTACATCACTGTTCAAAATGTGATTATCTTTGATTTCCACATGTATTCTGAAACATAAAATGTAACAATGTCCTTTGTTACCGGTATGTGAATGTAGGACTGAAGTGAACTTTGCTCAACCCAAACCTATAAACTTTGAGGTTTGTTTTACAAGGTTTACCTGCATCTGTTCACTTAAAATGCAATGGTCTAGTAACGTATGTAACAGTGGACAGACAAACAATGACAAAGTGGCATGATGACTGGCCAAGCAATTTTACCCAGAAAATATTTTTATTTTATGTATATGCTTTAATATTGAGATAAAAACACCTGCAATAAACCCCCCTCGCCCTGGCCCTCTTAGACAGGGCCCAGACCAGGAAAAACTAAGGGTTTTTCCTGTCAAGGTTTTCTCAACGGTTTCATCATCCTGAACCTCAACCATTTGATATTAGCTTGGGGGCCACCCTGATTTTTGCCCCTAATTCAAAATGGCCGCCAAAATCCAAAATGGCCACTAAAATTACATTAATTACATATATACTGCTAATTACGTTTAATATCAACTTTTTTTTAGTGATTATGTCAACTTGAATGTACCTCTATTGAATTTAGCTCCAGAGCAACCCAGAATTTGGCCTCAAATCCAAGATGGCCGCCAAAATCTAAAATGGCTGCCAAAATTACATAAAATACATATACTGCTAATTACGTTTAATATCAACGTGTTTTTTGTGTGATTCTGTCATCTTGAATGTACACCCATTGAATTTAGCTCCAGAGCCACCCAGAATTTGGCCTCAAATCCAAGATGGCCGCCAAAATCTAAAATGGCTGCCAAAATAACATAAAATATACTGCTAATTACGTTTAATATTAACGTGTTTTTTTTGTTGATTTTGTCATCTTGAATGTACACCCATTAAATTTAGCTCCAGAGCCACCCAGAATTTGGCCTCAAATCCAAGATGGCCGCCAAAATCTAAAATGGCTGCCAAAATAACATAAAATATACTGCTAATTACGTTTAATATTAACGTGTTTTTTTTGTTGATTTTGTCATCTTGAATGTACACCCATTAAATTTAGCTCCAGAGCCACCCAGAATTTGGCCTCAAATCCAAGATGGCCGCCAAAATCTAAAATGGCTGCCAAAATTACATAAAATACATATACTGCTAATTACGTTTAATATCAACGTGTTTTTTGTGTGATTCTGTCATCTTGAATGTACACCCATTGAATTTAGCTCCAGAGCCACCCAGAATTTGGCCTCAAATCCAAGATGGCCGCCAAAATCTAAAATGGCTGCAAAAAATACCCTAATCAGGTTTATACTGCTTCTTGTTTTTTTCTGTCAGAGTTTTTTCAGTGATTTCGTCATTTTAAGCCCAAGGCCATTAAGATTAGTCTGGGGAATATCCAGGATTTATCGTCTAATCCAAGATGGCTGTCAAGATGGCTGTCAAGATGGCTGTCAAAATGGCTGTCAAAATGTCTGTCAAAATGGCTGCCAAAATGGCTGCTAAAATGGCCACCAAAAGCATCATACTTAAATTTAAAGTACATCTTCGTTTGTCCTGTTGAAGTTCACTAAAGTTGGTTTCATTGTGGCGTCCTGAACCTAAGCCTTTTGAAATTAACTTGTGGCTAGCCAAGATTTGTCCGCCCAAATTCAAAATGGCTACCAAAATTACCTTAATCAGATTTAAACGGTCTCTTATTTATCCCCATAATGTAGTATTAATTAATAAGGACCTGGCTCAGACATGTATGCACATTATTTAGGAGAGGATAACTCAACTGTTCTAGGCTGATATGACCCCAAGAAACAACTTGGGATGTGTGCCAAAATCCCTATCCGGGGTAAACAGCCCGGAAATGACCACGCCCTTTTTTAAATGACCACGCCCTTTTTATCGGAAGTGCTACTTCCGACATAGCTGTATCTTCTAAACCGTTGGAGCTAGACATTTTCTGATGTGCTCAAGATGTTAATTTTTTATTTTACAAGAACATTTATAAAAACCGTTCGGTCAACTTATTACCATACAAATAGATACATACACCGGGAATTTCCATATATATTTATTAATTAAACTTTCCAAACTTAGAGCAAAGTTGGAACATTTGTGTCATCTACTAGAGTTTATTATTATTATTATTATTATTATTTATTCGGCCAAGAAACAAAAAACAGTACATTGACAAAGTTATACAGCTGTACATGAAATCATTGCAAGTATAAAGTAACAATGCAATCAAAATAACAGAAACAATAAGTTTGAATAGCAAAACTGAATTATTCAAGAGGTAAGGAGGATTAGAGAGCTGGGGTCAGTGGGGGATGGGGTAAACGAAGGAAAATGAGAAGAAAAGTACCGGTATGCAATGGGGATTGTGGAAGGATTGAAGTGGTTGAGAAGGGGCGGGGTGGAGGCGGGGAGGGGTGAGGAGGGGAGTGGTCAAGTAGGGGGGGGGGGGGTGTGAGTGTGTGGGGTAGGCGAGTGACGAGTGGTTGTGGGATTTACAGAGGGAAAGGAAGGAAAATAGGGAGTGAAAATGTGGTGTATTTCGGGGGGGGGGGGGGGGAGGTTAGACAAATGATAAAAGATTGAGGGTTGGGTCTACACAAAGACAAAAAACATTCCAAGCTGGCCAGGGTAGGCAAAAGTGTACTAAAACACTGTAGCCCTAAAGCCTGCCTACCCAACCTTGAAAAGTCTACATACAATTACTATATATCAAATAACTGACGATCCGGAATTTAAACAATACAAGGATTTTTTTAAAGAAAGAAAACAAGCATTTAATTATTATAAAGTAACACAACAGAGCCCAGGTATGAGAATTATGAGCAGTGTTCATTCAGTGATGGGTTCTTACAACAATCACCTCCCTTGCATTTGCAGTACTTGCAACAATAGATCCAAGCAACTCGCCTTCTGGTTTTGAGATCACAATCTCGGGGACTAATGAATTACCCCTTCTTACAAAACCATAAGACGCAGCATTCAAAATCAAGGTTCACTTTCCTCTTCTTCCCCTCTCTCTATTCTTGATGCTGTCCTCTCTGTAAGTGTCCAAAGACATGGTGATTTTTGGTCATCTTCCATCAGCAAAACTGCTTTCCAGGCATTATATGTTGAGTGGCGCACAATCAGATAAGAAGACACCAAACCTCTATACATTGGTATATCACAAAGGGAATGAATTGTTTCAGCTGTGTGTGCTTCTCCATTCCTTCGCCTCAACTGCACACACGAGGAAGCTGATGACAAGATGATGTTCCATGTGCAGGACATTCTAAGTCACCGGACAGGACCTACATCCCTGACTCTGCCACCAGGCGACACAGATGTGTCATCAGGTCAATTTGAGAGATCTTGGCCTCCAAGAGTTCTGGCTCATCCACAACTCAAGAGTGAAAAGATCAATATTAACACTCCACGATACATGTATCTACATAACGCTGGGAGACGAGCTCACAAAGTGTTTTTCAGCACCCCATGCGCTGACTGGATCCGATACAACCAGCAAGATATCAACTAAACCTGCAGCCCTGAATGCTGTGTGCAAACCAGAAAATTTCTTCCTGATCCTGAATTTTGACTGTCCAACAGAAAATGCAATACAGATGGCAGAAACATTCTTGGTCAAGTGTCTCAAACCATCAACAGACCTGCAGACATTTGATGACCTGCGTCTCGCTGCATTTGATAGCAATGCCCTCAAGATAGACTTTCAGAAAACCACTTGCACCTCAACTAATGCAAGGAAACATATCATGAAGAGCCTATTACCAACAGCAGCTGTGGGTCCAAGCCCCATTTAGAGACGCCACCTTGATTTTGAATGCCGCGTCTTATGGTTTTGTAAGAAGGGGTAATTCATTGGTCCCCAAGATTGTGATCTCAAAACCAGGAGGCGAGTTGCTTGCATGTCTGAGCCAGGTCCTTTACTAAATCCTGGGGGATAAATAAGAGACCGTTTAAATCTGATTAAGGTAATAGTGGTAGCCATTTTAGATTTGGGCGGACAAATCTTGGGTAGCCACAAGTTAATTTCAAAAGGCTTAGGTTCAAGACGCCATAATGAAACCAACTTTAGTGAACTTTAACAGGATAAAACAAAGATGTACTTTAAATTTAAGTAAGATGCTTTTGATGGCCATTTTGGCAGCCATTGTGGCAGCCATTTTAGCAGCCATTTTAGCAGCCATTTTAGCAGCCATTTTGACAGCCATCTTGGATTAGACGATAAATCCTGGGTATTCCCCAGACTAATCTTAAAGTCCTTAGAATGACGGAATCACTGAAAAAACTCTGACAGAAAAAAAAAAGAAGCAGTATAAACCTGATTAGGGTAATTTTGGCAGCCATTTTAGATTTGAGGCCAAATTTTAAGTGGCTCTGGAGCTAAATTCAATGGGTGTACCTTCAAAATGACAGAATCACACACAAAAACCGTTGATATTAAACGTAATTAGCAGTATATATGTATTTTATGTTATTTTGGCAGCCATTTTAGATTTTGGTGGCCATCTTGGATTATAGGCCAAATTCTGGGTGGCTCTGGAGCTAAATTCAATGGGTGTACATTCAAGATGACAGAATCACACACAAAAAACGTTTATATTAAACGTAATTAGAAGTATATTTTATGTAATTTTGGCAGCCATTTTAGATTTTGGCGGCCACCTTTGATTTGAGGCCAAATTCTGGGTGGCTCTGGAGCTAAATTCAAGGATGTACATTAAAGATGGCAGAATCACCAAAAGAAACACGTTGATATTAAACGTAATTAGCAGTATATATGTATGTTATGTTATTTTGGCAGCCATTTTAGATTTTGGCGGCCATCTTGGATTTGAGGCCAAATTCTGGGTGGCTCTGGAGCTAAATTCAATGGAGGTACATTCAAGTTGACATAATCACACAAAAACACGTTGATATTAAACGTAATTAGCAGTATATATGTAATTAATGTAATTTTAGCGGCCATTTTGGATTTTGGCGGCCATTTTGAATTAGGGGCAAAAATCAGGGTGGCCCCCAAGCTAATATCAAATGGTTGAGGTTCAGGATGATGAAACCGTTGAGAAAACCTTGACAGGAAAAAAAAAGAAGCAGTATAAACCTGATTAGGGTAATTTTGGCAGCCATTTTAGATTTGAGGCCAAATTTTAAGTGGCTCTGGAGCTAAATTCAATGGGTGTACCTTCAAAATGACAGAATCACACACAAAAACCGTTGATATTAAACGTAATTAGCAGTATATATGTATTTTATGTTATTTTGGCAGCCATTTTAGATTTTGGTGGCCATCTTGGATTATAGGCCAAATTCTGGGTGGCTCTGGAGCTAAATTCAATGGGTGTACATTCAAGATGACAGAATCACACACAAAAAACGTTTATATTAAACGTAATTAGAAGTATATTTTATGTAATTTTGGCAGCCATTTTAGATTTTGGCGGCCACCTTTGATTTGAGGCCAAATTCTGGGTGGCTCTGGAGCTAAATTCAAGGATGTACATTAAAGATGGCAGAATCACCAAAAGAAACACGTTGATATTAAACGTAATTAGCAGTATATATGTATGTTATGTTATTTTGGCAGCCATTTTAGATTTTGGCGGCCATCTTGGATTTGAGGCCAAATTCTGGGTGGCTCTGGAGCTAAATTCAATGGAGGTACATTCAAGTTGACATAATCACACAAAAACACGTTGATATTAAACGTAATTAGCAGTATATATGTAATTAATGTAATTTTAGCGGCCATTTTGGATTTTGGCGGCCATTTTGAATTAGGGGCAAAAATCAGGGTGGCCCCCAAGCTAATATCAAATGGTTGAGGTTCAGGATGATGAAACCGTTGAGAAAACCTTGACAGGAAAAACCCTTAGTTTTTCCTGGTCTGGGCCCTGTCTATCTCCCCTGCCCTGCCCCCCCCCCCCCCCCCCCCCCCCAAAAAAAAAAAAAAAATTAAAAAAAAAATGTAAAATAAAGATAAAGAAATTGTCGACAATCATAGAAAACAGCGACCAACTGTCCTTGAGTTGAAAATCTAAACTTTTCTGAAATAGATTTGACAAAAATCATGAAAAAAAAGGTAAAAAAGGCTGTATTTTCTTCCCACTAATCTATAAATAAGTGACTGTCTGGGTCTGCACAATTAAGTTATAATTATAATAATATTTTAGAGTAGGGCAGGCCCAATTTAAAAACCTAGATTTATATGAAATCAAAAAACTAAATGTCTATAATTCTCTAAGTGTTTTTCAGTTCATCTTATTATTTTGCTATTAGTTGTCTTTTGTGGCCGTTCTGTTTACTCGATTTCCCGTCTTTATAGCTAGACACACGTCAAATATATAGGCCTGCCGTGCGTAATTAATCGTAGGCCTAACCGCGCACGCGCACTGCGTGACGTTGCCACAGTCGTGCCATTCTATACCCTACACCCAATCGACCGGACACGCAGTGGGAAAATAATATCAAGGACCGCGTCGCTGGTTCACGTGCAGTATTAGTATACATTAATAGCAGTAAACCGCGCTGCATTCGGTATAACATTTTCACATGCTACTGCGCGTCTGGGCCAGTATTAACTGCGAGCGAATGTGGTTCGCCCGGTAATGTTAACATCGTATTCACACAAATTTGGCAATAAAGTTGTACTTTTTAGGTAGTTTGAGACATTTTTCAGTAGTTGATGATGATTTTTGCCCATGCTGAAAAACAAAAATGGCCTGCTGCGACAACGTGCATTGAGTTACGTACTGTACAAAGACAGACATCGCCCCGTCCGTCCGTGTTTCGTACGTAGTCACTTTACTCGCGTGCGTGTCCGTCCGTCCTATACATTATTATCGTTTGCAATTACCGAAATCGTCCCTCAAGTTGTTCGAAAGTAACATTAATTCACATCTTTTTCATGCCTTTAAACCGTGATTAGTCAAATAAATGCAAAATTACAATATTCAAGGTATAATCAGAATTGAGAACAACTGTACGTAACTGTTTATACGTACGTATAAATTTTGACGGACGGACCACAGACATCGACGTTTACTCGCTTGAAGTTTGGGAATGGCCGTCAGTTCCCGCCTGCATTTCCCCGCTTTTCACACCCAGAAACTGGACCAAAAGCCAATTTGGATACAGCGGTCTTATTTAACAAATAACGGGGCCCGAAATGACTTGTTATACGTACGTATAAAAATGGACAGAAAATTAACAAGGCGGAAAACTTTGATTTTATTTCTTAACGCGGTCGCATCTTTGACTTGGGACACAAATCAAAATATTTTAGTGATAGTGCTGCTGAGATTATATTAACACATTAAACTAGTAAATCACGTTGCCATTTTTTTTTTGAGGACGATGGTCACGTATACGTAACAAAGTGGACAGACATTTGTTCGTACGTATAACATAACTTTATTTTATCATAAACAACTTTTAGAAAAACACCAAGGCAAATTTTATTCAATATATTTATTAAACTGTTCACACAAAATCGAGGGAACACTAAAATCTATATACTTTTACTTGAAAGTAATTTGTATAGCCAAATGTTGTACTACCTTCACTTGATGTCACAATTTTGACTCGAAATAAGGGGTGGACATTTTTTATCCTTGATAAAAAAATATATAATGTTTCTGTTCTTTTGGGACCTAATTGTCTTTAGTATCTCACTACAATTCATTCAGCCATACAAAAACATTGGTGATGTTTCTGGGTGCTTGTTTCTCAATATCATTTAAAGAATTGGGGTGACACTCCATTTTGGTCCATTAGTGTGGATATGTATTGGGGGCGGGTCAGTAAAGGCAAACATGAAGACAATTTACGTCGTTCTGTTAGAAAGGTTCTTCGACATCAATTAATGTGCACAAATAATTTGCTAGCGGGAATATTATGTTTGTTCCTAGTCAGGTCGCAGCATACTGTGATGAAACAGGGTATGTGTATTCGTATACACCGACTCGTGTTCGAGTCTAGTCGTCCTATAAATAATCAATGACGCGCGTAGCTTCTGCCCGGTAACTGCATAGATAATCAGCAGTGCCCAGCGACCAATCACCGTAGCGCATTTCGCTACTCTTAAGTATTTCATTACCCTGTCTTACTTTGTGTTTACTTATAAGGATTATAATTGTATTAATTGTTGGAGGTGTATGCCCCATAACATTTATATGGTATAAGCCAAGGCAGGTTAATTTAAGCCCCGTTACACTCAAGTGGTGCAGTTGACCACGTGAGGTTTACTAGGCCTTGAACGATGAGATTAAATAAACGAAACGAAACGAAATGACAGATAAAACCGATGGAATTAGCAGAACTTTAAAAAGACACACATTTTGACAAGATATTTTTATTTTGGTTCCTTTGAAATATCTTCGATAGGTTTTATGCTATCAACTCCAAGCGATCACATAGATAACTATAGTTGCACGTATACGTCACCGTTTAAAAAGCATTTTAAATACCACAAACAAGGTCAATTGTGGTGTTAATATTACTCAACAGAGAGTGACCGACAAAGTTGTAAATATGCACTAGTCTCTGTGTTAAAACTGTGAAACTTCATACAAAAAGATATATAACACCTTGATAAATCAAGTCAGTATCGAAAAAGAGTGCGGGAAATTGGCCAATAGTCGCGGTGCATGGTAACGTGTGTACGACGTATTAGAATGATGAAAACAAAATACCCTCGATACTTATCAGCCTAAATCTAAGCTAGAATCGATTCTCCACAGAGCGCAACTACAATGAGTTCCAGCCTTTCGATTCCAGTAGGGCCTACATTGTTCGATGACACTTGTTTTCCTCTATCAACCCCGTGATCGCCGTCACAAAATAAGCAAACGTACACTACACCAAACCAGACGTGCACTCGTCAGCCATCTGTACCACGGTACGGTACACATGGGCCATGCATGTACGACGTAGCACTTAATTCCAATGGGAAAAAAAAGTTGCAATGACTGGGCGTGGCAAGTAAAACTTAGTATCACCAAAACCTACAAGAATGCGTTTGTCTTACAATAATTATGAACCCAATCTCACCTGTATCGCAACCTCCGTATCAGCAATAGATATCGAGTCTTGTATGTCACGTGTGTTCATCAAAACAATGCAAAGACAACTGGTAGAAATATGGCGCTGATTTCCAACCAAAGTGAAAGCTATCGGCTGAGATCACGTCATCAGATCAAAATGGTATACCTTTGTATAACATTTTGTACCTTTGTACTTCCCGATAAACATGTTCAAGTCGCCCTTGCGTTTAGCAAGCTTGCCTTGTTTTGGCGGGAAGCTGATAAGAAAATAAATGTTGACATTCGAGAATGGCAGATCTGTGTGGCCGTATGCGCCTGTATCAATTAATGCCAATCAATAATCATCACTCTCGGGCTTTGGCCAGAAGACAGAAATAGCACATAGAGGACTTTGGAAAGTTTATTTATTTCCAATTGCTTCCACACTGCAGGTGTTTGTTAAAAGTGTGCAGTAAGCCGTGACGAGTTCACGGGTGTAACAATGACTTACTAAATCCAGTGTGTATTGCGAAAACCAATGTATATATTCACGTGTATTTCCATTACTTCCTCCAAAGTTAAAATATTATATTATTACATGTATTGGGGGCGGGTGAGTAAAGGCAAACATGAAGACAATTTACGTCGTTCTGCTGTTCTACAAGAAAGGTTCACCGACATCAATTAATTTGCACAATTAATTTGTTAGCTGTATTGTTATGTTTGTTCCCGACAAACACATTTATCTTTTCGTCTTTTCCGCTTGGTTAGTTGCGCCCAGGGAAACGTTATAGATGACAATTCAGGTGACGTCATGATGACGTCCTTTCGTGACTTTATACAGATTTAATAAATTTGTCATAATGGCAAAATTATGCTGAACTCAAAATTCTTTTCGTAACAGGTTTTGTTGGTAATTATATAGATATTTCCACAAACACATATTTGATAAAATATGTTACTATATGCAAACATTGACATCGCGGTGACGTCATCTTTGAATTGCTATTTTGCGATTTCTTACTGCTGTCGCATTTGACTCGCAATGCTCTTTAAACTGACGTTATAAATAGATCATCTACACGACTATAACTTATAAGCACCAACAAACAGATTGTACTCATATAAAAGCTGAATGTGGGAAAACCCTACCCAGCAAACATTGAGATATTGGTCCGATATCTGCCCAGTACATTTGTAGTTGTATAGGCCCACTTCTGATTTCCTGTACTGGGCCCACTTCTGATTTCCTGTACTGGACCAACTTGCAACACGGTCAATATAGTTTGTCATTAATGATCCATTTGAGTAATGATTCTGGCTCGGTACGTATTGGGATCGGTCCCGTGACGGCCCAACAGTGTAGTTTAGTGGGTATAATACTGTTCCCTCCAGTCTGCTAGTCTTGTTCAAGACCGAGTTGTTCATTATTTTGTTCCGGGCGCGCCGTCCGCGAATATTTTCCGTAGGTGGGCGAGTCAAAATTAATGAATTATTCAGTAGTTTGGATGAGAAGTTATGTTTATTCATCGGAATAAAACGTGACATCACAGCGTTGTTGTTATTTAGTTAACTAGTTCCATTAAATTACTTTAAAGAACAGCTGTTGTCGAGCTGCTATACGTAGTGTAGTGGATAGATCTCTGGTTCGAATCCTGCTGTAGTAGGTCACCTCGTTTTGCCTAGTCAAATTGATATCTTTGGAGTATTTTAAATTTAAGGGGAAAAGAGACCTAGAACCTAAGTGTTGTACAGTGATCAATGTATCTACTAAATAATTCATGAATTTTAACTCACCATCTACGGAAAACAAATTCGCGAGCTGTCCGTCTATGCAGTTCATCAATCATCAATACTCCGAAAACGGGCTTATTGAGGGCGCCCTTGATTATCACGAGATTTGTTGGTGCTGTGGCAAATCTGCTTTGAAGTCAGATTAGTCGTCAAGCCCCTTTCTTTAGATTTTGAGAACTTCTGCTGTTTTATACGATAAAAATGCTCAACTGGCAAATGGTAGACTATAACTTTAAAGGGAATATGCAACATTTGCAAGCATCAAACAAAGTAAATTACTAAATGAACACAAAACACTTTACTCTGGACTGTTAGGTAATGGCAGTCTGAAGCATCCTGTAAAATCATGGCTCCTGGTAGAGTGGCCGACCAGCGTTAGAGGAAAAAAAAACGTTTTCAAATACTGCTTCTAATTGTTCATATCTAGTTATTCCACATTTTCTTTGCAATTGATTACACACCTGTGAAGATGTACAACTGATTTTCAGACCTTACATTTCCCCCAACGTCTACAAATTGATTCGTTTCATCGTTGGATCAGGGTACCTGACTACAAGAACATGATTGGTTTTTGTTGATTTTTGTTCAGCATCTACGAACCCAAAACGTCCAAAGAAAGTCAGTGTAACAATATTGGCTATAACATACTCCCCGCCCCCAATCCATCCATTTGTGGAAATTACAGCAAGCGAAATGATGTATATTCCATTTAAACTTTAGAAAATGCACACGGCACGAGGTTATATGGTCTGTTGAGTCTCTGTTTGGTTTTGTACGAAAACGAGAAGGTCAAGTTTGTTGTGGGGAGGGGGGGGGGGGGGGGGGGGGGGCACCTAGGGGGAACCGGGAGTCTGTGGGGGGAGGTGCCCCACGCCATGCACCCTGTCTACGCCACTGCGTTAGAAGGCTAAATTGTCCCAGGTATTGATGAATAGTTCGTATTTCACGCATGTATTATATTTTGATGAGCAAAGAAGATTGTCAACTTTTAAACTGAACGGTGAGATTAAATAAAGGAAACGAAACAAAACGAAATGACAGAGAAAACCGATGGAATGAGCAGAACTTTAAAGAGATACACATTTTGACAAGACATTTTTATTTTGGTTCCTTTCAAATATCTTCGATAGGTTTTATGCTATAACCAGGGGGCATCAGTAAAAGAAAATTTCGATATCAGGTGTGGGGTGGGGTGGTCTAACAGGCCTCGCGGCAGACTTTTCTGGCGCCAGAAAATTTTGCAAAAAGGGGTGGGTCTAACTGGATTTTGGAATGAAAAAAAAAAAATTCAACAAAAAAGGTGGGTCAAAACACCTGACTTGAACTACAAAAAAATATTTCACTCCATTTTTCGCCATTTTCAAGCATTTTGTTAAAATTTTCGTGATCAGTGACAGCGTCAGTGATCGAATTTTCAATCGAGAAAAAATAAAAAACTTACGGGCATTCTCAATTTCAAGTCCGTTTTGACTGCTCTCACGGTGTCAGTGTCGGGCGACGATCCTATTCTTAATATGCGGCCGCCGCATTCTGAATGAAGAGCGACAACCGGCGTAATTTACGGGTAATTGTCGAATTTTCCAACTCGGAAACATTGAATCTTTGAAAACGAAAGTGAAGATAATAGTACGCTGGACTCCGAGGAACTGAGGACCGGATGCGGACTGAGACTGGCGCCGGGCGCCGGGGATGATTATCAGTGAATAACTGCTGCAGCAGTTCGCGAAAGTGAACGGACACAGATTCGTCTATATCTGTCTGAACGAGCAGATTTCCATGGTCAAATTCAGAATGATCTCGAAAGTCGTTCCGAAAATTTCGATCTCGTCACGAATTATCTCCTGTCGAATTCCGATCCGAAATCTTCTCTCGAGGAACTCAACAGTCTGGCGACCACACATGGAACTGGAAAGACAGAACAACAACAATTTACTGATAACGCCAATATTCAAATTTAACGGAACTTTCAGTCATTGATATATTCTCCATATTCTCATTGAATATTGTTGACAAGATCGTTAAGACACATAACTTGTTCGAATTATGCCATAATGCAGCTCGCAATCGCTCGACAGGCTCGAAAAAAATCGAAAGCATGGAAGCCATGTCAGATAGGCTGTGGCTGTTTTCCACATGTGCACATTATTATAAGACCGATGAGAACTGCATATTTTACAGACAAATCGGAAACATCGAGGAAACTAGGCACTGATTCAAATATAAGTTGCTGAACAATTATTATAGTAGCGAGTGAGGTTGAGTGATCGCCATCCAATACTCGGCGATTCGCCGACTTTGGAACATTCGCTGAGCCTCCTGGCATGGATAGTTCAGTTGAGATCGATCTTGAATACAAATACTCGTTCAACTCGGTTAAACGTCAAGAACCTGGCTCTACCACCGTATGATATTGATATGATAAGACAAAGCGTGACAACACTCGATCAAATAACATTGAATAATTTGGGGTGTGTCCGAACTGCAGTTGGTGAAATAAAAAAATATATCCCGTTAAAGGGGTGGGTCCGAACTTGAGTTGGTGAAATGAAAAAAATATTTCCCGTTAAAGGGGTGGGTCCGAACTCCAGTTAATGAAATGAAAAAAAAATATTCCGTAAAAGGGGTGGGTATGGCATCCGGATATCATTTTCAAAAAAAAATATCCGTAAGGGTGGGTGGGTCAACGCCGAAAATTTCGTTGGAATTTTCTGACCCGATATCGAGAAATTTTCTTCCTGATGCCCCTCGCTATAACTCCAAGCGATCACATAGATAACTATAGTTGCACGTACGTCACCGTTTAAAAAGCATTTTAAATACCAGAAAATGAACGTCATTTGTGGTGATAATATTACTCAACAGAGAGTGACCGACAAAGTTGTCAATATGCACTAGTCTCTGTGTTAAAACTGTAAAACTTCATACAAAAAGATATATAATTGTTGTATGTAAAACCGACATTTAAACGCTCTAGATATTTATGTTTGTACCTTTAGTGTGATAACACTATAATAAAAGGCTTAATTGAGATAATTTAAGCCAGCCAATTTCTCCATTGTTGAGTGACTAATTGTACATGACAAACTACATTTTAAAAACTGTAGTCGTGAATATTTGAAAAGCATTTTAACCAGCAAATAACGTCATTTGTGATGTTATAATTACATGTACTTAGAGAGTAGCGATCAACAACAATGGAAATATCTGTTAATTATTATTTACTTTCAAATAAGTAGGATATTTCTTAATAATTCGATATCTGCAAATGGTGTATCCTCCCTTTAACCAGTTCGCGCCGGATGACGTATATAAACGCAAACATTTCCCCAAATTCAAATCGGATGACGCATAAACACGCCAAGTTCAAGTTCGGAAATGTATGTCAGCAGCGCGCAAGACCGAAAATGCGTGGGTGTGCTACCCAGCACTATCGGCCTTAACACGCTTCGGATCGAGTTTCGTTAAAAATAATCCCGCCGTCGGCTCGGCGATGTTAAAATAATCCCGGCGCGAACTGGTTAAGATAATTTAAACTACCACTTTCCCCATTGTTTTGTAATCAATGTTTTACAATAAACTGATCACCGAAATGGGATGGACCATTTAAAACTGTAGTCGTGATAATTTCTAAGATATTATGCTTTCATCAACAACAAAACCCATTGTTTTAAACTTCATTCAATTAAGTACGTAATAAGTTCACCCAAGTTGTTCTTCATTGCAAAATTAATTTCTTTGCCTACTTACCCATACCCAGGATGTCAAAGGTTAACATTGGTCCAGAAATGTGGAACTCTCGATACTGTGTATGAGAGTCTCAAAACTTACGGTACTGAAAACATGCAACACAAGAAAATAGACACGCCTTTAGTACTGAGTCAACTGTGCCAAAATCTCTCCCTAGTCTGTCAACAGACTACTGAAAAGAGACCAGTCTAGTTCCAAACAGATGGACACGCACCAGTCTATAAAGCCTCGAGATGAAACCACTTGGCTTCACTCTCAGGTGAACATTAAATGTTGAAGTAAACATCACTTTAAAACTGTCTTGACAGTGGAACATCTGATGTTCAATTCATCACAAATAAAATCCCATTAATGTACAATGTATTATTTTATACATAACTTATACATTACACACATTTTGCATCATGCATGACACTGTTACTGGTTCGATGCACGCAGTGATAAACACAAAACACATGCAGCTTATATTATACAGAATATAAATCGACAACAGCACAGTATTTATTTACAATTTTACAAGAGGGTCATCCAATTCTTGGCGGGAATTCCAGCAGGATTGTTATCTCGGGTGATATCAGAAGTATAACAAGGGTTCGTAGGTTTGGCAATTTTTAATCGACTCTGTGTATTTATGCCAAGCTTACGTCGGCTGTGGTTTATTAGCTTGTGTGATGTTCATCTTCCAAAAGCCGAATTCGGCGAGGGTACGCTTGGGGACTGTTTTTGCAAGTCAAAATTGACCAGAATATTTCGAGAGTGTAAACCAACCATGACGTCATCTTGTCTCGGTTTATTTCTCAATAATCTTGTCGGATCTGTGCCAGACATACGTCCTTTGTTCAACAACGCAGCTCCCGTTCCCTGCCCCTTCAGACTCACACAACTCACTTCTCTGGTCAGAAATCACAATGAAGATCGAACCTTTTGGCCGTAAGCTCAGGTTTTAAATCTGTACTTTTGATTGTACTGCAGAAATCCGAATTCTAGGTTTCTCCTAAAATATGTGATTTCTTGAAACGCATGTTATTCCTATTTATTAAAGGGTCTATACTTACTTGACATTGTATGTAAATCACTTCGTTTGTTTGCGGATAAAGTGAGATAAAATATGCTTGTTTAAATTACCAGAGAATTGCTCCGTGAAAAGCGATCCGCATGACGTAATAAAGAACTTGTCGTTTAACGAGGGGCCAAAAGTTGACGGAGAAAAAGTTAGTGGTGGTGAAAAAACTGGAACCGTGTTTTTATTGTTTTTGAAAAGTTGGCAATCGTTAAGTTTTAAGGGTTGTTTCATCACAATCTATTACAAAGTTGTTCTAGTCCTTTGTTCTCTGAGACCGCGTCTGTGTACTGAATAGAATTATGAAAAGAGACTTTCATGATCAATTATCTTAGGGAAGTCATTTCTAACATTAGCTGCCGATATACCAAGTCAGTAGAATATTGTATAACGCCATCCCGCAGTGAAGTTGTGTACACGCAAACGCGCACGATCCAAGCACTTTAAAAATGCTGCATGTACGGAGCCCATTATGGATGAGACTAATATTCCACTTTCAGGCTGGTAATTTGACTCACTGCTTCGGTGATTTCTGCCCTATCGTCAGCGGTCAAATCACACTCCCACAAAAAAAGCTTTCCGAGGTGCTCCATTTTTGTCAGGACAGACCAACCCAAGTCTAGTTTGTTGAGTGTTTTGATTTCCTTCAAGTGAGACCATGACTGACCTGATCCAGCAAGGGTGTCATTGCGAAACAGATCCAATTCAACAAGGTTGGGCAGATTACCCAGCGCCACGGCAATGTGTTTAAAGTCATCACTTCTCAATCCGCACAAACCCAAGTCTAGTTTGTTGAGTGTTTTGATTTCCTTCAAGTGAGACCATGACCGACCTGATCCACCAAGGGTCTCATTCCAAGTCGGATCCAATCAACAAGGTTGGGCAGATTACCCATCGCCTCAGCAATGTGCTTCAAGTCATCACTTCCTAATTCACAGGAACCCACGCCTAGTTTGTTGAGGCTTTTGATTTCCTTCAAGTGAGACCATGACCAACCTGATCCACCAAGGGTCTCATTGCCAGACAGATCCAATTCAACAAGGTTGGGCAGATTACTCAGCGCCGCCGCAATGTGCTCCAAGTCATCACTTTCCAATTCACAGGAACTCAAGTCTAGTTTGTTGAGGCTTTTGATTTCCTTCAAGTGAGACCATGACTGACCTGATCCACCAAGGGTCCTATTGCGAGAAAGATCCAATTCAACGAGGTTGAGCAGATTACACGGCGCCGCCGCAATGTGCTCCAAGTCATCACTTTCCAATTCACAGGAACTCAAGTCTAGTTTGTTGAGGCTTTTGATTTCCTTCAAGTGAGACCATGACCAACCTGATCCACCAAGGGTCTCATTGCTAGACAGATCCAATTCAACGAGGTTGAGCAGATTACACAGCGCCGCCGCAATGAGCTCCAAGTCATCACTTTCCAATTCACAGGAACTCAAGTCTAGTTTGTTGAGGCTTTTGATTTCCTTCAAGTAAGACCATGAAATACCTGATCCAACAAGGGTCTCATTGTCAGACAGATCCAATTCAACAAGGTTGGGCAGATTACTCAGCGCCACAGCAATGTCCTTCAAGTCATCACTTCCTAATCTGCACTCACCCAAGTCTAGTTTATTGAGTGTTTTGATTTCTTTCAAGTGAGACCATGACCGACCTGATCCAGCAAGGGTCTCATTATCAGACAGATCCAATTCAACAAGGTTGGGCAGATTACCCAGCGCCTCGGCAATGTGCTCCAAGTCATCACTTCTCAATCCCCATGCACCCAAGACTAGTTTGTTGAGTGTTTTGATTTCCTTCAAGTGAGACCATAACCGACCTGATCCACCAAGGGTCTTATTGCCAGACAGATCCAATTCAACGAGGTTCGGCAGATTACTCAGTTGACCAACAATGTGCTCCATGTTACTGCTTGTTAGGTTGCAGTCATTGAAGGTCACGTCCTGAAGCTGCGTCATTTTCTTCAGACGTAGAGACAAAAGGAAACGTGTACAGTCTTCAAGAGATATATTTGTGTCTGGAAATCCAACTATTTGGTTACGTACTTCAATTCTTTGAAGATTTGTCATTCTGTTCACATAATTAACGTATTCTGTACCCAACTGTGTAAAGCTGCTAGGATTCATTGTTAATGTATGTATCCTTTCGAGGCAAGTATTTTTGCCACCCTTTTTCTGGTCACCAGTAACGTTGTTTAGGAAGTACATAAACGATGTCGAATCATCACTCTTTAGACGACCAATATGTATATTTGAATCAATAACGGAATTAATTAACTCCAATGGTGGCAATGTCTGGCTCTGACTTTCAAAGTAACATTTCAAGGCTGCTCGTATGGCTTTATCATCTAGATCGCCTGCATATTTGACTTTATGCGATAAAATCTGCAGAATTGAATTTGTTCGTGGCCCATCACTGTCACCGCAGCAAAAACGCAGAAGATATTCAAACCCAGCTAAATCAGACACTTGACGAAAGAACGTTTCAAATTCACGCGTTTCTTCTTCCGATGTTAAACTCTGGTAGTATATCGCAGCGGAAAATTCTTGAAACGTCTTGTGAATGAAATAAACAGTTTTGGAAATGTCGATCCCCTTCAAGACTCGCTCGCTGGTAAGGATGCCAGCTCGTAAGGCCTTTTCAAGCACATCCGGCTTAAAATCCCCCTCTTGGAATGATAACTTTTGATCAGAAGAAAGTAGACCGGCCAAAGCAACCTTTCCAATAGCAGTAACCAGCCTTGAAATCTCTTCTTCTGACATGTTTGTTTTACGCTGAAATATGTAACGCAGTGCCTTATTATAAAGGCGAAACATGGTGTCGGGGAGTGTAGCACTGTCTTTCCATAACAAGCACATCAATAACAACAGCATGGGACTTTTGGCCAAATCTAATAAAACATTCGAGGATACAATTTTCTTAAAAAGTCCATCAGCTTTGGATGATTCTTCTGAATAAAATTTGTGCACATATTCCTTAACATCGTCCTTGCTAAACCCTAGAACATTCACACGAGCAAACGGCCTCTGAATCAAAGTGTTCTTTACCAGCTTGTCATAGTGTGAGGGGCGGGTTGTCACAAGTACATTGCATTTTGCGTACTTTCCCTTTTGATTAAGCATTTTGAGGATCGAACCGAACTTCGACTCATCAAGCTTAGTCGACCCGAATTCATCAAAACCATCTAACAGAAACAACACGTCGTCAGGGTTGGCTGCAATGAAGGATTCCAAGTCTTTCCTGTTTATGGTCTTTTCATCTAACAACTGATCAAACAGTGCATCTATCACATCCGACGTTTGTTTTAAGGAACGCATTTTCAACACAAAAACATGCTTGTATTTTTTCAGTGCATCAACAGTGCCACAGGCCCAATCGTATCCCATTTTGGCAATAAGAGTCGTTTTCCCTAGACCAGCCCCTCCGCTTAAAATTGCCCGTATAATTGGATGGCCCTCTCTTGTTTTGAGTTTGAAAATATCCCAATACGATTTCACCTCTCCCTTCAAATCCCTATCACCGTTTTCTAATTGTAGCTTTGTGTAGATGTCCATGATGTGTTTTTGGTCATCATCCACCCATGGAAGCATCTGCACAAAGCTACCTGTACTGGTGTAGATGTCTTTTAATGCCTCCTCGCACTTATCAGCAGCAAGTTGAGTTGGATCATCGAGTCGAGTCTCCTGTGTCGTACTGCATCCTGGTCCCCTCCCACTCGACAGAGTCGTTTCTAATGTAACAAAAGGACAAATCGAAATCAAACCATGTTAATCGGATATTTTAATTTTAGCTCACACTTATCGGCAGCAAGTTGAGTTGGAATATCGAGTCTATAGTATCCCTTGTCGTACTGTATCCTGGCTGACTCGTTTCAGATGTGAAGAGTAAAACAACAAAATCCTGTCAAAACATAATGAAAAATGGGTTCCGTTTCGTCTGTAATTCATTTATTGAAAAAGTCCAAGATAAAGTGTTCGAGAAACTACCGGTAAAGTATTTAGTCATGATTTTTCCAAAGTGTTTTTTTGTTAACAAGGATCATTTTAACCTAGGCCGTCAACGGATACTTCTTAAATCATAATTATGCGTCCATTTGTCTGCGTGTAGATTTACCTCCTGAATCAGTAGGCATAGTTGTCAATGGTGTCCCTTGTTCGCTGTCATCTCCCTGGTTCGCTGAGTGACGTCTCCGTTCTGAATAAAAGGTGACATCCAAGAGTTAGGTCGCATTCAAATTACTTGACTGGGGCTTTTCTGAACAAATAGCACACGGGAGTGGCCAAGCCGCGTCCCTATACAGTCTTTTGTGTTGATGATTTGTCCCTTCCAGTCACGCAATTGGAATGTCCCTCCTATTTTAGGCTTTCCGGAATCCCCAGCCGCGAACTACACAGTACATGCATCACTTTTGTCATACCGGATATTTTCTCAGAAATACTGATTTGTTTATAAAACACAAATTAGAGAAATGGGCGTAACATATGTACCTACACATGAGAACAGCGCCATCTAGAGTCAAACGACCCCCCCCCCCCCCGGCCTCCCTTCCGAATATTCCAAGTTGCTGGTTTTCCCGTCCCGCGAATGTTGACAAGAAATCACCACTGACGTACAGATTCGCCATTCAGTTAACAAAAAAGTCAGACTCCAAACAAAAAAATGCGGGTTCATTGGTAACATTGCGCATGTTTAAAGTGGAGATAATTAGGAGCGTGACCGGTCACGTGATAGGGTTCAACCATTTTATAGGTAATAGGAGTCCGATTTTCACACGAGCTCAAAACGCGAATCTATGACGTCAGGGCTGAGCGTTCGCGATGCAAATTCGGAAAAGTTAAACCCATGTCAACTGCGGCAAATTTTGCAGCGAATTCTTTGTGTACCACATTTACATCGCATTCAGATTTACATTGGCATTAAGCATGAGCCCGGTTTTAAACGTTCAACAGGTTTTCAGGCAGTGGTTGGGCATAGTCGTAATTAACTAATGCATACCTTCTCTCCTTCGCTCCCGGCACCTACCAATGACGTTAGGACCAAATAGAAATGTCACTGAAATAGAAAGAAAATTTCATTATTCAGTAAATACTCATCAACAGGTTGTATATCAAATTTACCTTTTGTGTAATTCTCCAACAATAAAGGTGACAATACTTCTATTAGAAACGATGGTTTTATTTTTACATAATGCTATCAATGCTCTATTATAACCCCAACCTGACACACTAGATCAAACCTTTGACTCAGGCATTAACGCTTCCAGGCGCATGAGCCGGCTTTAAATCTACGTTTAAAACCGGCCAACCACAATATTTATTCCTTTTCAAAGTGAATAAAGAAATTAGCAAGGCTGGACTCGAACCCGCGACCTCCGGAATACCGGACTGGCGCTCTACCAACTGAGCCATCTTGCCCTACGTTGGCGGTCCCCCAAATTGTCAGTATCTTTGTTAGATGGCGCTAGTCAGAAGTCATAAATACCACAATGTGTGTGGCCAGGGATCACGCCCAATTTTACGATACAACCTTTTCATCGACTTTTCGTATTATAATACACAACTATTTTTATTTTTGTATTATTATTGTTATTTGTGTATTTTTATATTTATTTCCTTAGAAATATTTTCAAACAATTAGATATATCTTTAAATAATTAAAGAAATGTAAAAATAATTAACGGTATCTTAAATTCATTTAAAGATAATAACTCGAATTTTGTAGCGTAAGTAATATATGTTAAATCGGCTCGCCATAGACGAATCTTGTATGCTGACGTCATCTCCCAGTTTCGGCGCATTATACTAGTTTCGTTTTCAAAAGTCCCATAGGATTAGGAGGGAAACATAAAATACAATTTCGCTGGTTTCACATACTTATGTAAACATCTATCTTACCATCTCATAATTTAAATCGTAAATTGACAAATAGGGCTAGGTCAGCAGCACCCGAACTTCTCCAGGCAAGATGGCGTCGATAGTGACTCCCTAACTCTCACTTTCTTAACGTGGATGGGGTAAATAATGAACGGATCTTATCAGGCATAGGCCTATCCAATCATACTCACACGATCCCAGAATTAGGGCGACCACGACACCAGCGATGCCAATGCCAATGAGTGCCCACTGTCCATCAGTCAATCCTGATCCTGCAGGTGTAGGCTCGGGGGCGGTGATGGGTGAAGTCCGAACCGTCGTCGTGTTGAAGGTCGTCATGTCTATAGTACTGAATTGGGGGAAATGTATTCAAATAGGTTGACATTTTATTGTAACCTTCTGCCAAGAATCGTCGGCAATACTGTTCCTTGTTTAAACCCCAGTTTTGAACATATTTGTATTAAAGGGTTGTACGCATTGCAAATCATGACTATAAAATGTAACTGATGACAGATGTTCTACCTAAAATATGAGAAAAACAAGATAATGCCGGGAAATTAGCAACACCCCAGTCAGCAAAACTACATGTGTATGTTTTAAACACGGGTTAACAAGTAAGACAAGTACATGTGTTCTAGACGTATATAGTATTACAATGTATGATGCAGGGGGGGGGGGGGGGGGGGGGGGAGGGGTCCCAAAAAAGTGCGCCACCAACGTTGAAATGTATCTCATTCATTCTTCCACGCTCACGAGTCGAACATCTCATACAGTAAACACGTATATAGATCGCTACCTCGAAGCGCACCATTGAAACACGTACACATTTGATCCGTGCATGCATCTCTCCCGAATTCAGTGATTTATGCTACGTCCGCAAAGCCAGATTCGTACAGAACAGACATGGCGTAAACTTTCGCGATTGAGAATTGGCAGAAACCATTTTCAAAAACAAATTAAAAAAAAAAGGTCAAATATCCAGAGGATGTACCGAGGGATTTTTATTTAACTTTCAGGAATGAAAGATCTATTCCTAATTATTACGTTAGTGGACAAAAATCAGAGGATGAACGATAATTTTTTTCACATTATTTCGATATTTGTAGCCATTTTAGGGGAGACGTTTTGTAACGAAATTCCCACCTGGACCCATTCATACACGTTAGCTGCTGCAATAAACCAACGGAAAATTGTCGGTAATATTTGTACGCATTTTATTTAAAACTAAGCACCTCAACAATTGAAAATACTCTTTCAATATAAACTATTATGTTTTCAGTGCTGTTAAAGAGAAAATGTTAACAGTATACATGGATTATTTATTTATGTTTGATGGTCATTACCTTTTTTTAAATGGAGTGTACCCAAACTGCGATTGCAAATGATTGCGCAACACCCCTTCCGCCCCCCCCCCCCTCCCCCCCTGGTATGATGCGTGTCTGAAACTACTGTTAAACACGTGACCATTTGGAACGCGTGTTTTTTACCTCGCCAAGACACGATTTTTTTTAAACATAGTTTTGCCGACTGGGACTGTGTAAAGGTTTTACGCAGACCTTTCGAGGAGAATTGCTGTTTAATAATTTAAAATGTGCCTTGGTGTGTAAGTAACAAGACCATGGGTGATAAAATGGTTTAAAATGACATTAAATAAAGGGTAATGGCTGAGGAACACGCCAATACCGGCATGATAATCGGGCGAGGCGCGCAGCGCCGAGACCGATTATCCTGCCGGTATTGGCGCGTTCCGAAGCTATTAGCCTATGTAAAATCCAGACTCCCATTGTTAATGGGAATGTGAACACAGAGTACAATGAGGCTACAATGTAAGTGCACTGCCAGTCACACAGGCCCGTACGCAGGATTTTTTTTATGGGGCCCGAATGTTTTAGTTGACATTATCGCCTAAGCCAAGTCCATTTTTGTGTGCCAATACCGTTATTTCTACATCAAAATACCATTATTTACCCCGGAAATTGTAGACCTTTTAGTAACGTTAGGGGGTGCGTACGTACCCGTCGCACCCTCCCTGCGTACGGGCCTGCAGTGTGGCTTATTGATGGCACCGCACAATGCCGCAGTGTGAACTATATAGTATCCATTCTATGACACACATTATGTTCCATTCGGTTGGCACAGTGATACAGTACTGTTGTGTATGTTTACTTGATATAGTAGACAGCAATTGTGTTTAATATCATTGTATTGGTAATGACGAGTTATTGTGTTGGTAACGATGAGTTATTGTATTGGTAACGATGAGTTATTGTGTTGGTAACGATGCGTTATTGTGCTGGTTAATGATGAGTTTATGTCTAACGAGCCATTACCGGCTAGTATTGTCGTGCAGGAACAATAGGAATACGTCACGCCTGGATTTTACTTGAGGTTAATCACCGTAAATGTAATTGGCCCCCTCATTAACATGTTCAAACACTGACAAATGGTGGCGCTGTTCGTGACGAACATTCGGCAACCCCCCAAAAGAACATGTACATGTACATGTACATGCGAGATTGTATGCACGCGAGTACGCACGCAGCAGATTTTGTTCAGACATGGCGAGTGAAGACGACAGTTCGGGGCCGGGAGCGCATATATCCGCAGTATCACCAGGTCCTACATCTGAATAAGATATTCCACTTGACAATTCCTTTGACAATAACTTGAGTCGACCATCGACTGAATGATTTTGCATCGATACGCGTGGCACATGATGCATGCATGCACGGGCACGCTGGTCACGACGTCGAAGTCTTCCCGAACATTCGTCACAATTATGCAAATTTTACATGTTAATAAGCTACCATTCTAGGAGCGGGGCCGGTCCCCCAAAGCACTTTATTATTTTTTTTCTCATATTAATTACCCAAAAATAAAACTTTTATAAACTGAAAATCACTCAATTAGTTATAATCTTTCATTTAAACTAATAAAAACCACATTTCTAGGACCCGCAATGTTCGGTCACGATTAATTTCACTTTGATAAATCAAGTATCGAAATAGAGTACGAGAAATCGGCTTAGTCGCGGTGGTAACGTGTGTACGACTAAAACGATTTTCAACATAATATCGACCCTCGATACTAAATAGCCGAAATCTAAGCTAGAATCGATTCTCCGCAGAGCGCAACTATAATGAGTTCAAGCCTTTCGATTCCAGTACATTGTTCGATGAAATAGTGTTGCCTCTATCAATCCCGTGATCGCCGTCACAAAGTAAGCACACGTACGGTACACCAAACCAGACGTGTTTATGTGCACGTATGACGCAGCACTTAATTCCAATGGGAACAACAGTTCCAATTACAAGGCGTGGCAATAAAAACTTAGTATCACCAAAACCTACAAGAATGCGTTTGTCTTACAATAATTATGAACCCAATCTCACCTTTATCTCAACCTTCGTATCGGCAAAAGTCGAGTCTTGTATGTCACGAGTGTGCATCCAAACAATGCAAAGACCAACTTAATATGGCGCTGGTTTCCAACCAAAGTGACAACTATCGGCTGAGATCACGCCATCTGATCAAAATGGTATACCTTTGTATAACATTTTGTACCTTTGTACCTTTGTACCCAATAAACATCTTCAAGTCGCCCTTGCATTTAGCAAGCTTGCCTTGTTTTTGGCGGGAAGCTGATAAGAAAATGTTGACATTCGAGAATGGCCGATCTGTGCGGCCGTATGCGCCTGTATCAAATTATGCCAATCAATAAACTTTGGGGCTTTGGTTGAAAATCTGAAACTATTTGGTCGCTTGCAATCTGATACTAGATGACGTCATCGTGACGTCAATAACATAATATCGCAAAAATATAACAAAAATCGCAATCTTTGAATATCATACTTTCTCAGCGGAGTTTAAAGCATTCACAGAGCTATCACTTTGTTAGTTGTCCAGAACAATCATTTTTTTAGATTTTGAAAAATTCTGCTGTTTTATACAATAAAAAAATACAACTGACATGCAAACATCAAACAAAATAAATTTCTAACTGATCACAAAATGTACTTTACTCTGGACTGTTAGGTAATTGCAGTCTGAAGCATCCTGTAAAATCATGGCTGCTGGTGTGCTGACATTTTCAAGTAGAGTGGTATTTTTGTATCAATTTCTAACCGTTAGAAATTGATTCCCAAAAAGCTGGTCGGCAATTGATTACACATGCATGTAAAGGGGTACAACTGAGGGTGCACCATCCTAATTAAAAGGAGAATTTCTACGCGAGCTCATCTGCATGAAATGTGCTCCCACAATTTCTTTTGAAAAAGGATGGTGAGATAAATGGTGGGATTGTGTAAGTATATAATAGGATCAACTCCCTGGTTTTTGAGCTTCAATCTGAGGGCAGAAAATTACGGTTGAAAAATGGGTCCTACTAATTGCCCTAGAACGTGGAGGCCATTTGTAAAATGGCTGCTTGCAGGCTCGGGAAGTATCACTTTTCGGGAGGTGAGTTTCTTTTGGTGTGAATAATGTAATTGGCTAACCTACTACAAATTGAAAAGAAATGGAAAGATAAAGACCAAGACAATAATCTGATTGTTGTTTGAGAAACCCCAGTGAAGTCGGTGTGCATGAAACTTTGTCCTGAACATTGTTGATTTTACACTGTTTTCAATAGGACTTGAATTAGGGTGGTGCACCCCTGATTCTCTCAGCATCTCCGTAAAAAAAGTCAGGGCTACAAAATGTGCTACAACATACTACCCTCCCCCCAGTCTATCCCCCAATCTATCCATTACAGCAAAATAAACAATAACAGTCCATCGTTCGCTGTGTCACTTCAAGGCCACTGTAATTAACCCCTGAGCCTTCTCGGTTGAAAACCCGTACAGAACAAATCATGAACACATGTTATTCCCCAGTACACATGAACACATGTATACCCATAGTATACAGACATTACTAACGCAGAAGACACCAAATCCCGGCGAAATTCGGGGAGGTTTCAGCCAGTTGTAGAGTTTTTCTTCAAGTCGAAATGAACCCCAAAGTTGTGGTGGGAATATCTGCGGCAGTGGTGCTTGCTGTTGGGATCGGTGTGGGTATTTTACTCGGTCATTTTGTGACCGCGCCGGCCACGGCGGCTGGCGGGGAGCCCACGGCGAGCGCACCCACCGCGCCGCCCAGCTATCAGAACGCCGTCCGTGAACCCGACGCTAGTATCAGCGGCAAGCTTATCAATGGGATCGTGGCGGCAAACATCGAGTCAAATTTACGGTAAGCAGGTCAAATTTGATAGAGCATAGATAGGCCTATAGATAGGCCTACAACATTTGCAAACGCCAAATATATATATATAATATATATATTATTAAATACCTTACTAATTTTACTTCATGTATTGTTTGTGAATGACAGTTTGAAGCATCATGTAAAATTATATTATGCCTGGTGTGTGTCATTTACTAGAAAAGTGGTATTTTTATATATTTTTTATGAGCTTCAAGATAACTAAATTATATCTTTCAAATGGATTTTTTTGTTTACCCAATTCAAAGATATGTTTGATCAAAATCTAGTGTGTTCTATTTTTACATGTTCACACTTTTATGATCTCCTTTGAAGCTTTAAAACCCTAACCCTTCAGAGTCCAGGGTAGTTTGGCTAGAAACCCTTCATTCCAGACGCAACAGATTGCATACTTTGTCATATTGACTTGTGTGCCGAGTCCAGCAAGGTCAAGCAGTCACCACATATGCACTGTGTTGGATCTGGCAGGGTTAGGGATTTATTAATGTCCAATTTTACGGGTGATAAGGTGTGTTTTATTTTCAGATAATTAGACCTAATAATCAAACTGGAAAGTGGCACAACATCGATTGTAGGTAGCTTTAGTTAAATTGGGTATATCTCTGGACTGACGAAACCAAATCAGATGAAATAAATATCTGATGAAACCTACATTTGTAGTCTTTCTGAGTGTGTAGCTTTTTGAAAGCAATCTCAATAACTTTATCATGTTTATGATTAAACTGATTCGTTCTACTTGCACCGTTTTTCGGTCACACCATATAGTGTGCTGGTGTTGCAGAATTGCCACCCCCCCCCCCCCCCCCCCTCCCCTCCCCCCTTCCCCTTCTGTTTTTGCGGTACTGAGGCCAAAATGGGTAACGGATAGGGAGTTGTTTGCAAGTATATACATATGTCAAGATCTATTTGTGTCAATGGCAGCTACAGACCTACAATTTATAGACCTAAAGGTGGGATACACTATTTGCAGATATCAAAAAACATTACAACTAAATTATAAAGAAATATCTTACTAATTTGAAAGTAAATAATGATTTTAATTTTTAGACATCCAGCAAAATGATTGCGCAATAGGCCTACTGTACATGTAGATATCCTGTAATTGTTCCGGAAAATTAAGTAAAAACAAATTACGATCGCCAAACTGTAGTGTCTTGAGCAAAGACTAGTTTACAATGTACATGTACTATCATGACCCGGGAAAGGGTCATCACGTGACCTAGGGGCTTGCGTGAATGGAACCAAGGAATAAACAAGCATGACAACGGACTCGTAACAGTTGGCTTGTTAAAGTGTTTTATTGGAGTCATATCTTGAGGAGAACACTTCATCTGGCGACGAGGATGTGTACTTTGTGACTTGAAGGATGTCAAAAACGGCTCTGAACGACCTACCGTCCGTGCCAAACTTTGATCCGCATGATGTGCGTGGAGGCTCTACAGGTCAGACACAAACCTGGAAAAAATGGCTGCGTTCGTTCGAACTGTACGTAACCGGTAAGGGCGTAACAGATCTGGAACAGCGTAAAGCGTTATTGCTCCACTGTGCAGGAGTAGCGGTGCAAGATATTTACTATTCATTGCCGGAGGAGGATGGTTTGGATGTCTATGTGAAAGTTAAGAATACTTTGACTGCATACTTTGAGACAAAAGTGAATGTGCCATACGAAAGATATGTGTTTCGCACTCTAAGCCAAGCCAATGATGAAACTGTGGCAGAGTTTGTAATTCGATTACGTCACCAAGCAGCCACATGTGAATTCACCAATGTGGATGAACAAATCCGAGACCAAGTCGTGGAGAAGTGCAAGTCGAACAGAGTGCGGACCAAGCTGCTGGAAAAGGGACATGGCCTGACTCTGCAACAACTGCAGACAATCGCATCGACATTCGAGATGACTGAATCCCAAACCAAGCACATGGCAGAGGGGACATCAACGTCATTTAGCAGAGAGACTGTTGCCAGTGTTAAATTCGCGTCAAGAGGACGGGGCAGCAGTTCACACCAAAGATGGTCAAGTGCAAGTGGCGGTCGTGGTGCTTTCACAGCGAGTCGTGGACGATATCCTGGAGGAAGCTCGCGTGGACGTGGAGCTTCAGGTGCTACCGTCGGTCAGCGAGGAGGAAGATGCTATCGCTGTGGAAATGAAGGACATTACGCCAAGGAAAAGTCCTGTCCAGCGAGAGGGAAGGAGTGCAACAAATGTGGCAAGATCGGACATTTTTCTTCCTGCTGTAAGACCAAGCTGTTCCCACAAGGACAGAACAATACCAAAAAGGGGACTGTACACAATGTAGACAATGATAACCACGATGATGAGCATGATGGTGAAAATTATGATTTGTATTCATTCAGTGTTAATACGGGTCATGTGAATGAGACAAAAGTAAAGGTTGTAGTAGATAAGCAGGAAATTGACATGATTGTTGATAGTGGGGCCACGGTAAACATAGTTGATTATGAAACCTGGGAAACATTGAAAGCTAACAGGATCAGTTGTCAGTCAGAAAAGACCACTAAAAAGTTGTATGCGTATGGTTCAAGACAACCACTAGATTTGAAAGGCAAGTTTATCACAAGCGTGTCACTTACTGGGTCAGAAGAGTGTATTAAGGCAGATTTCTTTGTGCTCAATGGTAAGGGGCCAGCCTTGCTAGGTAGAGAGACAGCTATGAGGCTAGGGGTATTGAAGATTGGATTAGGTGCAGATATGAGTGGAGTAGGCAGTGTACAAAGTGTACAAGACAAGTACCCACAATGTTTTGAGGGCATAGGTAAACTAACAAATTACCAACTTCATTTGCATGTAGACCCCGATGTCTCCCCAGTAGCTCAAAACATGTACCGTATTCCGTATAGTTTGAGGGCTAAAGTGAATGACAAGTTAGATGAATTGGAAGCTCTTGACATAATTGAACATGTAAATGAGCCAAGTTCATGGGTAAGCCCAGTTATTGTAGTCCCAAAACCCAACGGTGACATCCGTCTTTGTGTAGACATGAGGCAAGCTAATCAGGCAATCAAACGGGAAAGACACCCGATCCCAACAGTGGACGAAGTCTTGTATAAAATGAATGGCAGTGTTGTGTTCAGTAAACTAGACTTAAAGTATGGTTTCCACCAAATCGAGCTAGATGAGCAATCTAGGGATATCACAACATTTGTAACCCACAAGGGATTGTATAGGTACAAGCGACTTATGTTCGGGATTAATGCAGCCCCAGAAAAGTATCAACATGTCATAAGTCAGGTGGTCGGTATGAGCGAAGGCATAGCAAACATATCAGATGACATAGTAGTCTATGGCAAGACACAGGAGGAACATGATCAGAGGCTAGACTGTGTCATGAGAAAATTGAAGGAAAGAAACTTGACCTTGAACAAAGATAAGTGCAAGTTTGGAGTTCACAAGATCACATTCATGGGCCATACTCTGTCTAGGGAAGGCATACAGCCGACGGAAGACCGTGCAGAGGCACTGCGTAATGCCAGGAGGCCATCTAATGCTGCTGAGGTCAGAAGTTTTCTCGGCTTGGTGAATTTCTCAGCTCGCTACATCCCCAACCTTGCTACGGTGGCAGAGCCATTGCGGAGGATGGTACGGAAGAATATACACTTTCATTGGGGAAAGGAGCAGGAAGACAGCTTCACCAAATTGAAAGAAGCCTTGACACATACAAATACTCTGGGATACTTCAGGCTCGATGCAGACAGTACCCAACTTGTGACAGATGCAAGCAACGTCGGCCTAGGAGCTGTGCTTCTGCAAGAATATGATGGACAAATTCGGATAATATCCTATGCCAGTAGAACATTGACTGATGTTGAGAAAAGATACTCAACAACTGAAAAGGAGGCGCTTGCTGTAGTGTGGGCATGTGGGAAATACCACACATACCTGTATGGGGTGGATTTTGTTTTGTTAACAGACCATAAACCCCTGGAAGTCCTGTATGGGCCGAGATCCCGCCCAAATGCCCGGATTGAAAGATGGGTGATGAAGTTGATGTCGTACTCCTTCAAGGTGAAATACCTACCGGGAAGATACAACATTGCAGATGTTCTATCGAGGCTTTCTAAGATGACTCGGACGAATGAACAAGGGACACTGCAGGATGAAACGGAACGCTACGTACGTTGGGTAGCAGGTGAAGCAACCCCCAATGCTTTGTCAACCAGAGAAGTGGAAGAAGCTTCAAGAATAGATGTTGAACTAAGTGCTGTCCGGAGATGCCTCCAGGAGGACTCATGGGAATCAGACATCAGAGACTTTTTCCCAATGAGAAATGAACTCTCGTGTATTGGTTTTCTTGTCTTGAGAGGAACCAGGATTGTAGTTCCCAAAAGTCTGAGACTTCAGTGTGTTCGGTTAGCTCACCAGGGACACCTTGGAATAGTCGGGACTAAACAGAGGTTAAGGACTAAGGTCTGGTGGCCACACATGGAAAAGGATGTGGAGAACTATGTGCGGAGATGCCACGCCTGTCAGATAACAGGGGCAATGCCTGCCCCCGAACCAATGAATCCGACTTCATTGCCAACTGGCCCTTGGCAAGACATTAGCATTGACCTGCTTGGACCATTGCCATCACAGGAGTATGTGCTAGTGATAGTGGACTATTACAGTCGATACTATGAGGTTGATTTTATGAAGGTCACTACAAGTGAAAGGGTCATTGAGTCTTTGGAGAATGTGTTCGTCCAACACGGCTTACCAGTAACTTTAACGTCCGATAATGGCCCTCAGTTTACGTCGGACAAGTTCGAAGCATACCTCTCAGAAAATGGGATCAATCACAGAAGAGTCACCCCCTTGCATCCTGCTGCCAATGGAGAAGTGGAAAGACAAAACAGGTCTCTCATGAAAAGAATACGCATTGCACATGCAGAGAAGAAAGACTGGAAAAGAGAGGTGCGGAATTACATGTTTGCATACAGAACAACACCTCATAATACTACAGGTGTTACCCCAGCAGAAATGATGTTCAAGCGCAAACTGCGAACCAGACTCCCTGAAGTTGAAGAGATGGCCAGGCAGGATGAAGAGATAAGAGATAGAGATGCCCTGAGAAAGGAGAGGAATAAAAGATACATTGACATGAAGAGAGGAGCTAAAGAAAGAGATCTAGAGAAAGGAGATGATGTCCTAGTAAGACAATCTAAACATGACAAACTAAGTACACCTTTCTTCACAGAGCCATACAAAGTAGTTGAGAAAAAAGGGAACAGGGTTGTTGTTAAATCACCAACTGGTGCCCAGTACCAAAGAAACAGTACTCATGTTAAGAAATACAACAAACCACTAAACGATCACGTGTGTGATACACCAGATACACCAGATACACCAGACACACCAGACACAACAGACACGGAAAGTGGGGGTAGAAACAACCAACAAACCTCGGAAAGAAAGACTGAGAACATGCATACTCAGGTTGAAAGTAGGCCCGCTAGGGAAAGAAAACTACCCCAACGGTTCGATGACTTTGTAATGTACCGTTAGACTTTGATGATGTTAAAGAAAGAAATGCCAGTTTTGCCCAATTTGTTGAGTTTGTTCATGTTTGCGACCAAATAGTCGTCTTTTACAATTTGTTTATCAGTACTTTACTTTTCATTGATAAGTAACAAATAACTCATTTGTTTAATGGAAATACTTGTTCTGCCAATCTTGCTTGTGTTACATGGAAACAGAAAATATATAGTATGTTGAATAGTACATCATTAGAAAACAAAACAAATTCCTCAAGTTAAAAATATTAATTCTTCAGTGTTGCCATAGTTTGCAGAATTGTTTAAAAAAAAAAAAAAGAGTCCACATTTAAAAAAAAAAGAAAATTGAATGATTTGTCAAAGTTAGACATACATGTATCGAAAACAGTTTACAAAGGGATTCCGATGTAATTCACTTGTCTTGTTTGATAATCAAAAGCTTGTTTAAAAAAAAAAAAATGTACATGTATTTGATATTATCTGTAGATTCAAGATCTAAGAAAGGGAGGAGATGTAGTGTCTTGAGCAAAGACTAGTTTACAATGTACATGTACTATCATGACCCGGGAAAGGGTCATCACGTGACCTAGGGGCTTGCGTGAATGGAACCAAGGAATAAACAAGCATGACAACGGACTCGTAACAGTTGGCTTGTTAAAGTGTTTTATTGGAGTCATATCTTGAGGAGAACACTTCACAAACAACAACAACAACAACAAGAAGAACTACTGCTTTTTACTCCGCATCCATGATTGTAAAACTTCTGACAGGTCAATAAAAGATATTTACTATGAAATACAACCTCCCAAATCTACCCATTCATGATTAATTCAAGCAATTACCAATGGTGTATCCTACCTTTAAATGAAAATACATTCTACTATCATTAAATAAAATGGGTAAAATATAACAGAAACAAATAATAACTTTACTCAAGATATGTAAACAAAATAAAACCACCTGTTTGTGAACTTGTTGGAAAGCCCTTTGCACTCAGAATGTATAAAGTACAACAAGGTTCAAGGTCAGTTCAATGTTGTGTGCGTGGATACAATGTTGTCTTTCACAAGTGTTCCCCAAAAAAATGATACAAACAAAATATAATGAAATGCCACACGAAGATTGTGTAACCAAGTACGGTTTACAAAGATATACCCACATCAAACGTCCAAATCTGATAATGTTTGACAGGGATATTATTACATTAGTCATTTCCCAAGAGATGTCAAATTGATAATGGGGCAAGGTTTTCTCGATTTTGTTTGGATGTGCAAGTGTTACAATGTGAATGACCTGTTGGGGATTAGCAGCTAAACGTCAATGTTCAATGATACCCATCTTCAATTATGCTAAATGTGTTTAGCAGCATGTAAACATGTTTACAGATGAGAATTTTTCCTGTGTAGTAGGCCAGGCATGTTGTCCACAGCATATGGGGCTGACTTATTTGTCCTATAATGCATAAAATAAAAATTAATTAAAACAAATTGGTCCCATGATCAATTTGACCCCTCTTGGGAAATTTCGGTAAATCTGTCAACAATAACTGAGTGAGATTAAAACTGCTGCAAACTGCTTACTGACTTAAATGACGTGAAATATACAAATCAAATAAGTTAAGAATATAAGAGAGCCTATTATTTCGATTTTAACCAGGGGCCAATTTCATAGAGCTGCTAAGCACAAAAATTTGCTTAGCATGACAATTTGTCCTTGGCAAAAACAAGGTTACAGACCAAATGTTCACCTGATCTTTATTGTTCTGGATTGATAATCAGCTGTTTTTTTGCTTAGCATGAAAAACACGTAAAATTTTGGCTGTTAACCTGTTTTTAATGAGCAAGACTTTTTGTGCTAAGCAATTCTTTTTGCTTAGCAGCTCTATGAAATTGGCCCCAGATTTTCTGAGGCAAAATGCTATGTACAAGAAACAAACGGGGACATGATAAAAAGGGGGGACATACAAGCATGATGTATGTACTAGGTTTTTTCTGTCTTTTCTGTAACCAAGTTTCACAATACTGTTTCCAAAATGTAAATATTAAATGGTAAGTTTGTTAAATTCAGAACTTCTGTTGCACAAATAATGATTCACAAACCAGGAAATGGTGAACATTATTCATTATTCCCACAGGGCAGGGTTATAATGTTATTCCATTTTGTTTGATATGTAAATAAAATTCGGTTTATTGGTAGTGATAAACCTACATCTTTTGTAAGATAAGTGCTTGTTTAAATTGTGTACATAAAGATTAGGGCAGATTTGCCCTGAACCTTTGCTCCCTATTAAAACACGGAAACTTTGCGGTTTATTATTCACTGCTAGTTTATTGCAGCTAGTTTTATAGATCTACTTTGCACAGAAAATAACTTGGCACGGACATTATTTGCATAGTACATGTAGAACTTTATTATTGACTTTTCGTACATGTACATGTACATGTATACTGCTTGTAATTAAAGTTAGTGTGGCAGGGCTTTTTCGAAATTTATATTTTATTTCTTGTAACGAATTCTGAATGAATATATAATGTACTCTAACAAATACATTTCATTGGTTGCATTGTCAGGCCTTTCTACAGTTTCAAATGGAATTGGAATTGGAATTGCTTGGAATTTTTCGAGCGATTATGTGAGTTAGCCAAGACGACCTACTCCAAGGTCATTTCGTGGTCTATGGTGTATATTAGAGGGCATCGCATATGGGCGGCCTACAGGCACTGCATACCGCGATTAGGACGTCTTGAAACCAAGACTATGGATTATGGGTCAAGGGTCAAGGATGATTCCATTGTATATTTTCAGATCGAGGCTGTTTTAAAGATTATTTTACTGCCTTTCCCAGGAAGGTAAATGTTTTTGCTGGGGTTTGTTTGTTACTGTTAGCAAGATTACGGGTAAAAACTACTGAAGGGATTTTATAATTTAACGAAACTTGGTCGGTAGATAGATTATGGATCAAGGTGATTCCGTGAAATTTTCAGATTGATTTGGATCTAGATCCCGAAAAAGGAATTTTTGTGGTTTAAGCAGAGCTAGGTCCGCACTCTACCGCGAGCCATTTTTTTTCTAGTTATTAATAAAACCAAGGATACCTTAAAAGCGCTCTAGGCACTGTAGCTCGTAAGCCTGAAGAAACCTGTAGAGAGAAGACAATGAGAAGAATTTGTTAGTTTTAGAGGTGAGAGGAGAACCCCAGAAGAATATCCTGGGGGGGGGGGGGGGGGGGGGGTGGTAACCTACGGCGTCAGGCAGGGACTGAAAACCCAATCCACATATGTGACCCGCTCTGCAAAAATGAGTCTGATGTGTTAAACAATTTTTTTTAATTAGTTTTACGACTGGTCAGAAAGAGCATGAAATAACCTTATATTTGACATATGGCACAACTCTGTAGTGTATGCATTAGTCTTTTACGATTGTTTAAAATTTGCTTTTTCTCAGTTATATTAAAAATGTTTTTGAACAGAAATGAAGATTTATAATTTAAGTGCTTCATTAGATGCTATATGGTTAGAGGATGACAAAAACCTTGATTAAATCTACTTTAGGGATCAAAACAACCTTTTCAAACAATCAGTTCTTAAAAAAATAGGTGTCGGAGAAACCAAAAATCCTTAAAACAAAAAAAATGATTTGTTGAAAAAAAAATCACCTCTGAGACAATAAGCAGTTCTTTACGTGAAAATGTATTATGCGACATCAGACTCCTCTTTGCAGAGCGGGTCACATATTGGCCGAGGCGAGATTATAACCCGGGTCACGGCGGTGGAAGGCGAGGAAAGAACCGCTGCGCCAACCAGACCCCGTTGCTTGTGGTCTGCAGCATCGAATTCACCGTATGTGGGTAAAGCAGCAGTTCGTGTCCAGCCTGGGGTTATGGTGCGTGTGTCCTTGGGCAAGGCACTTTGTCACCATTGCTTCACCCCACCCAGGAGTAAATGGGTACATGCGAGGGTGGAGCTGGCTGTTATTAGCTGCTTTGCGCCGAAATGGCAGCATTGAGCTGTATAGACGATGTGCCTTTGTTTACATCTGTATTCAAATGTGCCGTCAATATGCGCACTCATCATGTCTTACATAAATTTGGTTAAGAGATGACATCAGAGGTCACATAAGTCAAAGGCGATCTGACCTGCGACGTCACTCTTTAAGCAAATTTCATGTAAAACACGATGGGTGCGCATCACTGCCGGGCACGTTTGAATACAGATGTAAACACGTGACGTCAGAGGCCACATCGTCTATACTCACTCCCCTGGGAGCTGAGATGATTTGGAATGTTTCGTGGGCCCAATTGAGCTGGAGGATCTGAACGGGAGAATCTTCTTCTTCTTTTTTTGCCCCAGGTATTTAACCAACAAGTCCCACGTAGCAGGGAGCGCTGTGAGCAAGGAGCAAGCTGAGTGGGTTCGAGACAGCTGGCTCGCCCAGGGGCTGGACTCGGCTAAGATTGTCACCTACGAGGTCTTGCTGTCGTACCCACCAGCCTACGGAGATACCAATCAAAACACGGTAATAAAGTCAGGCCTGAACATTTCAGAATTGTAATGACTCGCGTCAATGACTCGACTTAAGTCTGACTTAACCATAACCCTGCCAAATCCAGCACAGTGCATCTGTGACCTTGTTGCACTCTGCACACAAGTCAATGTGACAAAGTATGCAATCTGTTGCGTCTGGCAGGGTTTCTAGCCAAAATACCCTGGAGTGTTAGGGTAAAGTTAAGGGATCGTATACGTTTGGTAATTTGAGCCCACTGTTTGTTTCAATTCTATATAATATAGTTATAGATACACATGTATATACCATAAAACTAACCTGTACAAATTTCATTTCAAAAGGTGGTAGCGATTTTGAGATATTGCCGAAAATCTGGAGCGGTTAATGTCTACGCAGGAAGAATAATCTGCATTGCAATACACACTCTGAGAAACGTCACTGCAGTAACGCTTCTCAGATTCAAATTTTTGGGGATAAAAAGTGATATCTTTTTCCATAACCGCAGTAAGATCGACGTGAAAAGTTTCTTAAAATGCATTATACTATCCAAAGCTGCTGTACTTCTTACCAAGTAAGTTTTTATTGCCATTAATTTTTGGAGTAATTACCAAACGTATACGATCCCTTTAAGTCATATTTGTTGGCGAGTCAAGTCCGATTAGTAAATGACTCAACTCGATCCCCACTCCTTTAAAAAAAAAATTCTGTTGAATCGTCAGCAGATTATGCTTGTACATTATCGACGGCAAAAAGTCTGGTCCTGGCTAGATAGTTACGCCTCTCTCACCATACTACGCTACCACCATTTCCACGTGAAGGATTCAGGGTACCGTGTGAAGATTGTACGGCAGTCGTGCGAATCGTACTTCACACAATAGCGAATGCGATGCGAATAATTATGACATTCACCGCGAAATTCGCAAAGTTTCAGAATTTCAAAGTGAACAAGGAAATTGGCGAGGCGGGACTCGAACCCCCGGAATACCGGACCGGTGCTCTACCAACTGAGCTATCTTGCCCTATGTTGGCGGTCTCCGCAATTGTCAGTATCTAAATGTATGAGGTGGGAGTGCCCCACCCATGTATGTCGGAGATTGCCACTAACATTTTGTCCCCAGGAGGGTATATTTGGACATTTTAAAAGTGGCAATCCCCATCTTGTTTTGGGTAGCCATGTGGGGGAGGGGGAAGGGGAAGAGAGAAGGGGTCGGTGCGATCACAGGCTCATATTTGGAGAAATTTTCGTACTAGCATTCATCTCCGAATCTTGAATTGTTTTTCTTAATTACAGATTCAGCTTTTGAGTTCGCCGGGCGGAAGTGCAGATTATACGACACAGGAGCGCGAACCGCCCCTTGAGCCCGGCAATCCTAACCCGATACCTGATAACGATGTGTTAGCCCCGTTCAACGCTTATTCCGCAGATGGAGAAATAGAGGTATTGTATATTAACCCTAACTCGATACCTACCCTAATCAGTAGCGTACCTACGGGGGGGGGGGGGGGGGGCAGGGGGGGCAGTCTGCCCCCCCCTGACGAGTGACAAGCAAGCAAGCAAGGAAAAAAAAAAAAAAAAAAGACTTCCAAAAAAAATCCTCGTAAGAGCAATTTCAATACAAAAGGGGTCATCAACTCATTATCGCCATGGCTGAAAGGTAGACCAATGTCTCAACGTCTGATTGACAAGCAAAAAAATGAAATAAAAATTTAAAAAAAGGTAATCACTATCACAAGCAAACACCAAACTGACGGAGGGGAAGGGGGGTTGCATCATTTTGCATGAACTATGTACTTCAAGCTTCATACGTAGTACGCCAGCACGAGATCGTCGATTGCTAGTACAACGACCTGCATACAGACGCCTACAATGTTATGAGCACGGGGCCTAGGCTAGGCTGCGCCGCCCCGCGCTAGGATTCGTAGGCCGGCCAGCCGGCCGGCGTGATTTTTTTTCCCAGCATGGTAAAGGCCAATTATCATAACTGGGCATGTCTAGACCCCACTGAATGGAAGATACTTAGGTTCTTAGAACCTTGCTTCCCCTCAAATTAAACTCGTCCCACAATAAACTTACAATCCAAAAATAGTCAATGAAAAATGAGCACCATCCAAGGGCGGCGGAACGAGGGGGGGCGGGGGGGCCGTTGCCCCCCACTTTTGAAAATGTATCTATTTTTCCCCCCTACTTTCTACCAATAACCAATCGACAGTTCACTGTTAACGGCGTTTGGAATAGGTAGGCCATATCCATTTATTTTCAGAACGGGCATTCACTGTAATTTCACACACAATTTTGACTTTCAGCGTTACAAAAATGATGAAAATCGGCATGCGAACTGTCTAGTGGCGCGCGATTTCACCGCTGTTTCGGCCATTGTGTAAAGCGACATAAGGTTGTGCGCATGTGCCATTTTCAAAACCAGGTCAAGGAACTAGGAAACAAACCGTACCAGTTCTTTACAGTGTATAAGTTAATAGCAGTTCTTTGATTTTGGGTATAACGGGACCTATAATAAGTGCTATTGAAAATCCGGGGGAAAAAGCAAAGAAAAGCAAAGAACTTAGGGCCTCCATTGAGGGGAGGGGGGGCGGGGGCACGTGCCCCCGGGTAAAATGAGTAATAAAAAAAACGGGGGTGGGGGTAAAGAGGGGGAGGTGAGGGAAGAGGAAAGAAGGAGGAATGGATCGGATGATCTGCTGTGTCTAATTTTTGGCATAAAATAATACTGACAAAAAAGGGTTATCAATCCATGGAACCCCAGTTTGCGACCCGCACCCGTTCAATTACTCCATGCACATATCATGAAGCCCTCTCAGGGTCTCTACTCGCAGAGGTCGAGGAGGCTGGACATTGGTGTTATCCGCAGAAGACAAACTGAAGGCCTGGCGCGCATCTAGTCGCTCGTTGGTATCAGAGGTGGCTCCTTTAATCAACGTAATACTCGGACTACCTGGCATCGAGGTTCGATAAATAACCCCGCGCCTGGTGGACATGTGGTCATTGAATTGGCAGTAATGTCCCCTAATTGCCAATTACCCTTTTATTGCAGTATATCTGGATGAATGTTTATGTTGTTAATGACCTTGTGTAAGAATGTTAGTTGGTTGGTTTGTCCATGGAGCTATGGTTTGTCTAACCCAAGCTAGGACATTGTCCGAAAGCTCATCTTTTTGGCGACAGTTTTGCTAAATATATTTATTTTCTCGCATGTTCTAGTTTTGGGTGTGGCCCACATTTATATATTTATAATATATTTATAATCTCCGTAATTCTTCATTTTATCTCCATATAATCTTGAAAACTTTTGCTGAAACAATCCGAGGAAAGAGGCCAGGAATCGCCTCAGATTGCACCACAAAGCATAATAGAATCCAAAATTTTCCGGGGCCCTTAAGCGGGCCCCGGACCCCACGCCGAAAAGGCTTCGCACCCCGCGCTCACATTTGCAAATTTTGGGTGTGCCCCACATTCCTCACAAAACGTATATGTAATATATATTTATATATATATATACATTCTCTATTATAATCTCCATAATTCTCCATTTTATCTCCATATCTTTATTTTACAATTTTGCAAAAAAAATTGCAGGAAAGTGGCCAGCAATCGCCTCAGATTGCACCGCAAAGCATATAGAATCAACAATTTTCCCGGGCCCTTAAGCAGGCCCCGGACCCCACCCCTCAACCTTCTGACATTCCTCCCAGTGAGTGATTTCTTTTACATCTAGTGATATATCATTTTACTGTTTCATTTTTTTCTTACTTTTTATTACTACATTTATTTTCAATGAGTGAATAGATGCATATTCTGAATATTCTTTTAAAATATTAATTAATTAATGTGAAAATGAAACAAATGCAAATCAATGCAATTCAATTCATTGTCAAATACACTTTTTTACATCTCCAAATATGCAGAATTGGGAACATAATATGTCAAAAGCTTCTTCAAAAAGGAATAATAGAAGTAGGTTAATAGAAACATTGTCATTACCAGTGATAAGTTAACCACTGATTTTGTCAAAATTCAATACATTTAACATTTTTTAAAAATGGTAATTCCTTCTTTTAAATCAAAATAGACCAAAGATATACAATCACCCTATCGCAAATATTAATATCAACAAAATCCCTACTGTGTTATTGGGACACCCCAGTATTACCCCTTCACCCATTTCCAGTTTTCTACAGCCACCCTCCCCCCCCCCCCCCTTGCTTGTCCAAATCGCTTGCCCCCCCTGACGAGGTATGCCAGGTACGCCACTGACCCTAATGTTTTATGAATACCGGCCACTATACTTACCAGCTAGGCTTAGTAAGCAGCTAGTGACTTAGAGGTACCCTTGATCAACTCTAACTTTAGTAAGAAACTTAGAATGTAACTAACGCTAGTAATGTTTCATGAATACCAATTGACCATTTGCGTGTGACATTTAAATAATATCTGGTACACTGACTTGTTCACACAGCTTGGCACAGTTTGACTTTAAATTATCCAGACCAAATACACTGTTGCTATATCACGTGATTCGAGGCAAGCTCTTGCATAGTTACGATAGAGACGCTCAGCACCAATAATACATTGTTCACAATGGTTGGGAATGGTACAAAGACACCAGACCATTCCAGAGCCGGGGGTTGCTAGCGTAAGGTTTGCTCCGAATCATGTGATATATAGCAACAGTGTCTTTGGTCTGGAGAATTTAAATGTAAAATGTGCCAAGCTGTGTGAATAAGTCAGTGTACCAGATATTATTCAAATTCCACACGCAAATGGCCAATTACTTACCAACTAGGCTTAGTAAACAACTTCATGCCTTTTTAGTAACCATCTATGTTTAGTAAGGTTTCATGAGTATTGGCACCTGAAATAAGGGTTTTTTTTCTCTCTTCTCAGGGTGAACTGGTGTATGTGAACTACGGCAGAGTGGAAGACTTCCAGGAACTAGACCGAGTGTTGAACATCGACGTCGCGGGCAAAATCTGCATCGCGCGGTATGCTAAAAGTTTCCGCGGTGACAAGGTAACGTGAACGAAAAATTGCTACATTTGGGAAACATTCTCACAATTTTTTTTCGCATAATTATCTACATTTTTTGGACACCGTAATAATAATCCTATAACTCAACTTAAAGGTAAAATATAATTTTGCACTTCTACTGAAAAAAGTACTCGTCATGATGAAAACAGTCCTTTAACCAGTTCGCGCCGGGATTATTTTAACATTACCGAGCCGACGCCCGGGATTATTTTTAATGAAGTGCGATCCGAGGCGGGTTCAGGCCGATGGTACCGGGAAGCACACCCATGCATTTCCGGCCTTGCTCGCTGCTGACAGACATTTCCGGCCTCGCTCGTGGCGTGTTTATACGTCATCCGTTTTGAATCTGCGGAAAACTTTATGATTATATAAAAAGTACGTCATCCAACGCGAACTGGTTAAGAAATGCTGGCAGTTTTGACACATCCATTGTTGGGATTCTTTGAGTATAAAACAAACTTTCTCTGACACTCAATTTTATAGCTCCACGCACTTCACCAAGTAGTCCACACAGTTCAAGGCTGCACGTAAAGATTGCTGGAGATACAAAACTAAACTCCAGTCAAAGAACGTTCTCGGCTGTTTATTGATCAATTTACAGTTCAAAAAGAAAGTAAAATTTCACTGGCATTATTATTTTATTATTGATATCAGCTCCTTGATAAATTTAGTTGCAAAAAATCAGACTGAATCAACCAGACTGGATCACTTTTCACCCTTTCGACATATAATCTAACTATAGAATGACGGTCATATTAACCCACAAGGCCCTTTTATAGCCAGTTCGCGCCGGATGACGAATATAAACGCAAAGTTTCTCCCAGATTCGAAACGGATGACGCATAAACACGCCACGAGCAAGGCTGGAAATGTCGGTCAGCAGCGAGCAAGGCCGGAAATGCGTGGGTGTGCTTCCCGGTACTATCGGCCTGAACCCGCTTCGGATCGAGTTTCGTTAAAAAATAATCCAGCGCGTCGGCTCGGTGATGTTAAAATAATCCCGGCGCGAACTTGTTAAAGGTACGATACACCATTGGTAATTGCTTGAGTTATTAGGAAGGGGTGCTGTGGATTTTGGGGGTTGTATTTTAAAGTAAATATTGTTTAACTGATCTGTCCAAAGTTTTACAATCATGGTTGCTGAGAAAAGCATCGCCGTCCGGCGATCGTGAATTTGTTTGTATAAAATTAAATTTTCGCAACAATTACAGGATATCTAGCGCAATAATGTTGCTGCATGCCTACAATTTCAAATAAGTAAGATATTTCTTAAGAATTTGTATTTTTGTCTTCGATATCTGCAAATGTTGTATCCTACTTTTATCCCACAAGGCCCTCTCTACCAAAATGATGTTTTGCGAATACAGGATACAGGATTGCTCGGGTTATGTTTAAAAGGCTGTTCCGTAATGTGAAACCCCTGGCGGAAGTTATTCATTACGTAGTCTTTGCAAAAGACGAATGCGTTTGATTGATTGTGTACGTTGCGTATTCTTTTCACACAGTGCGCCCTCTAACGACAAGATTATAGACCAACTCCCTCGCTCACACATACGCCATTCCAAATTGCTTCTGCAGGCTTTCCTAGGGAGCCAATCAGAGATCGCCAAACTGCGATTATCAACATCCGTACTACGCGTATGCAAACGAAAATGTTGTGAAGCAACACCAATATTTTCAGGTTTCATTCAAAGAAATGTTGATTTTGATGATTAAAGTTGAAAACACGCCCATTTTGTGTTCATCGTTCTGTTGTTCTACAACAAAGCCGGCTTTTTCAAAGCCTGTTTTCTCAGTTGTGTAATTTGAACTCCAAGGAAGTAATCAAAAGCAGAACGGGAGTAGCTATGGAGCTCTATTATATACCAACTGGAAGCTTACGCTGTGGTCTTTCCAACCATGTTTATAACTAAATTTCACTATTTTGTGACATCATACCCATTATTGTAGAGTGGGTCACATTTAAGCAATTTGCAAAGACTGCGTGATCAAGAGAGCTGATGGGAATATAAATTGTGTTGTTAGCGGCTGCACTGTGGAATGCAGTGTTTTTTGGCAAAGATTATCACTACGGATATTCACAAACTCTTTGAGAGTCTTTTAAGCAAAACTTGTTTTTCTCCAGGCCGCAAACGCGGAGAAAGCTGGTTGTATTGGACTGATCTTATACAGCGATCCTGGGGACTATGCCGTTGAGGGCGCTGCGGTCTACCCTGATGGCCTGTACCTCCCGGGGACTGGAACCCAACGCGGCACGTTGATGCTGGGGAGCGGTGACATACGCACACCGGGGTACCCGGCTATCGGTAACAAAAACCCTGACTTCTGCAGCTTAACACGCTGGCAATATGTGACCTAGTCATCACAAAATGAGCGTAAAGTCGCACGTAGTGATTTCCCAGTACGGCCAGTCAAAGTCAAAAATTTAAGGGGTGGTCGATTTTGAGATTATATGGTTTTTTTAAAGACTAAATCCCCATCAATTCCCAATTTTTCAGGACGATCAGATAAAAAAGAAAAAGTTTTTGAGACAATTTTGACTATGCCTTTCTTTGCACGTTCACACAATTTCTCGCAAGAAAAAAAAATGCCCGGTTTCTCATAATCTCTGTATTAAGCCTCCAGACTAAAAAATTAAAATAAAAAAATATTGAGTATTAAACCTCCAAGTGTTATATACCATTGGAAAGCTCTGTTTCCACCAAATTTAGAAATACCCATATCTCAATTGTTGATTTTGCCGACTTTACGCTCATTTTGTGATGACAGGTCACCTATACCCCGGCATTGACGCAACCACTGTGTTGATGAACATACCAAGTTTGAAGTTGATAGCTCAATCCCATAAGTTATGGTGTCCCGATAATTTTGTATTCTTCTATAGATCTAGAGTCCTAGAGGTCACAAGACCAACCCACATACCAAGTTTTAAGTTGATGTATCTGAAGCCCATATATGTGACCTGTCACCACAAAACGAGAGTAAAGTCGGAAATATTTAAAATTGGGATATTGGTATTTTCAAACTCTTGAGAAATAGAGCTTTCCAATCGTACATAACACTTGGGGGTTTTGCAAAAAAAAGCGGTGGGAAACTTACGAGGACCTGATTTGCATATTGATTTACCGCGTTAATTAGACCACTAATGGACTTTAATCCAAACACTAACTACGTAAACACTACGCAAAATCGCGTAATTTAGGAGGCTTTCAATTATTGTGGTGACGGGTCACATATGGTGACTCAACCATTGTATTATTCTGATGACACTAAGACAATTACCCACATACCAAGTTTAAAGTTATTATCCTGTGTTGATCCCAAGTTATGGCGTCCCAACCATTAGTATTTTTAACCATTCGCTCAATACGCCAATTTCTATGTATTATTGTTTGATTTTCTGGTAGAGTCGGCTTACCGTGTGCCAATGAGCAACCTTACGGGTTTGCCTGGTATCCCCGTGCACCCTATAGGATATGACGACGCGGCTGTCTTTCTCAGGTCGGTTACCGGTCCTATAATTATCTCTTAAACCTGAACGCGTACAGTCCCAGGTTCAATCCGACACCAATTTTAGTCAGATCCGATACCAATTTGAGTCGGATCCGACACCAATTTGAGTCGGATCCGACACCAGTTTGAGTCGGATCCGACACCAGTTTGAGTCGGATCCGACACCAGTTTGAGTTTGACCCGACACCAATTTGAGTCGGACCCGACACTAATTTGAGTTGGATCCGACACCAATTTGAGTCGGACCCGACACCAATCCGGGTCAAATCCGACACCATAGCTGGGTTAGATCTGACACCATAGCTGGGTTAGATCTGATACCAATTTTAGTCAGATTTGACACCAATCCATGTCGGTTCCGACACCAAGACGGGTCAGATTCGTCACCAAGCTGGGTCGGATCTGACATTAATCTGGGTCGGATTCGACACCAAGCCGCGTCGGATCCCGCACCAATTCACGTCGAACGATTCCGCACTAATTCGGGGCGGATTGATTCCTGCACTCATTCGGGTCGGATCGATTCTGCACTAATTCGGGTCGGATTGATTCCGCACTTATACCGATCGGATCGATTCCGCACTCATTCCGGTCGGATCGATCCCGCACTCATTCCGGTCGGATCGATCCCGCACTCATTCCGATCGGATCTATCCCGCACTCATTCCGATCGGATCGATCCCGCACTCATTCCGATCGGATCGATCCCGCACCAATTCCGATCAGATCGATCCCGCACCAAACCAGATCATGCAGATCCGACACCAGGAAGCCAGGTCGAATCTCGCATCAATTTAGGTCGGATCGGACACAAGTTTTATTTGTTTATTCTGTTTTAGTGCAGACTATGATTTCAAAGTAAATATTTAAATTTAAAACCATTTAATTGATGTTTTTGTACCCTTTATAGAATTATGGGAGGGAACAACGTAACCGATGAATGGTCTGGTAACTTGCCCGATTTGGTGTATCGCTATGGGCCTGGCTTTAATGCTGACAACTTAAACAAGTAAGTCACCACTCTAAGGTGTTCGTTTTTTGCCGTTCGGTTAGGTGCACTCAGCAGAAAATATGTAACCTGTTCCAACGAAACCGGGACAAAGTCGCACAATGTGTTTTATAACAATGTACTCGTGAAGTAATTTCAGGGTGGATTTTACCATTTTTAGGTTTTAGGTTTTTTTCTGAATCACAATAACTATTAATCTACAATCTCCCAAATTTTAACATAATTCGTCACCCAGAATTTTTTTTTTTGTTGATTTTGTGAAACAATTGTGTATAGAATTGATACTCTTTTTTGAACTTCAAAAGTGTTTATCTCATAATTAGGTTGAAAGGGTTAATCACTAAATCTTTACTCCCATTTTGTGGTGACGGGTCACATTTGTATTGCCTAACATGGTTTTTATCTTCAACAGGACAGTAAAGATGAATATTTATACCGAGAACCGAATGGCAACTGCTTACAATGTTATTGGAACAATTAAGGGAAGTGTAGAACCGGGTAAGTTGAGCTCACATCAGACTAATTTATTGAACAATTCAATTTAATTTGTTTCACTTATCTGATTTGTATATTTCTGGTCTTTCCAGCCAGTAAGCAGTTTGCAGAAATTTTAATCTTATGTTTAAATTGATTTGACGAATTTAATCTCTGAATACCTCAATTCATCCTCAATGGAGTGTCGTGGCCGAGTGGTTAAGAGCGTGTGTTTTCTGTTCCACAGAGTGTGAGTTCGAATCCCGGCCGTCGACACGTGTGTCCTTAAGCAAGGCAATTAAACCACTATTGCTTCGTCCTTCGGATGGGACGTAAAGCCGTTGGTCCCGTGTGTGTGTATTGTATTGAACCTAGACACGCACGTAAAAGAACCCAGTCACGCTTATCGCTAAGAGCAGGGGTTCGCCCCGGTGTTTCTGGCAATTCGTTCATCCTCCTGCAGGTTTTCTCAGGCTTACGAGCTTACAGTGCCTTGGGCGCTTTTTGAGGAATCCTCGGTTTCATTGCCGAAAGAAATAATAATAATAATAATAATAAGAATCCTCCCAAATCCTCGATGCTTCATCAATCACTATTCATCCTCAATCCTCCAACATCATCTAAAACTGCAATGAGGATTTTGGAAGAGTTAGGTTGCCGGGTTCGAGTTAATGGTTGTTATACCTTTTTTGGTGCAGATCGTTATGTGATTATCGGCAACCACCGCGATGCCTGGGGCTATGGGGCTATTGATCCATCCAGCGGTACGGCATGTCTGATGGAGATGAGTCGGGTGATGGGAAAACTTATTAAAGATGGTAAGGATATTCACACGGTGCTCACGCGCTGTTCGTGCACTGTTCCTGCGCCGTTCACGCCAATGGCGAATTCTCTTTCCCTAATGCAGGTCCATCCCAGTCCGTCCCAGTCCGTCCCAGGTCAGTCCCAGGTCAGTCCCAGGCCCGTCCCAGGCCCGTCCTCATCACAATTGTATTATTATTATTATTGTTATTATTATTAGTATTTTTTGAAAACCTACTTCACTTTGTAAACTTTACGTGCAGGTTGGAGGCCCCGTCGCACTATCATGTTCGGGAGTTGGGGAGCTGAGGAATACGGACTAATTGGTTCCAATGAATGGGTCGAGGTAATTAACAAAACCGATCAATTCTTTGAAATATGGAAACTAAAGTTTATCAATTTCCGATTTTCGCACCGCTGTACATTACAGTATAGACAAATCCATCGAAGGCATTTCTTCATTCACATTTTAAGAAATAAGTACCTCTGTAAATTGATTTAAAATCAGGAATACGCCAAGAATCTCGGAGCTCGCACAGTGGCATATCTGAACCAGGACATCGCTGTAACAGGTCAGTATCTCGTTTTAGTGTAATAGGCCATCAGCCTAGGTCCAAAAAATTGATCAAATGTGACCGGCTCTACAAAAAGGTGTATTAAGTCGCGCTATGCATTATCATGTAATGGCCCGATCAACGTTGAGGGGGTAAACATTTCATCAAAATGTGATTTTAATTTTTTGTCATGAATGAAATCTTTAATACCTACAGTTTCAGGTTTCATTCAAAGAAATGTTGATTTTGATGAATAAAGTGGCAAAAACAACCATTTTGTTTGCATCGTTCTGTTGTACTACAACAAAGCCGGCTATTTCAAAGCCTGTTTTCTCAGTTGTATAATTTGAACTACAATGAAGTAATCAATATGTAAACATGTCATATCTTCAAAATAACTCTATTATATACCAAATGAAAGCTTACGTTGTGGGCTTTCTTACCATGTATAGAACTCCATTTCTTTTTTTTGCGACATAATACATCTTTTTGTAGAGCCGGTCACAAATGATCGAGAGGAGTAATGCTCATAGCAATTTTTGTCAAGGTATGCAAACCTAAGGTTGGGAAATGTGTGATAGCATTGCAGTGTGAGCGATGGCAGCTTTTTAGGTGTTATTACTTTTTTTCTTTTTTTTCTCAAAATGACCGCCAATATGGTTATCAGATTAATTATAATAAAACTCCCCAGCGATACTTAGGGAGACAATCCCTTAGGGATGTACACCAACTTAAAACAGTCCTAACTTGTTTACCCTAACCTTTTTTTTTTCTTCTAAGATCTTCGAGGTTAATGCTATTTAGACCCTAATCTGTCTTTCTGGAGCAAAAATAACTCCCAAATATTGTTTTTTAGGGTAGCTAGACACTTAGGGAGACACTGAAATGTTTTCCTATGTGTCACTGTCTCCTTATTACCTAAAAACTTACGCTAATTTGTCTTCCTAATCGCTCATTTGTGGTAATATGTGACCCACTCCACAAGGTCGCAGCAATTAAGTTATATGCATGGTTGGAAAGCTTGCAACCTAAGCTTTCATTTGGTATATAATAAAGCTACATAGCCCCTTCCGTTCTAGAGATATGACGTGTTTGCATATTGATTACTTCCTTGGAGTTCAAATTACACAACTGAGAAAACATGCTTTAAAAAATAGCCGGCTCGGTTGTAGTACAACAGAACGATGCACACAAAATGGTCAATTTTTTACACTTTATTTATCAAAATCGAAATTTCTTTGAATGAAACCTGAAACTGCAGGTATTAAAAATGTCATTCATGACAACAAATGAAAATCGCATTTTGATAAAATGTTTATCCTCTCAACGTTGAGTGGGTTATTACATGATAATTCACAGCGCGATTTAATACCCTTTTTTGTGAAGCCGTTCACTTATGTGATAACTAGCATTTTGGCGGCCATTTTTGAAACGGTTGATAACATTTAAAAGTAGGATACACCATTTGCAGATATCAAAAATATTTACTACCCAATTATTAAGAAATATCTTACTCATTTGAAAGTAAATGTTGATTCTATGCATCCAGCAAAATGATTGCGCTAGATATCCTGTAATTATTCCGAAAAATATAATTTGATAATGGAAAATTCGCGATCGCCGGACGCCGGACGGCGATCCCGAAAAAACCAAAGATAACATAAGAATAACTGCTCGACGCCGGTTGAAAACAAACCGCTGTTTTCGTGCTTTTCTCGGCATCCATGATTGTAAAACTTCGGACAGGTCAGTTAAACGATATTTACTATAAAATACAACCCCCAAAATCTACTCATTCATGACAATTCAAGCAATTACCAATGGTGTATCCTACCTTTAATCCCTCATGCAGTACAAAATTTCACAAAATGTGTTCCTACGAAGAAACGAAATTTGTTGCCAAAAGAAATAATAATTTACACGGCCAATACAATTTGCGCACTAAACTCTACGAGTGGGTCCTGTCATTAACGCTTGTGCTAACTTATTTTTTGTTTTAACTGCTAGGAACCTGGGTGCTTGAAGTCAGTGGGACGCCCAATCTCTACAATACGATCTACAGTGCCGCTAAGAAAGTAATTAGGCCCCGTTTGTTTAAAACCCTACACCAATTACATTGAAAAAAAATGGGGTACGGGAAGAATAGAACTTGACGTTACTTCAGCGGTTGTGTACAAATTCGATGTAGAGTCGAGAAAATTGTGACCCACCACCCCAAAACCAGGCTAAAGTCGAAATTTTTCATATGAGAGATTTTTATACCATTGGATAGCTAGCGTTTTAAGCTTTAAAATGATACATCACATGCACCAGTACCGCTATGGAATGAAAAGTAACGACGCTTCAAAAAGTGACATTTTGTTGCCGTTCGCGGCAACAAGTTTGCTCAATTTGAGTAATAGCAACGACAACAAAAATCAGGAGAAGGCCAGTATTATCACTTTTGGGAATTTTTAAAAAAATATTTAAACATGAACAGCCTATAAATTAGAGTTTTAACTAACGATTTATGAAAAAACAAACAATCGACCGGCAACACATTTTTTTGTTTACAATGCCGTATCTCGAAATGGCATTTGCCGACTTCCGCCTGGTTTTGGCCTGGTTGGTCACATTGCCTAATAAAATTGGAAATGTTTCTCGGTCCCAGATTCATGTCTTTTTAACATTGATCAGAGGTCTTTCCGCATTGGAAAATAACTCAACCGCGGTTTTGTAATTTTTGTGGCGAAATGACCTCTAACTAATTCACTTATTAACAAAATAAGGTCTAGATCTTAATGATCGTGACAAACGTTTTGATTGTCAAAACTTGTCATGATTATCACGATTCCGTGCACCAAGTTCCCTCAAGATCATCACGATTCGGTCCCACGACCCCCCACGCTCATCACAATTCTCTCAAATCCTGACGATCGTGGCAATCGTGGCAATCGTGGCCCAGTGTAAACCCAGCATTACACTACCGGCCCAAATCGAGACATTTTGGTATCATATTTCTTCTAGAAAGATTCTCCATCCATTGGTATAGGTAGTTTTAGCCTCAGGGTAGTGGAAGTATGCTTGTCTGTTTCTAGGTGTCGTTGTTCTTCTTCTAGAGAGATTCTCCATCCATTGGTATAGGTAGTTTAATTAGCCTCAAGGTAGTGGAAGTATGCTTGTCTGTTTCTAGGTGTCGTTGTTCTTCTTCTAGAGAGATTCTCCATCCATTGGTAGAGGTAGTTTTAGCCTCAGGGTAATGGAAGTACGCTTGTCTGTTTCTAGGTGTCGTTGTTCTTCTTCTAGAGAGATTCTCCATCCATTGGTAGAGGTAGTTTTAGCCTCAGGGTAGTGAAGTATGCTTGTCTGTTTCTTGGTGTCGTTGTTCTTCTTCTAGAAAGATTCTCCGTCCATTGGTATAGGTAGTTTTAGCCTTAGGGTAGTGAAGTATGCTTGTCTGTTTCTTTGTGTCGTTGTTCTTCTTCTAGAAAGATTCTTCATCCATTGGTATATGTAGTTTTAGCCTCAGGGTAGTGAAGTATGCTTGTCTGTTTCTTGGTGTCGTTGTTCTTCTTCTAGAAAGATTCTCCGTCCATTGGTATAGGTAGTTTTAGCCTCAGGGTAGTGAAGTATGCTTGTCTGTTTCTAGGTGTCGTTGTTCTGCTTCTAGAAAGATTCTTTATCCATTGGTATAGGTAGTTTTAGCCTCAGGGTAGTGAAGTATGCTTGTCTGTTTCTTGGTGTCGTTGTTCTTCTTCTAGAAAGATTCTCCGTCCATTGGTATAGGTAGTTTTAGCCTTAGGGTAGTGAAGTATGCTTGTCTGTTTCTTGGTGTCGTTGCTCTTCTTCTAGAAAGATTCTCCATCCATTGGTATAGGTAGTTTTAGCCTCAGGGTAGTAGAAGTATGCTTGTCTGTTTCTTGGTGTCGTTGTTCTTCTTCTAGAAAGATTCTTCATCCATTGGTATAGGTAGTTTTAGCGTCAGGGTAGTGGAAGTATGCTTGTCTGTTTCTTGGTGTCGTTCTTCTTCTTCTAGAAAGATTCTCCATCCATTGGTAGAGGTATAGTTTTAGCCTCAGGGTAGTGAAGTATGCTTGTCTGTTTCTTGGTGTCGTTGTTCTTCTTCTAGAAAGATTCTTCATCCATTGGTATAGGTAGTTTTAGCCTCGGGGTAGTGAAGTGTGCTTGTCTGTTTCTTGGTGTCGTTGTTCTTCTTCTAGAAAGATTCTTCATCTATTGCTATAGGTAGTTTTAGCGTCAGGGTATTGGAAGTATGCTTGTCTGTTTCTTGGTGTCGTTGTTCTTCTTCTAGAAAGATTCTCCATCCGTTGGTATAGGTAGTTTTAGCCTCGGAGTAGTGGAAGTATGCTTGTCTGTTTCTTGGTGTCGTTGTTCTTCTTCTAGAAAGATTCTCCATCCATTGGTAGAGGTATAGTTTTAGCCTCAGGGTAGTGAAGTATGCTTGTCTGTTTCTTGGTGTCGTTCTTCTTCTTCTAGAAAGATTCTCCAACCATTGGTATAGGTAGTTTTAGCCCCGGGGTAGTTGAAGTATGCTTGTCTGTTTCTTGGTGTCGTTGTTCTTCTTCTAGAAAGATTCTCCATTCATTGGTATATAGTTTTAGCCTTAGGGTAGTGAAGTATGCTTGTCTGTTTCTTGGTGTCGTTGTTCTGCTTCTAGAGAGATTCTCCATCCATTGGTATAGGTAGTTTTAGCCTCAGGGTAGTGAAGTATGCTTGTCTGTTTCTTGGTGTCGTTGTTCTTCTTCTAGAAAGATTCTCCCTCCATTGTAGGCCGCTATACATCCCATTTTAAGCTGGTTTTTCCTGCAACAAAGCTGGGGACAACTTGATTCATAGCTGAAAAATTTTAAAATTATGATATTTATTTTAAATTTGATTATCCACAACGATATAAATTGCTCACTAAGCCGTAAAAAAACGAAAATTTCTTGCTTTTGTCCGTTTTCAAATTTCGCGGACTTGGATGTTGAGGTCATGCGTTCAGCCAATCAACAACATTGTTACGCGAGTACGCTGACCCCCAAAAGCAATTGACCAATCACAATCGGCGTACGTATTATGTGGTTGAGAACCAAAATGGCGGCTCACGTGGATACGGCCACGGCGAAAGCTGCCGTATTTTCGTCAACATTTTGCGTGATGCATGTCGTTCCTTCAACCAAAGACAAGTTTATTACATTTCATAATGACAACTGGAAGCGATTTATCGACTTCGCAACAATGTGGCTCAAGTTCGACTGCAAAGAGAGTGACATTGTCACCGAGACCGCGACGAAGTTGGGAATGGATTTTCGTGATGTAGAATCATGCATTGCTGCACAGCCAACAAGTGCAAACATCGGTTATCACTATAATTGTTATCAGCGCTTCTGTGACATCAGTAAAATAAGAAGAAAGGAGAACAAAACTTCAGCTCCAGGTGGGTACAAATTTGCAATTTATAAACTTCAAGTTCAAATCGACATTATATTTTGTATAAACATGGGACTGATCTAGTGATCATGGAAAAAAATGTTGCAACCTGACGCGACTTCCGCGATTGTGTACAACTACACAGTTCTGATTTGTAATTTCTATGGAGAGTCAACAACGTTTTCTAAGTATTTCCCAACAAAATTGAAAATATTTCTCAGACTCAGTCCCAGATTAATGTTATCATCTAACCCTAACCCTGAAACTGTGTCAAGGGACAAATTAGGGGTCCTACTATTCACCGACAACACACCAACAACACGCACAGCACCGACAACACACCGACAACACATCCAAAACGTATTCTATATTGACAAAAAAGGTATAGCACTGTAATACACACGATACAAAAGATTGTCACTGTGCTTGAGGTTACATTTCGTTTGTAAAAATGGAATTGTTTGTTCGCGAAAAAATGTCTCTATCAGCACGGTCGTTAGCCGCCATCTTGCCTTCGCACGGAGTTGGCCTGTACCATTTTATGAACGGGTGTGCAGGAAACGAGATTACTTTGTCGTACACAACAGAGGGCGCCCTGTACGGTTGTATGTTGACTTTTTTTGCAAAACTAAGTTGTCACGTTGATAACTTCTGAAAAATAGTTCTTTTTATCCTTAACAATCTTACTTTTAACATCCAATATCTAATCTAATTCCAGCTTGATAGAGCTCGCTAAATTTTCTTTCAAACACTTTACTTGTTACTCACAAGTTTTCCCATTACATGTAGTTGGATAAATCCTTAGTAGATTTAGCGTACGTACTTATTAAAACACCATTTATAGGGCTAGGCTATTAACAGTCTTTTTTTTTCTTTTCTAAAATTGTTTAGTTTAGGAATTTTTTTTTACAAACGAAATCATTAGGCATATCTTAACCTGTACATCTCCACGAAAATTGAGTATGTACTTTTACAAATAAAGTATCACTTCTGAGAGTTCTCGACAACGAATCTAGCGCCCTCTGCTGAAAACTTGTTGGCGTTGATAACGGTTTCACAAAACGGCCTGTGCTCCCCTCTGTTGGTGCATTGTGCGATGCCGTCATGCACCCCTCAAGCAATAATGGTATGGTCTGCGCTGCCTAATTTGGGCGCTAGACAGAGGGGTACGGATGGCCCTGTTTTGTGTGTGAAAAACCTGCGATTTTCAGACATTAACCTCCACCTTTTAATTGCAAATCTCGTTTTTAGTCATACTTGATGCTTGTGTACCGCATTCACCAATTTAGAACGTGCTTTGGAGTCGTTTTGGATGTGTTGTCGGTGTGTTGTCGGTGCTGTGCGTGTTGTCGGTGTGTTGTCGGTGATTAGTAGGACCGCAAATTAGTGATGGCCACTTGGCCAGATATGGGAATCTTTCCTTTTCTTATCATCATTGATCATCATTTTTGCAATGACTGACCGGTAACAGGTCAACTCGTACGCGAATCAACTCGTACACGGGACAACTCGTACGCAGATTGGTCATCTCGTACGCGGGACAACTCGTACGCGGTTCACAATTGTGGTTTACGGGTACGGGTGGCATTGATCAATTAAAAAGGCAGATACACTGGGGCATCCAAAGCGAATCTGTACGATTTTTGGCATTATTATTAACCTTAGCCTTGTAAACATTTTCGTCAACCATTTTAATTTCACTTGTCTTTTTACAAAGACATTCATGTAAGATTTCACTATTTTTTATTATACATTTATTATAATCATCGTTCGACATACATTTTAATAATATACATATTTTTAGACCAATGTTTTAATTTGATTTAGTATTTTTTAGATAACAACAAAGTATTTGGTCCGCGTGCGAGTTGGTCCGCGTGCGAGTTGGTCCGCGTGCGAGTTGGTCCGCGTGCGAGTTGGTCCGCGTGCGAGTTGGTCCGCGTGCGAGTTGGTCCGCGTGCGAGTTGGTCCGCGTGCGAGTTGGTCCGCGTACGAGTTGGTCCGCGTACGAGTTGGTCCGCGTACGAGTTGGTCCGCGTACGAGTTGGTTCGCGTACGAGTTGACCTGTATTCGACTGACCTTCATTGGGATGATACTGTATGAAGAAAAAAGCAGCGTCAGGTTGCAACATTCTTTCCCGATATAGTCATGGTGTGCCGATGATGTAGGCTAAGCCGGAACTGAACTGATTGAAGTCATGGATTTAATCGTCTGATTTTACCCCATAATTCCACTCAAAATTTGAAATCCTACTCTCGGCAACAAATTAATCCTGCTACATGATGTTGCCAGGTATTTAGTTGAATCCAGAAACTAAAACATGGATTTTGTTTTTTAACATATGGTGCCAGGTATTTATTGTTTGAAATCTGGTCAGTTTGAATTTGTTGGGTGTTAAATTGCATTCACTAGCCTCCCCTTCCTCTTGACAGAAACATAGGTTTCCACGTAACAGTGCCTTTTTGTAATGTATACTTTCTTTGTCTCTTTTTGGGGTCATTGTATAGATGAGGAAACACACATGAACCAGCCAGATGATGAACGAGTTACAGTTCAAGATGTCGGGGAGCCACTTAGGAAACGTACGCTGCGATCAGATGTACGATTTTGTACGTATACCCTCAAAGAAGTACAAGACATCGATGCGCCGTACAGAACATGGAACTTGAAGAAACGTCTCCAGAAAACGTTCCCCCAGCTGGTTTTTGTCACACCTTCAAAGCGCAACATGAGCGATATTGTTTTCAGTGAACAGCTTTGCGCAGAAGATTTGGCTCCAGATTTGGCTAAAGATGGCAGTAGTTCAGCTGAAAGCTCCACTGATGATGATGAAGAAGACAATAAACAACCGGCAAAAATGAAGCGCCCAAAACAACCATATCAAGATACTTCTAACTTTCTGCGAGTCCTGTACAATGTAGCGTTCATGCTGAAGTCAGAACTTGATAACCAATCTTCATCAATACCATGGCCCCCAGCAGCAGAAGATCTGACAATGGAAAAGACGAAGGCACTAATCCCACACCATCTCTTCAACTTTCTGGCATGGGTAACTGGTGCTTCAGATGATGCAGAGGGAACTAGATTTGTGCATACATCAGAGCCAAATCAACAAAGATTGCTTTCGATAGCACAGGACATAATGTTTGCAAAGAAGAGTAAAAAACCCATGCCAAAACACTATGCACTCGCAACAGCAGTTCGCCACCTCACTGGTTCAGCCCAAGTAGTGGGAATCTTAAATGGACTGGGCAACAGTATTGCACACTCAACACTTCTGGAGTATAATACAGCGCTGGCCACACAACAGATCACCCTGGGTGACGATTCTTTGCCTCCACAAGTCCAGCGGAAGCATTTTACGACTATAGTGTGGGACAACATCGACTTCGGCGAAGACACTCTGTCAGGGAAGGGGACAACACACAGCACCAATGGACTCTGATGATGAAGGTTGAAAAATCGTGTGCATGTCCGTGTACATGTATTTCAGGGCTGAGAGTTGTCAATATTGTTCCTGATTTCAGTTTTCTGTGAGAGTATTTCTCATGATTTAAGGATCTTAAAAAACATGTACGGTACATGTACTTTGTTGTATGACAAACATTTTCCAAAGCAAAAAGTTAAACACCAAAACATCTCGAAGCTCAAAAGTTGGATGACGACTGGTTTAATTAAATCTGTGAAATTTAAACATAGATTGTATAAAAAAGATATTAGCAAACCAACTGCATTAAATAAACAAAAGTATACAACTTACTGTAATAAACTAAACACACTAATAAAACAACCAAGGCGAAATATTATCAGGATAAATTTGACAATGCTAAAAATGATGTCAAAAAGACATGGAAGATTATTAAACTCATTCTTAATAATAAAACTGGTAATCGTAAACCAGAAATGAAGCTCAACCACGAGGCTAGACAAGTAAACGATCCCAATGAAGAAGTTAACATTTTTAATGATTATTTTACTAATATTGGTCCCTCATTAAATAACAAAAATTCCCGAATTGAAACTTCATACAGAGAATTTTTGAAAGGTAACCATCCTGAATCACTCTCTTTTATCCTACCGATCAAAAGGATTTTTCAAAAGATCTGTGATATTGCTAAATCCTTTAAGTAGAACGGCAAGAGTGATTAAACTGCAGAAAAGGGCAATTCGTATCGTATCTAAGGTCCACTTTAACGAACATACCACTCCTTTATTTAGGAAATACAACTTGTTGTTTTTAATGTACACGTATTATTTAATGTAATTAAGAGTAAGAGTGTGGAAAAGTTCTGTTGAATTTAATTTCATATAATATCTGCAATCCTCACGGTTTTTCTATGTGTAGGAAAAGGTATAGAACGGGAAAATTTGTACTTTTTTTGGTGCCTTGTGAGCAAATGCAATCATGTACCCGTTGTAAATAATTAATAAGAAGAATCGGGAGCCTTTCTTCAATTCCTATGTTTCGTAACATGTGTATACATGTAATGCAAGCCCTGTAATGCAGCTCATAAAAGCTTAAATAACAATTCCTTTTGTTCTTCTTTTGAGATTTTTAATAATGGCACGCTTCAAATTATTGAATGAACTCAAATATCTGGAAACCTTGAGAAGATGAAGATAAATCACTTTATCTAAAAATCATGAAATTTGCAAAGAAATGTTAATATCCTATCAACGTATACTTGATGTAACATCCGTTAACATGGGTTTTCATCAACTACACGTTACAAAAATCAAAAATCATAAGTACCTTCTGTATTTTGTGCCATAAGCTTAAACATCATTCCCCCAACAGTCACCCACGGATTAATTGGCAAACATTGCTTGATTGGCCAGAAAAAGTCAACATTACATTAACGTATAGTTAATACACAGTTGGTTAACATCAAGTACACGTTAAAAATTAGTGAGCGTCCCCCCTATTTGGGGATATTGTTATTTTTGATCAGGCATGTATACCCAACCAGTCTATGCTAATTTTAAGTTGTCCCCACTGCTGTTGCACGAAAATCTGAAATTGAGCATATTAATGGCACATGCCCTATGGCCTATTGGTATAGGTAGTTTTAGCCTCAGGGTAGTGAAGTATGCTTGTCTGTTTCTTTGTGTCATTGTTCTTCTTCTAGAGAGATTCTCCATCCATTGGTATAGGTAGTTTTAGCCTTAGGGTAGGGAAGTATGCTTGTCTGTTTCTTGGTGTCGTTGTTCTTCTAGAAAGATTCTCCATCCGTTGGTATAGGTAGTTTTAGCCTCGGAGTAGTGGAAGTATGCTTGTCTGTTTCTTGGTGTCGTTGTTCTTCTTCTAGAAAGATTCTCCATCCATTGGTAGAGGTATAGTTTTAGCCTCAGGGTAGTGAAGTATGCTTGTCTGTTTCTTGGTGTCATTGTTCTTCTAGAAAGATTCTTCATCCATTGGTATAGGTAGTTTTAGCCTCAGGGTAGTGAAGTGTGCTTGTCTGTTTCTTGGTGTCGTTGCTCTTCTTCTAGAAAGATTTTCCATCCATTGGTATAGGTAGTTTTAGCGTCAGGGTAGTGAAGTATGCTTGTCTGTTTCTTGTTGTCGTTGTTCTTCTTCTAGAAAGATTCTTCATCCATTGGTATAGGTAGTTTTAGCCTTAGGGTAGTGAAGTATGCTTGTCTGTTTCTTGGTGTCGTTGCTCTTCTTCTAGAAAGATTTTCCATCCATTGGTATAGGTAGTTTTAGCCTCAGGGTAGTGAAGTATGCTTGTCTGTTTCTTGGTGTCGTTCTTCTTCTTCTAGAAAGATTCTCCACCCATTGGTATAGGTAGTTTTAGCCCCGGGGTAGTTGAAGTATGCTTGTCTGTTTCTTGGTGTCGTTGTTCTTCTTCTAGAAAGATTCTCCATCCATTGGTATATAGTTTTAGCCTTAGGGTAGTGAAGGATGCTTGTCTGTTTCTTGGTGTCGTTGTTCTGCTTCTAGAGAGATTCTCCATCCATTGGTATAGGTAGTTTTAGCCTCAGGGTAGTGAAGTATGCTTGTCTGTTTCTTGGTGTCGTTGTTCTTCTTCTAGAAAGATTCTCCATCCATTGGTATAGGTAGTTTTAGCCTCAGGGTAGTGAAGTATGCTTGTCTGTTTCTTTGTGTCATTGTTCTTCTTCTAGAGAGATTCTCCATCCATTGGTATAGGTAGTTTTAGCCTTAGGGTAGGGAAGTATGCTTGTCTGTTTCTTGGTGTCGTACGTTGTTCTTCTTCTAGAAAGATTCTCCATCCATTGGTATAGGTAGTTTTAGCTTCAGGGTAGTGAAGTATGCTTGTCTGTTTCTTGGTGTCGTTGTTCTTCTTCTAGAACGATTCTCCATCCATTGGTATAGGTAGTTTTAGTCTCAGGGTAGGGAAGTATGCTTGTCTGTTTCTTGGTGTCGTTGTTCTTCTTCTAGAAAGATTCTCCATCCATTGGTAGAGGTAGTTTTAGCCTCAGGGTAGTGAAGTATGCTTGTCTGTTTCTCGGTGTCGTTGTTCTTCTTCTAGAAAGATTCTCCATTCATTGGTATAGGTAGTTTTAGCGTCAGGGTAGTGGAAGTATGCTTGTCTGTCGAGATATGCTTGTCTGGTATTTTTGGGCCACCCGGTATAGGTATCACATGAATGAAATACCAAATTGGCTTTATACGATTCATCACTTGTTGGTCTCGTTTTTTGTCCAAGGTAGGTGATCCCAATCCTGAAGGCAAGCGACAAACGGTGTACGATACGTGGAAGGAACGCAATCTCAAAGGAAACACCGTGGACGGACATCCGCAGTAAGTTCACAACTCGCGGTGAAAGTTTTAACCAGTTCGCTCCGGGATTATTGTAACATTCACCGAGCCGAGGCGCGGGATTATTTTTTTACGAAACTTGATTCCGAGGCGGGTTCAGGCCGATGGTATCGGGAAGCGCACCCATTCCTTTTTCGGCCTTGCTCACTGCTGACAAACATTTCCGGCCTTATACTCGCTGCTGACAGACATTTCCGGGACCTTACTGACGCTGCTGACGGACATTTCCCGCCTAGTTTGCTCGTGACGTGTTTATGCAGCATCCATTTTGAATCTCGGGGAAAAAACTTTGCATATATATATGTCCTCCGGCGCGAACTGGTCAAGTCCAGTTTCTTGACAAAAGTTTTGATGACAAATGATGGCCTTCCAGTTTCGATTAGATCTCTGAAGCTGCCGGATCGACGAAATTGAACGATTTTGTGTGCACACTTTGCACTAGGAATAGGCCATGATGTGATTTTGCATTCAAAGCAGGATGTGATTTCAACAAAAGATTTCCAAAATCACATCCAAATCCTGGGTTGAGTCGTTATAAAGTCAAATTCACATCCTCTGGTGTGAATTTTAACGATTTATCCAGGATTGAATTTGGACTGATCGGATGTGAATTTGGAGCATTTGGATGTGATTTTGGAAACCTTTTGTTGAAATCACATCCTGCTAAGGACCGTGTCCGCTTTTAATGAGAAATCACATCGTAGATCCATTCCCAGTGTTTTCTAAAGAAAAACAAAAACAGCGATATTCTTTTTGAGAAATTGAAATAAAATTACCGTAAAATGTAATCCCTGTTCATTTTGAATGAGCAGACATCACTTTTTGCCGCACTGCATTTTTTGGAGAATTAATCATTAGCCAAAGGCTTATGAAATGCAGCACAAATTATTCAACATCATGTGACTATTAAAATGTAACCAATAAAAAACAAACAGATGTGTTGTATAAAACTAAAATGTAGTCATTCAAAATATTGATAACTTAGAAACCTGAAGAAAAAAAATGGGTCTAAATTTGTTTTTTGTTTTTTTGTCAATAGTATTGGTACCTTGGGCTCTGGAAGTGACTATGCCCCGTTTCTTCAGATTGTTGGAATATCGGCTGCTGATTTTAGCTACACTTATAATCAGGTATAGTATATCTAAGCTATAGTCTGGTTCCCTGACTTGGCACTCCCAAATCGTAGCTCAGATAAACGCTAGCGACAATAACGGATCATGGCATACCTATGCTGCAAAATTTAACAAGTTTGCGCCGGGATTATTTTAACATCCCTGAGCCGACGTGCGGGATTATTTGAAGCGTTTTCAGGCCGATAGTACCGGGGAAGCACACCCACGCATTTCCGGCCTTGCTCTTTTTTTGGTTAACCAGTTCGCGCCAGGATTTTTTTTAGCATCTCTGAGCCGACACGTGGGATTATTTTTAACAAAACTCGATTCGAAAGCGTGTTCAGGCCGATAGTACCGGGAAGCACACCCACGCATTTCTGGCCTTGCTCGTTGCTGACAGACATTTCCGGCCTTGCTCGCTGCTGACAGACATTTCCGGCCTTGCTCGCTGCTGACAGACATTTCCGGCCTTGCTCGCTGCTGACAGACATTTCCGGCCTTGCTCGCTGCTGACAGACATTTCCGACCTTGCTCGTGGCGTGTTTATGCGTCATCCGTTTTGAATCTGGGGAAAACTTTGCGTTTATATACGTCATCCGGCGCGAACTGGTTTTTAAATAAATTATGGTTTCCCAAGACAGCAATTTGCTTTAAATGGTGATTTTAGGCATTTCGTCAGATGTTGATTTTTTAAAGCATGCCAAATAACATGGTAAGTGCCGCTTGAACCCTGGTTGAACTGGTGACCCAGCTTTTTGCAAAGCAAAGGCTGCCCCACGAGTATCCCATTACATTGTGTACATAAAGGGTCTTTGAGGTGTGGATTTTACCACCAGACCTTCCCAAGCAATCAATCATGCTATTGTTGCCTTGCCTTATTCAACAACACCAGCTGGTTTCTGGGTGTCTGGCCTGTGGGAAAGGGCTGTGTTGACATATAAAGCCATAAAACCGAACAGCATGGGGGTATTACACAAAATACAAGCGACTTAAAAAAAAGTACGGACGCGCTCGTGTACAAATAAAATTTGCACGTCACAATGTTTATAAAGATGGCATTGAAGACAACAAATTAAAATAAATTGCTTACAAACGATTTCACGATCACAAATGTCAAGCCATTACACATAAATGCATTGCACGACATATCACCTTTTCTGATTGGAACACATATGTGACCTGTCATCACAAAATGAGCGTAAAGTCGCACGGAGTGATTTCCCAGTACGGCCACTCAAAGTCAAAATTTAAAGGGGTGGTCAATTTTGAGATTATATGGTTTTTTTAAAGACTAAAACCCCAACAATCAATTCCCAATTTTTCAGGACGATCAGATAAAAACAAAATTAGTTTTTGAGACAATTTTTGACTATGCCTTTATATGCCTTTCACACAATTTCTCGCAAGAAATGCTCGTTTTCTCATAATCTCTGTATTAACTCTTCAGACTAAATAAGAAAAAAAAAAAAAAATTGAGTATAAAACCTCCAAGTGTTATATACCATTGGAAAGCTCTGTTTCCACAGAATTTAGAAATACCCATATCTCAATTTTTGATTTTGCCGACTTTACGCTCATTTTGTGATGACAGGTCACATATTTATTCCTGTATTAGTTTAGCCTAGAGACTTCTTCTTTTGTTCATTCTGAAAACAGAATGAGATTCCAATCTCTGGCTACCCGATGTACCACTCGGTCTACGAGACGTTCCAACTGGTCAAACTCTACTACGACCCCGAGTTCGCCTATCACCGCGCCATAACGCAGCTCCTGTCCGAAGTCGCGCGCAGTCTGGCCGAGTCTGTTCTTCTGCCCATGGACGTGTCCGTGTACGCGGAGAACGTCGAAGAATACTACGTGAGTCTCCGCGAAGGCCCCGTGGGTCTACGGATGATTGTCGAAGGCATCAAGTTTGGTAAGTAGGGCCGACGTATGGGCACTAACCCTATGGATCTAGTTACGGACAGAAACAATGGGGACTCCGTGAAATATGACCTGTCACCACAAAATGAGAGTAAAGTCAGAAATATTGAAAATTGAGATATTGGTATTTTCAAATTCTTAAGAAAGAGAGCTTTCCAATGGTACATAGCACATGGGGGTTTTGCAATAAATACTTTTTACAGCGCTCTAGAAATAAGTCATGGGTTTCACAAAACGTATTTGTGAGAAAACTTACTTTAAACATCTTTATAAACAAAACACGCAAACTATTACAAAACAGGACAAGTAAGGTTTGGTTGAGCGTAGCAACGGCTATTTTCTAATCATTATTTCTTCTTGAAATGTTCAACACATACAAACTATTGTATAAACAACAAAATTTCTAAAACGAGGGATACTTACGAGGACCTAATTTGCATATTTAATTACCGTGTTAATTAGACCACTAATGGACTTTAATCCAAACACTAACTACGCAAACACTACGCAAACGCATAATTTAAGAGGTTTTTCGATCATCTGATCTCACCCAAAAATGGGAATATGTAGAGGAGGACTTGGGCTTTCCAAATTACGCAAAATCTTAAAATTGACCACCCCTTCATATTTTGACTTTAGATGGCCATATCTCTGAATCACATTGTGCGACTTTACTCTCATTTTGTGGTGACAGGTCACAAATGATATCTTGTGTTTAAAACTGCTGGGCGAATCAAATAATTGGCTGTGATGTTCAAAGCTCATGCGTCATGAAGTTGGAGTGCGAACGACTTCTTTTGTGGCGCTGAAACATTGTACTTGCACCAACAAAACAATTTTTCATATCGTTTATTCATATCATAACAGTAATTGCGTATTTGGGGTATCTTTGTAATCGCTATTTTTATCGTACAGTGGTGACAAAAGTGACAGAATCGCAAACTTTTCCATTCACAACCACATTTTTGTTGTCTGGTATTTTCGGCATCCTGAGCCACGCAGCGCTTTTACGAGCTTTCTACTAATAGCGCTCAAACCCCTGCGGACATTCGGCAAGATCCGTGGTTATGAGCGCAAAGATTCATGCGCCCAATCAGAGCCTCCGTTACAAACAGACCAAGGCTGTTTTTCAAACCCTGGCTTTGGCTCCGTCTCCGGCTACAGCCTATTGCTAAACTGTATGAATGAAGCCTGAGACGAAGACAAAGCTGGGGTTTGAAAAACAGCCAAAGGCATGCGAACCAACGCGCATTTCTATTGGTCCATTCGCTTGGACATCTGAGGTGTTTTCACAAATGTTCATCCTCCCATGTAAAAATTAAAATTAATCGGAAAAATTGTAGAAATTAACGTACAGAACGTGAAATAAAGCCTTGCTATTATATATTATACAGAATAAGAAACATAAAAGACTGAAAAGCTACGTAAACGCCAATAAAATTAACCAGTTCGCGCCGGATGATGTATATAAACGCAAGAATTTCCCCAAATTCAAAACGGATGACGCATAAACACGCCAAGTTCAAGTTCGGAAATGTATGTCAGCAGCGCGCAAGGCCGGAAATGCGTGGGTGTGCTACCCAGCACTATCGGCCTGAACACGCTTCGGATCGAGTTTCGTTAAAAATAATCCCGCCCGTCGGCTCGGCGATGTTAAAATAATCCCGGCGCGAACTGGTTAAGTATAGTGGTAGAAATTGTCATTTTAACAGGGGTGGACGTTCATATCACGTATTGGTCAACTTGTTTAATGATTACTGCGAAAGTCCGCAGGGTTTGAGGGCGACAATTCAAAAGCCTGTTAAACTCTGCTCAGGATGATTTTCGGGGAATAGTTGGTCCCCACTGCACTATGCCCTGCAAAATTTGCTTTCGATAACCAGCACGACCAACCGCGGTATGCTGGTCGGGAAAAGTTAACTTTAGTCTATCACCAACTAGCGCGAGTAATCGGAGTTTAGTCGAACTATGGTTAACTATGTCCTTGATCAGTTTTTTATCGATACGTTCTTATTTGCCAAAATGAAGACCTATATGTGACAAAGTCGCGCTATGCATTTATGTGTAATGGCCTGTTAAAGTTAATAGGGTCAATTTTTGTATCAAAATCTGATTTTCATTTTTTGTCTTAAATGACATCTTAAATATTTAAAGTTTCAGATTTAAGTAGCAAAAAAGCTGGAATTCGAAAAATAAAGTGAAACGAAACCTTTTAAGAGTTCATGGTTCCAATGTATTGTCTTAGTTTTGTTGCGTTTCGAAGCCTGTTTTCTCAGTCGTGTATTTTGAATTCCATGCAACCATTAATATGCAAAACCGTTCATATCACCGGAACGGGAGGAGCTATGGAGCTGTACTATATGTACCAAATGAAAGCTTATATCCTGGACTTTTTAATCATGTATATCACTCTCTTTTGGTTTTTTTTGCCACAGTTCTGATTTCAGTACCTTTCATAAATGTCTTGTTTGTTCAGTCATTCGTAGCAATGACATAATGAACCTTACCATTGGACAGAGGGCATTCTACCCTTTCAACAGACATTTGTATTTTTCAGAAACATTCAGTAGTTTTGCAATAATATGAATTTGAAAATGGGAGTGACAAAAGGAAGTGTTTAGCAATCGAGGACATAATGCGCCTAAATTGTGTCATCGTTTCATATTTTAATTTGCAGATGACATGCAGTTGGCTGTGAATAATCTGACGGAGGCCGCCAACAAATTTACGGCCAAAGTGGAATCGGTCGACAAAACTGAGTGAGTTTACACACTCTAAAAACACCTCGGTATAGTCAAAGGGATCGTATACGTTTGGTAATTACTCAACTTACTTGGTAAGAAGTACAGCAGCTTTGGATAGTATAATGCATTTTTGGAAACTTTTCACTTTGAAGTACTGCGGTTATTGAAAAAAGATATCACTTTTTATCCCCAAAAATTTGAATCTGAGAAGCGTTACTGCAGTGACGTTTCTCAGATTGTGTATTTTAATGCAGATTATTCTTCCTGCGTGGACATAACCGCTCCAGATTTTCGGCAATAACTCAAAATCGCTACCACCTTTTGAAATGAAATTTTTACAGGTTAGTTTTATGGTATTTATCTATAACTATATAGATTGAAACAAACAGTGGGTTCCAATTACCAAACGTGTACGATCCCTTTAACATCAGGATGTGAATTTTGAGTATTTGGATGTGATTTTGGAAATCTTTTGTTGAAATCACATCCTGCTAAGGGCCGTGTCCGCTATTTGAATGCAAAATCACATCGTGCCTATTCCTAGTGCGAGAGACTCGCTCTTTCTAGCTTTTCACTATTTTACATTTGTGACCTGTTATCACAAAATGAGCGTAAAGTCGCACGGAGTGATTTCCCAGTACGCCCAGTCAAAGTCAAAATTTGAAGGGGTGGTCTATTTTGAGATTATATTTTTTTTTAAAGACTAAATCCCCAACAATCAATTCCCAATTTTTCAGGACGATCAGATAAAAACAAAATTAGTTTTTGAGACAATTTTGACTATGCCTTTCTATGCCTTTCACACAATTTCTCGCAAGAAATGCCCGTTTTCTCATAATCTCTGTATTAAGACTCCAGACTAAAAAATCAAAATAAAAAAATATTGAGTATTAAACCTCCAAGTGTTATATACCATTGGAAAGCTCTGTTTCCACAGAATTGAGAATTGATTTCACCTACTTTACGCTCATTTTGTGATGACAGGTCACATTTAAAGAATATTAATCTTTTTCAGCGTTCTGATGGTACGTATGCTGAACGATCAGATGACCCTGTTCGAACGAGCATTCAGCGACCCACAGGGGCTTCCAGACCGTCCATTTGTCAGGTAAGCTCCTCGTCTTTGGCAAAGACAACTGCATTTGACCCTAAAGACACGATTTATATTCTCAAATAAGTTAAGAGGGCCTAATATTTCGATCTTAACAAGATCTTCTTCTCATCAGCTCTCTCGATCACGCAGTGGTCTTTGCAAATTGCTTAATGGGCGTGACCTTTTCATGCAAATTTGACTATACGAATATAGGCATAGCATCTTCACACAGTCAACTAACATTCAGCGGTCGCGATCGATGGCCTGCGTTGCTAGTAAGTTGAGCAATGATGGGCTCTACGTCAATTACGATTTGCTGGTAAAATATAGGTCATTTTCAGTCGCTACGTCATATCTTTACGCCACCTGAATTGACTGCGCATTAGCTAGGCCATAATTTGTTGCGTAAGCCGTGGACTTACGCACTGCCAAACTTTCGTGAAACTATCGTAAGCGAAATGTTGCGCTGCAAACAAAAGTGGCGCAGCTTACGCAATAGATTGTGGCGTAAGAGGGCTTTAATACGCCATTGCGTATAAGGTTTCGTGAAATCGTCCCGCTGGTCTCACAATGCGACTTGGCTCAAATCGCAGGACATATCGACTACTGCCTACGACCGGACCTAGTCGCATGACGGAAGTGGTCCTAGTGGGACTAGTGCTTTTAAATACCGTTTTAAACTTGTGCCGAATCAATATCATTTTTGTTTTCTCCCCAGGCACATTATCTTCGCCCCCAGTAGCAGAGACAACTACGCTAGCGATAAATTTCCGGGGATCGTCGATGCTATGTTCGACATCGACAACAACCCAGATCCGGAAAAGTGGAACTTCGTCGAGAAGCAACTGTCAATCGTCGTGTACACCATCCAATCAGCGGCCAGCGTTCTGATGGAGGTGGCCTAAAAATAAAAGATCTATACGTAAATAATTTTGGATGAAAAAAACAAATTACCACCGGTTATGCCAAGAGTGCCTTCTATAGTCCCATGAACACTCTCTGCATGTGACCTGAATCCAACGGAACTCAGACAAAGTTGCACAATGTGTTATATTACAATGTACTCGTGAAGTCATTTCGTGGTGGATTTTACCATTTTGAGGTTTGGGGTTTTTCTGAATCGCAAACTATTAATCTACAATCTCCCCAAATTTGAACATGATTTGTCAACCGGAAGTGTGTTTTTTTGTTGATTTTGTAAAACAATTGTGTATAGAAATAATACACTTTTCTAAACTTCAAAGCTGTTTTTCTCATGATTAGGTTGTCTGGGTTTTATCACTGCATTACATAATTAAGTTCAGAATCTTTTCTTTTTAGAGTTTCGTTTTTAGTATATTTTTGTTGGTCTTGAACATTATAAACTTCAGGTGTTTTTTTATGTTATTCAAAACATTCCAGCTAAAATATCAGTCACTATTTTAACACTATTTGTCCAATAACAAAATTAATAAAAAAAATTAAAACAAAAGGCAATTTCCTCAAACATTTTTTGATTGGCTGCATAAGCCTGTTTTCTGTTTTTTATATTTTACACAGTGCATTATTTAGGTTTATAAAGGTTTGTTCATTCTGAACATATTCTGAAGCTTCTTATGAAGCAACATATGGGACGATAGACCCCCCCCCCCCCCCCTCCCCCCCCCCCCCCCCCCCCCAAACTCTTTTGCGGTGGTCATTGTGCTTGCGGAATGTTGTGGTTTCTCAGGAATTCTGTTTAGGTTTTTAGGAGGGGTGCATTAGGTAACAATAGTCTAGAGAGTGTATAGGTATGGGGGACTAAAGCCCTGTTCGCACTGGACTTAATTTGGGCAAACTAACCGAGCCAATGGGTAACTTACCCATTTCAATCTAGTGCGAACAGCCTGGGTAACTTTCCTCACAGGTAACTTACCCACGCCGCGTGGGTAGTTTAACCGAGCCAAAGGTGCCCAGGAAGATTGACCAAGTCAGTTTAACCGAGCCAGAAAATCCAGTGCGGACGCGACGTCTCGGTTAAATCTTCCATCACCCGGTCGAATGTTGAGAGCTAGCGTCGGGAACAGACGATCCGGTCATCAAGTCGCGGTCATAGGTCACGCAGGGCGCCCTCTTTATTGTTTTGGAGCCAGTTCGGTTAGTTTACCCATGGTCTCGGCAATTCTACCCGCGTCAATTATTAAATCCAAGTGCAGACGGTGGGAAGATTAACCCATCGGAATGTTACCCGTCGTCATGGTAAAGTTACCCAAAATGTTTATCCAGTGCGAACACGGCTTTTGAGGGGAGTTCGTCGGTCCCATTTCTTGCTGGGTATATGCTTTTTAGATTCTTCTTATCTTTTGTTTAACTTTTAATGAGTAGTTGTCTTAATAATAGTTTCATGTACTTATAGTTTGTGTAAACATATAACCCGGATTATGTATGAACTGATGTGACTGTTAATAAAAAATCATAAATGCTTTTACAGTTCACCCATTCCTATTGGTCGAAAGCCCGTCACGTGGCCGATGTTAAACGATAAAAGTATGATAAAGACATGGCTGGCTAGCTGGCTGGGGCCAATTTCGCTTAAGCACAAACACCCTTGCTTGGTAAATCAATTACGTTAGGAGCCAAAATTCCATGCGATCGTTATGCTAAGCTAACAACAGCTAAATACCAATCACAAACAATATACATCACATCGAGTTAATGTGGCTGGTAAGCTGGTTTTACTAAGCAAGAATATTTGGTGCTTAAGCATCTGCTATGCTTAAGCAGCTCTAAACAATTGCCGCATGAACTTTGAACTCCTGTGAAATCCAGGTATTTATGAATGGGAATAACAAATAAGTTTTAAAAAGTAAGTTTAAAACAGCTCTTGGGCCACGACATTGTTAACTTTGTTATCGCGTTCTTGCCCATGAGACGGATTTAAACATACTTGTTTAAAACATTTATATTCCCTTATAAATGTTTTCAAAATCTGATATTCCAAAATGTAGATAATCCACAATTATTTTGTGAAATAACATGCATAGTTTTCAAGTGTTCCTATTTTGCTGGTTTATTTTACCTACGTTTTTCACGATATTGCTATTATATTCTCCTTTTTTTGTTTCCATAACTCCCAAAAATGGTTCTTTCCTCTCGCCTTCCACCGTTGTGAAAGGGGTTCGATTCCCGCCTTGGCCAATATGTGGATTGGGTTTTCAGTCCCTGCCTGATTCCGTGGGTTTTTCCCATGAAATTCGTGGTGGTTTTTTTCTTCAAAGTGAATAAAAACATTGGCAAGGCGGGACTCGAACTTGCGACCTCCGAAATACCGGACCGGCGCTCTACCAACTAAGCTATATCTTGCCCTATTTTGGTGGGCTCCCAAATTGTCAGTATCTTTGTTCTAGGGCGCTAGTCGGAAGTCAAAAACACCTGGGCCCAATTTTAAACTTAGACATCTGAGAGAAAATTCTTTGAAAGGGTTAGTTCAACCACTCTGTAGAACTGACAGATATAGAAAATCCTCTATTCCAGCATTGTCCAGGATTTTATAAATTTGTACATATACATGTATCTGTTTGTAAATATGTTATACCAATTTCTTAACTAATAATGAATTTTTACTTGTAAACAAGGTTATTTCAGCCATTGGCTGCCAACCATGTAATTGTTTTTAATAATAAACCAGAATATATATAAAAGCATTCTAACTTAGTATATTACTAGGTTTTAGCAAGATTCCAAATGCCTAGTTGGTTGCTTGCTAGCAATCAACTAAATCGCATTCCATAACACCATTCTATGAAATATTCTTACTAGTTGCTTGTACATTTGTATCGGCCTAAGCACATGTTTCAGAAATGGCTAATTCAGAGGGTGTTTCAACTCCAAAAAGTGGAAAGAAGCCTGATTACTCGACTCGGGAAAACCTGTTGAGAACGCTATGAGGAGTTTAAGGTTATCTTTGACTCTGCGCATAAGGATGTCAATACAAATTCCCAAAGGATAAAAGATTGAAAGTGACTTAGAATGGTGCTAAGGATTTAGACATACCCCAAACCTATTATAATGTTAGCAAGCAACTAGGAACCTTGCTAAGCGTATAATGGTTTTATGGAATAGATTTAGAAAGGAACTAGAGATAGAAAGGAAGTTAGCAACCAACTAGGCTAAGAATGCTTTTATGGAATTGGATCCAGAATTCCGTGTGGAAATTATTGTTTGTGTTTGTTACACAATTGGTTGTGTTTATATAAATAGTCTCTTTTTTTTCACAGTCCTGACCAGTCAGACGCAAAATGGATTTCACGGAACCCCTTAATCGTCTCCTGTGAAAACTAATCCATCAAAAATATCATCCAAACAAGCAGTAAGCGTGTTACTCTTAAAAGTACATATGAAAATATCTCATGGATATTGCTACAGAATAAAACTGTGGCCATTTTAAAAGTGTATTTATTTTTTACTTGCACTGTAGTTTGTTGTTGATAGGATTCTTTAATTGTATGCATCTTATTTCGCACAATTGTAATAATGTGTGTACGTACACTTATGTTCCAAAGTAAATACTGTTAATTCAATGAAAATTTAAAATTGAAAATTTGAAAATTAGTTTACATACATTTCTTATTTGACTGTAATTTCTTATTTGATAATTGTTTTAATTTTTTTCTCAAAATAAGACAATAAACAACTTAATGTTGACAAGCAATCAGAATGGAATTGAATTGGTACAATTAATACAAGGTAATTAACCCTAACATTTTTTTTGCCAAATTTTTATAAAAAAAGTGGGCTATAAACGCCTTGCATTTTTTGCTAAAAATGATATTTTTGAACTCTTTCAGAAGACGCCTACAGGACCAGAGAAGCAATTTCAACTCGAATTTGGACTAAATACACGTTTAAAAAGCAAAACTTGGGTCTACGATTTTAGAAAAAAAATCTATCAAAAATAGCGATGGGCGAATGTACGTTTAGGTATTTCGTGCGACTTGAGTAAAGGCTAGTCGTACACGCGCACGCGCCACTCAATACCAGCGCTCATTGGACAAACCCGCCGTATATAGCGCGTTAACTCTGGTTTCATTGGCTCGGAGAACCCGTGTAAAATCCCCACGTGGTTCAAGTGACCACGTGACACTACAGAAAATGGCGGATAGCACAGGAGCTGGTGGGCGTAATTCGAGAAAAAAATCGTTTAACGTTACTTGAATTTTGCTAACTTATGTTTGCTGGTGACGGCTATTACTTCCTTCCAAACTTATCGACATGCACCGTGAGAAAAATTGATGTAGTAGACTACGCCACGCCATGGGAAATAACAGGTTATTTATTTAAAAACACCCCCCCCCCCCCCCCCTTATCATACTGTGCATGATAATGGCGGGCCTTTCGAGAAAAAAAATATCACTGCCACGGACTCGTCATTTTCATCTGAAAACATCGACTTTATTTTTGTAGATGAAAAGAAATAAGTGCTACTGGATGAAATAAAATACATTTATTTTTATTTTATGTACCATTTTGTGTGATTTAAATTCGACCTTTGCAAGAAAATGTCGTTTTTAGAATGTCATTAAATTTGTGTAGCTTCGATATCGACAACGCCGGCGGCGTTATTGAATACACGTGGTGTACATTATTTTGGAGGACGTAAAATGCTAACCTATGTATGAGTCGTTCTTTCTTGAACTATGCTATTCGCAATAACTCGAAAGTTGTATCATTATTTTATTAAAGTCTTGCTTTACATGGCATACAGATTATAAAAAACAAAAACAAAAGGGGCAGTGGTTTTAAAATGGGGTACGGATTTACAAAACAAAAACAGGTACATTGTAAATGTATTTCTAAATTTGTTTGACAAAATGTAATAACACCTTATTCGCTTTTAAAAAGTATTTAAATATGAAAATAATGTCACATTTCTTCCATATTTAAATAGTATTCTGATGCTACTTCAGCGGTTGTGTACAAAGTCTATGGAGAGTCAATATAATTGTCTAAGTTAAGTATTTCCTAACAATTAAAATAGGAATTGTTTCTCGTTCCCAGATTCATGTCTTTTCAAAATATTTTCACTGGTTGACCTTCATTGAGATGATATATGAAGAAGAAAACAGCGTCAGGTTGCAATATTCTTTCTGTAAATATCTTCATAAAACAATGTTTCTTTGTTACCATATATAGTGACAATCGGTGGAGTAGGCCAAATCCAGTTGAAGGGATTTTTCATTCGGGCTCGACGCACCGTTCCAGCTCAAAACAACGAGGTTGCCATAGGAACGTTCTCCAGTCAACAAGGCAGGTTTTTCACGTGCCACAATGTTTCAAATGTAAGGAATCGCATTTAATATGAAATAGGTCCCCTTCTGGTCACTGGCAGTCCCTCAGGGGAATAGACGTGCTCTAGTGACCTTATTGCCAGTCCATATGTGACCTGTCATCACAAAATGAGCGTAAAGTCGCATGGAGTGATTTCTTAGTACGGCCAGTCAAAGTCAAAATTTGAAGGGGTGGTCGATTTTGAGATATGTTTTTTCTAAAGACTAAATCCCCCAAAATCAATTCCCAATTTTTCAGGACGATCAGATAAAACAAAAAAGTTTTTGAGACAATTTTGACTATGCCTTTCTTTGCGCGTTCACACAATTTTTCGCAAGAAATGCCCGTTTTCTCATATTCTCTGTATTAAGACTCCAGACTAAAAAATAAAAAAAATATTGAGTATCAAACTTCAAAGTTGGAAAGCTCTGTTTCCACAGAATTTAGAAATACCCATATCTCAATTTTTGATTTTGCCGACTTTACGCTCATTTTGTGATGACAGGTCACATATATGTATAATATTGCCCTTAATTGTTAAACGTCCACTATTTGAATGCATAAATGCGCAGGTATACGTACATTATACAACGCGTGCTAAGCATGCAGTCGAAAATCACATGCGCATACTAGCCCCCCCCCCCCTCTCCTCCCACAAATTAGAAGCTATTTTTTTATTAACAAAACTAGCATCATCATTATGTTTCTTGTCAATATTCTTTTCAGTCCGTCTAGCGACACTCCAATGGCAATTTAAACTCCTTGGTCGTTGGGACCTGGAACGCCCCCGATTATGATGAAGGACCGATCGAGTTCAAGTAACAAAAAAATTGTTTTCCAATTAAATGTCGGTCAGGAAATGTTATAAAACCCTTTAACTTTAATGTCCTAGGTATTAGTTGATATAAAATATAATTAATACAAAAATACTACTCAATTCTCATAGGTTAGTGTAATAAATTACTATACATACTGCAGTTTACTGTAGTTAAGTAGAATTGGGTGATGTTAGGTTTGACGCCGGGGAACGGCTATGGCCAAGCCCCGCTAATCCGTCCAGAATGCCGTAGAGCACGGTCTGTGTCATAGCTGCACGCTCTGGTCCATTGTTCAGTGCAGCTACTGGACGAAGGCTGATGTGCAGTCGTGCGTAGAGTGAGAAATAGTTAGCGAGGATTAATACCGGCGTCACGGTGTTGAAAAAGGAGAACTTTTACAAAATAAGGTTAAACAAAAATAGATACTTTGTTCATATAGTGAACATTTGCACACAATATGTTTCAGTGAAAAGAGTTTTACCATGGCCCGTTAAACCTTTTTTGTTTAGGGCAACTATTGTAAAAAGCGACGAGCCACTTCAATAACGGAGTCATCAAGTCTGCCCCGGGAAGCCAGCTCACCGATGAGGGCTCTACAGCCGAACCTGACACCCAGCAGCGTAAGTTGGTTGACTTGCTTCTAGTTTATTTATTGATTATTTATTTAGCAATTGGTTGGATAACCCACAACTGTATTTTGACTTATTTCCAGTGGGGCCCCTAATAGTGGAAGAACTGAATGAAATAGTTTTGAAAACCCAGAATGATATTCTAGCGAAAAAATACGCGGAATCGAGAAGGGGCTGAAAACCCAATTAACATATTGGCGAGGATTCGAGGTAGAGTCGTAGCGAATTAAGGCGAGGAAAGAACCGCTACTCCAACCTGACCCCCAACCCGACCCTCGACCTGACTTGACCTGACCCCCGACCTGACCCTCGACTTGACCTGACCTGACCTGACCTGACCCCCAACCTGACCCTCGACTTGACCTGACCCCAACCTGACCTTGTGTTCCTATTGATTATTTTGCCGTTTAGAAACCTCCCCGACGACAGAATTGTCATCTTCATTTGCTAAGATCATCTCCCAAGAAACAACGGAAGATTCATCAACAGAATCTTTAATCACAGGTTAGCAATACCTCATTGTATAAATGTATATCACTTTAATGAACTGTAAAGAACGGCTTCCTCAACCAACTCGCCAATAGCCTAGTTGGTAAAGAGGTGAGCTATGGATCGAAAGGTCTGTGGTTCCAATCCGGCTATCGTTAACGTTTATCTTTTTCTTCGCCAAATGTTCTTGTGGATTATTTTACCCATAGAGCAATAAGGCTGAAGGGAAAACCGAGTTAGATACCTAAGTGCCTTGAAAAAAACCGCTACAGTTAAAGTTTGAGTGGATGGTGACTGTTAAGGTTGAACACATTTGTGACCTGTCATCACAAAATGAGCGTAAAGTCGGCAAAATCAAAAATTGAGATATGGGTATTTCTAAATTCTGTGGAAACAGAGCTTTCCAATGGTATATAAGACTTGGAGGTTTGATACTCAATAATTTTTTTTTTTTTTTTTTTTAGTCTGGAATCTTAATACAAAGATTATGAGAAAACGGGCATTTCTTGTGTGAAAGGCATAGAAAGGCATAGTCAAAATTGTCTCAAAAACAAATTTTGTTTTTATCTGATCATCCTGAAAAATTGGGAATTGATTGTTGGGGATTTAGTCTTTAAAAAAAACATATAATCTCAAAATCGACCATCCCTTCAAATTTTGACTTTGACTGGCCGTACTGGGAAATCACTCCGTGCGACTTTACGCTCATTTTGTGATGACAGGTCACATTTGTGAACTGGGCACAGGGTTAAATTGAGAAAACTGCAAAATAATGAATAATGGGAGATTTGTTTTTATTTTACAGACTTATTGATGATTGTAATCTTTGGTATGCCTACCAACTATATTTTGTGAAGAAATAGTTTGAAAGTAATGAAAAGTGTTTTTATGGAAAAACAATTCGCATTTGTTTATATAACATGTACAAAACACAAAACTTCAGAGGCCTTTTTGCTCAACATTTTTCTTTTGCAACATGTTGATAAATGCGAACTTTAAACAGTCGTAACTTGTTAATGGAATATCCGATTAAAGTGCAACAAACACTATTGTTAGGAGAAATTTATCCTCTTTTCTAATACATTAGAACCCTTATTTCAACCTCTGCCCAATTCTGTCTCATTTTGCCAGAACCCCTCACATTTCATGTTTTTTTTAACAGATATTGGTAGTAGGGATTATTGCTCCCCTAATCCCTGTCTAAATGGCTGGTCCTACTCACAAAATAGCAGTCTATTCTTTACTGTGTACTTCTGTATCTGTCTTCGGGAATGTCAAGGAGTGAATTGTTCAAGAAGTAAGTTTCTCTTCGAACTTTATTTACGAAGAAGCCATTTTGGTCATGTTCCCTGACTGTATTTTATATATTGTGAACTGTTAAACGGAATGGTGTCAGACTATTTTTGCATTCTAGCCTAATGTTTTCCAAATGCGGCTTAAAGGAAGAATACACCATTTGCAGATATCGAAAAATTTACTACCGAATTATTAAGAAAATGTTACTTATTTAAAAGTAAATAACGATTGTAGGCATCCAGCAAAATGATTGCGCTAGATATCCTGTAATTGTTTTTAAAAAAATGGAATTGTATAAACAAAAATCATGATCGATGGACGGCGATCGTGCCAAAAACCAAGAACAACATAATAACCACTGCCCAACGCCGGTTGAAAACGAACGCCGTTTTTCTTGCTTTTCTCAGCATCCATGATTGTAGAACTTTGGACGGGTCAGTTAAACGATATTTACTATAAAATATCATTTTATAACATTTATAAAATGATCATTCAAGCAATTACCAATGGTGCATCCTACCTTTAACATATTAAGGTTAATAATAATATTATTTCCTCCAAATGGGCACTTAGGGAGACAATCCCATAGAGATGTACACAAATTTAAAACCGTTCTAACTTGTTTACCCTAACCCTTTCCTCTAAGATCTTCGAGATTTATGCTATTTAGACCAAAATCTGTCGTTCTAGGACAAAACATTGTGATTGCGATGGTAACAATGTGCGTCGTTCCCAACGCTTGTAGATTATCTCTACAATTCGGTGTGGTTTTCTTTATAGTGGTCCTTCAAACTTCGTCTCCGTCGACGTCGGTTCTCTGGGTATGTCACCTGGAAGCGGCCCTGATCCACAAAGCTTGGAATGAAGTCTGGGTCCCCAACGATCAGACCGTGGTGGGAATACAAGCCTTGATCTAGAAGCATACTTGAACCTGTGGACACAAACGATAAGAGTAATTATAACGAACTATTGGAACATACAGATTATAGAAGTATCCTAGGCATGTCACAGCAGAACACAATTTTTAAATTTGTTGCCACAGATTGTTATTCTTGTTTTCAGTTTGCGCTAGGATTATTTTAACGTCACCAAGCCAAGGCGCGGGATTATTTTTACGAAACTCGATCCGAGGCGGGTCCAGGCCGATGGTACCAGGAAGCACACTCACGCATTTCTGGCCTAGCTCGATGCTGACAGACATGGAAATCGATCGCCAGGAACCCGAAACACCAGGTCAAGCCCATGAGGGCAGAGACTCCCACTGCATTCTCGACGCGTTTAGAGATCTGCTGGGAGCGGGATGCCTCTCGGACCTTACTGAGAGTAACAGGCAGGGCGGTTTGGAGCAGTACAAGGAGTAACAGGCAGGGCGGTTTGGGGCACTACAGGGAGTAACAGGCAGGGCGGTTTGGGGCAGTACAGAGAGTAACAGGCAGGGCGGTTAGTGACAGTACAGGGAGTAACAGGCAGGGCGGTTTGGGCAGTACAGGTAGTAACAGACAGGGTGGTTTGGGGCAGTACAGGGAGTAACAGGCAGGGTGGTTTGGGGCAGTACAGGGAGTAACAGGCAGGGCGGTTTGGGGCAGTACAGGGAGTAACAGGCAGGGCGGTTAGTGACAGTACAGGGAGTAACAGGCAGGGCGGTTTGGGGCGGTTTGGGGCAGTACAGGGAGTAACGGGCAGGGTTGTTTGGGGCAGTACCGAGAGTAAGGGGCAGGGCGGTTTGGGGCAGTACAGGGAGTAACAGGCAGGGCGGTTTGGGGCAGTACAGGGAGTAACAGGCAGGGTGGTTTGGGGCAGTACAGGGAGTAACAGGCAGGGCGGTTTGGGGCAGTACAGGGAGTAACAGGCAGGGCGGTTAGTGACAGTACAGGGAGTAACAGGCAGGGCGGTTTGGGGCAGTACTGAGAGTAACAGGCAGGGCGGTTTGGGGCAGTACAGGGAGTAACAGGCAGGGTGGTTTGGGGCAGTACAGGGAGTAACAGGCAGGGCGGTTAGTGACAGTACAGGGAGTAACAGGCAGGGCGGTTTGGGGCAGTACTGAGAGTAACAGGCAGGGCGGTTTGGGGCAGTACAGGGAGTAACAGGCAGGGCGGGTTTGGAGCAGTACTGAGAGTAACAGGCAGGGCGGGTTTGGGGCAGTACAGGGAGTAACAGGCAGGGCGGTTTGGGCAGTACAGGTAGTAACAGGCAGGGTGGTTTGGGGCAGTATAGGGAGTAACAGGCAGGGCGGTTTGGGGCAGTAACAGGCAGGGCGGTTTGGGGCAGTACTGAGAGTAACAGGCAGGGTGGTTTGGGGCAGTACAGGGAGTAACAGGCAGGGTGGTTTGGGGCAGTACAGGGAGTAAGGGGCAGGGCGGTTTGGGGCAGTACAGGGAGTAACAGGCAGGGTGGTTTGGGCAGTACAGGCAGTAACAGGCAGGGTGGTTTGGAGCAGTACAGGGAGTAACAGGCAGGGCGGTTAGTGACAGTACAGGGAGTAACAGGCAGGGTGGTTTGAGGCAGTACAGGGAGTAACAGGCAGGGTGGTTTGGGGCAGTACCGAGAGTAAGGGGCAGGGCGGTTTGGGGCAGTACAGGGAGTAACAGGCAGGGTGGTTTGGGCAGTACAGGGAGTAACAGGCAGGGTGGTTTGGGGCAGTACAGGGAGTAACAGGCAGGGTGGTTTGGGGCAGTACAGGGAGTAACAGGCAGGGCGGTTTGGGGCAGTACTGAGAGTAACAGGCAGGGCGGGTTTGGGGCAGTACAGGGAGTAACAGGCAGGGCGGGTTTGGGGCAGTACAGGGAGTAACAGGCAGTGCGGTTTGGGGCAGTACAGACACACATTTGTGATTATACTTTGTTATTTTTTAACGATATTAGTGTGCAGTGCTCATCGCAAAAGGCAAAGACGAATAACTTTTTAAGTTAGAGCAAAAAGAGACTTACGTCGCAATCGTCTTTCCGTCGTACAGCCAACAACCTCCAACCTCAACCCGATCTGATTGTGCCAAGACTGGGGTAGAATGCGGATATACTGAGCGTAGACTTCATTAAAGTATACGCTGGAGACGGTGCCCCGATCCGTGTTACCAGTGAAAAGCTGGCAGAAATACAATTTAAAAAAAGTCAATTCAGAAATAATAAAAAGTCTAGAATTGGAGTAATTTACAGGGCGAGTATTAAAAGGATAAAGATACTTTTGCAGCTACATGTATCTAAAAAGTAAAGATATTAATGAATCTAAACTCCTTGTAAAATTATTCTTTGTGAAATTATTCCTTCTGACATGCTGTCATTTTGAAGAATGCAAAACAAAACGAATGTCATTTCCAAAGATGGTTTTGGAGATGCATATTTTGAAATTTAGAACCCAAAGTAATTCTCATAATGACCGGGTACATTTTAATACAGATGCAAACAGATGGCACATTGTTTATATTGTAACACTAAACCCAGCACGATATGAGACCAAGGGACTCCCCTTTAGTCCCCCATACCTATACACTCTCTAGACTATTGTTACCTAACACACCCCTCCACCCTAAAAGCCTGTAAAGAATCCCTGAGAAACCACAACATTCAAAAAACACAACGAACACCAAATGTCAACTGAACTACTCATGTTTGTGGGTCAGAAATTCAGTTCATTGTTTGGGTTGTGGTATCAGGCTTGCTTTAACATTGATATTTAAATTCCTAAGCCCTGCAATGCACCAATTAAAATGCAGTCACCTGTTAATGGGCGACAGCCCAGCTTTCAAATACTTTTACTTTTGTTTAAATTCCTGGGTCTTTTCAGGTTTTCACTGGAATGCAGTCACCTGTTCATTGGTGACTGCCAAGCTTTCAAATACTTTTACTTTTATTTAAATCCCTGGGTCTTTCACTGGAATGCAGTCACCTGTTTATGGGTGACTGCACAGGCAACAAGCCTCTATAAAAGACATCGGTGCCAGAGCTCACCAGATCATTTCTGTTCTAAGTGTGGCTGGGGACACACAGGCTTGCTGGGCAGTGGTTATTTATTGTGTATAAGTTTGCTACCAAGATGGTGGCTGTATGATGTATAAGTTACTACTGTTCGTCGAGTTGTTACCATTTGATGTAAGATACTTGTATATCTTTTACTTTATTTATTATAGCAAGCATCAAGATTTATTGTACAAACCTCTGCTTATATAAACCAACAACAAAATCGAACCATGCATGTTTTTTCTACTTGAAGGTTATTGTAGATGAATTACAAGGTATGTTGAAAAAACACATCTCGCACTAGGGGTACAACACGTTAATAAATTGTTTATAGCTACTGGTTCACTTGTATTTTAGGTAAGAGTAACTAACTCGAAGCTTGTATGGGGTTCATTTTGTGTGTTAAAAGTTTAACATGCATAGCAAAACTGTAGTGATAGTATTAGTACTGAATGCGTGTCCCAATTGTGACTGTTATTTTGTTGTTTATTTCGGGATTGAAAAATTCAACTTCCCCAGTTAATCCATTACAATAATATACATTTTGTACGACTGGATTTTAATTTTTGTAGTTTGTATGAACTGTTGTGGCTTCAATTGGGGCAACCATAAATACTGCACCCTTTCCAACAGAGAAATGCCTGTTCTTATATTAAGAGTTAATCGTTTCTTTAGTTGTCTGACGGCGCGCCGTAACTCCCGGTAAAATGTTATTTTACCTGATCGGCGCTATCTTGATTCCGTATGCGGTGCCACACCCCGCTGTCGTTGGAGTATTCCACATAGTAAGTTACGATCCAGGCTTCTACGTCTCCAACGCCCTGGGTCTTGACGCTAGAGAAGATAGTAATTGCCCCTATGTCGGTGTCGGCTGTTTCAGCTATCCAACCTGAAGAGGAATAAATTCAATCTTTGGTTTTTGCCGTTCACCGATGTAGTTTTAGCAGCGTGTAGAAGCTCATGAAATCACCTTGATTAGTAACGAAGGTTCCATCTTATTAAACATTTGATTGCTGTGCACGCTGCTAATCAGATTCCAACCAACCCCAGCTAGCTCGGTGGTCAAGTGGTAAGACGTCTGCACTATACCCTTACCAAAAATTCCAATTCATTACCAATTGAAAATTCAAATTGGAACCAATTGGAATATTTACCAATTGAGTATTGGCACTTTTTAGTTGGAACCAATTGGACATTATTTTCTCCAATTGGTGTTTTTCCAATTGGTGTTTTTCCAATTGGTGTTTTTCCAATTGGTGTTTTTCCAATTGGTGTTTTTCCAATTGGTGTTTTTCCAATTGGTGTTTTTCCAATTGGAAAGAAAAAAAACCAATTGGAAAGAAAAAAAACCAATTGGCAATTCTTTAGATTCTTTATCCGATTGGTTTTTTTCCAATACCAATTGGTATTTATATTGCATGTCTTAAAAGCTACATTAAAGTTGTCACACAAATAACTCACAATCAATAGGATTAATCTGATTTTGAATTCGGACTATATTTTGTTATCACCACAACAGTCTGCAGTACGTTGTTGAAAATCACACAGAAGTTTACGTTACAAAATTTATTGTAAATTTATTGAGCACCATTTCAAGCTTTAATTACGTGCCAGTGAAGTTTATCTTTTATGCCCTTTTGTCTTCTTTAACCAGTTCGCGCCGGATGACATATATAAATGCAAAGTAATTTCCCCAGATTCAATTTCCCCAGAAGTTTCTGGCGTGGTCATTCGACGACTGTTCGGGTAAGGTGAGGGGAACGCCCCCCTTTTCTTCGAGTTCAGCCTGTATTATGGCCTTTGATCTGGCCCTCTCCATAGCGGCAGTCTGTCGAACCCGAAGTATCTGCAGGTCTGCCTCGGCCGTGCCTTGTTTGGCTACCTGTTCTGCTTCCATGTTTGCTCTCACGGCCGCTTCGGCAGCTTGATCATCTTAGTTTGGCCGTCCGTCTAGCTATGGCTTCCTCATAGGCCGCTTCCTGGTCTGCGGCAGCAGCGTCGGCCAAAGCTTGTGCTCGGACACTAAGGGCCGATGAAGATGACCTTGAACTCCTTGCTGATCGTCTTGAACCTCTGCTGATGTTTGAGCGTACTTCAAGGGCCAAGGAGTGGATTCGGTCCATCGCGTGAGCGATGACACCGTTTGCAAAGTTACAGTTGTCGAGGAAAATGCTGTAGATGTGTAGGCCATCCTCCTTGAATGTGTCTGTTTTGTCTTGAGCGTAGGTATTCTTAAGTTCCGACCACACCTTGTTGTAAGATTTGAGTGAACGACGGGCGTTGCTCAAATCTGTGTCAAGGGTTTTTCCTTCATCTGGGGTGTGTTGCAGCTTTTCCAGGGCTTATTTGGTCTTTCGCCACTCTGCGTAGAAATTCTTGGTTTTCGTCTCAATTTCGTTGGCAAGGGCCTTCTGGGTGGGGTGTCTTTCTCTCTGTGGTCGACCCGAGGGGTCTTCAGTGGGAGTGGTTTCATCAGGGGGGTCTCCGGAACGAGCACGTTCCATCGGAGTCGTCATTGCCCTTTAGCTCCGGTTCGATCTGGTCCAGGAACAGCCCTGTCCTACTACTTTCTGACATGATGGATGGTTCGGGGTCCACAGCATTCGGTTATGTGGCACAGTCAATTCGAACTCCGTCAATTCACTGTACTGGTTTCTGTGATAACGTCGAGAGTAATCTTTCACCAGCTAGTGTCAACCACGATCTTAGACAAATAAGCGGCCAAAGGTCAGGACTTCAGATTCCACTGTCTGTCTTTAATGCGCGTGGCTCTGTTAACAAAATAAGAAATACAAAACTACTCAAAAACTAGCAAAGTTCTAAAACATGAACAATCTTCAGGAGGAAATGGTGAATACAATCTCTACTAACAATAAATCTGGTTAATAAGTCTATTTAAGAAATACAGACGAAGTAAAAACTATCTACTATATTATGAGCAGTACTGTGACCTATAAATAATATCACACCTAAATATTAGTAATCGGTAATTATCTAAAGCACTATCGAAGTGATCAAGAACTGTGAGGAAATAATCTTGATAATGTCGAATATCAGAAGAAACTAATCACTTAATAATTAGAACAACGGTTCTGGATGCCTACAATAACACTGAGACCATGTAGGACTAGGGGTCAGCAAACAGTCAGCATGTTAAAAATACTTCAGTGCATGTAGAGGAAAATAACATGAACTTGTAAACAAGAAGCACACGTTTTTAGGCTCAGAAAGTCACTTAAAAAACCACTTACTTGACTGTGGTTCTTGTGGGGTCAACTCGGAACAACATGTCAGGAAAATCTATCTTGGCTCTAACTACCAAAAATCAATGTGTGAATCACATAAAACTATCGAAAACACCGATTAGAAAACTGGTTATCAGGATCATCTGTCTCGTGTGGACGAAGTGTCAGGAATACAAGCGGCCTGCTATTTGACCTTGAGTGCACTGTAAAAGTGAGACGGCGCCCTCAGGAGCTGGGGTTGAAGGAAATAGCGCCACCAAGTGGTAACATCGTGGGAGGAATCAAAACAAACATTGACCATTACAACCATCAATGGATGGCTTTAGGCCAGGGGTTCATAAAGTAAATATTGTGATGCAGACCTGGAAAAACCAAGAACATTGTTGTTTTGGTAGTCTGGTTCATTGACTTACTTCATTCATAAATGTATTAAAGTATTTTAAAAAGCACTTAATGTCTTTTTGTTTGTCCATACTTATTTTCCATGGGAGGACAAGAGATTTATGCGAATATTGTTATAATATACCATCCCCAGGCAGGTTTCCAATTGGAAATGAAATGATTGAATTCCAATTGGAAATGAAACGTTCAGAAGGGATTCCAATTGGAAAAGAATTGATAGATAGGATTCCAATTGGAAATGAAACGTTCAGAAGGGATTCCAATTGGGAATGAAATAGACGGGATTCCAATTGGAAATGAAACGTTCAGAAGAGATTCCAATTGGAAAAGAATTGATAGATAGGATTCCAATTGGAAATGAAACGTTCAGAAGGGATTCCAATTGGGAATGAAATGATAGACGGGATTCCAATTGGAAATGAAATGTTCAGAAGGGATTCCAATTGGAAAAGAATTGATAGATAGGATTCCAATTGGAAATGAAACGTTCAGAAGGGATTCCAATTGGGAATGAAATGATAGATGGGATTCCAATTGGAAATGAAACGTTCAGAAGAGATTCCAATTGGAAAAGAATTGATAGATATAGGATTCCAATTGGGAATGAAATGATAGACGGGATTCCAATTGGAAATGAAACGTTCAGAAGAGATTCCAATTGGAAAAGAATTGATAGATATGATTCCAATTGGGAATGAAATGATAGACGGGATTCCAATTGGAAATGAATCGTTCAGAAGGGATTCCAATTGGGAATGAAGTAAGTAGATAGGATCCCAATTGGAAAAACCCAATTCCAATAGTTTCCAACTCGAACCAATTAAATACCAATTAAGAGTATGGTACATCAGTTGGTTTTCCAATTGGTCGGTGACTTTTTTTCCAATTGGAATAGAGCATACCAATTCAAACCAACTTAAACCAACTCAATACCAATTGAACCCAATTCATTCCAATTGGCTTTTCAATTGGAATGAATTGGTCATTTTGGTAAGGGTAAAGCAAGAGATCGTGAGTTCAAGTCCCATCCGATTCAGTGATTTTGTTTTCTTATTTCAGAAGATTTCCTCGACAACATCATGCTCAGTGTAAATAGACGTCAGTGAACAGCAAAAATATAATATTAAAATGTTCATAGTAAGGTCGCTTCAACACTTTGTCAACTTAGCAACTCGCACCTGACGAACTAAACACTCCGACAACGCAGCATTTTGTGTAGGCAAAATTGTCATCGTCTTAATTTTTTTAAGCATATCAACAGCTGCCCGTTTAACTTAAAAATTGAAGAAAAATCAAAACAATTTTCTTATAAAAGTATGTGGGAGCTATAGTAACCAATCCAAAAACGTGACAATTTTGGGGTTTTCTGGGCAGAATGCCCCTTTTAAAACTCACCAGATCCAATTGTGCCGTCTGCACTGCCATTTGTGTGAAGCCTTGCCCTGTCTGGTGTGTGCGCACCGTCGTAGAATGAAGACACTCATATTATCTTTGATGACGGAAGTCTGTACCCCTAGCGCATCTTTACAATCTATACAAAGACGAAATAATATTCATAAATACCCGAGACAGATTGGCCATTCTATTAGTCGAGAGCCCAGCATGTGGTACGTATAACCAGTTCGCGTCGGGACTATTTTGACAATGACCGGGCCAAGACGCGGGAGTGTTCTTCACGAACCTTGATCCTAGACGGGTTCAGGCCGGCATCTGTTGGTAGCACACCCTGATATTTCCAGCCTTGCTCGCTGCAGAACTACCCGCATACCACGAATTCAATGCTCCCGACAACGGCACTTCTGTTGTACGTGGCACTTACCATATTCATAGACATAGTACCTAGGCACCCTCAGATATAGACCGCCGGTTGGTACGTCGATGTAAATGTTGACGTCCAATAGTTCGTTAGTAGCATCGTACAGACAAGTTTCACTGATAGTCACTGTAATGTTGACCATCGTACCACGGGCTGGTGATCCGTTATCGATGGCTGTGATGGTTAGCTGAAGAGTTGCCAGCGTGTCGTTGACGATAGAATACAAGCCAACATTGGGATTTACAGATGGGCAATTTGGATAAATAAAGTGGAAAAAACCCAAAAATGTTGTATGCATCATTCTGTTGTTCTACAACAGAGCCGGCTATTTCAAAGCCTGTTTTCTCAGTTGTGTATTTTGAACTCCAAGGAAGTAATCAATATGCAAACATGTCATATCTCCAGAATGGGAGGGGCTATGAAGCTCTATTATATACCAAATGAAAGCTGACACTGTTGGCTTTCCAACCACAGATGTAATTGGATTTCACATTTGGCGTTGCATCTAACTCACGTTTGTGTGATCGCCGATGTGTGGTACGTGATCTGACCGTTGGATCCGCTGTCAGCGTCCGTCGCTATAACTTTGGTCAGAGGATCTTGCTGTAGAACGGGCAGTGGAAAGAACGCCAGACTATTGTTGGACACCACGGGGCAGTTATCGTTCACGTCATTCACCGTAATCTGAGGGTAGAGAAAGAGAGAAAAAGTCCCGGCAAGTCACGCTTCGTACTGCAAATAAATATAAGTAAATCAATCGGGTCATACAGACGACACAAAAATGACAAATTTGAGGGGTTCTTGCAAAATGAGATGTGACTAGGCACAGTGAAGAAAACTGAAGTAAAGTTAATAATGGGTGGTTTAATTACTTCCATACTGCTGCACAGTTTACCTCTAAACACATTTTTTCTGAGTACTTTATCAACTTACCCAGCCACTGCCTCAATAAAACCGAGGTGATTTTTAGGGGCCTTTTTAAAGAATAAAGTAAAGAGAAATGAAATAAACGTTTAGCTTACAGTTTCTCCTGATTTGAGAGCGTCGATTTCTAGCACGGTTTTCTTGCGGCCGTCACCGTGACGAGCGTGCGTCTTCGGTAGTTTCTCCCCAATCTGTACTCGTTCGGGCGTCCCCTGATCTTCTGACATTTGCTTTAACCGATTAACTTGCGGTGATCTTGAAGTTCCACAGTTAGTTTTTGGACAAGAGTCGGAAAAGCCTGACTGCAGTTTTTGTTGTGCGTCCACGCTGGTTTACATTTGTGACCCACCAGGCCAAAACCAGACGGAAGTCGGCAAATGCCATTTCGAGATATGGCATTGTACACAAAAAAATGTGTTGCCGGTCGTTTTTTTATTTTTTATAAATTGTTAGTTAAAACTCTAATTTATAGGCTGTTTATGTTTAAATCTTTTTAAAAATCCCCGAAAGTGATAATATCGGCCTTCTCCTGATTTTTGTTGTCGTTGCTATTACTCAAATTGAACAAACTTGTTGCCGCGAACGGCAACAAGTTGTCACTTTTTGAAGCGTCGTTTACTTTTCATTCCATAGCGGTACTGGTGCATGTGATGTATCATGTTAAAGCTTAAAACGCTAACAATCCAATGGTATAAAAATCTCTCATATGAACAATTTTGACTTTAGCCTGGTTGTTGGGTGGTGGGTCACATTTATAAACCCTCCGGAGACATGGGGCACAAACGAGGAACGAATCTGGTTTGATATCGTCGATGTTTGAAATCCCAAGTACTTGGTTTAGCGTCTCAACCCATTTAGGAGTCCGAGAGATATTCGGCCACGAGGCTTCATGAACCATTTAGATGTAATTGTGTAAATTTGTTGTTGAAATGACCGTGTCTGCTTTGAATGCTTACCACATTCTTTGTGTATCGCACTATCTATTATCGTTTATGTTTGTGTTGGGAAAAGAACACTTCATTCCGCAGACCATACAGGGTATATGAACTAATTCTTTCGAGGAGAACAAATTACTCACGCTAACAGTGTCAACCAAAGAGAAACTAACTTCACACTGCACAAATTTATTGCAGTCAAATCTTCGGTCCCAAATTACCTCGAACGTGATTGTATCATTCAACAAAACAAAAAATGTTTAACTCACAACAAGGAGATTAATACAGCTTTAAATTGCACATAAATTGTATCTCTAGAAACACGGGAATAAATAGCAATAACAAAAAAAGCAAAGATTTTGACGAGTTCCAATTCGTCGCCAACGCAGACAAAAAGTAAAAACGAAACTTGTAGGCCCTATATCTGCGATATGCAACTTAAAGCAAAAAACAGCTGATTATCAATCCAAAACAAAGATCACGTGAAACTTTGGTCTGTAACCTTGTTTTTGCCAAGGACAATTTGTCATGCTAAGCCAATTTTTGTGCTTAGCAGCTCTATGAAATTGGCCCCAGGTCACAAATGTGAAAATTAGATTATTGATCCGAGTTTCCGTACCTTGACGTGCGAGATATCAAAGAGTCCTTCTGGGATACGTACGCGCTCCTCCGCAAACTCCTAGTGGTAACCATTCGGGAAATCATATAGGACCGATGGCAGCTGATCCGCAGTACTGCAGTAACATAAAATTAGTCGACTAGGGGCCTTTTCGAAACCTTTGCTTTATCTTCAGGTTCGCCTCAGGCTTCGGCTCCGACTTCCTATTCACTGCGAACAGGCCTTTTTTTCTAGGTAGCCACCAGGCTAGCAAACTGCAGATTTTACGAGCCCGTTTACATCTTTGCTAGCCCGTAATGCACAATGCACAAAAACTATTCGTTTGGCGCGCACGTACACGTACGTACATTCGTAGTAACGTACACAGAGGGTGCTGTTCTGAACAGACTCTGTATCAGACGATAGTGACACGGCAGAACGCTCATGTACTATATATACAGCTACGCAGTGGGCCGTTATGCGATAGAAAAGAGAATAGTGCACATATATATGTGTGGTACCCTGCGCCATGGCGCATACTATACTAATCTCACTGAAGCCCACCAGTCTACTCTGTTCGTGAGATCGCAGTGCACTGCATGCACGCGTGGATCGAACGCTCCCAGGCTATCGATAATCATGCCGAAAAACACAAACAAAAGACAGTTTATACTCAGTTTATTTTGATTCGATATTTATTTAATACACAAAAAGACAATAACAATTTTAACGAGTTTTTTTATTTAAACCTTTACAGGTAGGTTACTGAATTTTTCACTAGCCCACCGGGCAACCAAGGAAGTGGGTCTGGGTAGCCCGGAGCAGTTTCCGCCAGAATTTGTACGCTGGGCTAGTACTATTTCGAAGCCTGGCCGGAGAAGCAAATAAAAATTAAAGCAAATGAAAATAGTCTTAACTTTTGGGTTCACATCAATCGATCGAATGTTTCTGAAGCACAACAGGCATCAAAACGTGGCAGGGGATCTCGCAGTTTTGAAATCTAAAATCGCCTTTTAATAACCAGTTCGCGCCTAGATTAATTTTACATCACCGAGCCGACGGGCGGGATTATTTTTAACAAAACTCGATCTGTTGCAGGTTCAGGATGATAGTACCGGGAAGCATCGGTCTTGCTCGCTGCTGACAGACATTTCCGGCCTTGCTCGTGGCGTTTTTATGCGTCATCCTGAAAACCGGTCACAAACAATCTACATTATAATGAGGCGTTGGAACTATGGGTCATAAAACTTATGAGAAATCGCACCTAACCAGTTCGTGCCGGGATTATTTTAACATCACCAATCTGACAGGGAGGATTATTTTTAACGAAACTCGATCCGTTGCGGGTTTAGGCCGATGGTACCGGGAAGCACACCCATGACATTTCTGGCATTGCTCGCTGCTGACAGGCATTTCCGGCCCTGCTCGAGGCGTTTTTAAGCGTCATCCTGAAAACCAGTCACGGACAATCTACATCACCTAATTAATGAGGTCGTCAAACTTATGAGAAATCGGACTTTAACCAGTTTGTGCCGGGATTATTTTAACATCACCGAAACTTGATCCGAGGCGGGTTCAGGCCGATGGTACCGGGAAGCACACCCATGACATTTCTGGCCTTGCTCGCTGCTGACAGACATTTCCAACCTTGCTCGTGATGTTGTTTATGCGTCATCCATTTTAAATCTCTTGCCTGTACTGACGTCCTTCGGCGCATGCTGGTTAAGAACCTTTTGTTTGGAAGGATGAGATTTTGCCGGAGTTACGAGTGGACCCTCAAATCTGTACCGTAACCCTGTTTTGGCCAAGGAAAGTTGTTCATGCTAAGCAATTGTTTTGGTGCTTAGCAGCTTAACGAAATTAGCCTTAAATAATGACTTACTCTGGTTCATAGGGCGTGTCCGCTACTTGCAAAGCTGTGATCTGGAAGTCTTGAAGGACCTGCTTGACGCGATAGCTGTGCCAGGATTTTGTCACCTGCGGTACCTCCTTCTGTTTGAAGTTAGCCGGAGCGCCCTCCTTAACCATCTCCTGTTAGACAGATTCGGAAAATTGTGACCAGTCATCACAAAATGAGCGTAAAGTCGGCAAAATCTAAAATTGAGATATGGGTATTTCTCAATTCTGTGGAAACAGAGCTTTCCAATGGTATATAACACTTGGAGGTTTGATACTCAATACTTTTTTATTTTTTTATTTTTTTAGTCTGGAGTCTTAATACAGAGCGTAAAGTCGGCAAAATCAAAAATTGAGATATGGGTATTTCTAAATTCTGTGGAAACAGAGCTTTCCAATGGTATATAACACTTGGAGGTTTGATACTCAATATTTTTTTATTTTTTTTGATTTTTTAGTCTGGAGTCTTAATACAGAGATTATGAGAAAACGGGCATTTCTTTCAAATTTCATAGAGCTGCTAAGCAAAAAAATTTGCTTAGCACAAAAAAGTCTTGCTCATTAAAAACAGGTTACCAGCCCAAATTGTGCGTGTTTTTCATGCTAAGCAAAAAAAACAGCCGATTATCAATCCAGAACAATAAAAATCAGGTGAAAAAAATCAGGTGTACCAAAGATTACAAATATCAATAAATTTACTGTGTACTTTGTAAAATTGGCTACGGATATCCGGAATCAGTTCTCGACATTATAGCGATCGGGTACTCGATTACCCGGTTACGACGTACAGTCCACTGTATATATTCCGTATAATTGACGTACCTTGGAGGCTATGAGATACGGGGGAACCACTTCTATTTTCTGTTCATCAAAGAGTTCCTTGCATTGCATGGTGACAAAATCTCCCGCTAAGGGACTCTTGACAATTCCTGAAATCAAATACATATCAACAATTTTACACAGAAATGCTAAAAATGTGACCACCTCCTACAAAAAAACAGACATATTTTTTGAAAAGTGAGATATTGTTATTTCCATTTAGGACACATCTTCAGCTTTCATTTGGTACCAAAACCACCTTTATACCATACATACTTCCAATTTTATGAGAATTTTAAGACGATGTATTTGGGAGATATATTACCACTTTTAGGACACAGTTTGCCTCAATAAATGCATGATTTTTGTACTTTCTCATCAATAAAGCTGATTTTGTTTAACTGAGGGTTAAAGTTAAGTTTACATATTCAAAAATAACGAAAAACAAACATCGATGTCCGCCAGATTTTTTACCCCATTTCAACTTTGATGAGCTGTATTTTGAAATAGCCTGTGCGACTTATGTCTGGTTTCAAAGGAGCAGACTCTAAACTATTACAGACTCTAAACTTACCCTGTTGTAGAACATAACCCTCATGGACTGGTGAGGCCGTCGTGTGTGTTGCACCGCTGTCTATCACAAGCCCAGTGGATCGGATATTAGCAAACCTGGGGGCTGACAATTAAGGAACTCCATTTGTACTCACAGCATTTCAGGGTTGTAGCTTAAAGAACATTTTGAGTGCCGGCTAATTTACCGAAAATTTTTTTTTTGTGTAGTACACCCGTTACAGAAACTCACCCTGCTGTAAGACATAACCCTCATGGACTGGCGAGGCCGTCGTGTGTGTTGCACCACTGTCTATCACAAGCCCAGTGGATCGGATATTAGCAAACCTGGGGGCTGACATTTAAGGAACTTCATTTGTACTCGCAGCATTTCAGGGTTGTAGCTAGAAGATTTTGAGTGCCGGCTAATTTACAACAACAAAAAAGTGTAGCGAGCGAAGCACGGCGTTCTCACGGCGTCTATGCAGTTAATCAATCATCAATACTCCGTCGTCTGTGGGTAAAGCTGCAGGTTGTGGGTTCGAGTCCGGCCTGGGACTGTGCGTTAGCCCCTGGGCAAGGCACTTTGTCACTCATTGCTTCTCTCCACCCAGGAGTAAATGGGTACCTGCGAGGGCAGAGATGGTTGATTTAGCTGCTTTGCGTCGAAATGCATTACGAATTTCTCCCATTTAAACGAATCCGAGTTAGACCTCTCTAACTCGGATAGAGCACATCCTTTTCGGAATTGAAGGCTGTCCCCAGTGGACATACTTTTAATACCCCCTTGTGGTGGTCACTGCCAAGGTAGTTAGCCTATTGACCTCTATTGGTATACCATATGCCAACTGGGTAACGATGACATTGACTGATTTATGTCATCCACTGGTGGTAGTGATCACTGATTGCTGCAATAACCACCAGCTTTACGCGTAGGAATATAAAAATAAAACAAGGAAATTAAGTTTCATTATCACAAAATTTAATTAAATAATCGATTTGAAATGTTGTTGCATGTATAAAAAAGGATGCAATTTGTTAAAAACACTTGTAAATAACAACAAGCCATGGAATATCTGTCACATAACCCAAGTTGTTCTTTATTTAAGAAAATTCAAGCGCGTATTGTGTGTATCATGTTACAAAAGTGCAGTTAAATCTCGACAAGTCAAATATCAAGGGAACGAGCTGGAAATTTGAGTTAAACAGAATTTTGAGTTAAGAGAAGTTGTATCATTGTTATGAAGGAAATGGATTCTCGGTTTGACTTAACAGGAGTTATCAGAGTTTGACTTATCGATATTTCACTGGTATTATGGTTCTTTTCAAATGTATGCTTTCATTTACTCTAGTATGCAGTCTTATTTTCTTAACAGTTTGCCGAATTGCAATTTTTGTAAGAATTCATTTCGAATATTATAACATGGATCAGTGCACAATAACTGGCCCATTCAGCTCAAATTAATGCACAGCCACTCGTACATGTATATGTGATTTTTACAAATTCAAAATGCAAACAAGTTAATTCGTTCAACTTAACAGCACAATCTTAGAAACTTCACTGAAATAAAAAAAACAACATGTTTTTATTGGGAATTTTGAACATCGTTGTACAATTGCATATAGTAATAGTGGAATTAAAGTTTTCACTTCAACATTGAACATTTTATTTGCATACGTTTTGATGTTTTCCCGTCTTTTGGGCTGCTTTAGTTTTTTTTAAATATTTTTTTTAGAACTCCACCGTTAGGCCTTCTGTTAATAAACTGTTGGTGTTTGCTTTTATTGAGTGCAAATAAACAACACATGAAGCTACAATTTCTTAATTGTCATCAGTGACCCAGGTCCCTGTTCCAAATACCTAAGTTGTTGTGCAAGTTCTTGATTTGTGAAATTGCCTCACACTCACAGCCCTTAAAACTTAACATTTTGCCAAAGAAAAACATGAATTATGGTTGTACATGTTAGCAAAACTGCTTAATGTACATCGTAATAGGTGTGCTTGCAAAATTAAATATGCCACATCTTTGATTTTGTGTATAGCTGGGCAAACAGTTTATTTGTTGCAAATTAAAAATAAAATAAAATAAACATTCAGTTGAATGGGAACAAAATGTTTTTTTTATTGTTGTATTAGCGCCCTGATCATTATTCGTTGATTCCCTGTACAAACACCTTGGACAGAATGGATCATAAGATTGTTAAAATGGGGATGACCACAAATAAAAAATTGTTAAATAGGGCCCACCAACAAAGAAGGGGGGGGGGGGGGGGGGGAAGGACAATTGATATGATTCCCCCCCCCCCAAAAAAAAAAATATATATAATAAAAACAAATAGAAATCGGCATTCATTTCACTGTGTTGAAAAACAATCTGAAGTTTAAACTTTCTCTGCATATTTGGGGTGTGCATAATCTCAATCTAGACTTACAGTACTACCATGGAGGAATCTTATTCCTCCATGGTACTACACTGCACTCTATACAATGCGTTTTCACGAAGAGGCAAATTGAGCCTTTCACGGTCTGAACAAACTTTCGAGATAATCGCTTGTAAAGTTCGTCCTTTTTTCGTTTGGCAGTTTGAAACATAAATATCCATAGAATATACAAGATTAAGGTATCATGGGAAAGAAGAGTATTCAATCTTCTTAAATATAGCAAACGTTAAGAAAAATAGGCGATTAGTTTTGCAGAATTAATCAATTAATAGAATTGTCTCTTCGTGAAAACGAAAAAACGATACATTAGCAAATTCGCCCGTGGCTGTGAGAGTCAGAATGTATACATTTCCCCATTGCGCCCCCAATTTGTCTCTTCGTGAAAACGCTAAAAGCCACTTCGCGCCCAATTCGCCCAATTCGCCTCTTCGTGAAAACGCAAAAGGGCACCTGAGGACCAATTCGCCCCTTCATAAACACGTTGAAGTCAACGCTATTTCGAATGCGCCTCTTCGTGAAAACGCAAAAGGGCACTTGAGGACCAATTCGCCCATTAGTTAATTAGGTTAATTAGGATTTAAATGATTTTTTGGATGTATAACTTCACCAGGTTGTAGAAATTGCAATATTTAATCGTTTTCATACAAATTTTTTTTTCGATAAATAGACGATTTTTCATGAAATTCGCCTCTTCGTGAAAACGGTGACGAATGGAGGGAAATCTGCATCAAATAACTACACGTATAGAAACAAAATGTGTGTGCACAAATCCTACCTGTATTTATGCATACTGTATAATTTTATGACCTACATTTTGTACAGTGTGGGCTATACTTATTATAATAATTGCCCTCCAGTTTCTGCAGAAACTCTCAGAGGAGTGCTTATAGCTTGACCTGACCCAGTCCGAGCGTGGTCAGTTGGGCATTCCCCTACTGACCACCTGTTGGTGACATTGGTTGACTGTTGTCATATCACAACTGGCATGTTTTATGAGGCATTGAGTGATTAGACTGATACTTATCCCCAGAGGAGACACGTTCCCATTAATCTTCTCTCCGAAAAGGATGTGGAATTTTGAGAAAGTTTTAAATGGGAGAAATTCGTAATGGCAGCATCGAGCTGTATACTCCACAGGGAGCCGAGATGGCATTTGGAATGTTTCATGGGCCCAATGACCGGGGTAATAATGTGAGAGCGCTTTGAGTACCAGTCTTGGTAGATACGTGCGCTATATAAAAATCCAGTATTATTATTAACAAAAAAAGGGAATAGTGAGTTTTTTCGGAAGTATAGCTGCATCAAGACGTGTGTTAAAAGACATACAGAAGTGATGATTGGACGGTCACTTTCTGAACTTCGCTCAGGCAAGAAAAATGGCTTGAAAGGACCTGACATTTATTCCTATGCAATTTGGATTAATTGCCACACGCGTGCACGAGAAACTTGTGCTCGATAGGAAAGGATACGCCGTCTGGACCGCATTCTTGCACAGGAAGAAGGCAGGAATGTTGTATTTCTCAAACATAATCTCGGTAAGCTTCTCTCTCTCTTGTGCCTCGTGTTCCACTGCGGAAGCAAAGAAATGAAGACAAATCTCAGATGGTTTGCTTGGGTCGTTAGTGATTGATAAGGCTGTGCAAAATGTAGACAGGTACAGAAGTACCCGAGGTCGTATCGTAAGCTTGAGCCTCGCGAGTCCGACGCCTCGCGAGTCCGACGCCTCGCGAGTCCGACGCCTCGCGAGTCCGACGCCTCGCGAGTCCGACGCCTCGCGAGTCCGACGCCTCGCGAGTCCGACGCCTCGCGAGTCCGACGCCATTTAGTTCCAAATGCCCGATGCCTCATAGGTCCGATGCCTCATAGGTCTAATGCCCCATAGGTCTGTCGCCTCATAAGTCCGACTACAATTAAGTCCAATGTTTGACAAAAAAGTAAATTTATCGGACTTATGAGGCATCGGACTTATGAGGCGTCGGACCTATTAGGCGTCAGACCTACGAGGCATCAAACGCCCTAAATCCTGCAAAATTCTTGGATGCATAAACTTCAAAGTGCCCTTAATCCTGCACAATCCTGCATTTTGCCAAGAGGATTTTGGAGGATTTGGGATGGTTAAGATTAAAATTCAATACATGTACAGTTGAGCGCCACTAAACAAACTATAATTGTCGCTTCTCAGATTGTATCGTAAAATTGGGCCTGATCCCTGGCTAAATGGCATTCTGGTGTTTACGACTTCCGACTAGCGTCCGCGAACAAATTAGACACCGACGATCTGGAAGACTGCCAACTTAGGGCAAGATAGCTCAGTTGGTAGAGCGCCGGTCCGGTATTCCGGAGGCTGCAGGTTCAAGTCCCTCCTCGCCAATTTCTTTGTTTGCTTTGAAATGTTGACATCTTACTACAAGTAGTATTTTGTAGTATTTTGTAGTATTTTGTAGTATCGAGCGACGTCAGGGTTATTCTTCTCAAAGCGAATTTGTTCGACTTACCGGCGGCTCCGACATTAGTACTGGGTGTTCAGCTGAGTCGGACTGGATGTAACGTTTGTAGATGTGGTCCAGCAACGCGCCAAACATATCCCAGTCATCGACTGCAAAAACATGAGAGATCAGTCTAACACAGATGAAATATACAAATCAAATAAGTTAAGAGGGCCTAATATTTTGATCTTAACAAGAGACATAATGACTGTGTACACGAAACAAACATATGTGACCCAGCACGAGTAAATGAGACACTTTGCGGCAAAAATGAAAATTGAGATTTTGATTTCATCATTTAAAGCTAAACAAGCTTTAAATGATGAAATCAAAATCTCAATTTTTATTTTTGCCGCAAAGTGTCTCATTTACTCGTGCTGGGTCACATATAGGGCAACATACAGCATGATGGGCAACACACAGCACATCATAGCTGGTGGGAGAAACACAAAAGAAAAGCATGTACCCAGTTCTGTGGAACAACAAAAGGAGGATTAAGCTGAAGTGTTAAAGGCAAAGGTCAGTGTGGGTAGGATCAAAGAAAGAACTAACAAAGAAGTGTTAATAGGAGAAATGTGGAGGAGGGGGGGGGGGGGGGGACACAATAGACAAGGGGAAACCAGAGGGGTGAGAACAAATAAGAACAAACTGCTGGCAAGGATGAAATACTGTTGCACATCAATAGGGAATTCCGTTGACAAGTTATGGCTGTTTCCAAATTGCATTTCTCGACATGTCAAAATTAAAAATACTGAGGAAAAAGTCCTCCGTCAAACCAAGGGGCTCACTCGTAAGGCAAGTTTTGATATTTGTGTGTATAACTCAAGAGAAATTGGGCCAATTCTCCTGACATTTCTTTGTAACTACATGTATCTTTGTACCCCACCCGTATAGGCTGTACAAGCATGTTTGACACAGCGTTCGTTTACCCTTCAATCCAGTTCTGTGAACTCAGTTCTATACATATTACACATATGCCTTCCATGTGATCACCTAAGTGCAACCGTGGGTGTTGATATGCCAGAATGCTCTAATATGTGACCTGTCACCACAAAATGAGAGTAAAGTCGCACAATGTGATTCAAAGATATGGCCATCCAAAGTCAAAATATGAAGGGGTGGTCAATTTTAAGATTTTGGGTAATTTGGAAAGCCCAAGTCCTCCTCTACATATTCCCATTTTTTGGGTGACATCAGATGATCAAAAACCTCTTAAATTACGCGATTTTGCGTAGTTAGTGTTTGGATTAAAGTTCATTAGTGGTCTAATTAACACGGTAATTAAATATGCAAATCAGGTCTTCGTAAGTATCCCACGTTTTCAAAATTTTAATATTTTGTTGTTTATGCAATAGTTTGTACGTGTGAAAAATTTCAAGAAATAATGATCAGAACATAGCCGTTGCTATGCTCAACCGAACCTTACGTCCTGTTTTGTAATCTTTTGTGTGTTTTTGTTTAAGATGTTTAAAGTAAGTTTTCTCACAAACAAATTTTGTAAAACCCATGACCTTCTAGAGCGCTGTAAAAAGTATTTAGCGCAAAACCCCCAAGTGTTATGTATCATTAGAAAACTCTCTTTCTGAAGAATTTGAAAATACCAATATCTTAATTTTTAATATTTCCAACTTTACTCTCATTTTGTGATGACAGGTCACATATTCGGTGGTGTGTCCAGGGAAGGTCTATTGATATGTTCATACCATTAGACAAACATGTGTGACCCCTAAACACAGTTCTATACATGATAAACATATGCCTCTCACGTGAGCACCGAAAGTCCAGCGTGTCATTATTTTGGGTTGGTGTCTCCAAGGGTTAAAGTTTCTTACTGTGAAGATATTACCCATGCCATCCTTGAGAGGGTTACCAGGGTGTGTTTTAGCTAGAAAGCCTGTCAGACGCATCGGATTGCATACTTTGTCACATTGACTTGTGTGCAGAGTGCAGAGTGCAGCAAGGTCAAGCAGTCACCACAGATGCACTGTGCTGGGTCTGGCAGGGTTAGGGTTAACCCTTGGCTAGAAACCCTGCCAGACGCATCAGATTGCATACTTTGTCACATTGACTTGAGTGCAGAGTGCAGCAAGGTCAAGCAGTCACCACAGATGCACTGTGCTGGATCTGGCAGGGTTAGGATTAACCCTTGGCTAGAAACCCTGCCAGACGCATCAGATTGCATACATGCACTTTGTCACATTGACTTGAGTGCAGAGTGCAGCAAGGTCAAGCAGTCACCACAGATGCACTGTGCTGGGTCTGGCAGGGTTATAGGTTAACCCTTGGCTAGAAGCCCTGCCAGACGCACCAGATTGCATACTTTGTCACATTGACTTGAGTGCACAGTGCAGCAAGGTCAAGCAGTCACCACATATGCACTGTGCTGGGTCTGGCAGGGTTAGGGTTTCAAAGTTTCTTACTGAGAAGATCTTACCCATGCCGTCCTTAAGAGGGTTACCCATCTCCATTCCTGCTCTCGGAACACTCAACGAGTTGACGTCAATGATGTATTTTTTCTTGGCGCCGTCTCGGATTGAGGGTGGAGCGGCGCCGAGCCCGTCGATGTCCATCGACTCTAGCTCCTTGTTTTCAAGAACACCGACAGCCGTCAAGATCTCAGCCTGAACAAAGTACGGTGCGAGCAAATTGAAGGATTTGTGAACAACTACAGCCCGATAATGAGAATATAGGTTTTTCCCGGTCAATTTCATCACAAATTAATTCACTTTCATTTACCCTAACTAACTTAACCCTAACTACCCCAAACCCATCAAACTCCAACTGCAGCTTTCGCTAGGTTTTGGCAGGTTTGGTACCAAACTGTAACAACTTGTTGTTTGACTTTGTTCGACTCGGTATCAAAGGCCCAGAGAGACACTGTTGAATTCTGTGAAGTTCAGGGCAGAAATGCATGAGACTTGTCAAAAATGTTGGAGTTTGGGGGAATGCACAGGCATTTATTCGTGGGTGAGATCAGGCTGGTCACATCTATCAGTTCCTGGTCAACAGTAAGTGTCATGTGTACACCCTAGTCCAACACAAGGAACCAATGACCTGGGGCCAATTTCACGGAGCTGCTAAGCACAAAAATTTGCTTAGCATGAAAATTTGTCCTTGGTAAAAACAAGATAACAGACCAAATTTTCACGTGATCTTTATTGTTTTTGATTGATAATCAGCTGTTTTTTGTGCTTAGCATGAAAAACACGTAGAATTTTGGCTTTTGTTTTTAATGAGCAAAATTTGTTGTGCTAAGGAAATTTTTGTGCTTATAGCAGCTTTGTGAAATCGACCCCTGAACACTGAACAAATACATTGACCTATCTGTACCAAGTCAATCAAACTTCAACATGTTGGAGTTTGACAGGTTTAATCATGTTAGGTTCACTACCAATTAACTCAAAACTTTTCTATCTCCATCGATGTTTGTTTTAAGAACGTCGACCTGTTACACTATTTGTGACCTGGCACCACGAAATGAGCGGAAAGTCGCACATTGCTAAAACAAGTTATTGGCCGAAACGTCAATTTTTCAAATGGGAGGTCGGTTTCGAGTTGTCAACGTTTTTACATACACAAAAACTTCTTTATCATATTGTAACGTAGATTCGCCTGGGGTCGTCTACACACACAAGAAAGACTCTTGACACAAGTATTCTTGTTCTTCCGGTGATTCTCTGCCGTTTATCTGGACTCTCGCCAACCAAACATGGACATCAGGCTCACACAACTCACGCGGTCCCAGAACTGGTCAGAACCAGTTCGGCGCTTGCGCAATCCAAAGGCGGGTTTCCGGGGCGCACCAGCAGGAGCCACCGGGGCGATCCCACCACCGTGGAATCGCTCCAACGCCCTCTACCGCCCAACCGGCACGGGCGTTACACAGCCCCCCACAAAGACCTTGTTTGCCCCCAAACAAAACCATGGGCGCTGCTGCCGCACCCCGGCCAACCGCCCTGGAAAACGCATAACGCCAACAATTACACAACAATTTACATTATACAATTTTACATTACAACAATTTACATTACAACAATTTGGGGTAAGCCCCTGGCCCCGGCACACCCCTGGCCCCGGCACGCCCCTGGCCCCGGCACGCCCCTGGCCCCGGCACGCCCCTGGCCCCGGCACGCCCCTGGCCCCGGCACGCCCCTGGCCCCGGCACGCCCCTGGCCCCGGCACGCCCCTGGCCCCGGCACGCCCCTGGCCCCGGCACGCCCCTGGCCCCGGCACGCCCCTGGCCCCGGCACGCCCCTGGCCCCGGCACGCCCCTGGCCCCGGCACGCCCCTGGCCCCGGCACGCCCCTGGCCCCGGCACGCCCCTGGCCCCGGCACGCCCCTGGCCCCGGCACGCCCCTGGCCCCGGCACGCCCCTGGCCCCGGCACGCCCCTGGCCCCGGCACGCCCCTGGCCCCGGCACGCCCCTGGCCCCGGCACGCCCCTGGCCCCGGCACGCCCCTGGCCCCGGCACGCCCCTGGCCCCGGCACGCCCCTGGCCCCGGCACGCCCCTGGCCCCGGCACGCCCCTGGCCCCGGCACGCCCCTGGCCCCGGCACGCCCCTGGCCCCGGCACGCCCCTGGCCCCGGCACGCCCCTGGCCCCGGCACGCCCCTGGCCCCGGCACGCCCCTGGCCCCGGCACGCCCCTGGCCCCGGCACGCCCCTGGCCCCGGCACACCCCTGGCCCCGGCACACCCCTGGCCCCGGCACACCCCTGGCCCCGGCACACCCCTGGCCCCGGCACACCCCTGGCCCCGGCACACCCCTGGCCCCGGCACACCCCTGGCCCCGGCACACCCCTGGCCCCGGCACACCCCTCTAATGTTAAGACTTGACTGCAAATGTGACTGCGACTGGCTCCTCTGACTGCGACTGGTGCCTTCGACTGCGGCTGGCTCTTGCGACTGCGACTGTGGTTCCTGCGACTGCGACTGCGGCTGGCTCCCGCGACAGCGACTGGCTCCTGCGACTGGCTCCTGTATCTGGTGCCTGCGACTGCGACTGGCTCTTGCGACTGCGGTGCCTGCGACTGCGACTGCGCCTGGCTCCTGCGACTGCGACTTGCTCCTGCAACTGCGACTGGCTCCTGTGGCCGCGACTGTGACTGCCTCTTGCGACTGCGACTGATTCTTGCGACTGCGACTGATTCTTGCGACTGGCTTAGAGAGCGTGGGCGTCCCGGCGAGGCCCCGCCCCCGCTGCGCCGACGGGCACGGCTCGGGCTCGCTCCGAGTGTTGCGAGCCGTCTGCCGCGCCGCCGTCTACAGCATGGGCCGGGCCCCTCCGACTCCTCTTGTGGCGGTCCCTTGTGACTGTCCCTGCGGCTCCGACTGGCTTAGAGAGCGTGGGCAACGTTGACGGATCCGCTCCATTGCACTGTGTGCGGAGCAGCTCCGCTCCATTGACTCCCATGCGGAGCAGTGCCGACGGCTCCGCTCCATTGGTTTGTGTGCGGAGCAGTTCTGCCCCCGTTGCGTCGACGAACACAACCCGCGGACGCTCCGAGTGAAACGACCCGCCGGCTGCGCCGTCGTCCACGGCCCTGGGCGGCCCTCCCGCCGTGGGGCGAGTTGGCTGCCGTGCTATCGTGTTTTTCTCAAAACATGAACACTTCACCTGGTCTTTTCTTAGTCCTCCTGCATCCCACCGCTGCCACCAATGTAACGTAGATTTCTCTGCCGTTTATTGTGATCTCTTGCCAACCAAACATGGACATCAGGCTCACACAACTCACGCGGTCCCAGAACTGGTCAGAACCAGTTCGGCGCTTGCGCAATCCAAAGGCGGGTTTCCGGGGCGCACCAGCAGGAGCCACCGGGGCGATCCCACCACCGTGGAATCGCTCCAACGCCCTCTACCGCCCAACCGGCACGGGCGTTACAATATTTACCCAACATTTTATAGCTCAATTCAAACTCTAAAGTGTGTTTTTTCGTGGCTGAATTGCACTGATTGATAGTATAGTTGGCACGGTTCACCGACTTTGAACGTTTTCTCAAAACAAGGGAGCTTGACTTTAGCAATTTCAAAAGAGTATAGCGGCGGCTAGGAATAAGCTACAGCAACACACAATACATTTGAAAGCTTAGGACTTTTTCTTTCTAGAAATTGTAATTACATGTAATGTCAATTTTGTTATTTTGCGATTTTTCCAACTATTTCGTGGTGCCAGGTCACATATGTCGGTCATAGAGTGGTTCCGGTATTTAGATTTGGTGATGACTTAAACACATTTTTATTCATTTTTGGTCTCGTATGCCTCGGTCTCGGTCTCGTATGCCTCGGTCTCGGTCTCGTATACCTCGGTCTCGGTCTCGTATGCCTCGGTCTCGTATGCCTCGTATGCCTCGGTCTCGTATGCCTCGGATGCCTCGGTCTCGTATGCCTCGGATGCCTCGGTCTCGTATGCCTCGGATGCCTCGGTCTCGTATGCCTCGGTCGCCTCGGTCTCGGATGCCTCGGTCGCCTCGGTCTCGGATGCCTCGGTCGCCTCGGTCTCGGATGCCTCGGTCGCCTCGGTCTCGGATGCCTCGGTCGCCTCGGTCTCGGATGCCTCGGTCGCCTCGGTCTCGGATGCCTCGGTCGCCTCGGATGCCTCGGTCGCCTCGGTCTCGGATGCCTCGGTCGCCTCGGTCGCCTCGGTCTCGGATGCCTCGGTCGCCTCGGTCTCGGATGCCTCGGTCGCCTCGGTCTCGGATGCCTCGGTCTCGGATGCCTCGGTCTCGGATGCCTCGGTCTCGGATGCCTCGGTCTCGGATGCCTCGGTCTCGGATGCCTCGGTCTCGGATGCCTCGGTCTCGGATGCCTCGGTCTCGGATGCCTCGGTCTCGGATGCCTCGGTCTCGGATGCCTCGGTCTCGGATGCCTCGGTCTCGGATGCCTCGGTCTCGGATGCCTCGGTCTCGGATGCCTCGGTCTCGGATGCCTCGGTCTCGGATGCTGTTTTTCTTGCTTTTTTCTCGGCATCCGTGATTGTAAAACTCCGGACATGTCAGTTAAAGGTAGGATACACCATTTGCAGATATCAAAAATATTTACTACCGAATTATTAAGAAATATCCTACTCATTTGAAAGTAAATGTTGATTCTAGGCATCCAGCAAAATGATTGCGCTGTATATCCTGTAATTATTCCGAAAAATTGAATTTTTTAATGAAAAATTCGCAATCGCTGTCCGGCGATCGCGAATTTGTTATTATAAAATTATATTTTTAAAAAACAAAGATAACATAATTAGGAATGACTGCTCGACGCCGGTTGAAAAAAACCCGCTGTTTTTCGTGCTTTTCTCGGCATCCAAAATTGATTGTAAAACTTCGGACAGTTCAGTTAAACAATATTTACTATAAAATACAACCCCCCAAATCTACTCATTCATCATGATAATTCAAGCAATGACCAATGCACGTACAAACTTATCGCGGAAATTCCCATATGCAAATTAGGTGAACAGCGCCGCTCATTATGACGTCATCGTACGTCCTCGCTTTACGCGCGTCATCGCTTTCGGCCACTTTCGGGTACGGACTCGCTTCAGTTTTATGAATGAAATCATTATGCATCGGGTACTGCACATGCGTAGTGATGGTATGAGAAAAAGCTAAGATGGCCGCTGTCTAGTGCTGAAAAAAGCTTCCGAATCGGTGAAGTTTTGGGCGAGTTATGACAGTTTACAAACTTTTTGCGTCTTCCTTTTTTGGAACTCAAAGTTCTTACTGTCTCAGAGAGTCCATATTTGTAATAATGTTATTCTTTCTCACGAAATTTCTTTGGAAATCAAGCGATTTAGTTCCGAATAGTTCATTTGTTTAGCTGTCGAATGGTGTTACACACGTGGGTGGTCGGATTGATAGCGCGATGGTCGCGAGCAATATGCATGGCCATTTTTAGATGAAACTCCCAAAATTTGCCAATAATTCTCAAAGGATCACGTGATAAACTACACGCGACGTGGGAACGTATCAAGTTACATGGATGGCTCGGTCGACCCCCGCGTCGATGCATTGTTATGGAAATTGAGCGGCGGCGCATCGTTAAAAATAGAATGACTAGAGGGGAATGAATAGCAAATTGGCGGGACAATCAATTACGTCACAAAAGTCACTGATAATTTTGGGCGTCAAATGAGTGCAAGTGCGCAGGCGTGCAAATTCCCGCATGGTTTATGGGACAGGTTTGTACGTGCTGCGTTATTTACCCTAGGACATAGAATGAATGGCTCTGTATTCTATGGGTATTGTGGTACATATAGAATGCAGGGCTACTCCATTCTACATGTATGTCCTAGGTATGGCAAGCCAAAGGGGAAACAATTAATTTTATAAAAACATATATATATATAAAATAAAAACATATATATATAAACATTATTACACATATAATGTATATATAAAACATATATAAAGAAATATATAATTTGTATGTAATATATATAATATAATGTGTATTATAAATAAAATTATATAATTATATAAAAACATATATATATATATATAAAATAAAAACATATATAAACATTATTATACATATATTGTATAAATAAAACATATATAAAGAAATATATAATTTGTATGTAATATATATATATAATATAATATGTATTACATAAACATACATTAATATATATAGAATATCTTACAAAATATCGAAGTTCCAAAAATCTTTAAAAGTAACAAAATATAATTGTTAAAAAATATATTGTAACTGTTATTGTAACTGTTATTGTTAACAAATATATATGATAAACATAAGTATGTACATGTACACAAATATATATTGTGTTTTAAAATATATAAAGTTTACAAATATAAAGTGTTGGCCAAATTACGGCACAAGATGGCGCTCTGCTGAACGCGCCAAACATGTCGATCACCATTTTGCGCTAACCGCGCTAGCAGACAAATTTTGCGCTAACCCTGTAAGCACAGAATCCTTAGTTACGGGGTGTACGCATGCTCAATCTCTGCTTACTATAGCAGAACATTCGGTGCTTACGGTAAACGTATTTCACGCGTTAGCGAGGAATTTTGGTCTCTGAGCATGCGTACATCCCGGATTCTGTGCTGACAGGGTTAGCTCAATTTTTTCTGCTAGCGCGGTTAGCGGAAAATGGTGACCGTAAGCGCGGAATTTTGTGGTTAGCAGAGCCAAGAAATTGGGCCCAAATCTATTGCTGCGTTTCAATCGCGTCGTGTTTATTGTGTTCCCGAGTTCACGAGTCGTATAATGGCGTTCTAATCGCCTGGTAATGGCCCTGTCACACCAGAACATTTTAGGCCAACGCGTGAGTAACGTGTTGTAATGTTGGCAACACGTTGGCAAACGCTTACCAACGCTAGGCCAGCGTTAGCAACACGCTGAGCGCGTTACTCACGCGCTGTGACATGCTGTCACACGCTGAGGAAAACATTTCTTTTTCAACATACTTACAATTTCCAGCGTTTGCCAGCGTGTGACTGCACACGCTGGCGGAGCGTTGGAGGTTTGTTACTCACGCGTCGAACACGCTAGACAATCGTTATCAACCCGCTACTCACACGCTGGCGCACGCTAGCGTATGCTGGCGTACTCTGGCGACACGCTGGTTATGACCCTGTCATCCCAGAACGTTTTAGGCCAATGCATGAGTAGCGCGTTAAAAATAGTTGATACGCTGGCAATCGCTGAACTTTCACAGAAAAAGTCAAGTGGAACCGTGATTTCAGCGTGTCCATACAGGTTAAAAACGGGTTTATAACGTATGCCAGCGCTTGAGTATCGTGCGAGGAACGCGCTCAGCGTGTGAGGAACGTATCACTGATTTATAGTAAAAATACGATAGCGGGTCGCCAGCGTGTGTGTAGTGGGTTGGTAACGATCGTCTAGCGCGTTCGCGTCCGACGCGTGAGTAACGACCATCCTGCGCGCCGCCAGCGTGTGCAGTCACACGCTGGCAAACGCTGAAAATTTTAGGTATGTTGAAAAATGTATTTTTGCCTCAGCGTGTGACAGCGTGTTCCAGCGTGTGGGTAACGCGCTTAGCGTGTTGCGAACGCTGGCCTAGCGTTGGTCAACGTTTACCCGCGTGTTACCGACATTCCAACACGTTGGCCTAAAACGTTCTGGTGTGACAGGGCCATTAGTGTAGTAGCGCGTCGGCTTTTTATACAACTAATCATGTGGTCGTTGCAGTACGCTGGCGCGCGTTGGAACGCGCTACTCACGCGCTGGGCAGTCGTTCATCAGTCGTCGAGCGCGTTACTAACGCGTTACTCACGCACTGGCGAACGCTATGAACCCGTTAACAACGCGTTATGGACACGCTGAAATCACGGTTCCACTTTTTTCTGTGGAAGTTCAGCGTTTGCCAGCGTATCAACTATTTTTAACGCGCTACTCACGCGTTGGCCTAAAACGTTCTGGTGTGACAGGGCCATAACTCGTGTTCACCAGTGGTGAACTGGAGGTGGAATTTTGTGGTGAACTCGAGGTGGAATTTGTTCTCCATGTTTACAACTTCAGAAACGAATAAAATACTCGCGCATGCGTGTTGGTTCAAGTACCTGCAGTTCAAGTCTTGCGCGATAAAGAATATCCTTACCACATGACTGGCTCGACTGTGCGCGTGCGTCTTGGTGGGTAGCGTTTGGAATGAAACCCACTCGTGAACACAGAGAAATTTACGGTGAACACGATAAACACGACGCGCTTGGAACGCAGCAAGAGTACTATATAGAGCGATACGCGACGGTGCGGGGTGCGGGCGCTTGTGTACATGTACATGTACTGTGCGCCGGCTGCTTTCGTCGTATAAACTCGTAAGAATGGCGGACCCAAACACATAGCATGGTGTTCTAAAACGCACAGGCAACGTCATGGTTCAACTTTCAAATCGTCGTACTTCAACTATCAAGCGTTGTGGTTCAACTTTCAAAACGTCGTGGTTCAACTATCAAAACGTCGTGGTTCAACTTTCAAATCGTCGTACTTCAACTTTCAAACGTTGTGGTTCAACTTTCAAAACGTCGTGGTTCAACTATCAAAACGTCGTGGTTCAACTTTCAAAACGTTGTGGTTCAACTTTCAAAACGTCGTGGTTCAACTTTCAAAACGTCGTGGTTCAACTTTCAAAACGTCGTACTTCAACTTTCAAAACGTCGTAGTACTTCAAGTTTCAATTAACGTCGTGGTTCAACTTTCGCGCGCTTTTACCTGGCTCAAGGTAGCCGCGTATTCGGCCGGATTTCTGGTCGCGCATTCATTCACCAAAAGCCGAAAAATATATAATACATGCTGCAAAAGGTGATGCAAAGGTTTATGTCATTTTATTCAAAAACATTTTCAAAATAAACGGTAAATAACAATACTTTTACAAACCATTTCAAATCATACAACATAAGCCACCCTTTTTTTAACTTTTCCTGTAATTTTGATGAAAAAATTACAGTTAAATTAGCTGCCTACTGGAAGTAATCCTACTTCAAGTTATTTTTATAGATTGGGAAAAGAGAATGCAACATTTAAAACAAAATATACCTCACATGTTATCAAAAACTCAGACATTTATTTTATAATCTCCAAAATAATGCTACTGGGAAACTTAATGTTGGTATAGGCTTAAGCCGAACACTAATTAGTGCCTAATTAGCCCGTTAAATAAATCCCTTTTTCAATGCAGTATTGTAATGCGTTTTTCGGCTGCGAATATATCTGCCCCTTTAAAACAAAGTTAAAATCTCATATTTGTATTTCATGATCTACGAGATAATGCTTCTATGCACACTTTTCTCTCGCAATTTTGGTAAAGACTTCAGCGGCCGAACAGTAATTAGTGCACTCGCACTCGTTTGGGCTTATTCGCGATGGTCTTGGTGATTCAATTAATTGAAAGTTGAAGTACGACGTTTTGAAAGTTGAAGTACGACATTTGGAAAGTTGAACAACGATGTCTGCCTGTCCGTTTTAGAACACCATAGAGAAGACAGCGTCGAAACACTGTCTTGCAATTGTTGAAGAACAGGACTGTTTGGGTCCGCCATTCTTACGAGTTTATACGACCGTAGACATGGAGAACAAAAAACCTCCATGTCTAGGATACGACCGTACGATAGGTACGTAGGCATTGATCTCCATTATATAGACTGGATAGGACAACGTGTATGTGTTTGTGCACGAACGCGTGATCCGAAACAATGGCGGCGCGCTTACTGCTGTACTAGGGTAAACGCGGCATGTGTATTCACTCTGACTCAGTAGTTATCGAGATTATCGGAATTGTTTCGGTATGGAGGCTATGAGGAATTTAAGCGCTCTACCAATAAAATCATTAAAAAACATTAAATTAACTAACAAATAACGATAGGGAGTCATGCAGACCTAACACAGCCAGCTTTTTCACACTTTCTTAATATGCAGGCCTCGGCTTATTTTTTTCCTACGTAATGTAGTCTACATTTTTGGCTCTTCCCTGAAATTGGATTCCAGTATATTGCTCTTTCATTTTATCACCCCTATGATGTTATTTAATAGTTCAGTTGGAGACAGACAGAGAGTGAATGTAATGACATAGAACACTCATAGCGCCTATAATCATGGAAGAACGAAATTGAACCGCACAAGAACAATTATATTTATATTTTAAATGCAAAACAAATTTATTTATAAACAGCATTACAAAGAGCAAAAATTAAAACCATTTAAAGTAGAGTTTCTTATAATACAATGATAAACGTTCAAAATTATAAAACGATAACAACAATTGAATTGATAAAGGAATGTTATTCAAAACAAACTTTTGCACCAGCATACTTATACTACTGCTTAAACTTAAAGAAATCAATTTTAGGTTTATTTAGGGGAAACGACATTTAAAGAGTCAGCATTTCTGGTATTAAAGCCATGTCTATCGAAATACATTTCAATGCCATTACATAATCTAATTGGAGCAATCCTATTATGTCATTATCCTATAAACCCATTTATACATTAAACAGGCTAAGAAGAAATCTCTTCTTATTTCTAGAGTTTGCCAAGTAATTGTTGAATAATGTTTTTGCCATGATAATTAACATAGTCAAAATTATTAGAGACAATCCGAGCAGCTCTTTTTTGCATTCTGAGGAGAGCCTTTTTACTGGTCAAGGAACAATTTCCCCACACGGAACAAGTATAGTAAAAACATGGTTGAATGGTCGTTTTATAAAGAGTGTCAATTAAGTAACTGACTATTAATAGTATGTCTAAGTCTTGATAATAAATATACTTTGTTATTGTAGGCAATTAATTTGCAGAGATTTCTTACATGTGGTTTCCAAGTGAGGTTATCATCAACTTCAACTCCCAAATACCTGAACACTGTTTACTTGTTCAAGCTGGGTGCCTTCAAGAACAATATTAAATTTGTCAGAATCGTTAGTATAACAAGATTGCAAAAGCATGATTTTAGTTTTATTTGGATAAATGCGAAGTCTATTATTATTATACCAAGTAAAAAGTCATAACTATTAAATTGTAACACCCGGTTTGTATCATGGGCATTTTTCCCTGTCACATAAATAACATCATCATCTGCGAAGATATTACAAGTACTAAAATTAAAATGTTGTGTAATGTCATTATTAAAAATAATGAACAATATAGGACCTAGTACACTCCCCTGTGAAACCCCAACAATTATTTTGAATTAAATGAGCTTTTAAAAAATTCCTCTTATACATCAATTTAATAATACAAGGGGTCATCCAGAGACAGTAATCTCAGCTCTGCCCATCGCTTCAGTTTAGGTTCGTCTTCTTTCTCGATCTCCCGTACCAAAGTCTACAGCATTCTGACTCCAAATGGTTTGAGCACACTGACCGCAGCCAGCTCAGCTCGGTGGCAATACGATTTGGACTTCTTGCAGTTATACGCACAAGTCACCGTTTTCTAGCCGTTTTGTCTGAGGAAATTAGGAGGAAATAACTTAAAATTTATAAAACAATATAGGCCTACGCATTTTGGTTATTTACTTATTAAGCAGGCCTATTGTTAGGCCTAAATAACAGGCTAGTTTTACAAGGGTGGAACTCGAATGTATTTAAAAAATGTTTGTTAACGGACTCTCTGCAATTCGAACAACTTAAACGTCGATTTGTCGCCGTACTTTAAGCTTCGGAAAATAATGTGTATAGTACACTAAACCATAAACGTACGTTACATCATTATACGCAGTAGCATCAAGAACGACTTACTTGTGAAATAATATTCCATATTCCCGACTCATTGGACATCCTTCTCCGGGCACTTCACTGCTGCGCAGACCATAACCATTGGACATATCTATTTTAAACTATTCGGGTGCAAAATCCTGTTTTTTCTCCAAATATGACGAATTTAGGAAAACAAATCTTTCACTTTTTTAAAAACCTCCATAAGTCGTGCACAAACGCGGTCGCGTCACATTCGTTCTCTACCCTTTGAAAAAAACACGCGCGCGTACGCCATTTAGACGCGACGGCCTATCCAGCCTATATAATGGAGATCAATGTACGTAGGCCTACATGGACACGCGCGCGCGCGTACCGCCGCGCTCTATATTATGAGATTTGCTGATTCGACATGTTCGGCGGGTTCAGCAGAGCGCCATCTTGTGCCGTAATTTGGCCAACACTTTATATTTGTAAACTTTATATATTTTAAAACACAATATATATTTGTGTACATGTACATACTTATGTTTATCTTATATATTTGTTATATGTTAAATATTTTTCCTAAGTTAACAATAACAGTTAAAATATATTTTTTAACAATTATATTTTGTTACTTTTAACGATTTTTGGAACTTTGATATTTTGTAAGATATTATATATATTAATGTATGTTTATATAATACATATTATATTATATATATATATTACATACAAATTATATATTTCTTTATATATGTTTTATTTATAAAATATATGTATAATAATGTTTATATATTTTTTTATTTTATATATATATATATGTTTTTATATAATTATGTTATTTTATTTATAATACACATTATATTATATATATTACATACAAATTATATATTTCTTTATATATGTTTTATATATACATTATATGTGTAATAATGTTTATATATATATGTTTTTATTTTATATAAATATATGTTTTTATATAATTAATTGTTTCCCCTTTGGCTTGCCATACCTAGGGTAAATAAAGCCGAGATAAGTTGAGTGGCCTTGCATTCTATAGTTACATGTACTTTGAAATCGGTTACTCACTTCTGTGCCAGTATTAAATTCCTGCAGAAGCTCTTCAAACACGACTTCCGTAATGTCCTCAGTCATTTTCCCAAATAGGGGACAAGGCATTTTTGCTGAAAGGACAAAACAAATCAAGTAATTCAATGATCCGGTGGTAATAAAAAAACACAAATGCTTTTCCACAACTATGTTAAAACGAAATGCAGCCAATAAATGACCACATTTTGAATTTGCAGAATGCGGATGTCGTTGTACCGCGGTGTGGAGCTTGATGTAGTGCTGAATGACTTTTAATAACCTCGGGTAAGTTTTGTTCAATTTTTAATAATATTGTTATCATTAACCCAAACAGGTACCTAGAGTCTCTAAGAACCATGCCAAATGCAACAGAATACACTTGATCAGGAGACTTGTTGCCTGTTATGCGTGAATGTAACAATTTGCAACAACCTGTTACTGCTGGTGCTTTCTGTTGCATTTATCAGGATGAAGGTTAAGATAGTATTATTGTTATGTTCTAGTAATGAAACCATACATTTTTGTAAAAATTGCAGCTTTGTTGAGCGCAATCTTGAGTTTTCGCAAACTTATTGTACTTTTCCACGGGTATTTTTTTCCTTTAAATGAATACATTTAAAAGAAAATGAACTTCGAAGGGAGGACAATAAGTTTGCACAAAACTCAAGATTGCGTTCGACAGCTTTACATACGTGTAGAAGAGGTTAGGATTAAACAATTTTTAGAAAGCTGCACCAACAAAATTGAAGCAACTTTTATGTATTTCTTTTGCTTTACCTCTTCTCAATCCCCCTGCTTTGAACTCTTCGTTCTTTGTGAAGGGGACCTGTAATTTAAAGGACAAATCACAAATGAATACTGAATGGTTGTGAAAGGTGATGAGAATAGTATGTTTTCGGGACAATTATAGGATATCTTGCGCAATCATTTTGCTGGATGCCTTCAAATGTTATTTACTTTCAAATGAGTTAGACATTTCCTAATGAATCAGTAGTAGAGCTTGTCGAGATTTGCAAATGGTGTATCCTACTTTTATACTTCGACTCAAATAAACCACAAAGGAGACAAGTTATTGAGTGATGCCACAGCCTCGAAAATGGCAGTATGTTTTATTCCGGATACCAGTTAAAGGGCATACCGGTAGCAAAAGGAAACAATTCAACAAATAAACAATTTGGGCCACCCAGGCCCCCGGGCAACACCAGGCCCGACCATTAAAATGGGCAACACCAGGCCCGACCGGTCAAGGGGAACACCAATCCCCTATGGGCAACACCAGGCCCACCAACACAGGGCAACCAAATGCCCATTGCCAAAGAGGCAACCGTCATGCAACCACAAAGTTGCTTCCATCTACCGATGTTAACTTCGGTCAGGAAAATCTAGCCTCGGGAAATTCGCGAGCGCTATGACAACAGAGCAATTTGCATAAAATATAATTTACTGCCGGATTTGATTATTAGGCCGCTAAATGTGAGGACTTGCGTTACTGGCTGTCTGAATCCGTAATAAATTGCCAGGCAGGGGAAAACATAATATTTAATGCCAAAGATAAATTCATTATTACAGCCTATGAAAATAGTTTCATGATACCTGCAAACACTGTAGTGAATTCCATGAGTAAAAAGGGTACCTTTACATTTGTAAGTGCTATATTAGAAGCAGAGATGTTTATGCTGAGTACAGCAATATTGGGAACATATTATAGCCTCATGATACGTTCGAGCGCTATTTAGGATTATAAACTATAAAAAGCCAACCAAGGACATCTATGAGTACAGTATAAATCATATATTAGCCTCGGGAAACTTTCGAGCGCTACAGTGTATATTGGAATGTCACCATAAACCCCAGAATTGATGAAATCTGTGAGTACCCTGAACATAGCCTCATGACACATGCGAGCGCTATATTGTGAACAAAAGATAAAATTGCTAGAATCTAATTATGAATATGTACATCATAATGCAACATCAACATGACCGCATGACACCTATGCGAATGCTATAATGGGAACCAACTCAAAAATTGGTGGAGACATTGGGGTGGTGGTGGGATAAAATTTGCTGAACAAAAATTGAGATGTTGACTCTGGAATCGGCTGTGACAGAGTGGCTATAAAACTCTAACCCGCCAAAAGCCCAGCTTACCCACGCGGAACCCATGATTCTCATTGGCCAAAAGTTAACTGTACAAATTTGCATACTGCTGACCTTTTTACCTTTTGCATAATTAACCCTTATATGGGGATAGCATGACATGAACTAAAATTCAATTTCTACCGCCGGCCCAGGCAAGAGTTTGTTGACCTTGCACTTAGTGCTAAATTCGATGAGGGTGTAAATGTCAAATAAATGCCATGAGAGGGTAAGGAGGCCGCATGAGCTTTCGCTGTGTATAAAACCTTTTACCGTGTAACGGTAAAAGGAGTTATACTTCGACTCAAATAAACCACAAAGGAGACAAGTTATTGAGTGATGCCATAGCCTCGAAAATGGCAGTATGTTTTATTCCGGATACCAGTTAAAGGGCATACCGGTAGCAAAAGGAAACAATTCAACAAATAAACAATTTGGGCCACCCAGGCCCCCGGGCAACACCAGGCCCGACCATTAAAATGGGCAACACCAGGCCCGACCGGTCAAGGGGAACACCAATCCCCTATGGGCAACACCAGGCCCACCAACACAGGGCAACCAAATGCCCATTGCCAAAGAGGCAACCGTCATGCAACCACAAAGTTGCTTCCATCTACCGATGTTAACTTCGGTCAGGAAAATCTAGCCTCGGGAAATTCGCGAGCGCTATGACAACAGAGCAATTTGCATAAAATATAATTTACTGCCGGATTTGATTATTAGGCCGCTAAATGTGAGGACTTGCGTTACTGGCTGTCTAAATCCGTAATAAATTGCCACACGCGCCTGCGCGCCCACCAGGAGAAGACGGACAGGGACCCTCCATAAAAACAAAACAGGAGTGAGAGAGAGTGAGCCCCAGCATAAACAAAAACGCGCGGGAGAATGTCGGACCAGTCATAGTCGGACACCATTGTAAACAATAATCATGTAAGCCGGATAATCATATCGGTCTCGACCCAACTCATCCCGAAGGTCACAAGCGTCCCCCACGCCGGCCCCACCCTTGCCTTTCCAGTGGACATTAGTGCCGACAAATCGTTAGTGCCCAAATGAATAATTATTAATTAGCATGGCCGATGGAGGCCATGGGGCGCGAAATTCAGATCCTATCAACAGTTAAGTTGTCCCAATGGCCTGGACCCCATCAGAGCCCTGTTTCGGCCCTCTTAAACCAAACGACCCCAGGGGTAATACATTTATTGAAGCCGCATGGGCATCAAATGATTTAACATTTCTTTCCCTTTGGAAACAAGAACAATGAAATGCCCGAGGCCCGTAATAAACCCAAAGGAAAGTCCCATAGCGTTTTTAGGAGCACTATATATTGCTGTGCAGTGTTATGTACACAAATAATAAAATTGAGGCTTATTGCCGCGTTTATACATGTAATTAACTTCCACCAAGCTGATACTCAATTATGGGAAGGGCGAAAAACTCCTGACAAAACCTCATTTTAAGCTCTGACTTAATCATAAAATTTGAGGAGAAAAAACAGGAGGAAATTCCCTTCCGGCTCCAATTGGCAGCCGAGTATGCATACTCCAGAATTGATACCAGGCAAAAACGACAAACAACGTCTCATCTGACCGACCTTAAAGGTAACATACCCCATTGGTAATTGCTTGAATTATCATGAATGGGTCGATTTGGGGGGGGGGGGGGGGGGGGGGGGGTTGTATTCCATAGTAAATATCGTTTAACCCCAACTCCCTACACAACAAAGGAAGTTGGAGGATTTTGAAGGAATTGTATGGTGTTTAATAACAATGGTGAGGGAGTCAGGGTTAACTGACTTAACCAAAGTTTTACAATCATGGATGTCGAGAAAAACACGAAAAACAGCATTTGTTTTCAACCGGGGTCGAGCCGTTATTCTTATGTTATCTTTGTTTTTTCGCGATCGTCGTCCGGCGATCGCAAATTTTTCTTTATAAAATTCAATTTTTTGGAATAATTACAGGATATCTAGCGCAATCCTTTTGCTGAATGCCTAGAATCATTATTTACTTTCAATTGAGCAAGATATTTCTTAATAATTCGGTATTAATCATTTTCGATTTCTGCAAATGGTGTATACTACCTTTAACAGGAGGCACTGGGAAAATGCTCATACAAGAGTGAGCGCTCAAGTCTTGCGGACTTGACTATACCATACACAAACTTGCTGTCACTCAACAGTTGTCCAAATGACCTGGACCCAACGAGAGCCCTAGCTGTTTCGGCCCTATTTAACCAAACGACCCTATAGGGGTAATACATCATATGAACCGGCATATGGGCCTCAAATTATTTAACACGGAATTTAACGGTACCCTTTCCCTTTGGAAACGAGAACGAATGCCCGAGGCCCGTTATCAACCCAAATAAAAGTCCCACAATGCAAAAGGAGCACAATGTATTGTTATGCATTATCCGCATATTAAAGGCTGTGACACAGCTATTGATATCATAATGATATTACACGTACATGTTCCACAAGAAGACAATGCTTCGTAACTGTGCACTGCTCCAAGGAAAGGCAAATAACAAAAACCTGCAGGAAAACCGCATATGGATTGAGAAACAAATGGCTAAACGTATTTCCAGTCCTTAGTGGCGGCGACTCAGTATCATGAAACTCCCATGTGAACCAAATAAGTTGGTATAACTATAGGCAAACGGTAGCCGTGCAATAAAATTAAAAATCCTTAAACACAACCCTCTAAAGTACATTGTACACCAATAAAAACAATGTAATAACAGGAGATTCGTGCAACTCTGTAACCCGAATGAACTCGAAACAAAGATCAAACTTATATGTGTCGCATTGAAATATATTCACATAAGTGTTACTGTTATTACAGATATAGATGCACATGTACATCTACATGCATCAACGTAGGCTAGGATTAAACGACAAACCATGTCAAAAAGGATACATTGTAACAAACAAGATACATTTAGCCTACATGCAGGTCATACACGCCGCTATGAACGGCCCATGCATGCCATACACGCTGCGCGTGTAACTTGCTACATTTCAAGGTCAAATGGCGGGAGAAGCAATGACGTCGCGCTCCGTTCACATGCGCGCCCCTCTATGAGTCTGTCTTTACGTCGTCTGGCGTCTCGACTTCCCTCCCATAGAAAAACGTACATGTAAACAAACTAGCGATGACGCCACTATAGCTCAGGTAGTAATGGTGGGCTATACATTACTGCATGTTTTGCCACGATAGCTTACTCTACCTGTTAAGAACCAATTAACTATTATAACTAAAATCATACAAAGGATACTTATACATTTGTCGACATATTTCCATCAAATTCCAGTAGTAGTTAGAGATAAATTGTCCCCGCACTTGACGACGGTTATCCACCGATTTCAACTTGAAATCGAAATCCAAATCAATCCATCAAGCAATCAGACAAACTTCTGTCCAAACAGGTCGGACTTGAGGGCGAGAAATGTCCACACTGCGACCGATGTTTATGTCCTGTGTCCGGGTGAATGTTTGAGATCGTGGAACGTTGACTTTAGCCTGCCCTTTAGTCCCTGTTCTTGATGAACTTTTTGGAACCGCGTGGTCTGGCCATCCTGCAAACAAAAAGAAAACTCAACGCAGCAGTTGTCTGTTGCCAAGTACATAGGCTGTGTTGCTCAAGTTCTGTTACTGGAAAAATGCAGGCTATGGGTTTCACAGTTTTTCTTTGTAATTGTTAATGATAAGCATGAGGACTTCTTGGCCCGGATTTCAGGTTAATCCTGACATTTTGTTTTTATTTATTTTTTATTTCTTAATTAAGATTAAACATCGAAACACAGGGCAGAGATCTGCAACAAATACGTTTCAAACAGTAGATTCGTAGAATTAAACAATTAATGCTGTCGCCTGCGTACAAAATTGCCACAAAATTAGCAAATGTAAATATGTGACTAGGAAGTGAATAGCGAACTTCGGAACAATTGTCACATGATTGTAGACAAAAGCAAGCCCAAGTGCTATAATTATATAAGAGAAAAATTACAACTGTCAAATACAAGGCGCTCAAATATTTAGTAGACACAAAATGTTACAAGCCATGACCACCCTAAGAACCTGTGACCAGATAGCTCACCATGGAGCTAATAAGACCGACCGAAATCAATACGAGTAAGCAGAAGAAACCACAAGCAGCTAAATGGAGGTCTGCCTCAACCTTAGAAGCAGTTTATACAATTCTGCAATAATTATATACTGTATATGAATGGGGAATACTTTCCTACCTACCTACCCCTTTTTAAATGGCATGTAATCGCAAAGAGACCATTTATTTATTTTTGTTATTTATTTATTTATTTATCTATTTTTATTTTATTTATTTTATATTTTTTATTATTATTATTATTTTATTCACGTCTTTTAGGCCTATTTTTAGTCGAAAATCTCATGCCTGTGTGACCAAAATTGCTTTGCTCCTATTTACTAATCCAGCAAAGGAAAAGGTGGCCTTACTACTAGTACTAGGCCCTATATCACAAACCACAATGCAGGAATTGTGGTCAACGCTTGCTTATGTTAGCTGTGAACTGAATATGCTAATTAAGCCAAGCAATACATGCTATACAAGCACATATGTAGGCCTAGGCATATTGATACAGCCTAGGCATAGCCTGTCATTATTATTTCAACTAGGGCCCGATGAATGAGTCTACCCAGTCTATGGCCATGCACATTTGTTAGAACTCAAACGTAAAATCAAATAGCCTAGGTAGCCTAGAGCTAGGCCCATATACTCCTCAGTATTCCGCAAACCTTGTTTAAATTTAGGCTATCCCTTGGAACAATTTTTTAATTCAACTAACTTGTGTAATTCTAACTAACGTTAGACGAACAGGCATGTGCAGCTTAACATCATTTTTTGTCATGTTTTCCGGTTCAAAAGCACTAATCACAAGAGACTTATTTGCGCCAGTTAAGCCGTAGCAGCACAGCCTACATCAAGTCACGTCACTGTCCGACAGTAAACACGGACAATGACGGACGAACTGCAACAACAAAACATTGCCCAGACTGCGGGCTAGACTTATGATAATTGGAAAACCCTCACCTCGAATTCCACAAAATTTGACATGCTTGAACTTGAGTTGAAGCTATTCTGTATTCACGCCACGACGGATGAACTCACAAGTGAGAAAACGTCACTGAAGAGCCCACCACTCACTAGGGTTGTAAGTTTTTGAAAATGAACCATGCATGCTTGCTCCGAGTGGCTCGAACAAGGTGGGCACTGGGCGTGCGAACACACGCCGCCCGTCGACCGTCGACTGCAGCTATGAACGGCGGTGCGTAGACCGGGGCTGTCACGGTGACGCGGAGTACATCCGCGTTTATTACGGGATCCATTGGTGGTCACAGTTTTGTTTGACTTATCAGGCAGCGACGACCACTAACCAAGAGTAAGCCTATGTGACGGCTTCTTCAGCTGGAGCAGCATAATTGGAGCATCCCAGGAATCGAAAAGAAGAGGAATTCAAGTGACAAAACGTGTAGGCTCTTTACGTTTACGGTGTTTTTTTTTTTTTCTGCGGCTGTATCGCCCTACAACAAGCGGAGCCCAGCTTAGGCCTAACGGTAACCGGCAACTGGGGAGGTCCATACTCGATGCCTTCAAAAGGTCACGAAAGCCACTGATAATATCATCAAACCCGATAATATCGTTCCTGGGATGTCTATAAAATTTGCTGAACAAAAATTGAGATGTTGACTCTGGAATCGGCTGTGACAGAGTGGCTATAAAACTCTAACCCGCCAAAAGCCCAGCTTACCCACGCGGAACCCATGATTCTCATTGGCCAAAAGTTAACTGTACAAATTTGCATACTGCTGACCTTTTTACCTTTTGCATAATTAACCCTTATATGGGGATAGCATGACATGAACTAAAATTCAATTTCTACCGCCGGCCCAGGCAAGAGTTTGTTGACCTTGCACTTAGTGCTAAATTCGATGAGGGTGTAAATGTCAAATAAATGCCATGAGAGGGTAAGGAGGCCGCATGAGCTTTCGCTGTGTATAAAACCTTTTACCGTGTAACGGTAAAAGGAGTTAAACCTATAAACGAAAATCTAAGGAACAATGGTTCACTGCGGTATTGATAAAGGGTTATCCAAGAAGTATGTTTGCAAGAAATGCTGACTTTTGAAACCAATCTCCTCCCCCCCCCCCCCCCACCTTACATGCACACACAATTATGTACATGAATGCAATGTCAACATCTCGCTTGTCTTTGTGTGTTCACATACAATGTCATACATCATTATATGTATGTGTTAATGGCCCCAAACCAGGCTTCTTACCTTTTCATTGACGATGTCCCTAAAATGGACCATGTGCTTGTGCACAATGAATTTAACTGAGTCAACGGTTATCGTACTCAGGCATCTGGGGGAAAACAAATACAAGTATGTAATTTGTTAGCAAAACATAAACATTTACCCACCTTCTTTCTTTCTTGTAAGTAAAAAAATTAACCCTAATGTCCTAGGCATTCATATGAGGTAAAGTGCAGTGTACGCGGGACGCATACGACAAAGTTCATATTAGGAGTTGTTTATGGGTATAATAAATAATAATAAATAACATTTGTATAGCGCTTTCCACAGGCGTTTCAAAGCGCTTTAGCATTGTCTGAAAAGATGTGTTTTTAACTGAGTCTTGAATGAGCTGATTGAGGATAAGTCACGGATGTGAAGAGGGAGCTTGTTCCAGCAAGTTGGTGCAGCTACTGAGAATGCTCTATCACCATAGCGGGTATTCGTGCGTGGACCATTGGAAAGTTGAAGATGAATGTTGGATGTTGATCGAAGGCTCATGGATGAAGAAGGCAACTTTTGTGAGATGAGACTATTGATGTATGTGGGAGCGAGGCCATATATTGCTTTGTAAACAAGGATAAGAATTTTGAACTGTATCCGCTTGAGAACAGGTAGCCAGTGTAGAGAACGAAGAACCGGTGTAATATGTTCATAACGCTTTACTCTCATGACCATGCGTGCCGCGGTGTTTTGTACACGTTGAAGTTGGGCGATGTGATTAGCTGGCAAGGCATACAATAAACTATTGCAATAGTCAAGATGGGATGTGGTGAGAGCATGAACGAGGCGCTCTGTTGATTTGACGTCAAGGTAGTTGCGGAGTTTCCCGATCTTATAAATACCAAAAGATGCTGCACGGCAAACATTGTGTATGTGTTTATCCAACTGTAGGTGGCTGTCAAGAATGACCCCGAGGTCACGAGCTGACTCGGAGACCGTGACAGCACCACCACCAATGCTCATTACCGATAGGTTGTCTGATTTACGAAACTGTGAGGTGATGTGTATGAGCTCTGTCTTTGTAGAGTTGAACTTGAGCTTGTTGGTCACAGCCCAATATTGCAGATCACTGATACAGTTTTGCAAGGAATTGATAGCTTCGTGATGCTCCTTTGGGTTTAGAATGACATAGAGTTGTGTATCGTCAGCATACATAACGTGTTGAATATCGCGATGTGCACTGATGACCTATAGGACTGATCATGCTTGACATTGAGCATACCAATCGATCATACCATTAAAGTAGCTGGAGGTTTTTTTCTTCCAAATTCAAAGTATAATTGTTGAACACAATTGTTGAAATCTTTATTTTCAACTTGTTTGACATGTTTTAACGTAAGGTATTTTCATTAAATGTACATGTACAATGTACATACTGTGTACAATGTATACATGAAGTATAGTCCGGTGTTAACAAAAACAGGTACAAAGGTAATATACTGTTGATGGGTTAAAGGAAATTTACAAAATTATCTTTTTCTGTAATTTTGAGAAATGATCGAACAAATTACATGTATTGTTTTTTAAAGTAAGGTAATCCATACCTGTTGTAGAGAACATGTGACCTGTCACCACAATATGAGAGTAAAGTCGGAAAAATTGAAAATTGAGATATTGGTATTTTCAATTTCTTGAGAAAGAGTGAGTTTTCCAATGGTATATAACACTTTGGGGTTTTGCGATAAATACATTTTACAGCGCTCCAGAAAGTCAGGGGTTTCACAAAACATGTTTGTGAGAAAACTTACTTATAAACATCCTAAACAAAACACACAAAAGATTGCCAAACAGGACAAGTAAGGTTCGGTTTAGCATAGCAACGACTATGTTCTAATCATTATTTCTTCTTGAAACTTCCCACACATACAAACTATTGTATAATCAACATAAATATCAAAACTTTGAAAACGTGGGACAGTTAGGAAGACCTAATTTGCATATTTAATTACCGTGTTAATTAGACCACTGATGGACTTTAATCCAAACACTAACTACGCAAACACTACTCAAAATCACGTAATTTAAAAGGTTTTCGATCATATGATTGCACCCCAAAAATAGTAATATGTAGAGGAGGACTTAGGCTTTCCAAATTACGCAAAATATCAAAATTGACCACCCCTTCATATTTTGACTTTGGATGGCCATATCATCTCCAAATCACATCGTGCGACTTTACTCTCATTTTGTGGTGACAGGTCACATATTGTTTACCCTAGCCATCCAAAATCCTCAAAAATCCACTTTGCAAATTGCAGGATTTTGCAGGATTGAGGTCACTCGGAAGTTGATGCATCAGAGAATTTTGCAGGAACACTAAGGGCATTTAGGGTTTTGCCACTGGAGGATTATGCAGAGGTAATTAAATCGGGCCTAAATTACTGCTGGGTGATTTTGCAGTATTGAGGTTACTTGGGTATTTATCCAAATTGGCATTTTAAAGGGGTGAGATTATTTGTTACTTTGTACTTTCTGTCTTTCACACTGCTCATGCTATGCACATTCTCTAAAGAGCTTCAGTCAAGGTATAAGTTATGTATCAAGGATAGGAAACACCAAGGGTCACATGTGCCAACCCTTGTTGTAATATGGCACTAATTAGCAGCTGTTTGTTCCATGTTTGGCTGCTTTATACTAAGTAGCGGAATAGTAAACCCACTGAAGGATTTTGCATGATTCAGGCAGTGGTCATCACCACCAGTTACAAATATTGGAGGATTTTTCAGGATTCAGGTAATTACATGGAGTTTTAACAATTTGGAATTTCAGGACTTTGCAGGACTCAGGTTATGTATAAAAAATATAATATGCAGTTAGGTTAAGGATTAACTTAAGTTACGTTTGGTTGTTTATAGGGGCATCCACAGCTACCGGTATCCCTACAAAAAAAAAATACAAGTTTGTGTAAAACAGGGTGTGTGCGGAATTGTATTAACCAGTTCGCGCTGGTTTTTTGGTAACATCACCAACCGAGGCGCGAAATTATTTTTAACGAAACTAGATCCGAGGCGGGTTCAGGCCGATGGATACGCGAAGCACATCCATGCATTCCGACCTTGCTCGCTGTTGACAGACATTTAATTCCAGCCTTTAATTGCTTGTGACGTGTTTATGCGTCATTCATTTTTGATATCAGGGAAACTTTGCGTGTTTATGGTAGTACATACGTGTACATGTGTACATGTGTACATGTACGTTTAACAATGCACATGTGTAAAAGTACACTCACCTCTGTCTTTACCGTGACGAACTTTATCTGCAATTTGCCTGTCGCTGAAGCCTTTCAAATTTGGCATTTGGGTTTTGATGTACCTTGCCTGCATTGAAGAAATATTATTTAGATTAGTACTGGACACACATCTACAACCACACCCCCAACACACTCTTACAGTATGTGAACATATTGTTCAGAAGGCCTCCCACACTGAATGTTGTTGTGTACGTACACTGTTTTTGCAGAAGCTATGTGGGCGTGCTGTATTAATCCAATCTGTTCCAAAAAGATCACCTCATACATGTACAGTCTATTTTACTTGGTTTTGTTTGGACTGTGAAGTAATTTCCAATCTTTTCAATTGCATAGTTCTTTGCACTCCCTTATATTAAGCGTCAAAATATATCGACTCGGGTGTAACACTTACAGCATCTCTATAATTGCTCCCAGGGGCCATTCGCTGGTATTCATTGTACAGCTTGTTCATGCTGGCGACATCAGACAAGGCGTACACCTTTAGTTTAGAGCTGTTTCCTTTGGTTTTGCTTTGCTCAGTCGTACCGTAGAAGCTCTTGACCTGTAAGGCAATTTAAGATTTGTTGTTAGGTAAGTTGCAGTTTTGACGCCAGTCACACCTACATGTACCGCGATCGGCTGGCTATCACTTTGTGCTCTCATTTATTATGAGAGCACAAAAAAATGTAAATCAAAGCGCAGTGATGACATCGCCGAAATCCATGACACTATAGGTAGCTTAGCAGTAGCTTACAGTACGCTTTTGGCTCGCTTATGACGCTCTCACTGCAACTTTATTACATCCACTATATATGCACAAAACAAGCGCCGAGGTTTGGCACACAAGATAGCTCATGGTGACCCTCTTTCGTACTTGACTCGTCACCAAATCGTTTCAGGAGACCTTACTGGGCTTTTCCACACGCTTTCATATTTTTCAGGTCAAAGTGGGAGCGCCAGGCAGCGTGATCGCAAGTAGGTGTGACAGCTGTTTTACTGATATTCAGATCATGAAAAAAAACTAAAATATATGTATGCGCACATGAAACTGTAAGAGTTTGTTTTGCGACAAAAATACATGTCAGAAAGGCAAGGCATCTTTTTTGTATGCACACTATTTATACATGTTGTACATATTTACATGATGCAGTACAGTATGTACAGTACCGCTCACCTTTAATAATGCTTAATTGGAGCATCTATATACAAACTTTTTGAAACATTAAACAAACCTTTTCGACACATTTTAAAAGCATCATGAAATGACTAACAAGCAAGTTTATAAACACACATATAGCTGGTAGTTCGTGGTTGGTTTGTCATACAATTCCCATTAAGTTGTCAGGAATTCAACAAGGTTTATCTATTACAATTCCACCCAGCTAGCAGGTGCTTAATAGGGGTTCATCCTACTAGTGATACTAAATCCTTATAAACATGTACACCATAAATTGATTACATGTTAACATAAATTGATTACAATTAAAACTGTACCTGAATGTCCGACTGTACATGTAGATGGTCCACTGCACAGCTAATTGTACTGGTACTGGTACTGGGTTGTTCACCATCAAGTTGTGATGCTTCCTACATTGTACAATAGTGAATATGTAGATGTACCGTAGGATACAAATATGAATGCAAATAGTTGAATGACAAGTACATATGTCAATAATAAAAAGGAAAAACAAATGTATGTTGTTAACTTCACAAGATGTGAACTGTATGTACCTTTGTATGTACTGTACCATGTATGCCTGTGAACACGGCGTTTTAAACAGTTTGGCATCAGTTCACATGCACCCTGCTTATGCAGAGCCAGGAGTCCCCCCCCCACCCCCCCCCCCCCCCCACGCCCCCTAATTAAAATAAATAAGAGTGCCACATACAGTACATAAACCAAAATGACTCTGTATATATTAAGTATTTGTGTTGTAATTTGTACATGTACAATGTATGACCCAAATTGGCCAAAAGGAATATTCAAGACTTGTAGAATTCATTCTAAAAACACAATCTATCGGATTCCCTGACACTATATACCCAGCCTGACATTGACAATACAATTTGGATTTCTAGCAAGAGTATTGTCAAATATCAATGTCAGGCTGGACATGTTGCGGAATCAGATTGTTAATTGTTGTAAACTGCATGTGTAGACTCAGTAATTAGGAGGTAGCTGTTCACTTTTGTTAGCATGACTGTTTTCTGGATAGGAACCTCTGGTGAAATCAAATAGCTGTTTTTTTGTTTCACTAAAAATGTACTTGATTTTCAAATCTCTGATTTCTTTTACCACTGTTGCAATTGTATGATGTATGTAAAAATGAAGTACAGTAACGATGATAACTCCATGTACCTCTTGCATGTATACATTTACATGACTGATATTTTTTATGTTAGGAAATTATTGTGCACATTATGTACAGTACACATAACGACCGAGGGGCGAGACACAAAGGAGAACAAAGGAAACAAAAGCCCCTCGGTCGGCGGTATGAATGGAAAAATTCGGTCCTCGATCGACGGTGCAAGCGCAAAGCAATGAGGATTGGGTATAACATAGGAATAAAGGAAAACACAATATCGAGCCTCGATCGTTATGTGGTTCACGACTGTATGTGTACGATTAACTACCTGTATGCCAGATCAAGGTGTACACAAGTACTGGTACCGGTACATTAAAAGCCTGTGGGCCCCTTGCTCATCATGTACATTGTACACTGTAGGTGTTTTCTTTCCAAGTGAATATGAAGTGCATTGAGTGTAATCATGTTTTTGGGATGATACTAATAATATTAACATGTACCTCACAGTGGGCCGCTGCTTCTTCTGCTTCTTCTGCTTCCTCCTGAAAAAAGATTATCAAAACATTAAATAATGGATTATTGAAAGCTGCAGTGTGAATACAACAGACACTTGGTAATGTATACCAGACCATTATCTCTGCCAGTAGGTTTTTTTTGCATGCGTTTATTTGTTTGTCAGTTGGGGGATTCGTCTGTTCATTTGTTAGCAGGATCATGACAAAAGTAGTTGGTGGTTTTAATAAAACTTGATGGGTAAATAGCTTTTTGGTCAAGGGTGATACTATTATATTTTGAGGTAGATCTAGGTCACTTTGAAGGATTTGTAAACGAGTGTACATGTAGCAGCTAAACTCTGATTTCGTCATTTGCCAATTGACTGAACTCCGCCATGAAAAAGCGCAGTAAAACCTGTGCTTTTGAAAATCGGAGAATACTTCTGTTTCCAATTATGATATGTATCTGATCAACACAAAAAAAATTGCCCCAAAATAAAGAAAATACAAAATCCATATCTACATACGTACAAAATACATACATGACATGTACCTACTGGTACCCACCATTGATTTTTCAATGGATATGTGATCAGAAACAATGACAAGCAGATTTAATTTTTTGGCTATGACATTGTGATTATCAAATTAATGTGTATCTTACTGTCGGCTGCTGTTGCTGGCATGAGGGGCCCGGAGCATCGGTGTCATCACAGGGTAGCAGTAGTTCTGGGGGTGCTGACTCTTCAGACTGGTTGGTATTCAGACGGAGAAATACATGTTAAACATTGTGAGTGCAATTGTAATTTAGATTAAACTGAACAATATATCAAACAAAAAATGATGTTACAACTTAAAATTCTACAAATTGACAAATGTTTGTATAATTGTGTTATGCCCGATTCCTACACTCGCCCTAAAATATGGCTTAATTTAAGGGACAATGCAGAATGACAAGATTGCCTGATGGCCAGACTGATGGCATGACTTAATACTGAAATGATGTTAAAACTTGGGGAAGGGGTTTTAGTTAGAACACAGGGTAAGTTGAAACATAGAGATTTTCTTCCACACTTAGAATTAATTTCATGAAAATCTGTCGTCTGGAGGTGTCTACAGTATACCCTGCCTGCATCACCAATGTTTATAAACAAGAGTGAGCCAGTTTCTGAGTATTCTTGTACTGAGCTACAAAATAAGTTGAAAGATATGTGTTATTGCACACTGTAGTGTTTTTTTGGGTGGTAAGCTTACAAATGTCACATGGGCCACTGGTAATGATTAGATGTATGAGTGCCCTTTGAATAAAAGTTTCAGAAACTGCGTTTTGAACAGGGTTCACATCTATTTTCAAACTTGCATCATAAAATGAACTGCAACAACAATAATGTTATTCCTGTGTTTTAGTTAGTCCTTTTTAAAATCCCTTTAAAGTCCTGCCAGACGCAGCACATTGCATCAGGTACAAAAGTGTGGTGCACTTTGATGCATTTTGAATACCAGTGAATAAACGACCACAGTCTATAGGGCTATTGAGAGCTAGTCCCCAGTCATTTGTTTGTGCACATCATAATGGTAGATATGTCTATCAGTAAATTATGGTGTTAGTATTTGTTTTCTCTCTATTAGGGTCAGGGCTGTCAAAATAAGGTTGGTTGGCTAACCCTAAGCAATTTTTAGGGGGCATAATCATACTGTACACAAACTAAATTCTTACTGTTGTCATGATGGTGGAAATGTTTTTCCACGCCTGCAATTTATCCCCGATCACTTGCGTAGCTACGTAGTAGCTCCGTTGGGTGCTGCCCTTACAAAAAAATCCTATAGGAATCCTATAGGATTCTATAGAATCCTATAGGATCCTATAGGATCCCTATAGGATTCCTATAAGAAATTTTAAGGACTCTAACTTTCCTATAGGATTCTTATAGGACAATGTTGTGTCCTATAGGATTCCTAAAGGATTTCTATAGGATATTTCCAGGACTCGACTTTCCTATAGGATTCTTATAGGACATTTTTTTGTCCTATACGATTCCTACAGGATTTCTATAGGATATTTATAGGACTCGACTTTCCTGAATAGGATTCATAATAGGACAATTTTGTATCCTATAGAATCTCTATAGGATTTAGGAACCTAATTAGTTGTTCTATAGGAACCGCAACTATAGAGACCTGTAAGACTCTTTCACTCAGTGTAATATTCTTTTATATAGCAATCATACATATATATACAAAATACCCTGAACATGGAAATAAGTAAGTTTTGCACGACACATTAAGAAAGGAGACTAACCAATAAGTAACTTACGTGAAACACATTTGTACATGCATTTCATGTTTTATTCAAAATTACAGCAGCATATAATAATCACAGGATGTTTTTATACTTTGTCTATAGCATATACGAGTTTGTTGTATATAATTTGGTAAGCTGGTTTTCAAATATTTGCAGATGGGCTTTAATTAAAAGGAAATTTGTTCGGCTGTAATTTTCAGAATTGGTTGATTTTAGGCGTTAATGTTATAGCAAATATTATCACATTGATTTGTTTCACGTTTTAGGTTCCTATTAGCTAGAAAAATCAAGAAAAAACGTCATGTTCTTAAAATGTGACTTAAGATGTGACTTAAAGGTAGGATACACCATTGGCAGATATCGAAAATATTTACTACCGAATTATTAAGAAATATCTTACTCATCTGAAAGTAAATGTTGATTCTGGGCATCCAGCAAAATGATTGCGCTAGATATCCTGTAATTTTTCCGAAAAATATAATTTTATAATGAAAAAATCGCGATCGCCGGACGGCGAGCGCGAAAAAACAAAGATAACATTAAGAATAACTGCTCGATGACGGTTGAAAAAAACAGCTGTTTTTCGTGCTTTTCTCGGCATCCATGATTCTAAAACTTCGGACAGCTCAGTTAAACGACATTTACTATAAAATACAACCCCCCAAATCTACTCATTCATGATAATTCAAGCAATGACCAATGGTGTATACTACCTTTAAGATGAAACCGGCGAAGCAATTTATAGACATTGGGAAATTATAAGGAATCAGTCCAGCTATATAGCTCACCCCTTCACGACTTAGTAATGTGTAAACAACTGCAAAAGAAATGCGTAATATGATAAATTAGAAGCAGTATTTAAATGTTTTTCCGATGCTGGTCCGTGGATCAGCGTTAGAAATTGGTACGAAAATACCACTTTACTTGACTTTACTTGAAAATGTCAGCCGGCACACCACTGACTGTCATTCCCTAAGTCCAGTAAAGTGATTAAGGCATAGTGCCTAGTAACAGGGTGAGGACCCGGTCACGGTATACTGCGTGGTAACAGACCGATTGACCGGCGGTCATCCCCAAACCCGGTACGTTATCAAGCAGTAATTATGACCGGGTCCTCATTCTTTTAATCTCTTTAATAAATACCTTTTTAATTTAGGGAATAAACAGTGAATTTGCTCAATTGTTGGAAAGCCGGGGCAATTACTATACAAAATAATGCCCTCTACGTGATTGAGGTTTGACCAAGCAGAAGCTATTAACTCTTTTTTAGTATTTATTAATTTACGAACATTAATATTTGTATATTTATTAATCTAAATTTAATGCACTTGTTATAATCTTTGACAGTAAAAGAAAATACCAACTTAGATTAAACAATAAACATCCTCAACTGCAACAGATAAAGGAACTATTATAAAAACATTTTCAAAAATTAATCATGATGCTCCCTCACGTGTCAAATATTAACGCATTTCGCGCGCTATTATTAAACACTAATTACTCCTTCGCACGGTATTTGTAAGTTCAAAGTATTATAGCTTCCAAATGGTACCACATTCTACACAATTTCTTGATCAAGAGCTCTCGCTTGCTTTTGGTTCCCCTTTGAGGGTTTCTATGCCATTGAACAAGAGGCCGTAGGCATATTGGTGAGTGTAACTTTCTTGTCACTTTTTGGGAGAATTCTCACAAATAAAGATGTTTTGGGTTCCTTGAATCATAGAGCAAGGAACAGATATTGTTTTTATACATATTATGTCCACACGTACAGCTGCTGTGTGAACGACATAATCTGTGCAGCTAGCTAGCTAGCTAGCTAGCTTGCTAGCTAGCGATGCCATGTGTGTGACCTTTGACCCGCGTTATAATGCTGCGTTCCAATCACATCGTGTTTTTCGTGTTCACAGTGTCTAGTGCAGGTTGCATTCAAAACCTAGACGCACGCGCAAGACGCACGAGCACAGTCGAGTTATAGTCGTGCAATAAGGACATTATCGCGCAAGAACTCGTACGTGAACCAACACACATGCGCGAATATTTCATTCGTTTATGAAGTCGTGAACATGAAAAAAAAAATTCACCTCGAGTTCACCACTGGTAAACACGAGTTACAGAACGCCATTATACGACTCGTGAAATCGTGAACACGATAAACACGACGCGATTGGATTGTCTATGGCCGGGGGAGGCGTCATCCAGTGCAGTGACCGTTGAGGATTACAGCGGTAATAATGGTATGTACATATATACTGTACTAGTGCACGCCCGTACGCAGGATTGTTTTATGGGGGTGCGTACAGTTTTTAGTTGACATCTGACCGATTGTGACACTGGTCTAAGCTGCCTAGCAATAACGAACATGTGGTACCTACAATCACAAAATACCTCATGGCCACACACCTTCAATGAAACAAAACTCAGCACATCCCAGAATGACCCCTCTGAGGACAAGAAGGTGTAGTTTGAACTCTTTAAAGACTGCTTGTACTTCAGTGTATGATACATTGTATGATTCACAAACTCTCCCAAGACAACCTTCAATAGCAAGCTGCTCGACGGGCTTCAACTCCATGAACACTGGTACACCACAAACGACAACATCGTCTGACAGATGGTAATGACTGTGTGAGTGTTTCATGCTTGATGTCAGTCGTAAATACATTCCCCACACTGGTGGAGTAGCTCTAACCATCTTCTTATTGGCTTCAGAAGGTAAACTCTCCTTCAAAACGAACTGATTGTAAATCTGCTCTGGCACATACTGTGTTCCTTTCACAAACTTCAACAAGACTCCATTTTGGTCCTCAAAAGTAAATCCAGATATTGCCCAGAGGGGACCCCAACTTCTCACAGATTGTGATAGGTGCATCAGTTGATGGATATTGAAGGATAGATGTTCAACACCATAGAGATCTTCCATCTGCTCCACAAAATCAGAAAGCTGCCTCTCAGCCAAGTCGATTGATGTGGTTTTAACTTCATCCTTCAAAAGAGCATGTATGGCAGCAACTAATAAATCCCAATGCTTCTTGTATCTGCGACCTAACACTCCATCTAGAATTACTGTTGAATAAAACAGCAAAAATGCACGCCATTCGTTTGCTTTGAAGTATCTCCTCATCTTCAGGGAACGTGGACGTCTGCTTATTTCGTTGGGAGGACGGATTTCCAGCAACCGCTTATCAAGCCTTTCAATACATCTCCCAATATACCATGGTGACTGATGGTAGGAGGAGTCGAACCACAATGTAGTCATCTGTCTACATATCCCAAGAAGTACCGCATGCATGTAATCTGGAGCAAATCCATTGATGATGTTAAAGTGTGGAAGACTCATCAGTATTGTGGGCCCTTTGACACCAGACACTCGAACCCCTTCTTCCAAAGCTTGATAAGCATGCCTGTGGTGTTCGTCATCGGTCCGCAAGACATGTTCCTCGTATGGATATACTCGTGCATGTCCACGACCTTTTGCTACAGTTACACCTGGATGGTAGCACCAGTCACACCCAAAGCGCCCATTAAACTGTGTGCAATTTCTTATCATTGGTCGACAGACGGTGTCTGCAATACAAACAGCTGCTACCACCCTAGTACGTTTAACCCAGCCCGAATTTCCATCTGTCCATGTTACACCTTCTGCTGCAAGTTGTTCCATTTCCTGAACAAATGGTTTCAAGTAGGTTTCTGTGTGAGGTTTTAGCTTACCAAACCACAGTGTTGTTAACAATCTATTCTGCTTCCTCAAACGTGGGGGCAACTCGATCAGCAAACAGTGAACAGGCCAGATACAATAATTACTAGATTTGAACACAGCAGCTCCATCACAATTCCACTGAAGAGTAACATCGTTAACCCCCAAGTCTGCATCCTTACATAGTTGTTTATATTGTTGTCCCCACATGATGTCTCTGAGTGTGATATCATCTTCTGCTACTTCATTCCTGTCTTCAAGTTTTGCCCAAAGATCTTCAGTTTCAAACTTCCGCTTCAGTTGCTCGGCAATGGGAAAGACCAAAAAGAAATGCCCACTTTTCACATCTGGTGAAAATGGTTCGCCACAATCTGGACAAACTGTGACACCGACAGAATGATCTGCCTCCCCAATGTATGCCAAGCAGGACTTGCAATAGTAATGTATCTCTACGCTCTGTTTGTAATCTACGAAATGTTTAAAAAACCTGTACTTTGTTGCAGGCACAATATTACCATATAACAGGTTTAACAGATCCAACAAATCTTGTACAGCATCTTTTGAGAGATGGTGCCGTATGCAATATGCCAAAAGCAATATCAGACTCTGACCCTTGGTTACATCTGACCCTGGTAAAACTGCCTTGTCCTTGTCCTCGGGTTCATCATCATCATCATCATCATCGGAGATCTGGTAAAATAAAAAAGTACACTCAAATTAACAGATCATATTATAAAACCAGATATCTACACCGAAATTTACAGTTGTACAAGAAAAATACAAAGTTTAATTTGTTTAGAAGAAATTGTATGGCTTGGTAATGTCAGCAGTTTGTTGATATAAACATTCAATTTTTGTATAATGTTGCATTTATAAAGGACCATACTTTTAAAAATAATTTGTACTAAATTATAAATTATAAGTGTATTTGTCTGCTAATTATAGGTATTTTTCCAACAGTTATTGTACTTTACGCTTCATATCCGGCTGTTTTAAAATGTTTATCATTTGAATTCACTGATTCTAATAATTCTAATAATTCTAATAATCAATTTATTGCACTTTGAATGTTTAATTTTGTGTCAGCTTTCTATGGTATGTTGGGTCTGTTTTGTTTGTGAAAAAACGGGAGTATCAAGGTTTTTGTGGGTGGCACTGTGTGCTTTTTGAATAATGCCAAGGCATTAAAACCGTTGACCAAAAAAACGAATTTGCCTTTTCAATAATATTTAAAGGTAGGATACACCATTGATAATTGCTTGAACTATATCATGAAGGGGTGGATTTGGGGGGTTGTATTTTATAGTAAATATCGTTTAACTAACCTGTCCAAATTTTTACAATCATGAATGCCGAGAACAGCGTTTGTTTAAGACCGGCGTCGAGCAGTTATTCTTATGTTATTTGTGTTTGTTCGCGATCGCCGTAAGGCTGGATGCCTGGAATCATTATTTACATTCAGATGAGTAAGATATTTCTTAATAATTCGGGAGTAATTTTTTTGAGATATCTGCAAATGGTGTATCCTGCAAACGCTGATCGCCCCATAGGACGAATCAGAATGCTACAAATTTGAATTATACTATAACGTTTAAAATTCAAATCCAGAATTAAGCTTGATGTTCGGAGACGAAGTTGGAGAAAACCTTGAGGAATGTGTGTCATCGTAACTGCGTGAAAACCTATTCTACCATTTGTCTATACAGTAGGTACCTCAAACTATACTCACACTAATGTCGTCGTCCTCAGAAAAGGATGAATTATCATCTTCGTTGCCATCATCCCCGTTGTCGCCGCCATCATCCCCGTTGTCGCCGCCATCATCCCCGTCGTCGCCACCACTGTCATCACCACCGTCGCCACCACTGTCATCACCACCGTCGCCACCACTGTCATCACCACCGTCGCCACCAATGTCATCACCATCGTCACCATCTTCACCATCGTCGTCATCATCATCATCACTGTCAGTATCGAATTCCTGAAATAATGCAATTGATAAAATTCTTATGCCAGCAAGAATCAGTCATTTCGAAGAGAGTGTTCGAATATAATTTGTGCGCACTTGTTATTACGGGACATTTTCCAGATTATGCTTAATAATTGCGTATTTTTATTATTTAAAATAAGTCAATAGTTTACCTGGGGCATGGTATTCTCAAGAGCATCTTGCACAGTCGCTAAGGGAATAATCTTTTCAGCAACATTGTCATCACTGGAGTCTTCAAAGGACTAGAAGATTAAATTAAAAAGGGGGTTAGGTCCTATGGTTATAATACATGTATAATGCGTTGGTTAATCTTCCATCAAAAGATAATTAACCAAATTATAACTGAAAATGTTGGCTTATTTTTACGCTTATTATATAACACTTACCACGGCTTTGTTCTGCAGTGTTGAGACAGGTTGAAGGTTATCACAAAACCTTTTCAATGAATTCTTGCTTGTCCTTGGCACAGGAACATTTAAATCGACTAAATAGCGCTTGTAAAAACCTTGACGAACTCCTGACCGGTTATTCATTTTGTTGGTTGGTTGGGGGGACTGTAGTCATGAATTTGAAAGCGCCGTTTTTAGACTTCGCCAAGTTCGCAAGTCTATATTGTAGTCATTATAGTTTCCCTGACAATGGCAAGAAAGAAAAGTTAACTGAATAATTAATACGTTATATTTTTTAGAAGATAGGCCTAGGCCTATCTTGAAACAAGTTAGGCTATATAGGATCGTTACAATTTTGATTGTGGCAATTGTAGCCTAGGTGATATATAGATTTTACAGCCTGATCATATTTGATTCAATTTATAAGTTAGTCAACATAATTATGTTTCGTTATGCAGTTAATCATATCAAAATTTGATATAATAAATAGGTCTACTCTTTCAATCCCAGCGTGAATCAAATCAGATTTTGATCTTTTGTGACGCAACCTGCTACTTTCAAAGAAGAATTCGTTTATTTTTCTTCAGACAACGTGATCAAAGACGTTCATTTATTAGTTGATATTATGCATTCATCCAAATGATTGCGCTTAGATATCCTGTAATTGTTAGGAAAACAAATATTTGTATTAAAACAATTCACGATCTGCCGAACTACCCGACGCCGGTTAAAAACGAACCCGTTTGTCATGCTTTTTTCCTTTCTCGGCATCCATGGTTGTAACTTCGGACAGGTCTGTTAAACGATATCATACAACCCCCCAAAATCCACCCATTTCTGATAATTCAAGCAATTAAGATTTGCTCCAATGAAAGTGCGGACTTACCGGTACCTTTTCTTGTCTCTACTGAACAGCCGATGTACAGTGATGTAACAATGATGTAACAATGTAGCACGACGTATACGATAGTGCACGCATTCAAACAATAACTGCACGCAGAAGGAACAGTACGCGAGTGTAAAACGCGCATAGGTTTATCTAGTACATGTATGAGTATGAGAGTAACGTCCGCGCTTTACTTTGTGGCGCGTGCGCGAACTGCGTTAACAAAACCGTTAAAAACGTACATGCGAAACGAGCGCGTTTGCACTTGTTCACGTAGTCCTCACACGTCGCGTCATCACTTGCTGCTGCTGTTAGATTGCGACATGGAGACTTGCAAATTTGTACTGCTTGAGTTTTTTGCTGAATCACCACCAAGTGTGGATATCGCCGAAACGACTTGGTTAGAGGATGATGTCCGAGGAGAAAATTACCAGACCTGGATTGGGGCGGAAGTTATTTGCAACTGGCGTACATTATCGACGAGTTCTGGAATAACGGGTTCACGTATCCGCAGATGTGCAGCTCGAGTTCTGTGCTTTAGTGGTAAGCCAAGTTATGGAGTAGGCTATAGGCCTCGGCTTGAATTGATGTCATTATTGTTTTGCCGCCAGTCCAATCATTGAACAGACGTTAGCTAGATGTTTTAACTCTTGAACGACCGCTTTTCTATTTGATCAAAACAATTACATGTACCTACATTTTTCGCCGGAAATATTTCCTAAAAGTAACATTAAATTAATCTGATTTGTTTTTACACCTGATTAAAAAACTTTGGTTAACATAATCAAACTCCTTCCGCAGGTTATTGCCTCATTCTTATGAAAAAATGGTTTGCCCTGTAAACAAAACTCGGTTGTCTAGAGTCAGTGAAAAAGTAAGAAATGGATCGACGTTGAAAGTCTGAATATTGTTTAATAGACCTACCTATAACTTAGCAACCTGTTTACGGGGGGAGATTACTAGGCCTACTTGTAGGCCTAGTTAATTGTTTTCTCCCAAACGAACTTCTTGGTATAGGCCTTTTTCATTTTCAAAATCTTCTTATAGCTCTACAGGACATTGTTTTAAAGTTTTTAATCTTGCCTATACGCTGTTAGGGTGGGGAGTTTAGGCCGTGAAATGTTTTTGTATACTTCGAACCTAACTGTAGCCTTTTCTTTTGCTTAACAATAGCCAGCAAGATGGTATTGGCGGAGAAACGAAGGACGTATATACAAACAGGCAGACTCCACAAAGAAACCACACCCCTTGGAAAAGGGAGCCGAACGAAAATACCAAACAGAAGATATGTTGTTTCGGAAACGGATTCTGAGGACTCAGAGGTACGTTTCTAAAAAAAAGGTTTTTTTTCATAATTACGATTTTACTTTTAATGTTTCGTGATTCGTTTAATGCCAACGTTGTTAATACTGAATATTTATCCTATAGGATTCCCAATTATTTAATGTTGCTGTTACGCCTTGATTTAATGTTGTTTCATGTTTAATTAATTTGCAGGACATCTACATGCCGGTACACAAAAAGAAACGAGTCCATTCGATGGAACAAATTGGAAAGACTAATGACAAGGTATATAGATTATGGGGTGAACGAAGCTGATCCTTTCTTTAACAAAGTTTACATCATGGCCTATACCTTAATTCACTAAATAAACAAATTAAACACGATCTCAAATGTAATCCTTTCTCGGACGACCTCAGGTTTGGCAAACCTATAGACTTATGTTGTTTATAATTTAAGTGGTGTGGTGAATGAGTGGATAGGACCTCTTCCAAATAATTATTCGGTAAATGCATGGATTTTTGACATATTCCTTATACCTTTAAAAATACATTTTAGAACCACTACATGAAAATATAAAAGGGATAGGATTACATTACATTTTAGAGACTAAGGGGCGTGCGCGCTTCTTAAGATTAATGTATGCTATTATTATTTTCAGACAAGCTTCAGGACGCAAACCCAGCCCTCCACCGGCAATGCAACAACAGTTCAAAAACTGGAGACAGAAATAAGAGAACTGAGAACCAAGAATGTGACATTGGAAAGAAAAGTGGAAAGACTCACAGACGCGTTGTCCTGTTTAGAAAGTAAGTTATTTTGAGTGTACATATTCATTCCCTTGTATTACAACTCCAGTTTATACAATTTCACATTTTTATTTAATACCCTAAACATTTACAATTTGAAGGTGTGCGACAAACTTCAGAAAAAAATACTATACATTTTTTTATTTAAAAATGATTTTGCAACCTTAACAGTACACTAACAGTCCTCAATCTTCCGACAGGTGAAGGATTGAGGACCGTTAGGGTTAATAAACTCGTCTGACAAGAAAAAATCAAACACACCTAGCTGCTGGCAAGATCTAAACATAATGGGAAACCCCATTTCTTTAAAAAAATCTGAATTTGGCTTAATTAAAAAATGCAAACAAAATTCAGATTATACACTCATTCAGATTAACAGTTGTAGCACCTCTTGTGATGATAAAGCAACATTTGTTACAATATTTTTTGGCGACTCAGGATAGCAGAGGGGATCCCTCTTGTCCCTATATACACAGACCGAAATACTGTTACCTAAACAGCCCTAACAACTTAATTGTTGGTAACACAATGATCAACATAAAAGAGTGGGTTCCATCTGCCCTGTTATCTTGCTTTTATGTATATCATTTCACACTATATACACACAATAGGAATCCAAATACACAAACAGTTTCAATAAGATTGAAGAAGCCTAAGGCATGGGTTTGTATGAAGTAGGTTTAAATTCGTGTGATCCAGAGTATCTTGATAGAAATGTTAATTGGGTTAGTTTATTTCTAAAGATCTTCCAGCAATACTGAAGACGATGAAGGAGCTTGCCCCAAAGAGGAAGTTGATGGCATCCTCACCAATGTCATCGGAGCCTCCACCAAAAGATTCGGCTCGTCAATCAGAAGAGGTACCGTAATGGCAGAATGGTACAGCTACAATGTATTATGTAATACTTTGCCGCATGTCATACATAAACAGCATTTTAGTATTATTATCTGTCTTTAATTTGCTACTGGAAATATAGTTCTATGTGAGCTTTTCATGTTTGTATTTTTTGTCTATATTCTTAGGTTACTTTGTATGGCGAGCTGAAAGTACCGAAGGCTGTAAAAAGCATGTGGACGCATGGGAACCTGCAGAAGTATACTTCTGATGCGCTTTTGTATTTCTTCAGCAGAGAGCAGCTGGCATCTTTTTCTTTGTCAGGTACCTGCAGCAATGCCCACAAAGACAAAGACGTCAAGCCTGCCCTGCCAAAGGACATTATCCTTCCCTTGATTGGTGAGTTCTTATTAGGCCGACCCAAAGTACTAAAATATGGGTTTTGGAACAATTCCTGCCTCCAAAAAATCGCCACCTTAAATGCAAGACCAAGCCCAGTCTAATGTGTTTTGGGCGACGTATTCATGAGCACAATACTGCGGTCCCAAAAGTTAATGCGTAATCGGCCCGCTTTTCTCTGGCCAAGCTAATTTGCATGGAAAATTGACACAAGCACACACTAACCGTTAGAGGTGTACTGGAAAGGTGCTAATGGGGAGAAAGACACATTGAACTGGGCTTTACAGTCTGATAATTTCAAAGTGATTGCACTAGATGCGGAAACGTCAATCTATTATGTTTGGGGACAGGGGACGGCAAATACAATTACCAAAAATAAGCCAAATAGGCCTACATAATTTATCTAAAAAACACTATAACGCAGGCGTGGCGACCGTGTTGTACAAAGTAATAAGGACTAATGAACCTTGATCGGACTATCGAACCTTGATCGGACTATCGAACCTTGATCGGACTATCGAACCTTGATCGGACTATCGAACCTTGATCGGACTATCGAACCTTGATCGGACTATCGAACCTTGATCGGACTATCGAACCTTGATCGGACTATCGAACCTTGATCGGACTATCGAACCTTGATCGGACTATCGAACCTTGATCGGACTATCGAACCTTGATCGGACTATCGAACCTTGATCGGACTATCGAACCTTGATCGGACTATCGAACCTTGATCGGACTATAGAACCTTGATCGGACTATCGAACCTTGATCGGACTATCGAACCTTGATCGGACTATCGAACCTTGATCGGACTATCGAACCTTGATCGGACTATCGAACCTTGATCGGACTATCGAACCTTGATCGGACTATCGAACCTTGATCGGACTATCGAGCAGAGCCAAGACAATGTGCATTTAATCACGTGTTTAGTTTCGTTGGTATTTAATTATTATTTAGGACATCCCAAATATCTGACTCGCGACCAATAAAACAGAGGGATAGTCATTTATGTGTTTTATAACTTTCTATAACTTTCTATAATTGTGCATCATTTTTGTTTTACTATTGTTATCTTTTATAATAACTTTTTAACAGCTCACATGAAGTCAACATTCAAGGTTGAAGAATCGGCAGTCAAGCAGGCAATCAGGGCCAAGCTGAACACGGAATCCAAGATTAAGTCAAGACTCAACATGATGAATAATACAGAATAGGTTCCCTCGAAGCAACGTGATTTTTATGTCGAATTTATTATCCTATTTTATTAGTGCGTGTATATAATCCCCAGATTTCATGAGTCGACATATACCCTGTTCCGTTACAGTGCTCTCATGTAAATTGTAAAACAAATCTTTGACAATTATCTTGTTGAATGGTCTATACTCCAAATAGTTATGACTTTGTTGAGTAGATAGTTTGGAGTAAAAACAACAAAATAATAGACAGTTCTTATATAGCGCACGTATCTACTACCAAGACTGGCACTCAAGGCGCTCTCACATTATTACCCCGGTCATAAGGCTCATGAAAAATACCATCTCAGCTCGATTCTAGCCTGAACGCATTTAAAGCACATTTTGTATTTATAGTTGTCGCATAAAAAGTAAATTCTTAATTAAATTCTTGCCGAAATTAGTTGAAATATTAACCTGAAGCAACTGCTGATGTTCTATTTGTTTTTAATGCTAGTTATGAAAACAAATGTAATGTAAATTTGGATTAAAAGGTAAATATTTGAAGTAGGTCTGCCATTCACCCGGCCATTCTCCACCTTGACAATTAATCGGATTGGACCGGCGTAATTTATGTTCTGTCGTATTATCTGAAAATAATAACATGCAAAAAACTTGCAATTCTCACAAGTTCTAAATGTTTTGAGTTTCGTTTGGTTTTTTTGGGTCGATGTTACGTATTTTACTAGGCCTAGGCCAACGAGTAGTTTTTAATCAATTTATTCCAAGTTTAGGTTCTTGAACTTGTTAATCACTTAGATCTTTGGACGATCCGAGGCTTTATGATTTTTTTGTGGGATTCTTGTGGGGGTTCTTACAGATTTGCTATGGAAATCCTGTAGAATGTATAAGAATCCTACAGATTTTCTATAGGAATCATGTCGATTTCTTATAGGAATCCTACAGATTTTCTATAAGAATTATGTAGATTTCCTGTAGGAATCCTCTATAGATTTCCTATAGAAATCCTATAGGAATCCTATAAGAATTCAGTAGATTTCCTATAGGAATTCTCTATAGATTTCTTATAGGAATCCTGTGGATTTCCTATAGGAATCCTATAGGATTCCTATAAGAATCCTATAGCATTCCTATAAATAAATCCTTTAGGAAGTGACGAAAAACCTATAGGAATCCTATAGGAATCCTATAGGAATCCTATAGGATAAATCCTATAGGATTTTATAGGATTTGTCTTATAGGATTCCTATAGGATTTTTTTGTAAGGGTGGGGTCGTGGTCCATTAGTTGCGCCACACTGTCTGCTGACCTTTCATCGAGATTTCTGACAGCCTATATTTGATATTAAATTGTTAAAACAATAGCCATACATATACCAAAATATGTGTACCTCGGAACCCTATTTGACAGCAATATGGATGTGCCATCAGTTTCATACATGTCTTATTCCAGTCAATTTACATTAAAATAGGGCCTGACCTAGAAGTAATTGCAATGGAATTTGTTGAATCGCTGTCACGCAGTGGAACTCTTTGACATGTACCAAAATTCTAATATCCCCCACGAGTGAGAAAAATGAGTTGTATTCTCTTTTTCACTATTTTTTATCATACAACAATTTATCATGAGGATGAAGCCAGGTTTTTTAAAATGACCCAAATTTTTGACGTACTGTCGTCTGCTGCACTCGCATTTGGTCTTGATTCCTTAAAATTAGCTTACAGAGGCATGTCTATCGAAGCAAGTCACCAGACAAAATGTTTGAGAACAAAAAGTCCTGAATGTTAATCTTCCAAAGAGTGCTCTGAAATACAACCTGCCACTCACTAGAAAGCATTCGATTTTTTTAATTTTATAAGGGGCTCATCATCAGCACAACAGTTGTTGGAGGATATCTATATGTACAGTAGTCATGCAATGAAATAACTAAAGGACGGGAATAAGAGCAAGAAACACGGAAACAAGTTGTACCTTGGTTGCGACTGTTTTTCTAATGATGGTGGGGTTGACAGAGCCGGACATTCCCATAGAACGCCAAGTGGCTTGCATCTGTTGTGCCACTTTGGTTACCGCCCGACCACTGCTCATTAAAAACAACGGGCTTTCATCTGCCAATATGTCAACCCCTAAATTAAAAGAAAGTTATGCCTAATTTAAATACGGTACAGGTAAATAGTTTCATCGGCGTACTTGAATGAGTACTAATAAATAAGACTATGTCTTCGTTACAGAAAAATATCTGTTCACAAGAGGGAATATACACGTAAAGCTATTTTTGCAAAGAAGTTTTTGTTTTTACTGTCATACATGTAACCAGGGGCGGATCCAGGAATTTCGGTTAGAGGGGGCGCCAAAAATTGTCAACATAATATATTGGGAGAAGATATGGGAGCGCAGGAGGCGCGAAGCCCCAACGCCGAGATCTTCTCAATCTTCTCTTTTTTTTAGGGGGGGCGCGCGCCGGGTGCGCCCCCCCCCCCCTGGATCCGCGCATGGTAACCCCTTTATCCACATATGTTGATTATGTAAAGGATCAATTAAATGGATTGTGGGTTAATTACAACCTGTGATATATATTTAATACAACTCGAACACAATTAATGGTAAAGTACATCATACGTACTGTATAGTAGCCCCATCTGAATTTGGAAGTATCAGGTAATTCAAAAATCGTCCACTATTTCAGGATTGAGAAAGGAGTGGAGTAACAAATTTATCTTCAAGAAAACTTGACGCACAGTAAAGATGAAACACGGACTGCGCTGAGCGCGAAACCAGAATGTGCCACACACGCGTATCAATAACAGTTTGCAGAGTGTAACGATCCACATGTGATGCAAACGCATACAATGTAGCTTGTGAATGTCCAATGTATTGTGCAGCATTGTGTTTTGTATAATTTTATTGCACAATTCGTGGAGCTGAAATGGAGTCAATATAGGCCGTGTAATACCGTAGTGTCAGTCACACTGGATGATTCAAGCTTGCTTGATTTAAAAAAAATGTGGTTTTATAATATGGAACGATATACTGTACATTTGTACACATCATAAGCAAATTTAGGCATAACTCACCCTTGTTTCCAGATGCTGGCCGACCAAACCTCACATAATGTTCTAGAAACATTTTTAGATCATTACTTATGAAGACGGTGGCTGGTCCTTGCCGGGCTGTCTTGTGTCTTGTAACCTGCACAATGTACAACAAATTAAAAACAATAAAGTGAAAGCCTGTTATAAGAAATACCTACAGATTTAAATTTAGTCAACAGTCCACCAGTCTTTTCTGCACTTTGTGAAAAATCGGTACAAACAAAATGCTTTGTGCCAACTACGTGTGTGTGGAAAAGTCAAAATATTGTTTTCCATTTGAGAATTACGGTTTTGGTTGTTTCTACATGATTTTTTCCTTTTTCTTTCTTTTTTTCAAACGTTATTAGCACCATCAATGTGTGACATTTTGCCAGCTTCGTAAGGTGACTAAACATTATGTCGCAGTAAAAGAAAATCCGAGTGGGATCGCACGATAGAATAGAATTACGAGAAGGCAAGCTTCCGCGCGGCCACGGAATAAAAAGTGAAGTGGAATTACATACAATATGAACAAACTTTAATGCTTACTAACCTCAAACATTGTGACCTCTTCAAAAGTCCCAGGTGCTATTAAGTTTTTGCGGGCCCTATATTCGCCCAACGTTGCGTTTTCAACAACCCCTGCCCTTGGTGCTTGTGTCAACACAATTTCCATTATGAGTAGATTTCTCATTCGGGCAGAGGTATCTGTAGTCAGGGCTGTTCCTAAAGGTTATAATGCATTAACATGATACATGTATGAGCTTTTCATGTGAAATATATTGGCGTACTCCAATCTTTTAACGACACTTTTTATGAATGTTAATGACATTTCATAAATTCAACCTAGGATCTTTTATATATTTTTGTCGCACACTTTTTATTGAATTTTAGAATGAATTGTAAGTTAGGGGCCATTCAATGTTTGGAAATTTTGTTGACCCACCCACTCACCCCCAATTTTGATTAATAAAAAAATGATTTGTCATGCAGTAAAAAAATCCAAATACATTTGCATGTACATATACATGTCCAGTTTAGTGACGGCGTAATGAAGCTGTTGGTCTGCCCCTTTTGCACAGGTGCCCAACATTAATGAATATCCCCATTTGTCTTCAAAGGTAGGATACACCATTGGTAATTGCTTGAATTATAACAAACTAGTCAAAAGTACCCGTGGGTGTAATATATGACCGGAAGAAGGGAAGTTGGGGATTGGGTGACGTACCCGTACCCGTAAGTTTGTGCGAGATCGGACCAAGGACTTGGGAGGAGTAGCGAAAAACGAACATTTGACCTTTGACCCCAGTGACCTTGACATATGACCGGAAGAAGGGAAGTTGGGGATGGGGTGACGTACCCGTACCCGTAAGTTTGGGCGAGATCGGACCAAGGACTTGGGAGGAGTAGCGAAAAACGAACATTTGACCTTTGACCTTTGACCCCAGTGACCTTGACATATGACCGGAAGAAGGGAAGTTGGGGATGGGGTGACGTACCCGTACCCGTAAGTTTGGGCGAGATCGGACCAAGGACTTGGGAGGAGTAGCGAAAAACGAACATTTGACCTTTGACCTTTGACCCCAGTGACCTTGACATATGACCGGAAGAAGGGAAGTTGGGGATGGGGTGACGTACCCGTACCCGTAAGTTTGGGCGAGATCGGACCAAGGACTTGGGAGGATTAGCGCTTACGAACATTTGACCTTTGACCTTTGACCTTTGACCCCAGTGACCTTGACATATGACCGGAAGAAGGGAAGTTGGGGATGGGGTGACGTACCCGTACCCGTAAGTTTGGGCGAGATCGGACCAAGGACTTGGGAGGAGTAGCGAAAAACGAACATTTGACCTTTGACCCCAGTGACCTTGACCTTTCCAAAAATGAACCCCTCAAGGGCAATTCTGGGGTGAACTTACATCCACCCACCAAGTTTGGGCGAGATCGGACCAAGGACTTGGGAGGAGTAGCGAAACAAACAGACAAACAGACAGACAAACGTTGCTCGAATTATAGTATGATGATGATGTGTAGATTTCGGGGATGGTATTTTTAGAGTAAATATAGTTTAACTGACCTGTCCAAAGTGTTACAATCCTGGATGCCAGGGAAAGGAATAACAAACTATATTCGTTTTTAATTTGGCGTCGGGCAGTTGTTCTTTTGTTGTTATTGTTTTTTGCGATCGCCATCCGGCAATCCCAAATTTGTTTTCAAATAATGTTTCGGAACAATTATAGGATATCTAGCGCAGTCATTTTGCTGGATGCCTACAATCAATATTTCCTTTCAAATAAGTAAGATATTTTCGAATAATTCGGTAGTAAAATTGTTCGATATCTGCAAATCGTTTTTACTTACCTTTAAAAGTAGGATATACTATTTGCAGATATCGAACAAATTTACTACCAAATTATTAAGAAATATCTTGCTAATCTGAAAGTAAATATTGATTCTAGGCATCCAGCAAAATGATTGAGCTAGATATCCTGTAATTATTCTGAAAAATATAATTTTATAAAGAAAAATTCGCGATCAACGGGCGGCGATCGCGACAAAACACAAATAACATAAGAATAACTGCTCGACGCCGGTTGAAAACAAACGCTGTTTTTGTGCTAGGTCAAGGCTACAGTTTACTTGTTATGTATTAGTATTTTGTAATATTGGGCCATGTTGGGGTTTAAATGTTACATATTTTAAGCCCTTTTTACACTGGACAAATCTTGGAGTTGACGCAGGGTTGAAAACATGATGTGTTTTCCACTGGAAAATGTCCAACCCTGCGTCAACCGGAGATTGATTACAACACCTGCCAAAGTTTTGTCACTCTAAAACAACTTTATTGGAGATTTCAGTATCTTTCAAAAACAGTTGTGTTCGTTCACGAGAGTAATGTGTGCAGTTTTAAACTTACTTCCGTTCACCAGGGCCTTTAATTCCTGGTTTGACCGTCCACGAAATGTTGATATTTGTTGGCTGTCGACCAGTAGGCCTGCAAAGACAAAACTTTGTAGGATTAAAATGTGTTCTGTAATAAGGAAACAGATGACAAAAATGTTTTACATTGACCAAGCACAAGCGCTGCAAACCTGTTGCTGACAGATATGTTCGTTACGTGCTTATCCGTCATTCGTTTAGAATCTCAGAATTATGTTTTTGTGTGTATATGTCATCCGACGCGAACTGGTTCTAAAAGCTGAGATTTCCCATGCCTGGAATGACAACATTTACAATAAAATATAAATTCTAAACCCAATAACTTCTTTAACCAGTTCTCGCCAGAGGGCACGTAAAGTTTTTCCTTGATTTAAAACGGATGATGCATTTCACGTTTGATTATTTGAAACGGCAACTGTGTCTTTTTGTTAAAATGTGAGAAAAACATTCTTACCTTGAATTTTTCGTTTGTTTTGGTTTGCCCTGGCTAGGATGCCAGGACGAACACTTCTCATGAAGTGGTCAAGCAGCATTGTGGCTTTCTTTATCTCGTATGGCCGTATTTTAAAGGCCAATGCTGCCTCGTCCTGCAGTTCTAAGAACTGTACAAACCGCTTCAGTGCCAGCAGGTACTTATATATGGTTTGATCTTGTTTCTGCTCATTCCTCAGCAGCGTTACTAATCTACAAGTAGGAAATGACAACAGTAATGCGAGTGAGCCCTCAGTTTTCGTTAGGTGAGGGTTTGAGTATGGTTTTGAAAGTTTATTTGAATAAATTAGACTGATGTTTAATATTTTGGGTCCAAACAATTTTCATGGTTTGATTAAATAGTCATTAATTCTGTGTCTAAAATGCAAGTATAGTATTAACTTCAAGGCAGCTCAATGTCGCATGATTCAGGTTCAAATTGAAACTTGAAAATGTCATTGTCGGCCAAATTGCTCTGACATAAAAAGTAAAGCAAAAAATTGATTGTTTCAAGATATTATCGTCAAAAGAAATCAAAATAAGTATACATGACAAACAGGGAGTTATGGTCTTACTTGTTATCCCACAATTCAAGCACCTCGTCATAAATGTTGGGACCCCACAAGGTTAACGCTATGTACATGTACAGTTTTAGAGAAACGAACTTGTTTGCTTTATATTAGTTTGTAACCTCATTACAATTTGGATTTCTGTTCTGTGAACATCATGCACCATTTGAACTTACTTTTGCGGTACCTTTGGCGAAACAAGCTTGTTGATTGCCAGGCCAATTGTTTCTGCTATCGAAAGACTAGATGACCGTTGTTGGTATTTATAAGATAAATCTGATGTGATTTTATTTGGGGGTGCGAGGAGAGAATTGTAATCGCAAATTCTCTTGTGTTAGCAATAGCAATGCTTTCGTGTCTTTACTGTTATGACACTCGTCAGTTGCATTTTTTTTTTTTTTTTCTTGTTAAAATTGTAAGGAGCGCTTTTTTTTGCTCTCTTTAAATTTTTTAAGGAGCACGGAGGAGCGCGAGCGCGATCGCGCTCCTTTAAAATGAAGGCCTGACATGTGAACTTACTTTTGCGGTACCTTTGGCGAAACAAGCTTGTTGATTGCCAGGCCAATTTTTTCTGCTATCAATAGCAGTTGGCGAACGGTGTTGGCCGCCGTTTTTTTGGCGGATCTAGTCGATCCTTTTTCAACCTCGACGAAATCATGGAATTGTCGTAAGATATCTGCTTGAAAGGAAAAAACATAGGAAGAATGCTTCTGATTGGTCGACTAGATCAAGGGGGCGGCATTGTTTTGTGAAAGAATTGGAGCAAATTCACTGTTTATTTCCTAACTAAAAAGGTATTTATTAAAGGAGTAACAGGGTGAGGATCGACCTGGTCCTTACTGCGTAATAACGGACTGGGTTGGGGATGACCAATGATAATGGACCGAATCCCCCAACACGGTACGTTATCACGCAGTCAATAAAAATAAAATAAAAAGTACTGGATTCTCTGCAAAATTCATCAATTGCACCAGCACTGCTTCAGGCCTCCTGCACCAAGTCTATCAAAATGATCTATCACTATTCTTACCTTGAGCCTTCTGGACCAAGTCTGCTAATATCAAAACAATTGTGATAATTGATGTTAGCGGATTTGGGGTTTTTGGGTTAATTAATAAATCACCTTTTGGACCCTTGCCCAGATTTGGTATCTCTGGTTCTGCTGTCTTAGACGTAGTGCCGTATCTACCACTACCAGTGTTTCTGGATTTCGTCAAGTAGTGACGATACTCGCTAGATCTAAGCTGTGTGATTTAATCAAAAGTCATGTTCTGGAGATAATCGAATTACAGACAGAAACACAAGCCCTGTGTCATACAGACAGAGATTTTCACATTATGTACGTCCGTCCGATCCATGTCAAAATTAATATGGCTGCAACCAGTGTATACTTCTTACAATTTAAATACATTCTTTATTAGTTCTTCCTACTACATGCAACACCAGCATTGCATGGTGGCATACACAAAATTGCAGTGTGTTTCTCCATACATAGAGTTCATCACAGTCCATCACCTAAATTTCTGAATCCTGAATCCATCAAACTCCTGCAGTAACGCTAGGCTTAAAATCCTCAATCCATCACACTCCTCCAGTTTGTTCAATATATGGAGGTATCCTGAATCCGCTTAAATCCTCCAAAACAGGAAATGGATTTTGATGGACTCAGGGTGGTTAGGGATGCCTACTTTACAGCCCTTTCGTCGAGGACGGCATAACTCAATTTCACTTTTTGTAAATTTGCTTTCTTGGTTACCTAGTGGGCTATTGAAAAAATTCACTAACCTACTGAACCCTAACCCTGCCAGATCCAGCACAGTGCATCTGTGGTGACTGCTTGACCTTGCTGGACTCTGCACACAAGTCAATGTGACAAAGTATGCAATCTGTTGCGTCTGGCATTTTTTCTAGCCATAATACCCTGGAGGGTTAGGGATAATGTACTTGTTAAAACTTAGATCAAATAATACCTTGTGTCTAGTAACATCTTCAGTTAACTAGCTTAGCGCAAGGCCTGTTAACCAGTTCGCGCCGGAGGACGTATATACACGCAAAGTTTTCCCCAGATTCAAAACGAATGGCGCATAAACACGTCACGAGCAAGGCCGGAAATGTCTGTCAGCAGCGAGCAAGGCCGGAAATAATGTCTGTCAGCAGCGAGCAAGGCCGGTAATGCGTGGGTGTGCTTCCTGGTACCATCGACCTGAACCCGCCTCGGCTCGGTGATGTTAAAATAATCCCGGCGCGCGAACTGGTTAACCCTAACGTTCCTCAATCCTCCAAAATCCTCATTGCAGTTTTAAAGGATTTTTGAGAATTGAAGATGAATGGTATTTTTTTGAAATAAGGATTTTGGAGGATTGAGGCACAATGTTGTTTCAAGTGTGGAGGATTTGTGAGGATTGAGGCTGAATGGGGTTTTCCAAAAATGAGGATTTTGGAGGATTAAGGCTGAATGGGGTTTTAAAAAAATCATAATGAGGATTTTGGAGGATTGACTTTTTTCAATCCTCCAGAATCCTCATTGCAGTTTTGGAGGATTTTTGGAGAATTGAGGCACATGATGTTGTTTTAAGTGTGGAGGATTTTTAAAGATTGAGGCTAAATGGGGTTTTCAAAAAATGAGGTTTTTCAGAAAATGAGGATTTTGGAGGATTGAGGATGGTTGCTAGCAAAAAGGGCCTAGGGGGTTAGGGTTAATACCGTTGACTATTATACAAATATACCGTTGACTATTATACAAACTACTAGGCGGTCACCCGGGGTTTGTCGGTTCTCGGGTTTGTAGCTACTTCCCTGGATGGATGGGGATTGTGGATACATGTTGACTCTATCATGGAGGTGCCAAATACAACTCTCGTCTGATTGCTTCATCTGACAGACTAATAATTGATTTACAAAATATTTTGCTGACCTTGCATAAACTTAATTGGCTGCAATGATACAGATACACAGGCCTACATTTCTTATAATATTTCCCACCTTTTGAGCATTATTTTGTAACAGTTATAAGAATGTATTGAATTATTGATACACCATTTTCCCTTGATTAAAGTTATTTAAATTCAACTTAGATATAAAAACCAATGCATTACCTTATATGAGCGAAATCAGCACTGCTTGTAGACTTCTTCCCGTGACAATGTTGGGGGTAATGAACTGTGTTTGGGGGTACAAATCTTTTTCTCACGGTCTCAACAGATGGATATAAGGACCCTGGACACACATATCAAAGATTTAAACATTCTGGCTATTTTATGTATTTTTTTAAGGACATCCATTGCAAGCATGTAAACATTGAAATCAGTATTGCGCAATACAGACATGAAACAGCCATATGATACAAATAACAACGACCAACAGCTCTAACTACCCCCCAGGGGATATCTGGGTGGCGATTGATAACAGCTGTGTTTGTTCTCTACCAATTAGGCCGCTCAAAGAGATGTCAGAGACTTTTTTTGACAGCGGCTAAACACAAAGGGATCAGATTTCGATTTGTCTGCACAACTCTATGGCTTTTGGCCCAAACCATTATTTTGAAGGGATGTTTCACCCCCTGAATGACCTCCTGGGTTAGAATTTTTTTCCCAGTCCATTAGCCCGATAGGACAAACTTTGAAAATTCGACCCTTAGACGACCTTTGACCCCGGAAGACCCGAAAAACGCTAACCCGTTTTATTTTTGCCACGCTCACCTCGCATCGAGCATTGCGATCACCGAGTTTAAGCACGATCCGACCAACTTCAAAAAGGTGACCCCTAGATGACCTTTGACCTCGTACGCTCTAGCGAATGCAAACTGGTTCTTGCGGGGACCGAGCCGGACCCACCCACCGAGTTTGAACGCCGCACGACCCCGGGAAGGGGACGAAAAAGCGCGCACAGACAGACACACAGACAGACAGACAGAGAGTAGCGTATTATTATATAGGATAGGATTATTTCGCGGTATAGTAAAACTAGCCTCCCTCGGTGATCCATGGAGCATTCTATTTTCCCTCGGCTTCGCCTCGGGAAAATAGAATGCTCCATAGATCACCTCGGGAGGCTAGTTTGACTATACCACTCAAAGCAGTCAATATTTGTTTTATAACACCTCACTCACAGATTCTGCACAATTTAAGCTTCCTGAAAGTATAGTAATGACAACAAATCTTCGAATTATACGTCTCTCGATCATACGTGTACTTTGCTGCCTTGATGAACGGGTGCGAAGGTGATAGAGCAATGTTTACGCAATGCATCGAAACACACGTCTGGGTTTCAGTCACGCTTTCGTTGCTATGCGCATAGTGCGTGTGTTGCTATGCGCATAGTACTTTTTCAGAACGAGGCTGCGTAGTATAGTCTTTTTGGAGCGCAAGTAAAAAATAGTAAAAATAGCAAGTGACACGTGACGTGCTCTCGGCCAATCAAGACACAGAATCTGTGAGTGAGGTGTTATAATTCCCAACGTACCCAACTCGACGTAGCACAGGGAACCGATGATCGACAGCAGGCCCGCTACGGTCCACACTAGCAGCGCCGCACCAACGGAGCCACTACTCGCGAGCACAAACGACGGCGTGATGAAAATCCCACTCCCCATCATAACTCCCACCACGATGGCCACGCCCACCAACGGCCCAATCTTCTTCTGGAGTTTGATGTCAGGCGAGGGCGCTATTTGCACGCGAGACTCGGATTCCTTCATGGCGAGCACGTCCCCGTCGTCTATAGCCGATTGGATATCTGGCTCTTCCATCCTTCGTTAGGCCCTACCCGTGAATATGGCTTCCTAGAGAGGTACAATTTAGGACAATCAGTTCAATTATATAGTATTAGTAGGCCCTATCAAGAATGAAATTAGGCGCATTAGCATAATATTTAACAGTGCTGGGATTTAAAGGTAGGATACACCATTTGCAGATATCGAAAATATTTACTACCGAATTGTTAAGAAATATCTTACTTAATTGAAAGTAAATAATGATTTTAGGCATCCAGCAAAATGATTGCGCTAGATATCCTGTTAATTATTCCGAAAAATATAATTTTATGAAGAAATATTTGCGATCGCCGGACGGCGATCACGAAAGTGCGAAACAACAAAAATAACATAAGAATAACTACTCGACGCCGGTTGAAAACAAATGCTGTTTTTCGTGCTTTCCTCGGCATCCATGATTGTAAAACTTCGGAAAGGTCAGTTAAATGATATTTACTATGAAATAAAAAACCCAAAATCTACCAATTTGTGAAAAATCAAGCAATTACCAATGGTGTATCCTACCTTTAAAGGGATCGTATACGTTTGGTAATTGGAACCCATTGTTTGTTTCAATCCTATATACATGTAGTTACATGTATATACCATAAAACTAACCTGTAAAAAATTTCATTTCAAAAGGTGGTAGCGATTGCCGAAAGTCTGGAGCGGTTATGTCCACGCAGGAAGAATAATCTGCATTGGAATACACAATCTGAGAAACGTCACTGCAGTAACGCTTCTCAGATTCAAATTGTTGGGGATAAAAAGTAATATCTTTTCCCATAACCGCAGTATTTCGAAGTGAAAGGTTTCTAAAAATGCATTATACGTACTATCCAAAGCTGCTGTACTTCTTACCAAGTAAGTTTTTATTGCCATTAATTTTTGGAGTAATTACCAAACGTATACGATCCCTTTAAAACTGAATTTTTTAATATTCGCTTTTAATTCCACTATTCGGTTTCGATTTAGAAAACCGATTATTCTAAACCAACCCCAAAAATGTTTAGTCTTACTATTTTTGTGTGACAGGCTGAAGAAAATTATTATAACATCTTCCAATTTGCTCCATGGTCTCACGATACACTGACCTGTGACATCGCAGAGCCCTCCCCCCCCCCCCCCCCCCCCCCCCCCCCCCCCCCCCCCCCCCCCCCCCCCCCCCGTATAGTGGTACGGTCGGCATGCACTTTGGCCTGTGATGTCACAGGCATCCCACAATGCCAAATTTAAATGGCGAACAGCAGAAGTTCGGTTCAGTGTTTTAGTCGCAGGAAAACTGGCATTGAATTTCCTTGATTTGCAGGTCAAGAATTGATCGTGAGTACCCGCGAAAATCGTTAGGTCCAGCTTGGACACTTATGGAAGGCTATTTAGACGATTTAGAGGTATTTTGATAAGTATTTGTGTAGATTTTGGCGACATTTTGAACCCGATTTAAGAGATTTTCATTTGTCAATATTCGTCTCGCTCGGACTCTAGTAGCACAAGATAATGCCCAAATGTTAAAAGAGCGATAACTAGAGGCCAGTAACTCGGTCTAACCAGCGGTCATCCCCCAACCCAGTCATTATCACAGGGTTGGAAGATGACCGCTAGTAATGGACCTCGCCTTCGGCTCGGTCTAATTACCAGCGGTCATCCCCCACCCCGGTCATCATCACGCAGTAATTACCGCACAGTTATTACCTAAATAATAATACTGTCTGACCCAGGTGTCTGACCGTCTTCGAATTTGCGGCCCCAAGGTACGCGGTCTAGCCGCCGCCCGGCGTTATTGCGATTTGCGGGAATGCGGCTGTGTTTATCTTACCTGCTGCAAAACGCTAGTCTATATCAGTTCCACTAACCATACTCCTAGATTACCACATTGCCACTCCCAGCACTAAGTTTATTCACCTTGACCACAACTAAAGAAAGACACTTTTTTGGGTAAGAAAAATAATTCGACTTTATGAAATAGCCGTGTTGAATAGACGGACAGTGTAATGCTTTGGAAGACGTCGGGGAACTCATCCTGACCTGTTACCGAAATAATAGAGGGCGCTACTCCTCAATAGTGGTAAGTTTATAGCGCAGATACAAACGCATAGACCGCCGCGCCAGGCTGATCTTGTGCACAAAACCGTGATTTGGAAAGTATGGGCAAAACAACGCGTATAGGCTGCACGCCATGCGCGTATAGCTATAGCCTTGAATACAAGGCTGCGTTGTTATACCTCTCCAGTCACAGCAAGGAGGGTAAAGCTAGGATAGTCTTTTTATCTGCAACGTGTGATCATTGTTTGCCATAACGCCACACGTGTACATGTGCATATTATACGTATTGATACTCGACTCGTACACGTACACGCCTACACCGTTGTTCGCGCCCACAAGCCCGCACACCCCCGCGTTCTGCGCGCCCACGCACAACGCGTAATGCCAGCAAGCAGCCTTGATGTTTTACTCACTTCTGGTTTTATGTTTTTCTTAACTTTGCTTCGCGAATCCGAGGCGAATGGGGGGGGGCTGATGAGTATGCAAATAAGCACTACTAATTTGTGTGTGTTTCTCAACGGCCAATCACAGATTACATACTGTTTGTGCGTGTCATACATTGATGAATTATTCATTTACGATTGTCCAATCGGCAGCTACTTGGAATTTGACCTTTTATGCATAATTACTGCATCAAGTCGTTGTTTGTTTAGTGTGCATTTAGCATTAGCAAAATGTACGTTTTACTTTTGCTATACTAGTGCTAAGTGCTACTACTACTACTACTACTACTAGTTTTAGGGCTAAGTTTTTACTCGGTCGTCTGTCAGAATGTTTTCCTGTCACCAGTTTACAAGGCATGAATTAAATGGAGGGTTAACTTCAGCTGCAGATAAGCTTGAAATAAGTGACTTTCGTCATCAACAACGCTCTGCATTGGAAGCCCTTTTTCAAGGACGTGATGTTTTTGTTAGTTTACCAACAGGGTTTGGAAAATCAGCCATTTTCCAAGCAGCACCATTCTGTGCGGACTTTTTAAGACAAACAAATGGTAGCATTGCGATCGTAATATCTCCTCTCACCGCTCTGATGACAGATCAGCTTGATGCCCTCAAAAAGTGTGGAGTTGAGGCAGCATGTCTTACAAGAGACACACCGGGAAACATTAGATCTAAAATAAATAATGGCGATTACTCGTTGGTGTTTGCCAGTCCAGAGGCGATGCTAGTCAGTGGTAGGGCAATTCTGGGAAGTAACGTATCGTATCGTCATACGTTATCGACCCTCATATGTTATCGACGCCCAACTTTGATTCCCGTTTACCGCGAGACTGTACGAGATCCACCATTGAAAGAAGCTCTGCTGTATAAGCCACTTCGACATCTCACGCGCGCAGTGCACTATGGGTAATGTCAAGGGTTATTGCAGATAAACAAATGGTGTCGCCGTTGGCAACGTACTCGTGTCGCGCGTGGCGGATGCCATTTTTCTATTTCTACTGTCGCGTTTTAGATTGTTTTTTTCTCAAATAACTTTGTCAATGTCCTCAGAGGATTCTTCTGCTTTGTCTTTAGATGTTATTGAACACTGGAATGTCGAGGCTTTGAGGGATTTTTTTTTAATTAAGAGGAAAACCAGCGGGAGGAAGAAGGAACTCTGCTTGATCAGCTCAACATGCTCAACGCTCTATCTGAAAGTTGACGAACTGATGACCGAAGACAAACACAGAACGAAGTTATATTCGAAACTTGAATGGATGATTGCCACAAAAGTAATTACAATTTCGTTTGTGTTAATTGGCAAAGCAGCTACCAATACCAGATTCCACTTTGGCAAAATTGAATTACGGTTGTTCATTGATACCATTATTGAATGTACCATTTATAAATTATATTGATTTTATAACTGATGCAGGTTACACAAAATATAGTGGTGTTCAAACAATAGCCATTTGACAAATCTTGAATTGTTTTCGTATTTTGAAATGATCTTTATCTTTTATGTTACAAATTATGAAGGGTTAATTGCAGCTGCAAGTGGGTGTATAATAATATTGTTAATTAACTGAGCAGCTTAAACAATATTATTGTAGTCAGGCTTTAATATCTTTATTATTTTGTAATACATGTATGTTCACTTTTTTCTTCTTGCACCAGTTGATTAAAGCACGATACCTTTAAAATACGTTCACAAACACATCAACCATGAGTGATTTTATACGCTTCGTGATAAAGAGTGAAAGCATTTTATTAATATTACATGTAAAAGAAAAGCCACCAGCCCTATACAATCATTATTTCACGTATAGTGTACATTTATATCTGCACACTTTATTTGGTCAACGAGTTATTCACAGCTGTACAGAGATACATTGTATGAATTTACACAATGAGGTCTGGTTGAAAAATATTGAATAATTGAAGAATATTTGAAGAAAGACTAATTATATCATCGGCTGAAGATAAAAGTGTCTTGAGCATACACGATCGACAATTTTGCAACCCAGTTCCTGTTTGTTTTGGGATATTTCCTGTTGATCATCTTGTGCCAGCGACGACCGGTGTCTTCATCGCGCTTCTCAGTTGAGAATGGAATGGAGGTTCACAATCACATGTTCTGAAACCTAAATGGCATCCATGCTTAGTGTACACTGTCCTCCTTCCCAAGTTGATTATTGATGTTGCCGCAGTTTGTAACGAAACATATCCTCAGGTTCAGCAAAAGATGGTCCTCATCACCTTATAAAGGAAGACACATAAGAGAACAATGGAGTTTCCTAAGGCTAAGTATATTACACTGTACTTTATTTTTGTGTTGCATTTTGTCATTGTCATTATCACTGATCCCTAAATTTTCTTTAAAAAATAAAACCCCTAGGCCTACTTAATTACTTAATTAGGCCCTCCTATAATGAAAACTCTACCAAAATACAATTCAAAAATACATTATCATGATGCAATTTTGCCACTGTTTTTGTACAAAATACATGCAAGTCTTTCATACTAATTTATAGTTTTTCCTTTAGAAAAATGTTTCAGACAAAGATAAAGCTAAGTAGGTCGTGCCTGCACCCTAAAGAAATTATGCAGGCTGCCACATTTTTAATTATGGGCGCCCTATAGATCCCAAACGTAGTTCACATGAAACACACACTGGCACTGCATGTGTGGTCGACCGTATAAAGTTTACATTTTAGCGAACTCGAAACGAGATTAGTTTTGCTCTATCTGAAGAAAAACAAAGTTAGGTAACATTAATTATCTCACCATGATGAAATTCGGGTCAGGATTATGCTGTATTGGGTTTAATAAACAAGAGAAAATTGTGTTTTTTTCCCCACATGCTAACGAACGTTAGTTAAGCAGTATGTTTACACGTGTATCGTACCCGCGTTATGCACGTTGCATACGTGCAGCGCGACTTTGTTTATCTCAAATTTCAGGTTGCCACGGTAAGTAACGCATGCGCAGTTGGAATGTCGAAGTGGCTTATACTCGCGGTCCGTGCTGTCTCCCGGCGTAATCATGCTGAAATTCAAGTTTCCTGTCGTAAGTGACATTCAAACGTTAATAAAATGATTAATTTTGGGTATAGATCACTAGTACATTATTATACCAACAATCAAATGTGTCAAAGAAACAATATCCAGCCTCGAAAGTTCCAAACAAAATTATCGTCTGCTAGATTAAGTTTCACTCTCCGTCGAACACTCGATAGATCACGTGATGTGGTTGCTAGTTGGGATTCTATGGCACGCCAATTTGGCAAAAAATTAAAATAATTTAAGTGAAATTGATTTTTTTTTTCCTGACTGGGGCTGGTAAACATAATGCATGGTATGTCAACATCAACAAAAACAAAGAGATGGGTCTATTTTCTCCGCCAAAAACAAAGAGTGGCATCTATCCAGTTGACCGATTTTCTGTGAAACAATCAAGTTTCCTTCCAGCAACAATTTTCCACCCTCCACCAACAGCTACTTCTTCCTCGTCGGTCATGCCAGCAGAGACACCTACAGCTGAAGACGCCACTGACTTATGCACCAACTTTTTCAAGAAGGCTGAAGCGGTGCTGACAGAGAACCCTAAAGAGACAAAGAAGCGTAAAGTTCTGAGTGCTGTTGTAAGCGGTAAAGCCATTACTGAAGACACAGTTGTAGATAACATCAGGAAACATCTAGAGGAGCAGAAAAACAAACCAAGGCAATCAGTCAGCAAAAACAGTTCCCAAAAACCAAGGACGTCCGGAACAACACCAAGAAATCAACAATCGTATATCGACAGCAGTGACAGTGAATCTGAGACTACAGACCCCAAAGACCTGTGCTGTGCATGCAAACGATTGCAACCAAGAGAACTCAAAAACGTCGTTTTCATTTCTTTTGTTTCATGGGCACAGTGCACCCACCCTGACTGCAGTCATTGGGTGCACCTTAAATTTTGTAAACACCTAATAAACCATGCAAAAACAAATGTAAAAAAGAAATTATAATAAAATTCAATATGTTGTTAACTTGCCACCAACAAAAATAACCTTCGGTAAAATACATAACCTTGATTCTCACAGGGTAACAAACAAATATAATTTAAAGAAATGTAAATTATTCAAAAGGATAACAAGAGAGGCAGAATTTTATTAAACAAAATTAATATAATTAATTGATTTCAAGAAATGTAAATAATACAAAAGAATAAACAGAAAGACAAAAGTGTATTAAAGAAAAATAAATATAATTAATTTAAAGAAATGTAAACAATACAAAGAAATTACACAAAGACAAAAGTGTATTAAACAAAATTAATGAAGTTAATTTTAAGAAATTTATATTATACAAACAAGTAAACAAACAAGCTTGTGAGTTACTTAGAACATTAATAAACACCATTTGTATACTCAAAAATGTTTTAGAGAGCTCCCATCTATTAAGTAAAGTCATCTCGATTAACGGCAGTGCAGTTTGGACAAAACTGCAACATTTTTGATTTATTTGGCACACCATACTAGCTTCTAAATATTCATTTAGTACCAACCAATGAAAAAACCGATAATATGTGACGTCGCTCCTACGTCGTGAAAGCAGTACCACTGTGAATGGCGGACGATCTCTCGCAACGCAAGACCACTATTACTAAGATTTCTACACACGATGAAGTGCAAGGTTATTTTTAAAAAAGTTGGTAAAATTATATTTAAAAAAAACATTTAGTTTTTGACTGAGAACAACTTCCCCGTTATCCTACCGATAACCCATGACACCAGGATATATAGACAAAACGTTTGTGGAATATTCGTGGATGAGAGTCATTGTGTTAAGAAATGGTAAGTTATTATTTGGTTATTTTGTGACGAGGATTTATAATAGGGTTATGAAAAGAGTGTTCTACTTCTAAAACTATGATGCCATATTTAGGGGCTAGGGCTGGGCTAGGCTAGGGCATAGGTTAAGACCCACTACTACCGTACGTACGGGCTCTACTCCTCTTTTTCGAATTTTGAATTTATATTTTCCTACGAAAACTTAAAGGAAGGATACACCATTTGCAGATATCAAAAATACAACCCCCCAAATCTATCCATTCCTGATAATTCAAGCAATAACCAATGGTGTATCCTACCTTTAAACTCAAAATTCGAAAAGAGACGTTATAGCCCCAGATGGGTCTAGGCCTAGACTACATGTACTTCCAGACGGGACGGTGCCTTACAATTTTGGAAGTATTTTTAGGCTTAGACCTATTTCTTATTTTCTAGCCAGTCATTGCAAAAATGCTGAAAAGAAAAGCATTTTCAATTTTGATAGTACTTTAGTACCGTACTGTACTAGAATTACTCTCATGACTTTCCAGTAGGCATGGTAGGCCTACTAAGTACTATACTAACTACACAACCAAGAAAGTACGTAGCATCAGGATAAAACATTCTTTTCGTAGTGGCTATCATTAACAAGTTGGCGCTGGGATTATTGTAGGGGACCTAGCCCCATAAATCATAATGTGGCTCAAATACTGGACTCCTTTTGTATTGTGGGTCACATGCAAAATAGTTGGAAAATGATCGCACGTACAGTTGGTGCTGTGCCATAACTGTGCTGTGCACTGCACCAACTGTACGTGCTATAATTGGATCAAGATTGAGATGCAAGGTATCAATGCATACCGATCGCACGTACAGCACATGGCACAGCACTAACTGTACGTGCGATCATGTATCCATGACCCTAGCAGTAGCATTGCAATTAATGTTTTCTGCTAGTTTCAACTACTTTACATATGGCCGCTGTGCATATGTGGCTCATAATACGAAGGAAGTCCAGTATTTGAGCCACATTTATGGGGCTATGCATGGTACCGAGCTCAGACGTGAACATATTTTTAACGAAACTGAATACTATTTTCTGAAAATTGCAGGGGCTATGGAGAAGGCAAGCTGAAGGCATTCCGAAGCGAGTATGCCCACCTTTCAGAGCTTAGGTCTTTGGCAGGATCTGATGTCCCCATTGTTTCACTAACAGCCACAGCAACTACAAGTACCAGAGAGTCTATCATGAAGTCGTTAGGCATGAGGAATCCAGTCATCATCACGGAACCGCCAAGGAGAGACAACATAACACTACATGTGATCAACCTGAGAGAAAGGGATGTTTTTAAAACATTCCAATGGAAGTTAGAAAAGCTTCTTGAAAAAGGTACTGAGGCAGAGCGAACAATTATCTACTGTCGGACTAAAAAACAATGCAACACATTGTATGCCAAATTTCAGAAAGCAATGAAGCCTGCATCTGCTGAACAAAGGTTGTTTGCAAAATTTCACGCTCAAACTGATGAGGACATTAAGCAATACGTGCTTCAAAACTTTAGGAGTGCTGAAAGTCACATTCGACTCCTGTTTGCTACTGTAGCATTTGGTATGGGGGTTGACGTGAAAGCACTGCATTGTGTCATCCATTATGGACCACCTCATGATATTGAAGAGTATCTTCAAGAAAGTGGCAGGGCAGGCAGAGATGGAGAACAAAGCAACTCAATCTTGATAAAGTATCCCGGTGCAGGCAGACACACCAGACCTAATGAGGCAATGAAGAAATTCATCAACTCTGAAACATGCCGACGAAAAGAAGCGCTTTCAAACTTTGATGGTGTGTTTGCAGGGAAAGAGATCACAATGCACCTTTGCTGTGATATTTGTGCATTTCAATGTGCTTGTGGAGAAGAGACGTGTGCAGAAAGGTGTCTTGCAGAACGCTCCCTGAGAAGAATCTTAGAAAGGGAAAGCACTGAAGTTGGAACCAGAGTTGTGAATGAGGACCATAAGGAGAAACTGAAGCAATGCCTTGACAGCTACAGACTTCAGCTTCTGGATCAAGATGGTTTGAACTCCAATTACCTCGCTGGAGGTGACATTACCAGTGGCTTTCCATTATCTACTTTGGAAAAGATTGTTGAAGAATGTCATATGATACTTTCCTTCGAACAGTTTAAGACACAATATGCATTGTACAACCAAGACATTGAGAAACCTGTATTTGACATAGTTCTGGACACACTGAAGGACTGTCTCTCTGTGCCGCCAGTCTGTCAGGAATTGTATTCAGACTCGGATTTGTCATCATCATCATCATCAGAAAATGAAGAGTATACCCGTCCACTGCTCTTTACTTCATCTGATTCAAATTAACCCTCCTATAGAAGTCACTACAGTGAAACGTCACTATAATGAACATCACAGGATCCACAGATTTTGTTTGGTATATTGATTGTTCGGTATAGCGATTTTCTGTCGCCGGTCCATAAAGGTGTACCTCTGATGGCATCTGACCTAAATTGTAGTAGCCACCCATCACACTTTAACATAAAGCATCAGCCGTTTGACTTTCGGGAATTTAAAACGACCCAAATAGCATTTGACATACCCAAACATCTGTTGACACACTTTGTATGTTTGGACATAACATTCGAGAGCCAAGGGTAGTGGATTTTGTCAATCTGTTAACAATTTTTTCAAATACGGTGTTTGGTAATTTTGTACATGGGAGCCAAGGATGGTGTTCGATGTAGCGGCGTTCCACTGTATTGGGGCGAGTTGTTCAGCAGCACAACAATGTAGACACTGTGTTTCTTTGTGCATAGTGTACAATAAAGCTGTGTCCAGAATTGTGTTAAAAAAAGCAACACATGCAAAGGGGAGGACTCATGACATTTATGCATATTTGTGCTGTCAAACCATAGGAGGGTTAACGCAACTCCATTACAAACTTAATTTTCATAATTCAGGTCATTTTGGTTCATACATGCAGGTTTCCTATGCTTCATGGCTTTCATGCTATTATTTTGATTTTATTTTATAAAGAAATGGACAACATTCAAAGAGCTTCCAAATACTACAACTTTACTTGGCTTTCTAGGTGAATACCTTTTAGGGATATAAATATTTAAAGTATTCCATATCTAAGGCCAATTATAACACTAAATATCATTTCAACTTGTGAGGGTCATATTTAAAAGCGTGTTGAATTGACATGGAATGACTCATTTTTTAAATTGTGCATATATTAATTTATGAAAACTTGAAAGAGAATTATGATCCCAGAAACTGGCCTCTCACTTCTGAACATTCAAAATATGCTTCCATTTTTTAAAAACATTTCATGTGGTTATTATGTGAAAACTTAAAGTGGAATACTCATTACTTTCATGCGCCATAAGCTAAATTTCTTGTGATATTCATCAAATCATGGAGCAATAAACTCTAGTTTATTGCTCCATGATCAAATGGATACAATGTTTTAAGAATTTTTTTTTTCCAAGGCTTGATGATTACCAGTAATTCTTCAAGAATTTCAAACCAATTCATTCACCCTAATCCTCGGGTATCTTTACTACAAAGTATCCTGAATCTATCCAAATTTTGCAGTACCACTACTGCTTACAATCCTCAATCCATCAACATCCTCCAGTTTTTAATATGGAGGTAATTTAATCCACATAAATTATCAAAAAAAGGGGTATGGAATTTGATTGATTCACATAGGTTAGGGTAAATGTATTGATAAATAGCTAAATCATAGAGTATACATAACATCTGCTTACTGCACGGCGGAATTGATTTTTTTCTTTAATAATGTTGAATGTTCACAATTTAAAACTTGTACATTTCAAACAAGTTTACAAGAATTATGGACACGGTCTGAAACCGTATTTTACCTAACGTTCTAAGCTGACAAACTACTAGGATCCATCTAATGATGCAGAACTTTATAGTTGAAGGGCTGTTGTGTTATTAAATAAAGTAACAGTTATCATTCTCATAAAATCTGGCGTGGTGAAATTAATTGTTGAAATTGTTGATTGACGAAACTGATTCACCGAGAACATTGCAAATAAGCCCGAGTGCGAGTGCACTAATTACTGTTCGGTTGAAGCCTATACCCACATGCCCAGTAACATTATCTTGTAGATTATGAAATAAAAGTATGAGTTTTTGATAACATGTGACGTATATTTTGTTTTAAATGTTTCATTCTCATTTCCAAATCTATAAAAATAACTCGAAGTAGGATTACTTAGTTCATTAGGCAGCTAGTTTAACTGTAATTTTTAATCAAAATTACAGGAAAGGTTAAACAAGTGTGGCTAATATGCTGTATGATCTACAAGGGTTTGAAAAAGTATTGTTATATTTACGGTTTATTTCGAAAAATTCTTTAAATAAATTGACAAAAAACTTTTTAGAAAATGCATCACCTTTTGCAGCATGTATTAAATATTTGTCGCCTTTTGGTGAATGCGGACTGAATCCGCGCGGAGAGAACCGGCCGAATACGCGGCTACCTTGAGCCAGTTAAAAGCGCGCGAAAGTTGGACGTTAATTGGAAGTTAAGTACGACGTTTTGGAAGTTGAAGTACGACGTTGCCTGTCTGTTTTAGAACATCATAACATTCAAAACGTCGTGGTTCAACTTTCAAAACGTCGTATGTGCTGACATCGCGGCAGAAATGTGCACATAAATCTGCATATAAATCTGCTGTACGTGAGTGCGACATATATAGCTGCGCATAATTAAATCATGGAGAAATAAGACACATGTGCAATGAAAATGTACATGTAGTGCCCATCCGTGCGACATCGCACAAATTTGCGTACTAAGAAATCTGCGCAGAACTTGAAATCTAAAATAAAAATATGCGACTTTTCAAAAATCTGCCCAGAAAATATTCATTATCACACAAATCTGTGCAGAAATCTACAATACAATCTTTCATATCTCAGATATATGCTTAGATATATACGATAACATGTTTGTCATCGTTCAAATTCGCGCAGAATGCGCGAAATCGCAGAATCTGCGATGTGTGATGTCCTTTCAGGGCCACCCTAGTGCCGGATTGGGAAAGCATCCGATTTGCGAATATGTTCGGTTTGCAAAAAGCATCCGAGTTTACAAAAAGCATTCAAACTAGAAAAGCATCCGAATTAAAAAAGCATCCGAGTTTATAAAAAGCATCCGAGCTAGAAAAGCATTCGAATTAAAAAAGCATCCGAACTAGAAAAGCATCCGAATTAAAAAAACATCCGAATTAAAAAAGCATCCGAGTTTACAAAAAGCATCCGAATTACGAATTCATCCGAATTACGAATTCATCCGAATTAAAAAAGCATCCGAGTTTACAAAAAGCATCCGAGTTTATAAAAAGCATCCGAATTACGAATTCATCCGAATTAAAAAAGCATCCGAGTTTGCAAAAAGCATCCGAATTAGGAATACATCCGAATTAGGAAAGCATCCGAGTTGTAAAAACACGTCCGATCTTTTTGACGCTGATTCTGCTCCATACTACATGGTTATAAAGGCACAGACGAAGAACCATAGACATCTAAATAAAACCTTGAATTACATGTACATGTAGTTGCCTATGACATAAACGCATATAGACCGCCATTCGAGTCGTCCCACGTGTTCACAAAACCGTGAATGAAGCAGAACTTGCCAACGCCGGCCCGCTGCTGCAATATAGGGCTGTTTTCCGAACCCCAGCTTTGTATTCGTCTTAAGCCTTGTTCGCACTGGATAAACATTTTGGATAATTTGACCATGACGCCGAGTAACATTCCGGTGGGTTGATCTTCCCACCGTCCGCACTTAATTGACGCGGGTAGAATTGCCGAGACGATGGGTAAACTGACCGAGCTGGCTCCAAAACAATAAAGAGGGCGCCCTGCGTGACCTATAGGTATATATATATGACCGCGACTTGACGACCGGATCATCTGTCTGTCTGTCTCAACATTATTTTCTTTGTTCAAGTCATTCGCATGTGACGGTGCGTGAATAATTGCATGACATAATATGCATAATGGCTGAATCATTGGTCAAGTTTCTGTTACGTCATGTAATTATGCACGCAACGTCACACGCGCATGCAAATGCGACACAACATTATGCTAGGAATTTTCCAAGCAATTAAATGCGAGTTAGCCAAGACGTCCTTTTGGAAGGTCATGGCGTGGTCTGCGGTTTACGTCAGAGAGCTAAATTATCCCCGGTATTTATAAATATAGTCCTAATTATTTCACGAGTATATTTTGATGAGCAAAGAAAACAATTGTTGACTTTCAAACGGTGAGATCAAATAAACGAAACGAAACGAACTGACAGAGGAAACAACGATAGAATGAGCAGTCAAAGATTTACAAATCTGTACAAGAATATTTATTGTTGTTTCTTTGAAATAACTAAGTTTTTATGCTTTAAACTCTCGGCGATCACACCTAGAACTGTAGTTGCGAGTCACCGTTTGAAAAGCATTTTAACCAGCAACTATAAACGTCATTTGTGGCGTTAATATTACTCAACAGAAAGTGATCAACAAATTGTAAATACATGTATCACATACACTGTGTCTGCTAAAAACTGTGAAACTTCATGAAAACGATATAAAACTGTTGAAACCGACATTTAAACGCTCTAGATATTTCTGTTAACCTTTTGGTGTGATAACACTATTACAAAAGCTAGGCTTAATTAAGAGAATTTAAGCCAGCCAATTTTTTCATTGTTGAGTAACTAATTTTACATGGCAAACTATATTTCTTTAAACTGTAGTCGTGAATATTTGAAAAGCATTTTAACCAGCAAATAACGCCATTTGTGATGTTATTATTACATGTACTTATAGTGTAGCGATCAACAAAAATGAAAATATCTGTTAATCATTATTTACTTTCAAATAAGTAGGATATTTCTTAATAATTCAGTATAGTAAACAAATTCGATATCTGCAAATGGTGTACTCTCCCTTTAAGATAATTTAAACTAGCCACTTTCCCTATTGTTTGCAATCAATGTTTCACAATAAACTGATCACCAAAATGGGATGCATCATTTAAAACTGTAGTCGTGATAATTTATAAGATAATATAAGATATGTTGTTCTTCATTGCAAAATTCATACCTTTGCATACTTTGCGTGCCATACCATACAAAACGCTTAATTAAGAAAATTTAAGGCAGCCAATGTCTCCATTGCTTAGTAACAAGTTTTACAAACTGTAGAAAATAACGTCATTTGTGATGTTATTATTACATGTACTTAGAGAGTAGCGATCAACAAAAATGTAAATATCTGTTAAAACTGTAAAACGGATAATTTGTTAGGCCTATATAAAATCGACATAACGGTTCAGATATATACATTTGTATCTTAGATTGTATAACACTCTTAGGAAAAGCTTCATTAAAAGGTAGGATACACCATTTGTAATTGCTTGAATTATCATGAATGGGTGGATTTGGGGTTGTATTTTATAGTAAATAGTGTTTAACTGACCTGTCCGAAGTTTTACAATCATGGATGCCGAGAAAAAAGCAAGAACAACGGCGTTTGTTTTCAACCGGCGTCTGGCAGTGGTTTTAGTTGTTCTTCGGAACAATTACAGAATAGTAAACATTTTCGATATCTGCAAATGGTGTATCCTACCTTTAATATAATTTAAACCAGACATTTTCCCCATTTTTTTGTATGATCAATGTTTCACAATAAACTGATTACCAAAATCGGATGCATCATTTAAAACTGTAGTCGTGATAATTTCTAAGATATTATGCTTTCATCAACAACAGAACCCATTGTTTTAAACTTCATTTAATTGAGTACGTACTAAGTTCACCCAAGTTGTTCTTTATTGCCAAATTAATTCCTTTGCCTACTTTGCGTGCCACACCCAGGGTGTCAAAAGTTAACATTGGTCCAGAAATGTGGAACTCTTGATACTGTGTATGAGAATCCCAAAACTTACGGTACCGTGCTGAAAACATGCAAAACAAGAAAATAGACTGGCATATGAAACAACCAGTCCAACACGCCTTTAGTACTGAGTCAACTGTCAAAATCTCTCCCTAGTCTGTCATCAGACTACTGAAGAGAACAGTCTAGTTCCAAACAGATGGACATGCACCAGTCTATAAAGCCTCGAGATGAAACCACTTGGCTTCACTCTCAGGTGAACATTAAATGTTGAAGTAAACATCACTTTAAAACTAATTCTTGACAGTGGAACATCTGATGTTCAATTAATCACAAATAAAATACCATTAATGTACAATGTCTTATTTTATACATAACTTTTACATTACACACATTTTGCATCATGCATGACACAGTTACTGGTTCGATGCACGCAGCGATAAACACAAAACACATGCAGCTTATATTATACAGAATATAAATCGACAACAACACAGTATTTATTTACAATTTTACAAGAGGGTCATCCAATTCTTGGCGGGAATTCCAGCAGGATTGTTATCTCGGGTGATATCAGAAGTATAACAAGGGTTCTTAGGTTTGGCAATTTTCAATCGACTCTGTATTTATGCCAAGCTTATACGTCGGCTGTGGTTTATTAGCTTGTGTGATGTTCATCTTCCAAAAGCCGAATTCAGCTATATGGTACGCTTGGGGACTGTTTTTGCAAGTCAAAATTTACCAGAATATTTCGAGTGTAAACCAACCATGACGTCATCTTGTCTCGGTTTATTTCTCAATAATCTTGTCAGATCTGTGCCAGACATACTTTTCTTTTTCAACAACGCAGCTCTCGTTCCCTGCCCCTCCAGACTCACACAACTCACTTCTCTGGTCAGAAATCACAATGAAGATCGAACCTTTTGGCCGTAATAAGCTCAGGTTTTAAATCTGTACTTTTGATTGTGCTGCAGAAATCCGAATTCTAGGTTTCTCCTAACTTTTAGAAAATATGTGGTTTCTTGAAACGCATGTTATTCCTATTTATTAAAGGGTCTACTTACTTGACATTGTATGTAAATCACTTCGTTTGTTTGCGGATAAAGGGAGACAAAATATGCATGTTTAAAAATTCCAGAGAATTGCTCCGTGAAAAGCGATCCGTATGACGTAATAAAGAACTGGTCGTTTAACGAGGGGCCAAAAGTTGACGAGGAAAAAGTTAGTGGTGGTGAAAAACTGGAATCGTGTTTTTATTTTATTTTGAAAAATTGGCAATCGTTGGGTTTTAACCATAGCTCCATGGTTTTAACGGTTGTTTCATCAATCTATAACAAAGTTGTTCTAGTCCTTTGTTCTCTGAGACCGCGTCTGTGTACTGAACAGAATTATGAAAAGAGACTTTCATGATCAATTATCTTGGGGAAGTCATTTCTGACATTAGCTGCCGATATGCCAAGTCAGTAGAATCATGGAGCTATAGCTCCATGGCTCCATGGTAGAATATTGTATAACGCCATCCCGCAGTGAAGTTGTGTACACGCAAACGCGCACGATCCAAGCACTTTAAAAATGCTGCATGTACGGAGCCCATTATGGATGAGACTACAAATAATCCAGACTGGTCATCATTTCCACTTCCAGGCTGGCCATTTGACTCACTGCTTTGGTGACTTCTGCCTGATCGTCAGCGGTCAAATAACAGCTTTTCAAAGAAAGCTTCACGAGGTGGTTCATTTTTGTCAGGACAGACCATGACCGACCTGAACATCCACCAAGGGCCCTATTGCCAGACAGATCCAATTCAACAAGGTTGGGCAGATTACCCAGCGCCTCGGCAATGTGCTCCAAGTCATCACTTCTCAATCCGCACCGACCCAAGTCTAGTTTGTTGAGCGTTTTGATTTCTTTCAAGTGAGACCATGACCCACCTGATTCAGCAAGGGTATGATTGCCAGACAGATTCAATTCAACAAGGTTGGGCAGATTACTCAGCGCCACGGCAATGTGCTTCAAGTCATCACTTCTCAATCCGCACGAACCCAAGTCTAGTTTGTTGAGGCTTTTGATTTCCTTCAAGTGAGACCACGACCGACCTGATCCAGCAAGGGTCTCATTGCGAGACAGATTCAATTCAACAAGGTCGGGCAGATTACCCAGCGCCACGGCAATGTGCTCCAAGTCATCACTTCTCAATCCGCAGCCACCCAAGTCTAGTTTGTTGAGTGTTTTTATTTCCTTCAAGTGAGACCATGACCGACCTGATCCACCAAGTCCATTGCGAAACAGATTCAATTCAACAAGGTTGGGCAGATTACCCAGCGCCTCGGCAATGTGCTTCAAGTCATCACTTCTCAATCCGCAGCAGTGCAAGTCTAGTTTGTTGAGTGTTTTGATTTCCTTCATTTGAGACCATGACTGACATGATCTATAAAGGGTCTCATTGCCAGACAGATCCAATTCAACAAGGTTGGGCAGATTACTCAGCGCCACGGCAATATGCTCCAAGTCATCACTTCTCCAACTGTATCTGAACCAACTCAAGTCTAGTTTGTTGAGCTTTTTGATTTCCTTCAAGTGAGACCATGACCGACCTGATCCACCAAGGGTATCATTCCAAGACAGATTCAATTCAACAAGGTCGGGCAGATTACCCAGCGCCACGGCAATGTGCTCCAAGTCATCACTTCTCAATCCGCACATACCCAAGTGTAGTTTGTTGAGTGTTTTGATTTCTTTCAAGTGAGACCATGACCGACCTGATCCACCAAGTCCCATAATGCGAACCAGATTCAATTCAACAAGGTTGGGCAGATTACTCAGCGCCACAGCAATGTGCTTCAAGTCATCACTTCTCAATCCGCACGTACCCAAGTGTAGTTTGTTGAGTGTTTTGATTTCCTTCAAGTGAGACCATGACCGACCTGATCCCCCAAGGGTATTGCTAGACAGATCCAATTCAACAAGGTTGGGCAGATTACTCAGTTGCCCACCAATGTGCTCCATGTCACTGCTTGTTAGGTCGCAATTATAGAAGATCACGACCTGAAGCTGCGTCATTTCTTTCAGACGTAGAGACAAAAAGAAACAGTTCTCTTCGAATGATGATAAGCCCTGCATCTGCTCTTGTTTATACACATGAATTCTTTGAAGATTTGTCATTCTATTCACATAGTTTATGTATTCTCGAATGCTGCGAGTATCCATTTTTAATGTGTGTATCCTTTCGAGGCAAGTATTTCCGCCACCCTTTTTCTGGTCATCAGTAACGTTGTTTAGGAAGTACATAAACAATGTCGAATCCTCTCTCCCTAGAGAAAACAATGTTAGATCTGAACCAATAACGGAATTAATAAACTCCAACGGTGGCAATGTCCGGCTCTGACTTTCAAAGTAACAATTCAAGGCTACTCGTATGGCGTTATCACGTAGATTGCCTGCATCTATGACTTTATGCGATAAAATCTGCAAAATTGAATTTGTCCGTGGCCCATCACTGTCACCGCAGCAAAAACGCAGGAGATATTCAAACCCAGCTAAATCAGACACTTGGAGAAAGAACGTTTCAAATTCACGCGTTTCTTCTTCCGATGTTAAACTCTGGTAGTATATGGCAGCGGAAAATTCTTGAAACGTTTTGTGGATGAAATAAACAGTTTTGAAAGTGTCGATCCCCTTCAAGACTCGCTCGCTGGTAAGGATGCCAGCTCGTATGGCCATTTCAAGCACATCTGGCTCAAAATCCCCCTCTTGGAATGATAACTTTTGACCCAATAACGGTCGGCCGTCCAAAGAAGCCGATCCAAAACCCCTTTTTGAGAATGCTAACTTTCGATCATTAGAAAGTAGACCACGCAAAGCAACCTTTCCAATAGCAGTAACCAGCCTTGAAATCTCTTCCATTGACATGTTTGTTTTACGTTGAAATATGTAACGCAGTGCCTCATTATAAAGGCGAAACATAGTGTCAGGGAGTGTAGCACTGTCATTCCATAACAAGCACATCAATAACAACAGCATGGGACTTGTTGCCAAATCTAATAAAACATTCGAGGATACAATTTTCTCAAAAAGTCCATCAGCTTTGGATGATTCTTCTGAATAAAACTTGTGCACATATTCCTTAACATCGTCCATGCTAAACCCTAAAATATTCACACGAGCAAACGGCCTCTGAATCAAAGTGTTCTTTACCAGCTTGTCATAGTGCGAGGGGCGGGTTGTCACAAGAACATTGCATTTTGCGTACTTTCCCTTTCGATTAAGCATTTTAAGAATCGAACCGAACTCCGACTCATCAAGCTCAGTAGACCCGAATTCATCAAAACCATCTAACAGAAACAACACGTCGTCAGGGTTGGCTGCAATGAAGGATTCCAAGTCTTTCCTGTCTATGGTCTCTTTATCTAACAACTGATCAAACAGTGCATCTATCACATCCGACGTTTGTTTCAGGGAACGCATTTTCAACACAAAAACAAGCTTGTACTTGTTTAGTGCAGGAACAATACCAAGGGCCCAATCGTGGGCAATTTTGCCAACAAGAGTCGTTTTCCCTATACCAGCCCCTCCGCTTAAAATTGCCCGTATAATTGAGTGGCCCTCTCTTGTTTTGAGTTTGAAAATATCCCAATACGATTTCACCTCTCCCTTCAAATCCCTATCACCTTTTTCTAATTGTAGCTTTGTGTAGATGTCCATGATGTGTTTTTGGTCATCATCCACCCATGGAAGCATCTGCACATAGCTACCTGTGCTGGTGTAGATGTCTTTTAATGCCTCCTCGCACTTATCAGCAGCAAGTTGAGTTGGATCCTCGAGTCGAGTCTCCTGTCTCGTACTGCATTCTGGTCCCCTCCCACTCGACAGAGTCGTTTCTAAATTAACAAAAAGACAAATCAAAATCAAACCATGTTAATCGGGTATTTTAATTTTAGCTAACACTTATCGGCAGCAAGTTGAGTTGGAATGTCGAGTCGAGTTGCCAGCAATTAAGGTGACAATACGTCTATTAGAAACGATGGTTTTATTTTTACATAATGCTCAATGCTCTACTATAACCCGAACCGGAATCCTTCAAATTAAATATTATAAACAGTTTCATTCTATTGAGACAACCTCAATGAATACACAAAAACACGATTCAATTGTGTTATCAGAATTTATTAAAGCATTAATTATAAAGATGAAGAAATATTTAAGTGAATACTTTTGATATACAAAATTACTTGATTCACAAAATTATATATTGTTTAAGTGCGTAGTTATATATTTGTAACGACTATGTGGACATTTTGTATACGAGTAAAGGGTTCGTTAGTTTACCAAATTCATCAAATTGTAACATAGAAAGAAGCTATAAAATAGCAATCGAAAGGTAAAACATGGAATCAGATTTGTACATTAAACAACTATTTGATATATACGTGTATTTATCTTAGCAATGTGTGGTATATCTTGTTCATTTATGTCACATGAAGATAAATCAAGTGATTTCAGGTGAGTCATCGTCTGCAAACTAGCCGCCAACGTTCCTGCTTTACCACCCAAGCCCACATTGCCTGAAAGTTTAAGATTGGCCATGTTTGGTATCGCTCCAACTGATGATGCAATAATGAGGTATATCTTGTGCATTTATGTTGCAATCGTTTGGCATCGCTCCAACTTATGATGCAATGCACGGCCGCGCACTGTCTGACCAATCATATGGCGAGGATTTATTCAGGCGTTGTATAAAACAAATAGTGAATGTTTCACGTTCGTGCGATGGTAAGAATAATTTCATGAGTTGACAGATTATGTTCCATTCCACTCTGCTTCGCCTCGTAGAATAGAACGTTCCATCTGTCACCTCATGAAACTATATCGCACTAACCAATACCAGGCAGCGACTCAGCTAAGTTTTATTTGCAGTCTGGGCCGTTCGATAATCTGAGCATGGCATCTGTTATCGGCTCCCGCTTGAAAACGAAGCGGGTGAACTGTTTCACAGTACCGTGGGACGCTTGGCACTCTTGGCTCCCGATACACATTTCAATTTAAATGAATCCTGCAGTTTTATAGCCAACCAAACTGGCCACTGGTATAGACGATGTGCCCTCTGTTTACATCTATATTAAAATCTGCCCGTCAATATGCGCACGCATCAAGATTTACATACATTTGGTTAAGAGATGACATAAAGAGGTCACATAATTCAAAGGCGATCTGACCTGCGACGTCACTCTTTAAGCAAATTGTATGTAAAACATGATGGGTGCGCGATACTGATGGGCACATTTGAATACAGATGTAAACACATGACGTCAGAGGGCACATCGACTATACTGGAGTGAACTGCTGGGCAATAAACATTCAACAAAGGATGACTCATCCTCTTCTGTCTGGCCGTTAGACGTGGATACCCCGCAGTACACAACGTACAGTGTGCATTTATGCGTGTAATCGCGCGCGGTATGCAGCGCGGGCGTAGGCTGCCGATGCGGGCGCCCTCTAACGTACGCGCCATGACCTTTGATAAGATCATCTTGTATATCTCTTCTAATCGCTTGGAAAATTCCGAGCGGAATTGTGATGCATTTGCATGCGCGTGTGACTTTGCGTGCATAATTACATGATGCAACATGCATAATCGCCCATGGAGGAATAAAAAACACCATGGCTCGCCTAAACCTGTTGTCACATTTTCTAATATTTATAGGATGGATAAACAAGAAAAAATATAGTTGGTTCCAAATTTATCCGCATTTGTGTTATCTGAGGGCAAATTTCCTGCACTTATCCGAGAAAAGTGTCATGTTTTATCTGGAAAGGGTAGAGCAGGTATAGATTCAGTTTTTGGTGTGCGTGATGCAATGTGTGTCATAATACTTTGGTAGTTTTGTTTTTTATATTTGCAAATTTTGTATAGCACCTTTACAGGCGAGAACTAAAAGATTTACAAAAAATTAAGACCAAATTATAGAAAGTCAAAAAGTTAAGGAAAATGTCTTACCTGAACTATTTCCTGTCACGTTTATGTTGATAGTCGGTTGGTTAACCGGCCCAAGAAAGACAGGACATTTCTCGCCACCTATATTCAAGGAATCCACTGAAATGTGTTGCACAGGTCTACGTGCGAGTACAGCAGGTGATAGGGGAGATGTTTCCAGTTGGTGTCTACCAGCAGGTACGATGTCTTGAACTGAGCATGGACCCGGCATTAGACGTTGGTCTTGTGATGCCACATCTCTTACCACTGTCTCTTGTATCTCTGAAGGATTGCTCCCTGTAGCACCCACTTGCCCGTGGCCTGGTTTCTGGTGCGTTGACCCCTTCAATCGAGTACCTTCTGATGATTGCATCGTCTCCTTTGTTTGAATGTTTGGATCCGTTCCCTCTTCCCCTTGCTGCCTTTGTCTCTGCTCCTCAGAAGATGCAGTCCCTTTCTTTCTTTCTTGTATCTCTGTAGGATTGCTTGGTGTAGCACCCACTTGCCCGTGGCCTGGTTTCTGGTGTGTGGACCCCTTCAATCCAAGACCTTCTGATGATTGCATCGTCTCCTTCGTTTGAATGTTTGGATCCGTTCTCTCTTCCTCTTGCTGCCTATGTCTCTGCTCCTCAGAAGATCCAATCTCTTTCAGTGCGTCAGTGTGTTTGCAGCCTTTTTGGATGAAAAGTAAAGGACTTTGACATTACATGTGATTGTGGGACAGTAGTATCCCTTGTTTAATGTCCTGCTTTTAAATGATTGCTCCATAATACTATTTCTGTTAATATGAATAATGTGAATATTTTTTTATTTTTTTAAATGTTTTTCTGTTGATCTAAATTCATCATAATTATAGTTATTTATACATTTATTTTTAAATACATTAAATTGTATTCTGTGTGTCATTTTTTCAAGTTAGGATCGGCAGGCTTTTGAGTCAAAGTGTTTTCTTATACTTTTGTCGGTCCTAGCCAACTTGGATAGGGTTGTCTTTGTTTTGTTTTAATTTTAGTGTAATTTATAATTGTATGTTGTTCATGTATGTGTGTACCTGTTGTACCTGTTGTTGAAATAATAATAATAATAATAATATTCAGAATAGAAACTTGCCCCCAACGCTGTGGTAAAAAAAAAAGGAACATGTGCGAAAAAATATATAGGGGGATTTAAAAAGAAAGTGACCGAATAAGCGTTTTGCGTGTTAAATTTATATAACATCTGGTACACTGACTTGTTTCAAATGCTTGGTACGTTTTAACTTTGAATTCTCCAGATTAAAGACACTGTTGCTATATCACAAAATGGTCTGGTGTCTTTGTGCTATTCTCACCCATTGTGAACAATGTATTGGTGCTGAACGTCTCTTACGTAACTATTCAAGAGCTTGAAGAAAGAACTGCATTTTTTATTCTGTGTAATTATTTACCTGGTTTGTTTTCTGTCTCAGTCACTCTCATTTGTACGGGTAATTCAGGATTATCTGGATGGCCGACGTTCTCTGGTTTCGGTATCCGTTTCTCAGATGACTCAGTTCCTTTCTGTGTGCTCTTTTCTTGAGGTCTTCCAACTTGTACCGATAGTTGGCGGATGTATTGATGAGTAACTTCCTTCTGTTCCGGTATCTGGTCATCAGATGATGTTGCATCTCTTTGTTTGCTCCGTTCTTTAACCACTCGTCCTTCTGTTTTACGTTTGTCTTGACGGGCAACTTCTTCCTGATCTGGTCTGTTTCCCTCTGGTGAAATAATCACCATCTGCTCGCTCTGTTCTTCAGTTCCTACCTCTTGTACCTCTGGTTGAGGTTTGTCTCGATGCGCGAAAATATCCTGTTTCGACGCCTGATCCTCTGGTGATGTAACATCTTTCTGCTTTTTATGTTCTTTAGCCCTTCCGTCTTGAACCTCTGGGCGACTAACTTCCTCCTTTGTCGGTCTCTGTTCCTTGGATGACGTAGCACCTTTTTGATTGATCTGTGCTTGAGTACCTCCCACTTGTACCGATGCAGGTTTGTCCCGATCACCAACCAACTGTCTCGGTCTCTGTTCATCAGATGGTGTAGTTCCTTTCTGCTTGCTTCGTTTTTTAGCCGCTCCCAATTGTACCTTAGTCTTACGTTTGTCTCGAGAACTAACTTTTCTCTCTTCTAATCTCTGGTTCTCAGTTGATGTAGTCCCTTTCTGCTGTCTCTGTTCCTGAGAAGCTTCCACATGTACCCTTGGATGTGATTTTTCTCGATCACCATCCACCCGTCTCAGGCTTTGTTCATCAGATGGCGTAGCCCCTTTCTGCCTTCTCTGTTCTTTAGGTCCTGCAACTTGTACTGATGGTTGAGGTTGGTGTCGATGATCATGTTTCCTCTGTTCTTTCCACTTTTGCTCATATGACGACACCGTTAAGGCCAGCTCAGCGTGTCCGACTGCATTTAATGCATCTCTCAATCTCTGAAATCCTTCCTCTTGATTTGTTTGCTTACTCCACCAACAGTTTAGCATCTGCAGGCTCCTTTCTTTGTTCCCCTGGGAGGTGGTTTGGATCTGTTTGATTTCTGCTTCTTCATTTCCCAAAGATTTGGCCAGGTTTTCCCAGTATGACTCAGTTTTCAAAGCCAAGTCCCGAAATAATTGATCATCAACAGGGTGTTTGTCTAGAAAGAAAAAAATACAGCTTTTTTGTCAGCATAATGTTATGGGTACTGCCTTTTCAGATTGAGGGGCAAATAACGAATGCATGTTAGACATTAGTGTTTGGTTGAAGAAAAAACACACGATATGTTTATATCTAATGTCCTTCTGATTCAATTGTTTGTGCAGATATTTAGAAGAAGGTGATACGCACATTAATCTACTCTCTGTATCACTACAAGTGTGTGTACCACTGCTAGTATTCACAATGCTAACAAACAAAATATAACGCTGACACAATCAAATTAGAGAGGCGGATGCGGATTCGAAGTTAATTTGTCAGGCTAAGATCGCAGGGTTAGTCCCAACTTGAAATAGTATATAATGTTTCTTGTTAGCATTCACCTTTTGGTCCACCGCCCAGTAGGCCATCAGTAGACAGACGGAGTGAGATGTTCTCATCCTGATGAATTCCACAGTCGTTAAGTGTCAGCAAGTTACATAGCTGGCAACATTAAAAGGATAAGGTAACTTTTTTGGTTGTATTTATTTGTGTAGTGAGATTGACTTTAACCGTTGATCGTTTCCTAAACTGAAGTGTTTAAAACACCATTGTACTGACATCAGAAGCAGCAATATTTGAGCACACTCATGTAGGTTTTAAACAATATGTTGTCACTAAAACGCACAATTGGGGTTGCTTTTAATTCGACATGTCAATTGGTACCTATAGTTATAAATGAAATATGAGGAGCCATCTTTACCTCAAAGTTACGAAAGTTCCTCCGGATGTACAGTCGCTGTTGTTGAAGCTGGACTTCAAGTTTTCTCATGTATTATCTCCTTTAAGGTCGAGACAGATGTCTCTGGATCCAGTTGGAGACAAAGAGTCTGTGGTTTGTGTGAGAGGTGACATCGGATAAAGACTTGCAGCTTCTGGGTCACGTATCTGAAACTGTCAGAGTGGGGTGTTTATGTTAGAGCTCTTGTAATATAAAGGAATGAAGACCACCATTGTAAACATTTTGTATACACAGTTTTACTAGATGTATTTTAAGGCAGTCTATGCATGATCTACAAAACCAAATCTGATTTAGCTTTTTGGCTATTACATGTAGTTAAACTATTCAAACACAATGTGCATTATAAATTGCAGCGTTTAATCATGTTTTACCAGATAACAGGTTTTTCTTGATCACAGACGTCCTTTTTCAGTGGATTATTTTCGTTTTGTTTGTTCTCCTCTTTTTCTCCTGCATCTTGACGCCTTTCTGGTTCGGGTCCAGCTGCTTCGTCTCTTGATTCGCTCGTTACTGAGGCAATAACAACACATTTCATTTTACAGTTTAAATTAGTTTTGAAAACTAATTACATTCCTGTTGTTTAAAATACAAGTAAACTATGTTTTGTAAAGTTTTGGTTGTGGTTAAATGAGTATTCAAGTCTTTTGCATAATGACTCTTGAAATTACGGAGTCTGTTTTAAATTTAGTCTCTACTGCTAGCTCACCTGGTACATCTTGAGCCAATTCCGTCAACCCGATGGCCTCCAATGCTCGTCTCAGCTTCTGAGCTGCTTCGTCGCGATCTGTCGTCTTTTCCCACCAAGTGAGTAGCATGTGACGGCTCGCTTCGGTGCTGCCGTCGTTGGTGGTTTGGATGTCTGCAATTTCTGCTTCTTTGTATCCTAGGTGTTTGGCCAATTCCTTCCACGATGATTCAATATTCGAGGACAAGCCCTTCAGGTACTTTTCATCAAGCTTGACTTTGTCTGCCAAAATAATGTGTGACTTCTTGAAACATTCTCAAAGGTGTCCGGTGTTGCATAGGTTACCAACGTAGCAATTCAGATATCTCTCACACCTACACCAAAAATATACTCTCTAATTTGTCTACTTCTACTCACCTGGTACATCTTGAGCCAATTCAGTCAACCCGATGGCCTCCAATGCGCGTCTCAGCTTCTGAGCTGCTTCGTCGCGATCTGTCGTCTTTTCCCACCAAGTGAGTAGCATGTGACGGCTCGCTTCAGTGCTGCCTTCGTTGGTGGTTTGGATGTCTGCAATTTCAGCTTCTTTGTATCCTAGGTGTTTGGCCAATTCCTTCCACGATGATTCAATATTCGAGGACAAGTCCTTCAGGTACTTTTCATCAAGCTTGACTTTGTCTGCCAAAGGAATGTGTGACTTCATTGAAACATTTTCGAAAGTGTCCAGTGTTGTATAGGTTACCAGCGTAGCAATTAAGATATCTCTTACACCTACACTCAAAATATACTCTCTAATGTGTCTACTACTACTCACCTGGTACATCTTGAGCCAATTCAGTCAACCCGATGGCCTCCAATGCTCGTCTCAGCTTCTGAGCTGCTTCGTCGCGACCTGTCGTTTTTTCCCACCAAGTGAGTAGCATGTGACGGCTCGCTTCAGTGCTGCCGTCGTTGGTGGTTTGGATGTCTGCAATTTCTGCTTCTTTGTATCCTAGGTGTTTGGCCAATTCCTTCCACGATGATTCAATATTCGAGGACAAGTCCTTCAGGTACTTTTCATCAAGGTTGACTTTGTCTGCCAAAATAATGTGTGACTTCTTGAAACATTCTCAAAGGTGTCCGGTGTTGCATAGGTTACCAACGTAGCAATTCAGATATCTCTCACACCTACACCAAAAATATACTCTCTAATTTGTCTACTTCTACTCACCTGGTACATCTTGAGCCAATTCAGTCAACCCGATGGCCTCCAATGCGCGTCTCAGCTTCTGAGCTGCTTCGTCGCGATCTGTCGTCTTTTCCCACCAAGTGAGTAGCATGTGACGGCTCGCTTCAGTGCTGCCTTCGTTGGTGGTTTGGATGTCTGCAATTTCAGCTTCTTTGTATCCTAGGTGTTTGGCCAATTCCTTCCACGATGATTCAATATTCGAGGACAAGTCCTTCAGGTACTTTTCATCAAGCTTGACTTTGTCTGCCAAAGGAATGTGTGACTTCATTGAAACATTTTCGAAAGTGTCCAGTGTTGTATAGGTTACCAGCGTAGCAATTAAGATATCTCTTACACCTACACTCAAAATATACTCTCTAATGTGTCTACTACTACTCACCTGGTACATCTTGAGCCAATTCAGTCAACCCGATGGCCTCCAATGCTCGTCTCAGCTTCTGAGCTGCTTCGTCGCGACCTGTCGTTTTTTCCCACCAAGTGAGTAGCATGTGACGGCTCGCTTCAGTGCTGCCGTCGTTGGTGGTTTGGATGTCTGCAATTTCTGCTTCTTTGTATCCTAGGTGTTTGGCCAATTCCTTCCACGATGATTCAATATTCGAGGACAAGCCCTTCAGGTACTTTTCATCAAGGTTGACTTTGTCTGCCAAAATAATGTGTGACTTCTTGAAACATTCTCAAAGGTGTCCGGTGTTGCATAGGTTACCAACGTAGCAATTCAGATATCTCTCACACCTACACCAAAAATATACTCTCTAATTTGTCTACTTCTACTCACCTGGTACATCTTGAGCCAATTCAGTCAACCCGATGGCCTCCAATGCGCGTCTCAGCTTCTGAGCTGCTTCGTCGCGATCTGTCGTCTTTTCCCACCAAGTGAGTAGCATGTGACGGCTCGCTTCAGTGCTGCCTTCGTTGGTGGTTTGGATGTCTGCAATTTCTGCTTCTTTGTATCCTAGGTGTTTGGCCAATTCCTTCCACGATGATTCAATATTCGAGGACAAGCCTTTAAGGTACTTTTCATCAAGCTTGACTTTGTCTGCCAAAAGAATGTGTGACTTCATTGAAACATTCTCAAAGGTGTCCGGGGTTGCGTAGGTTACCAACGTAGCAATTAAGATATCTCTTACACCTACACCAAAAATATACTCTCTAATTTGTCTACTTCTACTCACCTGGTACATCTTGAGCCAATTCAGTCAACCCGATGGCTTCTAATGCTCGTCTCAGCTTCTGAGCTGCTTCGTCGCGATCTGTCGTTTTTTCCCACCAAGTGAGTAGCATGTGACGGCTCGCTTCAGTGCTGCCTTCGTTGGTGGTTTGGATGTCCGCAATTTCAGCTTCTTTGTATCCTAGGTGTTTGGCCAATTCCTTCCACGATGATTCAATTTTCGAGGACAAGCCCTTAAGGTACTTTTCATTAAGCTTGACTTTGTCTGCCAAAATAATGTGTGACTTCAGTGAAACATTTTTAAAAGTGTCCAGTGCTGTTTAGGTTACCAACGTAAAAAAATATCAGTCAGAATATATTACATGCAGGTAGTTTATTCACTTGAATATTCTATTCCCAAAGTTTGTCATTTACCTGTTGGTAAATTATCTTTATTCTGGTCATCTGATGATAGACGGAGTGAGATGACTTCATCCTTGCCGACACCATTCTCCTCGAGTGTGAGCAAGTCACAGAGCTGACAAAGTGAATAATGTTAGAGACTAAATTAAGAAACGTGTTGGGTTTTAGTTGTGCATCGTTAATTGAAACATCTAGAGAAGTCAATTCGTTTAACCCTTTAGGTGGGGGATTAATTGAGCGTTATTGTGTGTGTGGGAGTTTCATGAACACCGACAGATTAATAATCAAACATGAACATGTGAGCTTTTGCATTTTAGATCAACATTTGTAACTCCCACGATAAACAAATCTAAGTTTTGATATTTTAAATACAACGAAGTGTCCGGTTTATAAATTATATATCTACCTGGATGTCTCTCTTGGTGTACAATTGCTGATATCGTGCCTCGACACCAATCTTCTTGTCTATTTCTTCTTTTAGGAATGAGACTGTCGTCTCGGGATGAAGTTGGAAACAAAGTGTCTTGGGTGTATGTGAGAGAGGAGTCTGGACAAATACCTGCAGTGTCTGCTTTACGTCTTTGGTATTACTGTGAAAATGAGGGACAATCCTGTGTAGTTTTAGAAACGAATTATTCTACAATTATAGAAGAGTTAATTTTGATTATGTTCTCAAAGTAACGTCCACTATAGCTGCCACATTAATATGGGTGTCATGAAAGTGTCAAAGATTGAAAACATTCTTCGAAATTGAGTTACAATAATTGATGTTGTTTTACCTTCGACTTTCATGCTTGCAACTCGATTGTCTTCGAATCCATCGTTTCGATGGTTGTCTCTCTGCACAGCTATCATCATAAGTCAATTTTCTGTAATGCAGTACAGACAGGAAAGCCTGTTTCTTGCTTGGTTTGACTTTAGTCTTCCTGTTGATGAGTTTGGTGTTGGAGTGGTCGTACACGACGGCTGTTGCCTTAATGTAGGCATCTAACTGCTGGACGGTCTTTTGCGGCATCTTGGTAGTAATCAGGTCCAAATACTGCAGTACACCGAGGAGCCTGAACGGATTAATTAAGATAATGTGCCATTTCTTAGCGAAGCATAAGACAGTACCATCCATAAAGTGTGTGGTAAAATTGGCCAAGCATCAACATTCTCTGCTAGTGGCCTAATGGTGAAATGTGTGTTTATAATTATTCGCTTTGAGTAACCGTAACATTTTAGGTTATACTTTACGGACAGATCATAAACTCATAGGCCGCTCGCAGTGTACTATAATGACAAAGTTGCACGTGCATTTCAACAATTAATCCCAATACCATCTGATTTTCTCTAGACATTATATTCTTAAGGAGACCAATAAAAGAGCTATTTCGATGCATGATTTATTTGTTGATTTTATTGTTGGTTTTATTGTAATTTGTGATCTAGCTATTTCATGATAAATATTGACAGCCCAACGCTATAGGTATATACTGTATACATGTAAATTCATCACAAAAAGTATCGAGACACTAACAAATGAGCCAATAATTAACGGCCCGAAAGGGTATAGATTAATCGAAGTAAATAACCCAGTGCATAATTTTGTTTGACACCTCGATTGTTGAGATACGATGTTGCGGAGCGGAGTTATTGTTATTTCAATGGTCGTAGATCCAGTTTCAAAAGTGACAATCATCCCTATAGAAGCAGGTTTGCATTGATCATGTTGATGTTAAATGATCAACCAATAAGATAATCTCTACATTTAAATTCAAAAGAAACGGCGGGCATATGGGACCTTCTGTAAAGAATCGTCGGCAATACTTTTCTTTGTTTCAACCCCAGGTTTTCAATACATTTTTGTTGAAGGGTTGTACGCATTGCAAATCCTGACTAAATGTAACTGATGACAGATGTTCTACCTAAAATATGAGAAAAACAAGAAAATTCCGGGAAATTAGCAACACGTACTGTGTGTTTTAAGTGCAATGGTGGGTCACGATAAATCAAGTATCGAAATAGAGTACGGGAAATTGGCTTAGTCGCAGTGGTAACGTGTGTACGACTAAAATGATTTCAACATAATATCGACCCTCGATACTAATTAGCCGAAATCTAAGCTAGAATCGATTCTCCGCAGAGCGCAACTATAATGAGTTCAAGCCTTTCGATTCCAGTACATTGTTCGATGAAAATATTGTTGCCTCTATCAACCCCTGTCTGTACGGATCGCCGTCACAAAATAGACAAACGTATACTACACCAAACCAGACGTGTTTGTGTGCACTCGGCCATCTGTACCACGGTACACGCGTGTAAAATACGCACCCTATAGTTCGTGAATTGCCATTAACCGAGGATCCCCTATTGTGTTTTCCTTTATTCCTTTACTGAAACCTAACCCCATTGCTTGGCGCTTATCCTGGCGATCAAGGACAAAGAAACCGTCCTTCGAGGATATTTTGTTCCATTTGTTTTCTTTTGTGTTTCGATCCTCGATCGCAAAAGGAAACAAGCACAACTATACACGCGCGTATATGATTTATTTATTTATTTATTTTAATATTTTTTTTTTGGGGGGGGGGGGGGGGGGGGGGTGGGTGGGGATTCTCAGGGTCTCACCCAAATCCAGGATACAGTTAAACTCAACAAAATTGTGAGATAACTACAGAGTACAATTCAGCTGAAGAGTGCTTTATTGAGACATTAAATAATTTATGACAAAATAGCTCTGGGGTCTTGTGAATTTTTGAACTTCAATACATCAAAATGCAGCCCGTTTGATGGGAATAACACTTGTACACAACATAAAGGTCACCATAAAATACATAAAATACTCATTACTTAACAGTTGGGTTGAGTCGTGGATTATAGGTATTCAGCGGTATTTTGGAATCCGTCATCTTTTAAGAAGTTTCAGCATAAAAAATGATTACAAAATTGTTCAAAGGTGTCCCAAAAAACGAAATTTAGAAACATTTTTTACAATTTACAAATGCGTAAAAGTGTCAATTAAACGCTCAGATTGCACCACAGAGCATCTATAAACTAAAAGATCTAGGGGCCCTTAAGCGGGCCCCCGACCCCACGCCGTAATGGCTTCGATAAAGACATGTACACTTTTCCAGTGTCATATGAACTTTGGACTCCTATAAAATACAGGGTGCCTTATCGTTTTATTGGTTGAACGTTCACAACGCATGCGCAATACTTTTTACTGAGTCGGTATTTATGGTAACAAATTCACAACGCATTCGCACCAGCTGCATCATAACGTATTTTCGAAATCTTGCTTCGTCTTCGGCTTCGCCTCCGAATTCCAAAATCCCTGAGAAGCAAATAAAATAAAATAAAATAAAAGTCGAACTTGTGGGTTCATATCAATCGATTGAATGTTTCTGAAACACAACAGGCATCAGGCTGTCCGAAATGCCGTCTAGAGCTACAGCTACGTCTACTACGTCACAAAAATGTAGCCGTAAAAGAAGTTGTCCAGCTCAGGCAAAACAAAATGGCGGCAGCACTAACGTACATTTTGTAGCAAATTTCCAATAATTTGTAATGATGGTGCATCGAATTGCAACTAACAAACCGATAAAGATGTCAATATCATCAGATATTTTGACCGGCAGTAAACAAACATTGCGTAGCATCGAGCAGACTATAATTGTCGCAAATTCGCAAAGCTATTTTTTTTAAGTGCAATGTGGGTAAGGATTTCACCCTAATAAATCAAGTATTGAAATAGAGTACGGGAAATTGGCTAATAGTCGCGGTGGTAACGTGTGTACGACTTAGAATGGTTTAACATGAAAATATCCTCGATACTTACTCAGCCTAAATCTACGCTAGAATAGATTCCCCACGTACATAGCACAACTATAATGAGCTCCAGCTTTTCGATTCCAGTACATTGTTCGATGAAATAGTGTTGCCTCTATCAACCCCGTGATCGCCGTCACAAAATAAACAAACGTATACACTACACCAAACCAGACGTGTTTGTGTGCACGTATGACGCAGCACTTAATTCCAATGGGAACAACAGTTCCAATGACTATAGGCGTGGCAAGTAACACTTAGTATCACTAAAACCTACAAAAATGCGTTTGTCTTACAATAATTATGAACCCAGTCTCACCTTTATCTCAACCTCCGTATCGGCAATAGAAATCGAGTCTTGTATGTCACGAGTGTGCATTAAAACAATGCAAATATTAATTGGTAGAAATAGCCTATGCCGCCGCTTTCGAACCAAAATTTAAGCTATCGGCTGCGCTGAGACCACGTTATCAGATCAAAATGTTGTACCTTAGCACTTGGATAGACATGATCAAGTCGCCTTTGCGTTCAGCAAGTTGCCTTGTTTTGGCGGGAAACTATAGGAAAATGTTGGCAGATCTGTGCGGCCGTGTGAGCCTGTATCAAATTATGCCAATAATTATCACTCTCGGGCTTTGGTTGGAAATCTGAAACTATTTGGTGGCTTGTAATCTGATACTAGATAACGTCATCGTGACGTCAATAATATAATATGTTTAAAATCGCAATCTTTGAATATAATATTTTCTCAAAGTTTAAAGCATTCACAGAGCTAAAACTTTGACAGTTGTTAAGTACAATTTCTTCGATTTTGAGAACTTCTGCTGTCACGGTTTTATACGATAAACATGCACAACTGACCAATGGTAGACTATAACCAACATATGGAATATACAACATTTGCAAACATCATACAAATAAATTACTAAATGATCACAAAACACTTTACTCTGAACTGTTAGATAATGGCAGTCTGAAGCATTCTGTAAAATCATGGCTCCTGGTGAGCTGACATTTTCAAGTAGAGTTGTATTTTTGTAATAATTTCTAACGCTGGTCGGCAATTGATATTCTGAGCATCTACGAACCCAAACTGTGCACAGAAGTCAGTGTATATTAATGCTACAACATGGCCGGTATAAAGACATGTACACTTTTCCAGTGTCATATGAACTTTGGACTCCTATCAAATACAGTGCCTTATCGTTTTATTGGTTGAACGTTCACAACGCATGCGCTATACTTTTTACCGAGTCGGTATTTATGATCAAAAATTCACAACGCATTCGCCACAGCTGCATCATAACGTATTTTCGAAACCTTTGCTTCGGCTTCGCCTCCGAATTCCGAAATCACTGAAAGCAAATAAAATAAAATTAAGAAAAGCCTAACTTTTGGGTTCATATCAATCTATTAAATGTGTCCGAAATGCCGTCTATAGCTACAGCTACAGCTACAACGTCACAAAAATGAAGCCGTAAGAGAAGTTGTCCAGCTCCGGCAAAACAAAATGGCGGCAGCACTAACGTACATTTTGTAGCAAATTTTCAATAATTTGTAATGATGGTGCATCGAATTGCAACTAACAAACCGTTAAAGACGTCAATATCATCAGGTATTTTGACCGGCATTTTGACAAACATTGCGTAGCATCGAGCATGCAATAGTTGTTGCAAATTCGCAAAGCTATTTTTTTTTAAGTGCAATGTGGGTCTGGACTTTACCCTAATAAATCAAGTATTGAAATAGAGTACGGGAAATTGGCTAATAGTCGCGGTGGTAACGTGTGTATGACTTAGAATGGTTTAACATGAAAATACCCTCGATATTACTCAGCCTAAATCTACGCTAGAATCGATTCTCCACGTACAGAGCGCAACTATAATGAGTTCCAGCTTTTCGATTCCAGTACATTGTTCGATGAATTAGTGTTGACTCTATCAACCCCGTGATCGCCGTCACAAAATAAACAAACGTACACGACACCAAACCAGACGTGTTTGTGTGCACGTATGACGCAGAACTTAATTCCAATGGGAACAACAGTTCCAATGACAAGGCGTGGCAAGTAGTATCACTAAAACCTACAAGAATGCGTTTGTCTTACAATAATTATGAACCCAATCTCACCTTTATATGTCAACCTCCGTATCGGCAATAGATATCGAATAGATATCGATATCGAAGATAATGCCGGGAAATTAGCAACACTGTGTTTTTAAGTGCAATGGTGGGTCAAGATTAATTTCACCTTGATAAATCAAGTATCGAAATAGATACAGGAAATTGGCTTCGTCGCGGTGGTAACGTGTGTACGACTAAAATGATTTCAACATAATATCGACCCTCGATACGGATTAGCCGAAATCTAAGCTAGAATCGATTCTCCGCAGAGCGCAACTATAATGAGTTCAAGCCTTTCGATTACAGTACATTGTTCGATGAGAATATTGTTGCCTCTATCAAACCCTGTCTGTACGGATCGCCGTCACAAAATAGGCAAACGTATACTACATCAAACCAGACGTGTTTGTTTGCACTCAGCCATCTGGACCACGGTACACGCGTGTAAAGTACGCACCCAGCTATACAGGGTCTCACCCAAATCCAGGGTACAGTTAAACTCAACAAAATTGTGAGATAACTACAGAGTACAATTCAGCTGAAGAGTGCTTTATTGAGACATTAAATAATTTATGACAAAATAGCTCTGGGGTCTTGTGAATTTTTGAACTTCAATACATCAAAATGCAGCCCGTTTGATGGGAATAACACTTGTACACACCATAAAGGTCACCATAAAATACATAAAATACTCATTACTCAACAGTTGGGTCGAGTCGTGGATTATAGGTATTCAGCGATATTTTGGAATCCGTCATCTTTTAAGAAGTTTCAGCATAAAAAATGATTACAAAATTGTTCAAAAGTGTCCCAAAAAACGAAATTTAGAAATATCTTTTACAATTTACAAATGCGTAAAAGTGTCAATTAAACGCTCAGATTGCACCACAGAGCATAAACTCAAAGATCCAGGGGCCCTTAAGCGGGCCCCCGACCCCACGCCGTAATGGTATAAAGACATGTACAATTTTCCAGTGTCATATGAACTTTGGACTCCTATAAAATACGGAGTGCCTTATCGTTTTAACGTTCACAACGCATGCGCTATACTTTTTACCGAGTCGGTATTTATGGTCAAAAATTCACAACGCATTCGCCACAGCTGCATCATAACGTATTTTCGGAACTTTTGCTTCGTCTTCGGCTTCGCCTCCGAATTCCGAAATCACTGAAAGCAAATACATACAATTAAATAAAGGTCTAACTTGTGGGTTCATATCAATCGATTGAATGTTTCTGAAACACAACAGGCGTCAGGCTGTCCGAAATGCCGTCTAGAGCTACAGCTACGGCTACAACGTCACAAACATGTAGCCGTAAGAGAAGTTGTCCAGCTCAGACAAAACAAAATGGCGGCAGCACTAACGTTCATTTTGTAGCAAATTTTCAATAATTTGTAATGATGGTGCATCAAATTGCAACTAACAAACCGATAAAGACGTCAATACCATCAGGTATTTTGACCGGCAGTAAACAAACATTGCGTAACATCGAGCAGACGACAATTGTTGCAAATGTGCAAAGCTAGTGTTATAAGGTGCAATGTGGGTCCGGATTTCACCCTAATAAATCAAGTATTGAAATAGAGGGCTAGTCGCGGTGGTAACGTGTGTATACGACTTAGAATGGTTTAACATGAAAATACCCTCGATACTTACTCAGCCTAAATCTACGCTAAAATCGATTCTCCACGTACAGAGCGCAACTATAATGAGTTCCAGCTTTTCGATTCCAGTACATTGTTCGATGAATTAGTGTTGACTCTATCAACCCCCGTGATCGCCGTCACAAAATAAACTAACGCGTACACGACACCAAACCAGACGTGTTTGTGTGCATGTCAACTAATTTCCCGGACAAACCAATTGCACCGATAGGTCTGTCGTGAACCCAGTAAATAAAGCAAAGGGGAAACAGTTTTAAATTCGGTAACAAAATATATATATTTAATTAAAGAGAATAGTTCGATTTAATTGTAAGGAATTAAATTATTTACAAAATGTACAACATTAGGCAAGGTTAAACGGAGGGATATGCTCAAAGTAATAAGTAATTAGATCAGTATTTCCCTCAAACAAACGAATTAAGTGAAACTCTATGAAACGTAACAGAAATGTAACAGAATTCAACTCGGATAAATTATATCGGAGAAAACTTTTCAAATCAAATAGAAGTAAACGGGTTAATAAGAAAAATAATTAGCAAGCAAGCAAGCCCTCACACCAGCAAATGAATTATACAAATCAAATCTTTAAATATGACCAAACTGGTAAATGAAAGCAAAGTAAATTAAAAGTCAACGACTTTTCAGCAAAATAAAATCAACTTTTTAAACGCCACTACATCAGAGCATGGCTTCAAAGCAACTCGGAATATTCAGTTTGGACCTTCGCAACCTGCCCTCATTGATCGGCTCGTAGGTGTATCAACCCGACGATCGTCCTTGACGCCGTCATTGTCCGATGGGTTGTGGGCACCCCTGCCGTCGACTGGACGCAGTTTCACGGGGAATTGGGGGGTTGTTCCAAACCAGAGGAAAATGGTTATCTATAAAATATTAAAATAACCCAAAACAGTACAAACTGATGTTCTTTATAAAACGTATGTAAATACAAATAAATCAACACAAGTACTTTTAAATTGCAAAAATATCAACCCGTTTGAATCATCAACACTTAAATACAACTTACGGTATTTCTGGAGAAAAGCTGACGCTGTGTGTCGCCTGGTCAAACTACGATGAGAGTGTTGAAGTCGTCGTACCTTAGTACAGTACGAACAGTGGCTCGCGGCCTCAACGTTTTGGTTGGCCGGCCCTGTACCTGCGGTGGCTGTACCCACACGCCTGTTGGTTAGGGGCGGCGGCAACGCAACAGTATGTCACAAACTTAGACACCTTTCTCTCTCTCTCAGGACGCACAATTCTCGACTAACCCATAATCACCATACATGTCTAACTTATACTGTCAAAACTAATTAGCATACGCATTTCACATCTGCGTTCCACATTTTCAAAAGCGTCCTACAAATAAATTACCATAACAAATAGAACCGCAAAATACCATAACCATTGTCCACAAGGGTACACTCTAAAAAAAAAGTACACAATGTTGCGTAAAATCGTACTCTTTGTGGTGGTTAAAAGGGAACATGGTCGTTTGCGGGGTAAAACGCTACGCAACAGGGGTTGTGTCAACATTTACTCAACTTCTGTGTAAAACGTTTACCCAACAGCGACGTCAAATTTCTTACCCAATTTCGTTGCGTCAAAATTATACCCAATAAATGAGTACCCTTTTGATACCCAGTTGGTTCAACGTTACCCAACACCTGTGTACGTATCCTGCTTTTTACTCAGCTATTGAGCACTTTTCCCCCAACAGTTGTGTCAATTTAATACAAACTATTTTTTTTACAGCATACTCCAATGACATGGACATGAATAACAGTTTTACTTTTCACCTTCTTTATTCATTTGTTTATTTTAATTGACAGTTATTAAATTAAGATTACAATTTGTTTCAAATACTTCATTCAAGTTTACATTCATTTTGTGAGCATATTTAACTAAAACAGTTTGTAATGCCTTAGAAATTTGGGTCTGAATCTCCTCACACATAGTGGGGCAGCCATTTTGAAAATTGTGATGTTATTGCTTGTATTCAAAGGATAAATCTGTGGTGGTCCTATGGCAAAATATCTTTCTCATGACAACCAAATGTCATGCTTTTAAAGGCAAAATCCTAACACTCACCACCACTCAAACAATCATCAATGCAAATAACCTACCAGTGTTATGTTTAAATATTGTCCACATACATTTTGTAAGTTCAAACCTGAAGTTAATTCAATTATTTTAATATAATAGCAAACTGCTACAAGATTACAGCCAATTAAGGGAAATAAACCACAAAACAACAGCTGTTGTGTAAATTATACATGTACATTGACTTGAACCTACTTTTGTGTATCTTGACACATTGTATTTTGTTTTATGTTGTGTGTTGATTCAATTTACTAAGGCCACAACATGATATTTAACTTCTCATAAAACAGATGGAAAATTGTACAAAAGAAATTATCAATTTGCAAGTTGTGTAGCCTTGTGTGCACTGTGCAACACAGCTAGAACTTTGTCTCTTGTGATCAAACTATACAGAATATTATAAATAACAAATTGAGTGTTCTTCCTCTACAACAGCAACTGAATAATGTGCTATTGATAATGTGTTATTAATTCTTGAATTAAATCCTTTATCCAACCTTCGACATCAAATCTGTTATGGAATCATCAGTGGTGGGAATACCCGGTGTCCTGTCATTTCTGCGAAAGAAAAATACAAGGGAAATGCAATATGTAACTTGAACAATTATCCTTAGTTTTTACATGCAATAATAAGTTGTACTTAAACCATGGAGCTACGTGTTTATAGCTCCATGTTTTAACAGACCGGGGACTGTCGACGTTTCGCTGTATTTAATTACCAGTCGTCCCCCACCCCCAAGACCCACGCCAGTTTCATACTCTGTTGATAGAGAGTGATGTCGGGCAGACCAAATAATAACTGCGGTTTGAACAATTTCAATGTTACAACGCATGCACATGCATGACATGTACATGTACGTATACGTACATGAATGTGTACGTTGTTCACAACGTGACACTGCAATCCAATCATCAATCTTATTTTATCCCAAATAAAACAAACAAACTTCAAAATAATGCAGAACATAGCCCACGTTTTCACAATAACGTATTTTATTGATCTGTACATTGTAACAAGTAAATAATTACCTTCAAACCGAGAAATCGGCGATTTCGAATCCCACTATTCACAGCACGTTCGCAACTCCACGGTCTGCCATCTTGAATGTTGATGTCATTTCGAGAAGGCAACAGATGGGCAAAATGTACCCATTTCGAGGCAATATTTACCTATTTGAGGGCATACTGCCTGTTTTGTTGTACACTGCAAGGTCAACTTGACCTAGTAGCTAGGCAAAAGTTCTTTCTTACACTAACGTTGCTTACAACTTCAATATTTTCGGTTGCTCAATCAAAAGGTCAAAGTTACTTTTTGAAGGGTACTGGTCAAATTGCCACTTAACCCATAATTGGGTAAGAAAGTACTCAACTTTTGTACCCAACACATTTACTCAGCAGATTTTGACACTTTGTTTTTAGAGTGTATATGTTACGTATTGTAGAATAAAGGTTACAAACATAATAAACAAACTTTGGAGGTGAAGGTATTACGTAACGAGCAAAGTACGATAAGTTAGGTCGATATGTGCGGGGTTAAACAAATACAATTATATATTATTATTATTATTATTATTATATATGAGAAGAATAGAAAATTACACACGAAACCATAAACATTCATAAAATCAGGCATAAAAATGGAAACGATTTGACAGTGCACGTATGACGCAGCACTTAATGTCAATGGGAACAACAGTTCCAATGACTATATAGGCGTGGCAAGTAACACTTAGTATCACTAAAACCTACAAGAATGCGTTTGTCTTACAATAATTATGAACCCAATCTCACCTTTATCTCAATCTCCGTCTCGGCAATAGATATCGAGTCTTGTATGTCACGTGTTTGCATTAAAACAATGCAAAGACCAACTGGCAGAAATATGGCGCTGATTTCCAACCAAAATGTAAGCTAATGGCCGAGATCACGTCATCGGATCAAAATGTTGTACCTTTGGACTTCCTGATAAACATGTTCAAGTCGCCCTTGCGTTCAGCAAGCTTGCCTTGTTTTGGCGGGAAGCTGATAAGAAAATGTTGACATTCGAGAATGGCCGATCTGTGCGGCCGTATGCGCCTGTATCAATTAATGCCAATCAATAATCATCACTTTCGGACTTTGATTGGAAATCTAAAACTATTTGGTCGCTTGTAATCTGATACTAGATGACGTCATCTTGACGTCAATAACATGATATGTTTAAAATCGCAATCTTTGAATATCATATTTTCTCAAAGTTTAAAGCATTCACAGAGCTAAAACGTTGACTGGTTAGTTGTTAAGTACAATTTTGTTAGATTTTAAGAACTTCTGCTGACACGGTTTTATACGGTTGAATAAAAATTCACAACTGACAAATGGTAGACTATAACCTTTTTGGTAGACTATAAAGGGAATATGCAACATTTGCAAGCATCAAACAAAGTAAAATTACTAAATGATCACACAACACTTTACTCTGGACTGTTAGGTAATGGCAGTCTGAAGCATCCTGTAAAATCATGGCTCCTGGTAGAGTGGTGTTTGTGTATCGATTCCCAATGCTGGTCGGCCGACCAGCGTTGGAGGAAAAAAAAACGTTTTCAAATACTGCTTCTAATTGTTCATATCTAGTTATTCTACATTTTCTTTGCAATTGATTACACACCTGTGGAGATGTACAACTGATTTTCAGACCTTACAATTCCCCCAACGTCTACACATGGATTTGTTTCATCGTAGGGTCAGGGTACCTGACTACAAGAACATGATTAGTTTTTGTTGATTTTGGTCCAGCATCTACGAACCCAAAACGTACAAAGAAAGTCAGTGTAACAATATTTGCTATAACATACTCCCCGCCCCCAATCCATCCATTTGTGGAAATTACAGCAAGCGAAATGATGTTTATTCCATTTAAACTTTAGAAAATGCACATAGCACTAGGTTATATGGTCTGTTGAGTCTCTGTTTGGTTTAGGAAGAAAACGGGGAGGTCAAGTTTGTTGTGGGGGGCACCTAGGGGAACCGGGAGTCTGTGGGAGGGGGGGGGGGGGTGCCCCAGGCCATGCACCCCTGTCTACGCCACTGCGTTAGATGGCTACATTGTCCCAGGTATTGATGAATAGTCCGTATTTAACGCATGTATTATATTTTGATGAGCAAAGAAGATTTTTAACTTTTAAACTGAACGGTGAGATTAAATAAAGGAAACGAAACAAAACGAAATGACAGAGAAAACCGATGGAATGAGCAGAACTTTAAAGAGATACAAATTTTGACAAGACCTTTTTATTTTGGTTCCTTTGAAATATCTTCGATAGGTTTTATGCTATCAACTCCAAGCGATCACATAGATAACTATAGTTGCACTTACGTCACCGTTTAAAAAGCATTTTAAATACCAGAAAATAAACGTCATTTGTGGCGTTACTAATACTCAACAGAGAGTGACCGACAAAGTTGTAAATATGCGCTAGTCTCTGTGTTAAAACTGTGAAACTTCATACAAAATAATATATAACTGTTGTATGTAAAACCGACATTTAAACGCTCGAGATATTTATGTTTGTACCTTTAGTGTGATAACACTATTACAAAAGGCTTAATTAAGATAATTTAAGCCAGTCAATTTCTCCATTGTTGAATAACTAATTTTACATGACACACTACATTTTAAAAACTGTAGTCGTGTATATTTAAAAAGCATTTTAACCAGCAAATAACGTCATTGGTGATGTTATTATTACATGTACTTAGAGAGTAGCGATCAACAAAAATGAAAATATCTGTTAATCATTATTTACTTTCAAATAAGTAAGATATTTCTTAATAATTCGGTATAGTAAACAAATTCGATATCTGCAAATGGTGTATCCTCCCTTTAAGATAATTTAAACTACCATTTTCCCCATTGTTTTGTAATCAATGTTTCACAATAAACTGATCACCGAAATGGGATGGACCATTTAAAACTGTAGTCGTGATAATTTCTAAGATATTATGCTTTCATCAACAACAGAACCCATTGTTTTAAACTTCATTTAATTAAGTACGTAATAAGTTCACCCAAGTTGTTCTTCATTGCAAAATTAATTCCTTTGCCTACTTTGCGTGCCATACCCAGGGTGTCAAAGGTTAACATTGGTCCAGAAATTTGCGACTCTCGATACTGTGTATAAGAGTCTCAAAAACGGGTACTGAAAACATGCAACACAAGAAAATAGACTGCCATATGAAACAACCAGTCCAACACGCCTTTAGTACCGAGTCAACTGTGTCAAAATCTCTCCATAGTCTGTCATCAGACTACTGAAGAGACCAGTCTAGTTCCAAACAGATGGACATGCACCAGTCTATAAAGCCTCGAGATGAAACCACTTGGCTTCACTCTTAGGTGAACATTAAATGTTGAAGTATAAACATCACTTTAAAACTTTCTTGACAGTGGAACATCTGATGTTCAATTCATCACAAATAAAATCCCATTAATGTACAATGTCTTATTTTATACATAACTTTTACATTACACAAATGTTGCATTATACATTACACTGTTACTGGTTCGATGCACGCAGCAATCGACACAAAACACATACAGCTTATATTATACAGAATATAAATCGACAACAGCACAGTATTTATTTACAATTTTACAAGTGGGTCATCCAATTCTTGGCGGGAATTCCAGCAGGATTGTTATCTCGGGTAATATCAGAAGTATAACAAGGGTTCGTAGGTTTTTCAATCGACTCTGTATATGCCAAGCTTACGTTGGCTGTGGTTTATTAGCTTGTGTGATGTTCATCTTCCAAAGGTGAATTCAGCTAGGGTACGCTTGGGAACTGTTTTTGCAAGTCAAAAATGACCAGAATATTTCGAGTGTAAACCAACCATGACGTCATCTTGTCTCGGTTTATTTATCAATAATCTTTTCAGATCTGTGCCAGTCATACTTTTCTGTTTCAACAACGCAGCTCTCGTTCCCTGCCCCTCCAGACCCACACAACTCACTTCTCTGGTCAGTAATCACAATGAAGATCGAACCTTTTGGCCGTAATAAGCTCAGGTTTTAAATATGTACTTTTGATTGTGTTGCAGGGATCCGAATTCTAGGTTTCTCCTAACATTTTGAAAATATGTGGTTTCTGGAAACACATGTTATTCCTATTTAGTAAAGGGTCCACTTACTTGACATTGTATGTATCTTTTAATTTGTTTGGGGAAATAAAGTGAGACAAAATATGCATGTTCAAATTACCAGAGAATTGATCCGTGAAAAGCGATCCGAACGACGTAACAAATAACTTGTCGTTTAACGAGGGGTCAAAAGTTGACGAAGAAAAAGTTAGTGGTGGTGAAAAAAACTGGAACCGTGTTTTTATTGTTTTTGAAAAGTTGGCAATCGTTGGGTTTTAAAGGTTGTTTCATCAATCTATAACAAAGTTGTTCTAGTCCTTTGTTCTCTGAGACCACGTCTGTGTACTGAATAGAATTATGAAAAGAGACTTTCATGATCAATTATCTTAGGGAAGTCATTTTTAACAGCTGCCGATATACCAAGTCAGTAGAATGTTGTATAACGCCACCCCGCAGTGAAGTTGTGCAGGCCCGTACGCAGGGGGGGGGGGGCGTACGCACCCCCTAAATTACCAAAAGGTCCACATTTTCCTGGGTAAATAATGGTATTTTGATGTAGAAATAACGGTACTGGCACACACACAAATTTGGTTCAAATTTGGTTCTCACCCTCCCATAAAAAACCTGCGTACGGGACATGTTTAAGTGTAGAAACAAAGTAAACGCTCACTAGTCAATGCTGCTTGTAGTTGTATGGAGCCCGTCGTTACCACTTCCAGGCTGGTCATTTGACTTAATGCTTCGGTGATTTCTGCCCTATCGTCAGCGGTCAAACTACAGTGTACCAAATAAAGCTTTTCGAGGTGGTCCATTTTTGTCAGGACAGACCATGACCGACCTGGTGATCCAGCAAGGGTATCATTGCCAGACAGATCCAATTCAACAAGGTTGGACGGATTACCCATCGCCACGGCAATGTGCTCCAAGTCATCACTTCCCAATTGACAGACACGCAAGACTAGTTTGTTGAGTGTTTTGATTTCCTTCAAGTGAGACCATGACTGACCTGATCCACCAAGGGTCTCATTGCCAGACAGATCCAATTCAACAAGGTTGGCCAGATTACTCAGCGCCACGGCAATATGCTCCAAGTCATCACTTCTCAATTGACAGACACGCAAGACTAGTTTGTTTAGGCTTTTGATTTCCTTCAAGTGAGACCATAACCGACCCGATCCAGCAAGGGTCCTATTAAGAAACAGATTCAATATAACAAGGTTGGGCAGATTACTCAGCGCCTCGGCAATGTGCTTCAAGTCATCACTTCTCAATCCGCACTGACACAAGCCTAGTTTTTTGAGCGTTTTGATTTCCTTCAAGTGAGACCATGACTGACCGGATCCACCAAGGGTCTTATTGCCAAACAGATTCAATTCAACAAGGTTAGGCAGATTACTCAGTTGCTTACCAATGTGCTCCATGAAACTGCTTGTTAGGCCGCAATCATTGAAGGTCACGGTCCGAAGCTGCGTCATTTTCTTCAGACGTAGAGACAAAAGGAAACGTGTACAGTCTTCAGAAATTTTATTTGTGTCTTGAAATCCAGGTGTTCGTTTATTTACTATAATTCGTTGAAGATTTGTCATTCTGTTCACATAATTCCCGTATTCTGTACCCAACTGTCGAATGCTGCGAGGATCCGTTGTTAATGTATGTATCTTTTCGAGGCAAGTATTTCCGCCACCCTTTTTCTGGTCATCAGTAACGTTGTTTAGGAAGTACATAAACGATGTCAATATATCACTCCCTGGAACACCAATATATATATTTGAATCAATAACGGAATTAATTAACCCCAACGGTGGCAATGTCTGGCTCTGACTTTCAAAGTAACAATTCAAGGCTACTCGTATGGCTTCATCAGCTAGATCGCCTGCATCTTTGACTTTATGCGATAACATCTGCAAAATTGTATTTGTGCGTTGCCCCTCACTGTCACCGCAGCAAAAACGCAGAAGATATTCAAACCCAGCTAAATCAGACACTTGACGAAAGAACGTTTTTAATTCATGCGTTTCTTCTTCTGATGTTAAACTCTGGTAGTATATCGCAGCGGAAAAATCTTGAAACGTCTTGTGAATGAAATAAACGGGTTTGGAAGTGTCAATCCCCTTCAAGACTCGCTCGCTGGTGAGGATGCCAGCTCGTAAGGCCTTTTTAAGCACATCTGGCTCAAAATCCGCCTCTTTGAATGATAACTTTTGATCAGATGAAAGTAGGCCGGCCAAAGCAACCTTTCCAATAGCAGTAATCAGCCTTGAAATCTCTTCTTCTGACATGTTTGTTTTGCGTTTAAATATGTAACGCAGTGCCTCATTATAAAGGCGAAACATGGTGTCAGGGAGTGTAGCACTGTCTTTCCATAACAAGCACATCAATAACAACAGCATGGGACTTTTGGCCAAATCTAATAAAACATCAGAGGATACAATTCTCTTAAAAAGTCCATCAGCTTCGGATGATTCTTCTGAATAAAATTTGTCCACATATACCTCAACATCGTCCTCGCTAAACCCTAAAACATTCACACGAGCAAACGGCCTCTGAATCAAAGTGTTCTTTACCAGCTTGTCATAGTGGGAGGGGCGGGTTGGCACAAGAACATTGCATTTTGCGTACTTTCCCTTTCGATTAAGCATTTTAAGAATCGAACCGAAATCCGACTCATCAAGCTCAGTAGACCCGAATTCATCAAAACCATCTAACAGAAACAACACGTCGTCAGGGTTGGCTGCAATGAAGGATTCCAAGTCTTTCCTGTCTATGGTCTCTTCATCTAACAACTGATCAAACAGTGCATCTATCACATCCGACATTTGTTTCAGGGAACGCATTTTCAACACAAAAACGAGCTTGTACTTTTTTAGTGCAAGAACATTACCAACGGCCCAATCGTGGGAAATTTTTCCAATAAGAGTCGTTTTCCCTATACCAGCCCCTCCGCTTAAAATTGCCGGTATAATTGGATGACCCTCTCTTGTTTTGAGTTTGAAAATATCCCAATAAGATTTAACCTCTCCCTTCAAATCCCTATCACCTTTTTCTAATTGTAGCTTTGTGTAGATGTCCATGATGTGTTTTTGGTCATCATCCACCCATGGAAGCATCTGCACATAGCTACCTGTGCTGGTGTAGATGTCTTTTAATGCCTCCTCGCACTTATCAGCAGCAAGTTGAGTTGGGTCATCGAGTCGAGTCTCCTGTCTCATACTGCATTCTGGTCCCCTCTCACTCGACGAACTCGTTTCTAATGTAACAAAAAGACAAATCGAAATCAAACCATGTTAATCGGGTATTTTCATTTTAGCTCACACTTATCGGCAGCAAGTTGAGTTGGAACGTCGAGTCGAGTCGCCGGCAATTAAGGTGACAATACTTCTACTAGAAACGATTGTTTTATTTTTACATAATGCTATCAATGCTCTACTATAACCCGAACCGGAATCCTTCAAATCAAATATTATAAACAGTTTTATTCTATTGAGACAACCTCAATGAATACAAAAAAACACGATTCAATTGTGTTATCAGAATTTATTATAGCATTAATTATAAAGATGAAGAAATATTTAAGTGAATACTTTTGATGTACAAAATTACTTGATTCACGAAATTATATATTGTTCAAGTGCGTAGTTATATATTTGTAACGACTATGTGGACATTTTGTATACGAGTAAAGGGTTCGTTAGTTTACTAAATTCATTCAATTGTAACATAGAAAGAAGCTATAAAATAGCAATCGAAAGGTAAAACATAGAATCAGATTTTTACATTAAACAACTGTTTGATATATACGTGTATTTATCTTAGCAATGTGCGGTATATCTTGTTCATTTATGTCACATGTAGATAAATCTAGTGATTTCAGGTGAGTCATCGTCTGCAAACTAGCCGCCCACGTTCCTGCTTTACCACCCAAGCTCACATTGCCTGAAAGTTTAAGATTGGCCATGTTTGGTATCCCTCCAACTGATGATGCAATAATGAGGTATATCTTGTGCATTTATGTTACAATCGTTTGGCATCGCTGCAACTGATGATGCAATGCACGGTCGCACACTGTCTGACCAATCAGATGGCGAGGATTTATTCAGGCGTTGTATAAAACAAATAGTGAATGTTCCACTCTGCTTCGCCTCGTGGAATAGAACGTTCCATCTGTCACCTCATGAAACTATATCGCACTAACCATACCAGACAGCGACTCAGCTAAGTTTTATTTGCAGTCTGGGCCGTTCGATAATCTGAGCATGGCATCTGTTATCGGCTCCCGCTTGAAAACGAAACGGGTGAACTGTTTCACAGTACCGTGGGACGCTTGGCACTTTTGGCTCCCGATACACATTTCAATTTAAATGAATCCTGAGGGCGCTGTTCTGTAGCTGCCACTGTCTATTTTTCTCTGCCAGTGCTTGCTTATTTTATCCGTTTTATCTTTGCTGAGTTTTTGGCATCGTCTTTTTATTTATTGTTGACGTGTTTGGTAAGGTTTATGTGCTTCTTTGTGATATATTTTGGTGTTTTATCCGATACGAATTGCTTGTTATTTTGATGTTTTTTAATGTGTTTTTATCTCTGGTCGAGTTTACTATTGTGTAACGTGTGTTCACCATGGCTGGTGCCATTAGTGCCCGTGTTCATCTGTTGGTGTTTTTACATCTGGTTGTTATCATACATAACTCACAACGGGTTCAATTCTTTGCTGATGCTGAGACTGTCAGAAATGAGTATTTTGTGTCTTCAGATCAGTACATGTGTCTGACTAATTTTGTTGTGCCAATCACGCCCTGTCATGGGGTAACATTACAGCTGTGCCGTACTGGATTTAATTTCTCAAAAGTTCCATTAGTCAAATGGTCCAAACATGGCCAAACTACTCTAGTTATTCCTGGTCACGACCCTCCACATGATATAACAATATTTATGGATATTTCTGTTAACCCAGGCCCTCGTATTGGATGCACTAGCAATGACGAGTTGCATTTTATGCATACAGAAAATTCGCCTTCCATGTCTAATACAACTAGAATGTATTCCCGTAGTCATCTTTTTAACATCCGTAAGACTTGTTATCACTCCATTCAGCCTGAATTGTTTTCGATTCTGAAAGCGAATGGAATTTTTCGGTTCAGGGGTAGTAGAGCGGGTCATTGTAACTATAAGTGTAGAATTCCTGTTCACATTGGTCACCGGCTTGATTATGTTCATAATAGGTTAGCTTTGGGTAACCGTACTCCTGTCCTTAAACACATTGTTGTAAATCCTGCCGATTCCTCTGATGATCTATTTAAACTTTGTTGCTTAAATACCAGATCTCTTAAAAATAAAACAGCCGATTTTGTGTCTTATGCTATTAATAGTAAGGCTGATTTGTTTGCCCTTACAGAGACTTGGTTTACAGATATAGATGTTGCTCACAAGGTTGAAGCAACTCCACCTGGTTTTAGATTGCTGGATCATCCCCGGAAAAACCGTGTGGGGGGAGGCACTGCTTTGTTGTTTCGTGATCATTTTCATGTCAAGAAAATTGCTGGAGATGAATTAGATTCATTTGAGTTTTCAGAATGGTCTGTAGGAATTAATTCGTTTAAATTACGACTTGTAATCATTTACAGGCCACCATACTCAGTTAGCCACCCTTGTACTGTTAATCGGTTTATCACTGAATTTGCCGATTATTTAGAATCCATTATTTTATCTTCTGAACCAATTTTAATAACTGGAGATTTTAACATTCATGTTGACATATCTGACGATCCAAACACTAAACGTTTTTTAACACTTCTTGAATCCATGGGTCTCCGGCAACATGTTAACAAACCTACGCATGAGATGGGTCACATACTAGATCTTGTTATTACCCGGAAATCGGACATAGTTCTTAACAGTACCCCGACACCTCACCACCTTTTCTCTGATCATTTCTCTGTTATTTGCAACTTGCAACAAAACAAGTCTTCTTTGCCTGCTAAACAGATTGTTTATAGGGATATTAAATCCATTGACATTAATTGCTTGAAAAGTGACTTAGTCTCTTCTAGGCTGTGCAGGGACACTCCTCAAGGTCTTGAGGAGCTTACGAATTGTTACAACACTACACTAGCTGGTACCTTCAACACACATGCCCCATTAAAGTCCAAGATGGTCACCACTAGGCCCCGTCTACCTTGGTTTAATCAAGAAATCAACTCTGCCTTGAGGATGAGGAGACGTGCAGAAAAGAAATGGCGACGAACTAACATGGCCGCTGATCTTTCAGAATATAAGCTAATAAGAAATAAGGTAACCTTTCTTCTTAACAAAGCTCGCTGCAATTTCTACAAAGACTTTATCGAAAGTAATAGTTCCGACCAGAGGAAATTATTTAGAGCATCTAAAAAGCTGCTTGGGCATAGTAATGACGTCCTCTTTCCACCTTTTAAAGATAAAATGACCCTTGCTAATGATATGGGTAGCTTTTTTGTAAAGAAAATATCTAATATTCATGCTAAACTTGATGACTTAGAAGTTTCAACCTCTGTTGGCAGAACGTTCTCTTTTACATCTGAAACATTGTCCAGTGGTATCTTGTTTGATAGTTTCATACCATTAACAGAGTCACAGGTAAAACAGCTTGTTGTCAATTCTTCTAAGGGATCATGCGCTCTGGATCCTATGCCTACTAACCTTGTGGGTGAGTGCCTTGATGTTTTGCTTCCAGTACTTACCAAAATTATAAACTCATCTTTAGTATCTGGCACATTTCCTACTGACTGGAAAGAAGCTTTAATTTGCCCTTTATTAAAAAAAACCAATCTCGATATGAAATTAGAAAACTACCGGCCAATCAGTAATTTACAATTTATTTCTAAATTAACTGAGAGGGCCGTTTGTGACCAACTTTATTGTCACATGTCAAAACATTCCATGTTTCCGGTTTTCCAATCATCTTACCGGAAGCATCACAGTACAGAGACGGCGCTTATAAAGGTTAAAAATGATTTACTGATGAGGATGAATTCCCAACATGTTATTCTGCTTATTCTTTTAGACCTGAGTGCAGCATTCGATACTGTTGATCACGTCATTTTATTGAAACGTCTGCAGTCTAAATTTGGAGTCACTGGCAAGGCCCTCGATTGGTTTTCGTCTTATTTGTCAGATAGAAGCCAACGCGTATCCATTCAAGGTACCTTATCAGACAAGTTTAATATCAACTGTGGTGTTCCTCAGGGATCCTGCTTAGGACCATTTTTATTCATTGTCTACGCCTCTAAATTGTTTGACATCATTGAGCATCATCTGCCTGATGTTCATTGTTATGCCGATGACACTCAGCTGTATCTATCTTTTAGACCTGACGATATATCTTGTCAAGCTGCTGTAACTGTAATGGAAAATTGCATCAGGGACATCAGGCAATGGATGTTGCATGACCGGCTTTTAATTAATGACGCTAAGAGTGAATTTTTGATCATCGGATCAAAGCAGCAGTTAAAGAAAATTAATATTTCTGATATCATGATAGGCGATGTTAAAGTTTTCCCTACAACATGTGTTCGTAATTTGGGGTCATGGTTTGATTCTGAACTTACAATGAATACCCACATCAATAAAGCTTGCTCTGCAGCCTTTTTCCATCTTCATAACATCAAACGAATTAGTCAATTCCTGACGCAAGACTCTCTTGTAAAACTAATTCATGCATTTGTGACCAGTCGTCTTGATTATTGTAATAGCCTTTTGTATGGTCTGCCAAAGTCACAGCTAGCTAAACTGCAAAGGGTTCAAAATGCTGCAGCCAGAATTGTTACTAACACACCCCGGTTTGAACACATTACACCTATAATTCGTCAATTACATTGGCTGCCTGTTTCGTACAGGATTAATTTTAAAATTCTTTTGTTGACCTTCAAAGCTCTTCATGGTCTTTCTCCAAAGTACTTACAGGATCTTGTTTTCATCCGGAAAGTATCTTCATATCAACTTAGGTCAGGGAATAATGGTATTTTCTTAGATTATCCCTCTGGTAAAATGTTGACTACATTTGGTGACAGGGCTTTTTCTGTGGCAGCCCCTAAGCTTTGGAATGCACTACCGTTTCATATACGTAGCGAACAGAAACTCACCTCTTTTAAATGTAACATAAAAACCCATCTTTTTAAAGCCGCTTTTTAGTGTGTTTTTGGTGTTGTTATTTTTTGTCTTTTGTTTGTCTTTCTTCTATGGTCGCCTTGCCAGTTTGTTTAGATTTTTAGTATAGATAGGGTTTGAGGCGTCTGTCTCCTGAAAAGATCAAGACATTACCGATGCCAGCAGGGATAGGCCTATGTAATAAGTAACTATTAGTTCTCTGTTGGCGGGACAGACGTATCCCCATACTTTTGTTTGGGCACTGGCCTGGTGATCAGTCTTTTTTCTTTGTCTTTTTCTTCCATTCTGTGCTTTTTAACATGTGTTCTGCGCCTTTGATCATTTTGTATGTAAGGGGCGCAATATAAATTTTAAATATTATTATTATTATTAAATATTAATCCTGCAGTTTTATAGCCAACCAAACTGGCCACTGGTATAGTCGATGTGCCTCTGTTTACATCTGTATTCAAATCTGCCCGTCAATATGCGCACGCATCAAGTTTTACATAAATTTGGTTAAGAGATGACATCAGAGGTCACATAATTCAAAGGCGATCTGACCTGCGACGTCACTCTTTAAGCAAATTGTATGTAAAACATGATGGGTGCGCGATACTGACGGGCACATTTGAATACAGATGTAAACACGTGATGTCAGAGGGCACATCGTCTATACTGGAGTGAACTGCTGGGCAATAAACATTCAACAAAGGATGACTCATCCTCTTTTGTCTGGCCGTTAAGGCCCAGTCACACCGGATCGTACGATTTCTGGATCGTGCGAGTTGGTGCGATTTGGCAGAGATACGACCAATCGCCAATGTTTGCGACGATCTCCATAGCGGTCGTATGCTGTGATTGCTCTTAAGACTGGTGGTAGGTCATCGTACGATTGGTTGCACGCTTGGTCGTGCGATCACAAGCGATTGTAGAATATTGATCGCAAAATCAGTCGTAGGTAATCGTGCGACTGGTCCCAGGTACCCACGATTGATCGTACGAGCAATCGTGTATACCTGCGACCACTCGCACGATCAGTCGTGTATACCTACAACCAGTCGCACGACTGATCGCATGTAGACACAGCCAGTTGTGCAATCGGTCGCAGGTCATTCAATCAGATATAAAAGGCTCTCAATCGTTCATCAGAATCAGTAGCTAGCTCCAAGAGTTCCAAGGTCCGAAGGCGTGCACTTCAGGAGTGTAGTAGTAACCTTTAGTAATATATATACGTCATCACTCGCTATGCCTCCCAAGAAGGGGAAAGGGCGTGGGAAAAGGATGCAGCCAGAGCCAGAGAGTGATGCAACCTCCGCACATGATGTCGTCCGGGAAACTGAAACCGAAACACATCATTCTGGTGATGAATCGGCAGATCAAGCGGCAATCAAGAAGAAGAAAATGCCAGATCTAGAGCCAGCAGTAGAACAGGCTATCTGCGAATGGTTTGCCGACCACCCCCTGTTCTATGACCTGAGTGACGCCAGTTTCAAGAACCGGCAGCGGAAAGACCGTCTCCTGGACCAGAAGGGCAAGGAGCTCAACATGAGTGGTAAGTAACTTGGGCATTCTTACCCAGATATATGAATGTTGCAGTTATAAAATTGTCATGCAGTATTCCATGTATTTTCATCCATTTATTAATTATTTGTCGTATACTTACAGGGGAACAGCTGGCCATCTGGTGGAAGTCACAGAGGACCATGTATGGGAGACTTTTCAAGAAGAAGAGTGGCCAGGCGGCAACACGTATGACCGAGCGACAAAAATGGAACCTGAGGAACTTTAGCTTCCTGCAGTCCCATATCGCTGTCCGCACCACGACCAAGCAGTTGGGCAAGGTATGCATTTGCAAACGTTAATAATACATTTTCCATTCAATTCCCATGCTTTTATTACCTGTACGGCATCATATGACATGTATACAATTAATATCTGCTCTCTACCCACAGGTCCCGTGTCCGGAGCCTGAGATAGACGAGGATGGATCCCCCTCGGAATGCGACTCGGGTGGTCCCTCCATTTCCCTGGAGTCCAACCAGCCTGGTACCAGCTCGCAGGCCACTTCGCGACCCTTTCAAGTGTCCAAGCTTCCCAAGCAGAAGCGTCAGAAGACAACTGCCATCGACGATGCCCTCCTCAAGCTGGTAGAGAAGTCATCGACTACACAGCGTCTCTGCCAGCAGGTAGACGAGGTGTTGAGCTCAAGCCGGAACACCCGCAGCACGTTCAGCCAGTGGATGGCGGCAGAGACGGAGATGCTGCCTGACTACATGTTCAGGCAATTCCAGACGGAGGTGTTTGCGGCCGTCATGAAGTACCGCAACATGGCAGCCCAGCAATCGCAGGTTATGCCCATACCACCCACCATGCCGCAGCAACCGAGCATTCCGATGAGGTACCCTCAGCCGCCTCGCCCTGCCTCAGCTCCACAGCCCATGTCTATGGCCTGGCAACCGCCCACGCAGATGTCCACTCAGGTGGCCACTCAGGCTTGGCTCCAGTCCCCAGCACCCCAGCATCAACATACTGGACTGTCGTCCCTGAGCTTCTCAGGATTGAGCGGACTCCCGTTCTCCCCTGTGCCAAGTCATGGTACCGGTATTCTGCCTGTGACAACAACTCCGTTGAATATCTCCAACACTGCAGCCCAGGTAGTTCAGAGTAATCGGATCCTACAGGTAGATGACCTACAGGGAGATGGCCACTTCGACGAGTAATGGACTACTGAACTGTTTTGTGTTATCTGCTTTCTACAAATATAATTTGTTTGATAGTTGTGTATTTTTCAGATGAATGAGATGTTTCATTATATGTTTGTTTCATAAAATAAAGATACATTTAAAATACAAGTTGTTAGTACTTATTATTACACCTCATAAATATTAAGGAGACAATAACACAAATTTATTGGTCAATCGCAATTTGATACAACAAACATAGATTTAGCTATCGACAGACATGGCCTATCCATCATGTGGAAGTTTTCCCTATCTTCCTGCATCGGGCTCATCATCTCTATAGACAAAGGTTTGCTTTCACATTTGTATAATGCTGTATGCCTTGGTACTCCATAACACAACGGGAATTAATCAACAATGAAAACAATAAACAATGTCAGCGTCCAGTGGTTTGTTTGGAGATGGTACAGTGATTGATTTTATTTTAAAATGCCATCGAAATCCGTATAGTTTATGACCCAAACACATTGAAATTGATGAAATTAACATATACTGGTTGTGTGTATATATATCAAAATATAACAACAATCCATCATTCACACATCATTTTCACGCATTAGTTCCTAGATCATATTATCCTGCCATGGGACACTGCCGACGTTGTTGTAGTAGTGCTTAAGGTAAACGCGCACAGCCTTGGCTTCCCGTGTAGCACGATTCCCGCCTTGCACGTACCGCATATCCTGAAGCACTGCACCATTCCTCCAAGCGCCAGGGATGATCTGGTGGTCATCCCCCTCACAGTCAATGTCCCGGTTCTGCAGTCCAGGGTACCGCATCCGCATCATGTTATGCAGACAGAGGCACGCACTCACGATAATTTGTACAGTCTTGTGTTCCTGTTGCATGGTCGTGAGGAGACACCTCCAGCGCTGGGCGAGTATTCCAAAAGCGTTCTCCACTATCCTGCGGCCACGGGAAAGTCGGTAGTTCAAGATACGCTCTTCGACGGTCATGTTCCTATGTCCAAAAGGCTTCATCATCCAGGTCTGTAGGGCAAATGCGTCATCCCCGATGAAGAAGTATGGCATGTCACGGTCATCGTTAGGTAGTGGTTCAGCTGGCGGGAATCCGATGTCACCAGTTTCAAGGGATGTCCTGAGAGCGGAAGCGTTGAAAATTCCACTGTCCGAAGAGGAGCCATTACTGCCGATGTCACCCCACAGGAACTTGTACTGTGAATCTACCAGGCCTAAGAGTACAATGAAGAAAAAACCCTTGTAGTTGTAGAACAAGGTGCCAGAGTTTTTTGGGGCTTTGATCGCGATATGTTTACCGTCTAGGGCCCCACATGCATGATGAAAGTTCCATCGCTGCCCAAATCCCTCGGCGATCTGCAAAACACGATACAGAAATGCAAGTAAAACTGTATATTATAATACAATAACATTAAATTAAATGCTAGAAACAAAATATAATCACAAGAGAATATCAGTTACCTGACGCCACCTCTGTGGAGTAGTTGGAAAGTCAAATACATCGTCTTCGTATTCGGCCACGATGGCAGCAGACACTTCCTTTACAATGCCACTGATGGTGTTGTGGGGCACCCTGAAAGAGTATGACAGGCTGTGGTAACTGTCCCCAGTGGCCATATACCGTAAGGTGATGGCCAGCTTGAGTCCTGGTTCATGAGCACGTCGGTAGTTAGTGTCCTGCTTCGTCACACGGGGCGTCACTCGGTGAAGCAGTTCGTCGAACATGCGCGGTTCCATACGCATGTAGTTGGTGAAATCGCCTTGTGACTCCCTGTCCAGCTCCTTCATCAGGTTGGCATAGTTGCCGTACAAGACCCGCCTCCCGATCCAGGGACGCACCCAGTACTGGCGCCGACGTCTCTCTTCGCGCTGGTTTCTTCGTCGGAGAAGTACAGCTGCGGCTACAGCACCCAACTGTTCTTGCTGTTCCATCTGGAGCCGGACCGATATAAGCTCGAGTCTTCCCGGTGGCATAACGGTATTCCCTCTTCGGGCGTCGTAGTGGAGAGTGAGCTGAATCCCCAGACGCTAATCCATATATACTGGTCTCGGGCAGCTAAAGACAGGTGGTACTACCAATCGCAAGGTCGTGCAACCAGTCGAGACAGGTCGTTACTGGTCGCACTACCGATCGTGAGGTCGTACCACAGGTGGCACCACCAATTGTCATGTGGCACGACCAGTTTCACGACTAATCGTGCGACTGTGCGACCCGCGACCATCCACGAATGGTGGTGCGAGCATGCACGACTGGTGGTACGACCATGTAAGACCTTTCTGCAACCTCTTACGATTTAGAATCGCAGGTCAGAAGTTTTGAACATGACCATCGACCTTGCTGCGACTGATTTTGCTGTTGCGATGACCCACGACCTCTACGACCAGTCGCACGCTCTTTGTACGATTTGCCCGCGATTGCAACATTTTTCGGTCGCAGCTAGGTCGTAACCTGGTCGCAAGCCCGGTGTGACTGGGCCTTTAGACGTGGATACCCCGCAGTACACAGCGTCCAGTGTGCATTCATGCGTGTAATCGCGCGCGGTATGCAGCGCGGGCGTAGGCTGCCGATGCGGGCGCCCTCTAACGTACGCGCCATGACCTTTGATAAGATCATCTTGTATATCTCTTCTAATCGCTTGGAAAATTTCGAGCGGAATTGTGATGCATTTGCATGCGCGTGTGACTTTGCGTGCAAAATTACATGATGCAACATGCATAATCGCCCATGGAAGAATAAAAACACCATGGCTCGCCTAACCTGTTGTCACATTTTCAAATATTTATAGGATGGATAAATAAGAAAAAAATATAGTTGGTTCCAAATTTATCCGCATTTGTGTTATCTGAGGGCAAATTTCCTCCACTTATCCGAGAAAAGTGTCATGTTTTATCCGGAAAAGGTAGAGCAGGTATAGATTCAGATTCAGTGTCAATCTGATGCAGCAGTTTTTGGTGTGCGTGATGCAATGTGTGTAATAATACTTTGGTAGTTTTGTTTTTTATATTTGCAAATTTTGTATAGCACCTTTACAGGCGAGAACTAAAAGATTTACAAAAAATTAAGACCAAATTATAAAAAGTCAAAAAGTTAAGGAAAATGTCTTACCTGAACTATTTCCTGTCACGTTTATGTTGATAGTCGGTTGGTTAACCGGCCCAAGAAAGACAGGACATTTCTCGCCACCTATATTCAAGGAATCCACTGAAATGTGTTGCACAGGTCTACGTGCGAGTACAGCAGGTGATAGGGGTGATGTTTCCAGTTGGTGTCTACCAGCAGGTTCGATGTCTTGAACTGAGCTTGGACCCGGCATTAGACGTTGGTCTTGTGATGCCACATCTCTCTCTAGTATCTCTGAAGGATTGCTTGGTGTAGCACCCACTTGCCCGTGGCCTGGTTTCTGGTGCGTTGACTCCTTCAATCGAGGACCTTCTGATGATTGCATCGTCTCCTTTGTTTGAATGTTTGGATTCGTTCCCTCTTCCCCTTGCTGTCTTTGTCTCTGCTCCTCAGAAGATGCAGTCCCTTTCTTTCTTTCTTGTATCTCTGTAGGATTGCTTGGTGTAGCACCCACTTGCCCGTGGCCTGGTTTCTGGTGTGTGGACCCCTTCAATCCAAGACCTTCTGATGATTGCATCGTCTCCTTCGTTTGAATGTTTTGATCCGTTCTCTCTTCCCCTTGCTGCCTTTGTCTCTGCTCCTCAGAAGATCCAATCTCTTTCAGTGCGTCAGTGTGTTTGCAGCCTTTTTGGATGAAAAGTAAAGGACTTTGACATTACATGTGATTGTGGGACAGTATCCCTTGTTTAATGTCCTGCTTTTAAATGATTGCTCCATAATACTATTTCTGTTAATATGAATAATGTGAATTTTTTTAATTTTTTTTTTAATGTTTTTCTGTTGAGCTAAATTCATCATAATTATAGTTATTTATACATTTATTTTTAAATACATTAAATTGTATTCTGTGTGTCATTTTGTCAAGTTACCGGTAGGATCGGCAGGCTTTTGAGTCAAAGTGTTTTCTTATACTTTTGTCGGTCCTGGCCAACTTGGATAGGGTTGTCTTTGTTTTGTTTTAATTTTAGTGTAATTTAGAATTGTATGTTGTTCATGTATGTGTGCTCTTGCACCACATAACGACCGAGGGGCGAGACACAAAGGAGAACAAAGGAAACAAAAGACCCTCGGTCGGCGGTATGAATGGACAAATTCGGTCCTCGATCGACGGTGCAAGCGCAAAGCAATGGGGATTGGGTATAACATAGGAATAAAGGAAAACACAATATCGAGCCTCGATCGTTATGTGGTTCACGACTGTATGTACCTGTTGTACCTGTTGTTGAAATAATAATAATAATAATAATATTCAGAATAGAAACTCGCCCCCAACGCTGTGGTAAAAAAAAAAGGAACATGTGCGAAAAAAAACTATAGGGGGATTTAAAAAGAAAGTGACGGAATAAGCGTTTTGCGTGTTAAATTTATATAACATCTGGTACACTGACTTGTTTCAAATGCTTGGTACGTTTTAACTTTGAATTCTCCAGATTAAAGACACTGTTGCTATATCAAAAATGGTCTGGTGTCTTTGTGCTATTCTCACCCATTGTGAACAATGTATTGGTGCTGAACGTCTCTTACGTAACTATTCAAGAGCTTGAAGAAAGAACTGCATTTTTTATTCTGTGTAATTATTTACCTGGTTTGTTTTCTGTCTCAGTCACTCTCATTTGTACGGGTAATTCAGGATTATCTGGATGCCCGACGTTCTCTGGTTTCGGTATCCGTTTCTCAGATGACTCTGTCCCTTTCTGTGTGCTCTTTTCTTGAGGTCTTCCAACTTGTACCGATAGTTGGCGGATGTATTGATGAGTAACTTCCTTCTGTTCCGGTATCTGGTCATCAGATGATGTTGCATCTCTTTGTTTGCTCCGTTCTTTAACCACTCGTCCTTCTGTTTTACGTTTGTCTTGACGGGCAACTTCTTCCTGATCTGGTCTGTTTCCCTCTGGTGAAATAATCACCGTCTGCTCGATCTGTTCTTCAGTTTCTACCTCTTGTACCTCTGGTTGAGGTCTGTCTCGATGCGCGAAAATATCCTGTTTCGACGCCTGATCCTCTGGTGATGTAACATCTTTCTGCTTTTTCTGTTCTTTAGCCCTTCCGTCTTGAACCTCTGGGCGACTAACTTCCTCCTTTGTCGGTCTCTGTTCCTTGGATGACGTAGCCCCTTTTTGATTGATCTGTGCTTGAGTACCTCCCACTTGTACCGATGTAGGTTTGTCCCGATCACCAACCAACAGTCTCGATCTCTGGTCATCAGATAGTGTAGTTCCTTTCTGCTTGCTTCGTTTTTTAGCCCCTCCCAATTGTACCTTAGTCTTACGTTTGTCTCGAGAACTAACTTCTCTCTCTTCTAATCTCTGGTTCTCAGTTGATGTAGTCCCTTTCTGCTTTCTCTGTTCTTGAGAAGCTTCCACATGTACACTTGGATGTGATTGTTCTCTATCACCATCCACCCGTCTCGGTTTTTGTTCATTAGATGGCGTATCCCCTTTCTGCCTTCTCTGTTCTTTATGTCCTGCAACTTGTACTGACGGTTGAGGTTGGTGTCGATGATCATGTTCCTTCTGTTTTGTCCACTGTTGCTCATATGACAACACCGTTAAGGCCAGCTCAGCGTGCCCGACTGCATTTAATGCATCTTTCAATCTCTGAAATCCTTCCTCTTGATTTGTTTGCTTACTCCACCAACGGTTTAGCATCTGCAGGCTCCTTTCTTTGTTGCCCTGGGAGGTGGTTTGGATCTGTTTGATTTCTGCTTCTTCATTTCCCAAAGATTTGGCCAGGTTTTCCCAGTATGACTCAGTTTTCAAAGCCAAGTCCCGAAATAATTGATCATCAACAGGGTGTTTGTCTAAAAAGGAACAAAGTACAGCTTTTTTTGTCAGCATAATGTTATGGGTATTGCCTTTTCAGATTGAGGGGCAAATAACGAATGCATGTTAGACATTAGTGTTTGGTTGAAGAAAAAACACACAATATGTTTTTATCTAATGTCTTTCTGATTCAATTGTTTGTGCAGATATTTAGAAGAAGATGGTACTCACATTAATCTATTCTCTGTATCACTACAAGTGTGTGTACCACTGCTAGTATTCACAATGCTAATAAACAAAATATAACGCTGACACAATCAAATTAGAGAGGCGGATGCGGATTCGAAGTTAATTTGTCAGGCTAAGATCGCAGGGTTAGTCCCAACTTGAAATAGTATATAATGTTTCTTGTTAGCATTCACCTTTTGGTCCACCGCCCAGTAGGCCATCAGTAGACAGACGGAGTGAGATGTTCTCATCCTGATGAATTCCACAGTCGTTAAGTGCCAGCAAGTTACATAGCTGGCAAAATTAAAGGATAAGGTAACTTTTTTGGTTGTATTTATTTGTATAGTGAGATTGACTTTAACCGTTGATCGTTTCCTAAACTGAAGTGTTTAAAACACCATTGTACTGACATCAGAAGCAGCAATATTTGAGCACACTCATGTAGGTTTTAAACAGAATATGTTGTCACTAAAACGCACAATTGGGATTGCTTTTAATTCGACATGAAAATTGGTACCTATAGTTATACATGAAATATGAGGAGCCATCTTTACCTCAAAGTTACGAAAGTTCCTCCGGATGTACAGTCGCTGTTGTTGAGGCTGGACTTCAAGTTTCTCATGTATTATCTCCTTTAAGGTCGAGACAGATGTCTCTGGATCCAGTTGAAGACAAAAAGTCTTCGGTTTGTGTGAGAGGTGACATCGGATAAAGACCTGCAGCTTCTGGGTCACGTATCTGAAACTGTCGGAGTGGGGTGTTTATGTTAGAGCTCTTGTAATATAAAGGAATGAAGACCACCATTGTAAAAAATTTGTATACACAGTTTTACTAGATTTTTTTAAGGCAGTCTATGCATGATCTACAAAAGCAAATCTGATTTAGCTTTTCGGCTATTACATGTAGTTAAATTATTCAAACACAATGTGCGTTATAAATTGCAGCGTTTAATCATGTTTTACCAGATAACAGGTTTTTCTTGATCACAGACGTCCTTTTTCAGTGGAGTATTTTCGTTTTGTTTGCTTTCCTCTTTTTCTCCTGCATCTTGACGCCTTTCTGGCTCGGGTCCAGCTGCTTCGTCTCTTGATTTGCTCGTTACTGAGGCAATAACAACAAATGTCATTTTACTGTTTAAATTAGTTTTGACAACTAATTACATTTCTGTTGTTTAAAATACAAGTAAACTATATGTTTTGTAAAGTTTTGGTTGTGGTTAAATGAGTATTCAAGTCTTTTGCATAATGACTCTTGAAATTACGGAGTCAATTCCGTCAACCCGATGGCCTCCAATGCTCGTCTCAGCTTCTGAGCTGCTTCGTCGCGATCTGTCGTATTTTCCCACCAAGTGAGTAGCATGTGACGGCTCGCTTCAGTGCTGCCTTCGTTGGTGGTTTGGATGTCTGCAATTTCAGCTTCTTTGTATCCTAGGTGTTTGGCCAATTCCTTCCACGATGATTCAATATTCGAGGACAAGCTCTTAAGGTACTTTTTATCAAGCTTGACTTTGTCTGCCAAAATAATGTGTGACTTCTTGAAACATTCTCAAAGGTGTCCGGTGTTGCATAGGTTACCAACGTAGAAATTCAGATATCTCTCACACCTACACCAAAAATATACTCTCTAATTTGTCTACTTCTACTCACCTGGTACATCTTGAGCCAATTCAGTCAACCCGATGGCCTCCAATGCTCGTCTCAGCTTCTGAGCTGCTTCGTCGCGATCTGTCGTCTTTTCCCACCAAGTGAGTAGCATGTGACGGCTCGCTTCAGTGCTGCCGTCGTTGGTGGTTTGGATGTCTGCAATTTCAGCTTCTTTGTATCCTAGGTGTTTGGCCAATTCCTTCCACGATGATTCAATATTCGAAGACAAGCTCTTAAGGTACTTTTCATCAAGCTTGACTTTGTCTGCCAAAAGAATGTGTGACTTCTTGAAACATTCTCAAAGGTGTCCGGTGTTGCATAGGTTACCAACGTAGCAATTAAGATATCTCTCACACCTACACCAAAAATATACTCTCTAATTTGTCTACTTCTACTCACCTGGTACATCTTGAGCCAATTCAGTCAACCCGATGGTTTCTAATGCTCGTCTCAGCTTCTGAGCTGCTTCGCCGCGATCTGTCGTTTTTTCCCACCAAGTGAGTAGCATGTGACGGCTCGCTTCAGTGCTGCCTTCGTTGGTGGTTTGGATGTCTGCAATTTCAGCTTCTTCGTATCCTAGTTGTTTGGCCAATTCCTTCCACGATGATTCAATATTCGAGGACAAGCCCTTAAGGTACTTTTCATCAAGCTTGTCTTTGTCTGCCAAAAGAATGTGTGACTTCATTGAAACATTCTCAAAGGTGTCCGGTGTTGCATAGGTTACCAACGTAGCAATTAAGATATCTCTTACACCTACACCAAAAATATACTCTCTAATTTGTCTACTTCTACTCACCTGGTACATCTTGAGCCAATTCAGTCAACCCGATGGCCTCTAATGCTCGTCGCAGCTTCTGAGCTGCTTCGCCGCGATCTGTCGTTTTTTCCCACCAAGTGAGTAGCATGTGACGGCTCGCTTCAGTGCTGCCTTCGTTGGTGGTTTGGATGTCCGCAATTTCAGCTTCTTTGTATCCTAGGTGTTTGGCCAATTCCTTCCACGATGATTCAATTTTCGAGGACAAGCCCTTAAGGTACTTTTCATCAAGCTTGACATTGTCTGCCAAAATAATGTGTGACTTCAGTGAAACATTTTTAAAAGTGTCCAGTGTTGTTTAGGTTACCAACGTAAGAAAATATCAGTCAGAAAATATTACATGCAGGTAGTTTATTCACTTGAATATTCTATTCCCAAAGTTTGTCATTTACCTGTTGGTAAATTATCTTTATTCTGGTCATCTGATGATAGACGGAGTGAGATGACTTCAACCTTGCTGACACCATTCTCCTCGAGTGTGAGCAAGTCACAGAGCTGACAAAGTGAATAATGTTAGAGACTAAATTAAGAAACGTGTTGGGTTTTAGTTGTGCATCGTTAATTGAAACATCTACAGAAGTCAATTCGTTTAACCCTTTAGGTGGGGGATTAATTGAGCGTTATTGTGTGTGTGGGAGTTTCATGAACACCGACAGATTATTAATCAAACATGAACATTTGAGCTTTTGCATTTTAGATCAACATTTGTAACTCCCACGATAAACAAATCTAAGTTTTGATATTTTAAATACAACGAAGTGTCCGGTTTATAAATTATATACCTACCTGGAAGTCTCTCTTGGTGTACAATTGCTGATATCGTGCCTCGACACCGATCTTCTTGTCTATTTCTTCTTTTAGGAATGAGACTGTCGTCTCGGGATGAAGTTGGAAACAAAGTTTCTTGGGTGTATGTGAAAGAGGAGTCTGGACAAATACCTGCAGTGTCTGCTTTACGTCTTTGGTATCACTGTGAAAATGAGGGACAATCCTGTGTAGTTTTAGAAACGCATTATTCTACAATTATAGAAGAGTTAATTTTGATTGGGTTCTCAAAGTAACGTACGTCCAGCTGCCACATTAATATGGGTGTCATGATTGAAAACATTCTTCGAAATTGAGTTGCAATAACTGATTTTGTTTTACCTTCGACTTTCAGGCTTGCAACTCGATTGCCTTCGAATCCATCGTTTCGATGGTTGTCTCTCTGCACAGCTATCATCATAAGTCAATTTCCTGTAATGCAGTACAGACAGGAAAGCCTGTTTCTTGCTTGGTCTGACTTTAGTCTTCCTGTTGATGAGTTTGGTGTTGGAATGGTCGTACACGACGACTGTTGCCTTAATGTAGGCATCTAACTGCTGGACGGTCTTTTTCGGCATCTTGGTAGTAATCAGGTCCAAGTGATGCAGTACACCGAGGAGCCTGAACGAATTAAGTAAGATAATGTGTCATTTCTTAGCGAAGCATAAAACAGTACCATCTATAAAGTGTGTGGTAAAAATGACTAAGCATCAACATTCTCTGTTAGTGACCTAATGGTGAAATGTGTGTTTATAATTATTCGCTTTGAGTAACCGTAACATTTTAGGTTATACTTTACGGACAGATCATAAACTCATAGGCCGCTCGAAGTGCATTATCATGACAAAGTTGCACGTGCATTTCAACAATTAATCCCAATACCATCTGGTTTTCTCTAGACATTATATTCTTAAGGAGACCAATGAAAGAGCTATTTCGATGCATGATTTATTTGTTGATTTAATTGTTGGTTTTATTGTAATTTGTGATCTAGCTATTTCATGATAAATATTGACAGCCCAACGCTATAGGTATATACTGTATACATGTAAACTCATTACAAAAAGTATCGAGACACTCAAAAATGAGCCAATAATTAACGGCCCGAAAGGGTATGGATTAATCGAAGTAAAAAACCCAGTGCATAATTTTGTTTGACACCTCGATTGTTGAGATACGATGTTGCGGAGCGGAGTTATTGTTATTTCAATGGTCGTAGATCTAGTTTCAAAAGTGACAATCATCCCTATAGAAGCAGGTTTGCATTGATCATGTTGATGTTTGATCAGCCAATAAGATAATCTCTACATTTAAATTCAAAAGAAACGGCGGGCATATGTGACCATCTGTAAAGATTCGTCGGCAATACTTTTCTTTGTTTCAACTCCAGGTTTTCAATACATTTGTATTGTAACGTAGATTCGCCTGGGGTCGACTCTACACACAGGAAGGACTCTTGACGCAAGTATTCTGTATTTCCGGTGATTCTCTCTGGTTTATTGTGACCTCTTGCCGACCAAAACATGGACTTCAGGCTCACGCAATCACGCGGCACCCGAACTGGTTAGAACTGGTTCGGCGCTTGCGCAATCCAGGCGGGTTTCCGGGGCGCACCAGCAGGAGCCACCAGGGCGATCCCACCACCGTGGAATCGCTCCAGCGCCCTCTACCGCCCAACCGGCACGGGCCTTACACAGCCCCCCACGAAGACCTTGTTTGCCCCCAAACAAAACCATGGGCGCTGCTGCCGCACCCCGGCCAACCGCCCTGGAAAACGCATAACGCCAACAATTACACAACAATTTACATTACAAAAATTTACATTACAACAATTTACATTACAACAATTTACATTACAACAATTTTTGGGGTAAGCCCCTGGCCCCGGCACACCCCTGGCCCCGGCACACCCCTGGCCCCGGCACACCCCTGGCCCCGGCACACCCCTGGCCCCGGCACACCCCTGGCCCCGGCACACCCCTGGCCCCGGCACACCCCTGGCCCCGGCACACCCCTGGCCCCGGCACACCCCTGGCCCCGGCACACCCCTGGCCCCGGCACACCCCTGGCCCCGGCACACCCCTGGCCCCGGCACACCCCTGGCCCCGGCACACCCCTGGCCCCGGCACACCCCTGGCCCCGGCACACCCCTGGCCCCGGCACACCCCTGGCCCCGGCACACCCCTGGCCCCGGCACACCCCTGGCCCCGGCACACCCCTGGCCCCGGCACACCCCTGGCCCCGGCACACCCCTGGCCCCGGCACACCCCTGGCCCCGGCACACCCCTGGCCCCGGCACACCCCTGGCCCCGGCACACCCCTGGCCCCGGCACACCCCTGGCCCCGGCACACCCCTGGCCCCGGCACACCCCTGGCCCCGGCACACCCCTGGCCCCGGCACACCCCTGGCCCCGGCACACCCCTGGCCCCGGCACACCCCTGGCCCCGGCACACCCCTGGCCCCGGCACACCCCTGGCCCCGGCACACCCCTGGCCCCGGCACACCCCTGGCCCCGGCACACCCCTGGCCCCGGCACACCCCTGGCCCCGGCACACCCCTGGCCCCGGCACACCCCTGGCCCCGGCACACCCCTGGCCCCGGCACACCCCTGGCCCCGGCACACCCCTGGCCCCGGCACACCCCTGGCCCCGGCACACCCCTGGCCCCGGCACACCCCTGGCCCCGGCACACCCCTGGCCCCGGCACACCCCTGGCCCCGGCACACCCCTGGCCCCGGCACACCCCTGGCCCCGGCACACCCCTGGCCCCGGCACACCCCTGGCCCCGGCACACCCCTGGCCCCGGCACACCCCTGGCCCCGGCACACCCCTGGCCCCGGCACACCCCTGGCCCCGGCACACCCCTGGCCCCGGCACACCCCTGGCCCTGGCACACCCCTCTAATGTTAAGACTTGACTGCGACTGTGACTGCGACTGGCTCCTCTGACTGCGACTGGTGCCTTCGACTGCGGCTGGCTCTTGCGACTGCGACTGTGGTTCCTGCGACTGCGACTGCGGCTGGCTCCCGCGACAGCGACTGGCTCCTGCGACTGCGACTGGCTCCTGTATCTGGTGCCTGCGACTGCGACTGGCTCTTGCGACTGCGACTGTGGTTCCTCCGACTGCGACTGCGCCTGGCTCCTGCGACTGCGACTTGCTCCTGCGACTGGGACTGGCTCCTGTGGCCGCGACTGTGACTGCCTCTTGCGACTGCGACTGATTCTTGCGACTGGCTTAGAGAGCGTGGGCGTCCCGGCGAGGCCCCGCCCCCGCTGCGCCGACGGGCACGGCTCGGGCTCGCTCCGAGTGTTGCGAGCCGTCTGCCGCGCCGCCGTCTACAGCATGGGCCGGGCCCCTCCGACTCCTCTTGCGACTGTCCCTTGTGACTGTCCCTGCGGCTCCGACTGGCTTAGAGAGCGTGGGCAACGTTGACGGATCCGCTCCATTGGTTTGTGTGCGGAGCAGTTCTGCCCCGTTGCTCCCCGAGAGAGCGCTGTTCCAGACGATTCCTCGTCCCCGCTGCGTCGACGAACACAACCCGCGGACGCTCCGAGTGAAACGACCCGCCGGCTGCGCCGTCGTCCACGGCCCTGGGCGGCCCTCCCGCCGTGGGGCGAGTTGGCTGCCGTGCTATCGTGTTTTCCTGAAAACATGAACACTTCACCTGGTCTTTTCTTAGTCCTCCTGCATCCCACCGCTGCCACCAATGTAACGTAGATTCGCCTGGGGTCGACTCTACACACAGGAAGGACTCTTGACGCAAGTATTCTGTATTTCCGGTGATTCTCTCTGGTTTATTGTGACCTCTTGCCGACCAAAACATGGACTTCAGGCTCACGCAATCACGCGGCACCCGAACTGGTTAGAACTGGTTCGGCGCTTGCGCAATCCAGGCGGGTTTCCGGGGCGCACCAGCAGGAGCCACCAGGGCGATCCCACCACCGTGGAATCGCTCCAGCGCCCTCTACCGCCCAACCGGCACGGGCGTTACAGTATTAAAGTAGGCAGATCACTCTGCACGAAAACATTTCACACGTACAACCGTCGGCCACCGAGTGACACGGTCGAATGTGAAAAATGGGTACAGATCAAAGTCGTTTTAGGGAGAAACGGATAATACAATGAAGAAAACAATTACATGAATAAAAAATATAGACTTCCCCTGTGTTTGTCTGCTTAATTGATCCGAATTGGTCAAGAAATATAGATTTTACAGTAGTTTTGGGTTGCCTAGTTTGTCGGCCCCGCGCGAAGCAGCCGCGCGTGGGAGGGCAAAAACAAATTCACCGCGCAGCTTAACCCCCCCCCCTACTCTCTAATAATGGACGATTCCGGAGTGCAGCCGGTGACGTAGGACCATGTGAAGCTATTTTTAGGATGAGGAAACTCACACTCTTGATGCGTCCGTTAAATAAATTTTCAAAATGGCGGCCAGTTAACGCGGGAAACGGCAAGCAGGTAAGCCACCCGTTTTCCCCCCTAAATATCTCAAATATGAATACTTACAAAATAAAACATGAAAATATACGTTCTAAAGTTTGCTATGAGTGTAGATTGTTGAATTTCGTTATCCAATGCATACCGAAGTAGCGCTCTAAAATATGGCATTTTCGCTTTGTCAATTCAGAACCTCCGGCAATAGTAGAGCTCAATGACCATGCGTTCGCGTACGAAGTTGAAACAGAATTCTGGCTGGAGATCAGACGAACATGACCTGTTGCTCACGGAATGCAGCGTTCCAGGGTAGAAATAAATACTTTCCTTAATTTCCAAGATAATATATTTTAATATCATCGTTATAAAATTACCTTTTGTGTAGATTTGTTTGGTAAAATTAGAGAGTAAAGTTCGGAAAGTTATGAGAAATAAGTAATTCAGGGCGGGTGTACAGTGAACGTAACGGCCCCCAAAACGGCCCAGATGTCACTATCGTCTTGATCAAGGCTGTTCCATTTATTGCCGGTACTCCGTATGGTTTCGGGAATGGTTTGTCGGATTTTTTTACATTCTGCAAAGTTGTGTATTCAGATTGATAAAGAAAATGCTTTTATAATAAATGCATAAATGTATAAAGAGAATAGTTAAAATAAATTTAACCCTTTTAAATGTGCCTCTTTCATTCAGTAGTCATACAAAAAAGAGAACAATATGCTAAAAAAATGTAAATAATTTTTTTTTTTTTTAATAATTAGTACAAAATGAAAAATTAATCAGGCTAATTTGCATAATAACGTGTAAAACTTTGAAATAAACACTTTAAATGAATGTCTATACACAAACAATAATTTGGCCAAGTTTCATTGCTGAACTCAGGAGAGCCTTACGCATATTTAATTAGCTGGACTTAGTCATTTTTTTTAACATTTGGGGGTTTCCCGTTATAGAATTTTTGATAATATGTGGCACTTTTGGTGACTGCAAAAAAACCCACGAAATGTGATTGAACCCCCATTTTTCTTTTGCAAGTAGGTTTGACTTGTGTACTATAAGAAAAGAAACACGAACAGGTTTTAAAATTGTGAAAAAACAATGGAAACTATAAGAACAAATTGAAAAAAGTGTATTTTCCACTTTTTGCCCCAAATGGTTAAAACGGTGCTTTAAACGGCATAATTTGTTGGGCATAAAAAGAGAACCGAATGTCGGATTTCAATTTGGTTTTCAGTTCTTTGTTAATTTCATCAAGCTGAACAATATGAGCCTAATATTAAAGGCATTAAAAGAACTTTATAAAATGCTGTGATCTGCCTAATTAAAGGGTTGTACGCATTGGAAAACATGACTAAATGTAACTGATGACAGATGTTCTACCTAAAATATGAGAAAAACAAGATAATGCCGAGAAATTAGCAACACTGTTTTTAAGTGCAATATGGTGGGTCAAGAATTAGATTAATTTCACCTTGATAAATCAAGTATCGAAATTAAGTATCGAAATAGAGTACGAGAAATTGGCTTAGTCGCGGTGGTAACGTGTGTACGACTAAAATGATTTCAACATAATATCGACCCTCGATACTGATTAGCCGAAATCTAAGCTAGAATCGATTCTCCGCAGAGCGCAACTCTAATGAGTTCCAGCCTTTCGATTCCAGTACATTGTTCGATGAAAATATTGTTGCCTCTATCAACCCCTGTCTGTACGAGTCGCCGTCACAAAATAGGCAAACGTATACTACACCAAACCAGATATGTTTGTGTGCACTCAGCCATCTGTACCACGGTACACGTTGGCCATGTACGTACGACGCAGCATTGGCAGTGACTGCGCACTTCCAATGGGAATATAAAAAAATCCAATGACTAGGCGTGGCAAGTAAAACTTAGTATCACCAAAACCTACAAGAATGCGTTTGTCTTACGATAATTATGAACCCAATCTCACCTTTATCGCAACCTTCGTATCGGCAATAGATATCGAGTCTTGTATGTCACGTGTTTGCATTAAAACAATGCAAAGACCAACTGGTAGAAATATGGTGCTGATTCCCAACCAAAGTGAAACTGAAAGCTATCGGCTGAGGCACGTCATCAGATCAAAATGTCATACCTTTGTATAACATTTTGTACCTTTCTATTTCCCGATAAACATGTTCAAGTCGCCCTTGCGTTTAGCAAGCTTGCCTTGTTTTGGCGGGAAGCTGTAAGAAAATGTTGACATTCGAGAATGGCAAGTCTGTGTGGCCGTATGCGCCTGTATCAATTAATGCCAATCAATAATCATCACTCTCGGGCTTTGGCCAGAAGACAGAAATAGCTCATAGAGGACTTTGGAAAGTTGATTTATTTGCAATTGCTTCCACTGCAGGTGTTTGTTAAAAGTGTGCCGTGTCGAGTTCAGGGGTGTAACAATGACTTACTAAATCCAGTGTGTATTGTGAAAACCAATGTATATATTTTCACGTGTATTTCCATTACTTCCTCCAAAGTTAAAATATTATATTATTACATGTATTGGGGGCGGGTGAGTAAAGGTAAACATGAAGACAATTTACGTCGTTCTGCTGTTCTACAAGAAAGGTTCACCGACATCAATTATTTTGCACAAATAATTTGCTAGCTGTAATATTATGTTTGTTCCCGACAAATACATTTATTTTTTCGTATTTCCCGCCTGGTTAGTTGCGCCCGGGGAAACGTTATAGATGACAATTCAGCTGACGTCATGATGACGTCCTCTCGTGATTTTATACAGATTTAATAAATTTTTCATAATGACAAATTATGCTGAACTCAAAGTTCTTTTCGTAACAGGTTTTGTTGGTACATAGATATTTCCATATTTGATAAAATATGTTATTAGTATGCATAAATCGACATCACGGTGACGTCATCTTTGAATTTCTATTTTTGGATTTCTTACTGCTGTCGCATTTGACACGCAATGCTCTTTAAACTGACGTTATAAATATATCATTTTCACGACTATAACTTAATAAGCACCAACAAACAGATTGTACTCATATAAAAGCTGAATGTGGGAAAACCCTACCCAGCAAACATTGAGATATTGGTCCGATATCTGCCCAGTACATGTAGTTGTATAGGCCCACTTCTGATTTCCTGTACTGGACCAACTTGCAACACGGTCAATATAGTTAGCCATTACTGATCCATTTGAGTATCGATACTGGCTCGGTACGTATATTGGGATCGGTCCTGTGCCGGCCCAACAGTGTACTTTAGTGGGTACAATACTGTTCCATGCAGGCGGCTAGTCTTGTTCAATACCGAGTTGTTCATTTCTTGCGGGCGCGCCGTCGGCGATTTTTTTTCCGGAGGTGGGCGAGTCAAAAAATCATAAATTATTTAGTAGTTTGGATGAGAAGTTATGTTTATTTATCGGAATAAAACATGACGTCACAGCATTGTTGTTATTTAGTTAACTAGTTAGATTAAATCACTTTAAAGAACAGCTGTTGTCGAGCTGCTATACGTAGTGTAGTGGATAGTGGGATGGGCTATGGATCAAAGATCTGGTTCGAATCCTGCTGTAGGTCACCTCGTTTTATCCTGCTGTAGGTCACCTCGTTTTGATATCTTTGGAGTATTGTTAATTTAAGGGAAAAAAGAGACCTAGAACCTAAGTGTTGTACAGTGATCAATGCAACTACTAAATAATTCATGAATGTTATAGTCCGGGAGCATCTCCACAGAAAAAAAAGTACCGTGGGATTTTTTGTATGAAAGCAAGCCACACATCTAAATGTCTCAAGGGCTTCCCAAAGAACAATAAAAAACATGTTGGCAGTCTGAAATCCATAGCAGATAAAAATTGTGAAGGAAAAACGGAAAACAACAACATTTTACTTGGTAGCCCTTTTTTATTTTTAAGGGTAAGTCCATGTTGGTATAGAGGGCACTTCAAAAAATAATATTGTTGAGGTGATGAACAACTGAGTGAAGAACCAAGAACAAGCATGTAATGTTTATTATAGACCACACTCTATTTGGTCGAAATCGGTTCATAATATAAGAAAATATGAATAAATCCTAAAACATTTTTGGAAATTAACCATACATTTTTTAGGTCAAATAATATTTACCAAACATCACATTCACTATGATTCAATCTTTTGATCAAAATATGGTTGACGATTGAGGTGTCTTGAGGGCGCCTTCTTATGTTAACAACTGCTTTTTAATTAAAACAGCCCTGTTTCTTAGCCGTTTGTATAATTTTCTACCATTCAAACATAATTGAATTATAACTGTTCGTTTTAACGATAACTGATAAGTTTTAGTTCCTAAAATTATTTGACCCAAACTAAGTTCTATCTTTTCTATATATTACTCTAACCCGTTTTTCCTCTACACTGCAAAAACTGTGGTGTTAAATTGTACACCAATGGTGTAACATTTGATTATTTCCAGGTGTTTATATTGGGCAGGGATTTGGGTGTTGAATAACACCAGTTTGGGAATCAAATTTTTTTAACACCAATTTTGGTGTACACCCTGATAGCAAAATTTCACGTGGATATCACGTCATTCTAGCGAATAATGTACTGTTTTAACACTATAATTTTGTACATATTAACTGCATGGACAAATTACGTAATGAAATATTACCAAGAACTGACTTATTACACATCCATACAATAATAACCTATTCCTACTGAATACGTACTACACACATAGCCATTGCCGTTGTTAGTTTTATACTACGCTTTTTTTGTCCACGACGATGTCACAGCTAGTTTTTAGGAATAATGTCAAAATTTGAAAACGAATAAAATGTAACGGGAATTTGTAACTATGTTTGCACAAAAATCAAAATTCAATCATGGAATCGTTTAAATAATTACATATTATGGTAAAAAAAATGAATTTTTGGACTAAATACAACAATTTAACATCGACTATTGTTAACATATCCCATAATTCCTTATCGACCAATCAGAGGGCTTTATTTCACACACGCATGCGCACTAGGTCAAATTTAACACCAAAAGTACGTAACAACAGTACTTGATTTTAAACTAATACTTCAAGAATCATTTTACTTCATTTTAACACCAATTTTCATTCCAAAAGATTAAAAAAACATTGGTGTTAAAATTTTAACACCACAGTTTTTGCAGTGTAGCGCTCTTTTTTGGAAACTGAAAAACGGATTGTGGACCTGTGCAAGTCCACAAACTGTAACCTCTTCCCGCATCGTGTGGACCTATATTGTTCGGAGGTCCATAGTGCGTATACAAGACTAACTCACTAGCACGCACATAAGTGGACGGGGCATTGTCCGACCGTAATCCCTCTGTTGTATGTACTCCATAGGATTTGCGCACGAGTCGAGATCGTGGACCTTGTGTCAATCGTCGACAGCATTGTTTCCCCACAAATTCCTTTGTCCACCGTCCACGATCGACGGTGTTTACACACGCACACAAACACCCATATAGCCTCCCCACAAACAGCCAACAAAAACACCCCAACAGATCAACACTCCAGACAATAAACACATACTCAAACAACCACTCCGGAAAAAACCCAAAAAACAAACAAAACCAAACAAACAAACACCCCGACAAAAACAGTCCTATCCAATCATACCATGGAGCAATAATCTAGTTTATTGCTCCATGATCATACTCACACAATCCCATAAGGAGGACGACCAAGACACTGGCAATGCCAATGCCAACAGTCAATCCCGTTCCTGAAGGTGTAGGCTTGGAGGCGGTGGATGCAGCCGGAACGGTCGTCATGTTGGCTAATGCTGCCATTGCTTACAGTGTGCTAAACTGCGAGAAATGTATTCACGTGTTATTGTTACCCTCTGTAAAGAATCGTCAGCAATACCTTTCTTTGTTTAAACCCCAGGTATTTCGTTTAATTATTATTCATAAATACCTAAGACAGTTTACCCATTCCCATTGGTTGAGAGCCCGTCACGTGGCCGGTATTAAACAAATGATAAAGACCAGCTGGCTGGTCTTAAACACTTTTCCAGTGTCACATGAAATTTGGCCTCCTATAAAATGCAGTGCTGTTATCGTTGTATTGGTTGAACGTTCACAACGCATGCGCTATACTTTTTACCGAGTCGGTATTTATGGTAACAAATTCACAACGCATTCGCCACAGCTGCATCATAACGTATTTTCGAAATCTTACTTCGTCTTCGGCTTCGCCTCCGAATTCCGAAATCACTGAGAAGCAAATACATAAAATGAAATAAAAAGTCGAACTTGTGGGTTCATATCAATCGATTGAATGTTTCTGAAACACAGCAGGCATCAGGCTGTCTGAAATGGCGGCAGCGCGAACGTTCATTTTGTAGCAAATTTTCAATAATTTGTAATGATGGTGCATTGAATTGCAACTTACAAACCGATAAAGACGTCAATATCTTCAGGTATTTTGACCAGCAGTAAACAAACATTGCGTAACATCGAGCAGACGATAATTGTTGCAAATGTGCAAAGCTATAAGGTGCAATGTGGGTCAGGATTTCACCCTAATAAATCAAGTATTGAAATAGAGTATACGGGAAATTGGCTAATAGTCGCGGTGTTAACGTGTGTACGACTAAAATGATTTAACCAAAAATACCCTCGATACTTGCTCAGCCTAAATCTACGACTTAGGGGCCGAGTTCGGGCGGTCTGTTCTTGACACGCGTAACTTGTTCTTGCAAAACCCTGATGGATAGGTGGTGTGTGTTCTTGTTCCGAGTGCAATGTTCACGGGTCGCGTTCCCGCCGTTCGAGCGCAAGAACAGAGTTCGCGTGTCAAGAACAGACCGCCCGAACTCGGCCAGAATGGTTTAACATAAAAATACCCTCGATACTTACTCAGCCCAAATCTACGCTAGAATCGATTCTCCACGTACAGAGCACAACTATAATGAGATTTAGCTTTTCGATTCCAGTACATTGTTCGATGAAATAGTGTTGACTCTATCAACCCCGTGATCGCCGTCACAAATAAACAAACGTACACGACACCAAACCAGACGTGTTTGTGTGCACGTATGACGCTGCACTTAATTCCAATGGGAACAACAGTTCCAATGACTAGGCGTGGCAATTAAACCTTAGTATCACCAAAACCTACAAGAATGCGTTTGTCTTACAAAAATTATGAACCCAATCTCACCTTTATATTTCAACCTCCGTCTCGGCAATAGATATCGAGTCCTGTATGTCACGTGTGTGAATTAAAACAATGCAAAGACCAAATATGGCGCTGGTTTTCAACCTAAATGTCAGCTATCGGCTAAGAACACGTCATCTGATCAAAATAATATACCTTTGTATAACATGTTTGTACCTTTGTACTTCCTGATAAACATGTTCAAGTCGCCCTTGCGTTTAGCAAGCTTGCCTTGTTTTGGCGGGAAGCTGATAAGAACATGTTGACATTCGAGAATGGCAGATCTGTGTGGCCGTATGCGCCTGTATCAATTAATGCCAATCAATAATCATCACTCTCGGGCTTTGGTTGGAAATCTGAAACTATTAATGGTCGCTGGTAATCTGATACTAGATGACGTCATCGTGACGTCAATAACATAATATGTTTAAAATCGCAATCTTTGAATATCATATTTTCTCAAAGTTTAAAGCATTCACAGAGCTAACACTTTGTTAGTTGTCCAGAATTTTTTTTTAGATTTTGAAGAAATTCTGCTGTTTTATACAATAAAAAATTACAACTGACATTAATGGTAGACTATAACCTTACAGAGAATATACAACATTTGCAAACATCAAACAAAATAAATTACTAATTGATCACAAAACACTTTACTCTGGACTGTTAGATAATGGCAGTCTGAAGCATCCTGTAAAATCATGGCTGCTGGTGTGCTGACATTTTCAAGTAGAGTTGTATTTTTGTATCAATTTTTAACCGTTAGATATTGATTCCAAAAAAGCTGGTCGGCAATAGGCCGTATTATTGAACGTTGAGGGCGCTGTGCTCACGGTATTTGGGGGTATAATTAAAAGTGATGAGGAGATAATTCACGTCAGTTAAAATAATCTTACAGCTCCAATTTGTTTTCTTTCTAATATTCAATTTTTAGATAAAGTAAAGTTACTAAAACTACTTTAATAAACGCGATTTTCTCTGTGCTGGTTACCCAGAAAATGGCGTCTAACAGCGCCCTCATGCGGCCAGAAATACGGCGCATTGATTACACATGCATGTAAAGGGATACAACTGATTCTCTCAGCATCTACGAACCCTAAACGTAAAAAAGTCAGGGCTACAAAATGTGCTACAACATACTACGCCCCCCCCCCCCCCCCCCCAATCTATCCCCCAATCTATCAATTACAACAACATAAATAATAAAAAAAAGTCCATTGTTCGCTGTGTCACTTCAAGGCCACTGTAATTAACCCCTGAGCCTTCTCGGTTGAAACCCGTACAGAACAAATCATGAACACATGTTCCCAGTACACATGAACACATGTATACCCATAGTATACAGACATTACGTTAAGGAGAAATGACGAAAAAGTGGACATTCTTTGATTCGAATGGGCGAGGACGCGCAGCGTCCGAGCCCAATTTGAATCAAAGAATGTCCACCTTTTGAGTCGTTTCTCCGACTTAAACTACGTCCCTTTTACACCCATTGTCAATATTTAAAAGGAACAACAAGTGTCAATTCTTACTAATGCTTTAAAGTATGAGACGATTTAATTCCATTGTTCAGTGGTGCAAGCTACTAAGGAATGTGAAAGCTTTGTCCTGTCTAGTCTCCGTGTTGCGTAACCAAACAAGTGAATAAAGGTTGGGTAAAATGAGGGTGTTTAAAATGCCCAGTACATTCGACTTCGAAGTCATTTGATGCCATACATTGTTGTGCGTCGGGTGTGTCTCTGCTAACTCCGCTAATATGTCTTCCAGTGAGGATCCGTACATATTTTTGAGTAGGAATACGTTGGGAGATATGTTGTGTCACTTCAAGAACTGACTCGCCAATTTATTTTGATGGTGATTTACACCAGTATTTTGGGACATATTCGATGAGGATTTTATACTCCAATGAGGATTTATACTAAAGCGGCAAATTCAGAGGTGAAGAAACTTCCTACTACTCGTGGCTGATTTGGACCCCTAACGGATCAGGTAATGATGGAAAATAAGCAAGAAAAGGAAACAAGAACTTGTTATTCCCAACATTTGGCTTAGCTCTCATCAGCAGCTCATTTTGGCTTAATATTTTTACCAATTTTAGCCCTTTTTATGGTGTAACAATATCGTCAGTAGTCATTATTCCGTGTCGAAAGTATACCAGCCTTTTGTTAAACCCTGAACGGTTTCATTATCACACGTCAAACCAGACTCGGAACAAAACTAATTTCTGTTGGTTTTTCTGCCGTTTTTGCTACACAGGTATACGACAGGACAGGACAACATGGGCGAGTTAGCGAATGTAAAGTACATGTACGTGTTATACGTATACCAGCCCTTTTAAAGTTGTGCATTATAGTAGTACTTTTTAGGACCTTCGAACGTATGACATAACTATGACCTATCTCCGTCGAAAATTATTCCCATTTACAAGAAATGTACATATTTTAAATTGCAAACCATCGCTTCGACCTTGCTAATAAAAAGGTTTATCCTCCATTTGTTTTCTTAGTGGTAATAAGTTCTTGGGCCATTTTCATTTTCGAATGTTTTAGACAAACCTTGATGCAATTTGTTACATGCGGTTTGGCGCATCCATCTTATTTTATTTTTGTTATTGTTGATATCCCAGGTTGTGGCAAATCTGTGCAACAAGGCTTTTGGACGAACCACTCCATACGATCGAGCATGGCAGCATCTCGTCTCTACAACAAGGGCTTCGGTGGCCAGAACCAGTGAGGATCATAGGAGAGCAGTCAGCCGGGCTGAAACTGCATAAGCGCGTCGACACGGCAAAGAGACCTCCAAGACAATTAACTGTTGAAAGCTCTAAAGAAACTGTCAACATAGCTCTTACTAAGTTGTAATAAATATAACAATAGCAATTTCTGTGTCCACTGAGTCGTTCTTTTTCTGTTAATTCTTAAAAGAATGTACAGTTAACTGTACATTCTTTAAAATAATCGACACTTTTCTGAATAGAGTGACGTCACAAGAGTAGTTTAATATAAAATACAACCTCCCAAATAATTCAAGCAATTACCAATGGTGTATCCTACCTAAATGAAAATACATTCTACTATCATGAAATAAAATGGGTAAAATATAACAGAAGAAAAAGTAATAACTTTACTCCAGACATGTAAACGAAATAAAACCACCTGTTTGTGAACTTGTTGGCAAACCACTTGCACTCAGAGTTTCTAAAGTACAACAAGGTTCAAGGTCAGTTCAATGTTGTGTGCGTGGATACAATGCTGTCTTTCACAAGTGTTCCCAAAAAATATAAACAAAATATAACGGAATGCCACACGAAGAATGTGTAATTTATAACCAAGTACGGTTTAAAAATATATACCTACATCAAACGTCAAAATCTGATAATTGTTGACAGGGATATTACATTAGTCATTTCCCAAGAGATGTCAAATTGATAATGGGGCCAGGTTTTCTCGATTTTGTTTGGATGTGCAAGTGTTACAATGTGAATGACCTAGGGATTAGCAGCTAAATATCAGTGTTCAATGGCTATATAAACAATACCCATCCTTAATTATGCTAAACGTGTTTAGCATGTAAACATGTGTCATGTTTACAAATGTGAATTGTGTTTACTCATTTCCTGTGTAGTAGGCCAGGCATGTTGCTCACAGCATAATGGGCTTACTTATTTGTCCTATAATGCATAAAATTAAAATTAATTTTAACAAATTAGTCCCATAGTCAATTTGACCCCTCTTGGGAAATTTCAGTAACTCTGTCAACAATAATTGAGTAAGATTAAAACTGCTGCAAACTGCTTACTGGCTTAAATGACGTGAAATATACAAATCAAATAAGTTAAGAATATAAGAGAGCCTAATATTTCGATTTTAACCAGGGGCCAATTTCATAGAGCTGCTAAGCACAAACATTTGCTTAGCATGACAATTTGTCCTTGGCAAAAACAAGGTTACAGACCAAATGTTCACCTGATCTTTATTGTTCTGGATTTATAATCAGCTGTTTTTTTGCTTAGCATGAAAAACACGTAACATTTTGGCTGTTAACCTGTTTTTAATGAGCAAGACTTTTTGTGCTAAGCAATTCTTTTTGCTTAGCAGCTCTATGAAATTGGCCCCAGATTTTCTGAGGCAAAATGCTATGTACAAGAAACAAACGGGGAAATGATAAAAAGTCGGACATACAAGCATGATGTATGTACTAGTTTTTCCTGTCTTTTCTGAAACCAAGTTTCACAAAACTGTTTCCAAAATGTCAATATTAAATGGTAAGTTAGTTAAATTCAGAACTTCTGTTGCACAAATAATGATTCACCAACCAGGAAATGGTGAACATTATAATTTTTTTCCCACAGAGCAGGGTTATAATGTTATTCCATTTTTGTTTGATATGTAAATAACAATTCGGTTTATTGGTAGTGATAAACCTACCTCTTTTGTATGATAAGTGTTTGTTTAAATTGTGTACATAAAGATTAGGGCAGATTTGCCCTGAACCTTTGCTCCCTATTAAAACACGAAACTTTGCGGTTTATTATTCACTGCTAGTTTATTGCAGCTAGTTTTATAGATCTACTTTGCACAGAAAAAAACTTGGCACAGACATTATTTGCATAGTACATGTAGAACTTTATTATTGACTTTTCGTACATGTACATGTATACTGCTTTTAATTAAAGTTAGCGTGGCAGGGCTTTTTCGAAATGTATATTTTATTTCTTGTAACAAATTCTGAATGAATATATGATGTACTCTAACGAATACATTTAATTGGTTGCATTGGCAGGCCTTTCTACAGTTTTAAACAGTTTTTGTTATCATTGCTCAAATTGCTCGGCAAGTTTGGAGCGAGTTGCACAGATATATGTATTTGTATATAGTACATCAAAGCCTGGCGATGTCTCATTTGAAATCTCATAACAAATATAATGCTACATAAAATTATTCATTCAATTTGAAGAAAAAAATCCAGGGTGCAATTTACTCTGTAAAAGCATGGACACACCAACTTTGAAAATAGCTTTTTTGTTTGCATCTATCAGAAAAGTAAACCAACCAAATCATTGTTGATCAGGGTCACCTGTTTTTGGATGTTATTAACCCTAACCCCCTAGGCCCTTTTTGCTAGAAACTGTCCTCAATCCTTCAAAATCCTCATTTTTTAATAACCTTTTGTGCCTCAATCCTCAAAAATCCTCATTTTTTAAAAAAATACCATTCATCCTCGATCCTCAAAAATTCTTTAAAACTGCAATGAGGATTCTGGAAGTTTGAAAAAGTCAATTCTCTAAAATCCTAATTTTTTGAAAACCCCATTCAGCCTCAATCCTCAAAAATCCTCCACACTTGAAATAACATTGTGCCTCAATCCTCCAAAATCCTAATTTTTTGAAAACCCCATTTAGCCTTAATCCTCAAAAATTCTCCACACTTGAAATAACATTGTGCCTCAATCCTCCAAAATCCTCATTTTTTGAAAACTCTATTCAGCCTCAATCCTCAAAAACCCTCAAACTGCAATGAAGACTTTGGAGGATTGAGGAGCGTTTAGGGTTAAACCTCCGCTAAGGAGGTTTTGATGTTGCCGGTGTTTGTTTGTTTGTTGGTGGGTTTGTTTGTTTGTTTGTTAGTAGGATTACTCTACGTAGTAGGACAAACTATACTGCAGGAATTTATTAAGTCTTCGTCGCAAGACGTCCTAATTGCGGAATGCCGCGCGCGTAGGCCGCCAATGCTGACACCCTCTAATAACGTACGTTGTACATCACGCCATCACCTTTGAATAGACGTCTTGGCTATAAACTCACAACATCACTTGAAAAATTCTAAGCAGAATTGTGTCGCAATGAGCCATTTGCGCGTGACCCCGAGTTAAATTTGAATAACATCTGGTACACTGACTTGCTCACCCCAGCTTGGCACCGTTGAACTTTGAATTATCCAGACCAAAGACACTGTTGCTATATCACGTGATTCGGGGCAAGCTTTACGCTAGCAATCCCCAGCTCCGGAATGGTCTGGTGTCTTTGTGCCATTCCATTGTGAACACTGTATTGGTGCTGAACGTCTGTTACGTAACTATGCAAGAGCTTGCCCCGAATCATGTGATATGGCAACAGTGTCTTTGGTCTGGAGAAGTTCAACGGTGCCAAGCTGTGTGAGCAAGTCAGTGTACCAGATGTTATTCAAATTTAGCTCGGGCCGGGTCACGCGCAAATGGCTTATTGCATGCACCTGTGACATAATTGCGTGCATATAATTACGTGACGTAACAGAAATTTAACCAATGAGTCGGCGATTATGCATGTTTTACGTCATGCGATTATTCACGCACCGTCACACGCGCATGCAAATGCATGAAGTAGGAATTGCTTGGAATTTTTCGAGCGATTATGTGAGTTAGCCAAGACGACCTAATCGAAGGTCATTTCGTGGTCTATGGTGTACGTTAGAGGGCATCACATGGGCGGCCTACACGCACTGCATACCGCGATTAGGACGTCTTGAAACCAAGACTATAGATTTAACAAACCTTGATGGGTCGATGGATTACGGGTCAAGGGTCAAGGATGATTCCATTGTACATTTTCAGATCGAGGCTGTTTTAAAGATTATTATACTGCTTTCCCCAGGAATTAGGTAAATGTTTTTGCTGGGGTTTGTTTGTTAGCAAGATTACGGGTAAAAACTACTGAAGGGATTTTAACGAAACTTGGTCGGTAGATAGATTATGGGTCAAGGATGATTCCGTGCAATTTTGAGATTGATCTGGATCTAGATCCCAAAAAAGGCATTTTTGAAGTTTGGGCAGAGCTATAGGTCCGCACTCTACCGAGTGCCATTTTTTTTCTAGTTATTAATAAAACCAAGGATCCCTTAAAAGCGCTCTAGGCACTGTAGCTCGTAAGCCTAAAGAAACCTGTAGAGAGAAGACAATGAGAAGAATTTGTTAGTTTTAGAGGTGAGAGGAGAACCCCAGAAGAATATCCTGAGGGTTAGCTACGGAGTCAGGCAGGGACTGAAAACCCAATCCACATGTGACCCACTCTGCAAAATGTGTTAAACATTTTTTTAAATTAGTTTTACAGTTGGTCAGAAAGAGCAGGAAATAAGCTTTCATTTGACATAATGGCACAACTCTGTAGTGTAATGCATCGATCTTTTACGATTATTAGTTCTCCATGGTTATAAAAAATGTTTTTGAACAGAAATGAAGATTTATTATTTTTAGTGCTTCTTTAGATGCTATATATGGTTAGAGGATGACAAAAACCTTGATTAAATCTACTTTAGAGATCAAAACAATTTGTTCAAACGATCAGTTCTGAAAAAAATAGGTGTCGGAGAAACCTTAAAACCATAAACCAAAAAATGAATTGTTGAAAGAAAAATCACCTCTGAGACAATAAGCAGTCATTTACGTGAAAATGTATTATGCGACATCAGACTCATTTTTGCAGAGCGGGTCACATATTGGCCGAGGCGAGATTAGAACCTGGGTCACGGCGGTGGAAGGCGAGGAATGAACCGCTACGTCAACCTGACCCAATGCCGTTGCTTGCGGTCTGCAGCATCGAATTCACCGTCTGTGGGTAAAGCAGCAGTTCGAGTCAAGCCTAGGGTAATGGTGCGTGTGCCCTTGGGCAAGGCACTCTGTCACCATTGCTTCACCCCAACCAGGAGTATTAAATGGGTACATGCGAGGGCGGAGATGGTTGTTATTAGCTGCTTTGCGCCGAAATGGCAGCATTGAGCTGTATAGACGATGTGCCTCTGTTTACATCTGTATTCAAATGTGCCGTCAATATGCGCACTCATCATGTTTTACATAAATTTGGTTAAGAGATGTCATCAGAGGTCACATAAATCAAAGGCGATCTGACCTGCGACGTCAGTCTTTAAGCAAATTTCATGTAAAACACGATGGGTGCGCGATACTGCCGGGCACGTTTGAATACAGATGTAAACACGTGACGTCAGAGGGCACATCGTCTATTCTCACTCCCCTGGGAGCGGAGATGATTTAATTGGAATGTTTCGTGGGCCCAATTGAGCTGGAGGATCTAAATGGGAGAATCTTCTTCTTCTTTTTTTGCCCCAGGTATTTAACCAATAAGTCCCACGTAGCAGGGAGCGCTGTGAGCAAGGAGCAGGCTGAGTGGGTTCGAGACAGCTGGCTCGCCCAGGGGCTGGACTCGGCTAAGATTGTCACCTACGAGGTCTTGTTGTCGTACCCACCAGCCTACGGAGATGCAGATCAAAACACGGTAATAAAGTCAGGCCTGAACATTTCAGAATTGTAATGACTCGCGTCAATGACTCGACTTAAGTCTGACTTAACCCTAACCCTGCCAAATCCAGCACAGTGCATCTGTGACCTTGCTGCACTCTGCACACAAGTCAATGTGACAAAGTATGCAATCTGTTGCGTCTGGCAGGGTTTCTAGCCAAAATACTGTAACGCCCGTGCCGGTTGGGCGGTAGAGGGCGCTGGAGCGATTCCACGGTGTGGGATCGCTCTGGTGGCTCCTGCTGGTGCGCCCCGGAAACCCGCCTTTGGATTGCGCAAGCGCCGAACTGGTTCTATCCAGTTCTGGTACCGCGTGATTGTGTGAGCCTGAAGTCCATGTTTGGTTGGCAAGAGATCGCAATAAACGGCTGAGAATCACCGGAAATAAAGGAACACTTGTGTCAAGAGTCTTTCTTGTGTGTGTAGTCGACCCCAGGAGAAATCTACGTTACAATACCCTGGAGGGTTAGGGTTAATTAAAGGGATCGTATCCGTTTGGTAATTTGAGCCCACTGTTGGTTTCAATCCTATATAGTTATAGATATATACCATAAAACTAACCTGTACAAATTTCATTTCAAAAGGTGGTAGCGATTTTGAGATATTGCCGAAAATCTGGAGCGGTATGTCCACGCAGGAAGAATAATCTGCATTGGAATATACAATCTGAGAAACGTCACTGCAGTAACGCTTCTCAGATTCGAATTTTTGGGGATAAATAGTGATTTCTTTTTCCATAACCGCAGTACTTCGACGTGAACAGTTTCTCAAAATGCATTATACTATCCAAAGCTGCTGTACTTCTTACCAAGTGAGTTTTTATTGCCATTAATTTTCGGACTAATTACCAAATGTATACGTTTCCTTTAAGTCATATTTGTTGGCGAGTCGAGTCTGATGAGTGACTGACTCGACGTGATCCCCACTCCTTTAAAAAAAAAAAAAAATCTGTTGAATCGTCAGCAGATTATGCTTGTACATTATCGACAGCAAAAAGTCTGGTCCTGGCTAGATAGTTACGTCTCTCCCGCCATACTACGCTACCACCATTTCCACGTGAAGGATTCAGGGTACCGTGTGAAGATTGTACGGCAGTTGTGCGAACCGCGCTTCACACAAAAGCGAATGCGATGGGACATTCACTGCGAAATTCGCAAAGTTTCAGAGTTTCAAAGTGAACAAAGAAATTGGCAATTAAGGCGGGACTCGAACCTCCGGAATACCGGACCGGTGCTCTACTGAGCTATCTTGCCCTATGATGGCAGTCTCCACAATTGTCAGTATCTAAATCCATGAGGTGGGGGTGCCCCACCTATGTATGTCGGAGATTGCCACTAACATTTTGTCCCTAGCTAGGAGGGTATATTTGGACATTTTAAAAGTGGCAATCCCCACATCTTGTGTGGGTAGCCCTGTGGGGGAGGGGGAGGGGGAGGGGGAGGGGGGTGGTGCGATCACAGGCGCATATTGTATTTATATCCGAATCTTGGATTGTTTTTCTTAATTACAGATTCAGCTTTTGAGTTCGCCGGGCGGAAGTGTAGATTATACGACACAGGAGCGAGAACCGCCCCTTGAGCCCGGCAATCCTAACCCAATACCTGATAACGATGTGTTAGCCCCGTTCAACGCTTATTCCGCAGATGGAGAAATAGAGGTACTGTTTATTATCCCTAACTCGATCCCTACCCTAATGTTTCATGAATACCAATTACTTTCCAACTAGGCTTAGTAAACAGCTAGTGACTTAGACTTACCCTTGATCAACTCTAACTTTAGTAAGAAGCTTGGAATGTAACTAACGCTAGTGATGTTTCAGAAATACCAATTACTTACCAGCTAGGCTTAGTAAGCAGCTAGTGACTTAGACTTACCCTTGATCAACTCTAACTTTAGTAAGAAGCTTGGAATGTAACTAACGCTAGTGATGTTTCAGAAATACCAATTACTTACCAGCTAGGCTTAGTAAGCAGCTAGTGACTTAGAGTTACCCTTGATCAACTCTAACTTTAGTAAGAAGCTTGGAATGTAACTAACGCTAGTGATGTTTCAGAAATACCAATTACTTACCAGCTAGGCTTAGTAAGCAGCTAGTGACTTAGACTTACCCTTGATCAACTCTAACTTTAGTAAGAAGCTTGGAATGTAACTAACGCTAGTGATGTTTCAGGAATACCAATTACTTACCAACTAGGCTTAGTAAGCAGCTAGTGACTTAGACTTACCCTTGATCAACTCTAACTTTAGTAAGAAGCTTGGAATGTAACTAACGCTAGTGATGTTACAGAAATACCAATTACTTACCAACTAGGCTTAGTAAGCAGCTAGTGACTTAGAGGTACCCTTGATCAACACTATACTTTAGTAAGAAACTTAGAATGTAACTAACGCTAGTAATGTTTCATAAATATACCAATTACTTTCCAACTAGGCTTAGTAAGCACTAGCTGCTTACTAAGCAGCTAGTGACTTAAGCCATGTTTCCCATTGGACTTAATTTTGTTAGAGTACCGCTACTTTTCTATAGAATGACAAAATTAAATCCAATGGGGACTCACGGTAAACTGACCTCCCTGTCAAATTACCGCGACCGTGATGTAAAATGAACAGGCTGAAAGAGGTCGCGGAAGACTTCCGCGCAGCCACGGTAAATTATCAGGGCCGCAATGTGTGACATTCTGCCAGTCTCGAACAGCGAATGAACCGTTCCGTCGCGGAATATAAGTCCAGGTGGGAACGCGTGGTAGATTCACGCTAAGGAATGCCGCGGTATGTTTCCGCGTGGCCGCGGAAGAAAAAGTCCAATGGGAACACGGCTTTAGAGTTACCCTTGATCAACTTTAACTTTAGTAAGAAACTTAGAATGTAACTAACGCTAGTGATGATTCAGGAATACCAATTACTTACCAACTAGGCTTAGTAAGCAGCTAGTGACTTAGATTTACCCTTGATCAACTCTAACTTTAGTAAAAAGCTTAGAATGTAACTAACGTTAGTGATGTTTCATGAATACCAATTACTTACCAACTAGGCTTAGTAAGCAACTAGTGACTTAGAGTTACCCTTGATCAACACTAACTTTAGTAAGAAGCTTAGAATGTAACTAACGCTAGTAATGTTTTATGAATACCAATTAGTTACCAACTAGGCTTAGTAAGCAGCTAGTGACGTAGAGTTACCCTTGATCAACTCTAACTTTAGTAAGAAACTTAGAATGTAACTAACGTTAGTAATGTTTCATGAATACCAATTGACCATTTGCATGTGGAATTTAAATAATATCTGGTACACTGACTTGTTCACACAGCTTGGCACAGTTTGACTTTAAATTATCCAGACCTAATACACTGTTGCTATATCACGTGATTCGGGGCAAGCTCTTGCATAGTTACGTTAGAGACGCTCAGCACCAATACATTGTTCACAATGGTTGAGAATGGTACAAAGACACCAGACCATTCCAGAGCCGAGGATTGCTAGCGTAAGGCTTGCCCCGAATCACATGATATAGCAACAGTGTCTTAATTTGGTCTGGAGAATTTAAATGTAAACTGTGCCAAGCTGTGCGAACAAGTCAGTGTACCAGATATTATTCAAATTCCACACCCAAATGGCCAATTACTTACCAACTAGGCTTAGTAAACATAGTAACCATCTATAGGCTTAGTAAGGTTTCTTGCTCTTATTTCAGGGCGAACTTGTGTATGTGAACTATGGCAGAGTAGAAGACTTCCAGGAACTAGACCGAGTGTTGAACATCGACGTCACGGGCAAAATCTGCATCGCGCGGTATGCTAAAATCTTCCGTGGTGACAAGGTAACATGAACGAAAAATTGCTACATTTGGAAAACATTCTTACAATATTTTTTCGCATAATTTTCTAAATTTTTTGGACACCGTAATAATAATCCTATAACTCAACGTGCAGGTAAAATATCATTTGCACTTCTACTGAAAAAGTACTCGTCATGATTAACCAGTTCGCGCCGAAATTACTTACCCTAACCCTGCCAAATCGAGCACAGTGCATCTGTGGTGACTGCTTGACCTTGCTGGACTCTGCACACAAGTCAATGTGACAAAGTATGCACTCTGTTGCGTCTGGCAGGGTTTCTAGCCAAAATACCTTGGAGGGTTAGGGTTAACATTACCGAGCCGACGCCCGGGATTATTTTTTAACAAAACTCGATCCGAGGCGGGTTTAGGCCGATGGTACCAGGAAGCACACCGACGCATTTCCAGCCTTGCTCGCTGCTGACAGACATTTCCGGCCTTGCTCGTGGCGTGTTTATACGTCATCCGTTTTGAATCTGGGGAAAACTTTGTGATTATATAAGAAGTACGTCATCCGACGCGAACTGGTTAAGAAAAGCTGGCAGTTTTGACACATCCATTGTTGGGATTCTTTGAGTATAAAACAAACTTTCTCTGACACTCAATTGTATAGCTCCACGCACTTCACCAAGTAGTCCACACAGTTCAAGGCTGCACGTAAAGATTGCTGGAGATCCAAAACTAAACTCCAGTCAAAGAACGTTCTCGGCTGTTTATTGATCAATGTTCACAGTTCAAAAACAAAGTAAAATTTCACTGGCATTATTATTTTATTATTGATATCAGCTCCTTGATAAATTTAGTTGCAAAAAATCCGGCTGAATCAACCAGGCTGGATCACTTTTCACCCTTTCGACAGTATAATCTAACTATAGAATGACGGTCATATTACCCCTGAGGCCCTCTTAACCCACAAGGCCCTTTTAGCCAGTTCGCGCCGGATGATGAATATAAATGCAAAGTTTTCCCCAGATTCGAAATGGATGACGCATAAACACGCCACGAGCAAGGCTGGAAATGTCTGTCAGCAGCGAGCAAGGCCGGAAATGCGTGGGTGTGCTTCCCGGTACTGGCGGCCTGAACCCGCTTCGGATCGAGTTTCGTTAAAAATAATCCAGCGCGTCGGCTCGGTGATGTTAAAATAATCCCGGCGCGAACTTGTTTAAGGTACGATACACCATTGGTATTGCTTGAATTATCAGGAATGGTAGCTGTAGATTTTTAATTAGATAATTAGATATGCAACGCAGGCCAGCGCGACCGTTGAATGGAGTTGACTGCGTGAAGATATTTGAATAGTCGGATGTGCACAAAAAAAGGTCATACCCATTTAAGCAATTTGCAAAGACTGCGTGATCCAGAGAGCTGATGGGAATATAAATCGGGTTGTTAGCGGCTGCACTGTGGAATGCAGTGTTTTTTGGCAAAGGTTATCACTACGGATTTTCACGAACTCATTGAGGGTCTTTAAGCAAAACTTTTTTTTCTCCAGGCCGCCAACGCGGAGAAAGCTGGCTGTATTGGACTGATCTTATACAGCGATCCCGGAGACTATGCCGTAGAGGGTCTACCCTGATGGCCTGTACCTCCCGGGGACTGGAACCCAACGTGGCACGTTGATGCTGGGCAGCGGTGACGTACGCACACCGGGGTACCCTGCCATCGGTAAAAACAACCGACTTAGAACTACAGCTGGACACGCAGGCCTACCCCGGCATTGAAGCAACCACTGTGTTGATGCACATACCAAGTTTGAAGTTGATAGCTCAATCCCATAAGGAATAAGTCTCCAAATGACTTTATGAGATATGCACTTCGAGAAAGGGAATTTCATAAGCTTTCTAATGATACCCATCACAGGTGTGTATCTGTTTAGGTTAACGAGTTATGGTCTGATGAAGATGACAGGTGTATATTTGTTTGCCGAATCCACATTCCGAGAAAAACAGCTTTGAAATAAACAAAATTGACCAAAATCATAAGGACAGCGCACACAAATCCTCTTCATTTTCATCTTTATTGATCGTTTTTACATACAAGACATTTAATGACAATAATCTGTAATAACTACACTTCCTAAATGTTCAGAAAATCGACTTGTTCACGATTTTCACCCATGCGTTCACTTTAACGGCCGATTGCGTAAAACGGCCTCAGCGACTTATTCCTGATTACGATGGAGCGGGTCACATATGGTGAATCAACCATTGTATTATTCTGATGACACTAAGACAATTACCCACATCCCAAGTTTAAAGTTGTTATCCTGTGTTAATCTCAAGTTATGGCGTCCCAACCATTAGTATTTGTAACCATTCGCTCAATACGCCAATTTCTATGTATATTTGTTTGATTTTCTGGTAGATTCGGCTTACCGTGTTCCAATGAGCAACCTTACGGATTTGCCTGGTATCCCCGTGCACCCTATAGGATATGACGACGCGGCTGTCTTTCTCAGGTCGGTTACCGGTCCTATAATTATCTCTTAAACCTGAACGCGTACAGTCCCAGGTTCGATCCGACACCAATTTTAGTCAGATCCGACACCAATTTGAGTCGGATCCGACACCAATTTGAGTCGGATCCGACACCAATTTGAGTTGGATCCGACACCAATTTGAGTCGGATCCGACACCATAGCTGGGTTAGATCTGACACCAATCCAGGTCGGATCCGACACCAATTCCGCACTCATTTGGGTCGGATCGATTCCGCACTCATTCGGGTCTGATCGATCCCGCACTCATTCGGGTCTGATCCCGCATCGAGTCGGATCGATCCCGCACTTATCCCGATCGGATCTATCCCGCACTTATTCCGATCGGATCGATCCCGCACTTATCTCGATCGGATCGATCCCGCACTTATTTCGATCGGATCGATCCCGCACTTATTCCGATCGGATCGATCCCGCACTTATTCTGATCGGATCGATCCCGCACTTATTCCGATCGGATCGATCCCGCACTTATTCTGATCGGATCGATCCCGCACTTATTCCGATCGGATCGATCCCGCACTTATTCCGATCGGATCGATCCTGCACTTATTCCGATCGGATCGATCCTGCACTTATTCCGATCGGATCGATCACGCACTTATTCCGATCAGATCGATCCCGCACTTATTCCGATCGGATCGATCCCGCACTTATTCCGATCGGATCGATCCCGCACTTATTCCGATCGGATCGATCCCGCACTTATTCCGATCGGATCGATCCCGCACTTATTCCGATCGGATCGATCCCGCACTTATTCCGATCGGATCGATCCCGCACTTATTCCGATCGGATCGATCCCGCACTTATTCCGATCGGATCGATCCCGCACTTATTCCGATCGGATCGATCCCGCACTTATTCCGATCGGATCGATCCCGCACTTATTCCGATCGGATCGATCCCGCACTTATTCCGATCGGATCGATCCCGCACTTATTCCGATCGGATCGATCTCGCACTTATTCCGATCGGATCGATCTCGCACTTATTCCGATCGGATCGATCCCGCACTTATTCCGATCGGATCGATCCCGCACTTATCCCGATCGGATCGATCCCGCACTTATTCCGATCGGATCGATCCCGCACTTATTCCGATCGGATCGATCCCGCACTTATTCCGATCGGATCGATCTCGCACTTATTCCGATCGGATCGATCCCGCACTTATTCCGATCGGATCGATCCCGCACTTATTCCGATCGGATCGATCCCGCACTTATTCCGATCGGATCGATCTCGCACTTATTCCGATCGGATCGATCCCGCACTTATTCCGATCGGATCGATCCCGCACTTATTCCGATCGGATCGATACCGCACTTATTCCGATCGGATCGATACCGCACTTATTCCGATCGGATCGATCCCGCACTTATTCCGATCGGATCGATCCCGCACTTATTCCGATCGGATCGATCCCGCACTTATTCCGATCGGATCGATCCCGCACTTATTCCGATCGGATCGATACCGCACTTATTTCGATCGGATCGATCCCGCACTTATTCCGATCGGATCGATCCCGCACTTATTCCGATCGGATCGATCCCGCACTTATTACGATCGGATCGATCCCGCACTTATTCCGATCAGATCGATCCCGCACCAAACCAGATAATGCAGATCCGACACCATGAAGCCAGGTCAAATGTCGCATCAATTTGGGTCGGATCGGACACAATTTTTTTTCTTTTTCTGTTTTTAGTGCAGACTATGATTTCAAAGTAAATATTTAAATTTAAAACCATTGAATTGATGTTTTGTACCCTTTATAGAATTATGGGAGGGAACACCGTAACCGAAGAATGGTCTGGCAACTTGCCCAATTTGGTGTATCGCTATGGGCCTGGCTTTAATGCTGACAACGTAAACAAGTAAGTCGCCATTCCCAGGTGTTCGTTTTTTGCCGTTCGGTTAGGTGCACTCAGCAGAAAATATGTACCTGTTCCAACGAAACCCGGACAAAGTCGCACAATGTGTTTTATAACAATGTACTTGTGAAGTAATTTCAGGGTGGATTTTACCATTTTTAGGTTCTAGGTTTTTTTCTGAATCACAATAACTATTAATCTATAATCTCCCAAATTTTAACATAATTCGTCACCCAGAAGTGTTTTTTTTGGTTGATTTTGTGAAACAATTGTGTATAGAATTGATACTCTTTTTTGAACTTCAAAAGTGTTTATCTCATAATTAGGTTGAAAGGGTTAATCACTAAATCTTTACTCCCATTTTGTGGTGACGGGTCACATTCGTATTGCCTAACATGGTTTATATCTTCAACAGGACAGTAAAGATGAATATTTATACCGAGAACCGAATGGCGACTGCTTACAATGTTATTGGAACAATTAAGGGAAATGTAGAACCGGGTAAGTCGAGCACACATCAGACTAATTTATTGAATAATTCAATTTAATTTGTTTCACTTATTTGGTTTGTATATTTCTGGTCCTTCCAGTCATTAAGCAGTTTGCAGCAATTTTAATCTTATTAATGTTTAAAATGATATGACGAATTAGATCTCTGATGAATGCCTCAATTCATCCTCAATCCTCCCAAATCCTCAAATGCTTCATCGATCACTATTCATCCTCAATCCTCCAACATCATCTAAAACTGCAATGAGGATTTTGGAAGAGTTAGGTTGCCGGGTTCGAGTTAATGGTTGTTATACCTTTTTTTGTGCAGATCGTTATGTGATTATCGGCAACCATCGCGATGCCTGGGGCTATGGGGCTATTGATCCGTCCAGCGGTACGGCATGTCTGATGGAGATGAGTCGGGTGATGGGAAAACTTATTAAAGATGGTAAGGATATTCACATGGTGCTCACACACTGTTCGTGCACTGTTCCCGCGCCGTTCACGCCAATGGCGAGTTCTCTTTCCTTAATGCAGGTCCGTCCCTGGTCAGTCCCAGGTCAGTCCCAGGTCAGTCCCAGGTCAGTCCCAGGCCCGTCCCAGGTCAGTCCCAGGCCCGTCCCAGGCCCGTCCCAGGTCAGTCCCAGGCCCATCCCCGGTCAGTCCCAGGCCCGTCCCAGGTCAGTCCCAGGTCAGTCCCAGGTCAGTCCCAGGTCAGTCCCAGGCCCCCCGTCCCAGGTCAGTCCAAGGTCAGTCCCAGGCCTGTTTCAGGTCAGTACCAGGTCAGTCCCAGGGTCGTCCCAGGTCAGTCTCAGGCCCGTCCCAGGTCAGCCCGAAGCTCGTCCAAGGTCAGTCCCAGGCCCTTTCCCCGGTCAGTCCCAGGCCTGTCTCAGGCCCGTCCCAGGTCAGTCCCAGGCCCGTCCCAAGTTCGTCCCAAGTTCAATCCCAGGTCAGTCCAAGGCTCGCCCAGGTCAGTCCCAGGCCCGTCCCAGGCCCGTCCCAGGCCCGTCCCAGGTCCGTCCCAGGTCCGTCCCAGGCCCGTCCCAGGTCAGTCCCAGGTCAGTCCCAGGTCAGTCCCAGGTCAGTCCCAGGTCAGTCCCAGGTCAGTCCCAGGTCAGTCCAAGGCCAGTCCCAGGCCAGTCCCAGGCCAGTCCCAGGCCCGTCCCAGGGCAGTCCCAGGGCAGTCCCAGGGCAGTCCCAGGCCCGTCCCACTTCAGTCCTAGGTCAGTCCCAGGTCAGTCCCAGGTCAGTCCCAGGTCAGTCCCAGGTCAGTCCCAGGTCAGTCCCAGGCCCGTCCCAGGCCCGTCCTCATCACAATTGTATTATTATTATTATTGTTATTATTATTAGTATTTTTTGAAAACCTACTTCACTTTGTAAACTTTACGTGCAGGTTGGAGGCCCCGTCGCACTATCATGTTCGGGAGTTGGGGAGCTGAGGAATACGGACTAATTGGTTCCAATGAATGGGTCGAGGTAAACAAAACCGATCAATTCTTCGAAATATGGAAACTAAAGTTTATAAAATTCTGATTTTCGTAGTCCTAAATTCACAATACACCAGCACCGCTGTACATTACAGTATAGACGAATCCATCGAAGGCATTTTTTCATTTATCATTTTAAGAAATAAGTACTTCTGTAAATTGATTTGAAATCAGGAATACGCCAAGAATCTCGGAGCTCGTACAGTGGCATATCTGAATCAGGACATCGCTGTAACAGGTAAGTATCTCGTTTTAGTGTACTAGGCCCTCAGCCTAGGTAAAAAACAAATTGATCAAATGTGACCGGCTCTACAAAAAGGTGTCTTAAGTCGCGCTGTGCACTATCATGTAATGGCCCGCTCAACGTTGAGAGGGTAAATATTTCATCAAAATGTGATTTTCATTTTTTGTCATGAATGACATCTTTAATACCTACAGTTTCAGGTTTCATTCAAAGAAATGTTGATTTTGATTAATAAAGTGGAAAAAACGTCCGTTTTGTGTGCTTTGTTCTGTTGTAGTACAACAGAGCCGGCTATTTCAAAGCCTGTTTTCTCAGTTGTTTAATTTGAACTACATGTACAATGAAGTAAACAATATGTAAACATGTCATATCTTTAAAATAAGAGGTGCTATATAGCTCTATTATATACCAAATGAAAGCTTACATTGTGGGCTTTCTTACCATGTATAGAACTCCATTTCTTTCTTTTTTCCGGCATAATACACCTTTTTGTCTCCCTAAATGTCACTGTTTTCTTATTACTTAAAAACTTACGCTAATTTGTCTCCCTAATAGCTCATTTGTGGTAATATGTGACCCAATCCACAAAAATGGGTATTATGTCGCAACAGTTGTGTTATATGCCTATGCATGGTTGGAAAGCTTGCAACGTCAGCTTTCATTTGGTATATAATTGAGCTCCATAGCCCCTTCCGTTCTGGAGATATGACATGTTTCCATATTGATTACTTCCTTGGAGCTCAAATTACACAACTGAGAAAACAGGCTTTAAAAAATAGCCAGCTCTGTTGTAGTACAACAGAACGATGCACACAAAATGGTAAATTTTTTACACTTTATTCATCAAAATCTAACTTTCTGTGAATAAAACCTGAAACTGTAGGTATTAAAATTGTCATTCATGACAAAAAATGAAAATTGCATTTGGATGAATCGTTGACCCTCTCAACGATGAGTGGGTCAATACATGATAGCGCGATTTAATACGCTTTTTTGTGGAGCCGTTCACTTATGTGATAACTAGCATTTTGGCGGCCATTTTTGAAACGGTTAATAACAATTAAAAGTAGGATACACCATTTGCAGATATCAAAAATATTTACTACCCAATTATTAAGAAATATCTTACTCATTTGAAAGTAAATGTCGATTCTAGGCATCCAGCAAAATGATTGCGCTAGATATCCTGTAATTATTCCGAAAAATAGAATTTAATAATGGAAAATTCGCGATCATCGGACGGCGATCGCGAAAAAACAAAGATAACATAAGAATAACTGCTCGACGCCGGTTGAAAAAAAAATGCTGTTTGTTGTGCTTTTCTCGGCATCCATGATTGTAAAACTTCGGACAGGTCAGTCGATATTTACTATGAAATACAACCCCCTAAATCTACTCATTCATGACAATTCAAGCAATTACCAATGGTGTATCCTACCTTTAATCCCTCATGCAGTACAAAATTTCACAAAATGTGTTCCTACGAAGAAACGAAATTTGTTGCCAAAAGAAATAATAATTTACACGGCCAATACAATTTGCGCACTAAACTCTACGAGTGGGTCCTGTCATTAACGCTTGTGCTAACTTATTTTTTGTTTTAACTGCTAGGAACCTGGGTGCTTGAAGTCAGTGGGACGCCCAACCTCTACAATACGATCTACAGTGCCGCTAAGAAAGTAATTAGCCCCCGTTTGTTTAAAACCCTACACCAATTACATTATTAAGAAATGGGGTTACGGGAAGAATGGAACTTGACGTTACTTCAGCGGTTGTGTACAAATTCGATGTAGAGTCGAGAAAATTGTGACCCACCACCCCAAAACCAGGCTAAAGTCGAAATTTTTCATATGAGAGATTTTTATACCATTGGATTGCTAGCGTTTTAAGCTTTAAAATGATACATCAAATGCACCAGTACCGCTATGGAATGAAAAGTAACGACGCTTCAAAAAGTGACATTTTCGCGGCAACAAGTTTGCTCAATTTGAGTAATAGCAACAACAACAAAAATCAGGAGAAGGCCGATATTATCACTTTTGGGGATTTTTAAAAAGGTTTAAACATGAACAGTCTATAAATTAGAGTTTTTAACTAACGATTTATGAAAAAAACAACAATCAACCGGCAACACATTTTTTTGTGTACAATGCCATATCTCGAAATGGCATTTGCCGACTTCCGCCTGGTTTTGGCCTGGTGGGTCACAATTGTCTAAGTATTGCCTAATAAAATTGGAAATGTTTCTAAGTCCCAGATTCATGTCTTTTTAACATTCAGTCAGGGGATTTCGCACCAAAAAATTACTAAACCGCGGCTTTGTAATTGTTGTGGCGAAATGATTCACTAACTAATTCACTTATTAACAAAATAAGGTCTAGATCTTAACTGGTTAATGATCGTGACAAACGTTTTGATTGTCAAAACTTGAAGCGATTATCACGATTCCGTGCACCAAGTTCCCTCAAGATCATCACGATTCGATCCCACGACCCTCCACGCTCATCGCAATTCTCTCAAATCGTGGCGATCGTAGCAATCGTGGCAATCGTGGCCCAGTGTAAACCCAGCATTATCACTACCGGCCCAAATCGAGACATTTTGGTATCATATTTCTACTAGAAAGATTCTCCATCAATTGGTATAGGTAGTTTTAGCCTCAGGGTAGTGAAGTATGCTTGTCTTTTTCTTGGTGTCGTTGTTCTTCTACTAGAAAGATTCTCCATCCATTGGTATAGGTAGTTTTAGTCTCAGGGTAGTGAAGTATGCTTGTCTGTTTATTGGTGTCGTTGTTCGTCTTCTAGAAAGATTCTCCATCCATTGGTATAGGTAGTTTTAGTCTCAGGGTAGTGAAGTATGCTTGTCTGTTTCTTGGTGTCGTTGTTCTTCTTCTAGAGAGTTTCTTCATCCATTGGTATAGGTAGTTTTAGCCTCAGGGTAGTGAAGTATGCTTGTCTGTTTCTTGGTGTCATTGTTCTTCTTCTAGAAAGATTCTCCATCCATTGGTATAGGTAGTTTTAGCCTTAGGGTAGTGAAGTATGCTTGTCTGTTTCTTGGTGTCATTGTTCTTCTTCTAGAGAGATTCTCCATCCATTGGTATAGGTAGTTTTAGCCTCAGGGTAGTGAAGTATGCTTGTCTGTTTCTAGGTGTCGTTGTTCTTCTTCTAGAAAGATTCTCCATCCATTGGTATAGGTAGTTTTAGCCTCAGCGTAGTAGAAGTATGCTTGTCTGTTTCTTGGTGTCGTTGTTCTTCTTCTAGAAAGATTCTCCATCTATTGGTATAGGTAGTTTTAGCGTCAGGGTAGTAGAAGTATGCTTGTCTGTTTCTTGGTGTCGTTGTTCTGCTTCTAGAAAGATTCTTCATCCATTGGTATAGGTAGTTTTAGCCTCAGTGTAGTGAAGTATGCTTGTCTGTTTCTTGGTGTCGTTGTTCTTCTTCTAGAACGATTCTCCATCCATTGGTAGAGGTAGTTTTAGCCTCAGGGTAGTGAAGTATGCTTGTTTGTTTCTTGGTGTCGCTGTTCGTCTTCTAGAAAGATTCTCCATCCATTGGTAGAGGTAGTTTTAGCCTCAGGGTAGTGAAGTATGCTTGTCTGTTTCTTGGTGTCGCTGTTCTTCTTCTAGAAAGATTCTCCATCCATTGGTGTAGTTTTAGCCTCGGTGTAGTTGAAGTATGCTTGTCTGTTTCTTGGTGTCGTTGTTCTTCTTCTAGAAAGATTCTCCATCCATTGGTATAGGTAGTTTTAGCCTCGGGGTAGTGAAGTGTGCTTGTCTGTTTCTTGGTGTCGTTGTTCTTCTTCTAGAAAGTTCTCCATCCATTGGTATAGGTAGTTTTAGCGTCAGGGTAGTGGAAGTATGCTTGTCCGTCGAGATATGATTCTCTGGTATTTTTGGGCCACCCGGTAGAGGTATCACATGAATGAAATACCAAATTGGCTTTATACGATTCATCACTTGTTGGTCTTGTTTTTCGTCTAAGGTAGGTGATCCCAATCCCGATGGCAAGCGACAGACGGTTTACGATACGTGGAAGGAACGCGATCTCAAAGGAAACACGGTCGACGGACATCCGCAGTAAGTTCACAACTCGCGGTGAAAGTTTTAACCAGTTAATTCGCTCCGGGATTATTGTAACATTCACCGAGCCGAGGCGCGGGATTATTTCTTTACGAAACTTGATTCCGAGGCGGGTTCAGGCCGATGGTATCGGGAAGCGCACCCATTCCTTTTTCGGCCTTACTCGCTGCTGACAAACATTTCCGGCCTAGTTAGCTCGTGACGTGTTTATGCATCATCCATTTCGAATCTCGGAAAAAAAACTTTGCGTGTATATATGTCCTCCGGCGCGAACTGGTCAAGTCCAGTTTCTTGACAAAAGTTTTGATGACAAATGATGGCCTTCCAGTTTCGATTAGATCTCTGAAGCTGCCGGGTTGATGGAATTGAACGATTTTGTGTGCACACTTCGCACTTTAGGAATGGGCCACGATGTGATTTTGCATTCAAAGCGGACACGGTCCTTAACAGAATGTGATTTCAACAAAAACATTTCCAAAATCACATTCAAATCCTGGGTCGAGTCGTTATAAAGTAAAATTCACATCCGCTGGTGTGAATTTTAACGATTTATCCAGGATTGAATTTGGACTGAGGATGTGAATTTGGGAGCATTTTGATGTGATTTTGAAAAACCTTTTTGTTGAAATCACATCTTGCTAAGGACCGTGTCCGCTTTTAATGAGAAATCACATCGTAGATCCATTCCCAGTGTTTTCTAAAGAAGAACAAAAACTGAGATTTTTTTTTTAGAAATTGAAATAAAATGACCACAAAATGTGATCCCTGTTTATTTTGAATGGGCAGACATCACTTTTTGCCGCACTGCATATTTTGGAAGAATTAATCATTAGCAAAAGGCTTATGAAATGCAGCAAATTATTTAACATCATGTGACTATTAAAATGTAACCAATTAAAAACAAACAGATGTGTTGTATAAAACTAAAATGTAGTTATTCAAAATATTGATAACTTAGAAACCTGAAAAAAAAAATTGGTCTAAATTTTTTTTTGTTTTTTGTCTATAGTATTGGTACTCTGGGCTCTGGAAGTGACTATGCCCCGTTTCTTCAGATTGTTGGAATATCGGCTGCGGATTTCAGCTACACTTATAATCAGGTATAGTATATCTAAGCTATAGTCTGGTTCCCTGACTTGGCAATCCCGAATCAAAGCTCAGATAAACGCTATCGACAATAACGGATCATGGCATACTTATGCTGCAAAATTTAACCAGTTCGCGCCGGAATTATTTTAACATCCCTGAGCCGACGTGCGGGATTATTTTAAGCGTGTTCAGGCCGATAGTACCCGGGAAGCACACCCACGCATTTCTGTCCTTTTTGGTTAACCAGTTCGCGCCAGAATTTTTTTTTAACATCTTCGAGCCTACGCGCGTGATTATTTTTAACAAAACTCGATCCGAAAGCGTCGTGTTCAGGTCGGTTGTACCGGGACGCACACCCACGCATTTATCACCTTTTCTGATTGGAACACATATTTATTCCTGTATTAGTTTAGCCTAGAGACTTCTTCCTTTGTTCATTCTGAAAACAGAATGAGATTCCAATCTCTGGCTACCCGATGTACCACTCAGTCTACGAGACGTTCCAACTGGTCAAACTCTACTACGACCCTGAGTTCACCTATCACCGCGCCATCACGCAGCTCTTATCCGAAGTAGCGCGCAGTCTCGCCGAGTCTGTTCTTCTGCCCATGGACGTGTCCGTGTACGCGGAGAACGTCAATGAATACTACGTGAGCCTCCGCGAAGGCCCCGTGGGTCTTCGGATGATTGTCGAAGGCATCAAGTTTGGTAAGTAGGGCCGTTGTATGGGTACTAACCCTATGGATCTATGATATGATCTAATGATATCTTGTGTTTAAAACTGCTGGGCGAATCAAATAATTCGTCACCGTTTTCACGAAGAGGCAAATTGAGCCTTTCACGGTCTGAACAAACTTTCGAGATAATCGCTTGTAAAGTTCGTCCTTTTTTCGGTTGGCAGTTTGAAACATAAATATCCATAGAATATACAAGATTAAGGTATCATGGGAAAGAAGAGATTTCAATCTTCTTAAATATAGCACACGTTAAGAAAAGTAGGTGATTAGTTTTGCAGAATTAATCAATTAATAGAATTGTCTCTTCGTGAAAACGAAAAAACGATACATTAGCAAATTCGCCCGTGGCTGTGAGAGTCAGAATGTATACATTTCCCCATTGCGCCCCCAATTTGTCTCTTCGTGAAAACGCTAAAAGCCACTTCGCGCCCAATTCGCCCAATTCGACTCTTCGTGAAAACGCTAAAGTCACTACGCGCACCAAAGTGCCCCTTCATAAACACGTTGAAGTCAACGCTATTTCGAATTTGGCTCTTCGTGAAAACGCAAAAGGGCACTTGAGGACCAATTCGCCCATTAGTTAATTAGGTTAATTGGGATTTTAATGATTTTTTTGATGTATAACTTCACCAGGTTGTAGAAATTGCAATATTTAATCGTTTTTATCAAAAAAAATAATTTCGATAAATAGACGATTTTTCATGAAATTCGCCTCTTCGTGAAAACGGTGACGAATTGGCTGTGATGTTCCAAGCTTATAGACCACAGGGCATGGCCGATTATCTTGCACCTTCTTGACGCATATCGTGAATCTATATACATTTTACTTTAAACTACTTAGAAAGTTGTTGGGAAACTCACAAATAAAATCCCCAAACGGTCTGCGAACCAGTACTCGATAAAATCTCAATTTAAAATTCATGTTTTTCAACGACCAATCAGCGAGGCCCTTCTGTCGTGGTGCGGCACGTTTGTGCAAATAGTGGGAAAATGGACCAATAGCGGGCGTTGTGAAATAGAGCGAGCGTAGGCGCTGTTGACACGAGCTGCTCAGATGATAGCGATTTGAACCAAAAAAGTGTATTATGCACGGTTTAGATGCAGATTCCAGGGTTTTGTTGTTCTCTGAAAAGAGTTAAAAAAATTCCACGCTTGTGCCGGTAGGTGAAAAAATGTACCCAAGCAAAAATCGCCGAAAAAGCGGAGATGATCATATCGGCATTCCAATCGTACACGCACTGGTCGATGTACCGCAGGAATCCGCATTGTCAACAGTACGTGATGTAGTTGAGTATATGCCGTTAAAAAAATAGAACAGGGGTGGAGTTTGGACAAAAAACCCCGAACAACTGTCCTTGACAAACTTTCACAATGCCAGACGCTAACTGCAGGAAAGCTTCTGAAAGCAGCGAGGAAAAAAGAAAATCAGTGGCTGCTCTCATAGATCGAGGGGAAGGATCTTGTCACCACAGAAACATTGTATCACACAGTCTGCTTTACATCTGACTCTCCCTAATATAAATTCAGCTAGAAATGGGCAAAATGTTTGTTATAACAGAATTGTGTATTAAATGTAAATCGGTACGAGTTGTTGTTCACCCACTCACATGTACATTGTTAAAGACATGGACAAATTTCAGTTTTACCGTCACGAATAAACCTGTATCAAAGACTAAAGCTAAAAGAAAAATCTGGTCGTGTATATATTTTTTTCATACAATTTACATTTAGATTATTAACCACCCCCCCCCCCCCCAAAAAAAAAGATTATGATACAAAAATAAAACAATAACAATAACAAAATGACACTCTATTAAAAAGTTAAAATTATGGCAATGAACAAAATGAAAATTTGTATTAAGACATTAAAACACACCCTAATTCCTCTTTAATCGAATTCTGTCTGTGTAGATTCCCTTTTTAGCAAGCAACTGCAATAAGCAATCTTTTCCCATTGAAAATGTACACAGCTTTCCAATCCTGGTCAATAGAGGGCGCCCGTTATACACAGGTGATTAAAATGCAAATATTTAATTAACTGGTGAACTTGCGATTGGGGATTTTGGTTTTTCGTGATCCACATGATCCCAGCTAACAGACTGCAGTGATTCCACTTAGATTCAAGAGGTGCGCCAAGGAAATTGATTTCTGAGCACATTTTTCAGCCATGCCCTGTGGTCTATTATTCGCCATGAAGTTGCAGTGTGAACCACTCCTTTTGTGGCGCTGAAACATTGTACTTGCACCAACAAAACAATATTTCATATCGTTTATTCATATCCGTACAGTGGTGACAAAAGTGACAGAATCACAAACTTTTCCATTCACAACAACGTTTTTGTTGTCTGTCATTTCGGTATCCTGTGCCACGCAGTGCTTTTACGCGCTTTCTACTAATAGCGCTCAAACCCCTGCGGACATTCGGCAAGATCCGTGGTTATGAGCGCAAAGATTCATGCGCCCAATCAGAGCCTCCGTTACAAACAGACCAAGGCCGTTTTTCAAACCCTGCTTTGGATCCATCTCCGGCTACAGCCTATTGCTAAACTGTATGAGTGAAGCCTGAGACGAAGACAAAGCTGGGGTTTTGAAAAACAGCCAAAGGCATGCGAACCAACGCGCATTTCTATTGGTCCATTCGCTTGAACATCTGAGATGTTCTCACAAGGTTCATCCTCCCACGTAAAAATTAAAATTAATCGGAAAAATTGTAGAAATTAACGTACAGAACGTGAAATAAAGCTTGGCTATTATATATTATACAGAATAAGAAACATAAAAGATTGAAAAGCTAATTAAACGCCAATAAAATTAAGTATAGTGGTAGAAATTGTCATTTTACCAGGGGTGGACGTTCATATCATGTATTGGTCAACTTGTTTAATGATTGCTGCGAAATCCGCAGGGTTTGAGGGCGACAATTCAAAAGCCTGTTAAACTCTGCGTGGCTCAGGATGATTTTCGGGGAATAGTTGGTCCCCACTGCACTATGCCATGCAAATTTTGCTTTCGATAACCAGCATGACCAACCGCGGTATGCTGGTCGGGAACCAACTAGCGCGACCAATTGGAGTTTAGTCGAACTATGGTTAACTATGTCCTTGATCAGTTTTTTCTCGATACGTCCTTATTTGCCAAAATGGGACCTATATGTGACAAAGTCGCGCTATGCATTTATGTGTAATGGCCTGTTAAAGTTAATAGGGTCAATTTTTGTATCAAAATCTGATTTTCATTTTTTGTCTTAAATGACATCTTAAATATTTAAAGTTTCAGATTTAAGTAGCAAAAAAGCTGGAATTCGATAAATAAAGTGAAACGAAACCTTTTAAGAGTTCATGGTTCCAATGTATTGTCTTAGTTTTGTTGCGTTTCGAAGCCTGTTTTCTCAGTTGTGTATTTTGAATTCCAGGCAACCATTAATATGCAAAAACGTCATATCACCGGAACGGGAGGGGCTATGGAGCTGTACTATGTACCAATTGAAAGCTTATATCCTGGACTTTTTAATCATGTATATAACTCTATTTTTTGTTTTTGCAAAAGTGCTGATTTTAGTACCTTTCATAACTGTCTTGTTTGTTAAGTCATTCATGGAAATGACATAATGAACCTTACCATTGGACAGAGGGCATTCTACCCTTTCAACAGACGTTTGTATTTTTCAGAAACATTCAGTAGTTTTGCAATAATATGAATTTGAAAATGGGAGTGACAAAGTGTTTAGCAATCGAGGACATATTGCGCCTAAATTATGTTATCATTTCATATTTTAATTTGCAGATGACATGCAGTTGGCTGTGAATAATCTGACGGAGGCTGCCAACAAGTTTACGGCCAAAGTGGAATCGGTCGACAAAACTGAGTGAGTTTACACACTCTAAAAACACCTCGGTATAGTAATTTGGTAATTACTCAAAAAATTAATGGCAATAAAAACTTACTTGGTAAGAAGTACAGCAGCTTTGGATAGTATAATGCATTTTTGGAAACTTTTCACTTCGAAGTACTGCGGTTATGAAAAAAAAGATATCACTTTTTATCCCCAAAAATTTGAATCTGAGAAGCGTTACTGCAGTGACGTTTCTCAGATTGTGTATTCCAATGCAGATTATTCTTCCTGCGTGGATACATAACCGCTCCAGATTTTCGGCAATATCTCAAAATTGCTACCACTTTTTGAAATGAAATTTTTACAGGTTAGTTTTATGGTATATATCTATAACTATAGATTGAAACAAACAGTGGGTTCAAATTACCAAACGTATACGATCCCTTTAACAAATTCACCCAGAATTTGAATCCCAATTTGCTCCTACGACTCCTACGACTTAACCCAGGATGTGAATTTTGAGCATTTGAATGTGATTTTGGAAATCTTTTGTTGAAATCACATCCTGCTAAAGACCGAGTCCGCTGTTTGAATGCAAAATCGCATCGTGCCCATTCTTAGTGCGAGAGACTCGCTCTTTCTAGCTTTTCACTATTTTACATTTGAGACCTTTCATCACAAAATGAGCGTAAAGTCGCACGGAGTGATTTCCCAGTACGCCCAGTCAAAGTCAAAATTTGAAGGGGTGGTCGATTTTGAGATTATATTTTTTTTTAAAGACTAAATCCCCAACAATCAATTCCCAATTTTTCAGGACAATCAGATAAAAACAAAATTAGTTTTTGAGACAATTTTGACTATGCCTTTCTATGCCTTTCACACAATTTCTCGCAAGAAATGCCCGTTTTCTCATAATCTCTGTATTAAGACTCCAGACTAAAAAATAAAAAAAAAAAAATATTGAGTATCAAACCTCCAAGTGTTATATACCATTGGAAAGCTCTGTTTCCACAGAATTGAGAAACCCATATCTCAGTTTTTGATTTTGCCGACTTTACGCTCATTTTGCGATGACAGGTCACATTTAAAGAATATTAATCTTTTTCAGCGTTCTGATGGTGCGTATGCTGAACGATCAGATGACCTTGTTTGAACGAGCATTCAGCGACCCACAGGGGCTTCCAGACCGACCGTTTGTCAGGTAAGCCCCTCGTCTTGCTAAAAACTACTGCATTCGACCCTTAACGACACGATTTATATTCTCATCAGCTCCCTCGATCACGCAGTGGTCTTTGCAAATTGCTTAATGGGCGTAACCTTTTCATGCAAATTTGACCAATCGAATATGGGCATAGCATCTTCACGCAGTCAACTACCATTCAGCGGTCGCGCTGGCTGCGTTGCATATTTAATTAGCGCAGTTTTAAAAAACAGTGACTCAAGTCGTGTCAAGTTAATACCAATCGGGACTTGAGTCGAGACGCCAAAAACTGTGACTCGAGTCGTTACAACTCTGTTGCGAGTAGACCTGGTTGCACGACTCGGCAAGACAAGTCATGCGACTCCACTACTAGTCGTGCGAACAGTCGTGAATTTTCCTGCGTCAGCCGTGCCACTCCCCAAGACCTGTCAGCCGGGGTATATACAGGGGGCTCGTTCTGCTGGTATCTCGGTATCCACCTTGCACGATCAGTCACAGCCAGTCGGCATCTGTCGCACGATTGGTCGTAGCCAGTCGGCATCTGTCGCACGATTGTTCGTAGCCAGTCGGGCTCCACGTCAATTACGATTTGCTGGTAAAATATAGGTCATTTTCAGTCGCTACGGCATATCTAACGCCACCTAAATTGACTGCGCATTAGCTAGGCCATAATTTGTTGCGTAAGCCACGGACTCACGCACTGTCAAACTTTTGTGAAACTGTCGTAATCAAAATGTTGCGCTGCAAACAAAAGTGGCGCAGCTTACGCAATATATTGTGCCGCAAAGGGGCTTACGCCATTGCGTAAGATTTCGTGAAATCGGCTGTTCGTCTCACAATGCGACTTGGATCAAATCGCAGGACATATCGACTACTACCTACGACCGGACCTAGTCGCTGACGGAAGTGGTCCTAGTGGGACTGGGCTCTTAAATACCGTTTTAAACTTGTGCCGAATCAATTTCATTCTATCCAGGCACATTATCTTCGCCCCCAGTAGCAGAGACAACTACGCTAGCGATAAATTTCCGGGCATCGTCGACGCTATGTTCGACATCGACAACAACCCGGATCCGGAAAAGTGGAACTTCGTCAAGAAGCAACTGTCAATCGTCGTATACACCATCCAATCAGCGGCCAGCGTTCTGATGGAGGTGGCCTAAAAATAAAAGATCCATATGTAAATAATTGTTGATGAAAAAAACAAATTACCACCGGTTATGCCAGGAGTGCCTTCTATAGTCCCATGAACACTCTCTGCATGTGACCTGTTCCAAAGAAACCCGGACAAAGTCGCACAATGTGTTTTATCACAACGGATCGTGAAGTAATTTTGGGGTGGATTTTACCATTTTGAGGTTTGGGACTTTTCTGAGTCGCAAACTATTAATCTACAATCTCCCCAAATTTAAACATAATCCGTCACCCAGAAGTGTGTTTTTTGGTTGATTTTGTAAAACAATTGTGTATAGAAATAATACACTTTTCTGAACTTCAAAGCTGTTTTTCTCATGATTAGGTTGTCTGGGTTTTATCACTGCATTGCATAATTAAGTTCAGAATCTTGTCTTTTTAGAGTTTCGTTTTTAGTATTATTTCTGTTGGTCTTGAACATTATAAACTTGAGTTTTTTTATGTTATTCCAGCTAAAATTTCAGTCACTATTTTAAAACTATTTGTCCACTAAAAAATAAATTAAAAAAATTAAAACAAAAGGCAATTTACTTAAACATTTCTGATTGGCTGCATAAGCCTGTTTTATGTTTTTTAATTTTACACAGTGCATTATTTAGGTTTATAAAGGTTTGTTCATTCTGAAGCAACATATTATGAAGCTTCATATGAAGCAACATATGGGAGGGATAGACCCCCCCCCCCCCCCAACTCTTTTGTGGTGGTCATTGTGCTTGCGGAATGTGATTTCTCAGGAATTCTTTTTAGGTTTTTAGGGGGGGTGCGTTAATAGGTAACAATAGTCTAGATACCGGTAGTGTATAGGTATGGGGGACTAAAGCCGTGTTCGCACTGGATAAACATTTTGGGTAACTTCACCATGACGCCGGGTAACATTCCGATGGGTTAATCTTCCCACCGTCCGCACTTGGATTTAATTGACGCGGATAGAATTGCCGAGACCATGGGTAAACTAACCGAGCTGGCTCCAAAACGATAAAGAGGGCGCCCTGCGTGACCTATGACCGCGACTTGACGACCGGATCGTCTGTTCCCGAGACGCTAGCTCTCAACATTATTTTCTTCGTTCAAGTCATTCGACCGGGTGATGGAAGATTTAACCGAGACGTCGCGTCCGCACTGGATTTTCTGGCTTGGTTAAACTGACCTGGTCAATCTTCCAATGGGCACCTTTGGCTCGGTTAAACTACCCACGCGGCGTGGGTAAGTTACCTGTGAGGAAAGTTACCCAGGCTGTTCGCACTGGACTTGAAATGGGTAAGTTACCCATTGGCTCGGTTAGTTTGCCCAAATTAAGGCCAGTGCGAACAGGGTTTTAAGGGGGGGGGGGGGGGGGGGGAGTTCGTCGGTCCCATATCTTGCTGGGTATATGCTTTTAGATTCTTCTTATTTTTTGTTTAACTATTAATGAGTAGTTGTCTTAATGTTTTCATGTATTCGTAATATAGTTATAGTTTGTGTAAACATATAACCCGGATTATGTATGAACTGATGTGACATAAGTTTTGTTAATAAAAAATCATAAATGCTTTTACAGTTTACCCATTCCTATTGGTCGAAAGCCCGTCACGTGGCCGGTATTAAACGATAAAAGTATGATAAAGACATGGCTGGCTAGCTGGCTGGACCAATTTCGCTTAAGCACAAACACCCTTGCTTGGAAAATCAATTAAGTTAGGAGCCAAAATTCTATGTGATCGTTATGCTAAGTTAACAATGTATAAATACCAATCACAAATAATATACATCACATCGAGTTATTGTGGCTGGTAAGCTGGTTTTACTAAGCAAGAATATTTGGTGCTTAAGCAATTGCTATGCTTAAGCAGCTCTGATAAATTGTCGCATGAACTTTGAACTTCTGTGAAATCCAGGTATTTATGAATGGGAATAACAAATAAGTTAAAAAAAGTAAGTTTAAAACAGCTCTTGGGCCACGACATTGTTAACTTTGTTATCGCGTTCTTGCCCATGAGACGGTTTTAAACAGACTTGTTTAAAACATTTATGTTCCCTTATAAATGTATTCAAAATCTGATATTCTAAAATGTAGATATTCCACAATTATTTTTTTATAATAATAATTATGCATGGTTTTCAAGAATTCCTATTTTCTCTGGTTTATTTTACCTACGTTTTTCACGATATTCCTTTCACGATATTTTTTTGTTTCCATAACTCCCGAAAATGGTTCTTTCCTCGCCTTCCACCGCTGTGACCCGGGTTCGAATCCTGCCTTGGCCAATATGTGGATTGGGTTTTCAGTCCCTGCCTGATTCCGTGGGTATTCCCATGAAATTCGTGGTTTTTGTTCAAAGTGAATAAATAGACTGGCGAGGCTAGGCGGGACTCGAACCTGCGACCTCCGGAATACCGAACCAGCGCTCTACCAACTGAGCTATCTTTCCCTATGTTGGCAGTCTCCCAAATTGTCAATATCTTTGTTCTAGGGCGCTAGTCGGAAGTCAAAAACACCTGGACCCAATTCCATAAAAGCATTCTAACTTAGTATATTACTAGGTTTCAGCAAGATTCCAAATGCCTAGTTGGTTACTTGCTAGCAATCTACTAAATCGCATTCCATAACACCATTCTATGAAATATTCTTACTAGTTGCTTGTACATTTGTATCGGCCTAAGCACATGTTTCAGAAATGGCTAATTCAGAGGGTGTTTCAACTCCAAAAAGGGGAAAGAAGCCTAATTACTCGACTCGGGAAAACCTGTTCCTTGCATAACGCTGTGAGGAGTTTAAGGTTACACTCTTAAAAATACGTGGTTAAAAAGTAACCACGTCGTGGTCATCTTTAACCACGTTCCCGTCGTCAGATATGCACAGACGACGTACGTGGTCAAAATTACCCCGTGCGACGTGGTCAACAAAAACAACCACGTATTGTTGTCAGATTTTGACAACAATCGTGGTTAAAATATAACCCCAATCTCGTGGTCAAATTAACCCCCTTCCCGTTGTCATTTTGGAATAACCCCATTTTCGTGGTCACCAATTTGTCCACGTTATATGATTATGTTTAGAAATCTATGGAGATTTTACTGGAATGCTGTGGTATTAAACTAAATTTGAAAAGGTAGTATATGTAGGATGCGATATGAACACATGAAGACAGTCTCTGTATATGATTACGAGTAGCCAGTTTATCATTTGGTACTGTAAACACACGCAGCCTTCTATATTTAGTACCTCAACCGGCGCCCCAGTCTGGATTCGCGCTACACCGACCGGTCGTACCATGCACGCGTACTGGGACCGGCGGCCGGCCGAATAGTTAAACACAAGTCATGTACCGCAATGGAATCGCCAGTGCACGCTACGTTCGCGTACCAACACAGCGTCGCCAGCTAACGTAAAAATGAGTGCAAAAATGCAGCTTAACTTCGGTACGCACGAACTTCCCAAAGTTATCCTAGACCTACACAGACTGTCTTCACTGCTTCTACCACATCCTACCTTCAAACTTTTCAATATAGTATTGAAAACCCAGTATTCAAGCAATTTCTCCTTCGTTTTAACGCCGCGTTGTCAACAAAGTTGCAATGGCGGCCGCTTCGTGTCAAAATCACTGATCTCTATAACTGGATAGGTCGAGCGGCTCTGCACGTGAAGCCATCAGCGGCCATATTGGGATATTCAAAACATTGCAGGCGTACACACGTTTGTATAGCGCACGACCGAGAAAACTCATTTAATATCACAGGAAACGAAGTTAACGTCGCAAAAACGATCCAGTTTGATCAGGAAAATCAAGTTAAACATAATAACACCCAAGAATTACCTGTATACGCCAAGTTTCAATGTTAAATAGGCCTATTTTTTGGAAAAGATATGAGACATTCGTGTGAGACGATGCAATGCAGTGCAAAGTCTATGGGATATGTCGGACAAGTATTTTCAAGAATTTCCAACTTCTAAATTATTTTTGTTGTGTTTTTTTTTTTTTTTTGGGGGGGGGGGGGAAGAAATCCACATCATAACCTTATGCACAAACCGGAACAAGGAAAAGGCAAAACGAGTTTTTTTGGATTAAGGAAATTCTTGAAATTGTTGGTTTAATTTTATATCCAGACACTAAAAAGTGCATTTTATAATAAAATAAAAAAATGTTGAAAAAATTGAACAAATGTCAGTGTGTTTCAGGAAAATTTAATTGGCACATCATGGTTTGTTCGTGGGGTTTTAAGGCAGTGTCCAGATTTGGAATCAACCAAATGTTTAGTAAATTTTTTAGAAAGGGTCCCAAAAATTCTTGCTGGACAAGTGGACAGAAAAAATTAATTATGTGGTTTTGAGCTTAAACCATAGAGATGTATAATAAAGATACAGCTCTATGGCTTAAACTATGAACTTGAGAAACTTGAAATAAATCACAATTAAAAATATCAATCACATGTGTAAATAATGACATAAGTCACACAATGGATTCAATTTTGCTTAATGCTTTTATTTTACATTGATACATTACATATAACATGTAATAACTACTGCCATAGTAACAATATGCTTATTATGTATTGTTTACTGATGTTGGAAAACCAAATAAAAACAATTAACCCCCGACTGTTTATGAATTGAAAACCAAAACAAAACTTGCGATGTCATTTTAGAATAATAATTGTTGATACTATGCAAAGATACATTTGACAGCATTCTTCACAGGCCAAATTTTAATAGGACACCCTTGTACAGCTTTAACTTTGAATTGTGAGTGTTTCTAGATATTTGTGCGATATCAACACAATATTTGTTTTGTAAGAAAGCAAAATAAAACCATGATTGAAAAGCAAAATTTGACAGCATAAAAATATGACAGAACAGCGTAACATGTACACAGGGCGGCCGCTACCCAGTGATTGTGGAGAACACTGACTGGGTAAATCCATGTCATTTTAACATCTGTATAATTTGCTTTGAATATTAACAATACAATTTTAACCAGATTTGTCAGTTTTCATAAAACACATGTTCAATATATTTCCATGTTACAAAGATAGGTTTGTGACTGTTGCGGCTGTTTTATTATCTGTACTTATATTGTTGAAACATGAAATGCCAAGATGCAGAGTTCTGCAATATATTTGCAGCACATCTATAGGGATGTGGAACACCGAGATAGCTTATCTTGGAAAACGTAGTTGGTCAATTAAGCTTCCGTATTTACTGATGGTTAAACAAAATAAGTGTTGACATTCGCTGTCATCTGTTGTCCCTCTGTCATAATGGGAGCAGTTTGTCCTATGACTTGTCCAGACGTAATAAGCTGTACAGACTGACATCTTAGTAGCAAGAAGTGGACTTGGGTAAACCAATTAGCTGTAGTGTACAAAGAAAGAAAATATACAGGTATAAATTGAATGCCAAGGAAAGAATGTTGTAACATGACGCTATTTTAAAAACACAAAATTCTCAATTTATTTGGCATACCCATTTCTTCAGAGAGTGAAATTTCATTTGAGCACTGTAACTTAAGGAATGTCATCAGGACTACTTTTTTAAGAGAGATTTGTGGGCGAAAATGAAATTGTTCTGAAGTATTGGAAATACGTGTCTACATCCAAGTTTCACCATGATAGCCTTGGCCTACACCATGCATTTAATAATACTATTATTATTATTAATAGGTGGCTCTACACTTCCAGAATTGTGAGAGAAAAAACTGTGATCATTGCGATATTGGGATAATTCTACAGAACATTAAATTTATGCACGTCAAATAGTTCATGACACAATATGTTGTGTACGAATGTGTACACAAATTACCACCATGAACTGTTTGACGTGCAAGTCAACGGGACAGTCCTCATGGAATGGGTACAAAATTGGTCTGAAAATACCTGTATTGTGGAATTCAATCATATTGTAAGGTATCCTAGACCAACTGATTCTATAAATCTACTGTTCTTTCGAAATATCCCAGTTTTTCTTTTTAGATAAAATGATGGATAGGACCACAATATGAACAAATCCCGCTGGAATTCATGTGGAAACAAAAAATATCGTTTTCGCCCAACAATGTTCTCCTAAATCTCTCTTAAAACCGTAGTCCTGACATTTTTTACAAAGATAGATACTGATCGCACAGTCTGCGAGTTTATTTAATAAATTTACTTATTTACAAATGATTTTAATGCATTTTTACCCACCATCGCTGCTGCCACTGTCTCACTCTCGACGTGTCTAGTCTACGCGTCTTTTGCATGCACGAAGGCAATGTTGTTAATATTCCATCATGGCCGCCGGTTACTTCACGGCTCGCTATCCCATCAATGTACGCTCGACCTATCCAGTTATAGAGATCAGTGGTACCGTGCGGGGGTCGCTGCCACTTTACGCATCCGCGGAGCTTAGAAATAGGTGCAGATATGGATCACTGCAGATGGGCTTCCAAAAAACAAAACATATAATATAAGCCTAAACGCTACACTGAGTTGTAAACAATAACTAGGCGTAAACAAACGGTGCAGTTCCTGCACGACGTAGTCTGGAAAGATCAGGGTCAACTATCCTCGGCGGATCTTGCGGCTTTCTTAAGCGGTCTCGACTCCTTTTTTTTTTAAGTTCAGTGCCTTTCCATAGCATTCGAAAATCAAGAATGGTTTTTGAACTTACAAAGTGTCGGGCATCAAGTCCAGTAGATCCTTCTTATAATTAAATAACAGTAATAATTTGAAGAACATGTAGAATGATAATATAGCTATATATAAGTAACACTTTCTTTTGACATATAGTACAGGGACTACCCCATTAGAGGTCAAATAATTATCAAAATATAACTAAGATCATTATTCTTCACTAAAATGTATTTACATTAGCTGGTGTTTGCAAATGAACATGTTTCATGTTGGCGACGCAGCAGGTTTGACAGGGTTCGAGACATGGTACAGACGCATAGTTTTCAAACGGCGCTGTCCTACCCTGCGGAGATATAATGTACGATATGTGGGTTTACGTGTATGTCTCTATATATGTCAGAAAATACTGATTTGAATCACCATCCAAATAAATTGGCGGGTCAGTTCTTGAGGGTCACACAACATTATCTCCAACGTATTTCTACTCAAAAATATGTACGGATCATAATCACTGGAAGAGACACTTTGGCGGAGTTAAGCCTAGGTCACACTAGACAAGGACCCAACAAGGACCACCCAGGACCACCCCGGACAACCCCGAACCACAGTTTTATCAGTCCGGGGTGGTCCGGAGCGAAAAAGCGACCGACGACCGTCAAAACTCCTTCACGCCGGACCCAACAAGGAAGCACTACGGACGAACAAGGAGTCAACAAGGATGAGCACGGATCAACAAGGAGGTGACACGGACCAAGCACGGACCGCACACGGTGTCTACACGGATGACCCCGGACCGGCACGGACCAGCACGGAAGAGACACGGACTATGCCGGTTCACCCCGGACCGCCCCGGACTCAACAAGGACTGCCACGGATGCTACACGGATGCTACACGGACCGCCCCGGACCACCCCGGACCACCCCGGATTAAGCCATCGCCCCGGATCATCCCGGATGTTTTAAACATTTTAAAACGTCCGGGGCCGACTCCCGGACCGCCAAGGATCATCCCGGACCATCCCGGACCGCCCCGGACGAACAAGGACCCAACAAGGATCGGACCCCGGACTGCCCCGGACCACGTCCGGGGTGGTCCGGGATGGTCCGGGAGTCCGGTGTGACTGGGGCTTAGCAGAAACACACCCGACGCGCAAGAACGTATGGCAGCAAATGACTTCGATGTCCAACGTACGGGGCATTAAAAACGCCCTTATTTAACCCAACCTTTATTCCATTGTTTGGTTACGCAACACTGAGAAAGACAGAGCTTTCACATACCCAAGTCAGTAGCTCGTATACACTGAATAAATGGACTCAATTCATCTCAAAGCATTAGTAAGAATCGATACTTTTTGTTCCTTTGAAATCTTGACAAAGGGTGTAAAAGGAACGTAGTACAAATCAATCAAGCAGCGACAATAGCAGCCCAAATATTGCGGTTCAGATTCACTTGGGAGTCTTGTTGTTTTGGTCGTTTTGTTTTAGCCGTAAATGTGTCACATTGACTAGGGGACAAGTGTCAGCTTAACCCAAAAAGGAATAAACATTGCAATACCTTCATTCACTTCCGAAGTGAATATTCTCAACCCGGTGCATAAAAAGGGTGACCAAATGTTGAAATTGTATGATAAATGCCTAAACTAGTTTTCGCACAAACTTGAATGCGAGAGTTGGTGAATTTAAATGAATTTTGTTTCAATAACCTATAAGTTTGAGCGTAATCGTGTATACTTATATCTATACCTTTATTTGTTGGTTGCGTTCTTGTGATATAGTCTGGGAGCCAGCTCCTGGAATCTTTCGTTTCATTTCGGGGAAAGGGTTTGGCACTTGTATATGGAAGGTAGGTGTCTCTGAAGTAGTTTAAGACCGCGTGTAAGCATCCGAGGTGGCAGCAAGATACTTTAATTCACCTATCTCTCAAGGTACCCCCGCCTTGCTACTTACACCCTCCACATTTATATTTTGTAGAAACAAAGTATAGGCTTAGTAATACTAAACGATTGCATCAAAGTCAATTTTTAGAAATAGAATAAGTGTGTCCAAAATGTCCGGCTATTCTGAATAGATCATTCACATGTCATTATTGTGGAGCTAAACATTGCGATTGTGTAAGCTCCTGGTTATTGTTTCCTCCAATCATTTCTATTAAAAATCCCATTTTGAAACAAATGATTAATCATTCCACAGCAACACGACACTCGACCCATATTCTGTTATTTGCGTGCATTTTAATATACCTACACTTAATTGCAGAAAGTTCAAAGTGAACAAACAAAATTGGCAAGGCGGGACTCGAACCTGCGACCTCCGGAATACCGGACCGGCGTTCTACCAACTGATATATTTTGCCCTATGTTGTAGTATCTTTTCTTTGAGGGCGCTAGTCAGAAGTCATAAACACCAGAATACCATGTGACCAGGGATCACGCCTAAATTTAAGATACAACCTGGGAAGCGACATTGTGGTGATCACTCATTGGGGATATACATGGTAAACCAAATATGTAAATTTGCATACATTTCAAAGTGAACAAAGACATTGACCCACCTTGCCAATTAAAATTAAAACAATATATATATATCACACACATAATTATCAGACTAATGTTTTTAACCTAAGTTTGAAATCCGCCGTATTTTGGGCCGCATGAGGGCGCTGTAAAACGCCATTTTCTGAGTACTAACACATGCAAAATCGCGTTTATTGAAGTAGTTGTAGTAACTTTACTTGTATCTAAAAATTGAATATTAGAAAAAAATATATTTTGGAGCTGTAAGAATATTTAAACTGACGTGAATTATCTCCTCATCACTTTTAATTATACCCCCAAATACCGTGAGCACAGCGCCCTCTACGTTCAATAATAAGGCCTATTGATTAATATCAAGACGAATTTGATCTGTGAATGCTGCAACAGCCTAAACGAATTTGACATTATTAAAACAATCAAACGCTTTTACCAAACCAGTTTAGTCATTTATGGTTGAATTTTAACGTTTGCTCACCCTTTGATCACAGTCATTGAAGCTGTTGCCGGAAGTCAGCATTCACAGATCAAATGTCAAACTTATGTTAAATAAATTAGTCGGATATGTGCGTGAGTCGTGCACACACCAGACTAATTTATTTCACATAAGTTTGAAATTGATTGATATCATACGAATTTGACCCCTGGATGTATGTTGCCTTACAGCAACAGCTTAGACTGTGGTGACGAATATTCGCGATACAATGTTTAAATAGAGTGACCAACAATTTGCAATTAAATGGCAAATGACTTAATTTGTTTAGTAAAAGCGTGTGATATTGTTGTGTATTTCTCTGGACGACATTGAATGCGAGAGTTGGTTATTTTAAATGACAATTGTTAAGAAAATAGCAGAGAAAACATATATGTTATATTACGAGACTCCACACTGTACAACTAAATACATTTAAGATGATATTGCAATTTATATTTTAGTGACGCCAAATACCAAACTTTATAATTGTTTTACTAACTTCAAGGAAAGAGTGTGTTACCCCCCGCTTTTAGAGAACACTGCAAATGGTTTAAAAGCACCACTGTAGTGTAAGTTACTGCGCAATATTGTCTTAGATGACGTACCTTTTGTGTCATGAACATGGGTTTCTATAGTGTTTTCGTGTTTCGTGTTTTGTTATGCGATATTTTTTTATTTACAGAATATAATATATTTTAGTTCTATTATGCTGGCGGTTCTCTATTTTAATATACATACACTTAATTGCAGAAAGTTCAAAGTGAACAAAAAAAATTGGCAAGGCGGGACTCGACCCTGCGACCTCCGGAATACCGGACCGGCGCTCTACCAACTGATCTATTTTGCCCTGTGTTTAGCGGTCTTTCAAATTGTTAGTATCTTTGTTGGAGGGCGCTAGTCAGAAGTCATAAACACCAGAATACCGTGTGACCAGGGATCACGCCTAATTTTAAGATACAACCTGGGAAGCGACATTGTGGTAATCACTCAATGGGGATATACATGGTAAACCAAATAGGAAAACAATCAAACGCTTTTACCCAACCAATTTAGTCATTTATGGTTCAATTTCAACGTTTGCTCACCCTTTGATCAAATTCATTGAAGCTGTTGCCGAAAGGCAGCATTCACATATCAAATGTCAAACTTATGTTAAATAAATTAGTCGGATATGTGCGTGAGTCGTGCACACACCAGACTAATTTATTTCACATAAGTTTGAAATTGATTGATATCATACGAATTTGACCCCTGGATGTATGTTGCCTTACAGCAACAGCTTAGACTGTGGTGACGAATATTCGCGATACAATGTTTAAATAGAGTGACCAACAATTTGCAATTAAATGGCAAATGACTTAATTTGTTTAGTAAAAGAGTGTGATATTGTTGTATTTCTCCGGACGAAATTGAATGCGAGAGTTGGTGATTTAGAATGAAAAGTGTTTAAAATACCAGAGAAAACATATATGTTCTATTACGAGACTCTGCACTGTACAACTAATTAAAAATTGTATGATGATATTCCAATTTGTATTTTAGTGACGCCAAATACCAGACTTTAACATTGTTTTACTAACTTCCAGAGAAGAGTATTTTACCCACCGCTTTTGGATCACCCCCCAGATTTCGGTGGTAAGAATAAAAATATAAGTGTCCATCCTTCACCTGTATTAAAAAGAACACTGCAAATGGTTTAAATGCACCACTGTAGTGTAAGTTACTGCGCAATATTGCCTTAGATGACATACCTTTTGTGTCATGAACATGTGTTCCTATAGTGCTATGTGTGTCTTCCACCCCCCAAAAAAAAAAAAAAAAATAAATAAAATAATAATAATAATAATAATAATAATAATAATAATCTTCGATTTTTGAATTTCCACGGTCGTAAAAGTTTAGTTATCTCATCCTCCACTCGCCGATATAGACTAATTAAGATAAATATAGACATTTATACCAAAATACCTAAGGTGAATACAAAACAATGATATTTTCAGCAAAAACAACATATTCTAGAACAATTAGGTTTTTTTGCGATATTGTTTATTTACAGAATATAATATATTGTCAGTGTTATTGTTTAGGTCTATTATGCTGGCGGTTCTCATTTTTTTGGTCAACTGTCAATTTTCCGTTTTTTTGGTTTTTTTAAATTGTTTTGCCGCGAATACGAACAGCGCTTATAAGCTTTAGCAGAACTAATCGATTCGACATCCAAGCAACTCGAACCGCAAACCAACACCCCCATTAGCCCAGGCAGTAGGCTGAATGCGCACCTTCTTCGCCCCCCCACTCTCATCGAACAGGTTGGTGACCGGGGTGTTGCCATCAGTGTTACCGACGAATTCCTGAAACCAAAACGTTTACATTTAGCGATATCAATAGTCATTCGGCGAGGAGGAGACTTTTAACAATTACAAATTGATTACCAGAAACGTATCGCCGCAGCACATGCACAATAGTTATCTATTCTGTACGAAGACTTGTCCTAAGATCGATTTTAATAAACCAATCTTATGAAAGACGTATTGCAACTATCAATTTGATAGCTGTTTCGTGTTTGTTTTTTACCGCTAGAGTAAACAGTCGTTGAAAAGAAACGCGCAAACTAGTCAGCGTAATATAACCACGTACGGTAGCTCTGCACGTTCTATACGACAGAGTCGACTAGTTGCTGGCGTATAAATATATGTTTTTTTTACGATACACGCGACTGAAGAAAACAAACTGTTGGTAATATTTTGTTTTCTTTGAAACTATAACTCTAGGCCGACATTTTGTCTAAAACGAGAAGATAATGCAATGGTTTCTAGACAATAATATAGATTAACGCACGTGAGATAAGACGACCCTCGGACCGATCTTAAGTTAAGACGAGTTAAGCCGCGTTGCTATGGAAGTTATGACGTGTTTAAAGCGTCCTAACTTTAGTCGCGAGTTAGGACGAGTTACTATTTTTTTCTAAGACCCGTCTTGGCGTTTCGTAAAATCGGCCCAATGTCCTGTAAATACCTGCAAAGCCTGTTAAGTTAAGATTAACGTTCACCTTAATGTTTCCGTTTCCATCTGTTACGTGTCCATATTCAGATGAGGGCTGCTTCTGATACGCCACCGTGTACCGCTTCACTTACCAACGCGTATCCAGTCCCTGTGTGATTACTCCTGTCAACACTGTACTCTCAACGAGGTCCACCTCTATCCAGGAACCAATGGGGCTATGTGCACAGAGTGAAGGGATGAATAGGAACCATTAGATACGCGTATGGGATACGTATGTGGCTTGAAAACAAATCGCCTGTAAATCGCCATTGTTGTTATATCAGCTGATACATATAACAACGTGTACATGTAACACCATGTGGTAATTGTGTGGTTCTAAACAAGGACCAGAAGTTTGAAAGTTTGCATTGCAAAATAGCAACAAGATAAGTAGTTTGCGGTAGCACCATGTGGAAATTCTGTCTAGTGAGTTGTGTGATTCTAACAAGAAACAGAGGGATCTCAACGTCTCGGACAGAATGCCCTGCCCTTCGTATGGAGACTGAGGGATTCAAACGGCGAAGCAACATTTGGCGCCCTACCCACCATCACCTCCCAGTCTGATGGGTCCCATGTACTCTAGGACACGTAGTTCTCCAGCCTATGGATTGCCTATACCCTTGGCAACTTTCCATCTCGGTCCGTCCCTTCACACTGACACGCCTCAGTGATCATCAAGCGTCCTGCATGAGTACCCCTCAGTTGCATACTTTGTACACTTCATCGCTTCCAGGCTCAATATAACCCCGCTTCACCTTTGGAATCCCTTAGTTTCCTGACGATGGGCAGAGCATACTATCCAAAACGTCGAGTTCACTCCAGTTCTTGTCAGAACCACACAACTCACAACAACGAAATGCCACATGATCATGATGCTAGTACTGCAAACTACATGTACTTATCTTAATTACATCTCATAATCGAATGTTTATATGTGTAATGCGAGACTGATAACATTATAACACAACAACGCGATTTAATCGATTGCTTGAATAGATTTGAAACTAAAACACAATTATTGAAACTGTATAATAGTGTGCAATAATTGAGCGGCGCATCGGGATTGGGCTATATTTTGTTTAGAATTAAAAACAAACAGACAAAGAAAACAGTATACGAAAACAAAGCCGATTCCACGTTTCTATGACTATTAAACCATTTGGGCGCGTTTTGTGGCATTGTAATAAAGGTACGTATCAGGCGTGGTATTTCACTTTAATGCCAACCTCGAGGTTAGCCATGCGCCGGTGCGCAGGTTGAGGCGTGCCAGGTGTGGAAGCCAACTACCGAGATTACTGGACGCTGTGATGCGATCATCTTGAATTGTCCCGTCCTCCATGCCGAGAGGCTGCGGATTCAAACACTCTGTTGGCAACAAACGAGAAAACAAACCAATGTGTTATTGATGTTTATGTCAAAATATACCGATATTGTTATATAAAAATAATAATAAATACAATAATAAATAAATAAACAAACAAACAAACCCCAACAAACACTGGGCTTTAAGTAATATTTAACATTTGGGAGAATATTTTTTGGAATGAGACCATGCACGAACATTGGTGGTTTTTGTTTTGTTTTTTGTTTTGTTTTGAAAGCCGATTATTACAGTATGTTGCGCAGTCGATGTGACGGGAATTAGCATTAGCAAGGTGACTTACCGGGTGGTTTAGGTTCACTATTTCCCCGGCAACGCTTCCGTATCTCTCCCATGACTTGCTTCATCCAGTGATCGGGATTATCAGGATCAGGTTCCGGTGGGGGACCGAAGTAACATGTCCTCTGCTCGCTCGCCACACCAGTCAAGAACACTTTGAATTGAATGAAACATGAACGAAACTTCCAAATAATCTCCACATGTGGGCACAGTGTAGTCTCCGTATGTTCATAGTTTTTTTGGAATTACAATGTACATGTACTTTACAAAGATCCACATGCAAGTGTGTACACAACTCTCGATGACAAAAGCACAATAGACGAACAAGAGATTCAGTTTGCGGGCGTTCGCTTTTTGTTGAATGTTTTCCTCTTTAGGTTACACCATTTGCAGATATTGAAAATATTAACTACCGAATTAAGACGATAATTACTATAGTAAAATTATATTTACTATAAAATACAACCCCCCCAAACCTTCCTCTTCCTGATAATTCAACAAATTACCAATGGTGTATCCTACCGTTTAAATGTACGGCGAGATATGAAGTGAGTCGCAGGCGGGAGTCGGGATGGTGTACCCCAACTTGGAGGCTACGGACAACTGCCGGGTTGCGGTCGTCACCGGTGTGGTTGACACCAAGAATGGAAACCGTGCCGGTGGGAGTCTTCAACCCGACGACCGACCTAGTGACGATCTACCAGGGCAATCGTTTGGCTTTCTTCTCGCCGGTGGAAGAGTTGAACGTGATAGAGCTGAAGGAAGAGCAGCGAGAGTCTGCCGCTAGCCATCCCCCAAGAGACGCACAGCTGGAGGTTCCGCCTTACATACAAGACATCCTGGAACGAGGGGCGGCGGGCCTCGACCGGGCCCAACTTTCTAGACTGGTTGGGTTACTTACAGAGTTCGCCGGGGCGTTCACCGGCCCCAACGGTCGCCTTGGGCACACGGAGCTGACCAGACACATCATCAACACGGGAGACGCGAGGAGGTTGCCACTTCATAAGCGACAGGAGGCCGACCAACAGGTACAGCAGATGCTGCGGGGTGGCGTGGTGGAACCCCTAGGTAGCCCTTAGTCGTCGCCGGTGGTGCTGGTTTGGAAGAAGGACGGGACCGTCCGCTTCTGCGTAGACTACCGAAGGGTCAACTAGGTGACAATCTAGGACGCGTATCCCATTCCTGGGATTGAGGACAACCTTGACGCGTTGAGCGGGGCAAAGTGGTTCAGCACCCTTGCCCTGGCCAGCGGCTACTAACAGATCGGGATAGAGAAGGGGGACCAGGAGAAGACAGACTGTGGCATGCAGAACGAGCTGTATCAGTTCACCGTGATTCTGTTTGGGCTGTCTAACACCCAGGCGACTTTCGAGCGCCTGATGTAACAAGTGCTGAGGGGACTGCAGTGGCAGGTGGCGTTGGTTTATCTGGGTGACGTGAGCGTGTGGGCAGGGACTTCGAGAAGCACCAAAAGAGGTTGGCGGTAGTCCTGGAACGGTTCCGGGCCGCGGAGTTGAGACTCAAGTCCAAGAAGTGTAGCCTCTTTAAGAAGGATGTATCCTTCCTGGGCCACCTCGTGTCAGCCAAGGGAGTAGGGACCCAACCCGCGAACCTGACCCAAGTCCGGAGTTTCCTTGGCTTCGCCTCCTACTAAAGGCGGTTCATCGTGAACTTGGCCGAAATCGCCCGCCCCCTTTATGCCCCGACTACCAAGAACCAGAGAGCGTCCTGTTGGTTGGGTGCTTGCCAGTCAGCGTTCGAACATCTTAAGGACGCGTTGACCACAGCGCCGGTGCTGTGTTACCTGGACATAAGGCACTGGATACGGACGCCAGCAACTGCACCATCGGAGCAGTGCTAGCACAGGAAGGGGAAAGAGGGTGAGCAGGTGATCGCCTACGGGAGCCGCACCTTGTCCAAGGCCGAACGTAACTACTGCACCACTCGGAGAGAGTTCCTAGCCGTGGTCCACTTCGTGCACTACTTCAAACACCATCTCCTCGGTAAAGGGTTCCTGTTTCGAACGGACCATGAATCCCTGTAGTGGTCATTCATCTGTCGTGAGCCGGAGGGGCAAACGGCCAGGTGGATCCTATGGAGGGGGTGCTACGAGGCAAAAACACACGAACGCTGACGCCGTATCCAGGAATCCGTGCTGTCAGTGTGGGCGATCAGGCGAGATCAGCCACGAGTGCTATACCAAGGAGCCCCTGCTGGGAGCAGTTGGGGAAGCTGAGCGGGAGGAGAACACCACTGTGGAGAGACTCCTAGCGGCTAAAACGGGAACAGCGCGACAACCCGGGTTGGGGCGGATCGCCCAGTGGCTAAAGAATGGGGCTCCCAGACCCGGCTGGTCGGACTTGTCGGCCCTTGACAAGTGCACAAAGTTCTGGTGGGCAAAGTGGGGGACCCTGCTATAGTCTCACGGAGTATTGGAGATAAGGTGGGAGCAGCTCCATGGCGGCCCCCCGACGTGGAAGATAGTGGTCCCGCGGACGCGGGTGAAGAACGTCTTGCGGTTGACCCATTATGGCAGGACATCGGGGCACTTGGGGGTCGCCCGGACGGTTGCTCGGCTGAAACAGGCGTCGGTGTACTTCCAATGGATGCGACGTCAGGCTGAGGAGTGTGGGTCCTAAAAGCCACCCCCTCGGCCCCTCCGGGCTCTACTGCAGCAGTACTTGGTGGGTGCGCCAATGCAGCGTCTTGCAATCGACCTCACGGGTCGGTTTCCGAAGACCAAGACCGGGAATACAAGCATCATGGTTCGGCGCCCCCCCCCCCCCCCCCCCCCTCGAGATCTACACGGATCAGGGGAGGGAGTTCTAGGCCTGGCTCTTCCAGGACACCAGTCGTCTACTGGGCGTCCACTAGACCCGCACTACGCCGTTCCACCCTCAGTCCGACAAAATGGTGGAGCGGTTTAACTGCACCGTCAAGACGATGTTGAGCCTGTTGAGCCCATACGTCATGATGGCGTACCGTTCCTCCCAGCACGACATCACCAAGCTCACGCTGAACATGCTCATGCTCGGCCGGGAGGTGCGACTTGCGTTGGACTTGATGGTGGGTCAGCCGGAGGAGCCGACGGCAAGGGCGACGGAACAGGATTATGTGGACGAGTTGGAGAAGATGGAGCGCGCTCACGAATTTGCTCGGCAACACATGTAGGAAGGCAAGACGCACCAGAAGCAACAGTACGATCGTCTAGCGAAGGGTACCAGCTACGAGCCTAGACGCGCCGTGTAACTCTACCAACCCCACCCTCCCCCCTCCTTTTCCCCCTCCCCCCTCCAATAAGGTAGGTAGCACGGCCAAGCTGCAGTGCTGGTGGGACGGGCCCTTCGTGGTGCTAAAGAGGACCGACGACTTCACCTACCGGATCCAGAAGTCGCCTCGCGCCAGGGTGGTTTATTTCAACCGGCTGAAACCGTACTTGGGTGACGCCCAGGTGGACTTGTGGAGCCGCGCTGCACGGAACTAACCAGAGGGGGCCCAACCGAGTTACGGAGGAAGGACAGCCGCCCCTAGACTGGCAGGCATTACTAGCATCAAGTCCAGCGCCGGGGTTCCTTCTGCGGGGCCGCGGAAGACATCGAGTGACTAGTCGGGTGAGGAGGAACTACCACCGGAAGTGACGGAGGCGGAGGCGTCGCCACCTATTGCGGAGGCGGATGTCGCCTTTGACGGGCAGGAGAAGAAGGGCGCAGATCCGTGGCTGAGCCCGAGGTGGGGTGCGATTGGTCACCCTCTCCACCGACGGAACCGGACACCGAGAGGTATACTCGCGCCGGCCAGAAGGTAGTCCGACCTAGCCGATATTGTCTTGTGTTAACCAAACTTCCCTGTTCCTCCCCCCCCCCCCATCCCCCAGGATGGCTCCTGTGATGTGACCGAACTTCCCTCTTCTGCACACCCCCCGCCCCTCCAGGATGGCTTCCGTGATGTGACCCCATTGTAGAAAGGCGCTCACCCGCAGCAGCACATGCGCATCGAGTGCGAGCAGCTCAACCGGAGCGCCCGTACGCGTGCGAAAGAGGATTCAGTTTGTGGTTCTACCGGGAGGACATTAGCAGCTGACACCATCGGTTCTGCCGGGAAGGTTTAGTGGCCGGGGTAATGGCAGAGATAGATGCGCTGGAGATCCATCCCAGCGGCGACAAGATGGAGCTCGTCAATCCCGCTGGCCGAGGACCTTCTCCGTCTCGCCTCTCCCGAGAGGGGAGCCTAGACCTCCCCACGGCGGACGGGATCACCCCGCAGCGGCCTGACATTTGACGCAGTCCCCGTCCAAGAGACGACGGGGCCCAGTTTTGGCGGGGGAGCCGGGGGATCACCTCCACTAGGAGCAGTCCTCCCAGCCTCTTTGTTCGGAGAGGGACGAGTCGGTCAGTCAGCCAAACCGGGGCCAGAAAGGGCGGCCTCAACCACACCTGCCCCGTCATCCACCCGAAAGGAAGCAGCCCCGCCAAACCCTCCCCGCAAGCTTGGGCGGAAGGTGGGACTTAGACGTAGCCCCGATGCCCTCTCCGATGCCGACGCTTCAGTGGCGTGGACAGCCCCGAGTCTTGCCGGTCGGGTCCCGGGTAGAGCTGCCGGACGGGACCTGGATGCGGATGGAGGTGGACGGCGCCGTCCAGCGGCCCCACTGCATGAGGGAGGCGGCCACGCACATGCCGGTTCCCTTATGTGGGCACCTGCGGGATGAGTGAAGCCTGGAGACAACGCCGATCGGGCTCGACGGGGATGACCACCAACTTCTGCGGACGCGCGTGGTCGACTCATACGAGGTCACGGGGCGACTCCTGCCAAAGGGCAGCAGTACGGCCTGTACTTCGTGAACGCGTCTGTGGCAGGCCAGCCCTTCCTGTGAGGACTGCTTTCCCCTGAAGCGCCCCCACCCTTGCGCTACCCTGACGACGTCCCACTTGAGTTCTGGGAGCAGCTGTTAGGCAGACTGAGTTCCAGCGCCGGCCACCGGCCACCTCCTACCTCCTACGCGAACTTTGACTAATTGTTCTTGTTGTTGTGTTGTTGTGGGCGTTTCGCGTCTTCTGTCCGGGTATTCCGGGTGTGCGGTGGTAGATGCCCGCCGTCCTGTTTTGAGACAAACAAGGTCCTCGAAAGGGGCTTTGTAGCGTCTGTGCCAGAGGGCACCAGAGCAGTTCCACGGTGGAACTGCTCAGTGGAGTCCTACTAGTACGCCTATATAGGCAACCCGTTCGGAATGGCGCATGCGCCGGAGTAGTTTTATTGCCGCGTTTTAACGGTAAACTTCATGTCAGTGTTCTACCACAGAAGTAGTTGGAATATAAGGCATATAAACCACCGAAGCCAGAGAATACCTGTCTCGAGTCTCATTTCTGTGTGTGTATCGACCCCAGCAAACGGTCTACGTTACAATAGGGTATGGTGATTTTTGAATGGGTCAAAAGGCTTTATAAACAGCAGTATATCCGAGTCATGAGGCCCATAATGTGTGCATTGAAATCTACAAACGCGTGGCGATGTGGAAGGTAAACATGGTAAAGGGAAAACGTAAAGCTAATTATAGTGATAAACAAACCGTATTTAGAGCGGAAAGGTTCGATATATTGAAAGACGTTCTTGAGAGTAAGCATACAGATGCCAACACCAATCGCAAGAAGAAAATTATCCGCTTTTTGGAAGTGAAGTCCTTAACCTTGCGACGTGCGGTCATTTTGTTTTTACACGAACGCGCGTCCGTACTTTATTTAAAAGTCGGTTGTATTTCGTGTGTAACCCCCCTGCTGTTCGGTTTAATGGCTTTATATGTCAACACAGTACTTTCCCATAGTGTCTGAATATATTCGATCCCAGCTGGTGTTGTTGAATGGGGCAAGGCCACAATAGCATGATTAATTGCTTGGGTAGGTCTGGAAAACCCAGACTTGAAAGGCCCCTTTATGTACACAATGTAATGGGATACTCATGAGGCAGCACTTTACTTTGCTAAAAGCTGGGTCACCGCTTCAACCAGGTTTCAAGCGGTACTTACCATGCAATTCGTCATATTTTGAACTAGGAATACATGTACTATGATATTTTTTTAACAAATGATGAAAAAAAATCGACGGTGGTACGTCGCAGTTAGGGTACACCATTTTACAGAAATCGAACAATTTTACTACCGAAATATTACAAAATATCTTACTTATTTAAAAGTAAATAATTCCAGGCACCCAGCAAAATGACTGTGTTATATATTCCGTAATTGTTTCAAACAATTGAATTACCAATGGTGTATCCTACCTTTAAATAGATTGTGATGAATACTGCCTTAGAAACGAAAAGTGCACACACAACAAAATGAGAGGGAATCAGGTTGGCGTAGTGGTTCTTTTTTCGCCTTTCACCGCTGTGACCCGGGTTCGAATCCGGCCTAGGATAAAATATGTGGATTGGGTTTTCAGTCCCTGCCTGATTCCGTGGGTTTGTCTCTCATCTCCAAAACTGTACCTTCTTCTCATTTGTGTTATCTCTACAGGTTTCTTCAGGCTTGCGAGCTACAGTGCCAAGGGCGCTTTTGAGGATTCCTTGGTTTCATTACCAGAAATAATTAATAATAGTAATACACTACGTCCCTGATCCAGATGGAGATTGTCTACAATTGCTCACAAACAGGTCAAGGGTTCGAGGAAATACCACATGTGACAGATAATAAATCTTACCTGCCATTGTTGACAGCATCAGAACCAAAGCTGCTGCTCCGTCCATTCTCCTAGATTCAAGTGAATTCTGAGCACCAATCCGCTAGAATGTAATTATCAACGACTCACACGCCAACGCCAACTAAAGTCCTACTATACGCACGTATATAACTCGACAACAAGCGTAAACCGAAGCTTTGCCCGATAAATGCTAAGATCGAAATATCGTTTTGGATTTATTCATCAACGACTTCAACGATCGGGACAGTCACACCGACGCGACTTAAATAGGCAGCTACGCAAGTAGATCACTGAACGACGATCAGACTGACAGGAAAGAGACTAAATATATCGTAGCTCGAAACAGTATCTTATAGACGAAATGCTGAACACTTCGTGTGCGTTCATCGTATATCGGCCAGTACATGTACTCAAACGTACGTAGTTTGCCACGTCAGCTAAGCAGCCGCAGATCACAGAACGAGCTTGCGCTTGCGAGGAAAGTAGAAACATTTCTTATTGGTGCAAAATTACAACATGGGCGGAGCTAACGCTAGAAGCGGGCAACGTAACAGCCATTGAGCATTCCCTGGTAATTACAGTTTCTAGCTAAATGAAAACACCGTCTTGGAAACTAACGAAAATATCACCTTGAAACTGAACAATCAATACCATCTCGTTTGTAATTAGTCGCGAATTGTTATGAAACAGCGCGGCACTGCGTACAAACGGACACGGCTTCTAGTAACAAACACATGCTCATCAGTAGCAATCAAGGTAGGTCTAGGCAATTGTAAACAGCAATTTGTTTAGAAAACGAAACGTACCCAGAGGGTCCAAATGATTAAAGATGATGCAATGAAGGCAACAAGTCAGGTGGCGCGCAAGAAAATAATCTATGCCTCTCAAATTCATGAGATCCCTACAGTGTAGTCAGAAACATTTGTTATACCCAAGATCATACCATACGTCGTGCACTTGAGGGAAAAATACCCAACCTGAAATTAGGTTTTCCCGGCAATTTTGAAATTTTTTAAATTTAATTTCATCATATATAATATCATCTATACATTGTTCTGTTCCATCTTATGTAGAGTCAGGGAACCAGACTACAAGAACATGATTGGTTTTCCTGAACTTTCCAGCGTCAACGCGAACCCAAAGCGTCGAACAAGTCAGTGTTATTTGATGCAACACACTATAACCCCGCCTCCCCCCCCCCCCCCCCCCAAAAGCAACAAAACAACAACACAAAAAAACAAAAAAAACAACCCACAAAAGCAATTGTTGTAAATTACCTTTGAGGTTGTTTATGCACCATTAGATAAATACAATTGCAATTGTCCTTCAAAAGAGCGGGTATATACACGTATGCATGTACATGCACTGTATACATTCGCTAACTCACGTAGGGGCCTACTCCTGCCGTACCCGTGTTGCAAAACGGCAGACGTTTAACAGAGCATAAAGAACAATTTGTTCCGAGTCTGGTTTGACAAAAGGCTGGGGTAAAGCCAACGTAATGTTTCGCTCACGCATGCGCAAACTCGCCTTGACGTCATTTTCGTTAAAGGATAACTAAACCTTTTCGCCTGATAGCAATATACCCAGCACGATATGAGACCGAGGGACCCCCAGCACCCATACACTCTCTAGACTATTGTTACCTCCCCACCCCCCCCTCCCCCTCCCCCTCCCCCTCCTCCCCCTCCTCCCCCTCCCCCCCTCCCCCCTCCCCCCCCCTCCCCCTCCCCCTCCCCCCCCCCACCCCCCTCCCCCCTCCCCCCTCCCCCCTCCCCCCTCCCCCCCTCCCCCACCCCCTCCCCCCTCCCCCCACCTCCCCTAAGAACCTAAAAGCATTCCTAAGAAACCACAACACAATTCCGCAAGCGCAATTACCACCACAAAGGAGGGGGGCCCTCCGTCTCATTTCTTGCTTCATATTAATAGCAACGCACGTCTTGAACACGCGTTGGTCAAATTTTAGCTTGGGTTTCTTCATACTCAGTGTTAATCAGCAATTTGTGGATATAATTGATAGGTAAATGAAATATTAAACATAATTCAAAATCCTGTAAAAAAATGACAGTAGAATTGTTTTCTGGTAGCTCTGTCTGCCCTTGCCAGATACACCGACAGCTAAAATATAAGCCAACTTTTGAGAGGAAAACAATTCTTGTTACCTTTTCTTATTTTCCATCATTTCCTGATCTGTTACAAGACGTCCAAATCATCCTTGAATGTAGGAAGTTTATTCACCTTCGAATCCGCCGCTTTTAGTATAAATCCTCATCGGAGTAAATATCGTCATCGGATATGTCCGAAAAATACTGGTTTGAATCACCATCGAAATAAATTGGCGGGTCAGTTCTTGAGGGTCATACAACATTATCTCCAACGTATTTCTACTCAAAAATGTGTACGGATAATAATCACTGGAAGAGACACTTTGGTGTAGTTAGCAGAAACACACCCGACGCACAAGAACGTATGGCAGCAAATGACTTCGATGTCCAGCGTACTGGGCGTTAGAAACGCCCTTATTTAACCCAACCTTTATTCCATTGTTTGGTTACGCAACACTGAGACCGGACAGGGCAAAGCTTTCACATACCCAAGTCGGTAGCTCGTACCACTGAATAAATAGACTCAATTCATCTCAAACCTTAAAGCATCAGTAAGAATGGATACTTTTTGTTCCTTTGAAATCTTGACAATGGATGTAAAAGGAACGTAGTATAAATCAATCAAGCAGCGACAATGAGAACTCAAATATTGCGGTTCAGATTCACTTGGGAGTCTTTTTGTTTAGGTTGTTTTGTTTTAGCCGTAAACGTGTCACGCTGACTAGGGTAAAAGTGTCAGCTGAACCCAGAAAGGAATAAACATTGCACTACCTTCATTCACTTCCAAAGTGAATATTCTCAACCCGGTGCTTAAAAAGGGTGACCAAATGTTGAAATTGAATGATAAATGACTAAACTAGTTTGGTATTAATAGCGTGCGAAATCTTTTCTCGCACGAACTTGAATGCGAGAGTTGGTGAATTTGAATGAATTTTGTTTCAATAACCTATTATGTTTTAGCGTAGTCGTTTAAACTTATACTTATACATTTATTTTTTGGTGGCGTTTTTTGTATATAGTCTGGGAGGCAGCGCTTGGAATCTATCGTTTCGTTTCGGGAAAAGGGTTTGGCACTTGGTATATGGAATCGAGGTGTCTCTAAAGTAGTTCAAGACCAGGTGTAAGCATCCAAGGTGGCAGCAAGATACTTTAATTCACCAATCCCTCAAGGTACCCCCGCCTTGCTACTTACATCCCCCACATTTCTATTTTGTAGAAACAAAGTATAGGCTGAGTAAAAATAACGATTACATCAAAGTCAATTTTTAGAAATAGATTAAGAGTGCCCAAAATGTCCGGCTATTCTGAATAGATCATTCACATGTCATTATTGTGGAGCTAAACATTGCGATTCTGTTATTTGCGTGCATTTTAAAATACATACACTAAATTGCAAAAAGTTCAAAGTGAACAAAACAAATTGGCAAGGCGGGACTCGAACCTGCGACCTACGGAATACCGGACCGTCGTTCTACCATCTGATCTATTTTGCCCTGTGTTTAGCTGTCTTCCAAAATGTAGTATCTTTTCTTTGAGGGCGCTAGTCAGAAGTCATAAACACCAGAATACCGTGTGACCAGGGATCACGCCTAATTTTAAGATACAACCTGGGAAGCGACATTGTGGTGATCACTCAATGGGGATATACATGGTAAACCAAATATGTAAATTTGCATATATTTCAAAGTGAACAAAGACACTGACCCACCTTGCCAATTAAAATTAAAACAATATATACATATCACGCACATAATTACCAGACTAATACATTTAACATAAGTTTAAAATTGATTGATATCAAGACGAATTAGATTTGTGAATGCTGCCCTTCGGCAACAGCCTAAACGAGTTTGACATTATTAAAACAATTAAACGCTTTTACCAAACCAATTTAGTCATTTATGGTTTAAATTTAACATTAGAATGGATACTTTTTGTTCCTTTGAAATCTTGACAATGGATGTAAAAGGAACGTAGTATAAATCAATCAAGCAGCGACAATGAGAACTCAAATATTGCGGTTCAGATTCACTTGGGAGTCTTTTTGTTTAGGTTGTTTTGTTTTAGCCGTAAACGTGTCACGCTGACTAGGGTAAAAGTGTCAGCTGAACCCAGAAAGGAATAAACATTGCACTACCTTCATTCACTTCCAAAGTGAATATTCTCAACCCGGTGCTTAAAAAGGGTGACCAAATGTTGAAATTGAATGATAAATGACTAAACTAGTTTGGTATTAATAGCGTGCGAAATCTTTTCTCGCACGAACTTGAATGCGAGAGTTGGTGAATTTGAATGAATTTTGTTTCAATAACCTATTATGTTTTAGCGTAGTCGTTTAAACTTATACTTATACATTTATTTTTTGGTGGCGTTTTTTGTATATAGTCTGGGAGGCAGCGCTTGGAATCTATCGTTTCGTTTCGGGAAAAGGGTTTGGCACTTGGTATATGGAATCGAGGTGTCTCTAAAGTAGTTCAAGACCAGGTGTAAGCATCCAAGGTGGCAGCAAGATACTTTAATTCACCAATCCCTCAAGGTACCCCCGCCTTGCTACTTACATCCCCCACATTTCTATTTTGTAGAAACAAAGTATAGGCTGAGTAAAAATAACGATTACATCAAAGTCAATTTTTAGAAATAGATTAAGAGTGCCCAAAATGTCCGGCTATTCTGAATAGATCATTCACATGTCATTATTGTGGAGCTAAACATTGCGATTCTGTTATTTGCGTGCATTTTAAAATACATACACTAAATTGCAAAAAGTTCAAAGTGAACAAAACAAATTGGCAAGGCGGGACTCGAACCTGCGACCTACGGAATACCGGACCGTCGTTCTACCATCTGATCTATTTTGCCCTGTGTTTAGCTGTCTTCCAAAATGTAGTATCTTTTCTTTGAGGGCGCTAGTCAGAAGTCATAAACACCAGAATACCGTGTGACCAGGGATCACGCCTAATTTTAAGATACAACCTGGGAAGCGACATTGTGGTGATCACTCAATGGGGATATACATGGTAAACCAAATATGTAAATTTGCATATATTTCAAAGTGAACAAAGACACTGACCCACCTTGCCAATTAAAATTAAAACAATATATACATATCACGCACATAATTACCAGACTAATACATTTAACATAAGTTTAAAATTGATTGATATCAAGACGAATTAGATTTGTGAATGCTGCCCTTCGGCAACAGCCTAAACGAGTTTGACATTATTAAAACAATTAAACGCTTTTACCAAACCAATTTAGTCATTTATGGTTTAAATTTAACATTTGCTCACTCTTTGATCACATACGTTGAAGCTGTTGCCGAAAGGCAGCATTCACAGATCAATTCCAAACTTATGTTAAATAAATTAGTCGGATATGTGCGTGAGTCAAGCACACACCAGACTAATTTATTTCACATAAGTTTGGAATTGATTGATATCATACGAATTCGACACCTGGATGTATGTTGCCTTACAGCAACAGCTTAGACTATGGTGACGAATATTCGCGAGACAAAGTTTAATTACAGTGACCAACAAATTGCAATTAAATGGCAAATGACTTAATTTGTTTAGTAAAAGCTTGTGATTTTTGTGTATTTCTCTGGACGAAATTGAATGCGAGAGTTGGTTATTTTAAATGAACATTTTTAAGAAAATAGCAGAGAAAACATATATGTTCTATTACGAGACTCCACACTGTACAACTAAATAAATTTATGATGATATTGCAATTTGTATTTTAGTGACGCCAAATACCAAACTTTAAAATTGTTTTACTAACTTCAAGGAAAGAGTGTGTTACCCCCCGCTTTTAGAGAACACTGCAAATGGTTTAAAAGCACCACTGTAGTGTAAGTTACTGCGCAATATTGTCTTAGATGACGTACCTTTTGTGTCATGAACATGGGTTTCTATAGTGTTTTTGTGTTTCGTGTTTTGTTATGCGATATTTGTTTATTTACAGAATATAATATATTTTAGTTCTATTATGCTGGCGGTTCTCTATTTTAATATACATACACTTAATTGCAGAAAGTTCAAAGTGAACAAAACAAATTGGCAAGGCGGGACTCGAACCTGCGACCTCAGGAATACCGGACCGGCGTTCTACCAACTGATCTATTTTGCCCTGTGTTTAGCGGTCTTCCATATTGTTAGTATCTTTTCTTTGAGGGCGCTAGTCAGAAGTCATAAACACCAGAGTACCATGTGACCAGGGATCACGCCTAATTTTAAGATACAACCTGGGAAGCGACATTGTGGTGATCACTCAATAGGATATACATGGTAAACCAAATATGTAAATTTGCATACATTTCAAAGTGAACAAAGACATTGACCCACCTTGCCAATTAAAATTAAAACAATATATATATATATCACACACATAATTATCAGACTAATGTTTTTAACCTAAGTTTGAAATCCGCCGTATTTTTGGTCGCATGAGGGCGCTATAAGACGCCATTTTCTGAGTACTAACACATGCAAAATCGTGTTTATCGAAGTAGTTTTAGTAACTTTACTTTTATCTAAAAATTGATTAGAAAAAAACTTTTTTTGGAGCTGTAAGAATATTTAAACTGACGTGAATTATCTCCTAATCACTTTTAATTATACCCCCAAATATCGTGAGCACAGCGCCCTCTACGTTCAATAATACGGCCTATTGATTAATATCGAGACGAATTTGATCTGTGAATGCTGCCCTTCGACAACAGCCTAAACGAATTTGACATTATTAAAACAATCAAACGCTTTTACCACACCAATTTAGTCATTTATGGTTCAATTTCAACGTTTGCTAACCCTTTGATTAAATTCGTTGAAGCTGTAGCCGAAAATCAGCATTCACAGATCAAATGTCAAACTTATGTTAAATAAATCAGTCGGATATGTGCGTGAGTCGTGCACACACCAGACTAATTTATTTCACATAAGTTTGAAATTGATTGATATTATACGAATTTGACCCCTGGATGTATGTTGCCTCACAGCAACAGCTTAGACTATGGTAAGTAATATTGGCAAACAATGTTTAAATAGAGTGACCAACAATTTGCAATTCAATTGCAAATTACTTAATTTGTTTAGTAAAAGCGTGTGATTTCTCCGGACAAAATTGAATGCGAAAGTTGGTGATTTTCAATGAAAATTTGCTTTAAAATAGCAGAGAAAACATATATGTTCTATTACGAGACTCCACACTGTACAACTAAATAAATTTATGATGATATTGCAATTTGTATTTTAGTGACGCCAAATACCAAACTTTAAAATTGTTTTACTAACTTCAAGGAAAGAGTGTGTTACCCCCCGCTTTTAGATCATCCCCCAGATTTCGGTGGTAAGAATAAAAACAAAAGTGTCCATCCTTCACCTGTATTAAAAAGAACACTGCAAATGGTTTAAAAGCACCACTGTAGTGTAAGTTACTGCGCAATATTGCCTTAGATGACATACCTTTTGTGTCACCAACATGTGTTCCTATAGTGCTATCTGTGCCCCCCCCCTCCCCCTCTCACAATTTTTCGATTTTTGCATTTCCACGGCCGTAGAAGTTTAGTTATTCCATCCTCCACTCGCCGATATAAATTAATTAAGATAAATATATTATTTATACCAAAATACCTAAGGTGAATACAAAGCAATTAAATTTTCCAGCAAAAACAACATATTCTAGCAAAATTAATTTTTATGCGATTTTTTTTATTTACAGAATATAATAATATTTCCAGCCCGGTGTTATTGTTTAGGACTATTATGCTGGCGGTTCTCTATATTTTTGTCAGATGTCAATTTTCCGTTTTGGTTCCTTTAAAAAATGTTTTCTAGCGAATACAAACAGCGCTTATAAGCTTCAGCAGAACTAACCAAGTCGACATCCAAGCAACTCCAACCGCAAAGCAACAGCATGAAACGCCCAGTCAGTAGGCTGAATGCGCACTGCATTTGCCACTACACTCTCATCAAACAGGTTAGTGACCGGGGTGTTGCCATCAGTGTTACCGACGAACTCCTAAAACCAAAACGTTTACATTCAGCGGTATCAATAATCATTCGGCGAAGAGGAAACTTTTAACAATTACATGTTGCTTCCCAGAAACGCATCGCCGCAGCACATGCACAATAGTTATCTAGTCTGCACGAAGACTTGTCCTAAGATCGATTTCAATAAACCAATCTTATGAAAGACGTATCGCAACTACCAATTTGATAGATGTTTCTCGTAGGTTTTTTACCGCTAAAGTAAACAGTCGTTGAAAAGAAACACGCAAACTAGTCAGCGTAATACAACCACGTACGGTAGCCCTGCACGTTCTATACATGTACAACAGATTCGACTAGTTGCTGGCGTATAAATATAAAAAAAAAATTACGATACACTCGACTGAAGGAAAACAACTGTTGATAATAGGTTTTTTTCTTCGAAACTATAACTCTAGGCCGACATTTTGTCTAAAATGAGAAGATAATGCAATGGTTTCAAGACAATATAGATTAACGCACGTGAAATAAGACGACCCTCGGACCGATCTTAAATTAAGACGAGTTAAGCCGCGTTGCTATGGAAGTTATGACGTGTTTAAAGCTTCTTAACTTTGGTCGCGAGTTAGGACGAGTTACTTTTTTAAAACCCGTCTTGGTATCTCGTGAAATTGGCCCCATGTCCTGAAAATACCTGCAAAGCCTGTTAAGTTAAGGTTAACATTTACCTTAATATTTCCGTTTCCATCTGTTACGTGTTCATATTCAGATGAGGGCTGCTTCGTATACGCCACCGTGTACCGCTTCACATGGTAATCCGTATTGTATCCCTGTGTAATTACTCCTGTCAACACTGTACTCTCAACGAGGTCCACCTCTATCCAGGAACCATTGGAACTATGTGCACAGAGTGAAGGGATGAATAGGAACCATTAGATACGCGTACGGGATACGTATGTGGCTTGACAAAAAATCGCTTGTAAATCACCATTGTTGTTATATCAGCTGATACATATAACAACGTGTACATGTAACACCACGTGGTCATTCTCTTTAGTGAGTTGTGTGGTTCCAACAAGAAACGGAGGGATCTCAACGTTTCGGACAGAATACCCTGACCTTCGTAAGGAGACTGAGGGATTTAAACGGTGAAGCGACATCTGGCGCCCCACTCACCATCACCTCCCAGTCCGATGGGTCCCATGTACTCTAGGACACATAGTTCTCCATACCCTTATACCCTTGGCAACTTTTCATTTCGGTCCCTTTCTTCACACTGACACGCCTCAGTGATCATCGAGCGTCATGCATGAGTATTCCTCAGTTGCATCCTTCGTACGCTTCATCGTTTCCAGGCTCCATATAACCCTGCTACACCGTTGGAATCCCTTAGTCTCCTGACGACGGGCAAAGCATACTATCCAAAACGTCGAGTTCCCTCCAGTTCCTTTCAGAACCACACAACTTCACAAATTATTGTTACATGATGCCAGTACTGCAAACTACGTGCACTTAATAAAATTACATTATTCAAATGATTACATGTGTAATTCGATATTGATAACGTTATAACACAACAAAGCGATTTAATCGGTTGCTTGAATGGATTTGAAAATAAAACACAGTTATTTAAACTGTATAATAATGTGCAATAATTGAGCGGCGCATCGGGATTGGGCTAGATTTTGTTTAGAAAAAACAAACCAGACAAAAACATTGTTTCGATTTTGTGTGGCATTGTAATAAAGGTACGTATCAGGCGTGGTATTTCACTTTAATGCCAACCTCAGGGGTATCCATCCGCGGGGGCTCCAGTTGAGGCGTGCCTGGTGTGGATACCAATAACTACCGTAAATACTGGACGCTGTGATGCGATCATCTTGGATGTTCCCGTCCTCCATGCCGAGCGGCTGCGGACTCGAACACTCTGTTGGGAACAAACGAGAAAACAAACCAATGTGTTTCTGATGTTTATGTAAAAAAATACCGATATTAAATACATAAACAAACAAACAAACCCCAACAAACACTTGGCTTTAAGTAATATTTATCATTTGGGAGAACATTTTTTTTGAATGAGACCATGCACGAACATTGGTGTTTTTGGTTTTTTTGGTTTTTTTTCGAAAGCCGATTATTACAGTATGTTGCGCAGTCGATGTGACAGGAGTTAGCATTATAGTAAGGTGGCTTACCAGCTGGTTTAGGTTCACTATTTTCCCGGCAACGCTTCCGTATCTCTCGCATGACTTGCTTCATCCAGTGATCTGGATTTTCAGGATCAGGTTCCGGTGGGGGACCAAAGTAACACGTCCTCTGCTCGCTCGCCACACCAGTCAAGAACACTTTGAATTGAATGAAACATGAACGAAACTTCCAAATAATCTCCACATGTGGGCACAGTGTAGTCTCCGTATGTTCATAGTTTTTTTGGAATTACAATGTACATGTACTTTACAAAGATCCACATGCAAGTGTGTACACAACTCTCGATGACAAAAGCACAATAGACGAACAAGAGATTCAGTTTGCGGGCGTTCGCTTTTTGTTGAATGTTTTCCTCTTTAGGTTACACCATTTGCAGATATTGAAAATATTAACTACCGAATTAAGACGATAATTACTATAGTAAAATGATATTTACTATAAAATACAACCCCCCCCAAACCTTCCTCTTCCTGATAATTCAACAAATTACCAATGGTGTATCCTACCGTTTAAATGTACGGCGAGATATGAAGTGAGTCGCAGGCGGGAGTCGGGATGGTGTACCCCAAATTGGAGGCTACGGACAACTGCCGGGTTGCGGTCGTCACCGTTGTGGTTGACACCAAGAATGGAAACCGTGCCGGTGGGAGTCTTCAACCCGACGACCGACCTAGTGACGATCTACCAGGGCAATCGTTTGGCTTTCTTCTCGCCGGTGGAAGAGTTGAACGTGATAGAGCTGAAGGAAGAGCAGCGAGAGTCTGCCGCTAGCCATCCCCCAAGAGACGCACAGCTGGAGGTTCCGCCTTACATACAAGACATCCTGGAACGAGGGGCGGCGGGCCTCGACCGGGCCCAACTTTCTAGACTGGTTGGGTTACTTACAGAGTTCGCCGGGGCGTTCACCGGCCCCAACGGTCGCCTTGGGCACACGGAGCTGACCAGACACATCATCAACACGGGAGACGCGAGGAGGTTGCCACTTCATAAGCGACAGGAGGCCGACCAACAGGTACAGCAGATGCTGCGGGGTGGCGTGGTGGAACCCCTAGGTAGCCCTTAGTCGTCGCCGGTGGTGCTGGTTTGGAAGAAGGACGGGACCGTCCGCTTCTGCGTAGACTACCGGAGGGTCAACTAGGTGACAATCTAGGACGCGTATCCCATTCCTGGGATTGAGGACAACCTTGACGCGTTGAGCGGGGCAAAGTGGTTCAGCACCCTTGCCCTGGCCAGCGGCTACTAACAGATCGGGATAGAGAAGGGGGACCAGGAGAAGACAGACTGTGGCATGCAGAACGAGCTGTATCAGTTCACCGTGATTCTGTTTGGGCTGTCTAACACCCCGGCGACTTTCGAGCGCCTGATGTAACAAGTGCTGAGGGGACTGCAGTGGCAGGTGGCGGTGGTTTATCTGGGTGACGTGAGCGTGTGGGCAGGGACTTCGAGAAGCACCAAAAGAGGTTGACGGTAGTCCTGGAACGGTTCCGGGCCGCGGAGTTGAGACTCAAGTCCAAGAAGTGTAGCCTCTTTAAGAAGGATGTATCCTTCCTGGGCCACCTCGTGTCAGCCAAGGGAGTAGGAACCCAACCCGCGAACCTGACCCAAGTCCGGAGTTTCCTTGGCTTCGCCTCCTACTAAAGGCGGTTCATCGTGAACTTGGCCGAAATCGCCCGCCCCCTTTATGCCCCGACTACCAAGAACCAGAGAGCGTCCTGTTGGTTGGGTGCTTGCCAGTCAGCGTTCGAACATCTTAAGGACGCATTGACCACAGCGCCGGTGCTGTGTTACCTGGACATAAGGCACTGGATACGGACGCCAGCAACTGCACCATCGGAGCAGTGCTAGCACAGGAAGGGGAAAGAGGGTGAGCAGGTGATTGCCTACGGGAGCCGCACCTTGTCCAAGGCCGAACGTAACTACTGCACCACTCGGAGAGAGTTCCTAGCCGTGGTCCACTTCGTGCACTACTTCAAACACCATCTCCTCGGTAAAGGGTTCCTGTTTCGAACGGACCATGAATACCTGTAGTGGTCATTTATCTGTCGTGAGCCGGAGGGGCAAACGGCCAGGTGGATCCTATGGATGGGGTGCTACGAGGCAAAAAACACACGAACGCTGACGCCGTATCCAGGAATCCGTGCTGTCAGTGTGGGCGATCAGGCGAGATCAGCCACGAGTGCTATACCAAGGAGCCCCTGCTGGGAGCAGTTGGGGAAGCTGAGCGGGAGGAGAACACCACTGTGGAGAGACTCCTAGCGGCTAAAACGGGAACAGCGCGACAACCCGGGTTGGGGCGGATCGCCCAGTGGCTAAAGAATGGGGCTCCCAGACCCGGCTGGTCGGACTTGTCGGCCCTTGACAAGTGCACAAAGTTCTGGTGGGCAAAGTGGGGGACCCTGCTATAGTCTCACGGAGTATTGGAGATAAGGTGGGAGCAGCTCCATGGCGGCCCCCCGACGTGGAAGATAGTGGTCCCGCGGACGCGGGTGAAGAACGTCTTGCGGTTGACCCATTATGGCAGGACATCGGGGCACTTGGGGGTCGCCCGGACGGTTGCTCGGCTGAAACAGGCGTCGGTGTACTTCCAATGGATGCGACGTCAGGCTGAGGAGTGTGGGTCCTAAAAGCCACCCCCTCGGCCCCTCCGGGCTCTACTGCAGCAGTACTTGGTGGGTGCGCCAATGCAGCGTCTTGCAATCGACCTCACGGGTCGGTTTCCGAAGACCAAGACCGGGAATACAAGCATCATGGTTCGGCGCCCCCCCCCCCCCCCCCCACCCACCCCCCTCGAGATCTACACGGATCAGGGGAGGGAGTTCTAGGCCTGGCTCTTCCAGGACACCAGTCGTCTACTGGGCGTCCACTAGACCCGCACTACGCCGTTCCACCCTCAGTCCGACAAAATGGTGGAGCGGTTTAACTGCACCGTCAAGACGATGTTGAGCCTGTTCGTGCAGGAGAACCAGTATGACTGGGGCGAACACCTCTCATACGTCATGATGGCGTACCGTTCCTCCCAGCACGACATCACCAAGCTCACGCTGAACATGTTCATGCTCGGCCGGGAGGTGCGACTTGCGTTGGACTTGATGGTGGGTCAGCCGGAGGAGCCGACGGGAGAAGCGACGGAACAGGATTATGTGGACGAGTTGGAGAAGATGGAGCGCGCTCACGAATTTGCTCGGCAACACATGTAGGAAGGCAAGACTCACCAGAAGCAACAGTACGATCGTCTAGCGAAGGGTACCAGCTACGAGCCTAGACGCGCCGTGTAACTCTACCAACCCCACCCTCCCCCCTCCTTTTCCCCCTCCCCCCTCCAATAAGGTAGGTAGCACGGCCAAGCTGCAGTGCTGGTGGGACGGGCCCTTCGTGGTGCTAAAGAGGACCGACGACTTCACCTACCGGATCCAGAAGTCGCCTCGCGCCAGGGTGGTTTATTTCAACCGGCTTAAAAAAACCGTACTTGGGTGACGCCCAGGTGGACTTGTGGAGCCGCGCTGCACGGAACTAACCAGAGGGGGCCCAACCGAGTTACGGAGGAAGGACAGCCGCCCCTAGACTGGCAGGCATTACTAGCATCAAGTCCAGCGCCGGGGTTCCTTCTGCGGGGCCGCGGAAGACATCGAGTGACTAGTCGGGTGAGGAGGAACTACCACCGGAAGTGACGGAGGCGGAGGCGTCGCCACCTATTGCGGAGGCGGATGTCGCCTTTGACGGGCAGGAGAAGAAGGGCGCAGATCCGTGGCTGAGCCCGAGGTGGGGTGCGATTGGTCACCCTCTCCACCGACGGAACCGGACACCGGGAGGTATACTCGCGCCGGCCAGAAGGTAGTCCGACCTAGCCGATATTGTCTTGTGTTAACCAAACTTCCCTGTTCCTCCCCCCCCCCCCCCCCATCCCCCAGGATGGCTCCTGTGATGTGACCGAACTTCCCTCTTCTGCACACCCCCCGCCCCTCCAGGATGGCTTCCGTGATGTGACCCCATTGTAGAAAGGCGCTCACCCGCAGCAGCACATGCGCATCGAGTGCGAGCAGCTCAACCGGAGCGCCCGTACGCGTGCGAAAGAGGATTCAGTTTGTGGTTCTACCGGGAGGACATTAGCAGCTGACACCATCGGTTCTGCCGGGAAGGTTTAGTGGCCGGGATAATGGCAGAGATAGATGCGCTGGAGATCCATCCCAGCGGCGACAAGATGGAGCTCGTCAATCCCGCTGGCCGAGGACCTTCTCCGTCTCGCCTCTCCCGAGAGGGGAGCCTAGACCTCCCCACGGCGGACGGGATCACCCCGCAGCGGCCTGACATTTGACGCAGTCCCCGTCCAAGAGACGACGGGGCCCAGTTTTGGCGGGGGAGCCGGGGGATCACCTCCACTAGGAGCAGTCCTCCCAGCCTCTTTGTTCGGAGAGGGACGAGTCGGTCAGTCAGCCAAACCGGGGCCAGAAAGGGCGGCCTCAACCACACCTGCCCCGTCATCCACCCGAAAGGAAGCAGCCCCGCCAAACCCTCCCCGCAAGCTTGGGCGGAAGGTGGGACTTAGACGTAGCCCCGATGCCCTCTCCGATGCCGACGCTTCAGTGGCGTGGACAGCCCCGAGTCTTGCCGGTCGGGTCCCGGGTAGAGCTGCCGGACGGGACCTGGATGCGGATGGAGGTGGACGGCGCCGTCCAGCGGCCCCACTGCATGAGGGAGGCGGCCACGCACATGCCGGTTCCCTTATGTGGGCACCTGCGGGATGAGTGAAGCCTGGAGACAACGCCGATCGGGCTCGACGGGGATGACCACCAACTTCTGCGGACGCGCGTGGTCGACTCATACGAGGTCACGGGGCGACTCCTGCCAAAGGGCAGCAGTACGGCCTGTACTTCGTGAACGCGTCTGTGGCAGGCCAGCCCTTCCTGTGAGGACTGCTTTCCCCTGAAGCGCCCCCACCCTTGCGCTACCCTGACGACGTCCCACTTGAGTTCTGGGAGCAGCTGTTAGGCAGACTGAGTTCCAGCGCCGGCCACCGGCCACCTCCTACCTCCTACGCGAACTTTGACTAATTGTTCTTGTTGTTGTGTTGTTGTGGGCGTTTCGCGTCTTCTGTCCGGGTATTCCGGGTGTGCGGTGGTAGATGCCCGCCGTCCTCTTTTGAGACAAACAAGGTCCTCGAAAGGGGCTTTGTAGCGTCTGTGCCAGAGGGCACCAGAGCAGTTCCACGGTGGAACTGCTCAGTGGAGTCCTACTAGTACGCCTATATAGGCAACCCGTTCGGAATGGCGCATGCGCCGGAGTAGTTTTATTGCCGCGTTTTAACGGTAAACTTCATGTCAGTGTTCTACCACAGAAGTAGTTGGAATATAAGGCATATAAACCACCGAAGCCAGAGAATACCTGTCTCGAGTCTCATTTCTGTGTGTGTATCGACCCCAGCAAACGGTCTACGTTACAATAGGGTATGGTGATTTTTGAATGGGTCAAAAGGCTTTATAAACAGCAGTATATCCGAGTCATGAGGCCCATAATGTGTGCATTGAAATCTACAAACGCGTGGCGATGTGGAAGGTAAACATGGTATAGGGAAAACGTAAAGCTAATTATAGTGATAAACAAACCGTATTTAGAGCGGAAAGGTTCGATATATTGAAAGACGTTCTTGAGAGTAAGCATACAGATGCCAACACCAATCGCAAGAAGAAAATTATCCGCTTTTTGGAAGTGAAGTCCTTAACCTCGCGACGTGCGGTCATTTTGTTTTTACACGAACGCGCGTCCATACTTTATTTAAAAGTCGGTTGTATTTCGTGTGTAACCCCCCTGCTGTTCGGTTTATTGGCTTTATATGTCAACACAGTACTTTCCCATAGTGTCTGAATATATTCGATCCCAGCTGGTGTTGTTGAATGGGGCAAGGCCACAATAGCATGATTAATTGCTTGGGTAGGTCTGGAAAACCCAGACTTGAAAGGCCCCTTTATGTACACAATGTAATGGGATACTCACGAGGCAGCACTTTACTTTGCTAAAAGCTGGGTCACCGCTTCAACCAGGTTTCAAGCGGTACTTACCATGCTATTCGGCATGTTTTGAACTTTTTTTTTTAAGGCAAAGCGACTTTGTACGTCGCAGTTAGGGTACACCATTTTACAGAAATCGAACAATTTTACTACCGAAATATTACAAAATATCTTACTTATTTAAAAGTAAATAATTCCAGGCACCCAGCAAAATGACTGTGCTATATATTCCGTAATTTTTTCAAACAATTGAATTACCAATGGTGTATCCTACCTTTAAATAGATTGTGATGAATACTGCCTTAGAAACGAAAAGTGCACACACAACAAAATGAGAGGGAATCAGGTTGGCGTAGTGGTTCTTTTTTCGCCTTTCACCGCTGTGACCCGGGTTCGAATCCGGCCTAGGATAAAATATGTGGATTGGGTTTTCAGACCCTGCCTGATTCCGTGGGTTTGTCTCTCATCTCCAAAACTGTACATTCTTCTCATTTGTGTTATCTCTACAGGTTTCTTCAGGCTTGCGAGCTACAGTGCCAAGGGCGCTTTTGAGGATTCCTTGGTTTCATTACCAGAAATAATTAATAATAGTAATACACTACGTCCCTGATCCTGATGGAGATTGTCTACAATTGCTCATAAACAGGTCAAGGGTTCGAGGAAATACCACATGTGACAGATAATAAATATTACCTGCCATTGTTGACAGCATCAGAACCAAAGCTGCTGCTCCGTCCATTCTCCTAGATTCAAGTGAATTCTGAGCACCAATCCGCTAGAATGTAATTATCAACGACTCACACGCCAACGCCAACTAAAGTGTTCCTGTATGCACGTATATAACTCGACAACAATCGGAAAGCGTAAACCGAAGCTTTGCCCGATTAAGGCAAAAATCGAAATATCGTTTTGGATTTATTCATCAGCAACTTCAACGATCGGGACAGTCACACCGACGCGACTTCAATAGGCAGCTATTCATGTAGAGCACTGTACGACGATCAGACTGACAGAAAAGAGACTAAATATATCGTAGCTCGAAACCGTATCTTATAGACGAAATGCTGAACACTTCGTGTGCGTTCATCGTATATCGGCAAGTACTCATAAAACGTACGTAGTTTGCCACGTCAGCTTAGCAGCCGCAGACCACAGACAAGGTTGACGTCATAGCCAACCTACATCCAATCAAGAACGAGCTTGCGCTCGCGAGGAAAGTAGAAAACATTTCTTATTGGTGCAAGATTACAACATGGGCGGAGCTAACGCTGGAAGCGGGTAACGTAACAGCCAATGAGCATTCCCTGGTAATTACAGTTTCTAGCTAAATGAAAACACCGTCTTGGAAACTAACGAAAATATCGCCTTGAAACTGAACAATCAATACCATCTCGTTTGTAATTAGTCGCGGATTGTTATGAAACAGCGCGGCACCGCGTCCAAACGGACACGGCTTCTAGTAACAAACACATACTCATCAGTAGCAATCAAGGTAGGTCTAGGCAATTGTAAACAGCAATTTGTTTAGAAAACGAAACGTACCCAGAGGGTCCAAATGATTAAAGATGATGCAATGAAGGCAAAAGTCAGGTGGCGCGCAAGAAAATAATCTATGCCTCTCAAATTCATGAGATCCCTACAGTGTAGTCAGAAACATTTGTTATACCCAAGATCATACCATACGTCGTGCACTTGAGGGAAAAATACCCAACCTGTATAGGTTTTCCCGGCAATTTTGATTTTTTTTAAATTTAATTTCATCATATATAATATCATCTATACATTGTTCTGTTCCATCTTATGTAGAGTCAGGGAACCAGACTACAAGAACATGATTGGTTTTCCCGAACTTTCCAGCGTCAACGCGAACCCAAAGCGTCGAAAAAGTCAGTGTTATTTGATGCAACACACTAACCCCGCCTCCCCCCCCCAAAAAAAAAGCAACAAAACAATAACACAAAAAAACCAAAACAAAAAACCACAAAAGCAATTGTTGTAAATTACCTTTGAGGTTGTTTATGCACCATTAGATAAATACAATTGCAATTGTCCTTCAAAAGAGCGGGTATATACACGTATGCATGTACATGCACTGTATACATTCGCTAACTCACGTAGGGGCCTACTCCTGCCGTACCCGTGTTGCAAAACGGCAGACGTTTAACAGAGCATAAAGAACAATTTGTTCCGAGTCTGGTTTGACAAAAGGCTGGGGTAAAGCCAACGTAATGTTTCGCTCACGCATGCGCAAACTCGCCTTGACGTCATTTTCGTTAAAGGATAACTAAACCTTTTCGCCTGATAGCAATATACCCAGCACGATATGAGACCGAGGGACCCCCAGCACCCATACACTCTCTAGACTATTGTTACCTCCCCACCCCCCCCCCCCCTCCCCCACCCCCCTCCCCCTCCCCCCTCCCCCCTCCCCCACCCCCCTCCCCCCACGTCCCCCACCCCCCTCCCCCCCCACCTCCCCTAAGAACCTAAAAGCATTCCTAAGAAACCACAACACAATTCCGCAAGCGCAATTACCACCACAAAGGAGGGGGGCCCTCCGTCTCATTTCTTGCTTCATATTAATAGCAACGCACGTCTTGAACACGCGTTTGTCAAATTTTAGCTTGGGTTTCTTCATACTCAGTGTTAATCAGCAATTTGTTGATATAATTGATAGGTAAATGAAATATTAAACATAATTCAAAATCCTGTAAAAAAATGACAGTAGAATTGTTTTCTGGTAGCTCTGTCTGCCCTTGCCAGATACACCGACAGCTAAAATATAAGCCAACTTTTGAGAGGAAAACAATTCTTGTTACCTTTTCTTATTTTCCATCATTTCCTGATCTGTTACAAGACGTCCAAATCATCCTTGAATGTAGGAAGTTTATTCACCTTCGAATCCGCCGCTTTTAGTATAAATCCTCATCGGAGTAAATATCGTCATCGGATATGTCCGAAAAATACTGGTTTGAATCACCATCGAAATAAATTGGCGGGTCAGTTCTTGAGGGTCATACAACATTATCTCCAACGTATTTCTACTCAAAAATGTGTACGGATAATAATCACTGGAAGAGACACTTTGGTGTAGTTAGCAGAAACACACCCGACGCACAAGAACGTATGGCAGCAAATGACTTCGATGTCCAGCGTACTGGGCGTTAGAAACGCCCTTATTTAACCCAACCTTTATTCCATTGTTTGGTTACGCAACACTGAGACCGGACAGGGCAAAGCTTTCACATACCCAAGTCGGTAGATCGTACCACTGAATAAATAGACTCAATTCATCTCAAACCTTAAAGCATCAGTAAGAATGGATACTTTTTGTTCCTTTGAAATCTTGACAATGGATGTAAAAGGAACGTAGTATAAATCAATCAAGCAGCGACAATGAGAACTCAAATATTGCGGTTCAGATTCACTTGGGAGTCTTTTTGTTTAGGTTGTTTTGTTTTAGCCGTAAACGTGTCACACTGACTAGGGGAAAAGTGTCAGCTTAACCCAGAATGTAATACACATTGCACTACTTTCATTCACTTCCGAAGTAAATATTCTCAACCCGGTGCTTAAAACGAGTGGCCAAACGTTGAAATTGAATGATAAATGACTAAACTAGTTTGGTATTAAAAGCGTGCAATTTTTTTCTCGCACGAACTTGAATGCGAGAGTTGGTGAATTTGAATGAATTTTGTTTCAATAACCTATATGTTTTAGCGTTCATACTTATACCCGTTCTGTTGATATAGTCCGGGAGCCAGCTCTTAGAATATGTCGTTTCGTTTCGGGGAAAGGGTTTGGCACTTGTATATTGAAGGGAGGTGTCTCTGAAGTAGTTTAAGACCGCGTGTAAGCATCCAAGGTGGCAGCAAGATACTTTAATTCATCAATCTCTCAAGGTACCCCCGCCTTGCTACTCACATCCCCCACATTTATATTTTGTAGAAACCAAAGTATAGGCTGAGTAAAAATAAACGATTACATCAAAGTCAATTTTTAGAAATAGAATAAGTGTGCCCAAAATGTCCGGCTATTCTGAATAGATCATTCACATGTCATTATTGTGGAGCTAAACATTGCGATTGTGTAAGCTCCTGGTTATTGTTTCCTACACTCATTTCTATTCAAAATCCCATTTTGAAACAAATGATTAATCCTTACACAGCAACACGACAATCGACCCATATTCTGTTATTTGCGTGCATTTTAATATACATACACTTAATTGCAGAAAGTTCAAAGTGAACAAAGACATTGACCCACCTTGCCAATTAAAATTAAAACAATATATATATATCACACACATAATTATCAGACTAATAACTTTAACATAAGTTTAAAATTGATTGAAATCAAGACAAATTTGATCTGTGAATGCTGCCTTTTGGCAACAGCCTAAACGAATTTGACATTATTAAAACAATCATACGCTTTTACCAAACCAATTTAGTCATTTATGGTTCAATTTCAACGCTTGCTCACCCTTTGATCAAATTCGTTGAAGCTGTTGCCGAAAGGCAGCATTCACAGTTCAATTTCGAACTTATGTTAAATGAATTAGTCTGATTTGTGCGTGAGTCGTGCACACATCAAACTAATTTATTTCACATAAGTTTGAAATTGATTTATATCATACGAATTTGACCCCTGGATATATGTTGCCTTACAGCAACAGCTTAGACTGTGGTGACGAATATTCGCGAGACAAAGTTTAAATAGAGTGACCAACAATTTGCAATTAAATGGAAAATGACTTAATTTGTTTTGTAAAAGCGTGCGATTTTGTTGTATTTCTCCGGACAAAATTGAATGCGAGAGTTGGTGAATTTGAATGAATTTTGTTTCAATAACCTATATGTTTTAGCGTAATCGTTTATACTTATACCTGTACTTTTATTTGTTGGTGGCGTTCTTTTGAAATAGTCTGGGAGCCAGATCCTGGAATCTGTCGTTTCGTTTCGGGGAAAGGGTTTTGGCACTTGCATATGGAAGAGAGGTGTCTTTGGAGTATTTAAGACCAGGTGTAGGCATCCATGGTGGCAGCAAGATACTTTAATTCACCAATCTCTCAAGGTACCCCCGCCTTGCTACTTACATTCCACAAATTTCTATTTTGTAGAAACAAAGTATAGGCTGAGTAAAAATAACGATTACATCAAAGTCAATTTTTAGAAATAGAATAAGTGTGCCCAAAATGTCCGGCTATTCTGAATAGATCATTCACATGTCATTATTGTGGAGCTAAACATTGCGATTGTGTAAGCTCCTGTTATTATTTCATTCACTCATTTCTATTCAAAATCCCATTTTGAAACAAATGATTAATCATTCCACAGCAACACGACAATCGACCCATATTCTGTTATTTGCGTGCATTTTAATATACGTACACTCAATTGCAGAAAGTTCAAAGTGAACAAAAACAATTGACAAGGCGGGACTCGAACCTGCGACCTCCGGAATAGCGGACCGGCGTTCTACCAACTGATCTAATTTGCCCTGTGTTTAGCGGTATTTCAAATTTTTAGTATCTTTTCTTTGAGGGCGCTAGTCATAAGTCATAAACACCAGAATACCGTGTGACCAGGGATCGCGCCTAATTTTAGGATACAACCTGGGGAGCGACATTGTGGTGATCACTCAATGGGGATATACATGGTAAACCAAATAGGTAAATGTGCATACATTTCAAAGTGAACAAAGACATTGACCCACCTTGCCAATTAAAATTAAAACAATATATATATATCACACATAATTATCAGACTAATGTTTTTAACCTAAATTTGAAATCCGCCGTATTTTTTGTCGCATGAGGGCGCTATAAGACGCCATTTTCTGAGTACTAACACATGCAAAATCGCGTTTATTGAAGTAGTTTTAGTAACTTTACTTTTATCTAAAAATTGAATATTAGACAAAAATATATTTTGGAGCTGTAAGAATATTTAAACTGACGTGAATTATCTCCTAATCACTTTTAATTATACCCCCAAATACCGTGAGCACAGCGCCCTCTACGTTCAATAATACGGCATATTGATTAATATCAAGACGAATTTGATCTGTGAATGCTGCCCTTCGGCAACAGCCTAAACGAATTTGACATTATTAAAACAATCAAACGCTTTTACCAAACCAATTTAGTCATTTATGGTACAACTTTAACGTTTGCTCACCCTTTAATCGAAGTCATTGAAGCTGTTGCCGAAAGGCAGCATTCACAGATCAAATGTCAAACTTATGTTAAATAAAAATAGTCGGATATGTGCGTGAGTCAAGCACACACCAGACTAATTTATTTCACATAAGTTTGCAATTGATTGATATCATACGAATTCGACCCCTGGATGTATGTTGCCTTACAGCAACAGCTTAGACTATGGTGACAAATATTCGCGAGACAAAGTTTAATTAGAGTGACCAACAAATTGCAATTAAATGGCAAATGACTTAATTTGTTTAGTAAAAGCGTGTGATTTGTGTGTATTTCTCTGGACGAAATTGAATGCGAGAGTTGGTTATTTTAAATGAAAATTGTTAAGAAAATAGCAGAGAAAACATATATGTTCTATTACGAGACTCCACACTGTACAACTAAATAAATTTATGATGATATTGCAATTTGTATTTTAGTGACGCCAAATACCTAACTTTAAAATTGTTTTACTAACTTCAAGGAAAGAGTGTGTTACCCCCCGCTTTTAGAGAACACTGCAAATGGTTTAAAAGCACCACTGTAGTGTAAGTTACTGCGCAATATTGTCTTAGATGACGTACCTTTTGTGTCATGAACATGGGTTTCTATAGTGTTTTCGTGTTTCGTGTTTTGTTATGCGATATTTGTTTATTTACAGAATATAATATATTTTAGTTCTATTATGCTGGCGGTTCTCTATTTTAATATACATACACTTAATTGCAGAAAGTTCAAAGTGAACAAACAAAAATTGGCAAGGCGGGACTCGACCCTGCGACCTCCGGAATACCGGACCGGCGTTCTACCAACTAATATATTCTGCCCTATGTTTAGCTGTCTTCCAAATTGTAGTATCTTTTCTTTGAGGGCGCTAGTCAGAAGCCATAGACACCAGAATACCGTGTGACCAGGGATCACGCCTAATTTTAAGATACAACCTGGGAAGCGACATTGTGGTGATCACTCAATGGGGATATACATGGTAAACCAAATAGGTAAATTTGCATACATTTCAACGTGAACAAAGACATTGACCCACCTTGCCAATTAAAATTAAAACAATATATATATATCACGCACATAATTACCAGACTAATGTTTTTAACCTAAGTTTAAAATCCGCCGTATTTTGGGTCGCATGAGGGCGCTGTAAGACGCCATTTTCTGAGTACTAACCACAGACATAAATAACCTATAGACGGACAGCAGGGGGCGCCAGAGTGAAATTTCATGAACGCCGCCATTTTTAAAAAATCGTGGGCAAATTGTTTGGTAGGCATCATAACACAGTCGTTAGTCGACGGTCCGGTGGCGAGTTCCTCGAAGAAAAATAACACAGAGAAGGGTAATATGCAGCATTATTTTGTTTCTTTTATATATTAAAACAAACCTGATGAAGTAAACAAGTAGTTTTAAGGAAATGTAGGCAACAATTTTCATGATTTGTTGGGATTTTGTAAACTGCCGACGGTCACACACAGTGTATCGGCATGATGTATACTTTCAAGTTACAGAAAAGGTTCCATTAATATTATATTAGTCTCACTATTGTTTATACTGATTAGAGGATTAACATGCATATCATGCCCAGCAGTATGTGTTTGAACTTGTTGGTCCTTTCTGAGTGAAAAACTCTTGGGAATATCTCTATGGGTTGTCTTTCTCTTTACATCTGATTGAATTCCACAGTAAAGACACTTTCACTCATTCCACGAAGACTGTCCCGTAATTGACTTGCACAGTCGTTAAACAGTTCATACAGGGGAGATTTGCCATTTAAATTATAATTTAAAGAAGCATGGCAATTGTTGTTAATGTAAATGCAAAATATTTTACTAATCAGGTGCATGGGCTCTGTCCATTTCTTTGTTTTAAACATTTGCTAAATTTTGTTTTTGCATCTGAAGTCAATTAGGCTACACTTACAATGTAAATGTAGATTGAAGGAACTTTAATTTAATTTGTATTGAAGAAATAGTCAAAATGAAATATAAATAATACCTGTGTAACCATTCCCAACTTCCTCCTAGGGTGTGTGCAAAATCATACAAATTTGAGTGTTAGGGTAACATTTAAAGACAATGCATAACTTTAAAAAAAGCTTTCCTTTGTACTATTCACACCTTAGACTGAAAGCCTCTTGTGAAATCCTTGTTGAGCACGTGACAGAATATTAGAAGGAGGTACTGTACGTCAAGTTTGCAACCACATTGCACTTCTACTCACCCAGAGCCTACATGTATGAAGCCACATCCAGTGCCCTATGTGACTACTCTGCGCTCCTGGGTTATAAATATCGGTGCTCTACCGGGAACCAGGTTTATCACAGCATGCACTTAACTATTTGGAAATGAGACCTTCCAGGTAGGGGTCTTTTTTATATTTTGGCTAAATATTCCGAAAATGATTATGTTGAACATTTTAAGAAGATATACTTGACCAGAGTAATAAGGCTCAAAGATTACCCACTTAGCTTTCTACCCTGTTGCCCCATTATTAACAGACCAGTGCTATGCCCTGTTGTTTTAGATGAAAATATATCAGCCATGGATAAATTACTGGACATAATGAAATGTCAAATGAAGCCGTTAAAAGAAATTTCATACTGTAAAGATAATTTTCCAATGATTGAATAGAAACAAATTAATTCTTGTTCAAATCTTGCACCTACGACTGATAGATCAAGATGGTTCAATAAGCTTAGGTCATAAATAATTCACATAATTCCTTCAAACAATGTCTTTTGTTGTATTTACAGGTTGCTGCTCTTGTAATAGACAGCATGCATGTTAAGCAGCATGTCGATGATGACCAAGGTCTCAAGCGAGCAATTTGCTACGTTGACTTGCCGGGTAGCTCGACAGAAGAAGATAGTGAACAGGCAGCTATAAAGAGGTTCTTGTCATCATGTTTGTTGGGCTGCATGGTCATTTGAAACTCCCTAGTGAGGGATACAATTCATCCAGTGACAAGCCTTCAACCTGCGTGTGCCGTATGTCAGTTGTGAATGGACTGAGCGCAACATGAAATAAATAAATGACTTCTGCAGGCTTTTTGGATTTTGATGAAACTTTGATGCAGTGACTTGTACAATTACTGAGGTCGAAGGTCATGTACAGGCCATTGGATGTCGTTGTTAAAACATGCGCCAAGTGTTTCTTTGTCTACAGAATTTGATACAAAACCTTTGGAATCCAGGGGTCATTTGAGGTCATTGACTAAAAATGACTTAAGAACACAAAACATATAAGAATCGACTGCAGGAAAAGTAGGTCAGGTAGCCACCAGACTGATAAAAAGGCCGACACGCGTGATCTGAGGATCACTTGCTCTTTTACTAAATTACTAAATTACTTTTACTAAACTGGCTATTTTGTCTACATAAGGTTCTTTAGGATGTCACTGCCATTAAGGCCGAACTAACATTGTAAATGGTTACATTTGATGATTCAAATGTATTTTCAGCAATATGTGGAATTATGCTGTTTTTACTTTTGGATTTTGTTCTTGTGGTTTCAATTTGTTTTCTGAGGCTATTTTAATTTGTTTTTATTTATCATAAAGCCAAAACGTGTTTATTTGTGTATAAAAAGAATTTATTAAAAATATATAACAGTCATAATAATTTGTGTACAGTTGTATAATGTACTGTATTGAAGCTTTTTTTCCAACTAATAATAGTAAAATATTTGGTGGAATGTTTCACAGTATGTAATTAGTATGTACAGAGACCTCAAAATAATATGTTTTGCATTTTATTTAAATTCACCTTGAAAGAAAAATTGAAACGTGGATATTTAGCCGGCGCTGGCTACTTCAGTAAATGCTATTTAGCTATCCGGCTTGTACAGTGCCTGCCCCTGTACATTATATAAGGTATTACATCACCACTAGAATACAGTGGAAAGCGTATGAAAATACAGTCCGAAATTGTAAAAAACAAATGAAGTCTCAACGACAATGTTGGTGCAGAACCAGTAAGTAAGATTTGTTATGGAAATAAAAGGCACTGCGCATGTTCAGTACCTAAACAAAACTATAGCATTTACTGATATCTAGCGGGCACCGGCTAAATATCAACTGGCATGCAAGAAGAATACATACATGTACAAATATTTGTGTACAAACATCATGTACATTGTACCCCTAACCCCCTAGGCCCTTTTTGCTAGCAACCGTCTTCAATCCTTCAAAAATTCTCATTTTTTAATAACCCTAGTATTTAGCCTCAATCCTCAAAAATCCTCCACACTTGAAACCAACAGTTTCTCAATTCTCAAAAATCCTCATTTTTAAACAATACCATTCATACTCAATCCTCAAAAATCCTTTAAAACTGCAATGAGGATTCTGGAGGATTGAAAAAAGTAAATTCTCCAAAATCCTCCATTTTTTGAAAACACCCATTCAGCCTCAATCCTCCAAAATCCTCCACACTTTAAACAACATTGTGCCTCAATCCTTTCCAAACTCCTCATTTAAAAAAAATACCATTCATCCTCAATCCTTAAATCCTCCAAAACTGCAATGAGGATTTTGGAGGACTGAGCAGCGTTAGGGTTAATTGCATGGTAGTTTAGGGCCTATAAAGTTAGTGGTCATGTATAACCAGATCGCTGACTGCGATTGCGTAGGCCTAGCCTATGACATGCCTATGCGCTATGGATATGTGCGCGCGACGGCGTGGTACGGTCGAGACGGTGGCTCAAAGTTATAATTTATCATAAGAACTCATTCTTTTTTACAACAAAATACATATTCATAACTATGCAGCATTATATAGTTAACAGCTGAAAGTATTTTTAGTCGACATCAGCTGCGTTATCCACCAAAATTACCGATTTTTGTCCGTCCTCCCGAAATTTGTCCATAGAGTCGTGCACATTTTTCAATCACTTCCGCCCACGATTTCGTGATTAGTCAGGCGCCGTCGAAATTACGGTACCTGGACGTTGATTTCCATAGGCGCTGTCCGTCTATAGGTTATTTATGTCTGTGGTACTAACACATGCAAAATCGCGTTTATTGAAGTAGTTTTAGTAACTTTACTTTTATCTAAAAATTGAATATTAGGAACAACATTTTTTTGGGAGCTTTAAGAATATTTAAACTGACGTGAATTATCTCCTAATCACTTTTAATTATACCCCCAAATACCGTGAGCACAGCGCCCTCTACGTTCAATAATACGGCCTATTGATTAATATCAAGACGAATTTGATCTGTCAATGCTGCCCTTCGGCAACAGCCTAAACTAATTTGACATTATTAAAACAATCATACGCTTTTACCAAACCAATTTAGTCATTTATGGTACAATTTTAACGTTTGCTCACCCTTTGATCACATTCGTTGAAGCTGTTGCCGAAAGGCAGCATTCACAGATCAAATGTCAATTCACATATCAATTTCAAAATTATGTTAAATGAATGAGTCGGATATTTGCGTGAGTCAAGCACACTAATTAATTTCACATAAGTTTGAAATCGATTGATATCATACGAATTTGACCCCTGGATGTATGTTGCCTTACAGCAACAGCTTAGACTGTGGTGACGAATATTCGAGAGACAATGTTTGAACAAATACAATAGTAATAAATAAACTAATTAACCAGAACATACACGGACTTCATAATTCAGACGCACTATAATAAGGGAATAAATGTGTGTTCGAGAGGTTTTAATCACTCTGTTTAATACCGCTTGGAGTCTGGGTGCTGATAATTATCAGCACCCAGACTCCAAGCGGTATTAAACAGGGTGATAAATACCAACCGAACACACATTTATTCCCATTCATAAATACTTTTTTGTAAAATTCAGCTAAAAAAGCCCCGATAATCCCGGGAAATTGTCGCAAGTAAATTTCGGTGTTTCGCCATAGCAATATAGCAAGTACGATATTAAATCGAGGGACTCTCTAGACTATTGTTACCATACACTCTCTAGACTATTGTTACCTCCCTCCACCCCCCCCACCCCCCCCCCCCCCCCCCCCCCCCCCACACCACCTCCCCTCCCCCCCACCCCATCTCCCCTAAGAACCTAAAAGCATTCCTAAGAAACCACAACACAATTCCGCAAGCGCAATTACCACCACAGAGGAGGGGGGCCCTCCGTCTCATTTCTTGCTTCATATTAATAGCAACGCACGTCTTGAACACGCGTTGGTCAAATTTTAGCTTGGGTTTCTTCATACTCAGTGTTAATCAGCAATTTGTTGATATAATTGATAGGTAAATGAAATATTAAACATATATTTCAAAATTCTGTAAAAAAAGAAAGGTAGAATTGTTTTCTGGTAGCTCGGTCTGCCCTTGTCAGATACACCGACAGCTAAAATATAAGCCAACTTTTGAGAGGAAAACAATTCTTGTTACCTTTTCTTATTTTCCATCCTTTCCTGATCTGTTACAAGACGTCCAAATCATCCGTGAATGTAGGAAGTTTATTCACCTTCGAATCCGCCGCTTTTAGTATAAATCCTCATCGGAGTAAACATCTTCATCGGATATGTCCGAAAACATACTGGTTTGAATCACCATCGAAATAAATTTGCGGGTCAGTTCTTTAGGGTCACACAACATTATCTCCAACGTATTTCTACTCAAAAATTTGTACGGATCATAATCACTGGAAAAGACACTTTGGCAGAGTTAGCAGAAACACACCCGACGCGCAAGAACGTATGGCAGCAAATGACTTCGATGTCCAACGTACTTGGGCATTAAAAACGCCCTTATTTAAACCCAACCTTTATTCCATTGTTTGGTTACGCAACACTGAGACCAGACAGGGCAAAGCTTTCACATACCCAAGTCAGTAGCTCGTACCACTGAATAAATGAGCTCAATTCATCTCAAACCTTAAAGCATTGGTAAGGATGGATACTTTTTGTTCCTTTGAGATCTTGACAAAGGGTGTAAAAGGAACGTAGTATAAATCATCAAGCAGCGACAATGAGGGCCCAAGTATTGCGGTTCAGATTCACTTGGGAGTCTTTTTGTTTAGGTTGTTTTGTTTTAGCCGTAAACGTGTCACACTGACTAGGGGAAAAGTGTCAGCTTAACCCAGAAAGGAACAAACATTGCACTAATTTCATTCACATCCGAAGTGAATATTCTCAACCCGGTGCTTAAAAAGAGTGACTTTGAAATTGAATGATTAATAACTAAACTAGTTTGGTATTAAAAGCGTGCGAAATCTTTTCTCGCGCGAACTTGAATGCGAGAGTTGGTGAATTTGAATGAATTTTGTTTCAATAACCTATTATGTTTTAGCGTAGTCGTTTATACTTGTACTTATACATTTATTTTTGGGTGGCGTTTTTTTGATATAGTCTGGGAGGCAGCGCTTGGAATCTATCGTTTCATTTCGGGAAAAGGGTTTGGCACTTGTATATGGAAGGAAGGTGTCTTTGGAGTATTTTAGGACCAGGTGTAAGCATCCAAGGTGGCAGCAAGATACTTTAATTCACCAATCTCTCAAGGTACCCCCGCCTTGCTACTCACATCCCCCACATTTCTATTTTGTAGAAACAAAGTATAGGCTGAGTAAAAATAAACGATTACATCAGTGTCAATTTTCAGAAATATAATAAGTGTGCCCAAAATGTCCGGCTATTCTGAATAGATCATTCACATGTCATTATTGTGGAGCTAAACATTGCGATTGTGTAAGCTCCTGGTTATTGTTTCCTCCAATCATTTCTATTAAAAATCCCATTTGGAAACAAATGATTAATCATTCCACAGCAACACGACACTCGACCCATATTCTGTTATTTGCGTGCATTTTAATATACCTACACTTAATTGCAGAAAGTTCAAAGTGAACAAAAAAAAATTGGCAAGGCGGGACTCGAACCTGCGACCTCCGGAATACCGGACCGGCGTTCTACCAACTGATATATGTTGCCCTATGTTGTAGTATATTTTCTTTGAGGGCGCTAGTCAGAAGTCATAAACACCAGAATAGCATGTGACCAGGGATCACGCCTAATTTTAAGATACAACCTGGGAAGCGACATTGTGGTGATCACTCAATTGGGATATACATGGTAAAGCAAATAGGTAAATTTGCATACATTTCAAAGTGAACAAAGACATTGACCCACCTTGCCAATTAAAATTAAAACAATATATATATATCACACACATAATTATCAGACTAATGTTTTTAACCTAAGTTTGAAATCCGCCGTATTTTTGGTCGCATGAGGGCGCTATAAGACGCCATTTTCTGAGTACTAACACATGCCAAATCGCGTTTATTGAAGTAATTTTAGTAACTTTACTTTTATCTAAAAATTGAATATTAGAAAAAAATTATATTTTGGAGCTGTAAGAATATTTAAACTGACGTGAATTATCTCCTAATCACTTTTAATTATACACCCAAATACCGTGAGCACAGCGCCCTCTACGTTCAATAATACGGCCCATTGTTTAATATCGAGACGAATTTGATCTGTGAATGCTGCCCTTCGGCAACAGCCTAAATGAATTTGACATTATTAAAACAATCATATGCTTTTACCAAACCAATTTAGTCATTTATGGTTCAATTTCAACGCTTGCTCACCCTTTGATCAAAATCTTTGAAGCTGTTGCCGAAAGGCAGCATTCACAGTTCAATTTAAACTTATGTTAAATATATTAGTCGGATATGTGCTTGAGTCGTGCACACACCAAACTAATTTATTTCACATAAGTTTGAAAATGATTTATATCATACGAATTTGACCCCTGCGTGTATGTTGCCTTACAGCAACAGCTTAGACGGTGGTTACGAATATTCGCGAGACAGTGTTTAAATAGAGTGACCAACAATTTTCAATTCAATTTGTTTAGTAAAAGCGTGTGATTTCTCCGGACAAAATTGAATGCGAAAGTTGGTGATTTTGAATGAAAATTTGCTTAAAAATAGCAGAGAAAACAATTCTATTACGAGACTCCACACTGTACAACTAAATACATTTATAATGATATTGCAATTTGTATTTTAGTGACGCCAAATACCAAACTTTAAAATTGTTTTAATAACTTCAGGGAAAGAGTGCGTTACCCCCCGCTTTTAGATCATCCCCCAGATTTTGGTGGTAAGAATAAAAATAAAAGTGTCCATCCTTCACCTGTATTAAAAAGAACACTGCAAATGGTTTAAAAGCACCACTGTAGTGTAAGTTACTGCGCAATATTGTCTTAGATGACATACCTTTTGTGTCATGAACATGGGTTTCTATAGTGTTTTCGTGTTTCGTGTTTTTTTATGCGATATTTTTTAATTTACAGAATATAATATATTTTAGTTATATTATGCTGGCGGTTCTCTATTTTTTGGCCAAGTGTAATTTTTCCGTTTTGGTTTCTTTGGAAAGTGTTATCAGCGCCTACGAACTGCGCTTATAAGCTTCAGCAGAACTAATCAAGTCGACATCCAAGCAACTCAAACCGCAAAGCAACACCAAACCGCGGCACCCAGACAGTAGGCTTAATGCGCACCTTCTTCGTCACTACACTCTCATCGAACAGGTTGGTGACCGGGGTGTTGACATCAGTGTTACCGACGAACTCCTGAAACAAAAACGTTTACATTCAGCGGTATCAATAATCATTCGGCGAAGAGGAGACTTTTAACAATTACATTTTGTTTCCCAGAAACGCATCGCCGCAGCACATGCACAATAGTTATCTAGTCTGCACGAAGACGTGTCCTAAGATCGATTTAAATAAACCCATCTTAATAAAGACGTATCGCAACTACCAATTTGATAGCTCTTTCATATTTGTTTTTATCGCTAGAGTAAACAGTCCTTGAAAAGAAACGCGCAAACTAGTCTGCGCAATAAAATCACGTACGGTAGTTCTGCACGTTCTATACATAGTCGACTAGTTGTTAAGTTAAGACGAGTTAAGCCGCGTTGCTATGGCGGTTATGACGTGTTTAAAGCGTCTAAACTTTGGTCGCGAGTTAGGACGAGTTACTTTTTTTCTAAGACCCGTCTTGGTGTCTCGTGAAAATGGCCCCATGTCCTGTAAACACCTGCACAGCCTGTTAAGTTAAGATTAACATTTACCTTAATGTTTCCGTTTCCATCTGTTATGTGTTCATATTCAGATGAGGGCTGCTTCTGATACTCCACCTTGTACCGCTCCACATGGTAATTATTATTCAATCCCTGTGTGATTACTCCTGTCAACACTGCACTCTCAACGAGGTCCACCTCTATCCAGGAACCAATGGAGCTATGTGCACAGAGTGAAGGGATGAATAGGAACCATTAGATACGCGTACGGGATACGTAAGTGGCTTGAAAACAAATCGCCTGTAAATCACCATTGTTGTTATATCAGCTGATACATATAACAACGTGTACATGTAACACCATGTGGTAATTCTCTGTAGTGAGTTGTGTGGTTCAAAAAAGAACCAGAGGTTTGGAAGCTTGCATGGCAAAATAGCAATAAGATAAGTAGTTTGCGGTAGCACCGTGTGGACATTCTGTCCAGTGAGTTGCGTGGTTCTAACAAGAAACGGAGGGATCTCAACGTCTCGGACAGAATGCCCTGACCTTCGTATGGAGACTGAGGGATTCAAACGGCAAAGCAACATTTGGCGCCCCACCCAACACTACCTCCAAGTCCGATGGGTCCCATGTACTCTAGGACACGTAGTTTTCCAGCCTATGGATCGCCTATACCCTTGGCAACTTTTCATTTCGGTCCTTTCCTTCACACTGACACGCCTCAGTGATCATCAAGCGTCCTGCATGAGTACCCTTCAGTTACATCCTTCGTACGCTTCATCGCTTCCAGGCTCAATATAACCCCGCTTCACCGTTGGAATCCCTTAGTTTCCTAACGACGGGCAGAGCATACTCTCCAAAACGTCGAGTTCCCTCCAGTTCTTGTAAGAACCACACAACTCGCACACACAAAATGCCACATGATCATGATGCTAGTACTGCAAACTACATGTACTTTCCTTAATTACATTTGAAACTAAAACACAATTATTGAAACTGTATAATAGTGTGCAATAATTGAGCGGCGCATCGGGATTGGGCTAGATTTTGTTTAGAATTAAACACAAACAGACAAAGGAAAACGTATACGAAAACAAAGCCGATTCCACGTTTCTATGACTATTAAACCATTTGGGCGCGTTTTGTGGCATTGTAATAAAGATATGTATCAGGCGTGGTATTTCACTTTAATGCCAACCTCGAGGGCATCCATGCGCCGGGGCTCCTGTTGAGGCGTGCCCGCCATGGGGGCCTATCACTGTAACTACTGGACGCTGTGATGCGGTCATCTTGGATTGTCCCGTCCTCCATGCCGAGAGGCTGCGGACTCAAACACCCTGTTGGTAACAAACAAGAAAACAAACCAATGTGTAACTGATATTGATACCAACAAATAATTTTGTTAAAGGGCTAATTTCACTTTCAACTTTGTGTTCCGGAAGACAAAAAAACACGTTACAGCATTTTGTTTTCTTTTGATTAACCCCAACGACAGTAAGTTATTGTATTGTTAACAAGGTAGGATACACCATTGATAATTGCTTGAATTGTCAAGAATTGGTGGATCGGGGGGGGGGGGGGGGGGGGGGGGGGGGGGGGTTTGAATGAATTCTATAGTAAATCTCGTTTAACTGGCCTGTCCGAATTTTTACAATCATGGATGCCAAGAAAAAAGCAAGAAAAACGGCTTTTGTTTTTAACCTGCGTCATTTTGAAAAATAAAATTCATTTTTTCGGAATAAATACAGAATATTTAGCGCAATAATTTTACTGGATGCCTAGAATAATGATTTATTTTCAAATAAGTAAAATATTTCTTAGTAATTTAGTAGTAACAATTTCGATATCTGCAAATAGTGTAATCTACCTAAAAACACACCTAAATGTTGCACTCAAAAAGACCCCTAGGGTTAATGTTAAACATGCCTGGGCTGTTTCACTAAGAACCATTAAAGTGATAACCTTCTCAGTAAATTTGGTTAACAAAAACAACATTGTTGCACTACAAATATGCATCTAACCTGTACTTTGTATTGCGGGCGTACAGTTGAAGTAAGCCCCAATCTCGTCAGCATCCTCACTCAGAAACAGCTCGTCTAGGTAGTGGGACTCCCTCTGGCGGTACGACGAAGCAGAGATGCGCATCCCACCCAGACGTACGGCGGTACACGTGCAAGGATCGTTGTACGGTAGAAACCAACGGGCTGGGATACCAGCTTGCGGGTTGTACATCGAGCCGATTAGGCAGACTTGGTGGCACGTGACCACCACTGTAATGTACGATCGCGCAGAAAGCATTACGTCACTTTATTTTAGGCTTTTGTACAGAATGGTTAAACAAGCTAAAGGTGATTGGTACGGTGGCTGATCTCCGCCATGAACACATTGTATTGTAATACGGCGTTATAATGCCCTAGTACAGCGTTATAACGCCCTACATTTGCGGCGTTATAACGCTCTATTATACAGCCTTATAACAACTTAATGTCTGTTTTTTTTGTTCATCAATTGTACGGCCTTATAACGCCGTTTTAGGGAGATTGCAAAACTACTACGGATGGATACGTAGGTTACGTACCCGATAAGGTATCACAATGTGCATGCTGATTGGATGGCGCTTACTGGGCTCTTACAAAGGGTTTATATGATTGGGTGCGTGTGTGGGTGTGTCTTACTTGTTTAACGCCCTTTCCATTCCACAGCATTACAGACAACGTCCTCCGACAATTAACCACTGCTGTTGACTGCATTTGTTGCAAAATGGACATGCTGCGAAAAGTTGCTGCTGTTTGTACGGCCGAAGTGAGTACTTTGCCGCCGCCATATTGTGGACAATTCGTAACTGAAATCGTTGAATTATACTCAATCTTGGGAGTGGGCTTACCCATGGTGCCCATTGTACCGCCAAGGTTTAACGAACTGGTATTCACACAGCCAACAATTGAATTTCGAGGAAGGGACGTTTTCAGCACTCTGCAGGACCATCCTAAATCTTGTTGGCGAGAGACTGGGGAGACCGTAGCCTCTTTTAGCCAGCTGTTAGAGTTCATACGAACTTACCTTAGGGGGAGGGCAATGGAAGGAACCCATTACTAGATGAACAGAACCGACTACTAATGACATTAATCTGGCTCCGTAAATATCCGGACTTTAATTCGCTTTCGGTTTTGTTTGATGTCAGTGAGAGCTAGACCACAGGGCATGGCCGATTATCTTGCACCTTCTTGACGCATATCGTGAATCTATATAAATGTTACTTTAAACTACTTAGGAAGTTGTTGGGAAACTCACAAATAAAATCCCCAAACGGTCTGCGAACCAGTACTCGATAAAATCTCAATTTAAAATTCATGTTTTCCAACGACCAATCAACGAGGCCCTTCTGTCGTGGTGCGGCACGTTTGTGCGAATAGTGGGAAAATGGACCAATAGCGGGCGTTGTAAAATAGAGCGAGCGTAGGCGCTGTTGACACGAGCTGCTCAGACGATAGCGATTTGAACAAGAACAAGTATATTATGCACGGTTCAGATGCAGATTCCAGGGTTTTGTTGTTCTTTGAAAAGAGTTTTTTTTAAATCCACGCTTGTGCCGGTAGGTGGAAAAATGTATCCAAGCAAAAATCGCCGAAAAAGCGGAGATGATCATATTGGCATTCCAATCGTACACGCACTGGTTGATGTACCGCAGGAATCCGCATTGTCAACAGTACGTGATGTAGTTGAGTATATGCCGTTAAAAAAAGAGAACAGAGGTGGAGTTTGGACAAAAAGACCCGAACAACGGTCCTTGACAAACATTCACAATGCCAGACGCTAACTGCAGGAAATCTTCTGGAAGCAGCGAGGAAAAAAGAAGATCAGTGGCTGCTCTCACAGATCGAAGGGAAGGATCTTGTCACCACAGAAACATTGTATCACACAGTCTGCTTTCCATCTAACCCTCCCTAATATAAATTCAGCTGGAAATAGGCAAAATGTTTGTTATAACAGAATTGTGTATTAAATGTAAATCGGTACGAGTTGTTGTTAAAGTACAAGTACATTGTTAAAGACATGGACAAATTTCAGTTTTACCGTCACGAATAAACATGTATCAAAGACTAAAGCTAAAAAAAAACTCTGGTCGTGTATAATTTTTTTTCATACAATTTACATTTAGATTTTTAACCCCCCCCCCCCCAAAAAAAAGATTAAACAATTATAATACAAAAATTAAACAATAACAATAAAAAAACTAGACATGTGTTTGTGGACAAACACAGAGCTGTTTCGGATGTCTAAGATAACTTTCATTATGTGTGTGCCAAGTCTGAAATCGATTGGATTTGTCAATTTTCCCAAGATATATAAGTTGAAAAATACGTGTACAAATCCTATGGGAAAAACTGCACCTTTAAAGTGACGCCACATGACACCCGATGATGTCATCATGATGTCATCTTAATTTTCGTCTATTACACATTCTGGAATACTTGCATACCAAGTTTGGCCCCAATCAGACATGTACTTCCAGAGATAGAGGGTCCTAAAATCTGCCCCTTTAATGTGACTTCATATGACCCACGATGACGTCATCCTGACGATGTCCCCCTTGGCCCTCCTGGGTATGGTGGTCGAGATGTGTGCCAAGTCTGAAGTCGATCGGATTTACCAAATTGTCAAATTCAATAGTCTGAAGAAAAACGTGTACAAAACCTATGGAGAAAATTGAACCTTTAATGTGACGTCACATGACACCCGATGATGTCATAATTACGTCATCCTATTTTTTGTCTATAACACATCCTCGAATACTTGCAAACCAAGTTTGACCCCAACCGGACTTGTACTTTCAGAGTTAGACGGTCTTAAAAACTACACCTTTAATGTGACGTCACATGACCCCCGATGACGTCATCTTGATTATTTTGTTCTTGACCCTCCTAAGGATGGTGGTCGAGGTCTGTGCTAAGTCTCAAGTCGATCGAATTGACAGAAGTGTCAAATTCAATATTTTGAAGAAAAACGTGTACAAAACCTATGGAGAAAATTGAACCTTTAATGTGACGTCACATGACACCCGATGATGTCATAATTACGTCATCTTAATTTTCGTCTATAACACATCCTCGAATACTTGCAAACCAAATTTGACTCCAATCGGACGTATACTTCCAGAGATAGAGGGTCTTAAGAACTGCACCTTTTGTGTAACGTCACATGACCCACGATGACGTCATCATGACGATTTTTCTCCTGGACCTCCTGGGGATGGTGGTCGAGGTGTGTGCTAAGTTTCAAGTCAATCGGATTCACCAAACTGTCAAATTAAACAGTCTGAAGAAAAACGTGTACAAAACCTATGGGGGAAAATTGCACCTTTAACGTGACGTCACGTAACCAAGAATTATGTAATCGCGACGAATTTCTTCTAGGACCGTCCTTGGGTGGTTGTCTAAATGTATGCCAAGTCTCAAGTCGATCGGATTTACCAAAGTGTCAAAGTGTATTGGCAGAAAAAACGTGTACAAATCCTATGGGGAAAAAGTGACCAAAAAAAACACCCCCAAAAAAAAAAAAAAAAAAAAAAAAAAAAAATAGACATGTGTTTGTGGACAAACACAGAGCTGTTTCGACTGTCTAACGTTACTTTCAATATGTGTGCTATAGGTCTATGTGTGAGCCAAGTCTGAAGTCGATTGGATTTACACAAGTGCAAAAGATATATTAGTTGAAAAAAACGTGTACAAATCCTATGGGGAAAATTGAACCTTTAATGTGACGTCACATGATACCCGATGATGTCATCATGATGTCATCTTAATTTTCATCTGTAACACATCCTGGACAGTGCATACCAAGTTTGACCTCAATCGGACATGTACTTCTAGAGATAGAGGGTCCTTAAAACTGAACCTTTAATGTGACGTCACATGACCCACGATGACGTCATTATTACGATTTTTCCTTTGGCCCTCCTGGGGATGGTGGTCGAGGTATGTGCTAAGTCTGAAGTCGATCAAATTGAGGAAAGTGTAAAAGTCAATAGTCTAAAGAAAAACGTGTACAAACCCTATGGGGAAAAGAATTGCACCTTTAACGTCACGTCACGTGACCTTGAATGACGCAATCGTGCCGAATTTCTTTCAGAAACATCTGGGGCTGGTATTGTAAGTGTATGTCAAGTTTCAAGTCAATCGGATTCACCAAACTGTCAAATTAAATAGTCTGAAGAAAAACGTGTACAAAACCTATGGGGGAAAATTGCACCTTTAACGTGACGTCACGTGACCAAGAATTATGTAATCGCGACGAATTTGTTCTAGGACCGTCCTTGGGTGGTTGTCTAAATGTATGCCAAGTCTCAAGTCGATCGGATTTACCAAAGTGTCAAAGTGTATTGGCAGAAAAAACGTGTACAAATCCTATGGGAAAAAGTGACTTTAACGAAAACAAAAGCTGTTTCGACTAAAAGGCCGAAACAGCTAAAAAAAAAAAAAAAAAAAAAAAAACTTTAACGAAAACAAAAGCTGTTTCGGCTGAAAGGCCGAAACAGCTAAAAAGAAAAAAAAAAAAATTAACGAAAACAAAAGCTGTTTCGGCTGAAAGGCCGAAACAGCTAATGACACTATTAAAAAGTTCAAATTATGGCAATGAACAAAATTTGTATTAAGACATTAAAACACATCCTAATTCCTCTTTAATCGAATTCTGTCTCTGCAGATTCCCTTTTGAGCAAGCAACTGCAATAAGCAATCTTTTCCCATTTCCAATCCTGGTCAATAGAGGGCGCCCGTTATACACAGGTGATTAAAATGCAAATATTTAATTAACTGGTGAACATTTAATTGGGGATTTTGGTTTTGGAAATTTCCAGGTGGCTAGCGAGAGTTGGGGGCCTCTCTATCTTTATTTTTTTCTTTTGTCTCATTATGGTAATTGCCAAGCGCTCCTACTTGTCAAAGGCTGGACCATCACTGGCCAATTGCATACTCGGATACGCTACCGATAGCTAATAATTATTCATTACAGTGATTTTGGGAGGATACGTAGTTCTGTAGGTCATTTACGTATCCGTCCGTAATAGTTTTGCAATCGACCTAGTAGGGCCTTATAACGCCGTATTAGGGAGATTGCAAAACTACTACGGATGGATACGTAGGTTACGTACCCAATAAGGTATCACAATGTGCATGCTGATTGGATGGCGCATACTGGGCTCTAACAAAGGGTTTATATGATTGGGTGCGTGTGTGGGTGTGTCTTACTTGTTTAACGCCCTTTCCATTCCACAGCATTACAGACAACGTCCTCCGACAATTAACCACTGCTGTTGACTGCATTTGTTGCAAAATGGACATGCTGCGAAAAGTTGCTGCTATTTGTACGGCCGAAGTGAGTACTTTGCCGCCGCCATATTGTGGACAATTCGTAACTGAAATCGTTGAATTATACTCAATCTTGGGAGTGGGCTTACCCATGGTGCCCATTGTACCGCCAAGGTTTAACGAACTGGTATTCACACAGCCAACAATTGAATTTCGAGGAAGGGACGTTTTCAGCACTCTGCAGGACCATCCTAGATCTTTTTGGCGAGAGACTGGGGAGACCGTAGCCTCTTTTAGCCAGCTGTTAGAGTTCATACGAACTTACCTTCAGGAGGGGGAGGGCAATGGAAGGAACCCATTACTAGATGAACAGAACCGACTACTAATGACATTAATCTGGCTCCGTAAATATCCGGACTTTAATTCGCTTTTGGTTTTGTTTGATGTCAGTGAGAGCTAGACCACAGGGCATGGCCGATTATCTTGCACCTTCTTGACGCATATCGTGAATCTATATAAATTTTACTTTAAACTACTTAGGAAGTTGTTGGGAAACTCACAAATAAAATCCCCAAACGGTCTGCGAACCAGTACTCGATAAAATCTCAATTTAAAATTCATGTCTTCCAACGACCAATCAACGAGGCCCTTCTGTCGTGGGGCGGCACGTTTGTGCGAATAGTGGGAAAATGGACCAATAGCGGGCGTTGTAAAATAGAGCGAGCGTAGGCGCTGTTGACACGAGCTGCTCAGATGATAGCGATTTGAAAAAGAAAAAGTATATTATGCACGGTTTAGATGCAGATTCCAGGGTTTTGTTGTTCTCTGAAAAGAGTTTTAAAAAATTCCACGCTTGTGCCGGTAGGTGGGAAAATGTATCCAAGCAAAAATCGCCCAAAAAGCGGAGATGATCATATTGGCATTCCAATCGTACACGCACTGGTTGATGTACTTCAGGAATCCGCATTGTCAACAGTACGTGATGTAGTTGAGTATATGCCGTTAAAAAAAGAGAACAGAGGTGGAGTTTGGACAAAAAGACCCGAACAACTGTCCTTGACAAACATTCACAATGCCAGACGCTAACTGCAGGAAAGCTTCTGGAAGCAGCGAGGAAAAAAGAAGATCAGTGGCTGCTCTTACAGATCGAACGGAAGGATCTTGTCACCACAGAAACATTGTATCACACAGTCTGCTTTCCATCTGACTCTCCCTAATATAAATTCAGCTGGAAATGGTCAAAATGTTTGTTATAACAGAATTGTGTATTAAATGTAAATCGGTACGAGTTGTTGTTCACCTACTCACAAGTACATTGTTAAAGACATGGACAAATTTCAGTTTTACCGTCACGAATAAACATGTATCAAAGACTAAAGCTAACAAAAAACTCTGGTCGTGTATATATTTTTTTCATACAATTTACATTTAGATTTGTAACCCCCCCCCCCCAAAAAAAAAAAAAAATTAAACAATTATAATACAAAAATCAAACAATAACAATAAAAACATGACACTATTAAAAAGTTCAAATTATGGCAATGAACAAAATTTGTATTAAGACATTAAAACACATCCTAATTCCTCTTTAATCGAATTCTGTCTCTGTAGATTCCCTTTTGAGCAAGCAACTGCAATAAGCATTCTTTTCCCAGTTCCAATCCTGGTCAATAGAGGGCGCCCGTTATACACAGGTGATTAAAATGCAAATATTTAATTAACTGGTGAACATTTAATTGGGGATTTTGGTTTTTCGTGATCCACATGATCCCAGCTAACAGACTGCAGTGATTCCACTTAGATTCAAGAGGTGCGCCAAGGAAATTGATTTCTGAGCACATTTTGCAGCCATGCCCTGTGGTCTAAGCACCGCGTTGAGGATAACAAAGTCTGTCCCTAACATAAGCCAACAAACGGACATAGTTATTTCTGTGTACCAGCCATCCTCTACGAATTACTCTCTTTTCTTGGTCACTCATTACAAAGCGACCCCTTGCAACTGCTCTGTCTGCCATCGTGGCGATACACTCAAAGCTTACTGTACTTGGCGATACTCAATCACATCTGGCTTGTAAAAGATTAAAAGGAATAGACGCGGTGAAAACCATTTCCAGTGATAACAATGATGAAGCTATCCTACCGTACACTATCACAAGGGTATTATTATGGAAATTTCCAGGTGGCTAGCGAGAGTTGGGGGCCTCTCTATCTTTTCTTTTGTCTCATTATGGTAATTGCCAAGCGCTCCTACTTGTCAAAGGCTGGACCATCACTGGCCAATTTCATACTCGGATACGCTACCGATAGCTAATAATTATTCATTACAGTGATTTTGGGAGGATACGTAGTTCTGTAGGTCATTTACGTACCCGTCCGTAATAGTTTTGCAATCGCCCTACTAGGGCGTTATAACGCCGTAATATAAATGTTCTTGGCAGAGATTAGCCATATAAAACCGACGGACTCCCCTTTCCCCCAAATTGGGGATGTTAAGGGGGGTTAAACCGTACTTACCACTCAACTCCCTCAAATTACTTTTCAATGCTTTTGTTCTGCCGCATTTTGACAACTGCTCTCAAATTTTGTCAGAAAGATTGTCTTTACATACTAGACAAACTCTTTAACTTACAGAAGTATGCCACCATAATAATTTTAAGTAACAGATATGATACACCGTCGAGATAATTATTTGAAGAATGAAACGGGCTCCCATTATCAAAACTGTTTTATATCTGAGAGCAGTACTCATGTACACACGTACTCACAATCTTGCTCCAACGTACCTTACAGAATATTGTGTAAAAGTTGATGATAGACACGGGTATGGTACGAGACAGTCCGCATTAGAACACTTGGTTATACCTAAGTACAGCACTGACTGCTATAAGCAAAGCCCTTTTGTAACAGATATTACATTTCGGAATAATTTAAGTTTAAATATCAAATGTTCTCCTTCAATTGAGCATTTCAAGAAATCGATGAAACAATCTTTTGTCTTTGAACAGCTTTTTAATACTTCAGCCCGATTAATGTTCATTTCGTGTTTATAGTACTTGCCATTTGATTTTTTTTAAATTTAGATTTCCATACATACATGTATTTTGAATTCAATTGTTTTTTGTTTTTTAGTTACGTTTGAGTTAGTGTTCATATGTTTTTGGTTGTACTGTATGTTTGTATAATATCGTGTTTGTGTTTACATATCTTTTTGTATGTATGTTTAATTTATATTTTGAGTATATGTGTATTTCTTATCATTTTTATTTATTATTTAGATTTGTTATATTTTAGCTTTTAATCAAATATATTTCATCCATCAAGTATTCTTATACTTAGTGTATTTTGGGCTTTCTTTTTTAAATTAATTTTATGTTTGTTTTTCTTCTAAATTTAAATACTGTTTTATTGTAATTTTATAATATTATACAGGGCCCCATGGAAGACCACATACTGCTGTGAATGGGAAACCCTGGGTAAATATAAGAAATTAATAAATAAATGCTCCAGAACGCAGAGTTGGCCACTGAGATCGCTGTTTTCTTTGTGTCTATCCATCCTTGTCAAGTTGGTAATCATAGGCTATTGTGTTGTTTGCGTGTATTGTGTGCATTAGTTATAGTGTTCGCTTCAGGCATGTCAGGATGCCGACAGCGTCTTTTATCAGTTTATCAGCCCATTGTGGTGTGTGCCACCGATCGCTTTGTGACCAAAACAGTATTGGCGTTTCGTGAAATCGATTTTGAAAAAGTTTTGATTTTTGTAAATCTAATTTGTTTGACCAAAACAGATGTTGACATGTCAAGCCTGACAAAAGTCCAGGAAAAATCTGTTTATATAACTTGTCGGCCATGTTTGTTTTCATTGAAAATGCATTGAAAAACCATGGCCGCTCAAACCCACGAATTTGTAATGTTCCTATAAGTTCCATTACAAATTTGTGGGTTTTGAGCGGCCATGTCTTTAAAATGCATTTTCAATGAAAAAAACACGGCCGAGAAGAGAATTGTTAATGGAAGTTATAGAAACAGATTTTTGATGAATGCTCCAGAGGCCAAAACGATAGCGACAAACGTTTCTGACAGCGACTGTAAATTCCACATCCGCTGCAAAAATGGCACAGTAATACTGCATCGGCCACAAAGCGATCGACGGCACACACCACAATGTGCTAATAAACTGATAAAAAGACACTGTCAGCCTCCTGACAACCCTGAAGCGAATGCTATACATAATGCATACAATACACGCCACCAACACAAATAGCCTATGATGACCAACTTGACAAGGATGGATAGACGCAAAGAAAACAGCGATTTAAGTGGCCAATTGTGCGTACTGGAACGTAGTGAATACATAAATTCATAATCGTTAACAAGTGTAATATATCCACTTATATATATCTACTTAAAGGTCAGGATAATTTTGAATAGGTATTTCTGTGCGTATTTTCTGATCATGTTAATCGAATCAACATAACATAGGCATGTTGAATTACCAAGTTGATGACGTAGACGTTTTCGACCAATTTGAAAAACAAATCGCGACCGGGGCCGAGACGAGCCCTCTGAGACTCGAGACTTTGTTAGGACGAGACCGAGACCAAGGCCGAGACCTCAACAAAGATCTTGAGACGGCCTTGAGACCGGGACTAGGGCCAATATTCATAAAAGCCTGCTAACATAGCAGCCAACACAGCCTTAGCAGCCCGCTAAATCCGTAGTTTTCTGCTCCGCGGTTACCAACTAATCTTCTATTCATAAAACCTTGCTAAGAATATTGCCAGCTAGTTGACAGCTAGATATGTTAAGCACTCAGCTAGGACAATAGGCAGTTCCTTAACAACAAAAAACCGTAAAATGCGAATTTGCATGTCAATAGGGTAAGGCGATGTTTTGGATGGGTCAAATGACTTTTAGGAACATCAGTAAATCTGACACATGAGGCCTATATGTATGCATTGAAATCTACACAAGCATGGCGATGCGGAAGGTAAACATGGCAAATGAAAGAAACTTATAAAGCTAATTAGAGTGATGAAAAACAAAACTTATTTATAGCGAAAAAGTTTGATGAATTGAAAAACATTTTTGAACTAAGCACAAAGATGTCAACACCAATCGCAAGAAGAAAGATGCTTGGGAAGTTTTTCTTATTCAGCATAGGGCAAGATTCCCAACAACCAATATAACATTGGGAGATTTAAAAACAAATTGTCTCTCAAAACTTAGATTCGAATCCAAGAACCATGTTATCCAATGTCAAAAGGTTACGTAACAAACGATTTAGTTGCCAAATAGTTACTTGTAGACACCCCAGATCAACTCTGACGTTAGCAGCCAACTCGGCAACCAACTAAGCTCAGCAAAGTTTTATGAATATCACTTAGCTTTACCCTTTTTTCCTACAGTGTAGTGAGTTAGAGACACCCGAGATCAACTCTAACTTCAGCACTAAATAGCAGCCAACTTAGTAACCAAACGCTTATCAAAGTTGTATGAATATCACTTAGCTTCCAACTAGGCTTAGCTGTCAACTAGGGGCCATTTTAGCAGCCAACTGGACTCAGCAGGCTTTTATGAAAATCGGCCCAGCTAGATATTATAAACACGCAGCTAGGACATTAGGCAGTTTCTCAATGAATATCGGCCTAGGTCTCTAGACTTACAACACTGTGAACAATGCGATCATCTTTGGGTAAATTACCCACTTTTTGGCAGTAAAGTCCTTAAAAGGTATGGGGTACACCATTTGCAGATATCGAACAATTTTACAACCGAATTATTAGGAAATATCTTACTTATTTGAAAGTAAATAATGATTTTAGTCATCCAGCAAAATGATTGCACTAGATATCCCGTATTTGTTCCGAAATTAATTTGATTAAAAAAATCACGATCGCCAGACGGCGATTGCTAACAAAAAGGAAAGAACAAGACCTACCTGACGCTGGTGAAAAAACAAACGCCGTTTTTTTAGGTTTTTTTTCTTTTCGGCATCCATGATTGTAAAACTTCGGATATTTACTATAAAAAACAATTCCAAAATCCACCCATTCCTAATAACTCAAGCAATTACCAATGGTGTATCATATCTTCCAATGGATTTTTGATGAATATTGCTTTAGAAACAAAAAGTTAACAAAATGAGAAGGATGTATATAACACGTCCCTGAACCTGATGGAGCTTGTCTACAAAATTGCTCACAAACAGGTCAAAGATTCGAGGAAATACCACAGGTGACAGATATTCAATCTTACCTGCCATTCCCGACAGCATCAGAACCAAAGCTGCTGCTCCGTCCATTCTCCAAATTTCGGTGAATTCCGAGCGCCAATCCGCTGGGTGTATTTATCAACGACTCACACGCCAACGCCAATTATACGCACGTATATAACTCGACAACAATCGGGAAGGCCTAAACTTAAAACTAAACCGAAGCTTTGCCCGAATAATGCAAAGATCGAGAATTCGTTTTGGATTTATTCATCAGCGACTTCAACGATCGATACACAACGCGACACAACGCGACTTTAGTAGGCAGATACACATGTAGAGCACTGAACGACGATCAGACGGATAGGAGACTAAATAATATCGTAGCTCGAAACCGTATCATATATAAGAAATGCGCAACACTCTGTTAGCGTTAATCGTATATCGGCAAGTACTTAAACGTACATACATGTAGTTTGCCACATCAGCTAAGCAGCCGCAGACCACAGACACGGTTGACGTCATAGCCAACCTACAGCCAATCAGAACCGAGCATGAGCTTGCAAGGAGAATATATACATTTTGAATTGGTGCAAGATCACAGCATGGGCGGGGCTTATCCTGGAAGCGGGTAACGTAACAACCAATGAGCATTCCCCAGGAATTACAGTTTGCAGCTCAAAAAAAACTCCATCTTGAAATAAACAAAAATGTAATTTTAAAATTGAACAATGAAGCCCATCGCCGCCCTAAACACTGTCACGATTCCTTATAAAACGGCACAACACAAGACTCCTATCCTCAGTAGCAATTAAGGTTGGTCCAGGTATTCGCACAAACGTGTATACAATTAACCTTCAGAAAACAAAACGTACCCAGAGGGTCGAAATAATTAAAGATGATGCAACGAAGGCAGCAAGTCAGATGGCGTGCAACAAATTACTCTGTGCCTCTCAAATTCATGAGATTCTCACGGTGTAGTTATAAGAATTTGTTGTACCCAACATTATACCCTACGTCGTGCATTTGAGGGGACAATACTCAACCTGTATAGGTTTCCCGAACATTTTTTATTCAAATTCATCATATAGCAACTCTCACATTTAATTTCTTAAGTTTCACGCGCTTTTAAAAAAACAATTCTTAAAACAAAACAAAATCACATTTTTTTGTACGGTCCATGTATACAACATTTGCCAATAATATGTTTTTAAAATGACTAAATTATCACGAAATACTTTACTAAACTGTTAAGGAATGACAGCCTGAAACATCATGAAAAACCATGGCTCCTGGTGTGCGTGTTGGTATTTTCAAGTAAAGTGGTATTTTTGTATTACATTTATCAACGATTGGCAGTCTTTCGAATCAAAGTGTTTCACAGTCTGTCAAATTATTTGTTTCTCTGTCAAGAAAATAGCAAGGAGAAACCGGTTTTATGCAGGCATACTTCAAGGAAAGATCAGTTTATTTTGTGTGTGTCTGTTTGATTAATCCTAGTGTTTATTGGGAAGGAGCATAATCATAAATGCGGCTCACAAGTTTTGTTTAATTATTGGAACGATTCTCAGTCACATGGGAAGGTCATTAAATTGAAGGACGTTTAACGCTGGGTTATGTGTATTTGTTTTCTTTTTCTGCGAGACTATTAGTTTTTTAGTTAAAGTGTTTATTGGGAAGGAGCGTAATCATACATGCGGCTCACGTTTTTTTTAATTATTAGTACGATTCTCGGTCACATGGGAAGAAGATTAAATTGAAGGACGTGTAACGCTGGGTTATGCGGATTTGATTTTTTATTTTTTTCTGTGAGACTATTATTTTTTTTAGTTAAAGTGTTTATTGGGAAGAAGCGTAATCATACATGCGGCTCACAGGTTTTGTTTAATTGTTGGAACGATTCTCATTCACATGGGAAGGTCATTAAATTGAAGGACGTTTAACGCTGGGTTATGTGTATTTTTTTAATTTATTTCTGTGAGAGTATTAGGCTTTTAAGTTTAAGTGTTTATTGGTAAGAAGCTTAATCATACATGCGGCTCACGTTTTTTTTTATTATTAGAACGATTCCCGTTTATATGGGAAGGACTTTAAATTGAAGGACGTGTAACGCTGGGTTATGTGGATTTTGTTTTCTTTTTCTGTGAGACTATTAATTTTTTTTAGTTTAAGTGTTTATTGGGAAGAAGCGTAATCATACATGCGGCTCACAGGTTTTGTTTAATTATTGGAAGGATTCTCAGTCACATGGGAAGGTCATTAAATTGAAGGACGTTTAACGCTGGGTTATGTGTATTTTTTTTTTTTTTCTGTGAGAGTATTAGGCTTTTAAGTTTAAGTGTTTATTGGTAAGAAGCTTAATCATACATGCGGCTCACGTTTTTTTTTATTATTAGAACGATTCTCGTTTACATGGGAAGGACTTTAAATTGAAGGACGTGTAACGCTGGGTTATGTGGATTTTGTTTTCTTTTTCTGTGAGACTGTTATTTTGTTTTAGTTTAAGTGTTTATTGGGAAGAAGCGTAATCATACATGCGGCTCACAGGTTTTGTTTAATTATTGGAAGGATTCTCAGTCACATGGGAAGGTCATTAAATTGAAGGACGTTTAACGCTGGGTTATGTGTATTTTTTCTCTTTTTCTGTGAGACTATTATTTTTTTTTAGTTTAAGTGTTTATTGGGAAGAAGCGTAATCATACATGCGGCTCCCTTTTGTTTAATTATTAGAACGATTCTCGGTCACATGGGAAGAAGATTAAATTGAAGGACGTGTAACGCTGGGTTATGTGTATTTTTTTTATTTTTTTCTGTGAGAGTATTAGGCTTTTAAGTTTAAGTGTTTATTGAGAAGAAGCGTAATCATATATGCGGCTCACAGGTTTTGTTTAATTATTGGAAGGATTCTCAGTCACATGGGAAGGTCATTAAATTGAAGGACGTTTAACGCTGGGTTATGTGTATTTTTTTTTCTTTTTTTCTGTGAGAGTATTAGGCTTTTAAGTTTAAGTGTTTATTGGTAAGAAGCTTAATCATACATGCGGCTCACGTTTTTTTTTATTATTAGAACGATTCTCGTTTACATGGGAAGGACTTTAAATTGAAGGACGTTTAACGCTGGGTTATGTGTATTTTTTCTCTTTTTCTGTGAGACTATTATTTTTTTTTAGTTGAAGTGTTTATTGGGAAGAAGCGTAATCATACATGCGGCTCCCTTTTTTTTATTATTAGAACGATTTTAGGTCACATGGGAAGAAGATTAAATTGAAGGACGTGTAACGCTGGGTTATGCGGATTTTTTACTTTAATTTTTTTCTGTGAGACTATTAGGTTTTTCAGTTAAAGGGTTTATTGGGAAGGAGCGTAATCATACATGCGGCTCACAGGTTTTGTTTAATTATTAGAACGATTCTCGGTCACATGGGAAGGACATTAAATTGAAGGACGTGTAACGCTGGGTTATGTGGAATGTTTTTTTCCCTTTTCTGTGAGACTAATACTAGTGTTTTAGTAAAAGATGAAATGTTTTTGCAAGAAAATGGGAAGGGGAGGGTGTTTATGGGGGTTTTCACAAGCCAGAACTGTTTCTCATCGGTTTCGTGATTTATTATTATTATTATTATTTTTTTTATTTATTTTTTTTGGGGGGGGGGGGGGGGGGGAGATACTGAAACTGTTTGGCTGCGTGAGGTATCATAGGATTTTATTTTTGTGGCTGGTCTGCAGAGATAAATCTGTATAGTTATTATTTGCTGGCACGCCAGCAATGTGGTCGCGTAACTATACTACCCAGAGCGTAATTCTTAATTTAAGTTGTTGTCTTAGTGAGATACGCTTCTGAGAGGTCATTTCTGGCCACACTTTTGTTTGCAAGATTGCAGTCAGTAGGAAGGGGGGGGGGGGGGGGAAGAATTACGCTCTGGAGAAGCCAGTCAAACAACCACTCTCTGGCACACCCACTAGATAACGTTCAATTACAGATTTATTTCTTGTCTAATTTATTTATAGACCAGTCTCAAATACAATCAATATGATACTTGTCAGCAGAACCTTTTCCGCGTTTATACAAAAATAACCCGTAATCCCCCCCCCCCCCCCCCCCCCCAACTTTCCTTCTGACTGCAATCTTGCACAAAAAAGTGTGGCCAGAACTGACCTCCCAGAAGCGTATCTCACTAAGAAAAAAAGAAAAAATTAAACATATATTTTAAGATCCTGTAAAAAAATGACAGTATATTTTGTTCTGGTATGCCCTTGCCAGATACACCGACGGCTAAAATATACGCCAACTTTTGAGAGGAAAACAATTCGTGTTACCTTCTCTTATTTTCCATCATTTCCTGGTCTGTTACAAGGGGTCCAAATCATCCGTGAATGTAGGAAGTTTATTCACCTTCGAATCTGCCGCTTTTAGTATAAATCCTCATCGGAGTAAACATCTTCATCGGATATGTCCGAAAACCTACTGGTTTGAATCACCATCAAAATAAATTGGCGGGTCAGTTCTTGAGGGTCACACAACATTATCTCCAACGTATTTCAACTCAAAAATGTGTACGGATCATCATCACTGGAAAAGACACTTTGGCAGAGTTAGCAGAAACACGCCGACGCGCAAGAATGTATGGCAACAAATGACTTCGATGTCCAACGTACTGTGCATTGAAAACGCCCTTATTTTAACCCGACCTTTATTCCATTGTTTGGTTACGCAACACTGAGACCGGACAGAGCAAAGCTTCCACATACCCAAGTCAGTAGCTCGTATACACTGAATAAATGGACTCAATTCATCTCAAACCTTAAAGCATTAGTAAGAATCGATACTTTTCTTTTTTTGAAATCTTGACAATGGGTGTGAAAGGAACGTAGTATAAATCAATCAAGCAGCGACAATGAGAACTCAAATATTGCGGTTCAGATTCACTTGGGAGTCTTTTTGTTTAGGTTGTTTTGTTTTGTTTTAGCCGTAAACGTGTCACACTGACTAGGGGAAAAGTGTCAGCTTAACCCAGAAAGGAATAAACATTGCACTACCTTCATTCACTTCCGAAGTGAATATTCTCAACCCGCTGCTTAAAAAGGGTGACCAAATATTGAAATTGAATGATAAATGACTAAACTAGTTTGGTATTAAAAGGGTGCAAAATCGTTTCTCGCACGAACTTGAATGCGAGAGTTGGTGAATTTGAATAATTTTTGTTTCAATAACCTATTATGTTTTAGCGTAGTCGTTTATACTTATACCTATACCTTTATTTATTGGTGGCGTTCTTTTGATATAGTCTGGGAGCCAGCATCTGGAATCTGTCGTTTCATTTCGGGGAAAGGGTTTTGTCACTTGTATATTGAAGGGAGGTGTCTCTGAAGTAGTTTAAGACCAGGTGTAAGCATCCAAGGTGGCAGCAAGATACTGTAATTCACCAATCTATCAAGGTACCCCCGCCTTGCTACTCACATCACCCACATTTCTATTTTGTAGAAACAAAGTATAGGCTGAGTGAAAATAATGATTACATCAGTGTCAATTTTAATAAATAAAATAAGTGTGCCCAAAATGTCCGGCTATTCTGAATAGATCATTCACATGTCATTAATGTGGGGCTAAACATTGCGATTATGTAAGCACCTGGTTATTATTTCCTTCAATCATTTCTATTCAAAATCCCATTTTGAAACAAATGAATAATTATTACACAACAACACGACACTCGACTCATATTCTGTTATTTGCGTGCATTTTAATATACGTACACTCAATTGCAGAAAGTTCAAAGTGAATACAACAAAATGGCAAGGCGGGACTCAAACCTGCGACCTCCGGAATACCGGACCGGCGTTCTACCAACTGATCTATTTTGCCCTATATTTAGCGGTCTTCCAAATTGTTAGTATCTTTTCTTTGAGGGCGCTAGTCAGAAGTCATAAACACCAGAATACCATGAGACCAGGGATCACGCCTAATTTTAAGATACAACCTGGGTAGCGAGATTGTGGTGATCACTCAATGGGGATATACATGGTAAACCAAATATGTAAATTTGCATACATTTCAAAGTGAACAAAGACACTGACCCACCTTGCCAATTAAAATTAAAACAATATATACATATCACGCACATAATTACCAGACTAATACATTTAACATAAGTTTAAAATTGATTGATATCAAGACGAATTAGATTTGTGAATGCTGCCCTTCGGCAACAGCCTAAACAAGTTTGACATTATTAAAACAATTAAACGCTTTTACCAAACCAATTTAGTCATTTATGGTTTAAATTTAACATTTGCTCACTCTTTGATCACATTCGTTGAAGCTGTTGCCGAAAGGCAGCATTCACAGATCAATTCCAAACTTATGTTAAATAAATTAGTCGGATATGTGCGTGAGTCAAGCACACACCAGACTAATTTATTTCACATAAGTTTGGAATTGATTGATATCATACGAATTCGACACCTGGATGTATGTTGCCTTACAGCAACAGCTTAGACTATGGTGACGAATATTCGCGAGACAAAGTTTAATTACAGTGACCAACAAATTGCAATTAAATGGCAAATGACTTAATTTGTTTAGTAAAAGCTTGTGATTTTTGTGTATTTCTCTGGACGAAATTGAATGCGAGAGTTGGTTATTTTAAATGAACATTTTTAAGAAAATAGCAGAGAAAACATATATGTTCTATTACGAGACTCCACACTGTACAACTAAATAAATTTATGATGATATTGCAATTTGTATTTTAGTGACGCCAAATACCAAACTTTAAAATTGTTTTACTAACTTCAAGGAAAGAGTGTGTTACCCCCCGCTTTTAGAGAACACTGCAAATGGTTTAAAAGCACCACTGTAGTGTAAGTTACTGCGCAATATTGTCTTAGATGACGTACCTTTTGTGTCATGAACATGGGTTTCTATAGTGTTTTTGTGTTTCGTGTTTTGTTATGCGATATTTGTTTATTTACAGAATATAATATATTTTAGTTCTATTATGCTGGCGGTTCTCTATTTTAATATACATACACTTAATTGCAGAAAGTTCAAAGTGAACAAAACAAATTGGCAAGGCGGGACTCGAACCTGCGACCTCAGGAATACCGGACCGGCGTTCTACCAACTGATCTAGTTTGCCCTGTGTTTAGCGGTCTTCCAAATTGTTAGTATCTTTTCTTTGAGGGCGCTAGTCAGAAGTCATAAACACCAGAGTACCATGTGACCAGGGATCACGCCTAATTTTAAGATACAACCTGGGAAGCGACATTGTGGTGATCACTCAATAGGATATACATGGTAAACCAAATATGTAAATTTGCATACATTTCAAAGTGAACAAAGACATTGACGCACCTTGCCAATTAAAATTAAAACAATATATATATATATCACACACATAATTATCAGACTAATGTTTTTAACCTAAGTTTGAAATCCGCCGTATTTTTGGTCGCATGAGGGCGCTATAAGACGCCATTTTCTGAGTACTAACACATGCAAAATCGTGTTTATTGAAGTAGTTTTAGTAACTTTACTTTTATCTAAAAATTGAATATTAGAAAAAAACTTTTTTTGGAGCTGTAAGAATATTTAAACTGACGTGAATTATCTCCTAATCACTTTTAATTATACCCCCAAATATCGTGAGCACAGCGCCCTCTACGTTCAATAATACGGCCTATTGATTAATATCGAGACGAATTTGATCTGTGAATGCTGCCCTTCGACAACAGCCTAAACCAATTTGACATTATTAAAACAATCAAACGCTTTTACCACACCAATTTAGTCATTTATGGTTCAATTTCAACGTTTGCTAACCCTTTGATTAAATTCGTTGAAGCTGTAGCCGAAAATCAGCATTCACAGATCAAATGTCAAACTTATGTTAAATAAATCAGTCGGATATGTGCGTGAGTCGTGCACACACCAGACTAATTTATTTCACATAAGTTTGAAATTGATTGATATTATACGAATTTGACCCCTGGATGTATGTTGCCTCACAGCAACAGCTTAGACTATGGTAAGGAATATTGGCAAACAATGTTTAATTAGAGTGACCAACAATTTTCAATTCAATTGCAAATTACTTAATTTGTTTAGTAAAAGCGTGTGATTTCTCCGGACAAAATTGAATGCGAAAGTTGGTGATTTTCAATGAAAATTTGCTTTAAAATAGCAGAGAAAACATATATGTTCTATTACGAGACTCCACACTGTACAACTAAATAAATTTATGATGATATTGCAATTTGTATTTTAGTGACGCCAAATACCAAACTTTAAAATTGTTTTACTAACTTCAAGGAAAGAGTGTGTTACCCCCCGCTTTTAGATCATCCCCCAGATTTCGGTGGTAAGAATAAAAACAAAAGTGTCCATCCTTCACCTGTATTAACAAGAACACTGCAAATGGTTTAAAAGCACCACTGTAGTGTAAGTTACTGCGCAATATTGCCTTAGATGACATACCTTTTGTGTCACCAACATGTGTTCCTATAGTGCTATCTGTGCCCCCCCCCCCCCCCCTCTCACAATTTTTCGATTTTTGCATTTCCACGGCCGTAGAAGTTTAGTTATTCCATCCTCCACTCGCCGATATAAATTAATTAAGATAAATATATTATTTATACCAAAATACCTAAGGTGAATACAAAACAATTAAATTTTCCAGCAAAAACAACATATTCTAGCAAAATTAATTTTTATGCGATTTTTTTTATTTACAGAATATAATAATATTTCCAGCCCGGTGTTATTGTTTAGGACTATTATGCTGGCGGTTCTCTATATTTTAAAAAATGTTTTCTAGCGAATACAAACAGCGCTTATAAGCTTCAGCAGTACTAACCAAGTCGACATCCAAGCAACTCCAACCGCAAAGCAACAGCATGAAACGCCCAGTCAGTAGGCTGAATGCGCACTGCATTTGCCACTACACTCTCATCAAACAGGTTAGTGACCGGGGTGTTGCCATCAGTGTTACCGACGAACTGCTAAAACCAAAACGTTTACATTCAGCGGTATCAATAATCATTCGGCGAAGAGGAAACTTTTAACAATTACATGTTGCTTCCCAGAAACGCATCGCCGCAGCACATGCACAATAGTTATCTAGTCTGTACGAAGACGTGTCCTAAGATCTATTTCAATAAACCAATCTTATGAAAGACGTATCGCAACTACCAATTTGATAGATGTTTCTCGTAGGTTTTTTACCGCTAAAGTAAAGTGTCGTTGAAAAGAAACACGCAAACTAGTCAGCGTAATACAACCACGTACGGTAGCCCTGCACGTTCTATACATGTACAACAGATTCGACTAGTTGCTGGCGTATAAATATATAAAACAAATTACGATACACTCGACTGAAGGAAAACAACTGTTGATAATAGTTTTTTTTCTTCGAAACTATAACTCTAGGCCGACATTTTGTCTAAAATGAGAAGATAATGCAATGGTTTCAAGACAATATAGATTAACGCACGTGAAATAAGACGACCCTCGGACCGATCTTAAATTAAGACGAGTTAAGCCGCGTTGCTATGGAAGTTATGACGTGTTTAAAGCTTCTTAACTTTGGTCGCGAGTTAGGACGAGTTACTTTTTTAAAACCCGTCTTGGTATCTCGTGAAATTGGCCCCATGTCCTGAAAATACCTGCAAAGCCTGTTAAGTTAAGGTTAACATTTACCTTAATATTTCCGTTTCCATCTGTTACGTGTTCATATTCAGATGAGGGCTGCTTCGTATACGCCACCGTGTACCGCTTCACATGGTAATCCGTATTGTATCCCTGTGTAATTACTCCTGTCAACACTGTACTCTCAACGAGGTCCACCTCTATCCAGGAACCATTGGAACTATGTGCACAGAGTGAAGGGATGAATAGGAACCATTAGATACGCGTACGGGATACGTATGTGGCTTGACAAAAAATCGCTTGTAAATCACCATTGTTGTTATATCAGCTGATACATATAACAACGTGTACATGTAACACCACGTGGTCATTCTCTTTAGTGAGTTGTGTGGTTCCAACAAGAAACGGAGGGATCTCAACGTTTCGGACAGAATACCCTGACCTTCGTAAGGAGACTGAGGGATTTAAACGGTGAAGCGACATATGGCGCCCCACTCACCATCACCTCCCAGTCCGATGGGTCCCATGTACTCTAGGACACATAGTTCTCCATACCCTTATACCCTTGGCAACTTTTCATTTCGGTCCCTTTCTTCACACTGACACGCCTCAGTGATCATCGAGCGTCATGCATGAGTATTCCTCAGTTGCATCCTTCGTACGCTTCATCGTTTCCAGGCTCCATATAACCCTGCTACACCGTTGGAATCCCTTAGTCTCCTGACGACGGGCAAAGCATACTATCCAAAACGTCGAGTTCCCTCCAGTTCCTTTCAGAACCACACAACTTCACAAATTATTGTTACATGATGCTAGTACTGCAAACTACATGCACTTAATAAAATTACATCTCATATTCAAATGTTTACATGTGTAATTCGATATTGATAACGTTATAACACAACAAAGCGATTTAATCGGTTGCTTGAATGGATTTGAAAATAAAACACAGTTATTTAAACTGTATAATAATGTGCAATAATTGAGCGGCGCATCGGGATTGGGCTAGATTTTGTTTAGAAAAAACAAACCAGACAAAAACATTGTTTCGATTTTGTGTGGCATTGTAATAAAGGTACGTATCAGGCGTGGTATTTCACTTTAATGCCAACCTCAGTGGTATCCATCCGCGGGGGCTCCAGTTGAGGCGTGCCTGGTGTGGATACCAATAACTACCGTAAATACTGGACGCTGTGATGCGATCATCTTGGATTTTCCCGTCCTCCATGCCGAGCGGCTGCGGACTCGAACACTCTGTTGGGAACAAACGAGAAAACAAACCAATGTGTTTCTGATGTTTATGTAAAAAAATACCGATATTAAATACATAAACAAACAAACAAACCCCAACAAACACTTGGCTTCAAGTAATATTTATCATTTGGGAGAACATTTTTTTTGAATGAGACCATGCACGAACATTGGTGTTTTTTTTTTTTTTTTTTTTTTTTCGAAAGCCGATTATTACAGTATGTTGCGCAGTCGATGTGACAGGAGTTAGCATTATAGTAAGGTGGCTTACCAGCTGGTTTAGGTTCACTATTTTCCCGGCAACGCTTCCGTATCTCTCGCATGACTTGCTTCATCCAGTGATCTGGATTTTCAGGATCAGGTTCCGGTGGGGGACCGAAGTAACACGTCCTCTGCTCGCTCGCCACACCAGTCAAGAACACTTTGAATTGAATGAAACATGAACGAAACTTCCAAATAATCTCCACATGTGGGCACAGTGTAGTCTCCGTATGTTCATAGTTTTTTTGGAATTACAATGTACATGTACTTTACAAAGATCCACATGCAAGTGTGTACACAACTCTCGATGACAAAAGCACAATAGACGAAGAAGAGATTCAGTTTGCGGGCGTTCGCTTTTTGTTGAATGTTTTCCTCTTTAGGTTACACCATTTGCAGATATTGAAAATATTAACTACCGAATTAAGACGATAATTACTATAGTAAAATGATATTTACTATAAAATACAACCCCCCCAAACCTTCCTCTTCCTGATAATTCAACAAATTACCAATGGTGTATCCTACCGTTTAAATGTACGGCGAGATATGAAGTGAGTCGCAGGCGGGAGTCGGGATGGTGTACCCCAACTTGGAGGCTACGGACAACTGCCGGGTTGCGGTCGTCACCGGTGTGGTTGAAACCAAGAATGGAAACCGTGCCGGTGGGAGTCTTCAACCCGACGACCGACCTAGTGACGATCTACCAGGGCAATCGTTTGGCTTTCTTCTCGCCGGTGGAAGAGTTGAACGTGATAGAGCTGAAGGAAGAGCAGCGAGAGTCTGCCGCTAGCCATCCCCCAAGAGACGCACAGCTGGAGGTTCCGCCTTACATACAAGACATCCTGGAACGAGGGGCGGCGGGCCTCGACCGGGCCCAACTTTCTAGACTGGTTGGGTTACTTACAGAGTTCGCCGGGGCGTTCACCGGCCCCAACGGTCGCCTTGGGCACACGGAGCTGACCAGACACATCATCAACACGGGAGACGCGAGGAGGTTGCCACTTCATAAGCGACAGGAGGCCGACCAACAGGTACAGCAGATGCTGCGGGGTGGCGTGGTGGAACCCCTAGGTAGCCCTTAGTCGTCGCCGGTGGTGCTGGTTTGGAAGAAGGACGGGACCGTCCGCTTCTGCGTAGACTACCGGAGGGTCAACTAGGTGACAATCTAGGACGCGTATCCCATTCCTGGGATTGAGGACAACCTTGACGCGTTGAGCGGGGCAAAGTGGTTCAGCACCCTTGCCCTGGCCAGCGGCTACTAACAGATCGGGATAGAGAAGGGGGACCAGGAGAAGACAGACTGTGGCATGCAGAACGAGCTGTATCAGTTCACCGTGATTCTGTTTGGGCTGTCTAACACCCCGGCGACTTTCGAGCGCCTGATGTAACAAGTGCTGAGGGGACTGCAGTGGCAGGTGGCGGTGGTTTATCTGGGTGACGTGAGCGTGTGGGCAGGGACTTCGAGAAGCACCAAAAGAGGTTGGCGGTAGTCCTGGAACGGTTCCGGGCCGCGGAGTTGAGACTCAAGTCCAAGAAGTGTAGCCTCTTTAAGAAGGATGTATCCTTCCTGGGCCACCTCGTGTCAGCCAAGGGAGTAGGGACCCAACCCGCGAACCTGACCCAAGTCCGGAGTTTCCTTGGCTTCGCCTCCTACTAAAGGCGGTTCATCGTGAACTTGGCCGAAATCGCCCGCCCCCTTTATGCCCCGACTACCAAGAACCAGAGAGCGTCCTGTTGGTTGGGTGCTTGCCAGTCAGCGTTCGAACATCTTAAGGACGCGTTGACCACAGCGCCGGTGCTGTGTTACCTGGACATAAGGCACTGGATACGGACGCCAGCAACTGCACCATCGGAGCAGTGCTAGCACAGGAAGGGGAAAGAGGGTGAGCAGGTGATCGCCTACGGGAGCCGCACCTTGTCCAAGGCCGAACGTAACTACTGCACCACTCGGAGAGAGTTCCTAGCCGTGGTCCACTTCGTGCACTACTTCAAACACCATCTCCTCGGTAAAGGGTTCCTGTTTCGAACGGACCATGAATCCCTGTAGTGGTCATTCATCTGTCGTGAGCCGGAGGGGCAAACGGCCAGGTGGATCCTATGGATGGGGTGCTACGAGGCAAAAAACACACGAACGCTGACGCCGTATCCAGGAATCCGTGCTGTCAGTGTGGGCGATCAGGCGAGATCAGCCACGAGTGCTATACCAAGGAGCCCCTGCTGGGAGCAGTTGGGGAAGCTGAGCGGGAGGAGAACACCACTGTGGAGAGACTCCTAGCGGCTAAAACGGGAACAGCGCGACAACCCGGGTTGGGCCGGATCGCCCAGTGGCTAAAGAATGGGGCTCCCAGACCCGGCTGGTCGGACTTGTCGGCCCTTGACAAGTGCACAAAGTTCTGGTGGGCAAAGTGGGGGACCCTGCTATAGTCTCACGGAGTATTGGAGATAAGGTGGGAGCAGCTCCATGGCGGCCCCCCGACGTGGAAGATAGTGGTCCCGCGGACGCGGGTGAAGAACGTCTTGCGGTTGACCCATTATGGCAGGACATCGGGGCACTTGGGGGTCGCCCGGACGGTTGCTCGGCTGAAACAGGCGTCGGTGTACTTCCAATGGATGCGACGTCAGGCTGAGGAGTGTGGGTCCTAAAAGCCACCCCCTCGGCCCCTCCGGGCTCTACTGCAGCAGTACTTGGTGGGTGCGCCAATGCAGCGTCTTGCAATCGACCTCACGGGTCGGTTTCCGAAGACCAAGACCGGGAATACAAGCATCATGGTTCGGCGCCCCCCCCCCCCCCCCCCCCCCCCCTCGAGATCTACACGGATCAGGGGAGGGAGTTCTAGGCCTGGTTCTTCCAGGACACCAGTCGTCTACTGGGCGTCCACTAGACCCGCCCTACGCCGTTCCACCCTCAGTCCGACAAAATGGTGGAGCGGTTTAACTGCACCGTCAAGACGATGTTGAGCCTGTTCGTGCAGGAGAACCAGTATGACTGGGGCGAACACCTCCCATACGTCATGATGGCGTACCGTTCCTCCCAGCACGACATCACCAAGCTCACGCTGAACATGCTCATGCTCGGCCGGGAGGTGCGACTTGCGTTGGACTTGATGGTGGGTCAGCCGGAGGAGCCGACGGCAAGGGCGACGGAACAGGATTATGTGGACGAGTTGGAGAAGATGGAGCGCGCTCACGAATTTGCTCGGCAACACATGTAGGAAGGCAAGACGCACCAGAAGCAACAGTACGATCGTCTAGCGAAGGGTACCAGCTACGAGCCTAGACGCGCCGTGTAACTCTACCAACCCCACCCTCCCCCCTCCTTTTCCCCCTCCCCCCTCCAATAAGGTAGGTAGCACGGCCAAGCTGCAGTGCTGGTGGGACGGGCCCTTCGTGGTGCTAAAGAGGACCGACGACTTCACCTACCGGATCCAGAAGTCGCCTCGCGCCAGGGTGGTTTATTTCAACCGGCTGAAACCGTACTTGGGTGACGCCCAGGTGGACTTGTGGAGCCGCGCTGCACGGAACTAACCAGAGGGGGCCCAACCGAGTTACGGAGGAAGGACAGCCGCCCCTAGACTGGCAGGCATTACTAGCATCAAGTCCAACGCCGGGGTTCCTTCTGCGGGGCCGCGGAAGACATCGAGTGACTAGTCGGGTGAGGAGGAACTACCACCGGAAGTGACGGAGGCGAAGGCGTCGCCACCTATTGCGGAGGCGGATGTCGCCTTTGACGGGCAGGAGAAGAAGGGCGCAGATCCGTGGCTGAGCCCGAGGTGGGGTGCGATTGGTCACCCTCTCCACCGACAGAACCGGACACCGGGAGGTATACTCGCGCCGGCCAGAAGGTAGTCCGACCTAGCCGATATTGTCTTGTGTTAACCAAACTTCCCTGTTCCTCCCCCCCCCCCCCCCATCCCCCAGGATGGCTCCTGTGATGTGACCGAACTTCCCTCTTCTGCACACCCCCCGCCCCTCCAGGATGGCTTCCGTGATGTGACCCCATTGTAGAAAGGCGCTCACCCGCAGCAGCACATGCGCATCGAGTGCGAGCAGCTCAACCGGAGCGCCCGTACGCGTGCGAAAGAGGATTCAGTTTGTGGTTCTACCGGGAGGACATTAGCAGCTGACACCATCGGTTCTGCCGGGAAGGTTTAGTGGCCGGGGTAATGGCAGAGATAGATGCGCTGGAGATCCATCCCAGCGGCGACAAGATGGAGCTCGTCAATCCCGCTGGCCGAGGACCTTCTCCGTCTCGCCTCTCCCGAGAGGGGAGCCTAGACCTCCCCACGGCGGACGGGATCACCCCGCAGCGGCCTGACATTTGACGCAGTCCCCGTCCAAGAGACGACGGGGCCCAGTTTTGGCGGGGGAGCCGGGGGATCACCTCCACTAGGAGCAGTCCTCCCAGCCTCTTTGTTCGGAGAGGGACGAGTCGGTCAGTCAGCCAAACCGGGGCCAGAAAGGGCGGCCTCAACCACACCTGCCCCGTCATCCACCCGAAAGGAAGCAGCCCCGCCAAACCCTCCCCGCAAGCTTGGGCGGAAGGTGGGACTTAGACGTAGCCCCGATGCCCTCTCCGATGCCGACGCTTCAGTGGCGTGGACAGCCCCGAGTCTTGCCGGTCGGGTCCCGGGTAGAGCTGCCGGACGGGACCTGGATGCGGATGGAGGTGGACGGCGCCGTCCAGCGGCCCCACTGCATGAGGGAGGCGGCCACGCACATGCCGGTTCCCTTATGTGGGCACCTGCGGGATGAGTGAAGCCTGGAGACAACGCCGATCGGGCTCGACGGGGATGACCACCAACTTCTGCGGACGCGCGTGGTCGACTCATACGAGGTCACGGGGCGACTCCTGCCAAAGGGCAGCAGTACGGCCTGTACTTCGTGAACGCGTCTGTGGCAGGCCAGCCCTTCCTGTGAGGACTGCTTTCCCCTGAAGCGCCCCCACCCTTGCGCTACCCTGACGACGTCCCACTTGAGTTCTGGGAGCAGCTGTTAGGCAGACTGAGTTCCAGCGCCGGCCACCGGCCACCTCCTACCTCCTACGCGAACTTTGACTAATTGTTCTTGTTGTTGTGTTGTTGTGGGCGTTTCGCGTCTTCTGTCCGGGTATTCCGGGTGTGCGGTGGTAGATGCCCGCCGTCCTCTTTTGAGACAAACAAGGTCCTCGAAAGGGGCTTTGTAGCGTCTGTGCCAGAGGGCACCAGAGCAGTTCCACGGTGGAACTGCTCAGTGGAGTCCTACTAGTACGCCTATATAGGCAACCCGTTCGGAATGGCGCATGCGCCGGAGTAGTTTTATTGCCGCGTTTTAACGGTAAACTTCATGTCAGTGTTCTACCACAGAAGTAGTTGGAATATAAGGCATATAAACCACCGAAGCCAGAGAATACCTGTCTCGAGTCTCATTTCTGTGTGTGTATCGACCCCAGCAAACGGTCTACGTTACAATAGGGTATGGTGATTTTTGAATGGGTCAAAAGGCTTTATAAACAGCAGTATATCCGAGTCATGAGGCCCATAATGTGTGCATTGAAATCTACAAACGCGTGGCGATGTGGAAGGTAAACATGGTAAAGGGAAAACGTAAAGCTAATTATAGTGATAAACAAACCGTATTTAGAGCGGAAAGGTTCGATATATTGAAAGACGTTCTTGAGAGTAAGCATACAGATGCCAACACCAATCGCAAGAAGAAAATTATCCGCTTTTTGGAAGTGAAGTCCTTAACCTTGCGACGTGCGGTCATTTTGTTTTTACACGAACGCGCGTCCGTACTTTATTTAAAAGTCGGTTGTATTTCGTGTGTAACCCCCTGCTGTTCGGTTTAATGGCTTTATATGTCAACACAGTACTTTCCCATAGTGTCTGAATATATTCGATCCCAGCTGGTGTTGTTGAATGGGGCAAGGCCACAATAGCATGATTAATTGCTTGGGTAGGTCTGGAAAACCCAGACTTGAAAGGCCCCTTTATGTACACAATGTAATGGGATACTCATGAGGCAGCACTTTACTTTGCTAAAAGCTGGGTCACCGCTTCAACCAGGTTTCAAGCGGTACTTACCATGCTATTCGGCATGTTTTGAACTAGGAATACATGTACTATGATATTTTTTTAACAAATGATGAAAAAAAATCGACGGTGGTACGTCGCAGTTAGAGTACACCATTTTACAGAAATCGAACAATTTTACTACCGAAATATTACAAAATATCTTACTTATTTAAAAGTAAATAATTCCAGGCACCCAGCAAAATGACTGTGCTATATATTCCGTAATTGTTTCAAACAATTGAATTACCAATGGTGTATCCTACCTTTAAATAGATTGTGATGAATACTGCCTTAGAAACGAAAAGTGCACACACAACAAAATGAGAGGGAATCAGGTTGGCGTAGTGGTTCTTTTTTCGCCTTTCACCGCTGTGACCCGGGTTCGAATCCGGCCTAGGATAAAATATGTGGATTGGGTTTTTCAGTCCCTGCCTGATTCCGTGGGTTTGTCTCTCATCTCCAAAACTGTACCTTCTTCTCATTTGTGTTATCTCTACAGGTTTCTTCAGGCTTGCGAGCTACAGTGCCAAGGGCGCTTTTGAGGATTCCTTGGTTTCATTACCAGAAATAATTAATAATAGTAATACACTACGTCCCTGATCCAGATGGAGATTGTCTACAATTGCTCACAAACAGGTCAAGGGTTCGAGGAAATACCACATGTGACAGATAATAAATCTTACCTGCCATTGTTGACAGCATCAGAACCAAAGCTGCTGCTCCGTCCATTCTCCTAGATTCAAGTGAATTCTGAGCACCAATCCGCTAGAATGTAATTATCAACGACTCACACGCCAACGCCAACTAAAGTCCTACTATACGCACGTATATAACTCGACAACAATCGGAAAGCGTAAACCGAAGCTTTGCCCGATAAATGCTAAGATCGAAATATCGTTTTGGATTTATTCATCAACGACTTCAACGATCGGGACAGTCACACCGACGCGACTTAAATAGGCAGCTACGCAAGTAGATCACTGAACGACGATCAGACTGACAGGAAAGAGACTAAATATATCGTAGCTCGAAACAGTATCTTATAGACGAAATGCTGAACACTTCGTGTGCGTTCATCGTATATCGGCCAGTACATGTACTCAAACGTACGTAGTTTGCCACGTCAGCTAAGCAGCCGCAGATCACAGAACGAGCTTGCGCTTGCGAGGAAAGTAGAAACATTTCTTATTGGTGCAAAATTACAACATGGGCGGAGCTAACGCTAGAAGCGGGCAACGTAACAGCCAATGAGCATTCCCTGGTAATTACAGTTTCTAGCTAAATGAAAACACCGTCTTGGAAACTAACGAAAATATCACCTTGAAACTGAACAATCAATACCATCTCGTTTGTAATTAGTCGCGAATTGTTATGAAACAGCGCGGCACTGCGTACAAACGGACACGGCTTTTAGTAACAAACACATACTCATCAGTAGCAATCAAGGTTGGTCTAGGCAATTGTAAACAGCAATTCTTTTAGAAAACGAAACGTACTCAGAGGGTCGAAATGATTAAAGATGATGCAATGAAGGCAACAAGTCAGGAGGCGTGCAAAATAATAATCGATGCCTCTCGAATTCATGAGATCCCCACGGTGTAGTCAGAAGAATTCATTGTATACCCGACATGATACCCTACGTCGTGCACTTGAGGGAAAAATACCCAACCTGTATAGGTTTTCCCGGCTATCTTGAAACATTTTTTATTTAATTTCATCATATATAATATCATCTATACATTGTTATGTTCCATCTTATGTAGAGTCAGGGAACCAGACTACAAGAACATGATTGGTTTTTCTGAACTTTCTAGCATCAACGCGAACCCAAAGCGTCGAACAAGTCAGTGTTATTTGATGCAACACACTAACCCCCCACCCACCACCCCCCACCCACCCCCCCCCCCCCCCCCCACCAAAAAAAACCAACAAACCACACAAAAAACCACACATACAAATAGGAAATACACCCATTTCTGAAAATTACAGCAAAAGCAATTGTTGTAAATTACCTTCAAGGTTGTATAATGCACCATTGGATAATACAATTGCAATTTTCCTTCAAAAGGACAATTAATACACGTACGACACGTACTGTATACATTCGCTAACTAAATTAGTCCCGTCGTACCCGTGTGGCAAAACGGCAGACGTTTAACAGAGCATAAAGAACAATTTGTTCCGAGTCTGGTTTGACACGTAATATTGGAACCGCTTAGGGTTTAACAAAAGGCTGGGGTAAAGCCAACGTGATGTATCGCTCACGCATGCGCAAATTCGCCTTGACGTCATTTGTTTTAAAGGATAACTAAATATTTTTGTCTGATAGTAATATACCCAGCACGATATGAGACCGAGGGACTCCCCGTACCCATACACTCTCTAGACTATTGTTACCTCCCCACCTCTCCCCCCCCCCCCCCCTCCCACCTCCCCTAAGAACCTAAAAGCATTTGTAAGAAACCACAACACAATTCCGCAAGCGCAATTACCACCACAAAGGAGGGGGGGGGGGGGGGCCCTCCGTCTCATTTCTTGCTTCATATTAATAGCAACGCACGTCTTGAACACGCGTTGGTCAAATTTTAGCTTGGGTTTCTTTATACTCAGTGTTCATCAGCAATTTGTTGATATAATTGATAGGTAAATGAAATATTAAACATATAATTCAAAATCCTGTAAAAAAATGACAGTAGAATTGTTTTCTGGTAACTCTGGTCTGCCCTTGCCAATTACACCGACAGCTAAAATATAAGCCAACTTTTGAGAGGAAAACAATTCTTGTTACCTTTTCTTATTTTCCATCATTTCCTGATCTGTTACAAGGGGTCCAAATCATCCGTGAATGCAGGAAGTTTATTCACCTTCGAATCCGCCGCTTTTAGTATAAATCCTCATCGGAGTAAAAATCTTCATTGGATATGTCCGAAAAATACTGGTTTGAATCACTATCGAAAAAAATTGGCGGGTCAGTTCTTGAGGGCCACACAACATTATCTCCAACGTATTTTTACTCAAAAATGTGTACGGATCATAATCATTGGAAGATACACTTTGGCGGAGTTAGCAGAAACACACCCGACGCGCAAGAACGTATGGCAGCAAATGACTTCGATGTCCAACGTACTGTGCAATAAAAACGCCCTTTTTTAACCCAACCTTTATTCCATTGTTTGATTACGCAACGCTGAGACCAGACAGAGCAAAGCTTTCACATACCCAAGTCAGTAGCTCGTACCACTGAATAAATGGACTCAATTCATCTCAAACCTTAAAGCATTAGTAAGAATGGAAACTTTTTGTTCCTTTGAAATCTTGACAATGGATGTAAAAGGAACATAGTATAAATCAATCAAGCAGCGACAATGAGAGCCCAAATATTGCGGTTCAGATTCACTTGGGAGTCTTTTTTTAAGGTCGTTTGAGCCGGGAACGTGTCACACTGACTAGGGGAAAGTGTCAGCTTAACCCAGACAGGAATAAACATTGCACTACTTCCATTCACATCCGAAGACAATATTCTCAACCCGGTGCTTAAAAAGAGTGAGCAAACTTTGAAATTGGATGATTAATAACTAAACTAGTTTGGTATTAAAAGCGTGCGAAATCTTTTCTCGCACGAACTTGAATGCGAGAGTTGGTGAATTTGAATAAATTTTGTTTTAATAACCTATTATGTTTTACCGTAGTCGTTTATACTTATACCTATACCTTTATTTGTTGGTTGCGTTCTTTTGATATAGTCTGGGAGCCAGCTCCTGGAATCTGTCGTTTCGTTTCGGGGAAAGGGTTTGGCACTTGTATATGGAAGGGAGGTGTCTCTGAAGTAGTTTAAGACCGCGTGTAAGCATCCAAGGTGGCAGCAAGATACTTTAATTCACCAATCTTTCAAGGTTCCCCCCTTGCTACTTACATTTCCCAAATTTCTATTTTGTAGAAACAAAGTATAGGCTGAGTAAAAATAACGATTACATCAAAGTCAATTTATAGAAATAGATTAAGTGTGCCCAAAATGTCCGGCTATTCTGAATAGATCATTCACATGTCATTATTGTGGAGCTAAACATTGCGATTGTGTAAGCTCCTGGTTATTGTTTCCTCCACTCATTTCTATTCAAAATCCCATTTTGAAACAAATGATTAATCATTCCACAGCAACACGACACTCGACCCATATTCTGTTATTTGCGTGCATTTTAATATACGTACACTTAATTGCAGAAAGTTCAAAGTGAACAAAAACAATTGGCAAGGCGGGACACGAACCTGCGACCTCCGGAATACCGGACCGGCGTTCTACCAACTGATCTATTTTGCCCTGTGTTTAGCTGTCTTCCAAATTGTTAGTATCTTTTCTTTGAGGGCGCTAGTCAGAAGTCATAAACACCAGAATACCGTGTGAACAGGGATCACGCCTAATTTTAAGATACAACCTGGGGAGCGACATTGTGGTGATCACTCAATGAGGATATACATGGTAAACCAAATAGGTAAATTTGCATACATTTCAAAGTGAACAAAGACATTGACCCACCTTGCCAATTAAAATTAAAACAATATATATATCACACACATAATTATCAGACTAATGTTTTTAACCTAAGTTTGAAATTCGCCGTATTTTTGTCGCATGAGGGCGCTGTAAGACGCCATTTTCTGAGTACTAACACATGCAAAATCGCGTTTATTGAAGTAGTTTTAGTAACTTTACTTGAATCTAAAAATTGAATATTAGAAAAAAAAATATTTTGGAGCTGTAAGAATATTTAAACTGACGTGAATTTTCTCCTAATCACTTTTAATTATACCCCCAAATACCGTGAGCACAGCGCCCTCTACGTTCAATAATACGGCCTATTGAATAATATCAAGACGAATTTGATCTGTGAATGCTGCCCTTCGGCAACAGCCTAAACGAATTTGACATTATTAAAACAATCAAACGCTTTTACCAAACCACTTTAGTCATTTATGGTTCAATTTCAACGTTTGCTCACCCTTTGATCACATTCATTGAAGCTGTTCACAGATCAATTTCAAACTTATGTTAAATAAATTAGTCGGATGTGTGCGTGAGTCAAGCACACACCAGACTAATTTAGTTCACATGAGTTTGAAATCGATTGATATCATACGAATTTGACCCCTGGATGTATGTCGCCTTACAGCAACAGCTTAGACTGTGGTGACGAATATTGGCGAAACAATGTTTAAATAGAGTGACCAACAATTTGCAATTAAATTGAAAATTACTTAATTTGTTTAGTAAAAGAGTGTGATATTGTTTCTCCGGACAAAATTGAATGCGAGAGTTGGTGATTTTGAATGAAAATTGTTTAAAAATAGCAGAGAAAACATATATGTTCTATTACGAGACTCTATTTACTTTACAACTAAATAATTGTATGATGATATTGCAATTTGTATTTTAGTGACGCCAAATACCAGACGTTTAAATGTGTTTACTATGGGCCTAACTTCCAGGAAAGAGTATGTTACCCTCCGCTTTTGGATCATCCCCCAGATTTCGGTGGTAAGAATAAAGTGTCCATCTTTCACCTGTAATAAAAAGAACCACTGCAAATGGTTTAAATGCACCACTGTAGTGTGTTTCTATAGTGTTTTCGTGTGTCGTCGTCGTCCCCCGTCCCCCCCCCTTTCCCCTCCCCCCTCCCCCAATTCTTAGAATTTTTAATTTTCACGGCCGTAAATATTTAGTTATCCCATCCCCCACTGGCCGATATAGATTTACGCCACTGGAATTTATACCAAAATACCTAAGGTGAATTAAAAACGATGAAATATTCAGCAAAAGCAACACATTCTAGCACAGTTTTTTGTATGCGATTTTTTTTTACATTTACAGAATATAGTATATTTCCAGCCCGGTGTTATTGTTCAGGTCTATTATGCTGGCGGTTCTTTATTTTTTTGCTAAGTGAAATTTCTCCGTTTTGGTTTCTTTGGAAAATTTTCTCAGCGCCTACGAACAGCGCTTATAAGCTTGAGCAGAACTAATCAAGTCGACATCCAAGCAACTCCAACCGCAAACCAACACCACTATTCGCCCAGTCAGTAGGCTGAATGCGCACTGCCTTCACCAACACACCCTCATCAAACAGGTTGGTGACCGGGGTGTCGCCATCACTGTTACCGACGAACTCCTGAAACCAAAACGTTTACATTCAGCGGTGTCAATAATCATTCGGCGAAGAGGAGACTTTTAACAATTACATTTTGTTTCTCAGAAACGCATCGCCACAGCACATACACAATAGTTATCTAGTCTGTACGAAGACGTGTCCTAAGATCGATTTCAATAAACCCATCTCAATGAAGACGCGTCGCAACTATCAATTTGATAGCTGTTTCATGTTTGTTTTTACCGCTAGAGTAAACAGTCGTTAATAAGAAACGCGCAAACTAGTCTGCGCAATACAATCTCGTACAGTAGTTCTGCACGTTCTATATACAGAGTCGACTAGTTGTTGGCGTATACATAATTTGTTTTAAAAACTATACATACGACTCACAAAACTGTTTAAATTTGTTTCTTCATCAAAACTATAACTCTAGGCCGACATTTTGTCTAAAGCGAGAAGATAATGCAATGGTTTCCAGACGATATACAGATAAGACGTGAGATAAGACGACCCTCGGACCGATCTTAAGTTAAGACGAGTTAAGCCGCGTTGCTATGGACGTTATGACGTGTTTAAAGCGTCTTAACTTTGGTCGCGAGTTAGGACGAGCTACTATTTTTTCTAAGACCCGTCTTGGCGTTTCGTGAAATTGGCCACATGTCCTGTAAATACCTGCAAAGCCTGTTAAGTTAAGTAAATTAACATTTACCTTGATGTTTCCGTTTCCATCCGTTACGTGTTCATATTCAGATGAGGGCTGCTTCTGATACTCCACCTTGTACCGCTTTACATACCAATCCTCATTCCATCCCTGTGTAATCACTCCTGTCAACACTGTACTCTCAACGAGGTCCACCTCTATCCAGGAACCAGTGCTCATATGTCTAAAGAGAATGGAGGATGAATAGGAACCATTATTTTTGATACGATCAGTAATTTGCGGTATCACAATGTATTAATTTTATTTGGTAAGTTGTGTGGTAATGAAAAGAACCAGAGCTTTGAAGGTTTGCCTTGCAAAATAGCAAGATAAGTAGGTGGCGGTAGCACTATGTGGAAATTCTCTTTAGTAAGTTGTGTGGTTCTAACAAGAAACAGAGGGATCTCAACGTTTCAGACAGAATGTCCTGCCCTTCGTCAGGAGACTGAAAGATTATAACGGTGAAGCAACATTTGGCGCCCCACCCACCATCACCTCCCAGTCCAATGGGTTCCGTGTACTATAGGACACGTAGTTCTCCAGCCTGTGGATCGCCTATAATCGTGGCAACTTTCTATTTCGGTCCCTTCCTTCACACTGAAACGCCTCAGTGATCATCAAGCGTCCTGCATGAGTACCCCTCAGTTACATCCTTCGTACGCTTCATCGCTTCCAGGCTCAATATAACCCCGCTTTACCCTTGGAATCCCTTAGTTTCCTGACGACGGGCAGAGCACACTATGATTTAAAACGTCAAGTTCCCCCCAGTTACTTTCAGAACCACACAACTCACAAACAATAATAGCCACATGGTGCTAGCACTGCAAACTACATATACTTATCTTAATTACATTTCATATTCAAATGTTTAGATGTGTAATGCGAGACTGATGACATTATAACACAACAACGCGATTTAATCGATTGCTTAAATAGATTTGAAACTAAAACACAATTATTGAAACTGTATAATAGTGTGCAATAATTGAGCGGCGCATCGGGATTGGGCTAGATTTTGTTTAGAATTAAAAACAAACAGACAAAGAAAAAGTATACGAAAACAAAGCCGATTCCACGTTTCTATGACTATTAAACCATTTGGGCGCGTTTTGTGGCATTGTAATAAAGGTACGTATCAGGCGTGGTATTTCACTTTAATGCCAACCTGAAGGTTCCCCATGCGCCGGGGCGGAGGTTGAGGCGTGCCTGGTGTGGAGGCCAATCACTGTAACTACTGGACGCTGTGATGCGATCATCTGGGATTGTCCCGTCCTCCATGCCGAGAGGCTACGGATTCAAACACTCTGTTGGTAACAAACAAGAAAACAAACCAATGTGTTACTGGTGTTGATACCAACCAATCCAAATTTTGTTAAAAGGCTAATTTCACTTTCAACTTTGTGTTATGGAAGAAAAGAAAACACATTACAGCATTTTGTTTTCATCTGATCAACCTCAACGACAGTAAGTTATTGCATTTTTTAAAAGGTAGGATACACCATTGATAATTGCTTGAATTGTCAAGAATGAGTGGATCTGGGGGGTTGAATGTTATAGTAAATCCCGTTTAACTGGCCTGTCTAGAGTTTTACAATCATGAATGCCGAAAAAAAAGAAACCCCAAAACGGCGTTTGTTTTCAACCTGCGGCATTTAATTTTAATTTTTTTTTCGGGATTTTGCCAAATAATTTTACTGGATGCCTAGAATAATTATTTACTTTCAAATAAGTAAGATATTTCTTAATAATTTGGTAGTACAAATTTCGATATCTGCAAATGGTGTATTCTACCTTAAAAAAAAACCACCTAAATGTTGCACTTTGAAAGACCCTTAGGGTTAATTTTAAACATGCCTGGGATGTTTCATGAAGAACAAACAAAGTGGTAACATTCTTAGTAAATTTATTTTAATAAAAAAATAAAACACTTTGTTGCACTACAAATATGCATCTAACCTGTACTCTCCACTGCGGGCGTACAGTTGAAGTAAGCCCCAATCTCGTCAGCATCCTCACTCATAAACAGCTCGTCCAGGTAGTGGGGCTCCCTCTGGCGGTACGACGAAGCAGGGATGTGCATCCCACCCAGACGTACAGCAGTACACGTGCAAGGATCGATGTACGGTAGAAACCAACGGGGTGGGATACCAGCTTGTGGGTTGTACATCGAGCCGATTAAGCAGACTTGATGGCACGTGACCATCACTGTAATTTACGTTCGCACGGAAAACATAACGTCACTTTAGTCTTTTGTACAGGATGGTTAAACAAAGCAGATAACCCAAGCTAAAGGTGATTGTTACGGTGGCTGATTTCCGCCAAGAACACATTTTATTTTAATACGGAGTTAGAACGCCCTACACTTGCGGCGTTATAACGCTCTATTATACAGCGTTATAATAACTGAATACGGTTTTATAACAACTTAATACGGCGTTATGATGCCGTATTCCTACCTCGAGTGTGGGCACACATCCATTTCATTTTAGTTCTGTATAAAGCATTATTTTTTGTATGTTCTTTTTGTTCATCAAGTTACGGCCTTATAACGCTGTATTATTATTATTATGGCGTTATAACGTCGTAATACAAACGTTTTTGGCAGAAATCAGCCATCGTAGATTGTTCACCCACCCCTTACTAATTCTATACCCACCCAGCACGGCCCAGTCTTCTTCTTAAATTGTGTACATATCACAATTGACCAATTGTGTGTATATCACAATTTAAGAAACTGTACATGCGCAGTAATGCCGGCAAAAACGGAGGTTTGTTTTTATTTTTAAAGAGTGAATAAACAATTGTATGATGTTCTTAATGACTTGAATTAGTTAACAAGAATTGCTTTTAATGCAGTAATATGAACTTTTTTCTTTCTGTACCCTAACCCCACTTAATGTCAGAGACCGAGGCGACCGAGACCGAGGCGACCGAGACCGAGGCGACCGAGACCGAGGCGACCGAGACCGAGGCGACCGAGACCGAGGCGACCGAGACCGAGGCGACCGAGACCGAGGCGACCGAGACCGAGGCGACCGAGACCGAGGCGACCGAGACCGAGGCGACCGAGACCGAGGCGACCGAGACCGAGGCGACCGAGACCGAGGCGACCGAGACCGAGGCGACCGAGACCGAGGCGACCGAGACCGAGGCGACCGAGACCGAGGCGACCGAGACCGAGGCGACCGAGACCGAGGCGACCGAGACCGAGGCGACCGAGACCGAGGCGACCGAGACCGAGGCGACCGAGACCGAGGCGACCGAGACCGAGGCGACCGAGACCGAGGCGACCGAGACCGAGGCGACCGAGACCGAGGCGACCGAGGCGACCGAGACTGAGACGACCGAGACCGAGGCGACCGAGACCGAGGCGACCGAGACCACCGAGGCGACCGAGACGACCGAGGCGACCGAGGCGACCAAGGCGACCGAGACCACCGAGGCGACCGAGACCACCGAGGCAACTGAGGCGACCGAGGCGACCAAGGCGACCGAGACCACCGAGGCGACCGAGACCGGGGAGGCCGAGGCGACCGAGGCGACTGAGACGACCGAGACGACCGAGACGACCGAGGCAACAGAGACGACCGAGGCGACCGAGGCGACCGAGGCAACAGAGACGACCGAGACGACCGAGGCGACCGAGACGACCGAGGTAACAGAGACGACCGAGACGACCGAGGCGACCGAGACGACCGGGGCGACCGAGACGACCGAGACGACCGAGGCGACCGAGGCGACCGAGGCGAACGAGGCGACCGAGGCGACCGAGGCGACCGAGGCGACCGAGGCGACCGAGGCGACCGAGACGACCGAGACGACCGAGGAGACCGGAGCCTAGGATACCGAGGCGGCCGAGAACGAGACCGAGGCGACCGGACCCGAGACCGAGGCGACCGAGACCAAGGCCGAGGCGACCAGGGCACAGTGGTTTAAGACCCAGACATTTGGTCCGATTTTTTTTTTTGAGATTTGTTATTTTTTAACTTCTGCCAAGTCTAAACATCCGATTGTTATTAAATTTAATTTCTTAAAATGTGTATTGCGTCATTGGGGGTACCTTTTAATAAACATGTGTAAAAGGATAAAGTTGAAATATAATAAAGTACACACTTCTTATGTTTTAATAAAATAGTTGCCACACAAATAATAAAAAAGCTATGAACAAAATTAACATTTGACATATTGCCCATGATATACTCTTTCTAGTGGTATAAAATATAATATGAAAAAAAATCCTAAAGTACTGTAATAAGATATAAATCGTGTACCGAAATTTACTCACAAACCTAAATATTTGTTTTCATTTTTTGTTTTAATACAGAACACATTTTCATAATAAGCCACTATAGGCCTGGACCAAATGTCCTTATTTCTTCATAAAATGGTAGATTAAACATGTGGTAACAAAAGTAATTCGGCGGAAATTAGGCGAAGTTCCTTTTTGTTTTGAAAAAAACTATTTTTGTAAACTGTGTTTTAAGCCATTTTCTGTATGCTTCCGAGATTTTAAATAGCGCCCTCTGTTGGCTGACTTAGTTCAGTCGAAACGTACAGACAAGTTATAATTTGTACTGCGTCACAGCCAACCTCATACAGTTTGAGCGGTGTTTTTCCCTACGTGACTGCATACAGTCATAGGTTTAATCGTGTATTTGTTTTTTTGAATATGGTAAGGGTTTGAGGATGATGATTCTATCGTGTTATTGGTATTTAATAATATTTACCACTTTTGTTGCAAAAAAACTAAATCTTGTTGGCAATTGTTTTATATTCCCTGGCAAACCTCATAAATATTACTTACATCTTTTTCCGATTAGTGGGAGGGGGGGCTGGGCTGGGCTACAGGGTTTGGGAATGACGATTCCGAACGTGTTATTGGAAATTTATAACCAACCACATTGAAATTTCAAAAAGCAAAAGCGTTTTGTTTCTCCAGCTAGAAATTGTTATGTAGTCCCTGTGAATTAACCTCTTCAATCTTTACTGCGGGGAACTTTGCTTTGTTTATTTAAGACACCTGGCTTCGGCTGACCCTGTAATTGTGTTCTTTGCGGCGGGGAAACTCGCAAGCTATTATATCCAGGTTCCAAACTTCTACAACCCTTATGTGGATTTTATATTTATATACTTTTCACAATATTTCTTTTTTATTCTCATAGCTTTTTGAAATATAACAATATACGAAAATCTCCAGAAATATATATACAGTATACTGACAAATAGAGGCCTGTAATTCTAAACTCATGTTGGTTTCGATTTTTGTTTAAATACCATCATTAATTGTTAATTACAGGCAAACAATGAAACCGCCTGATCCACCCTCAAGCGGGAAATTTGGAATAGATATCTCAAAGGGAGATGGGTCGGCCATAAAAGACCAGGTTATATCGATGTTGCAAGAGACATAATTGAAGATTACAGCCTTCACGGAACCGAATTCACACAAGAAAAAACACCCGAAGACTCCGCACTTTAAGAGAAGAAGGGATAAAATGGCAAGGCCTTCAACTGTTCAAGTGAACTCCAAAACGAACTATTCAATGTCTTCCTTCAGTGAATCATTAGTTGATGTATGTGTCCATGAATATTTTGTGCTAAGTTGATATTTTCGATAAGCGAATCAGATTTAAAATAAAAGACGTTTAATAAAAATGCTCAAACACGAAACAAAAGCATTGTAATTATCATGATTTACCGTCGAAAGTTTAACATTTTATGGCACTTCAAACATAAGTAAATAAAGGTAATTGTAACATTAATGATGTCCTCGAAACAACATACCTTAATATAATATTTTATTCAGAGAAAACTCGCATTTGGTGTCACTCAGTAAAACAAAAAAAAGGGTATGTATCACGTATAGACACTGACTTAAAACCATAGTCAACAGAGGGCGAAATTCATTCTTACACAATATAGCGCCCTCTTTTGACAGTGGCTAAGTTCTGACATCTTTTGAGCAATTGTACGTCTTCTGACCCAATAAAACCTTTGCAAAAATAGTTGCCAAGTTCACTGAATGTATGTTGTACACTGTTTGATGATTTTCAAGAAGTATTTGACCGTTTTGTAAGTATAATCTACTCATGTCTGGGTCACATAGGGTTTTAAACCACTGTGCAGGGCCGGATCCAAGCCCTCGGAGACCCCGACACTTTGTTAGGACGAGACCGAGACCAAGGCCGGGACCTCAACAAAGATCTCGAGACGGCCTTAGGACCGAGACCTGTGCCAATATTCATAAAAGCCTGCTAACATAGCAGCCAACTAAGCCTTAGCAGCCCGCTAAATCCGTAGTTTTCTACTCCGTGGTTACCAACTAATTTTATATTCATAAAACCTTGCTAAGAATATTGCCAGCTACAGTTGGCAGCTCGATATTTTTTAAGCACTCAGCAAGGACATTAGGCAGTTCCTCAAACCAAAAAAAACCAACAAATAGAATTTGCATGTCAATAGGGTATGGTGATGTTTTGGATGGGTCAAATGACTTTTAGGAACAGCAGTAAATCCGATACATGAGGCCTGAATGTATGCATTAAAATCTACACAAGTATGGCAATGTGGAAGGTAAACATGGTAAAGGGAAGAAACGTATAAAGCTAATTAGAGTGATGAAAAATAAAACTTACTTATAGCGGACAGGTTTGATGAATTGAAAAGCGTTTTTGAGAGTAAGCACAAAGATGTCAACACCAATCGCAAGATAAATGATGCTTGCGAAATGTTCCTTTCCCAGCATAGGGCTAGATTCCCCACAACCAATATAACATTGGGACATCTAAAAGAAAACATGCTCTTAAAACTCAGATTTGAATCCATGAACTATGTTATCCAATGTCAAAAAGTCCCGTAACAAAAGATTTAGTTGCCAACTAGTGACTTGTAGACACCCCAGATCAACTCTATATAGCTAACGTATAGCAGCCCACTTAGCAACCAACTAAGCTTAGCAAAGTTTTATGAATATCACTTAGCTTCCAACAAGGCTTAGCTGTCAACTACGGGCCTTTTAGCAGCCAACTAGTAGGCTTAGCAGGCTTTTATGAATATCGGCCCAGGTCCTGAAACTTGCAACACTGTTAACAATGCCATCATCTTTGGGTAAATTATTCACATTTTTGGCAGTAAAGTCCTTAAAAAGGTAGGGTACACCATTTGCAGATATCGAACAATTTTACAACCGAATTATTAGGAAAAATCTTACTTCTTTGAAAGTAAATAATGATTCCAGGCATCCAGCAAAATGATTGCGCTAGATATCTTGTAATTGTTCGGAAAAATTGAATTTGATTTAAACTAAAATCACGATCGCCAGACGGCGATCGGGAGAAAAAAAAGGAAAGAACAAGAACTACCCGACGCTGGACAAACGCCGTTTTTCTATTTTTTTTTTCTTCTTCGGCATTCATGATTGTAAACGATATTTACTCTAAAATAGAATCCAAAAAACACCCATTCCTGATAATTCAAGCAATTACCAATGGTGTATCATATCTTTCAATTGATTTTTGAAACGAACAGTTAACAGACAACAAAATGAGTAGGATGTATATAATACGCCCCTGATCCTGATAGAGCTTGTCTAGAGGAAATACCACAGGTGACAGATATTAAATCTTACCTGCCATTCCTGACAGCATCAGAACCAAAGCTGCTGCTCCGTCCATTCTCCAAGATTCAGGTGATTTATGAACGCCAATCCGCTGGGGTGTATTTACCAACGACTCCTACGCCAACGCCAATGAAAGTGCTACTATACACGCACGTGTATAACTCGACAACAATCGGGAGGCTTAAACTTGAAACTAAACCGAAGCTTTGCCGATTAATGCAAAGATCGAGAATTCGTTTTGGATGTATTCACCAGCGACTTCAACGATCGATACACAACGCGACTGTAATAGGCAGCTACGCATGTAGAGCACTGAACGACAATCAGACGGATAGGAGACTAAACATATCGTAGCTCAAAACCGTATCTTATATAGAAGAAAGGATCAACACTTCGTTAGTGTTCATCGTATATCGGCAAGTACTCAAATGTACGTATTTTGCCACGTCAGCAAGAAACAGCAGACCACAGACATGGTTGACGGCATAGCCAGTCTACAGCCAATCGAGAACGAGCCTAAACTTGCAAGAAAGGTAGAAACATTTTGGATTGGTGCAAGATTACAGTATGGGCGGGGCTTATGCTGGAAGCGGGTAAGGTAACAACCAATGAGCGCATTCCCTGGTAATTACAGCTCAATGTCAATTACAGCTAATTAATAAGCTCAAACAGAGCATGCACCTTTTGAAATTGAACAATGAACAATATTTGTTTTATGTTTCCGCTGATGTAGATGGTACTTAATTAGAACGGAATTAAATGACGCGGCAAGTTTTGAGTCCTTTCATTTTAGTCTTCCCAACAAGAGCAATTACATCAACACGCTCCTGTAGGCACATACATTGTCATAATCTTTTATTAAAAGGAAGTCACTTCACAATAAATTATTTAAAGAGACACAGGACACGGAAAAAAAGCAATAGCAATTTGGAACGCGCCAGTACCAGCGATAATTAGACTCGGCGCTGCGCGCCTCGCCCGATTATCACGCATATTGGCGTGCAGCCTCAGCCAATTGCCCTTTATATAATGACGAATAATGGTGACTCTCTTTCCCATGATTGAAGCTGTTTAATATTTTGTATTATTTTTTTATTTTCTTAGTTTCAATTGTTTTTGGTATAAGCTTCCGCTGATGTTGATGGTACCTAATTAAAGCGAAATTAAATTACGGCGGCAAATTGTAGGTCCTTTCATTAGTCTTTTCAACGACAGCAGTTACATGCACGTTTGTTTATGGTGTAAATCGAGGAGTTTCGTTTGTTCCTCTCGATAATTTCCTTTGTTTTTTCCGACGGCTCTCATTGGTTTTGTACACGAATCTCGATCGAGGTCGTCCTCGATTCTAACCCTAACCCCAATTCACCTTCGTGTCGCCAGGCATGTGTCCTCCATTTACACCATAAACAAACGTAACAACACGCGCGTATAGACACAAACATTTTCTCTAAGCATAAAATAACTGGATAAGCCTTGGTCGTTTTATTACTGGTGGGTTACATCTTCAAATTTATGTGCTTAGCAGCTCTATGAAATTGGCCCAAGGTAATGCTACAGGGGCCAATTTCATAGAGCTGCTAAGCAAAAAAACTTGCTTAGCACAAAAAAGTCTTGCTCATTAAAAACAGGTTACCAGCCAAAATTATTCGTGTTGTTCATGCTAAGCAAAAAAACCAGCTGATTATCAATCCAGAACAATAAAGATCTGGTGAAAACTTGGTCTGTAACCTTGTTTTTGCAAAGGACAAATTGCCATGCTAAGCAAATGTGTGTGCTTAGCAGCTCTATGAAATTGGCCTCTGGTAGCACGCCCGTGGCCATGCATGTTGCAATAGCGTTACTCGCTGGCTGACGTTAGTTCAGAGTGTCAATTTTCACCACAGTTTTACAACCTTTTTCTTCATCAATTTTTGCTCAGATGGTTAGTCAATTGCTTACCCAGGCATCAGAGGGTATTTGGTTGTTCACCTCGTCGCCAATGCTTTACAATAACTTGGTTTGTAGTGGGAATAACACGGACAACAATTTGCTAATTTTCATGGTGCTCTGCCAATGTGCCATGTTGTAATCACATAACAAATAATTATAATCATACAGTTGGTGTACATTGTGATACAAAGCTCTGTGCATGAACTATAAGTTGTTAGTCCATCATCTTATGTAAAGAAAATAAATCTTGTCATATTTTTGTATACAATCTTGGAAAATGCAGTTAAATTAGTTTATATAGTATTGTAAACATAAACAAAATTGTTGCCAGTTTTTATATTTGGCCCTGGGGTGATTTAGGGGCAAAAGTATGAAAATTTAATATAAGATATCGTTTATAGCAGCAAAGTGTCACTAATTAATTAATAACTTTTGTTTAATGTTGTTTTTGTATCCCATATTTTTAGTATTCCTAGTTCATCCCTTACATTTGAATCTGTAAAAAGGGCCTTGGCTTAGTGAACTGCTGCCACCTCTTCCTAAGGGTCACGAAACCCACCGCAGAACGTCTCATTTGTTTATGTTGAGTGATTTTTGTGCACAGTGTCCCATAGTGATTTTCCTATGCCATCTGCCACCTCCAATTACTTTTTTAGCCAATGTACACGAATACAAACTGTCTGTAAGTCATCACGTGGCAGGTTGTGATACGTCTGTGCTACTAGTGTTCTTTCGTTTTGGATGGTCTTATACAACATAATAGACGATGTACGTCTCCTATCAAATCAAAAGCCGTGAAAAAACAATATGCCCTCCCACCGGGGCCCCGTCCAATCGTTGGCCAGATGACGACCGGTCGTTACATTAGGCTTTTGTTATTACATGTACTAAGGCAAATATAATGTTACATATTGGTTCAAGTCAGGTGTTTTGACCCACCTTTTTTGTTGAAATTTTTTTTGTTCATTCCAAAATCCAGTTAGACCCACCCCTTTTTGCAAAATTTTCTGGCGCCAGAAAAGTCTGCCGCGAGGCCTGTTAGACCACCCCACCCCACACCTGATATCGAAATTTTTTTTTACTGATGCCCCTTGCATATTCAGCATGAATTAATTGATTTAAATTAAGGAAGCTTTTTCTGCGGTTTGTTATAACAGCAATGTAGGCCTACATGGGACTATGGATCTAGTCGTGGAATTTCCCGTCTTTGTTCAATTTATATGCTTGTATCGCGCCCGTTGGAGTCAGCGGGGAATTTAAGTAGCCTGAACAAACGCGTTGCTGCAATGATAGACCATGCATAGACATTTTCATTCATAATGGTTTGATGAAAGCCGCTACTACTAGTCAATAACAAATGTGATGCGATCAAGCAAAATCAGTCAAGTAGGCCTTGGTCACTTTTTTGGATTTTTACATATTCTTTTGTAGCGTACTTCAGGCTCCATTCCAGTGAAAACCCGCATGTGAATACGGCCTTTGGTTAAACAATTACAACCATTTGAACACCAGCACGTTAAAAATAAAGAAACTGAGAAAATCATGTTTTTGTATCACTTCCCTTCTGAATTTGGTTAAAAGAGTATTTTCATGTAAAAGAACATATTTTGGCCCGATCTGAAAACAAAAATTGCGGAGTTCCGACTGATTTTGATTGATCGAATCACAAATAACCACTGAACTTGCATCCACGCTCGACAGTGGCGTGCAAAGGCTTAATATTCCTCGCCTCTTTCTTGTTGTAATGTAAATGAGCCAACTCCAACCGCTCATTAATAATAAGCGCACACTTTTGTTCTTTTAATCATTTTTCAACAAAGCTCCCTGCCTCAATACCGAGAACCGTTAATCGTCATTTAGGTGACTGATTGATACTATAATATTCACAACTTGGAACACAAACGGAGCGAAAATTGTTTAGCTTGTCAAAGAGACAAAAGGCACACTTCGTTTCATTTGTGGCTTTTAGCTTGATTGAACTAGGAACAAATACAGGTAATATTTTATTTAGTTACTATGGGGATTTCGGTAATGATTGCCACGTCAAATGTTTCCAATAAATCTCACAATTGTGCCTTCATACGAATAGTACAAAGACCGCAATTACTGTGTGTGAGTGTATTGTATTTTCAGGGAGAGGGGGTGGGGGGATAGAATAGAAGTAAATATATGTTTATTTATTTTGATGCTACAAAATTGGTCAAAGTGTTAAATAGAATGTTTAACAACAAGGCCTACTGTGTTGAAGTTTTGCTCAATTGATATTACGTTTCCTGTTTAGGGAAAAACTGCAAAATAATGCACATTTTGGGTTCGTTTTTAGTTTTCTTTGCTGACGCATGGTTTTAAACCGTTTCTGGTGAAATTAGTTCACACGGGTTTAAAGGGATCGTATACGTTTGATAATTGGAACCCACTGTTTGTTTCAATCATATATAGTTATAGATATATACCGTAAAACTAACCTGTAAACATTTCATTTCAAAAGGTGGTAGCGATTTTGAGATACTGCCAAAAATCTGGAGCGGTTATGTCCACGCAGGAAGAATAATCTGCATTGGAATACACAGTCTGAGAAACGTCACTGCAGTAACGCTTCTCAGATTCAAATTTCAGGGTATAAAAAGTGATATCTTTTTCCATAACCGCAGTACTTCGAAGTGAAAAGATTCTAAAAATGCATCATATTATCCAAAGCTGCTGTACTTATACCAAGTAAGTTTTTATTGCCATTAATTTTTGGATAAATTACCAAACGTATACGATCCCTTTAATGTATAAAGGGACGAGCTTGTCAAAAATGACAATTTGTTTCAATATCGATATTTTTGGCTTTAAAGGTAGGATACACCATTTGCAGATATCGACAAAACTTAATACCTAATTATTAAGAAATATTTTACTTGTTTAAAATTAAATAATGATTGTAGGCATCCAACAAAATGATTGCGCTATATATCCTGTAATTGGACGGCGATCGCGAAAAAACAAGAACATTTTTACAATACATCCATGACAGGTCAGTTAAATGATATTTACTATACAATGCAACCCCCCACCCCCCCCCCCCCCATCCCCTAATCAACCCGATCGTAATAATTCAATCAATTACCGATGGTGTATTCTACCTTTAAAACATCTCACTCAATCATTCTGGCTTGCTTCTAGGAACTAAACCTGTGTAATGTCTTAAAATTAATGTTGTAAGGGGCAGACATCTCAATAGGAGTCAGACTCCTGGATGTGGATCTGGCAAACCGCACATCTGAAACTGCACTTGAAAGTTCCGTGCTAAATGGGAGGAGAATTGGCCATCGGAAAGACTCAGTCCGCTTCAGCAGGGAGCAAAGTTTGGATGAATCGTCTTCGGACTATTCAACCACATGGGCTCCACATCTAACTAGGAAATAATTAACTTATGTTGTTTCCTCCTATATTTGTCATCTGTTTCAGATTTATTTCTTGCCACAGGAGTTCGTTATTATTTGTTCTCACTCCTCTGGTTTCCTCTGGATTGTCCTACCCCCTCCCACCCCCCCTTCCACATTTCTCCTATTAATACTTCTTTGTTAGTTCTTTCATTGATCCTACCCACACTGACCTCTCCCTTTAATCCCTCAGCTTAAACCTTCTTTTGTTGATTGTTCCACTGGACTCTGTGCTTTTCCGTTTGTTTTTCTCCCGCCAACCATGATGTGCATCATGCTGTATGTTGCCCTATATATGTTTGTTTCTTGTGCACAGCCATTATGTCTCTAAAGAAGATCTTGTTAAGATCGAAATATTAGGCTCTCTTAACCTATTTGATTTGTATATTTCAGGTCATTCCAGCCAGTAAGCAGTTTGCAGCAGTCTTAGGCCGTGTCCGAAACGAGTGTCTAGAGCTACGGTATACGTCTACCGCTACAGCTACGTCTACGTAGGCGCTAAGGCAAATGGAATTCGGACGTGGCTACGGTAGAGCCTACGGCTAGTTATTGCGCCCCCAAGCGATGCTTGAATTAGTGTTTGCAAAATTACGATGTAAGAATTTACAACAATTATCGTCTGCTAGATGTTACGCAATGTTTGTTTACAGCCGGTCAAAATACCTTATGAATCTATATGTTGTAATCTCATGACAAATAATTATAATCATACAGTTGGTGTACATTGTGATACAAAGCTCTGTGCATGAACTATAAGTTGTTAGTCCATCATCTTATGTAAAGAAAATAAATCTTGTCATATTTTTGTATACAATCTTGGAAAATGCAGTTAAATTAGTTGATATAGTATTGTAAACATAAACAAAATTGTTGCCAGTTTTTATATTTGGTCCTGGGGTGATTTAGGGGCAAAAGTATGAAAATTAAATATCAGATATCGTTTATAGCAGCAAAATATCACTAATTAATTAATAACTTTTTGTTAATGTTGTTTTTGTATCCCATATTTTTAGTATTCCTAGTTCATCCCTTACATTTGAATCTGTAAAAAGTGCCTTGGCTTAGTGAACTGCTGCCACCTCTTCCTAAGGGTCACGAAACCCACCGCAGAACGTCTCATTTGTTTATGTAGAGTGATTTTTGTGCACAGTGTCCCATAGGGATTTTCCTATGCCATCTGCCACCTCCAATTATTTTTTTAGCCAATTTACACGAATACAAACTGTCTGTAAGTCATCACGTGGCAGGTTGTGATACGTCTGTGCTACTAGTGTTCTTTCGTTTTGGATGGTCTTATACAACATAATAGACGATGTAAGTCTCCTATCAAATCAAAAGCCGTGAAAAAACAATATGCCCTCCCACCGGGGCCCCGTCCAATCGTTGGCCAGATGACGACCGGTCGTTACATTAGGCTTTTGTTATTACATGTACTAAGGCAAATATAATGTTACATATTCAGCATGAATTAATTGATTTAAATTAAGGAAGCTTTTTCTGCGGTTTGTTATAACAGCAATGTATGCCTACAGGGGACTCTGGATCTAGTCGTGGAATTTCTCATCTTTGTTCAATTTATATGCTTGTATCGCGCCCGTTGGAGTCAGCGGGGAACTTAAAGTAGCCTGGACAAACGCGTTGCTGCAATGATAGACCATGCATAGACATTTTCATTCATAATGGTTTGATGAAAGCCGCTACTACTAGTCAATAACAAATGTGATGCGATCAAGCAAAATCAGTCAAGTAGGCTTTGGTCATTTTTTGGGATTTTTACATTATTCTTTTGTAGCGTACTTCAGGCTCCATTACAGTGAAAACCGCATGTGAATACGAACTTTGGTTAACCAGTTCGCGCCGGATGACGTATATAAACGCACAAGTTTCCCTAAATTCAAAACGGATGACGCATAAACATGCCAAGTTCAAGTTCGGAAATGTATGTCAGCAGCGAGCAAGGCCGGAAATGCGTGGGTGTGCTTCCCGGCACTATCAGCCTGAACCCGCTTCGGATCGAGTTTCGTTAAAAATAATCCCACCCGTGGGCTCGGCGATGTTAAAATAATTCCGGCCCGAACTGGAACAATTACAACCATTTGAACACCAGCACGTTAAAAATAAAGAAACTGAGAAAATCATGTTTTTGTATCACTTCCCTTCTGAATTTGGTTAAAACAGTATTTTCATGTAAAAGAACATATTTTGGCCCGATCTGAAAACAAAAATTGCGGAGTTCCGACTGATTTTGATTGATCGAATCACAAATAACCACTGAACTTGCATCCACGCTCGACAGTGGCGTGCAAAGGCTTAATATTCCTCGCCTCTTTCTTGTTGTAATGTAAATGAGCCAACTCCAACCGCTCATTAATAATAAGCGCACACTTTTGTTCTTTTAATCATTTTTCAACAAAGCTCCCTGCCTCAATACCGAGAGCCGTTAATCGTCATTTAGGTGACTGATTGATACTATAATATTCACAACTTGGAACACAAATGGAGCGAAAATTGTTTAGCTTGTCAAAGAGACAAAAGGCACACTTCGTTTCATTTGTGGCTTTTAGCTTGATTGAACTAGGAACAAATACAGGTAATATTTTATTTAGTTACTATGGGGATTTCGGTAATGATTGCCACGTCAAATGTTTCCAATAAATCTTACAATTGTGCCTGCATACGAATAGTACAAAGACCGCAATTACTGTGTGTGAGTGTATTGTATTTTCAGGGAGAGGGGGTGGGGGGATAGAATAGAAGTAAATATATTGTTATTTATTTTGATGCTACAAAATTGGTCAAAGTGTTAAATAGAATGTATAACAACAAGGCCTACTGTGTTGAAGTTTTGCTCAATTGATATTACGTTTCCTGTTTAGGGAAAAACTGCAAATAATGCACATTTTGGGTTCGTTTGAGTTTTCTTTGCTGACGCATGGTTTCAAACCGTTTCTGGTGAAATTAGTTCACACGGGTTTAAAGGGATCGTATACGTTTGATAATTGGAACCCACTGTTTGTTTCAATCATATATAGTTATAGATATATACCGTAAAACTAACCTGTAAACATTTCATTTCAAAAGGTGGTAGAGATTTTGAGATACTGCCAAAAATTTGGAGCGGTTATGGCCACGCAGGAAGAATAATCTGCCTTGGAATACACTGCAGTAACGCTTCTCAGATTCAAATTTCAGTGTATCAAAAGTGATATCTTTTTACATAACCGCAGTACTTCGAAGTGAAAAGATTCTAAAAATGCATTTTACTATCCAAAGCTGCTGTACTTCTTACCAAGTAAGTTTTTATTGCCATTAATTGTTGGATAAATTACCAAACGTATACGATCCCTTTAATGTATAAAAGGACGAGATTGTCAACAATGACAATTTTTTTTCAAATTTGCAGATATCGACAAAACTTACTACCTAATTATTAAGAAATATTTTACTTATTTAAAATTAAATAATGATTGTAGGCATCCAACAAAATGATTGCGCTATATATCCTGTAATTGGACGGCGATCGCGAAAAAACAAGAACATTTTTACAATACATCCATGACAGGTCAGTTAAATGATATTTACTATACAATACAACCCCCCCCCCCCCCCCCCCCCACCCCCCCCCCCCCCCCCCCCCCCTCCCCTAATCAACCCGATCGTAATAATTCAATCAATTACCGATGGTGTATTCTACCTTTAAAACATCTCACTCAATCATTCTGGATTGCTTCTAGGAACTAAACCTGTGTAATGCCTTAAAATTAATGTTGTAAGGGGCAGACATCTCAATAGGAGTCAGACTCCTGGATGTGGATCTGGCAAACCGCACATCTGAAACTGCACTTGAAAGTTCCGTGCTAAATGGGAGGAGAATTGGCCATCGGAAAGACTCAGTCCGCTTCAGCCGGGAGCAAAGTTGCTGTATGTTGCCCTATATATGTTTGTTTCTTGTGCACAGCCATTATGTCTCTAAAGAAGATCTTGTTAAGATCGAAATATTAGGCTCTCTTAACCTATTTGATTTGTATATTTCAGGTCATTCCAGCCAGTAAGCAGTTTGCAGCAGTCTTAGGCCGTGTCCGAAACGAGTGCCTAGAGCTACGGTATACGTCTACCGCTACAGCTACGTCTACGTAGGCGCTAAGGCAAATGGAATTCGGACGTGGCTACGGTAGAGCCTACGGCTAGTTATTGCGCCCCCAAGCGATGCTTGAATTAGTGTTTGCAAAATTACGATAGTAGTATAGATGGAAGCACACACACCCCGTGTTGGTGTGCAGTCTGGACTGCGCATGCGCGTCAGGGGTGGTCGACCTTTTTTTGACCTTTTTTTTGTTTTTTCTTTCTTTTGACCTTTTTTTTTTTTTTTTTTTTTTTTTTTTTTTTTTTTTTTTTTTTGTAAATTTTTATGTAATGGTACGTGGGATGGAGAGGCCCGAGGGGCCGATGGCGATCCACGCAGTGGTGAGCCGATTGGCTCACGCCAGTGTTAGGGAGGCCCGAAGGGCCGACAGGCCCGAAGGGCCGATAGCCCGAAGGGCCGATAAGGGGATCGAAACATGATGAGTGCATCATGTTGCGCGGATGAGGACTTGTCCACGACAGTGGTAAAGAACATTGAAGTTGCGGGAGTGATTTTTTTAAATAACGGAGCGACCACCACGCAGAACAAACGAACGTATACGTCTCGTTTGTATTTTCATGAAGTGAAAATCAAGTGTTTAATTCAACGAGGGCTGTAAAGCCCTCGTGGAAGACCGAATTAAATTGGAAAATGTGCGAAATATATTTATTTCGCCCTTTGTACCTGTCGGGTACGGGTGATATGTTTTTAGCCTGACAGTATTTTGACCTCTGTATACCTTATAGGTGTCGAGTCACGGTAGGCCAATGCTGTCATGGGTTAGTTCTAAACTCGCGCGATACAAGACAAAAACGAATTGCCCCTTTGACCCGAGGTGTTAGGCCGCCCGTGTTTGTTTAATCCGTTATCTCCGCGCTCGTGCAATACAAGACAATAGAGATTGATATGAGAGGGCCCTGCGACACACGATTTTAAAATTATACAATTGTTGTATAAAGTTTTGTTTTAGGCCGACCGTGTTTGTTTAATCGGTTATCTCCGCCTTTTGACCAGAGTGCCCGTTGTAGGTCATGGCATGTCCCCGTTGCCCTGTTTGTGAAACAAAGCTAACAAAACACTCGTATAAAAGGGCCAGCATATCTTTTACGCGCCCCTTTCGTAATATAAAATCGAAATGGAGATGCATCGAGTCGATTTGTTTGAAGAATTAGTCAAATTGAAGTTGGTCGTAAAAATAGTGGACCTGGAAAAAATACGTATTTTTTTTTTTTCGGGCTTTTTTTTTTCTTTTTTCGCGCCATTCTTTTCCTTTTTTTTCGCGCCTTTTATTTTTTTTTCGCGCTTTTTTTATTTTTTCGCGCCCTTTTTTTTTTTTTTAATTTCTAATGGTACGCGGGATGGGGAGGCCCGAGGCAATACAAGACAAATACTCGTGCAATACAAGACAAATATAGAGATTGGTATAAGATGGCCCTGCCGACACACGATTTTAAAATTATTACGATATGTTGTTAGGCCGCCCGTGTTTGTTTAATCGGTTATCTCCGCACTCGAGCCATAAAAGACAAATATTAAAGACCCTTTTGACCAGAGTTGTAGGTCATGTCATGTCCCCTTTGACCTGTTTGTAAAACAAAGCTAACAAAACCCTCGTATAAAAGGGCCCGCTTATCTTTTGCTCTCCCCTTTCGTTGCAAAAATATAAAATCTAAATGGAAATGAATCGGGTAGATATGTTCGAGCTTTGACCTGTTCAGCATTACTCGCATGTCATTGCCCTATTGTGTCATCATGGAGCCATGGAGCGACTGTAGAAAACACAGTGTTTTATCATATACTGGATTGTGTAACAACAAAGAACAAATAAACACCCTGTATTGTGACGAGTCTGCACTCTGCACCCTACGCGTGTTTCACGTATACATGTACCTGTACTCCCATGCACACGATCAAGCTGTTTTCGGTGCGTATTTGAGCAAACGAAGTGAGAAGGAAGGGAGATGCTCGCTCTTTTAAGAGGGGCTGTCGGCTACCATTATTTGCTAAAGTGCCAAACAAAATAATTATAACAAATATGTATAATAACAATTAAAAGTAAACACACACACAAAAAGTTTAGGAAACGACACATCACTACGTGGCTCTTGCTCGAGGGCAAAGATCAGTCGTACGTATTCTGTGTGATCATTGGCAAAACAAACAACCAATTCTATGGCGACCCCGGCCTATATTGACACGGTGGCAATAGGGAAGTATTTGAAGGTTAATCTCCGAATGGCAAGGAACGGAGGAAATCGTTTAATATATAACTACTCATTTTTACTAATTCCTTGCTGTTTGTGCTTCTTTTACACTTTGTGTGCCCCTTCTACTTAATTGCTGCTCATTTGACTCATTTGCTGCTCTTTTTACTAATTTGTTGCTCTATTTTACTCATTTTTTGCTCTATTTTACTCATTGTTTACTCATTTGCTGCTCTATTTACTCATTTGCTGCTCTATTTAACTAATTTGTTACTCAAGTTCTAATACCATAATTGTGTCGCACTTACGCACTCAAAACCAGGTCGCACCCTATTAACTCGGGTCAACAGGGAAGTTCTAATTTGTCTTGTATCACTCCAGTGTAGAGATAACCGATTAAACAAACACGGTTAGATTAAATCTGAGTTTCTCTGTTCCGTTATTAGGTTTCAATTTATGTTAACTTATTGTTTTATGTTACTGTTATTACAGCCCCAGGAAAGAAAGGGTGCAGTTCTAACAAATCGGGGTACATTTCCATTTTGATTTTATATTTTTGCAACGAAAGGGGAGAGGAAAAGAGATGCGGGCCCTTTTATACGAGGGTTTTGTTAGCTTTGCAGCAAGATTAACAGGAAGATAACGAGGAAGACATTGATGATTAAAGACTAATAGTTTCAGAGAATCTACTGTATTAAAAATAATAAACTACCAAAGAATCACCTCTGTTAGTCATTCTTACTTGGGGTTGGACTTACCTCTTGGATTGCCAAGGTTTCCAAAATTCTAAGGCCCATTGAACCAACAGCTTGATCGTGTGCATGGGAGTACAGGTACATGTATACGTGAAACACGCGTAGGGTGCAGAGTGCAGACTCGTCACAATACAGGGTGTTTATTTGTTCTTTGTTGTTACACAATCCAGTATATGATAAAACACTGTGTTTTCTACAGTCGCTCCATGGCTCCATGATGACACAATAGGGCAATGACATGCGAGTAATGCTGAACAGGTCAAAGCTCGAACATATCTACCCGATTCATTTCCATTTAGATTTTATATTTTTGCAACGAAAGGGGAGAGCAAAAGATAAGCGGGCCCTTTTATACGAGGGTTTTGTTAGCTTTGTTTTACAAACAGGTCAAAGGGGACATGACATGACCTACAACTCTGGTCAAAAGGGTCTTTAATATTTGTCTTTTATGGCTCGAGTGCGGAGATAACCGATTAAACAAACACGGGCGGCCTAACAACATATCGTAATAATTTTAAAATCGTGTGTCGGCAGGGCCATCTTATACCAATCTCTATATTTGTCTTGTATTGCACGAGTATTTGTCTTGTATTGCCTCGGGCCTCCCCATCCCGCGTACCATTAGAAATTTAAAAAAAAAAAAAGGGCGCGAAAAAAAAAAAAAAAACGCGAAAAAAAAATAAAAGGCGCGAAAAAAAAGAAAAAGAATGGCGCGAAAAAAGAAAAAAAAAAGCCCGAAAAAAAAAAAATACGTATTTTTTCCAGGTCCACTATTTTTACGACCAACTTCAATTTGACTAATTCTTCAAACAAATCGACTCGATGCATCTCCATTTCGATTTTATATTACGAAAGGGGCGCGTAAAAGATATGCTGGCCCTTTTATACGAGTGTTTTGTTAGCTTTGTTTCACAAACAGGGCAACGGGGACATGCCATGACCTACAACGGGCACTCTGGTCAAAAGGCGGAGATAACCGATTAAACAAACACGGTCGGCCTAAAACAAAACTTTATACAACAATTGTATAATTTTAAAATCGTGTGTCGCAGGGCCCTCTCATATCAATCTCTATTGTCTTGTATTGCACGAGCGCGGAGATAACGGATTAAACAAACACGGGCGGCCTAACACCTCGGGTCAAAGGGGCAATTCGTTTTTGTCTTGTATCGCGCGAGTTTAGAACTAACCCATGACAGCATTGGCCTACCGTGACTCGACACCTATAAGGTATACAGAGGTCAAAATACTGTCAGGCTAAAAACATATCACCCGTACCCGACAGGTACAAAGGGCGAAATAAATATATTTCGCACATTTTCCAATTTAATTCGGTCTTCCACGAGGGCTTTACAGCCCTCGTTGAATTAAACACTTGATTTTCACTTCATGAAAATACAAACGAGACGTATACGTTCGTTTGTTCTGCGTGGTGGTCGCTCCGTTATTTAAAAAAATCACTCCCGCAACTTCAATGTTCTTTACCACTGTCGTGGACAAGTCCTCATCCGCGCAACATGATGCACTCATCATGTTTCGATCCCCTTATCGGCCCTTCGGGCTATCGGCCCTTCGGGCCTGTCGGCCCTTCGGGCCTCCCTAACACTGGCGTGAGCCAATCGGCTCACCACTGCGTGGATCGCCATCGGCCCCTCGGGCCTCTCCATCCCACGTACCATTACATAAAAATTTACAAAAAAAAAAAAACAAAAAAACAAAAAAAAAAAAAGGTCAAAAGAAAGAAAAAAAGGTCAAAAAGAAAGAAAAAAAAAAAAAAAAGGTCAAAAAAAGGTCGACCACCCCTGACGCGCATGCGCAGTCCAGACTGCACACCAACACGGGGTGTGTGTGCTTCCATCTATACTACTTACGATGTAAGAATTTACAACAATTATCGTCTGCTAGATGTTACGCAATGTTTGTTTACAGCCGGTCAAAATACCTTATGATATTGACGTATTTGTCGAGCTGTTAGTTTCAATTCAATGCACTATTATTCAAAAAAAATAAAAAAATTGTTCCAAAATTAACGTTAGTTCTGCCGCCATTTTGTTTTGCCTGAGCTAGACAACTTCTTTTACGGCTAGATTTGTGTGACGTTGTAGCCGTAGCTGTAGCTGTAGACGGCATTTCGGACAGCGCTACAAAATGGCCGACGCAGACAATAGCCGTAGCTGTAGCTCTAGACACCCGTTTCGGACACGGCCTCAATCTTAATCATGAAGACAAACAAGCCATGTAACAAGTTAATTCTCTTACCATGATAACATTCAAGTCAATATTCTGCTGTATTGGGTTTACTAATCACGATAATTCTTTTTCCCCATAGACTAACGAACGTTAGTTAATAGGTGAAGTTTGTAAATGTGTACACGTGTGTATCGTATTATGCACGTTGCATACGTGCAGTGTGCCTTTGTTTATCTTACCTGTCATCTTAGCAGCTCGTGGCGTAGGCCATCTTGCTGTCAACAGCGCCTACGCTCGCTCTATTTTACAGCATCCACTATTGGTCCATTTACCCACTATTCGCACAAACGCGCCGCACCACGACAGAAGGGCCTCGTTGATTGGTCGTTGGAAAATAATGACGTAATTTTTCACTGTTTACTGGTTCGCAGACCGATTGGGTATTTTATTTGTGAGTTTCCCAACAACTTCTATTTTATATAGATTAACGATATGCGTCAAGAAGGTGCAAGATAATCGTCCATGCCCTGTGGTCTACCCCTTCTGTGACAAATTACACGGCGCTAAGTAAATAAACGTTTTCACGAAGAGACGGGTATCTTTGCTGATAATTTTAGCAACAAAATACATTGTTTTTTGGCAATTTTTTCAAAACGTTGAAATGCCCGTCTCTTCCTGAAACCCGTGACGTATTGTGAGTGACCGTGTAAGCAGAGCGAACGGACGTGTTTTTGGTGGTGGCTCCCGGCAATTGCACATTTTCTTCACATTTACCGGTCTACCACTTGATGTGAGGCTTGAATCGTCTGATCCTTTTGCTCCATTGCAAGTGGCTCTTTTCGGCGTGTTTTCGTGGTTTCTGTGAGCTGATGTTTCTTGATTAAGATGCCAAGAAAGCCAGCTTCGACTGCTAGCGGGGATTCCACTGCAATTGATCCTGCTTCCCTGACGGTCGCTATCTCCGAAGCGCTCCAGTCCAGGACCCTTCTGGACATTTTAATCCCTGCACTTACGGAGGCTATCGCCGAATCTATAACTCAGGATATCCACAAGGCTCTGGAATTGGAACTAATCAATCGAGATAAGAAGATAGCCAGTCTTGAGAAAGATGTCCGCCATCTTAGTGAACGGCTTTCTGAACAAGAACAATACTCGCGACGTAACTGTCTCATTGTTCACGGGATTCCAGAGACGCCCCAACCCGAGAACACTGACCTGAAAATCACTGAAGCAGCTAAACAACATCTTGGTATAGAGCTTCGCCCTGAAGCCATTGATCGAACTCACCGCATAGGGCCACGCCTGGATAAAACGGGTAAACCACGGGCAAGACCAATAGTTGTAAAGTTCGTTGACTACAACTCACGGGCTGCATTCTATCATGTGAGAGCCAAATTCAAAGGTTCAAACATTTACGTCCATGAGAGCCTTACCCAGGAACGTCAGCGCTGGCTCGCCACTGCTAAGCGGCATTCGTTGACCGACAAGGTATGGACCCTAGATGGCCGGATCGAAATACGTCGTAAAAACGGATCTCGTCTGATTGTGGCATCCAAGGAAGACCTTCAGAAATTGTAATGTTGATATTAATAAATCTGAATCCATTACATTTTTGCCCTCACATGGGTAAGTGTTTAAAGTAGCGACCTTCGTCGTTGTACACTTATCTTGCGTAAATTGCATCGTTTCCTTTTGTTTTCTTTTCTTACACTAAAGTATATATACCTACATAAATAATAATGTCCTTGTCTCGTCTTGTTTTGTCTCGTTTTTTTGTCATGTTTTGTTCTTGTGTGTATTTCTTTTGCAAACCAAGTTATCACGGGATATGTGTGCCTGCTTTAATTGATATGATCCCTCAGAGTATGATATTTTGTTTATTTTTTGTTTACTCATATTTCCCTGTATAGTGTCAACGGATTTCATCGTTCGGTACTTTCGATATGAATGCTGATCTAAGTCATAATTTTGATGAGTCCTTCGTTTATGAGGGTCTTAATCCTGTTATTGATCCTAACAATCCCAACCATCATAATATTTCATGTGGTTATTTTAATGAAGTAAACTTAAACACGACTTTTGATTTTAACAATCATTCAAATTGTTCTTTTCTTCATATGAATATTAGAAGTCTCCCTAAAAACTTTGATCGAATGTTAAATTATTTACATTCTCTCCATTCTGAATTTTCTGTTATAGGTCTTTTGGAAACGTGGCTAAAAAATTGTGACGTGCCGTTTAATATTTATTCCATTCCTGGGTACCAGCTTGAGACCGTTAACAGAACGGACAGAGTGGGGGGTGGGGTTGCATTCTATATTTTCTCTGATCTTCGTTATTCAGTCAGACGTGACTTATCTTGTTCATCCAACTCTCTTGAATCAATTTTTATTGAAGTTGAGAATCCTAATAACAAAAATATTATTGCCGGAGTCATATACAGACCACCATCAACCTCATTTAACGACTTTATTTTGACCTTACAGGATATACAAGATCGTATTTCAGTAGAAAATAAGTACTGTCTTATCTCTGGAGATTTTAATATTAATTTGCTTAATGTTGATGACCACAGCCAGACTCAGGAATTCATGGACTCTATGTTTGCCCATTCATTTTTACCACTTATTGATAAACCCACAAGAGTTACTCCAACCTCGGCAACCCTTATTGATAATATTTTTTGTAATATTCTCCCCTCTCCCAATTCTGGTATTTTAGTTTCTGATATTTCGGATCATTTTCCAGTCTTCACATTTTTTTCTTTTAAGGCAAAAACTCAATCTTATTTTCCTGGTAGTTTTCGTAAAACTACTGATGCAAACCTTCATAGGCTTAAATCTGCCCTGGATTCCTGTGACTGGTCTGTGGTTTTCAATACTGATAATCATAATGTTTCCTTTAATAAATTTATGAATACTTGTATTAATTTGTATGAAAAGAATATCCCTCTTATTAGGACTAATCATTCCAATAGAAAAACCCAACCTCGGTCGAAATGGATTTCGCCAGCTTTGCTGAAATCTATCAATTATAAAAATAGACTTTATCGTAAATATCTTTCTTGTCCTAGTAATCTTAATTGTTTAAAGTACACCCGATATAAAAACTCACTCACAACTATACTGCGTTCTGCTAAAAAAAATATTTTACTCGGCAATTTGATAAAGAAAAAAACAACATTAAAAACACTTGGAAAATAATTAACTCAGTTTTGAAAAATAGCTCGTCATCTGAAGTTCCGAGTATTAAGATTATTGACCTGTGTACGAATGATCCCCTTTTAATTGCAGAGCATTATAATGACTACTTTGTTAATATTGGTTCCAAACTTGCCAATCAAATCCCTCCTTGTGATTCGAATTACCATGATTACCTATATAATCCCAATCCCTTTTCTATTTTCTTTGATCCAGTAACCGAACATGAACTATATACTATTGTTTTTAATTTAACTAATAAGCAAAGTTCTGGTCATGATACGATTACTAGTACTGTTATCAAAGCTGTTTTTCTTGCCATTTCCAAGCCTCTTGCTTTCATTATGAATTTGTCATTAAGTACAGGTATTGTTCCCGATTCCATGAAAATTGCTAAAGTTGTTCCCGTTTTTAAAAAAGGTGATTCCCTTTTAGTTAATAATTATAGACCTATTTCCATTCTGACAACCTTTTCTAAAATTCTTGAACGTATTATTTACGTTCGCACGTCTCGGTTTTTAACCAAACATAATATTTTATCTGATTCGCAGTATGGGTTTAGGGAGAACCATTCAACATATCATGCTATTTTACAATTGATAAATACTATTATTACTGGTCATGAACAGTCTTCTCATACTTTGGGAATTTTTCTGGACCTTTCCAAGGCATTCGATACAATAGATCATGATATACTTTTGGCTAAACTTTCCTTTTATGGAATTAGAGGGATTGCCTTGGAGTGGTTCAGAAATTATCTCACTAATCGTAAACAATTTGTACTTTTTAATGATAACCAGTCTTCACCTAAAGAGTTGGTTTGTGGAGTTCCTCAGGGATCCATTTTGGGACCACTTCTTTTTTCAATATATATTAACGATTTTGAGAAATCTTCTAGTACCTTGTCATTTATTTTATTTGCAGATGACTCGAATTTATTTTACTCGCATAACAATTTGGGTACACTGGTTAACGTCATTAATACAGAACTCATTGGTGTTTCTAAATGGATTAAAGCCAACAAATTATCCCTCAACATTGATAAAACCTGTTTTATGTTGTTTAGCAATACAGCCAGTTCAATTCCTACTGATATTTTGTACGATAATTATCCTGTTAATCAAACCAACTGTACTAAATTTCTTGGTCTTTTTATTGATGAACAATTATCATGGAAATGTCATGTAAATTATCTATGTAAATTAATTTCAAGAAATATTGGTATTATTAACAAATTGAAATATTTTTTTCCCTCTCATATTTTGTATAATATTTATAATGCGTTAATTTTGCCTTATATCTCCTACGGTATTCTGGCCTGGGGCAACACAAGCTCTTGTCTTTCTAATAGAATTTTGGTTTTGCAGAAAAGGGCATTGCGTGTTATTGACCGTGTGGAATTTAGAGCTCATTCTAATCCATTGTTTTTTAATCACAATACTCTTAAAATTAATGATATGTATTCACTCCAGCTAGGAATATTTATGCATCAGCTTGTAGCTCATAAATTACCTAATTCATTTGAACGAATGTTTGTGACTAATGCAGTTATTCATCAATACCATACCAGACAGTTTAAAGATTTCCATGTTCCTTTTATACGTACTGCTCTTGCAAAGAAATTTATCAATTATCAGGGTACAACATATTGGAATTCACTAAGTCAAACTCTAAAAAGTATTCGTAGTCGTCTTTTATTTAAGAAAAAACTTAAGCTTCTGCTTTTGGAAAAATATCGTTCTTAACATTGATTATTATAATTAGCTGCGATACATGTAGATTCATTGTACGTTCCCCTGTGTAGGTTATATTGTACAATTGTATTTGTTATGTCCTGTTTGTGTTGGTCCTTGTCATTTTATGTGCAACATAAGTTTATTTCTGTGTAGTTAAAATGGAACCCGTATAATATCTATTTATCATGACATAATTACTTTCTTTCTACACATCAAGGGCCTTTCCACTTGACAAGCTTGCTTTTTGGAGAAGCCCACCGCTTAATCGTATACGTTTATTTATACCGTCTGTAAATCATTTGTTTTTGATTAAGTGGAAATAAATATGATATGATATGATTTCAAAGCCTGTTTTCTCAGTTGTATAATTTGAACTACAATGAAGTAATCAATATGTAAACATGTCATATCTTCAAAATAAGAGGTGCTATATAGCTCTATTATATACCAAATGAAAGCTTACGTTGTGGGCTTTCTTGCCATGTTTAGAACTCCATTTCTTTTTTTTTGCGGCATAATACACCTTTTTGTAGAGCCGGTCACAAATGATCGAAAGGGGTACGGTAATGCTCATAGCAATTTTTGTTAAGGTATGCAAACCTAAGGTTGGGAAATGTGTGAGCAAGAGTGAGCAATAGCAGCTTTTTAGGTGTTATCACTTTTTTTTCTTTCAAAATGGCCGCCAATATTGTTATCGGATTAATTATAATAAAACCCTCCCAGCGATCCTTAGGGAGACAATCCCTTAGGGATGTACACAAACTTAAAACAGTCCTAACTTGTTTACCCTAACCCTTTTTTTTGTATCTAAGATCTTCGAGGTTTATGCTATTTAGACCCTAATCTGTCGTTCTAGAGCAAAAATAACTCCCAAATATTGTTTTTTTAGGGTAGCTAGACACTTAGGGAGACACTGAAATGTCTTCCTAAATGTCACTGTTTTCTTATTACTTAAAAACTTACGCTAATTTGTCTTCCTAATCGCTCATTTGTGGTAATATGTGACCCAATCCACAAAAATGGGTATTATGTCGCAACAATTTTGTTATATGCCTATGCATGGTTGGAAAGCTTGCAACCGTCAGCTTTCATTTGGTATATAATAGAGCTCCATAGCCCCTCCCCTTCTGGAGATATGACGTGTTTGCATATTGATTACTTCCTTGGAGCTCAAATTACATAACTGAGAAAACAGGCTTTAAAAAAATAGCCGGCTCTGTTGTAAAACAACAGAACGATGCAAACAAAATGGTCAATTTTTTTACACTTTATTTATCAAAATCTAAATTTCTTTGAATGAAACCTGAAACTGTAGGTATTAAAAATGTCATTCATGACAAAAAATGAAAATCGCATTTTGTTGAAATGTTTATCCTCTCAACGTTGAGTGGGTCATTACATGATAATTCACAGCGCGATTTAATACCCTTTTTGTGGAGCCGTTCACTTATGTGATAACTAGCATTTTTGCGGCCATTTTTGAAACGGTTAATAACTATTAAAAGTAGGATACACCATTTGCAGATATCAAAAATATTTACTCCCGAATTATTAAGAAATATCTTACTCATTTGAAAGTAAATGTCGATTCTAGGCATCCAGCAAAATGATTGCGCTATATATCCTGTAATTATTCCGAAAAATAGAATTTGATAATGGAAAATTCGCGATTGCCGGACGGCGATCCCAAAAAAACAAAGATAACATAAGAATAACTGCTCGACGCCGGTTGAAAAAAAAGAAGCTGTTTTTCGTGTTTTTCTCGGCATCCATGATTGTAAAACTTTGGACAGGTCAGTTAAACGATATTTACTATAAAATACAACCCCCCAAATCTCATTCATGACAATTCAAGCAATTACCAATGGTGTATCCTACCTTTAATCCCTCATGCAGTACAAAATTTCACAAAATGTGTTCCTACGGAAAAACAAAAATCGTTGCAAAAAACAAATGGGATAAACGGCCAATATGATTTGCGCACTAAACTGTACGAGTGAGTTCTGTCGTTAACGCTTGTGCTAACTTTTTTTTTTAACTGCTAGGAACCTGGGTGCTTGAAGTCAGTGGGACGCCCAATCTCTACAATACGATCTACAGTGCCGCTAAGAAAGTAATTAGCCCCCGTTTGTTTAAAACCTTACAGCAATTACATTGAAAGAAATGGGGTTACGGGAAGAATATAACTTGACGTTACTTCAGCGGTTGTGTACAAAGTCGATAGAGAGTCGAGAAAAGTATTTCCTTACAAAATTGCTACTGCACTACCACACCTTTCAATACTTTTTGAAAGGAATTGAAAGGTAGAAAAAATGGGCTATGGTATACCCCTATGATACAGGTATGGGAAGTGTATCAGAAAACGGCCAGACCTTCCAAAACCTTGCGAAAGAAAATGAAAGGTGGAGCTATTGCTCAACCAAATATCAGTACAGTTGCTATGCATACATGGTTTGACCTTTCAAAACTTTTTGAAATGTTTTGAAAGGTAGAATTACTCCCCAGCACATTATATAGAATATCTCTCACAGAAAACAGCTAAACATTTCAAAACATTTCAACTTTTATTTGGTATGGTATGCCCCTATGATAAAGGTATGGGAAGTCTATCAGAAAACGGCCAGACTTTCCAAAACCTCACAACAGTTTGTTCAGAGAGTTGTTTTACTTTTCAAAATCTTTCATAGGTTTCTTTTGTCAGACAGCTTTCTCACCTTTCAAAACCCTTTAGTCCAGGAAACTTGAAAGGTTTTGAAAGGTCTGACAGCTCTATGGTAACTGCACGGTATATAAGAGGGTTAATTAATGAAATACTAAATTGGCTTTATACGATCCATCACTTGTTGGTCTCGTTTTTTTGTCCAAGGTAGGTGATCCTAATCCTGAAGGCAAGCGACAGACGGTGTACGATACTTGGAAGGAACGCGATCTCAAAGGAAACACCGTGGACGGACATCCGCAGTAAGTTCACAACTCGCTGTGAAAGTTTTGACCAGTTAATTCGCTCTGGGATTATTGTAACATCACCGAGCCGAGGCGCGGGATTATTTTTTAACGAAACTTGATTTGAGGCGGGTTCAGGCCGATGGTATCGGGAAGCGCAGCCGAGCATTTCCGGCCTTGCTCGCTGCTGACAGACATTTCCGGCCTAGTTTGCTCGTGACGTGTTTATGCGTCATCCATTTTGAATCTCAGAAAAAAACTTTGCGTGTATATATGTGACCGTCATCACAAAATGAGCGTAAAGTCGCACGGAGTGATTTCCCAGTACGGCCAGTCAAAGTCAAAATTTGTGAAGGGGTGGTCGATTTTGAGATTATATGGGTTTTTTTAAGACTAAATCCCCAACAATCAATTCCCAATTTTTCAGGACGTTCAAATAAAAAAAAAATAGTTTTTGAGACAATTTTGACTAGGCCTATGCCTTTCTTGGCGCGTTCACACAATTTCTCGCAAGAAATGCCCGTTTTGTCATAATCTCTGTAAAGACACCAGACAAAAAAATAAAAAAAAAAAAAAAAAAAATATTGAATATCAAACCTCCAAGTGTTATATACCATTGGAAAGCTCTGTTTCCACAGAATTTAGAAATACCCATATCTCAATTTTTGATTTTGCCGACTTTATGCTCATTTTGTGATGACAGGTCATATATGTCCTCCGGCGCGAACTGGTCAAGTCCAGTTTCTTGACAAAAGTTTAGATGACAAATGATGGCCTTCCAGTTTTGATTAGATCTCTGAAGCTGCCGGATCGACGGAATTGAACGATTTTGTGTGCACACTTTGCACTATGAATTAATGGGCCACGATGTGATTTTGCATTCAAAGCGGACACGGTCCTTAACAGAATGTGATTTCAACAAAACATTTCGAAAATCACATTCAAATACTGGGTTGAGGTGTTATAAAGTCAAATTCACATCCGCTGGTGTTAATTTTAACGTTTTATCCAGGATTGAATTTGGACTGAGGATGTGAATTTGGGAGCATTTGGATGTGATTTTGATAATCTTTTTTGTTGAAATCACATCTTGCTAAGGACCGTGTCCGCTTTTAATGAGAAATCACATCGTAGATCCATTCCGAGTGTTTTCTAAAGAAGAACAAAAACTGAGATTTTTTTTTTGAGAAATTGAAATAAAATGACCGCAAAATGTGATCCCTGTCATTTTGAATGGGCATATTTTACTAGTTGCCGCACTGCATATTTTGGAAGAATTAATCATTAGCAAAAGGCTTTTGAAATGCAGCAAATTATTCAACATCATGTGATTATTGAAAAGGTAACCAATTAAAAACAAACAATGTGTTTTTATAAAACTAAAATGTAGTAATTCAAAAACTTAGAAACCTTTAAAAAAAAAATTGGTCTAAATTTGTTTTTTGTTTTTTTGTCTATAGTATTGGTACTCTGGGCTCTGGAAGTGATTATGCCCCATTTCTTCAGATTGTTGGAATATCGGCTGCGGATTTTAGCTACACTTATAATCAGGTATAGTATATCTGTGACCCGCTCCATCGTAATCAGGAATAAGTCGCTGGGGCCGTTTTACGCAATCGGTCGTTGAAGTGAACGCATGGGTGAAAATCGTGACCAAGTCGTTTTTCTGAACATTGTATTTTTAGGAAGTGTAGTTATCACAGATTATTGTCATTAATGTCTTGTATGTAAAAACGATCAATAAAGATGAAAATGAAGAGGATTTGTGTGCGCTGTTCGTATGAGTTTAGTCAATTTTGTTTATTTCAAAGCTGTTTTTCTCGGAATGTGGATTCAGCAAATAAATATACACCTGTCATCTTCATCAGACCATAACTCGTTAACCTAAGAAGATACACACTTGTGATGGGTATCATTAGAAAGCTTATGAAATTTCCTTTCTCACCATGTGCATATCTCAAAAAGTCATTTCGAGACTTATTCCTGATTTCGATGGAGCGGGTCACATCTAAGCTATAGTCTGGTTCCCTGACTTATTAATCCCAAATCGTAATTCAGATAAACGCTAGCGACACTAACGGATCATGGCATACTTATGCTGCAAAAGTTTGCGCCGGGATTATTTTAACATCTCTGACCCGACGCGCGGGATTATTTTAAGCGTGTTTAGGCCGATAGTACCCGGGAAGCACACCCACGCATTTCCGGCCTTGCTGGCTGCTGACAGACATTTCCGGCCTTGCTGGCTGCTGACAGACATTTCTGGCCTTGCTTGCTGCTGACAGACATTTCCAGCCTTGATCGCTGCTGACAGACATTTCCGGCCTTGCTCGCTGCTGACAGACATTTCCAGCCTTGCTCGCTGCTGACAGACATATCCGGCCTTGCTCGCTGCTGACAGACATTTCTGGCCTTGCTCGTGACGTGTTTATGCGTCATCCGTTTTGAATCTGGGGAAAACTTTGCGTTTATATACGTCATCCGGCGCGAACTGGTTTTTAAATAAATTACGGTTTCCAAAAACAGCAATTTGCTTGAAATGGTGATTTTAGGCATTTCGTCAGATGTTGATTTTTGCCACTGCGATCCAAAGTCTAACAGACAATTTGTTTTTACCTTTACAACCAATGTACTCCCGGAAACACTCGACCATCGTAAGAATTCACAAACTTACACGAGAAAACTATGGGCATTTTAACCAGTTCGTGTTGGATGACGTATATACACTCACATTTTAGAATAACATGGCAAGTGCCGCTTGAACCCTGGTTGAACGGGCGACCATGCTTTTTGCAAAGCAAAGGCTGTCCCACGAGTATCCCATTACATTGTGTACATAAAAGGTCTTTGAGGTGTGGACTTTACCGCCAGACCTTCCCAAGCAATCAATCATGCTATTGTTGCCTTGTCTTATTCAACAACATCAGCTGGTTTCTGGGTGTCTGGCCTGTGGGAAAGGGCTGTGTTGACATATAAAGCCATAAAACCGAACAGCATGGGGGTATTACACAAATTTTAAAACAAATAAGGACGCGCGTTCGTGTAAAACTAAAAAAGGTCGCACGTCACAAGGTTAATTAAAGATGGCATTGAAGACAAACAATTAAAATAAATTGTTTACAAATGATTTCATGCTCACAAATTTAACAGGCCATTACACATAAATGCATTGCACGACATATCACCTTTTCTGATTGAAACACATATGTGACCTGTCACCACAAAATGAGCGTAAAGTCGCACGGAGTGATTTCCCAGTACGGCCAGTCAAAGTCAAAATTTGAAGGGGTGGTCGATTTTGATATTATATGTTTTTTATAAAGACTAAATCCCCGACAATCAATTCCCAATTTTTCAGGACGATCAGATAAAAACAAAATTAGTTTTTGAGACAATTTTGACTATGCCTTTCTATGCCTTTCACACAATTTCTCGCGAGAAATGCTCGTTTTCTCATAATCTCTGTATTAAGACTCCAGACTAAATAAGAAAAATAAAAAAAATATTGAGTATAAAACCTCCAAGTGTTATATACCATTGGAAAGCTCTGTTTCCACAGAATTTAGAAATATCCATATCCAAATTTTTGATTTTGCCGACTTTACGCTCAATTTGTGATGACAGGTCACATATTTATTCCTGTATTAGTTTAGCCTATAGACTTCTTCTTTTTGTTCATTCTGAAAACAGAATGAGATTCCAATCTCTGGCTACCCGATGTATCACTCGGTCTACGAGACCTTCCAACTAGTCAAGCTCTACTACGACCCCGAGTTCGCCTACCACCGCGCCATAACGCAGCTCCTGTCCGAAGTCGCGCGCAGTCTCGCGGAGTCTGTCTTGCTGCCGATGGACGTGTCGGTGTACGCGGAGAACGTCAAGGAATACTACGTAAGCCTCCGCGAAGGCCCCGTGGGTCTACGGATGATTGTCGAAGGCATCAAGTTTGGTAAGTAGGGCCGACGTATGGATAACCCTATGGATCTAGTTACGGACAGAAACATTGGGGACTCCGTGAAATGTGACCTGTCACCACAAAATGAGAGTAAAGTCAGAAATATTGAAAATTGAGATATTGGTATTTTCAAATTCTTACGAAAGAGAGCTTTCCAATGGTACATAACACTTGGGGGTTTTGCAATAAATACTTTTTACAGTGCTCATGGGTTTCACAAAACGTATTTGTGAGAAAACTTACTTTAAACATCTTAAACAAAACACGCAAAATATTACAAAACAGGACAAGTAAGGTTTGGTTGAGCATAGCAACGGCTATGTTCTAATCATTATTTCTTCTTGAAATGTTCAACACATACAAACTATTGTATAATCAACAAAATATCAAAATTTCAAAAACATGGGATACTTACTAGGACCTGATTTGCATATTTAATTACCATGTTAATTAGACCACTAATGGACTTTAATCCAAACACTAACTACGCAAACACTATGCAAACTCGCGTAATTTAAATGGTTTTTCGATCATCTGATCTCACCCAAAAATGGGAATATGTAGAGGAGGACTTGGGCTTTCCAAATTACGCAAAATCTTTAAATTGACCACCCCTTCATATTTTGACTTTGGATGGCCATATCTCTGAATCACATTGTGCGACTTTACTCTCATTTTGTGGTGACAGGTCACAAATGATATCTTGTGTTTAAAACTGCTGGGCTAATCAAATAATTGGCTGTGATGTTCCAAGCTTATGCGTCATAAAGTTGCAGTGTAAACGACTTCTTTTGTGGCGCTGAAACATTGTACTTGCACCAACAAAACAATATTTCATATCGTTTATTCATATCATAACAGTAATTGCGTATTTGGGGTATCTTTGTAATCGCTATTTATATCGTACAGTGGTGACAAAAGTGACAGAATCTCAACCTGTTTTATTCACAACAACATTTTTGTTGTCTGGTATTTTCGGCATCCCGAGCCACGCCGCGTCAAGAAACTGGACTTGACCAGTTCGCGCCGGAGGACATATATACACGCAAAGTTTTTTTCCGAGATTCGAAATGGATGATGCATAAACACGTCACGAGCAAACTAGGCGGGAAATGTCTGTCAGCAGCGAGCAAGGTCCCGGAAATGTCTGTCAGCAGTGGGCAAGGCCGGAAATGTGTGGGTGCGCTTCCTGGTACCATCGGCCTGAACCCACCTCGGATCAAGTTTGGTTAAAAAATAATCCCGCGCCTCGGCTCGGTGAATGTTACAATAATCCCGGAGCGAATTAACTGGTTAAAACTTTCACCGCGAGTTGTGAACTTACTGTTAAATAAAATTAAGTATAGTGGTAGAAATTGTCATTTTACCAGGGGTGGACGTTCATATCATTTATTGGCCAACTTGTTTAATGATTGCTGCGAAAGTCCGCAGGGTTTGAGGGCGACAATTCAAAAGGCCGTTAAACTCTGCTCAGGATGATTTTCGGGAGATACTTGGTCCCCGCTGCACTGTGCCATGCAAATTTTGCTTTCGATAACCAGCGCGACCAACCGCGGTATGCTGGTCGGGAAAAGTTTACTTTAGTCTATCACCAACTAGCGCGATCAATTGGAGTTTAGTCGAACTATGGTTAACTATAGTCCTTGATCAGTTTTTCCTCGATACGTCCTAATTTGCCAAAATGAAGACCTATATGTGACCAAGTCGCGCTATGCATTTATGTGTAATGGCCTGTTAAAGTTAATAGGGTCAATTTTTGTATCAAAATCTGATTTTCATTTTTTGTCTTAAATGACATCTTAAATATTTAAAGTTTCAGATTTAAGTAGCAAAAAAGCTGGAATTCGATAAATAAAGTGAAACAAACCTTTTAAGAGTGCATGGTTCCAATGTATTGTCTTAGTTTTGTTGTGTTTCGAAGCCTGTTTACTTAGTTGTGTATTTTGAATTCCATGCAACCATTAATATGCAAAAACGTCATATCACCAGAACGGGAGGGGCTATGGAGCTGTACTATGTACCAAATGAAAGCTTATATCCTGGACTTTTTAATCATGTATATAACTCTATTTTTTGTTTTTGCCAAAGTGCTGATTTTAGTACCTTTCATAACTGTCTTGTTTGTTAAGTCATTCATGGAAATGACATAATGAACCTTACCATTGGACAGAGGGCATTCTACCCTTTCAACAGACGTTTGTATTTTTCAGAAACATTCAGTAGTTGCAATAATATGAATTTGAAAATGGGAGTGACAAAGTGTTTAGCAATCGAGGACATATTGCGCCTAAATTATGTCATCATTTCATTTTTTAACTTGCAGATGACATGCAGTTAGCTGTTAATAATCTGACGGAGGCCGCCAACAAATTTACGGCCAAAGTGGAATCGGTCGACAAAACTGAGTGAGTTTACACACTCTAAAAACACCTCGGTATAGTCAAAGGGATCGTATACGTTTGGTAATTACTCAAAAAATTAATGGCAATAAAAACTTACTTTTTAGAGGTAAGACGTACAGCAACTTTGGATAGTATAATTCATTTTTGGAAACTTTTCACTTTGAAGTACTGCAGTTAGGAAAAGAAGATATCACTTTTTATCCCCAAAAATTTGAATCTGAGAAGCGTTACTGCAGTGACGTTTCTCAGATTGTGTATTTTAATGCAGATTATTCTTCCTGCGTGGATACATAACCGCTCCAGATTTTCGGCAATAACTCAAAATCGCTACCACCTTTTGAAATGAAATTTTTACAGGTTAGTTTTATGATATATATCTATAACTATATAGATTGAAACAAACAGTGGGTTCCAATTACCAAACGTGTACGATCCCTTTAACTCAGGATGTGAATTTTGAGCATTTGGATGTGATTTTGGAAATCTTTTGTTGAAATCACATCCTGCTAATGGCCCAGTCACAATGTCGGCGATCTGTCGGGGATTAGTTTTGGCCGAGGGTCGTCGTAGAAAATAAAGAATCCTTGAACAATCCTAGCAATAATCCTAATAAAAGTGGAGCAGTCACATTGTCTGAGATTTTTTCAAGGATTTTGACCCGGTTTTGTCGAAAAATCGTGGGATTAGCCTCCGATCGCCTTCGATTGCATCGGAGACGATATCTGCGAGCAGATATTACTACGATTCCACCGTACGATTCGTCGGAGACGATCACAGAAAGCGTACGAATCGTCGCAGGGCGCCTCCGATTCAGTCGGAGGGCGCCGGAGACCACTCGCAGACATTGAATCTCAACCTGAATTTCCAATCCCACACAGAATCTTGCGACTAGTCTCAGATTATTCGGAGGACGCCTCCGATTAATCGGAGGGCATCGTAGGTCATCGGAGATTGTGTCTGGGATGCCCAAAATGGGTGAAAAATCTTGCGAGCAATCTTAAAATTTTAAGTTCAAAGTTGGGGACCGCGACGGGTGTGGCGATGCCAAAAAATCTGCGACAAGCCGCAGGCGTCCGGAGAGCGCCTCCGACGGGTGCAAAATCGTGAGATCTGTCTCAAGATTTTGTTCAAATTTCCCGGTTTTACCCATCGCCGACGCATCGCAACTGATTTGTGACTGGCCCATTAGGACCGTGTCCACTATTTGAATGCAAATTCGCATCCTGCCTATTCCTAGTGCGAGAGACTCGCTCTTTCTAGCTTTTCACTATTTTACATTTGTGACCTGTCATCACAAAATGAGCGTAAAGTGAGTGATTTCCCAGTACGCCCAGTCAAAGTCAAAATTTAAAGGGGTGGTCGATTTTGAGATTATATTTTTTTTTAAAGACTAAATCCCCAACAATCAATTCCCAATTTTTCAGGACGATCAGATAAAAATTAGTTTTTGAGACAATTTTGACTATGCCTTTCTATGCCTTTCACACAATTTCTCGCAAGAAATGCCCATTTTCTCATAATCTCTGTATTAAGACTCCAGACTAAAAAATAAAAATAACAAAAAAATATTGAGTATCAAACCTCCAAGTGTTATATACCATTGGAAAGCTCTGTTTCCACAGAATTGAGAAATACCCATATCTCAGTTTTTTATTTTGCCGACTTTACGCTCATTTTGCGATGACAGGTCACATTTAAAGAATATTAATCTTTTTCAGCGTTCTGATGGTGCGTATGCTGAACGATCAGATGACCTTGTTTGAACGAGCATTCAGCGATCCACAGGGGCTTCCAGATCGTCCGTTTGTCAGGTAGGCCCCTTGTCTTTGCTAAAAACTACTGCATTCGACCCTTAACGACACGATTTATATTCTCATCAGCTCCCTTGATCACGCAGTGGTCTTTGCAAATTGCTTAATGGGCGTAACCTTTTCATGCAAATTTGACCAATCGAATATGGGCATAGCATCTTCACGCAGTCAACTACCATTCAACGATCGCGATGGCCTAGCGTTGCAAATTTAATTAGCGCTGTTTCACAAAACAGTGACTCGAGTCGCGTCGCGTTGAGTTAATACCAATCGAGACTTGAGTCGAGACGCCAAAAACTGTGACTCGAGTCATTACAACTCTGTTGCGAGTAGACCTGGTTGCACGACTCGGCAAGACAAGTCATGCGACTCCACTACTAGTCGTGCGAACAGTCGTGAATTTTCCTGCGTCAGCCGTGCCACTCCCCAAGACCTGTCAGCCGGGGTATATACAGGGAGCTTGTTCTGCTGGTATCTCGGTATCCACCTTGCACGATCAGTCACAGCCAGTCGGCATCTGTCGCACGATTGGTCGTAGCCAGTCGGCATCTGTCGCACGATTGGTCGTAGCCAGTCGGCATCTGTCGCACGATTGGTCGTAGCCAGTTGGCATCTGTCGCACGATTGGTCGTAGCCAGTTGGCATCTGTCGCACGGTTGGTCGTAGCCAGTCGGCATCTGTCGCACGGTTGGCCGTAGTCACTCTGCATCTGTCGCACGATTAGTCGTAGCCAGTCGGCATCTGTCGCACGATTGGTCGTAGCTAGTCGGCATCTGTCGCACGATTGTTCGTAGCCAGTCGGGCTCCACGTCAATTACGATTTGCTGGTAAAATATAGGTCATTTTCAGTCGCTACGCCATATCTTACGCCACCTAAATTGACTGCGCATTAGCTGGGCCATAATTTGTTGCGTAACCCGCGGACTTACGCACTACCAAACTTTCGTGAAACTGTCGTAAGCAAAATGTTGCGCTGCAAACAAAAGTGGCGCAGCTTACGCAATATATTGTGCCACAAAGGGGCTTACGCCATTGCGTAAGATTTCGTGAAATCGGCTGTTCGTCTCACAATGCGACTTGGATCAAATCGCAGGACATATCGACTACTACCTACGACCGGCCCTAGTCGCTGACGGAAGTGGTCCTAGTGGGACTGGGGCTCTTAAATACCGTTTTAAACTTGTGCCGAATCAATGTCATTTTTGTCTTCTATCCAGGCACATTATCTTCGCCCCCAGTAGCAGAGACAACTATGCTAGCGATAAATTTCCAGGCATTGTCGACGCTATGTTCGACATCGACAACAACCCAGATCCGGAAAAGTGGAACTTCGTCGAGAAGCAACTGTCAATCGTCGTGTACACCATCCAATCAGCGGCCAGCGTTCTGATGGAGGTGGCCTAAAAATAAAAGATCTATATGTAAATAATTTTGGATGAAAAAACCAAATTACCACCGGTTAAGCCAGGAGTGCATTCTATAGTCCCATGAACACTCTCTGCATGTGACCTGTTCCAACGGAACTCAGACAAAGTTGCACAATGTGTTATATTACAATGTACTAGTGAAGTCATTTCGTGGTGGATTTTACCATTTTGAGGTTTGGGGTTTTTCTGAATCGCAAACTATTAATCTACAATCTCCCCAAATTTGAACATAATCCGTCACCCGGAAGTGTGTTTTTTGGTCGATTTTGTGAAACAATTGTGTATAGAAATAATACACTTTTCTGAACTTCAAAGCTGTTTTTCTCATGATTAGGTTGTCTGGGTTTTATCACTGCATTGCATAAAGTTCAGAATCTTTTCTTTTAAGAGTTTCGTTTTTAGTATATTTTTGTTGGAACATTATAAACTTTAGATTTTTTTTATGTTATTCCAAACATTCCAGCTAAAATATCAGTTACTATTTTATCACTATTTGTCCAATAACAAAATTAATTAAAAAAATTTAAAAAAAAGGCAATTTACTTAAACATTTTTTGATTGGCTGCATAAGCCTGTTTTCTGTTTTTTATATTTTCCACAGTGCATTATTTAGGTTTATAAAGGTTTGTTCATTCTGAACATATTCTGAAGCTTTATATAAAGCAACATATGGGACGATAGACCCCCCCCCCCCCCCACCCCCAACTCTTTTGTGGTGGTCATTGTGCTTGCGGAATGTTGTGGTTTCTCAGGAATTCTGTTTAGGTTTTTAGGAAGGGTGCGTTAGGTAACAATAGTCTAGATATAGGTATGGGGGACTAAAGCCCTGTTCGCACTGGACTTAATTTGGGCAAACTAACCGAGCCAATGGGTAACTTACCCATTTCAAGTCCAGTGCGAACAGCCTGGGTAACTTTCCTCACAGGTAACTTACCCACGCCGCGTGGGTAGTTTAACCGAGCCAAAGGTGCCCAGGAAGATTGACCAGGTCAGTTTAACCGAGCCAGAAAATCCAGTGCGGACGCGACGTCTCGGTTAAATCTTCCATCACCCGGTCGAATGTTGAGAGCTAGCGTCGGGAACAGACGATCCGGTCATCAAGTCGCGGTCATAGGTCACGCAGGGCGCCCTCTTTATTGTTTTGGAGCAAGCTCGGTTAGTTTACCCATGGTCTCGGCAATTCTACCCGCGTCAATTATTAAATCCAAGTGCGAACGGTGGGAAGATTAACCCATCGGAATGTTACCCGGCGTCATGGTAAAGTTACCCAAAATGTTTATCCAGTGTGAACACGGCTTTTGAGGGGAGTTCGTCGGTCCCATATCTTGCTGGGTATGTGATTTTAGATTCTTCTTATCTTTTGTTTAACTATTAATGAGTATAGGTCTTATATGTTTTCATGTATTTATAATATAGTTATAGTTTGTGTGAACATATAACCCGGATTATGTATGAACTGATGTGACATAATTTCTGTTAATAAAAAATCATAAATACTTAAGACAGTTTACCCATTCCTATTGGTCGAAAGCCCGTCACGTGGCCAGTATTAAACGATAAAAGTATGATAAAGACATGGCTGGCTAGCTGGCTAGCTGGCTGGACCAATTTCATAGAGCTGCTCAGCACAAACAAAATTGCTTAGCATGAACATTTGTCTTTGGCAAAAACAAGGTTACAGACCAAATTTTCACCTGATCTTTATTGTTTTGGATTGATAATCAGTTGTTTTTTGCTTAGCATGAAAAACACTTTGAATTGTGGTTAGTAACCTGTTTTTAATGAGCAAGACTTTTTTTTTGCTACGCAAATTATATAACTGGAGTGGTGGTTTGAAAACCCTGGAGTAAAAATGTTTAACAAAATCGTTATTAAATTCATTTAATATAGCTCTATACAGGCATGCAACTTTTCCGCGGATCCGCGGATTTCCGCGTTTTTGATATTTTTTTTTTTTTAATATTATTATTTTTTTTTTTATTTTTTTTTTATTTTTTATTTTTTTTTTTTATTTTTTTTTTTTTTTCTAATTTTTTTTGGGCACCTTACTAGACCCAATCCAGAGATTAAAAAGGACAGTTAAGTCTAAAGCGTCGGTTTTACTAAGATCTTTAAAATGGATCTTGTCGGGACAATATCATGCAATCCAAGTCTTCTAGGCTTCAAGTAGAAACCTTCAGTGCTCTGCAAACCGTCAAATAGCTAGCCACAAACGAAGCATTTTGTGTATTTTTTAATGAAAAATATGCCGTGAAAAAACCTGGAAATGTGTCAGTCAGCTTTCCATTCAAGTGGTCTAAAACTGCTTAGAATGCACCACAGAGCATCTAGAATTCAAACAAAAATCGGGGCCCTAAGGCAGGCCCCGCACCTCCGCCGTAAAGGCTTCGCGCTACGCGCTCGCAGGTTAAGCACGCATCAGTTTTTCTCTTTTTTTTTAATTGAAGAGTTGCATGCCTGTCTATAGTTTAGGCCCATTTAGTATCCCTAACTTAAGGTTCATCTGTGAAAAAATTTAAAAGAAGCTAATTTCAACTGATTTGGGTAGGTATGGGTATGGACAACTACCAAAAAAAAGGAAGGAGGGATAGGTGTTGGGGAACTTTTTTTATTAGAGGTCAAAGGTCATTGACCCCTGCCCAAATTCCTAAAAATTATATTTTAGCAACAAAATATGGTATATAGATGATCTTGGTGTCAAAATGCACAGAATTACAATAGAAGATGACATCAAATAATTATTGACCCTTGGGACCAAATCCTGACCTCCGAAAATGAGGTCAAAGGTCACAAAACAATTGTATTACTAAAATGTCATATTTATAGCAACAAAATATGGTATATAAATGATCTTGGTGTCAAAATGCACAGGATTATGAAAGAAGATGACATAGAATAACTACTGACCCTTAGAAAAGAGGTCAAAGGTCAAAAATAGACGTATTACTAAAATGTCATATTAGTAAAATAACAGGAAAATTACCATAAACAAAAACAAATCTAAGAGGCTAATTTCAACTTATTATGGCGTGTATGGGGGTTATTATTTATTCCAAGAGCAAAGAAGGAGGGGGAAATTCCCTTTCTGAGGGTCAAAGGTCTTTGACCCTGCACTAAAACATTATAAATTGTATCTCAGCAGCAGTATGTTTTTCATAGGCCTAGATGATCTTGGTGTCCAAATGCACAGAATTATACTAGGAGACAAACACAATATGAAATGGATTCTTCACCACCAACATACGAGGTTAAAGGTCAAAATGAGCAATTGGGCGGGGGGGGGGGTTAAAGTTCATTAGTGTCAAATAGTTTGTGTATGTAACGTATATGTGCATTTATAATCATGTTTGGTGTTTATTGGGAAGGAGTGTAATCATACATTCAGCCTACGTTTTTTTTTATTAAAACGATTCTCGGTCACATGGGAAGGACATTAAATTGAAGGACGTCTAACGCTGGGTTATGTGGAATTGTTTTCTTTTTCTGTGAGGCTATTAGATTTTTTAGTTAAAGATAAAGTGGTTTTGCAAGAAAATAGCAAAGGGAAACCGGTTTATGCAGGCATACTTTAAGGAATGATCAGTTTATTTGTTGTTGTTTGTTTGATCAATCCCATAGTTAGCTGCAGTGAATCAGAACTCATTCTACTATGGGAAGGGGAGGGTGTTTATGGGAGTTGTCACAAGTCAGAACTTTTTCTCATCGTTTTCGTTATTTCTTTTTGAGATGCTGCAACAGTTCTGCTGCGTGAAGTATCATAGGATTGTATGTTTGTTGCTGGTCTTCCAAGATAAATCTGTATATTTATGATTTGCTGGTATGCCAGCAGTGTGGTTGCGTAACTATATTGCCCAGAGCGTAATTTCTTAATGTAAGTTTTTTCTTAGTGATATACGCTTCTGGGAAGTCAGTTCTGGCCACATTTTTTCTGCGAGATTGCAGTCGGTAGGAGGGGGGGGGGGGGGTTACGTGTACAAGTTTCAAGAGAACACCTCCGTGTTTTTCGTTATTTTCTTGAGACGCGGTTCTGTTGACAAGTATCATATGGATTGTATTTGTGACTGGCAGAGTTAAATATGTAATTGTACGTTATCTAGTGGGTATGCCCGGTATGCCAGAGAGTGGTTGTTTGACTGGCCTCTCCGGAGCGTAATTCTTAACTCTTTTTTTTTGGGGGGGGGGGGGGGGGGAGGGGGGTTGTGGTTTGTGTATTGCAACAGTGGTCCTTTGTTTTTAGTTCACTCAGTGATTGATTATTACCGGTAATAATATGCCGTCCCCTTTTTCTCTCCTTTTTTGGAAGGGGAGCAGGGCATATTCAATTCAATTCAATTCAATTCAATAGAACATTTATTTCCACATTCTTACTCTTAATTACATTGAATAATACATGTACATTAAAACAAGTGTGGAGGCATCATCCTAGAAAGCAAAAGCTTGTGGCGGATGTGCCCTACAGAACAGGACAAGATAAGACAAAAACACTGATTACAATATTTAGTCGTGATCACATAATTAAATAATACATGGATCGGTTAAACATATTAAGTATGGACTTGATATTAAGCAAAACGGATTATTATTGGCTAAAATAACTTAACAGATGACAATAAATTAAGTACTCTGGGAGTTGAGTAGGAATGATTTCAATTTACATTTGAACGTATTGATTGAAGGGCAATTAGTTACAGACGATGATAGATAATTCCCATTTTTGGGTCCAGAGAAAAAAATAGTATGTTGAGAAAGAGTTGTTCTAGCAAGAGGTATGTGTATTTTGGATGCAGTCCTAGTATTATAATTATGTATAGATCTGTTACGTTGAAACAGGTTATGTAGCGATTCAGGAAGTTGGTTATTTATAAATGTATACATAAAAACGTCTTGTTGAAAGACATTGATATTGTTAAGAGACAAAAGGTTATATTTCTTAAATAAAGGAGTGGTATGTTCGTTAAAGTGGACCTTAGATACAATACGAATTGCCCTTTTCTGCAGTTTAATCAATCTATCAAGATTTGACTTGTACGTGTTAGCCCAAATAACGTTACAATAAGAAATGTAAGAAAGAATTAATGAACAGTACAAAGTACGCAAAATGCTTGATGGAAGAGTGTACTTTAATCTACTCATGATGCCTATATTTTTGGAAATTTTGTTTTCTAATTCCTTTATATCGAATTTCCAAGAAAGACATTCATCAATATAGACACCAAGGAATTTAGTATGTGACACTTGCAGTATAGGCTCGTTATTAATTTTAACTTGACAATTGGATGTACTCAACTTCTTTTTTCTATTTCGAAAGACCATAAATGTACATTTTTTTGAATTAAGTGACAGCCTATTAGACTGAAGCCAAATTGACACCTTGGCTAGTTCAATATTAACAAGACTAACAATAGTTTCTAAGTCAGTGTTATTACTCGAGTAAAATATGTTAGTGTCATCAGCAAAAAGAATAAAAGAGAATAATTTCGATATATTGTTTGTGCTATATTATGCACTTCACATCAGTCACCATTCTTTCAGTTTACTTTTCTTTTTCCTTGTTTTTATTTGTGTGTCGGTTTATATGACAGATTGCAAGGACAAATACCGGCTTTTGGGGGGTATTGATCAAAAGGAAGGCATCTTGACTTATTTATTTTGTTTTAGTCTTGAGAGCCATTTCTTTGATCTTGTTTTGTTCTTCCAATAGTTCCAATAGGATTTGCACATTCTCATCATCCAGGTTGTTTTCTTCTTGGTTGGATTGTGGAGATGCTTAGTCCTAGATCGAACAAGTTCATATTTTATGTTTTTGTGCCGTTTGTATGCCATTGCCAAGGGTTGGGTATCAAATAGCCTACATGTATTTGGTATTCGTTTTCACTAATCCAGTGCCAGTGTTTGAGGAGGGCCCGTTTGAGAGCTGGGTGCGCGACTCGTGGGTAGTATGGAAGGACGAACACCAGTGGGGTATTGTGGGGGTTTTGGGGTTTTTTTTTCACGCTTAGAGTACGCGGAAGGCTCGCCCCATCGAGGAAGGGCTAGGTCTTCGTTTGTGTATCCGCGCTTTTTAAGTTGGTCCTTGAATAATTCAACCCTCTCCTCAAAGTCTTTTAAATGGGTACATATACGGTTGTTCCAGTCACTTCGCCCTTGATTAAGCCGCCAAATACCGACTTAGGGTGTGCTGAATCACTCTGCTGTATACAAGACTCTCTGCAAGATGCACCAAACTCCTCTTCTTATTAATAGGAAACTGTTGGGACATCTCACTTCACTGGGGTAACTATAGTCAGGGTACATGTAGGCTAACTAGGTGTTATGAGTAATCACTTCTTAAACAAAGACATAATTCATGTTGTTTTATGTTATACGTATATCTCTAGGGTGGTGCTTTGTGGATTCAATATGGGGCTTCGAATAATTACCTTTGACCTTTAAGGTCATATGTGGCGGTCAATTTGTATCCTACATTTATATCACAAGAATTTACATTTTTCTACTTCCAGTGTAATTATGACCATTTTGACACCAAGATCATACAAGTACATATGTTGTTGCCGAGATACAATTTATAGTGTTTTAGTCCAGGGTCAATGACCTTTGACCTCTGCTCCTAGAATAAATAATAACTCCCATACCCGCCACGTAAGTTAAAATTAGTCTCTTTGATTTGTTTGTGATCATTTTTATTTAATGATAATTTTCCTGTTATAAATTTGACATTTTAGTAATAAAATAGTTGTTTGACCTTTGACCTCATTTTTGGAGGTCAGGATTTGGTCCCAAGGGTCAATAATTATTTGATGTCATCTTCTTTTGAAATTCTGTGCATTTTGACACCAAGATCATCTATATACCATATTTTGTTGCTGAAATATAATTTTTAGTGATTTAGGCAGGGGGCAATGACCTTTGACCTCTAATAAAAAAAGTTCCCCAACCCCTATCCCTCCTTCCTTTTTTTTGGTAGTTGTCCATACCCATACCCACCAAAATCAGTTGAAATTAGCTTCTTTTAAAATTTTTCACAGATTGGCTCAATATATGGCTAATTTAGGGTTACTAATTAGCCGGTTTTAAACATACTTGTTTAAAACATTTATAGATCGGGACGGACATACGTCACAGGTCAGCGCGCCGATGAAAACAATACGCGCTGACACTGCATACAAGACTGCGCGCGCGATCATCGTTCTTACCGGCGCGGTGTACGTATTATGACGCGTTTTTATGACAGTTCCCGGATGTCCGATCTATATTCCCTTATAAATGTATTCAAAATCTCATATTCCAAAATGTAGATAACCCACAATTTTTTTGGGTAATAATAATTATGCATGGTTTTCAAGAATTCCTATTTTTTTCTGGTTTATTTTACCTAAGTTTTCCACGATATTCCTACAACTCCCAAAAATGAAATCTCGTTGAATTTTCCCATAACACTCTGAGGTGCTGTGACCCGGGTTCGAATCCTGCCTTGGCTAATATGTGGATTGGGTTTTCAGTCCCTGCCTGATTCCGTGGGTTTTCCCATGAAATTCGTGGTGTTTTTTTTTTCTTCAAAGTGAATAAAAACATTGGCAAGGCGGAACTCGAACCTGCGACCTTCGGAATACCGGACCGGCGCTCTATCAACTGAGCTATCTTGCCCTATGTTGGCGGCCTCCCAAATTGTCAGTATCTTTGTTCTAGGGCGCTAGTCAGAAGTCATAAACACCAGGGCCCAATTCCATAAAAGCATTATAACTTAGTATATTACTAGGTTTTAGCAAGATTCCAAATGCCTAGTTGGTTGCTTGCTAGCAATCAACTAAATCGCATTCCATAACACCATTATATGAAACATTCTTACTAGTTGCTTGCTTGCAGCTTGCTAGAATGGTGTGGGGTTTGCATAATCGCCAAAGTACATGGTCAGTTTGAGTTAACAATAGGGAAAGAGTTCAAATCAGGTCATGCTGTGGGTTGTATTGTCAATGCATTCCTCTGTACCCTATTTAGGGTATGTACATTTGTATCGGCCTAAGCACATGTTTCAGAAATGGCAAATTCAGAGGGTGTTTCAACTCCAAAAGGGGGAAAGAAGCCTAATTCCTCGACTCAGGAAAATCTATGAGGAGTTTAAGGTTATCCTTGACTCTGCGCATAAGGATGTTAAAACAAATTCCCAAAAGATGAAAGATTGAAAGTGACTTAGAATGGTGCTAAGGATTTAGACATACCCAAAACCTATTCTAATTTTAGCAAGCAACTAGGAACCTTGCTAAGCGTATAATGGTTTTATGGAATAGATTTAACAAGGAACTAGAGATAGAAAGGAAGTTAGCAACCAACTAGGCTTGATTGCTTTTATGGAATTGGCTCCTGTTCTATGGCGATGTCGTTTGTGAGAAAAATATTCCCGCTCCAGGAAAAGGTGACATAAGTCGCGCTATGCATTTATGAGTAATGGCCTGTTAAAGTTAATAGGGTAAATATTTTTGTCAACATTTGGTTTTCATTTTTTGGTCTCAAATGAGATCTTTAATATCCAAAGTTTTATTAACAAGAAGCTGGAATTCGATAAATAAAGTGAAACGAAATCTTTTAAGAATGCATGGTTTCAATGTATTGTCTTAGTTTTGTTGTGTTTCGAAGCCTGTTTTCTTAGTTGTGTATTTTGAATTCCATTGAATCATTAATATGCAAAAATGTCATATCACCGGAACGGGAGGGGCTATGAAGCTGTTATATGTACCAAATGAAAGCTTATATCCGGGACTTTTCAATCATGTACATCAATCCATTTTTGGTTTTTGCGACTTATGTCACGTATGTTGCGGCCAGCGTAGTTTTTTCTAATATGTAAATGGTGTTTTTACACCCCTCGCATTTGTATGCAAATAAAGTCAAATTATGATAATTATGCAAAAAATATAATTATGCAACAAATTAGATTTTGTCCCAAAATTATTCAATTAATTGATAAGAGGTTAGCTTTGCATTTGTATTAAAATTAGGTCAAAATATGATAATTATGCCAACAATATAATTATGCAAAAATTTGATTTTGTTCTAAAATTATTCATTTAATTGATAAGAGGTTAGCTTTGCATTTATATTCAAATTAGGTCAAAATATGACAATTATGCCAAAAATATGATAATTATGTAAACAATTTGATTTTGTCCAAAATTATTCAAATGTCCCTAAAATTAATTGATAAGAGGTTAGCCTTTCATTTGTATGCAAATAAAGTCAAAATATGATAATTATGCAAAAAAAAAAAATTTGTCTGAAAATTAATCAAATGCCCCTAGAATTAATTGATAAGGGGTTAGCCTTGCATTTGTATTCAATTTAGGTCAAAATATGATAATTATGCAAAAAATATGATAATTATGCAAACAATTAGATTTTGTCTGAAAATTTATCAAATGCCCCTAGAATTAATTGATAAGGGGTTAGCTTTGCACTCGTATGCAAATTAGGTCAAAATATGATAATTATGCAACAAATTATATGTTGTCCCAAAGTTATTGAAATGTCCCTAAAATTAATTAATTGATAAGGGGTTAGCCTTGCATTTGTATTCAAATTAGGTCAAAATATGATAATTGTGCAAACAATATGATAATTATGCAAAACATTAGATTTTGTCCCAAAATTATTCAAATGTCCCTAAAATTAATTGATAAGGGGTTAGCCTTGCATTTGTATGCAAATTAGGTCAAAATATATGATGATGCAAAAAAATATAATTATGAAAAAAATTGATTTTGTCCCAAAATTATTTATATTTCCGTAAAATTAATTGATAAGGGGTTAGCCTTGCATTTGTATTCAAATTAGGTCAAAATATGATAATTATGCAAAAAATATGATAATTATGCTGTCAGAGTATTTGTATTTTATTCCCTCTTATTTGTAATGTGCAAACATGCCCCTTTAATTTTCCCATCTGGAAGAATTGACAAGGCCATGAATTCTCTTTACTTATCCCATTGTACATATTCCTATTGTGTTAATCCCCAGTAAAAGTTACCAAGTAGGTATTTTGTTGTATTATGTTTTCAAGAAGCTTTGTGTAGGTTGAGGTAGTGTTGTTACCCTTCTTACATAATCGTCACCCCATCGGTGTTGAACAATAAACCAGAATTTACCTGTGTTTTGTCTCTTTTCTTTTGTTTGTTAGGTTAGGTAGAATAGTTAGGTTAGGCAGACTAACAATAAGGGTATTGTAATTTAAAGTTAGTTTGAGCATGTGTAAACAGTGAAAGCGATGTGTAAAGTAACAGCATTAGTAGTAGTGCAGAAAGCTAGACGCTTCTATCAAGACAACACGTTAGTGTGAGCTCCACCTTTTTGACTTGTTAAATGGCCAAGACTTAAACCTGCAGGCACGTTTTGCCACAGATGACACAATATCAGGTGTCTATAAAGCAAAATACACAATCTCGGTCAAAACAGGACCTAGAATTAAGTTGCCCAAACTGCGGTTTGCTGTTTGACAAGATAGGCCGGTGTCGTGGAGCAGGATTCAACCCGTCTAGAAGAGATTCGTAAGTGTGATGTTAATTATTAATCATTGAAAGTTTGTGAATCAAATTCAACTCGTGAAGGATAATATTTGTGATGTATATAAGTTGTGCATTTATAGTTTGGATTCGGCGGCTGAAATTTGAGTGACTCGCCTATTTCACTTGAACATTTTGAAAATCGATAATTTGTGATAATAGGGTAATTTGTAATTTGTAACTTTATTTCCTTTTGCTGTAATTGAATAAGCAAGAGATCAGTATACTTGTAAGGTTTTGTAATATTTCTTTAATAGATGGCCACAGGAAAACGTCCGACTACTTAGCCATATTTTGTCTGAGTCAACCGCTACTTCCCACCTCTCCTACCTGTTGATGGTCACAACCCAGATCAGCTATCCATGCCTTCAAGCTGGAGATACAGGGCTGAGGGGCTAATACAATATAGCAGACCAAACATGGGGAGCTGGACAACAATGTTGATGGACGTATTTAAATAATAATGATTGAATTTTCTTAATAGTTGTATATTTAATAGACTGCAAGTTTGATGTAATTTAAATTTAATAGGTAATTTAATGTATCTGAATGTTTTGTCCGTCTGAGAAGTTGTAAATAAATTAGTTCCGTAACAAAATAGAGGTTTGAAAAGTTGCCGCCCCTCCTTTTGGCAGTCGTATTCTTACATATGCAAACAATTTTATTTTGTCCCAAAATTATTTAAATGTCTCTAAATTAATTGATAAGGGGTTAGACTTGCATTTGTATGCAAATTAGGTCAAAATCTGATAATTATGCAAACAATATTATAATTATGCATAAAATTAGATTTTGTCCCAAAATTATTTAAATGTCTCTAAATTAATTGATAAGGGGTTAGCCTTGCATTTGTATGCAAATTAGGTCAAAATATTATAATTATGAAAACATTATGATAATTATGCAAAAAATATAATAAATATGCAAAAAATTAGATTTTGTCCCAAAATTATTTAAATGTCTCTAAATTAATTGATAAGGGGTTAGCCTTGCATTTGTATGCAAATTAGGTCAAAATGTGATAATTATGCAAAACATATTATAATTATGCATAAAATTAGATTTTGTCCCAAAATTATTTAAATGTCTCTAAATTAATTGATAAGGGGTTAGCCTTGCATTTGTATGCAAATTAGGTCAAAATATTATAATTATGAAAAAATTATGATAATTATGCAAAAAATATAATAATTATGCAAAAAATTAGATTTTGTCCCAAAATTATTTAAATGTCTCTAAATTAATTGATAATGGGTTAGCCTTGCATCTGTATGCAAATTAGGTCAAAATTTGATAATTATGCAAAAAATATTATAATTAAATAAAAAATTAGATTGGTCTCTAAATTAATTGATAAGGGGTTAGCCTTGCATTTGTATGCAAATTAGGTCAAAATGTGATAATTATGCAAAAAATATTATAATTATGCAAAAAATTAGATTTTGTCCCAAAATTATTTAAATGTCTCTAAATTAATTGATAATGGGTTAGCCTTGCATCTGTATGCAAATTAGGTCAAAATCTGATAATTATGCAAAAAATATAATAATTATGCAAAAAATTAGATTTTGTCCCAAAATTATTTAAATGTCTCTAAATTAATTGATAATGGGTTAGCCTTGCATCTGTATGCAAATTAGGTCAAAATTTGATAATTATGCAAAAAATATTATAATTAAATAAAAAATTAGATTGGTCTCTAAATTAATTGATAAGGGGTTAGCCTTGCATTTGTATGCAAATTAGGTCAAAATGTGATAATTATGCAAAAAATATTATAATTATGCAAAAAATTAGATTTTGTCCCAAAATTATTTAAATGTCTCTAAATTAATTGATAATGGGTTAGCCTTGCATCTGTATGCAAATTAGGTCAAAATCTGATAATTATGCAAAACATATTATAATTATGCAAAAAATTAGATTTTGTCCCAAAATTATTTAAATGTCTCTAAATTAATTGATAATGGGTTAGCCTTGCATCTGTATGCAAATTAGGTCAAAATCTGATAATTATGCAAAACATATGATAATTATGCAAAACATTAGATTTTGTCCCAAAATTATTCAAATGTCCCTAAAATTAATTGATAAGGGGTTAGCCTTGCATTTGTTTGCAAATTAGGTCAAAATATATGATGATGCAAAAAAATATAATTATGAAAAAAATTGATTTTGTCCCAAAATTATTTATATTTCCGTAAAATTAATTGATAAGGGGTTAGCCTTGCATTTGTATTCAAATTAGGTCAAAATATGATAATTATGCAACAAATATGATAATTATGCTGTCAGAGTATTTGTATTTTATTCCCTCTTATTTGTAATGTGCAAACATGCCCCTTTAATTTTCCCATCTGGAAGAATTGACAAGGCCATGAATTCTCTTTACTTATCCCATTGTACATATTCCTATTGTGTTAATCCCCAGTAAAAGTTACCAAGTAGGTATTTTGTTGTATTATGTTTTCAAGAAGCTTTGTGTAGGTTGAGGTAGTGTTGTTACCCTTCTTACATAATCGTCACCCCATCGGTGTTGAACAATAAACCAGAATTTACCTGTGTTTTGTCTCTTTTCTTTTGTTTGTTAGGTTAGGTAGAATAGTTAGGTTAGGCAGACTAACAATAAGGGTATTGTAATTTAAAGTTAGTTTGAGCATGTGTGAACAGTGAAAGCGATGTGTAAAGTAACAGCATTAGTAGTAGTGCAGAAAGCTAGACGCTTCTATCAAGACAACACGTTAGTGTGAGCTCCACCTTTTTGACTTGTTAAATGGCCAAGACTTAAACCTGCAGGCACGTTTTGCCACAGATGACACAATATCAGGTGTCTATAAAGCAAAATACACAATCTCGGTCAAAACAGGACCTAGAATTAAGTTGCCCAAACTGCGGTTTGCTGTTTGACAAGATAGGCCGGTGTCGTGGAGCAGGATTCAACCCGTCTAGAAGAGATTCGTAAGTGTGATGTTAATTATTAATCATTGAAAGTTTGTGAATCAAATTCAACTCGTGAAGGATAATATTTGTGATGTATATAAGTTGTGCATTTATAGTTTGGATTCGGCGGCTGAAATTTGAGTGACTCGCCTATTTCACTTGAACATTTTGAAAATCGATAATTTGTGATAATAGGGTAATTTGTAATTTGTAACTTTATTTCCTTTTGCTGTAATTGAATAAGCAAGAGATCAGTATACTTGTAAGGTTTTGTAATATTTCTTTAATAGATGGCCACAGGAAAACGTCCGACTACTTAGCCATATTTTGTCTGAGTCAACCGCTACTTCCCACCTCTCCTACCTGTTGATGGTCACAACCCAGATCAGCTATCCATGCCTTCAAGCTGGAGATACAGGGCTGAGGGGCTAATACAATATAGCAGACCAAACATGGGGAGCTGGACAACAATGTTGATGGACGTATTTAAATAATAATGATTGAATTTTCTTAATAGTTGTATATTTAATAGACTGCAAGTTTGATGTAATTTAAATTTAATAGGTAATTTAATGTATCTGAATGTTTTGTCCGTCTGAGAAGTTGTAAATAAATTAGTTCCGTAACAAAATAGAGGTTTGAAAAGTTGCCGCCCCTTCTTTTGGCAGTCGTATTCTTACATATGCAAACAATTTTATTTTGTCCCAAAATTATTTAAATGTCTCTCAATTAATTGATAAGGGGTTAACCTTGCAATTGTATCCAAATTAGGTCAAAATATGATAATTATACAACAAATATTATAATTATGCAACAAATTAGATTTTGTCCCAAAACTATTTAAATGTCTCTAAATTAATTGATAAGGGGTTAGCCTTGCATCTGTATGCAAATTAGGTCAAACTCTGATAATTATGCAAAACATATTATAATTATGCAAAAAATTAGATTTTGTCCCAAAATTATTTAAATGTCTCTAAATTAATTGATAAGGGGTTAGCCTTGCATTTGTATGCAAATTAGGTCAAAATATTATAATTATGAAAACATTATGATAATTATGCAAAAAATATAATAAATATGCAAAAAATTAGATTTTGTCCCAAAATTATGTAAATGTCTCTAAATTAATTGATAATGGGTTAGCCTTGCATCTGTATGCAAATTAGGTCAAAATTTGATAATTATGCAAAAAATATTATAATTAAATAAAAAATTAGATTGGTCTCTAAATTAATTGATAAGGGGTTAGCCTTGCATTTGTATGCAAATTAGGTCAAAATGTGATAATTATGCAAAAAATATTATAATTATGCAAAAAATTAGATTTTGTCCCAAAATTATTTAAATGTCTCTAAATTAATTGATAATGGGTTAGCCTTGCATCTGTATGCAAATTAGGTCAAAATCTGATAATTATGCAAAAAATATAATAATTATGCAAAAAATTAGATTTTGTCCCAAAATTATTTAAATGTCTCTAAATTAATTGATAATGGGTTAGCCTTGCATCTGTATGCAAATTAGGTCAAAATTTGATAATTATGCAAAACATATTATAATTATGCAAAAAATTAGATTTTGTGCCAAAATTATTAAAATGTCTCTAAATTAATTGATAAGGGGTTAGCCTTGCATTTGTATGCAAATTAGGTCAAAATATTATAATTATGCAAAAAATATTATAATTATGCAAAAAAATAGATTTTGTCCCAAAATTATTTAAATGTCTCTAAATTAATTGATAATGGGTTAGCCTTGCATCTGTATGCAAATTAGGTCAAACTCTGATAATTATGCAAAAAATATTATAATTAAATGAAAAATTAGATTTTGTGCCAAAATTATTTAAATGTCTCTAAATGAATTGATAAGGGGTTAGCCTTGCATTTGTATGCAAATTAGGTCAAAATATGATAATTATGCAAAAAATCTGATAATGATGCAACAAAATATGATAATTATAAAACAAAAATTGATTTTGTCCCAAAATTATTTAAATGTCTCTAAATTAATTGAGCAGGAGTTAGCCTTGCATTTGTATGAAAATTAGGTCAAAATATGATAATTAGGCAACAAATATGATAATTGTGCAAAAAATTAGATTTTGTCCCAAAATTATTTAAATGTCTCTAAATGAATTGATAAGGGGTTAGCCTTGCATTTGTATGCAAATTAGGTCAAAATATGATAATTATGCAAAAAATCTTATAATGATGCAACAAAATATGATAATTATAAAACAAAAATTGATTTTGTCCCAAAATTATTTAAATGTCTCTAAATTAATTGAGCAGGAGTTAGCCTTGCATTAGTATGCAAATTAGGTCAACATATGATAATTAGGCAACAAATATGATAATTATGCAAAAAATTAGATTTTGTCCAAACATTATTTAAATGTCTCTAAATTAATTGATAATGGGTTAGCTTTGCATCTGTATGCAAATTAGGTCAAACTCTGATAATTATGCAAAAAATATTATAATTAAATGAAAAATTAGATTTTGTGCCAAAATTATTTAAATGTCTCTAAATGAATTGATAAGGGGTTAGCCTTGCATTTGTATGCAAATTAGGTCAAAATATGATAATTATGCAAACAATCTGATAATGATGCAAGAAAATATGATAATTATAAAACAAAAATTGATTTTGTCCCAAAATTATTTAAATGTCTCTCAATTAATTGATAAGGGGTTAACCTTGCAATTGTATCCAAATTAGGTCAAAATATGATAATTATACAAAAAATATTATAATTATGCAACAAATTAGATTTTGTCCCAAAACTATTTAAATGTCTCTAAATTAATTGATAAGGGGTTAGACTTGCATTTGTATGCAAATTAGGTCAACATTTGATAATTATGCAAAAAATATTATAATTAAATAAAAAATTAGATTTTGTCCCAAAATTATTTAAATGTCTCTAAATTAATTGATAATGGGTTAGCCTTGCATCTGTATGCAAATTAGGTCAAACTCTGATAATTATGCAAAACATATTATAATTATGCAAAAAATTAGATTTTGTCCCAAAATTATTTAAATGTCTCTAAATTAATTGATAAGGGGTTAGCCTTGCATTTGTATGCAAATTAGGTCAAAATATTATAATTATGAAAACATTATGATTATTATGCAAAAAATATAATAATTATGCAAAAAATTAGATTTTGTCCCAAAATTATTTAAATGTCTCTAAATTAATTGATAATGGGTTAGCCTTCCATCTGTATGCAAATTAGGTCAAAATTTGATAATTATGCAAAAAATATTATAATTATGCAAAAACTTAGATGTTGTCCCAAAATTATTTAAATGTCTCTAAATTAATTGATAATGGGTTAGCCTTGCATCTGTATGCAAATTAGGTCAAAATCTGATAATTATGCAAAACATATTATAATTATGCAAAAAATTAGATTTTGTCCCAAAATTATTTAAATGTCTCTAAATTAATTGATAAGGGGTTAGCCTTGCATTTGTATGCAAATTAGGTCAAAATATTATAATTATAAAAAAATTATGATAATTATGCAAAAAATATAATAATTATGCAAAAAATTAGATTTTGTCCCAAAATTATTTAAATGTCTCTAAATTAATTGATAATGGGTTAGCCTTGCATCTGTATGCAAATTAGGTCAAAATCTGATAATTATGCAAAAAATATTTTAATTAAATAAAAAATTAGAGTGTCTCTAAATTAATTGATAAGGGGTTAGCCTTGCATTTGTATGCAAATTAGGTCAAAATGTGATAATTATCACTCCATGCAACAGAACAGCTGTAAGAAATCAACTTGACTCGGTAATTGGGTTTTGGTTTCCAAGCGTGGTCCCCGATCGCAGCGAATACGCGAGACCTATGTACATTTAATAACCAAGCAAACTTAGTCCCCGATCGCGGCGAATTCGCGGGATCTATAAGTAGCGTCAATAACTCCCCGCATTCCATGCAAACTTAGTCTCCGGTCGCTGCGATTCGCGAGACTTTGTGGCGCAGCTGGATAATTTCGCCGATAGCCAAATTTGTAACGATACCCCCCCCCCCTCGATGCGTCCGGCGAAACATAACAGCACCACCAGCTAAAATCGAATTTAATTAACAGGCGGTCCATTAACTTTGGATCCATTCAAATAATACAAGTGTTAACAATATTTTATAATTACCGTGCCGTATTTAAATCCAGGGCGTTAGAATGATGTGTGCATTACTAAAATTTAGACCTATAGCAGCGTTTAGAATAAACTTCCGCCAAGCCGATATTCAATTACGGGAAGGGCGAAAACTCCTGATAAAAACCTCATTGTATGCTTTGATTGAGGAAAAACAGGAGGAAATTCCCTTCCGGCTCCAATGGGCAGCCGAGTGTGCAAACTCCAGAATTGATACCAGGCAAGGACGGCAAACAATCCCCACATGACTGCATGACCTTAACAGGTGGCAGTAAAAGGGGAGGTGGTGGGCTGCAAAAAGTAAATTACGAAGAACTAGCACGAAAAAGCAAACCAACTGACGAACTGCTCAGACTAGAATGGCCGCTCTAGCCAAGTGAACGTGACTATACCATACTCGACCTTGTTGTCACTCAACAGCTGCCCATTTCGGCCCTCTCGAACCAAAGAGACCGCCTAGGAGTGATAAATCATTTGAAACCGCATTGGCTGGCCTCAAACTACTTATCACTCCATGCAACAGAACAGCTGTAAGAAATCAACTTGACTCGGTAATTGGGTTTTGGTTTACTAATGGCCTGAGCAGTTTTAATGCCAGATCGATAATTATTTTAGGTTTCCGATCGAAGCGTGTTCGCAAAACCTATAACTTGACGAAATGTTTCCAAGCGTGGTCCCCGATCGCAGCGAATACGCGAGACCTATGTACATTTAATAACCAAGCAAACTTAGTCCCCGATCGCGGCGAATTCGCGGGATCTATAAGTAGCGTCAATAACTCCCCGCATTCCATGCAAACTTAGTCTCCGGTCGCTGCGATTCGCGAGACTTTGTGGCGCAGCTGGATAATTTCGCCGATAGCCAAATTTGTAACGATACCCCCCCCCCCCCCCCCCCCCCCTCGACGCGTCCGGCGAAACATAACAGCACCACCAGCTAAAATCGAATTTAATTAACAGGCGGTCCATTAACTTTGGATCCATTCAAATAATACAAGTGTTAACAATATTTTATAATTACCGTGCCGTATTTAAATCCAGGGCGTTAGAATGATGTGTGCATTACTAAAATTTAGACCTATAGCAGCGTTTAGAATAAACTTCCGCCAAACGGTCATTGACCGCCGCCAAATAGGGCTAAATTAACGAATTAGGGGAATTTAATAGGGGACTTTAGGTTGAATACTAATAGGTTTCTAATGCAAATTGGAGGGCATGGTAGAAATCATGTATAAGGGAGACCAATGCGTAGTCACGCAAATGGACGCCATCTTCCATGAAGAGATCGGTGTTGGTCCAAACGATCTGGGGGTGTTCGATGACACCGCCCGACGCATAGCGCATTAAATTGGCGATCCATCGATTGATGGCTCGCCGGGAACGTTCAACCTTGTTTTGGAGGTTGGCGTGGGCGTACGTAATGCGGGGCAGTATTGAGGACCAGTACATGATCGTATGCGGAAGAAGGGTGCGAGTCACCGTCAAAATGGACTTGACGGCCTCTTGAATCGATTTTTTGGGCACATTCCCCAGATCATTTGAACCAACATGAAAAATTATATAATCGGGGGTTTGTTGCTCCAGCTCCCAGCATCGATATAGATGGTCGTTAAAGTCAGCCAGGTATAGGCCTCTTTTCCCCAGCCACCGCACACGGATCATCTCGCTCAGCGCCGCCCCAGACATCGATGCTGCCGCAACGCGGGCGGTCCAGCTCACAAAAGAGTCGCCCACTACCCACACTAATGGCTTGTATGGGGAGTGAACTCACGAGAAGAAAAACAAGAAAAAATGTTGCACTTAGATATGTAATTAAAACAGAAGGCCAAAGTAATGCCATGAGACACTGGACAATGGGACCCAAGTTATAGGACAAGTTGCGGGGTAATGCGAATATAGCGGCGATACCCACCCGATTGCCAACGACCCATTCTCTGAATTTCATGTTCTGGAATGCCCGCCATGGCCGCAGACGTGGCGGCACCTATGCGGAAAGAATGGGAAGTGAAAAGGGGGTCGAGTATGCCAACGAAATGCAGGGACCGTCTCAAAATGGTTGTAAATTGTGAGCGTGTTAAGGGCGTCCCATCAAAATGGGACAAAAAATGACGATGATGCTGGGGGCAGTCACGCAAATATTGCGTAGTGGCGGTAACTGGGCACAATATTATATCGGCAGACAATACACTAGGAATGGAAATAACACAACCATTGCCCTGTTGATCGGTTTTAGAAAAACGGATATTAAGCTCAACAACGTCTCCTGATGGAAGATGTCGAACAGTTACATCCGAACGTTGTAAAGGGGAAGCCCCGCTGCGCGTTGGTGCCGTTAACTCACCAACGCGCATGAAACCAAAGAATGCGAGCAGGAAAGCCGCACGAAATAATAAAGCTTCAAAGTGACTGACACAAACTGACTGTAGGGCTAGAATAATACGGCGGAGAATATCTACTGTAATAGGACGGCGTTTATCACAACGGCTGTTGCGCCGCCGACAACCATTCAACAAACGTGTAACAACAAAATGCTGAGTAATGTTTGGCAAACTATACAAGCGTAAAGTAGATGCAATCCCAGAAACATATGAGGCAATGGTAGCCGGGGAATAGCTGTTAATTGAAAGAAATGCGATAAATTGCACGAGCTGTTGTAAAGATGGATGAGGAAGGGGGGAAATTAGTCCATGGCGTAAAATGAACCATCGGAAATATTGCCAAGCACGTTGGTAAACTAAATGGGTACGGGAAGCCATAGAGTCTACTAAAAGGCCCTGCACCTCTAGTTGAAGTTGTCCCATAGGTCGGCTGGCAAGGCCGTAAAAATGGGGTCTGCCCTGGGCGCTAGCTGCCGGAACCTGGACATCTGAAAACGGGACAAGGCATTAGCAATACCGTTATACACACCGGGAACATGACGCGCTTTGAAATGAATATTCAGTGCCAAACACTGGACGACAAACGATCGCACCAGTACCATGATTTTTGGACATCGGGAAGTTTGTTTGTTAATGATAGTTACTACCGCCGCATTGTCAGTCCAAAACACAACTCGCTTATTCCGCAACTCCCGTCCCCATAAACGAATCGCGAGTACAATGGGGAAAAGTTCTAGAAAGGCAATAGAAAGTGAGCGATACCGCTGGGGCCATCTCCCATTCGCCCATTTACCGCCAAAGTACGCCCCAAAACCTGTTTCTGTAGCGGCGTCTGTGTACAAGTGAAGGTTATCACTGGAGTACCATAGTTCATCAGGGAAAAACACTGAACCGTTGAAATGGGACAAAAAATGCCGCCAAGCCAACAAGTCAGCGCGCGCCCCCGATGAAATACGGATACGGTGATGAGATTTCTTTATGCCACTAGTCAAACCAATCAAGCGGCGCAAAAAGGCACGACCTGGGCGAACTGCCTTGCAAATAAAATTCAAACTCCCCAACAACGACTGAAGTTGACGCAGTGTAATTTTTTGTTTACTCAACGCCGTGTCTATTTTAACAACGATCGAATCAATCTTGTCAGAGGGAACCTGGATTTGTTGCAAAACAGTGTCAATAGCCAACCCGAGAAAAGTCAGCTGCGTAGCCGGCCCCGCAGTCTTGTCCCATGCCAAGGGAACCCCAAAATCTTTACAGACCACCGTGAATGAATGAAGGGCGCGAGCACATTCGTGGGAATTAGCCCTACCGACGAAAAAGAAATCATCGAGGTAGTGTAAAATATTGTGCGTCGCAGCCACCTTGCGGGTACAATGCTCAAGAAACGTGCTGAAGCGCTCGAAAGTGACGCAAGAAATGGAACAACCCATGGGCATACACTTATCGTAGTAAAATGAACCATTGAATGAAAACCCCAGTAATTCGTGGTCGTCCGGATGAACCGGTAGCAATCGGAAAGCCGACTTGATATCAGACTTGGCCATAAGGGCACCGGGGCCTAAGCTAGCAACCAAATGAACTGCGTCATCAAAACTTGTATAGCTAACAGCAGTAATGGACGGGTCAATGTGATCATTAACAGAATCACCAATGGGAGAAGAAAGGTTATGAATCAAACGAAATTCGCCCGGAACCTGTTTTGGAACTAACCCTATAGAGGAACAGCGCAAATTAGGCAAAGGGGGGCTCAGAAATGGACCAGCGATACGGCCCAGTGAGATTTCGCGCTCCAGTTTATCCTGCAATATTACCTGGTTTTCTCGAGTTGATATGAAATTGTTTGCTGAAGTGCGAACACGGGGCCCTGAGTAACCGATACGAAAACCAATTGTAAACCCATCTAATAATATCTGGGCGTCGCGCTTGGCCGGGTATGTCCGGAGAAACGGGCGCATTCTAGTTATGTTTACCGGGGTTGGTAGGGGCAGACTGATTGACCGTGCCGCGTGCGGATCGAGTGCCGGCTCGGCAGTTGTTGGCGGAGTGGCTGGGCGACATGCAAGTTGTGCATTTATGGGCGAATCGACAAGAGATTCGAAAGCAATGACCGCGGTTGAAATCAAAGCATGGTCCGAGATTGGTCTCGCGCTGTGAAAACTGTGCGGCGCGGGTAGGTCTTTCAAATCCATTGACGCGCTGTTGCGTGGCTCTAATGGGAAAGGAACGAAAATTAGAGGGCGACTGTACACCCAAAAGGGTGAGCCACAACTCGGCGTCTAGGCTGGCCCAAGATCGCGCCGGCATACGAGCGTGCCGTAAGCGAAATTGAATGTCATAGTCACGCCAGCCATAACCGCCGCGGCGGAGTGCCGCGGAGCGTATGGTATCCATGTACTTCAACAACTGCCGGGCCCGGTCCGGATGCCGCATTAAATAAATTGAGGAGAAAATCAAAAATGCCGACGTCCATTGCTCAATGGACGTAATACGCGGGGTATGGGCGTGTGGGCGGATTTGCCATACTCGACCTTGTTGTCACTCAACAGCTGCCCATTTCGGCCCTCTCGAACCAAAGAGACCGCCTAGGAGTGATAAATCATTTGAAACCGCATTGGCTGGCCTCAAACTACTTGTCTTTATTGATTGGTGTTCCTCCTGCATCAGAGATGATATTTAAGACGTTTTGAGAGAAATCTATTTTTGGCCATATTTTGATCAAAAAGGTGGGTTAACCCCTTGTTTTTTTTTAAATTTTGTCCCAAAATTATATTCTTTTAAACTCTTTCAGAAGAAGCCTACAGAACAGGAGAAGCCATACCAACTTGAATTTGGACGAAATTCACGTTAAATAAATAAATAGGTAGACAATTTGGAAGAAAATCAATACAAAAAATGATTGTTTTTTTCAAAAATAGGTAATATTTGTCCAAATCTTTGCAATTTTAGCTTTGTTTTTATTGATTGGTGTTCCTCCTGCATCAGAGATGATATTTAAGACGTTTTGAGAAAAATCTATTTTTGGCCATATTTTGATCAAAAAGGTGGGATAACCCCTTGTATTTTTTTTCAAATTTTGTCCCAAAATTATATTTTTTTAAACTCTTTCAGAAGATGCCTACAGGACAGGAGAAGCCATTCCAACTTGAATTTAGACGAAATTCATGTTAAATAAATAAATAGGTAGAAAATCTGGGAGAAAATCAATACAAAAAATGATTGGTTTTTTTCAAAAATAGGTAATATTTGTCCAAATCTTTGCAATTTTAGCTTTGTTTTTATTGATTGGTGTTCCTCCTGCATCAGAGATGATATTTAAGACGTTTTGAGAGAAATCTATTTTGGGCCATATTTTGATCAAAAAGGTGGGTCAACCCCTTGTATTTTTTTCAAATTTTGTCCCAAAATTATATTCTTTTAAACTCTTTCAGAATAAGCCTACAGGACAGGAGAAGCCATACCAACTTGAATTTGGACGAAATTCACGTTAAATAAATAAATAGGTAGACAATTTGGGAGAAAATCAATACAAAAAAATGATTGTTTTTTTTTTAAATAGGTAATATTTGTCCAAATCTTTGCAATTTTGGCTTTGTTTTTATTGATTGGTGTTCCTCCTGCATCAGAGATGATATTTAAGACGTTTGAGAGAAATCTATTTTTGGCCATATTTTGATCAAAAAGGTGGATTAACCCCTGGTATTTTTTTAAAATTTTGTCTCAAAATTATTATATTTTAAACTCTTTCAGAATATGCCTACTTGACAGGAGAAGCCATTCCAACTTGAATTGGGACGAAATTCATGTTAAAAAAATAAATAGGTAGAAAATCTGGGAGAAAATCAATACAAAAAATGATTGTTTTTTTCAAAAATAGGTAATATTTGTCCAAATCTTTGCAATTTTAGCTTTGTTTTTATTGATTGGTGTTCCTCCTGCATCAGAGATGATATTTAAGACGTTTTGAGAAAAATCTATTTTTGGCCATATTTTGATCAAAAAGGTGGGTCAACCCCTTGTATTTTTTTCAAATTTTGTCCCAAAATTATATTCTTTTAAACTCTTTCAGAATAAGCCTACAGGACAGGAGAAGCCATACCAACTTGAATTTGGACGAAATTCACGTTAAATAAATAAATAGGTAGACAATTTGGGAGAAAATCAATACAAAAAAATGATTGGTTTTTTTTTAAATAGGTAATATTTGTCCAAATCTTTGCAATTTTGGCTTTGTTTTTATTGATTGGTGTTCCTCCTGCATCAGAGATGATATTTAAGACGTTTGAGAGAAATCTATTTTTGGCCATATTTTGATCAAAAAGGTGGATTAACCCCTGGTATTTTTTTAAAATTTTGTCTCAAAATTATTATATTTTAAACTCTTTCAGAATATGCTTACTTGACAGGAGAAGCCATTCCAACTTGAATTGGGTCGAAATTCATGTTAAAAAAATAAATAGGTAGAAAATCTGGGAGAAAATCAATACAAAAAATGATTGTTTTTTTCAAAAATAGGTAATATTTGTCCAAATCTTTGCAATTTTAGCTTTGTTTTTATTGATTGGTGTTCCTCCTGCATCAGAGATGATATTTAAGACGTTTTGAGAAAAATCTATTTTTGGCCATATTTTGATCAAAAAGGTGGAATAACCCCTTGTATTTTTTTTCAAATTTTGTCCCAAAATTATATTTTTTTAAACTCTTTCAGAAGATGCCTACAGGCGAGGAGAAGCCATTCCAACTTGAATTTGGACGAAATTCACGTTAAATAAATAAATAGGTAGAAAATTTGGGAGAAAATCAATACAAAAAATGATTGTTTTTTTTTTAAATAGGTAATATTTGTCCAAATCTTTGCAATTTTGGCTTTGTTTTTATTGATTGGTGTTCCTCCTGCATCAGAGATGATATTTAAGACGTTTGAGAGAAATCTATTTTTGGCCATATTTTGATCAAAAAGGTGGTATTTTTTTTAAATTTTGTCTCAAAATTATTATATTTTAAACTCTTTCAGAAGATGCCTACTTGACAGGAGAAGCCATTCCAACTTGAATTGGGACGAAATTCATGTTAAAAAAATAAATAGGTAGAAAATCTGGAAGAAAATCAATACAAAAAATGATTGTTTTTTTTTAAATAGGTAATATTTGTCCAAATCTTTGCAATTTTGGCTTTGTTTTTATTGATTGGTGTTCCTCCTGCATCAGAGATGATATTTAAGACGTTTGAGAGAAATCTATTTTTGGCCATATTTTGATCAAAAAGGTGGATTAACCCCTGGTATTTTTTTAAAATTTTGTCTCAAAATTATTATATTTTAAACTCTTTCAGAATATGCCTACTTGACAGGAGAAGCCATTCCAACTTGAATTGGGACGAAATTCATGTTAAAAAAATAAATAGGTAGAAAATCTGGGAGAAAATCAATACAAAAAATGATTGTTTTTTTCAAAAATAGGTAATATTTGTCCAAATCTTTGCAATTTTAGCTTTGTTTTTATTGATTGGTGTTCCTCCTGCATCAGAGATGATATTTAAGACGTTTTGAGAAAAATCTATTTTTGGCCATATTTTGATCAAAAAGGTGGAATAACCCCTTGTATTTTTTTTCAAATTTTGTCCAAAAATTATATTTTTTTAAACTCTTTCAGAAGATGCCTACAGGCGAGGAGAAGCCATTCCAACTTGAATTTGGACGAAATTCACGTTAAATAAATAAATAGGTAGAAAATTTGGGAGAAAATCAATACAAAAAATGATTGGTTTTTTTTTAAATAGGTAATATTTGTCCAAATCTTTGCAATTTTGGCTTTGTTTTTATTGATTGGTGTTCCTCCTGCATCAGAGATGATATTTAAGACGTTTGAGAGAAATCTATTTTTGGCCATATTTTGATCAAAAAGGTGGGTTAACCCCTGGTATTTTTTTTAAATTTTGTCTCAAAATTATTATATTTTAAACTCTTTCAGAAGATGCCTACTTGACAGGAGAAGCCAATCCAACTTGAATTGGGACGAAATTCATGTTAAAAAAATTAATAGGTAGAAAATCTGGGAGAAAATCAATACAAAAAATGATTGTTTTTTTCAAAAATAGGTAATATTTGTCCAAATCTTTGCAATTTTAGCTTTGTTTTTATTGATTGGTGTTCCTCCTGCATGATATTTAAGACGTTTTGAGAAAAATCTATTTTTGGCCATATTTTGATCAAAAAGGTGGGATAACCCCTTGTATTTTTTTTCAAATTTTGTCCCAAAATTATATTTTTTTAAACTCTTTCAGAAGATGCCTACAGGCGAGGAGAAGCCATTCCAACTTGAATTTGGACGAAATTCACGTTAAATAAATAAATAGGTAGACAATTTGGGAGAAAATCAATACAAAAAATGATTGGTTTTTTTTTAAATAGGTAATATTTGTCCAAATCTTTGCAATTTTGGCTTTGTTTTTATTGATTGGTGTTCCTCCTGCATCAGAGATGATATTTAAGACGTTTGAGAGAAATCTATTTTTGGCCATATTTTGATCAAAAAGGTGGTATTTTTTTTAAATTTTGTCTCAAAATTATTATATTTTAAACTCTTTCAGAAGATGCCTACTTGACAGGAGAAGCCATTCCAACTTGAATTGGGACGAAATTCATGTTAAAAAAATAAATAGGTAGAAAATCTGGGAGAAAATCAATACAAAAAATGATTGTTTTTTTCAAAAATAGATAATATTTGTCCAAATCTTTGCAATTATAGCTTTGTTTTTATTGATTGGTGTTCCTCCTGCATTAGAGATGATATTTAAGACGTTTTGAGAGAAATCTATTTTTGGCCATATTTTGATCAACAAGGTGGGTTAACCCCTTGTATTTTTTTCAAATTTTGTCCCAAAATTATATTGTTTTAAACTCTTTCAGAAGATGCCTACAGGACAGGAGAAGCCATTCCAACTTGAATTTGGACGAAATTCATGTTAAATAAATAAATAGGTAGAAAATCTGGGAGAAAATCAATACAAAAAATGATTGTTTTTTTCAAAAATAGGTAATATTTGTCCAAATCTTTGCAATTTTAGCTTTGTTTTTATTGATTGGTGTTCCTCCTGCATTAGAGATAATATTTAAGACGTTTTGAGAGAAATCTATTTTTGGCCATATTTTGATCAAAAAGGTGGGTTAACCCCTTGTATTTTTTTCAAATTTTGTCCCAAAATTATATTCTTTTAAACTCTTTTAGAAGATGCCTACAGGACAGGAGAAGCCATTCCAACTTGAATTTGGACGAAATTCACGTTAAATAAATAAATAGGTAGAAAATCTGGGAGAAAATATATACAAAAAATGATTGTTTTTTTCAAAAATAGGGAATATTTGTCCAAATCTTTGCAATTTTAGCTTTGTTTTTATTGATTGGTGTTCCTCCTGCATTAGAGATGATATTTAAGACGTTTTGAGAGAAATCTATTTTTGGCCATATTTTGATCAAAAAGGTGGGTTAACCCCTTGTATTTTTTTCAAATTTTGTCCCAAAATTATATTCTTTTAAACTCTTTTAGAAGATGCCTACAGGACAGGAGAAGCCATTCCAACTTGAATTTGGACGAAATTCACGTTAAATAAATAAATAGGTAGAAAATTTGGGGAAAAATCAATACAAAAAATGATTGTTTTTTTCAAAAATAGGTAATATTTGTCCAAATCTTTGCAATTTTAGCTTTGTTTTTATTGATTGGTGTTCCTCCTGCATCAGAGATGATATTTAAGACGTTTTGAGAGAAATCTATTTTGGGCCATATTTTGATCAAAAAGGTGGGATAACCCCTTGTATTTTTTTCAAATTTTGTCCCAAAATTATATTCTTTTCAACTCTTTCAGAAGAAGCCTACAGGACAGGAGAAGCCATACCAACTTGAATTTGGACGAAATTCACGTTAAATAAATAAATAGGTAGACAATTTGGGAGAAAATCAATACAAAAAATTAATTTTATCCATAAAAGATAAAATACGTTAAACTTGGGGCACATAAAGCCTAAACTCCTTTTTGCGTCGTAGGCAAAACGTTTCTAAGGTCGTTCTGAAAAATTGCACAACCAGCAATAATAGCCCCCCCCCCCCCCCCCCCCCCCCCCCCCCTTAGGACGGGTATATTTTAACTTTTAAGGAACGTGGCTTGGTCGTTTAGAAGGTTGCTCAAGAAGAAGGGGGACAATAAATTCCTTACCATATAAGGTTATATCTGGTAGATATGCAAATTAATAGGTAAGATTGACCAATGGAAAACTGAAGATATCCTACCTTGACCAATGAGAAGAAAAGACAGTCCGAAGAATTTGGGTATTTAACCCGGAACACGAGGCATTCGGGCCGCCAATTTGGTTGCAGCTATTAGCAACTCAGAAAAAATTGTTGACCAAAACTTCTTAAACTTTTTGTTATTATCTTCACTTCCAACTCCTCCGACGCTTCGAGGCCCTGTATACCGGACAACTCTCCGTTCGTCCAACCGGACGAAACCACCTGTGGACGAAACACTTGTCGATAATCCGACAACTCCTCGTACACGTCTAACCCGACAGCTTCCGTTTAGCAAGGAGTGGAAGACTTGCTGGCCACCTCTTCGGACATGCCGTACCCGAAGAACGCCGTAGCTAGCCGCCGATCCGGTCGCACAGCTCTGCCAGATACAGTTGAAGACGGCGTGCCCCCGCCAAAGAAGTATCGGAAACGCCAACCGTCTGTGAGGGGCAGAGGGCGGGGGGCTGCTGTCCCTCCCCCACACCAGGAGCCGCCTGCGAGAGGAAGAGGACGCGGGGCAGTGCCTGCCCTGCACCAGAAGCCGTCTGCGAGAGGCAGCGGACGCGGGGCAGCTGTGCCTGCCCTACACCAGGAACCTGTGCCGCCTGCGAGAGGAAGAGGACGCGGGGCAGGGCCTGCCCTGCACCAGGAGCCGTCTGCAAGAGGCAGCGGACGCGGGGTTCCAGATGTCCCGTTTCCGCGAACTGGCCCCACGAGCAAGTCCACTCCCAACCCCCTTACCTCACCTTCCAGCGATCTGGTAGAGGATGAAATGCGCCGGCTGTTAGACGCTTCAATAGCACCAGGTACTCATAAAACATACGCAACAGGTTGGGCATCATTTTGTCGGTTTCGCCAACAAAGCATATCAGAGGGGCGCCCCGCGAAGACATATGAGATCCGACAGTTTATAGCTTGGCTGTCATTACAATCAATTTCCCCATCTACAATTGCGACTTACGTGTCAGCAGTTGGATATAAACACAGGTTACAAGGCTGGCCTGACCCAACTAAGGATTTTCTAGTTTCCAAATTACTCGAGGGGTGCCGTCGCACACGCCCCTCGCGCGATTCTCGCCAACCCATTTCTTTGCCTATGCTAAATCAAATCGTGCAGTCGCTTCCCCTTGTGTGTTCATCTCTCTACGAGGCGAAAATGTTTTCAGCCGCGTTTTTAAGTGCATTTTTTGGTTTTATGCGTATTGGGGAGTTCACGGCAAATTCTCGGTTTCACACTCAACCTTCAGTGATTACTGATTCGGATGTAGAATTTTCTTACCGCGATACCCAATGTCATGTTACCATTTCATTCAAACAGAGTAAGAATAATCAACATGGTGATCCGCAAATCGTATGTCTAAAGCCGTCCGATAATGTTTTCCTCTGTCCCGTGTCAGCACTGCTCACATATGCTCGGGTACGCCCCAATCATGCAGGTTCATATTTTTGTCATTTTAACTGTACCCCCCTTACTCGCTATCAGTTTAACGGGGTATTGAAGAAAGCACTGGCATTTAATAACATACCGGCTGACCACATTAAAGGTCATTCCTTGCGCATAGGGGCGGCCTCGGCGGCATATCAAATGGGGGTCCCTCAAACAAACATTCGTGCTATGGGTCGCTGGCGCTCGGACGCGGTCAATACATATATCCGTCCTCTGCCCATTTCTCCCTGGCCAGGCGTCTAGAACACTTGATTAATCACAGTTAAACGTTTATCTTAGTCCCAGTTAATTGCTGTCATTTACCTAATAGGTCCAGTATGGATAGTGGGAGATTCCATTGTGCTTGGGTCCGAAGGTCCTTTAAATCTTCCAATGAAAGTGATGTGGCGTGGTCTAAGCGGCGCCCACCTAAGTGATTTACCACAGCTGTTGACAGTTATACCTGAACCTCCCCCGTCAATCCTGATTATTCATCTGGGAACGAACGACCTGGTGGAGGTCGACGAATTTTCTTTCAGACAACGACTAGTCCTATCAATGCGCACATGTGCCGAGCAATTCCCGCATACCACATTGATATGGTCAGATTTATTACCACGTCTGTACTATTTTGGGGCACGGTCGCAAAGCGGGATGGAGAAGAAGCGGCGCACGCTCAATCGATGGGCGCGGTCGCAAGGGAGTTGGCTGGGAGTTAGTAATTTACACCATCCACAGTTTAAGTGGACTGAGGCCGCGTTGTATAGGTTTGATGCTATACATTTGTCACCTGTGGGCAATCGCATATTCCGTGATAACCTGTGCCAAGCCATTTCGGCCTTTTTGTAATGTACATATGTTTCGACCTTAATTAGTTACAATAGCGCCTAGCGAAATTGCACATCTACTAAATATAGAGTGTTGTGTGAATTTTTGGGGGCTGTCTTTCCCTTGGGACGCTATGCGTTTGGCCTAAATTGCGGGATTCAGACAGCCAGTAATTTGTTTTTGTAAAACTTTTGTAGTCAAATGTAGTATGTATATTATTACACAGACTTGCGATCTCTCTTGCTGTTCCCCGAGAGATTATATTGTTCGATCCAGCCGTACGACGATTGAACAGCACATCTGTGTTAAGATCACATTGAAGTTAAATCATAACAGTTAAATTTAAAAAGAGACCCTGTCGGTCCAAGTGGGGTCACTGAGATGAACCCAAAAAAGAGACCCTGTCGGGCCAAGTGGGGTCACTGAGATGAACCAAAAAAAGAGACCCTGTCGGTCCAAGTGGGGTCACTGAGATGAACCCAAAAAAGAGACCTTGTCGGTCCAAGTGGGGTCACTGAGATGAACCCAAAAAAGAGACCCTGTCGGTCCAAGTAAAAGTCGGGCATCACGCTGGTGAGCCGCCCGCAGCTATACCATGGTGGGGTCACTGAGATGAACCTTCATATATATATATGTTTTAATTTGTTTGAAGAAGTTTTTGGTCCAATAAAGGGCTGCTTTTGGCTGCAGCAAAGAACCAAGATATGTTTGTTCTACATTTTAATTGCTTCCAAGTATAATTAATTTTATCCATAAAAGATAAAATACGTTATACTTGGGGCACATAAAGCCTAAACTCCTTTTTGCGTCGTAGGCAAAACGTTTCTAAGGTCGTTCTGAAAAATTGCACAACCAGCAATAATAGCCCCCCCCCCCCTTAGGACGGGTATATTTTAACTTTTAAGAAACGTGGCTTGGTCGTTTAGAAGGTTGCTCAAGAAGAAGGGGGAAAATAAATTCCTTACCATATAAGGTTATATCTGGTAGATATGCAAATTAATAGGTAAGATTGACCAATGGAGAACTGAAGATATCCTACCTTGACCAATGAGAAGAAAAGACAGTCCGAAGAATTTGGGTATTTAACCCGGAACACGAGGCATTCGGGCCGCCAATTTGGTTGCAGCTATTAGCAACTCAGAAAAAATTGTTGACCAAAACTTCTTAAACTTTTTGTTATCCCACCTCCTCCCCTTCATTCCGCCTTAAATGGCCTGTGTTGCTGTCTGCCTGGCCTAAATTGCGGGATTCAGACAGCCAGTAATTTGTTTTTGTAAAACTTTTGTAGTCAAATGTAGTATGTATATTATTACACAGACTTGCGATCTCTCTTGCTGTTCCCCGAGAGATTATATTGTTCGATCCAGCCGTACGACGATTGAACAGCACATCTGTGTTAAGATCACATTGAAGTTAAATCATAACAGTTAAATTTAAAAAGAGACCCTGTCGGTCCAAGTGGGGTCACTGAGATGAACCAAAAAAAAAGACCCTGTCGGGCCAAGTGGGGTCACTGAGATGAACCCAAAAAAGAGACCCTGTCGGTCCAAGTGGGGTCACTGAGATGAACCCAAAAAAGAGACCTTGTCGGTCCAAGTGGGGTCACTGAGATGAACCCAAAAAAGAGACCCTGTCGGTCCAAGTAAAAGTCGGGCATCACGCTGGTGAGCCGCCCGCAGCTATACCATGGTGGGGTCACTGAGATGAACCTTCATCATATATATATGTTTTAATTTGTTTGAAGAAGTTTTTGGTCCAATAAAGGGCTGCTTTTGGCTGCAGCAAAGAACCAAGATATGTTTGTTCTACATTTTAATTGCTTCCAAGTATAATGATTGTTTTTTTCAAAAATAGGTAATATTTGTCCAAATCTTTGCAATTTTAGCTTTGTTTTTATTGATTGGTGTTCCTCCTGCATCAGAGATGATATTTAAGACGTTTTGAGAAAAATCTATTTTTGGCCATATTTTGATCAAAAAGGTGGGATAAAAATTTTATTTTTTTAAACTCTTTCAGAAGATGCCTACAGGCGAGGAGAAGCCATTCCAACTTGAATTTGGACGAAATTCACGTTAAATAAATAAATAGGTAGAAAATTTGGGAGAAAATCAATACAAAAAATGATTGGTTTTTTTTTAAATAGGTAATATTTGTCCAAATCTTTGCAATTTTGGCTTTGTTTTTATTGATTGGTGTTCCTCCTGCATCAGAGATGATATTTAAGACGTTTGAGAGAAATCTATTTTTGGCCATATTTTGATCAAAAAGGTGGGTTAACCCCTGGTATTTTTTTTAAATTTTGTCTCAAAATTATTATATTTTAAACTCTTTCAGAAGATGCCTACTTGACAGGAGAAGCCATTCCAACTTGAATTGGGACGAAATTCATGTTAAAAAAATAAATAGGTAGAAAATCTGGGAGAAAATCAATACAAAAAATGATTGTTTTTTTCAAAAATAGGTAATATTTGTCCAAATCTTTGCAATTTTAGCTTTGTTTTTATTGATTGGTGTTCCTCCTGCATCAGAGATGATATTTAAGACGTTTTGAGAAAAATCTATTTTTGGCCATATTTTGATCAAAAAGGGGGGGATAACCCCTTGTATTTTTTTTCAAATTTTGTCCCAAAATTATATTCTTTTAAACTCTTTCAGAAGATGCCTACAGGACAGGAGAAGCCATACCAACTTGAATTTGGACGAAATTCACGTTAAATAAATAAATAGGTAGAAAATTTGGGAGAAAATCAATACAAAAAATGATTGTTTTTTTCAAAAATAGGTAATATTTGTCCAAATCTTTGCAATTTTAGCTTTGTTTTTATTGATTGGTGTTCCTCCTGCATCAGAGATGATATTTAAGACGTTTTGAGAAAAATCTATTTTTGGCCATATTTTGATCAAAAAGGGGGGATAATCCCTTGTATTTTTTTCAAATTTTGTCCCAAAATTATATTCTTTTAAACTCTTTCAGAAGATGCCTACAGGACAGAAGAAGCCATTCCAACTTGAATTTGGACGAAATTCACGTTAAATAAATAAATAGGTAGAAAATTTGGGAGAAAATCAATACAAAAAATGATTGGTTTTTTTTTAAATAGGTAATATTTGTCCAAATCTTTGCAATTTTGGCTTTGTTTTTATTGATTGGTGTTCCTCCTGCATCAGAGATGATATTTAAGACGTTTGAGAGAAATCTATTTTTGGCCATATTTTGATCAAAAAGGTGGGTTAACCCCTTGTATTTTTTTTCAAATGTTGTCCCAAAATTATATTTTTTAAAACTCTTTCAGAAGATGCCTACAGGACAGGAGAAGCCATACCAACTTGAATTTGGACGAAATTCACGTTAAATAAATAAATAGGTAGACAATTTGGAAGAAAATCAATACAAAAAATGATTGTTTTTTTCAAAAATAGGTAATATTTGTCCAAATCTTTGCAATTTTAGCTTTGTTTTTATTGATTGGTGTTCCTCCTGCATCAGAGATGATATTTAAGACGTTTTGGGAAAAATCTATTTTTGGCCATATTTTGATCAAAAAGGTGGGATAACCCCTTGTATATTTTTTCAAATTTTGTCCCAAAATTATATTTTTTTAAACTCTTTCAGAAGATGCCTACAGGACAGGAGAAGCCATTCCAACTTGAATTTAGACGAAATTCATGTTAAATAAATAAATAGGTAGAAAATTTGGGAGAAAATCAATACAAAAAATGATTGGTTTTTTTTAAATAGGTAATATTTGTCCAAATCTTTGCAATTTTGGCTTTGTTTTTATTGATTGGTGTTCCTCCTGCATCAGAGATGATATTTAAGACGTTTGAGAGAAATCTATTTTTGGCCATATTTTGATCAAAAAGGTGGGATAACCCCTTGTATATTTTTTCAAATTTTGTCCCAAAATTATATTTTTTTAAACTCTTTCAGAAGATGCCTACAGGACAGGAGAAGCCATTCCAACTTGAATTTGGACGAAATTCATGTTAAATAAATAAATAGGTAGAAAATTTGGAAGAAAATCAATACAAAAAATGATTGTTTTTTTTTAAATAGGTAATATTTGTCCAAATCTTTGCAATTTTGGCTTTGTTTTTATTGATTGGTGTTCCTCCTGCATCAGAGATGATATTTAAGACGTTTGAGAGAAATCTATTTTTGGCCATATTTTGATCAAAAAGGTGGGTTAACCCCTTGTATTTTTTTTCAAATTTTGTCCCAAAAATTATATTTTTTAAAACTCTTTCAGAAGATGCCTACAGGCGAGGAGAAGCCATTCCAACTTGAATTTTGACGAAATTCACGTTAAATAAATAAATAGGTAGAAAATTTGGGAGAAAATCAATACAAAAAATGATTGGTTTTTTTTAAAATAGGTAATATTTGTCCAAATCTTTGCAATTTTGGCTTTGTTTTTATTGATTGGTGTTCCTCCTGCATCAGAGATGATATTTAAGACGTTTGAGAGAAATCAATTTTTGGCCATATTTTGATCAAAAAGGTGGGTTAACCCCTGGTATTTTTTTTAAATTTTGTCTCAAAATTATTATATTTTAAACTCTTTCAGAAGATGCCTACTTGACAGGAGAAGCCATTCCAACTTGAATTGGGACGAAATTCATGTTAAAAAAATAAATAGGTAGAAAATCTGGGAGAAAATCAATACAAAAAATGATTGTTTTTTTTCAAAAATAGGTAATATTTGTCCAAATCTTTGCAATTTTAGCTTTGTTTTTATTGATTGGTGTTCCTCCTGCATCAGAGATGATATTTAAGACGTTTGAGAGAAATCTATTTTTGGCCATATTTTGATCAAAAAGGTGGGATAACCCCTTGTATATTTTTTCAAATTTTGTCCCAAAATTATATTTTTTTAAACTCTTTCAGAAGATGCCTACAGGACAGGAGAAGCCATTCCAACTTGAATTTGGACGAAATTCATGTTAAATAAATAAATAGGTAGAAAATTTGGAAGAAAATCAATACAAAAAATGATTGGTTTTTTTTAAATAGGTAATATTTGTCCAAATCTTTGCAATTTTGGCTTTGTTTTTATTGATTGGTGTTCCTCCTGCATCAGAGATGATATTTAAGACGTTTGAGAGAAATCTATTTTTGGCCATATTTTGATCAAAAAGGTGGGTTAACCCCTTGTATTTTTTTTCAAATTTTGTCCCAAAAATTATATTTTTTAAAACTCTTTCAGAAGATGCCTACAGGCGAGGAGAAGCCATTCCAACTTGAATTTTGACGAAATTCACGTTAAATAAATAAATAGGTAGAAAATTTGGGAGAAAATCAATACAAAAAATGATTGGTTTTTTTTAAAATAGGTAATATTTGTCCAAATCTTTGCAATTTTGGCTTTGTTTTTATCGATTGGTGTTCCTCCTGCATCAGAGATGATATTTAAGACGTTTGAGAGAAATCAATTTTTGGCCATATTTTGATCAAAAAGGTGGGTTAACCCCTGGTATTTTTTTTAAATTTTGTCTCAAAATTATTATATTTTAAACTCTTTCAGAAGATGCCTACTTGACAGGAGAAGCCATTCCAACTTGAATTGGGACGAAATTCATGTTAAAAAAATAAATAGGTAGAAAATCTGGGAGAAAATCAATACAAAAAATGATTGTTTTTTTTCAAAAATAGGTAATATTTGTCCAAATCTTTGCAATTTTAGCTTTGTTTTTATTGATTGGTGTTCCTCCTGCATCAGAGATGATATTTTTGACGTTTTGAGAGAAATCTATTTTTGGCCATATTTTGATCAAAAAGGTGGGTTAACCCCTTGTATTTTTTTCAAATTTTGTCCCAAAATTATATTCTTTTAAACTCTTTTAGAAGATGCCTACAGGACAGAAGAAGCCATTCCAACTTGAATTTGGACGAAATTCACGTTAAATAAATAAATAGGTAGAAAATTTGGGAGAAAATCAATACAAAAAATGATTGTTTTTTTCAAAAATAGGTAATATTTGTCCAAATCTTTGCAATTTTGGCTTTGTTTTTATTGATTGGTGTTCCTCCTGCATCAGAGATGATATTTAAGACGTTTGAGAGAAATCTATTTTTGGCCATATTTTGATCAAAAAGGTGGGTTAACCCCTTGTATTTTTTTTCAAATTTTGTCCCAAAAATTATATTTTTTAAAACTCTTTCAGAAGATGCCTACAGGCGAGGAGAAGCCATTCCAACTTGAATTTGGACGAAATTCACGTTAAATAAATAAATAGGTAGAAAATTTGGGAGAAAATCAATACAAAAAATGATTGGTTTTTTTTAAAATAGGTAATATTTGCAATTTTAGCTCTGTTTTTATTGATTGGTGTTCCTCCTACATTAGAGATGATATTTAAGACGTTTTGAGAGAAATCTATTTTTGGCCATATTTTGATCAAAAAGGTGGGTTAACCCCTTGTATTTTTTTCAAATTTTGTCCCAAACTTACACATTTTACCACATAAAAGGTAAAATTTATTATACTCTACGCAAAAACCCTACATGATTGCTAGTCGCGCAAGCATTAATGTTCTACCGGATTCAAGTACATGTACATGCCCAAGTTACATGTAAACTGGGATTCTGGTGCAGCCAATAAGAGCCAAGCATCAATTGCGTGCCGTGTGCAAACGGCCAACTCTAGCGGTCATTGCGGACGTGGCAGTACCACCCAACGCGCTGTGATCCGGCGACAGCCAATCAGCGTCCTGAGTTTTGGAAAGAGCGCGAAAGCTCCATGAGCCTATACAGAAATCTGCACTTTTAGTCACGGCTTCATTCAATACACATCATCGTTCAATTAAAAAAAATGTTTAAAAAATGTTTTATGAATAAACATTTAGTGATTTTTAACTACTAATTGCTGGGTCAGCTGCATCGCTGTGGGACGAAAGCAGTCCTGCATCGGCAGGTCTGAGACATCCATTGATCGGAGTGTTGTGAACAGTTTAGTGTGGATTTTGGTGGCGAGTACCACCGCATGAGAACTACCGTAGTCGGAGCGATGCCGCAGCGTCATTTGAAGTTCGATCCCAGGCGCAATCCGATTCCTACGCGGGGACCGGACCGGCCCCGAAGATTGCTCGCACATCTCCGGCCGTGCCAACAGAGGGCGCAACACAGCGGAGACGGCAGCCGAGTCGGCATGCAATTGAAATGCAAGTGCAACTTCGGTACAGCCGGCCTGGCCCTGGGTACCATGTCTTTGTCAGCGGCCAACTACGGTCCAGTCGGCACCATGTGGGGTGGCAAGTCATCCTGCAACTTCAGTCAAGCAGGCACCGTATCCTGTGCCTGTGCTGTGGGCTGTGGTGCTAAGTCAGACTTTGGTCCAGCCGGCACCAGGTGGGGTGCCAAGTAAGCCTGCAGCTTGCTTCGGTACAGCCGGCACCGGTCCCAAGTCGGCTGTGTCAGCAAATCGTCCCACACACTGAATATGGGGTGCCTGCAAGGTATTTTTTGAAAGCAATACTCTGGAAGAAGACCAGGTAACCTTCTAAAATAGACCGACGGCGACAGTTAAAAAAATACAACCTTTTTCTTTATATTTGCTTATACATGTCACGGGGTAACATGAACAACATAGGAATTAATAGCGAGACGGACACACAGGCTGTAGAAGTATATAGATATGATCACACGGCTTTCGCCTTGTTGTAGTCACATGGACAAGATTAGTTTGTTGTACTGGTACTAATTATGCCATTGCGTGGCTACCTCCCAGAATAAAGGGGGACATTCATCCAGGGCTTGGGGCATGCGTCTCTAATTCAGTTGATTAATAATATGCTGGGGAGCACACTGTGTTGCTTTTGAAACCTGTCGGATTTGTGGGCTTAAAGATGTCAAATTTGTACGACGTTGTCGTCAACTATTCACCACATATAACGCTGTGCATTGTACACATGATGTACATGCGCCTAGCGTTGAAGCCAATTTTTAGTTATTAAGTGTACAATTACTCGCTAATTCTTGTTTTGTTAAAGTCGGCATCTAGCTTTCATTCAGCAGGGTTAATTTACTCCAGACCAGCAGGCGCCGTACGAGATACTGAGTCAGCCGACTACTTTGCCAGTTCTGCTGGCAGCTCAGCCAGCATTGGCATCCAGTGGCCATCGGCAGTCCTGCAGCAGATGTGCCATTTATTTCTACTGTCCAGCCATCCCTTGGGTATCAACCACAGACAGTAGGTTCAATCACCTGTGGGTCGGGTGAGGTCAGTCGGATGGTGGGAATTGGGCCAGTTACTGGTAAGTCGGTAATTAGCGTATGTAATTTGTCAGAGGCAAGTATTTGTAATAGGCTTAATGCTAATAATATACCCATATTTACCTCGGCACAGGGTAGGCCGATGGCGTCGGGCATTTTGAATCAAACTAGTCTCAATTTGAGCCAAGTGAGTGGAATAAGTACTACAGGGGGCCCCGTTATATTCTATGGAAGCTTGTCTATCTATTCAATTGCGTCATCTCCCTGTACAATCACAACCCCACTTGAAATGCATTTGCCCTCGGCTCCTTTGGATGGGGGGAACAACGTGACCGGCTTAGGGTGCGTGAGTAGTGCTAATGAGCCTAGGTCAGGGATTAATTAACGGTCTTTCAAGCAGGAAGTTGTGCGTTTCGCCTCCTACAAATCTCACCACAAGATTCAACTTGTCAGACACGCCTAAGCAATTTCCAATCATTATGTGGGAATTGAAAAAGTTCCCAATGCTACGAAAAAACAAAAGTCCCGCCCCAGGTTCTTGCATATTTGGGGCTAGAATTAATTGTGAATTAGTGACAAGTGAGGGTTCCCTTTGACAAAGTTGACGCGCTGTGCAGTCAAATTCGGGCAATGCTCGCAAAACCTAAAGCAAAGTTGGTCCAAATTCAATCCCTTGTTGGTTCCCTCAATTTCTTGGGCAGGGCTGTGTTGCCAGGTCGGGCTGTTTTTAGGCGGCTTATTTATTTGACATAGGGGCAAATCAACGATGGCACAGAGTGCGTATAACAAATGGGGCAAAGCTTGACCTATTGATGTGGTTAACATTTTTGCGAAAGTACAATAGAGTAACCCCAATTTTGAACCAAGAATGGGATTCGTACGAAACACTCAATTTTTTGTTACAGATGCTGCGGCTTCTGTTGGTTACTTGGTTTTGGAGCATATTTTAAGGGTCATATTTTAATATTGCTGCAGGGTCGTGGCAGCAATGGAGAGAGTCTACCCCATTCATTGCTGCCCCCCCCCCCCCCCTAGAACTACATGTATACCCAATAATTGCGGCTGTACTTGCATTGAGTCCTCCTTTGGCCAATAGCAAAGTAAAGTGTTAGTCTGATAACAATGCAGTGTTACACATTATTAACGGTCAGCCTTCACCTTGTCCTAAAGCCATGCACTTGATTCATTTGCTTATTGTGGAGTGTTTGAAATCCCATATAATTTTTAAGGCAGTTCACATCCCCGGTGTAAAGATTGACAAAACTGATGCATTATCTCGTTTTCAGATGCCACGCTGCTTTGCCTTGGCCCCCCAGGCCGAGCGAGAGATGACTCCGCTTCCAACTCTTCCCACAGTATGGTAGAGTATGAAATGCGTAGGTTGCTATAGCTAGCCTTTGCACGAAATACACAGAAGGCATACACATCAGGGTGGAATGTTTTTTGTGTTTTTCGTCAATCCACAACCGGTAGTCGGGTTGTTAACCCTTAACGCACAGGTGAGTTCATAGCGTGGCTTTCCATACAGCAATATTCTCCAGGAACGATTGCAACATATGTGGCTGGGGTCAGCTGTCGGTACCCAACGGACACTTACATGGTAACAAAAGTACTGGAAGGTTGTAGGTGTAGTGTTTCAGGTCAAGACCGCAGGTCCCCTATATCGCTGGCATTACTTTCACGAATTATGACAGTTCTGCCGGAGGTTTGTTGTCGCAACATGAGGTGACACTTTTTCGCTCCGCCATGCTTCTTGCATTTTTTGTTTTTTGCGGGTTTGTATGTTTGCAGCAATATCCCGGGCCAATATGCAGCAGGCAGTTTTGCATAGGTCCGGGTCGATAACATTGTCTTTGCGCCAGACTAAAAACAATCAGCGCGGCCCCCCCTTATGGGGCGATGTAACTCTCTGCCCATTGTCAGCGCTACTTAAATATATTTACAGTCGCCCTCGTACACAGGGCCCACTTTTTTGTCACAATGATAGTCAACCTACCCCGCTACCAGTTTAATAGAGTGTTGCAAACAGCCTTGTCATGCTGTGGGGTCTCAAACGCGCATTATAGATCGCACTCATTTTGTATGGGAGCTGCTTCCACTGATTATACATTGGGCATTCCTTTCGCAGATATACAGGCGACTCAAGTTAGTACGAAAACGAATGCAACAAAATTCTGGTTATTACGAACATTATCCTTGGTTCCGGCAAAACTGTGCATATGGGTAAATATTCGCTTATAACGAACATGGTTTGTACAAAATTCCTGTTACAACGAGAATTCTCGATAACCCCAGAAATTAATTTAAAAAAAAAAACAAAAAAAAAAAAATGGTTATAGATCCATTTATAACGAAAGCTTAAAAATACAAGGCTTTCATTCAGATTGAAATAGAAAGCAGTATCAGCGATTGATGTTTGTCATGTCAGTTAATTCATCTTGCTGATGGAAAACCTATTTAAAGGGATAGTGTTATTTGCTTGGGCAGTGCTTGGTTGGTAATTATTATTTTATTAAAATTGTTATCGATCCATTTATAAGGAAAGCTTAAAAATCCAAGGCTTTCATTCAGATTGAAATAGAAAGCAGTATCAGCGATTGATGTTTGTCATGTCAGTGAATTCATCTTGCTGATGGAAAACCTATTTAAAGGGATAGTGTTAATTGCTTGGGCAGTGCATGGTCGGTAATTTTTATATTATTAACACACGTACATTTAACATTTTGCTTCTCATATAACAACAACGTTTTTTGAATTTTATTACACAAGCAAAACATTACGTGTAAATTTGTCTTCATATTGCAAGGGTGTGTTTTGGTCTCGTACATACGGGGTCTATACAAAGTGAACAATGGGTTAGAAACCATTGGGTCGAATAATACGAAATTCGGATATAACGAACACTTTGACGAGGTCCCGCGGAGTTCGTTATAACGGGAGTCGACTGTACAGCGTATGGGCCGATGGCGCTCAGCAGCACTAACCAATACCTTCGTCCCTTCCCCGTACTCAATTGCAATGTGGTTTAAGCAAATATTTGCATTTGTTTTTGTTGTGTTAGGTGTTACCCCGCTAGAGCAAGGGTGTGCATTGATTGTGGGAGACTCCCTAGTTGGATGGCCGGCGTTCTGTACAGACGTCCCGACTTCAGAAAGGGCGAAGTGGAGCCTGCACGCATCAATTGCAAGATATGTTGGACAACCTAGGTGAAGTGCGCATTATTTTAATGCATATTGGGACCAAGGATTTAGTGCAGCTAGACTTTCTTGCGTTCAGGCAGACACTAGCTATCATGCTGGCGGAATGCAGGGGGAGGTTTCCAAATACCAGGCTTGTTTGGTCATGTATTTTGCCCCGCCTATGCTACTATGGCGCAAACTCGCAAAAATCAATGGAGCATGTACGGTGGGCAACGAACCGTTGGGCGCGGTCCTGATGCCATAAGTGAGGTATCAGTGTGCTTGAGCACCCACAATTTAGTTGGTCAGCTGCTAACCTATTCCGGATGGATGGGGTACACCTCTCTGCGGAAGGCAACGCGATATTTCGGGAGAATTTGCGCCGCTGCATTCTGTTCCTGATTTAAGTCCCCCTTTGGGTTTTTGGTTCTCGTTTTCTTCTGTGGGTCGCGCTTCTCGCGATTGGCGATTTTTGGTGCCCCAGAAGAGGCCGAGCTCCATAATTCTGGTTTTGAGGAAAATTACGGTCAATCGTTTTAGATTAAATAAACAAATTTGATCAGTTAACAACAATTATTGGGCCCTGTGATGTGCCACACGGACGGTCTGATCCAGTTTAATAACCAGTGTGGAGATCAAACTTTTGTTTAAGAATCTATAGCCTAGGATGTTCCACTCGGGCTATAACCAGTGCATTTTGCTTTTTGATTGTTGCATGATTAACCCCCAAATGAGCAGGTTAAGCAAATGCTCAAAATTGAGCACCTCTGATATTTTCCACAACGGCCGTTGGTGATTTGGATAGTGGTCATTGGGTATCACTAGTTGCATTGTGGTCTTCAAGACTCTTGGGTATATCACAATCCTTTTCTTGAGTGTTTTTATTTCTCCAGGTGTGGAGTGGTGGTCATGGGTATCGCCTAATGTTAATGTTTGGACTATTGGTCCGTGTTTTAGTATTCGTTATCCGGTTTGCCCGTAATCTTTGGTATTCCGGTTGAAGAACGTTGATTAAAATTGAAGCTGTGGCAAGTGACACAAAACAAAAAATCTGTCTCTGGTACTTACTTTTGGAGTTTGAGTATAATATTCTTTTAAACTCTTTCAGAAGATGCCTACAGGACAGGAGAAGCCATTCCAACTTGAATTTGGACGAAATTCACGTTAAATAAATAAATAGGTAGAAAATTTGGGAGAAAATTTTTTTTTAAATAGGTAATATTTGTCCAAATCTTTGCAATTTTGGCTTTGTTTTTATTGATTGGTGTTCCTCCTGCATCAGAGATGATATTTAAGACGTTTTGAGAAAAATCTATTTTTGGCCATATTTTGATCAAAAAGGTGGGTTAACCCCTGGTATTTTTTTTAAATTTTGTCTCAAAATTATTATATTTTAAACTCTTTCAGAAGATGCCTACTTGACAGGAGAAGCCATTCCAACTTGAATTGGGACGAAATTCATGTTAAAAAAATAAATAGGTAGAAAATCTGGGAGAAAATCAATACAAAAAATGATATTTTTTTTCAAAAATAGGTAATATTTGTCCCAATCTTTGCAATTTTAGCTTTGTTTTTATTGATTGGTGTTCCTCCTGCATCAGAGATGATATTTAAGACGTTTTGAGAGAAATCTATTTTGGGCCATATTTTGTCCCCAAATTATATTCTTTTAAACTCTTTTAGAAGATGCCTACAGGACAGGAGAAGCCATTCCAACTTGAATTTGGACGAAATTCACGTTAAATAAATAAATAGGTAGAAAATTTGGGAGAAAATCAATACAAAAAATGATTGTTTTTTTCAAAAATAGGTAATATTTGTCCAAATCTTTGCAATTTTAGCTTTGTTTTTATTGATTGGTGTTCCTCCTGCATCAGAGATGATATTTAAGACGTTTTGAGAAAAATCTATTTTTGGCCATATTTTGATCAAAAAGGTGGGATAAAAATTATATTTTTTTAAACTCTTTCAGAAGATGCCTACAGGCGAGGAGAAGCCATTCCAACTTGAATTTGGACGAAATTCACGTTAAATAAATAAATAGGTAGAAAATTTGGGAGAAAATCAATACAAAAAATGATTGGTTTTTTTTTAAATAGGTAATATTTGTCCAAATCTTTGCAATTTTGGCTTTGTTTTTATTGATTGGTGTTCCTCCTGCATCAGATATGATATTTAAGACGTTTGAGAGAAATCTATTTTTGGCCATATTTTGATCAAAAAGGTGGGTTAACCCCTGGTATTTTTTTTTAATTTTGTCTCAAAATTATTATATTTTAAACTCTTTCAGAAGATGCCTACTTGACAGGAGAAGCCATTCCAACTGGAATTGGGACGAAATTCATGTTAAATAAATAAATAGGTAGAAAATCTGGGAGAAAATCAATACGAAAAATGATTGTTTTTTTCAAAAATAGGTAATATTTGTCCAAATCTTTGCAATTTTAGCTTTGTTTTTATTGATTGGTGTTCCTCCTGCATTAGAGATGATATTTCTCTCAAAACGTCTTAAAAGACGTTTTGAGAGAAATCTATTTTTGGCCATATTTTGATCAAAAAGGTGGGTTAACCCCTTGTATTTTTTTCAAATTTTGTCCCAAAATTATATTCTTTAAAAACTCTTTCAGAAGATGCCTACAGGACAGGAGAAGCCATTCCAACTTGAATTTGGACGAAATTCACGTTAAATAAATAAATAGGTAGAAAATCTGGGAGAAAATCAATACAAAAAATGATTGTTTTTTTCAAAAATATGTAATATTTGTCCACATCTTTGCAATTTTGGCTTTGTTTTTATTGATTGGTGTTCCTCCTGCATCAGAGATGATATTTAAGACGTTTTGAGAAAAATCTATTTTTGGCCATATTTTGATCAAAAAGGTGGGTTAACCCCTGGTATTTTTTTTAAATTTTGTCTCAAAATTATTATATTTTAAACTCTTTCAGAAGATGCCTACTTGACAGGAGAAGCCATTCCAACTTGAATTGGGACGAAATTCATGTTAAATAAATAAATAGGTAGAAAATCTGGGAGAAAATCAATACAAAAAATGATATTTTTTTTCAAAAATAGGTAATATTTGTCCCAATCTTTGCAATTTTAGCTTTGTTTTTATTGATTGGTGTTCCTCCTGCATCAGAGATGATATTTAAGACGTTTTGAGAGAAATCTATTTTGGGCCATATTTTGTCCCAAAATTATATTCTTTTAAACTCTTTTAGAAGATGCCTACAGGACAGGAGAAGCCATTCCAACTTGAATTTGGACGAAATTCACGTTAAATAAATAAATAGGTAGAAAATTTGGGAGAAAATCAATACAAAAAATGATTGTTTTTTTCAAAAATAGGTAATATTTGTCCAAATCTTTGCAATTTTAGCTTTGTTTTTATTGATTGGTGTTCCTCCTGCATCAGAGATGATATTTAAGACGTTTTGAGAAAAATCTATTTTTGGCCATATTTTGATCAAAAAGGTGGGATAACAATTATATTTTTTTAAACTCTTTCAGAAGATGCCTACAGGCGAGGAGAAGCCATTCCAACTTGAATTTTGACGAAATTCACGTTAAATAAATAAATAGGTAGAAAATTTGGGAGAAAATCAATACAAAAAATTATTGGTTTTTTTTAAAATAGGTAATATTTGTCCAAATCTTTGCAATTTTGGCTTTGTTTTTATTGATTGGTGTTCCTCCTGCATCAGATATGATATTTAAGACGTTTGAGAGAAATCTATTTTTGGCCATATTTTGATCAAAAAGGTGGGTTAACCCCTGGTATTTTTTTTTTATTTTGTCTCAAAATTATTATATTTTAAACTCTTTCAGAAGATGCCTACTTGACAGGAGAAGCCATTCCAACTGGAATTGGGACGAAATTCATGTTAAATAAATAAATAGGTAGAAAATCTGGGAGAAAATCAATACGAAAATGATTGTTTTTTTCAAAAATAGGTAATATTTGTCCAAATCTTTGCAATTTTAGCTTTGTTTTTATTGATTGGTGTTCCTCCTGCATTAGAGATGATATTTCTCTCAAAACGTCTTAAAAGACGTTTTGAGAGAAATCTATTTTTGGCCATATTTTGATCAAAAAGGTGGGTTAACCCCTTTTTTTTTTTCAAATTTTGTCCCAAAATTATATTCTTTAAAAACTCTTTCAGAAGATGCCTACAGGACAGGAGAAGCCATTCCAACTTGAATTTGGACGAAATTCACGTTAAATAAATAAATAGGTAGAAAATCTGGGAGAAAATCAATACAAAAAATGATTGTTTTTTTCAAAAATATGTAATATTTGTCCAAATCTTTGCAATTTTAGCTTTGTTTTTATTGATTGGTGTTCGTCCTGCATCAGAGATGATATTTAAGACGTTTTGAGAAAAATCTATTTTTGGCCATATTTTGATCAAAAAGGTGGGATAACCCCTTGTATTTTTTTTCAAATTTTGTCTCAAAATTATATTCTTTTAAACTCTTTCAGGAGATGCCTACAGGCGAGGAGAAGCCAATTCCAACTTGAATTTGGACGAAATTCACGTTAAATAAATAAATAGGTAGAAAATTTGGGAGAAAATCAATACAAAAAATGATTGTTTTTTTCAAAAATAGGTAATATTTGTCCAAATCTTTGCAATTTTAGCTTTGTTTTTATTGATTGGTGTTCCTCCTACATTAGAGATGATATTTAAGACGTTTTGAGAGAAATCTATTTTTGGCCATATTTTGATCAAAAAGGTGGGTTAACCCCTTGTATTTTTTTCAAATGTTGTCCCAAAATTATATTCTTTTAAACTCTTTCAGAAGATGCCTACAGGACAGGAGAAGCCATTCCAACTTGAATTTGGACGAAATTCACGTTAAATAAATAAATAGGTAGAAAATTTGGGAGAAAATCAATACAAAAAATGATTGTTTTTTTCAAAAATAGGTAATATTTGTCCAAATCTTTGCAATTTTAGCTCTGTTTTTATTGATTGGTGTTCCTCCTGCATCAGAGATAATATTTAAGACGTTTTGAGAGAAGTCTATTTTTGTATCTTTTTCAAATTTTGTCCCAAAATTATATTCTTTTAAACTCTTTCAGAAGATGCCTACAGGACAGGAGAAGCCATTCCAACTTGAATTTGGACAAAATTCACGTTAAATAAATAAATAGGTAGAAAATTTGGGAGAAAATCAATACAAAAAATGATTGTTTTTTTCAAAAATAGGTAATAATTATTTGTCCAAATCTTTGCAATTTTAGCTTTGTTTTTATTGATTGGTGTTCCTCCTGCATCAGAGATGATATTTAAGACGTTTTGAGAAAAATCTATTTTTGGCCATATTTTGATCAAAAAGGTGGGTTAACCCCTTGTATTTTTTTTCAAATTTTGTCCCAAAATTATATTCTTTTAAACTCTTTCAGAAGATGCCTACATGACAGGAGAAGCCATTCCAACTTGAATTTGGACGAAATTCACGTTAAATAAATAAATAGGTAGACAATTTGGGAGAAAATCAATACAAAAAATGATTGTTTTTTTCAAAAATAGATAATATTTGTCCAAATCTTTGCAATTTTAGCTTTGTTTTTATTGATTGGTGTTCCTCCTGCATCAGAGATGATATTTAAGACGTTTTCTATGCAGTTCATCAATCATCAATACTCCAAAAACGGGCTTATTGAGGGCGCCCTTGATTATCCCGAGATTTGTTAGTGCTTGTGGCAAATCTGCTTTGAAGTCAGATTAGTCGTCAAGCCCCTTTCTTTAGATTTTGAGAACTTCTGCTGTTTTATAAGATAACAATGCTCAACTGGCAAATGGTAGACTATAACTTTAAAGGGAATATGCACAGCATTTGCAAGCATCAAACAAAATAAATTACTAATTGATCACAAAACACTTTACTCTGGACTGTTAGGTAATGGCAGTCTGAAGCATCCTGTAAAATCATGGCTCCTGGTAGAGTGGTATTTGTGTATCGATTCCCAACGCTGGTCGGCCGACCAGCGTTGGGACAAAAAAATGACTTGTTCAAATACTGCTTCTAATTGTTCATATCTAGTTATTCCACATTTTCTTTGCAATTGATTACACACCTGTGAAGATGTACAACTGATTCTCAGACCTTACAATTCCCCCAACGTCTACAAATTGATCCGTTTCATTGTTGGGTCAGGGTACCTGACTACAAGAACATGATTGGTTTTTGTTGATTTTTGTCCAGCATCTACGAACCCAAAACGTCCAAAGAAAGTCAGTGTAACAATATTGGCTATAACATACTTCCCGCCCCCAATCCATCCATTTCGGACAATTACAGCAAGCGAAATGATGTTTATTCCATTTAAACTTTAGAAAATGCACATAGCACTAGGTTATATGGTCTGTTGAGTCTCTGTTTGGTTTTGTAAGAAAACGGGAAGGTCAAGTTTGTTGTGGGGGGGGGGGGGGGGGGGTGCCCCAGGCCATGCACCCCTGTCTACGCCACTGCGTTAGAGGGCTAAATTGTCCCAGGTATTGATGAATAGTCCGTTTTTCAAGCATGTATTCTATTTTGACGAGCAAAGAAGATTGTCAACTGTTAAACTGAACGGTGAGATTAAATAAACGAAACGAAACAAAACGAAATGACAGAGAAACCGATGGAATAAGCAGAACTTTAAAGATATACAAATTTTGACAAGACATTTTTATTTTGGTTCCTTTGAAATATCTTCGATAGAATTTATGCTATAAACTCCAAGCGATCACATAGATAACTATAGTTTCACTTACGTCACCGTTTAAAAAAAGCATTTTAAATACCAGAAAATAAACGTCTATTGTGGCGTTAATATTACTCAACAGAGAGTGACCGACAAAGTTGTAAATATGCACTAGTCTCTGTGTTAAAACTGTGAAACTTCATACAAAAAAGATATATAACTGTTGTATGTAAAACCGGCATTTAAACGCTCTAGATATTTATGTTTGTACCTTTAGTGTGATAACACTATTACAAAAGGCTTAATTGAGATAATTTAAGCCAGCCAATTTCTTCATTGTTTAGTAACTAATTTTACATGACAAACTACATTTTAAAAACTGTAGTCGTGAATATTTGAAAAGCATTTTAACCAGCAAATAACGTCATTGGTGATGTTATTATTACATGTACTTAGAAAGTAGCAATCAACAAAAATGAAAATATCTGTTAATCATTATTTACTTTCAAATAAGTAGAATATTTCTTAATAATTCGGTATAGTAAACAAATTCGATATCTGCAAATGGTGTATCCTCCCTTTAAGATAATTTAAACTACCATTTTTCCCATTGTTTTGTAATCAATGTTTCACAATAAACTGATCACCAAAATGGGATGGACCATTTAAAACTGTAGTCGTGATAATATCTAAGATATTATGCTTTCATCAACAACAAAACCCATTGTTTTAAACTTTATTCAATTAAGTACGTACTATATCATGTTCACCCATGTTGTTCTTCATTGCAAAATTCATACCTTTGCATACTTTGCGTGCCATACCCAGGGTGTCAAAGGTTAACATTAGTCCAGAAATGTTGAACTCTCGATACTGTGTATGAGAATCCCAATAGACTGGCATATGAAAATAGACTGGCATATGAAACAACCAGTCCAACACGCCTTTAGTACTGAGTCAACTGTGTCAAAATCTCTCCCTAGTCTGTCATCAGACTACTGAAGAGACCAGTCTAGTTCCAAACAGATGGACATGCACCAGTCTATAAAGCCTCGAGATGAAACCACTTGGCTTCACTCTCAGGTGAACATTAAATGTAGAAGTAAACATCACTTTAAAACTTTCTTGACAGTGGAACATCTGATGTTCAATTAATCACAAATAAAATCACATTAATGTACAATGTCTTATTTTACACATAACTTATACATTACACACATTTTGCATCATGCATGACACTGTTACTGGTTCGATGCACGCATCGATAAACACAAAACACATGCAGCTTATATTATACAGAATATAAATCGACAACAACACAGTATTTATTTACAATTTTACAAGAGGGTCATCCAATTCTTGGCGGGAATTCCAGCAGGATTGTTATCTCGGGTGATATCAGAAGTATAACAAGTGTTCTTAGGTTTGGCAATTTTCAATCGACTCTGTATTTATGCCAAGCTTACGTCGGCTGTGGTTTATTAGCTTGTGTGATGTTCATCTTCCAAAAGCCGAATTTAGCTAGGGTACGCTTGGGGACTGTTTTTGCAAGTCAAAATTGACCAGAATATTTCGAGAGTGTAAACCAACCATGACGTCATCTTGTCTCGGTTTATTTCTCAATAATCTTGTCAGATCTGTGCCAGTCATACTTTTTGTTCAACAAGGCAGCTCTCGTTCCCTGCCCCTCCAGACCCACACAACTCACTTCTCTGGTCAGAAATCACAATGAAGATCGAACCTTTTGGCCATAATAAGCTCAGGTTTTAAATCTGTACTTTTGATTGTGTTGCAGGGGTCCGAATTCTAGGTTTCTCCTAACTTTTTGAAAATATGTGGTTTCTGGAAACGCATGTTATTCCTATTTATTAAAGGGTCTACTTACTTGCCATTGTATGTAAATCACTAAGTTTGTTTGCGGATAAAGTGAGACAAAATATGCATGTTTAAATTACCAGAGAATTGCTCCGTGAAAAGCGATCCGCGTGACGTAATAAAGAACTGGTCGTTTAACGAGGGGTCAAAAGTTGACGGAGAAAAAGTTAGTGGTGGTGAACAAACTGAAAACGTATTTTATTTATTTATTTGAAAAGTTGGCAATTGTTGGGTTTTCACCGTTGTTTTATCACAAACTATCACAAAGTTGTTCTAGTCCTTTGTTCTCTGAGACCAAGTCTGTGTACTGAATAGAATTATGAAAAGAGACTTTCATGATCAATTATCTTAGTGAAGTCATTTCTGACATTAGCTGCCGATATACCAAGTCAGTAGAATATTGTATAACGCCATCCCGCAGTGAAGTTATGTACGCGCAAACGCGCACGATCCAAGCACTTTCAAAATGCTGCATGTACGGAGCCCATTATGGATGAGACTAATATACCACTTCCAGGCTGGTCATTTGTCTCACTGCTTCATTGATTTCTGTCTTATCGTCAGCGGCCAAATCACAGCCAACTAAAAAAAGCTTTACGAGGTGGTTCATTTTTGTCAGGACAGACCATGACCGACCTGATAATCCAGCAAGGGTGTAGTTGAAAGACAGATTTAATTCAACAAGGTTGGGCAGATTACTCAGCGCCTCGGCAATGTGAATCAAGTCATCACTTATCAATCCGCAGCCACCCAAGTCTAGTTTGTTGAGGGTTTTGATTTCCTTCAAGTGAGACCATGACCGACCTGATCCACCAAGGGTCTTATTGTCAAACAGAACCAATTCAACAAAGTTGGGCAGATTACTCAGCGCCACGGCAATGTGCTTCAAGTCATCACTTCTCAATGCGCAGGCACGCAATTCTAGTTTGTTGAGTGTTTTGATTTCCTTCAAGTGAGACCATGACCGACCTGATCCAGCAAGGGTGCCATTGCAAGACAGATTCAATTCAACAAGGTTGGGCAGATTACTCAGCGCCACGGCAATGTGCTTAAAGTCATCACTTCTCAATGCGCAGGCACGCAATTCTAGTTTGTTGAGTGTTTTGATTTCCTTCAAGTGAGACCATGACCGACCTGATCCAGCAAGGGTCTTATTGTAAGACAGATTCAATTCAACAGGGTTGGGCAGATTACTCAGTTGCCTAACAATGTGCTCCATGCTGCTGCTTGTTAGGTTGCAATCATCGAAGGTCACGGCCTGAAGCGGCGTCATTTCTTTCAGACGTACTACGTAGAGACAAAAGGAAACACGTACAGTCTTCAAAGATTTTAATTGTGCCTGCAATTCTTTGAAGATTTGGCATTCTGTTCACATAATTCACGTATTCTGTACCCAACTGTCTAAAGCTGTAATGATCCATTGATAATGCATGTTTGTTTGTTTGTTTGTTTTATTTCCATTCATACAAAAACAAGAAAATTGACATACAAAGTAGTAAATTACATAAAAAAGAAATTATACTGGTATCATATAAGAAGGAAAGTTAGGTATGAATGGGGGTGACATCCGAGAGAAGGAGAAGCCTTCGTCTCGGTCCCAAAACCATTGGTCATCCCCCAACCTGGTGCGTTATTACGCAGTAATCCTGTTATGCCCTAAGTAAATTGAATGAAAAGATCTGCGCACATACCAGGCATATTGGTAATTATAATAGGGTGGTAAAACACGCAACCTCATACTTCTACTATTCAAAGACCTACACGGATAGGAAATGTTGTCAGAAGAAAATTGATACCAACAACTCCCGATTTGGTTCAGTAATTTTAATTCCAGTGCCACTTTTGTGAACCAAGGTCAGGGACTCTAATTAGGATTAACGCACACAGTGAATATCCAAGACAAATAATGAATAATTTCATGAGGTGGCAGATGGCATGTTCTATTTCACAAGGTGAACTAGAGTGGAGTATAACATGCCATCTGTCACCGAGAGAAATTATTCTTTCCAACCCAAGACTGCTGTCAAAATACAATTAAGTCAATGATAATAATACAAGTTATGTACAATCCATTTCAGTTGCAATAAATCAAGGCAATTATAATTTGAAAATGGTTTGCTTACATCTCAAGATTAACTGAAAATACAAAAGTGCTGCCTTGCTCCTCATAGACAAGAAAAACAATTTAGGTTGGTACATAGAAAATGTATATACTTGTCTAAGTAAAATTATTTTAAATGCTTCACAAACACCTTTTTTGACATATTCGCTAAGTCATTTTTTTTTTAAACTGGAAGAGAATTTACGATGGTTGGCAAAACATATCTATAATTAGCAGAAGCTATATCAAGTCTACCAGAACTTTGTAAATGGATAAGATTACTTTGACGGGTAGTGTACGGATGAATATCTTGGTTCAATGGAAAAAACTTATCACAACTTAAATTTAGAGGAAGTAATTTGTGAGAATACTCATAATAGTGGGAAACAATTTGAAGATTATAAACATCAACAAATTTGAGAATTTTGAACTTAGAACAAAGAGGTGAGGTATGGGCATTATATTTGGCATGACACGCATTTCTGATGCATTTTTTTTGCAGTGAAACAAGCCTGTTAAATAGAGAAGGGTAAATTCTAATCAAACCACCCCATGCCAAAACCCCATAATTTAAATGCGAATTAACCAGTGCATTATAAATAGAAATACTATCTTTTATCCTCATAAATCTTTTGGTTTTATTGAGAATATAATTTGCTTTAGATATTTTGTTACAAACAAAAGAAACCTGTTCCTTCCAGAGCATATTTTGATCAGTCACAAGACCTAAAAACCTAGTACTGGAGACCTTTTTAAGAGAACAATTCTCTAAAAATAATGTTATGTCTGGTAAGTACCGTTCCTTTTGCTTAGATGAGTAACACATATAAAAGGTTTTATCTGGATGGACTCTCAACCTACTTGCTCTGAACCAGTCTTGTACAATCAATAAATCTCTATTTACATCCATGGCTAATACATTCAAATCAATCCCAGAAGCAAGTAAGGTTGTATCATCAGCAAATAAAATAGGCTTTACAACAGAGAAACACGAAGGCATATCATTAACATAAATAAGAAATAATAATGGTCCAAGTGTTGAGCCTTGGGGAACCCCACAGTTAATCTGTTGATAGTTCGATACTACTCCTTTCAGTGTCACATACTGCCTACGATTGCTAAGATAGTTACTGAACCATTCAAGTGAGACTCCCCTAATCCCAAGATGATGGAGCTTGTTTAGCAGCAAACTATGGTTAACAGTATCAAACGCTTTCTTCAAATCCAGGAAGACACCTAAAGAAACTTGCGAAGGATGCTGATTAACAGCATCTGTTAAATTATTATACAAATCAAGCATAGCATGAACGGTACTTCTCCCAGGACGTATGTATCCTTTCCAGGCAAGTATTTCCGCCACCCTTTTGGTCATCAGTAACGTTGTTTAGGAAGTACATAAACGATGTCGAATCATCACTCCCTAGAACACCAATATCTAGATGTGAATCAATAACGGAATTAATTAACTCCAACGGTGGCAATGTCTGGCTCTGACTTTCAAAGTAACAATTCAAGGCTACTTGTATGGCTCGATCACCTAGATTGCCTGCATCTTTGACTTTTTGCGATAAAATCTGCAAAATTGAATTTGTCCGTGGCCCATCACTGTCACCGCAGCAAAAATGCAGAAGATTTTCAAACCCTGCTAAATCAGACACTTGACGAAAGAACGTTTCAAATTCATGTGTTTCGCAGCGCAAAAATCTTGAAACGTCTTGTCAATGAAATTAACAGTGTTGCAAATAAAGGCGAAACATGGTGTCAGGGAGTGTAGCACTGTCTTTCCATAACAAGCACATCAATAACAACAGCATGGGACTTTTGGCCAAATCTAATAAAACATTCGAGGATACAATCTTCTCAAAAAGTCCATCAGCTTTGGATGATTCTCCTGAATAAAACTTGTGCACATATTTCTTAACATCGTCCTCGCTAAACCCTAAAACATTCACACGAGCAAACGGCCTCTGAATCAAAGTGTTTTCTACCAGCTTGTCATAGTGTGAGGGGCGATAAAATCTGCAAAATTGAATTTGTCCGTGTCTCATCACTGTCACCGCAGCAAAAACGCAGAAGATATTCAAACCCAGCTAAATCAGACACTTGAAGAAAGAAGGTTTCAAATTCATGCGTTTCTCCTTCCGATGTTAAACTCTGGTAGTATATCGCAGCGGAAAATTCTTGAAACGTTTTGTGGATGAAATGAACAGTTTTGGAAGTGTCAATCCCCTTCAAGACTCGCTCGCTGGAGAGGATGCCAGCTCGTAAGGCCATTTCAAGCACATCTCGCTCAAAATCCCCCTCTTGGAATGATAACTTTTGATCAGAAGAAAGTAGACCACGCAAAGCAACCTTTCCAATAGCAGTAATCAGCGTTGAAATCTCTTCTTTTGACATGTTTGTTTTACGTTTAAATATATAGCGCAGTGCCTGATTATAAAGTCGAAACATGGTGTCAGGGAGTGTAGCACTGTCTTTCCATAACAAGCACATCAATAACAACAGCATAGGACTTTTGGCCAAATCTAATAAAACATTCGAGGATACAATTCTCTTTAAAAGTCCATCAGCTTTGGATGAATCTTCTGAATAAAATTTGTGAACATATTCCTTAACATCGTCCTTGCTAAACCCTAAAACATTCACACGAGCAAACGGCCTCTGAATCAAAGTGTTCTTTACCAGCTTGTCATAGTGTGAGAGGCGGGTTGTCACTAGTACATTGCATTTTGCGTACTTTCCCTTTCGATTAAGCATTTTGAGGATCGAACCGAACTTCGACTCATCAAGCTCAGTCGACCTGAATTCATCAAAACCATCTAACAGAAACAACACGTCGTCGGGGTTGGCTGCAATGAAGGATTCCAAGTCTTTCCTGTCTAAGGTCTCTTCATCTAACAACTGATCAAACAGTGCATCTATCACATCCGACGTTAGTTTTAGGGAACGCATTTTCAACACAAAAACTAGCTTGTATTTTTTCAGTGCATCAACAGTGCCACAGGCCCAATCGTGGGCAATTTTGTCAAGGAGAGTCGTTTTCCCTAGACCAGCTTCTCCGCTTAAAATTGCCCGTATAATTCGATGGCCCTCTCTTGTTTTGAATTTGAAAATATCCCAATACGATTTCACCTCTCCCTTCAAATCCTTATCACCTTTTTCTAATTGTAGCTTTGTGTAGATGTCCATGATGTGTTTTATGTCATCATCCACCCATGGAAGCATCTGCACATAGCTACACTGCAAATCTTATTGGTCAAAGTTTATCCAACATTGTTAACCAACGTTGGGTCAAATATCAACTGTTCACAAAATTGGGCAAAACTCTAACCAACATTTGTTGGGCACTATAGGTCTATGCAACTACTGGGTAAAAAATGACAAAACATGTTGGTGAAAACATTGTCCAACTATTGGGTAAAAAGTAATGACCAACTGTTGGGCTAGTTATTGACAAAAACTTTGCTTAAAAATTACCCAAGAATTGAGGCAGTTGATATTTTACCAAACATGTGGCAATAGTGTTGGTTAAAGACTGAAATAATAAGAGTTTTCATAATTGTATTCATTTTTTTTTACCTCAATTTTATTCAGCAAATTCATTAAATTAACGCAGTACATACACGTATACACGTAGTATGCAGTTATGGAATACATTGATGTTAAAGATATCCTCCGGGAATGGGGCCTGGAAAGCCTCAATGAAACGTTCTCACTGTAATGTAAGAACTAAGACGGTTGTTTATGTTAACATAGAACTATCCAGGTGCACGGATTGACTTTAGCGTTTTCACGAAGAGGCAAATTTTAGGGCGCAGTGGCAACCACATCTAAACATGGTCAAAATTGCAAAAACGGTAATTTTGTACACGATTTGTCTCATAACCCTCCGGTCTTTGGCCATCAGGAGGATGGTGGGTTACGATTATCGTAACTAGTTCGGCACGAATTTGGAATTGCAGATTAACCCTAACCCTCCTAAATCCTCCAAACTCAATATGATTTTGCACACACCCTAGGGAGTTATGAGTACTGTTTCTCTTTGATAAATATGACAAGACAATAATGACACACCTGACCTGGATAGTTCTATGTTAACAGAAACAACATTATAAGTTATTACATTACCTGAGAACGTTTCATTTAGGCTTTCCAGGCCCTATAAGCCACTTCGACATTCCAACTGCGCATGTGCACAACAAGATTCAACAATTTTTCTCGGCAGACAAACACGGCAGACAAATGCACACAAGGCTATGAGGAACGTGGTAACCGAATCCGTATTTTGTGCATTTTCTTGTGAAATCGAAGAGACGATGGGAACTTTGTTCGAACAAAAGTTTAGCCACACAAAACACCTGAAAACACCAAAATGTAAAACAAAAATGTTACTTAATAAATTTAGAACAAGACGATCTCTTTAAATTCGCTGGTACCCCGCTATGCTTTTGCACGCAATCGCTGAAATGTTTATCTCAAAAAAAAAATCGTAAAATCTCCATGTGCACACGCGCAGCGGGAATATCGAACTGGCTTATTCCCAGAGCAGATCTCCAACATCAATGTCTACTACGTGCGTACATGATGGTGTATGTACTGCGTACGTACGGTTTGGATGTACAATGTACATACATGTACTAGCTATGTGCACGATTGGCCGGCGGTGCGGGAACTTTGCTTTTGTGTTGGTTAAAAACCTAGTAGACTTTTTTCAAAGTCCGCCAAATAAGAAAAAAGCAAACAACGGCCTACCATTTTGCAATTAAAATGCAAAAACAATTCAAGTAATGAAAATTACTTTAAAGATAATCTAAAGTACACTTTAATATAAGGTTTAGATGCATTTCACTCGTGGCAAATTGCATGCACTTTTTGCCGGTAGATTTAGGCATGGGCAAGTCTATGTTCATGCCGCACTCCCGTTGGCCAATTCTTGGGTAATACATTCATTGACCAATAATTTAGTAAAAGACAAAGATATGTGTTGGGCAAATAATAATGTTTACCAACATTCAGCATTTTTTGACCAACGAGAGGTGAAAACGATTTACCCAACATTATAATTGACCAATACATTTGCAGTGTACCTGTGCTGGTGTAGATGTCTTTTAATGCCTCCTCGCACTTATCAGCAGCAAGTTGAGTTGGATCATCGAGTCGAGTCTCCTGTGTCGTACTGCATCCTGGTCCCCTCCCACTCGACCGACTCGTTTCTAATGTAACACAAAGATAAATCGAAATCAAACCATGTTAATCGGGTATTTTAATTTTACCTCACATTTATTGGCAGCAAGTTGAGTTGGAATATCGAGTCTATAGTATCCCTTGTCGTATTGTATCCTGGCTGACTCGTTTCAGATGTGAAAAGTAAAACAACAAAATCGTGTCGAAACATAATGAAAAATGGGTTCCGTTTCGTCTGTAATTTATTTATTGAAAAAGTTCAAGATCAATAGAAGTAGAGTGTTCGAGAAACTATCGGTAAAGTATGTAGTCATGATTTTTCCAAAGTGTTTTTTTAACGAGGATCATTTTAACCTAGGCCGTCAACGGATACTTCTTAAATCATAATTATGTGTCCATTTTTCTGCGTGTGGATTTACCTCCTGAATCAGTAGGCTTAGTTGTCAATGGTGTCCCTTGTTCGATGTCATCTCCTTGTTTCCATGAGTGACGTCTCCGTTCTGAATAAAACGTGACATCCAAGAGTTAGGTCGCATTCAAATTATTTCTGAACAAATAGCACACGGGAGTGGCCAAGCCGGTCCCTATACAGTCTTTTGTGTTGATGATTTGTTCCTTCCAGTCACGCAATTAGAATGTCCCTCCTATTTTAGGCCTTCAGGAACATATGAAGCACGATATGTGGCAGAGAAAACCCCCCCTCTTTTGTGTTGACCATTGTGTTCCCGGAATCTCAGGAATTCCTTTTAGGTTTCAAGGGGGGATGGGTTAGGTTACAAAAGTGTTAAGTGTGTATAAAGTATAGGGATAAGAGGGGGGTACCCCTCTGCCACATATCGTGCTGGGTATATTCAGGAATCCCCAGCCGCAAAACGCGAATCTGTGACGTCAGGTCTAAGCGTTCGCGCTGCGAATTCAGAAAAGTTAAACCCATGCCAGCTGCGGCGAACTTTGCAGCGAATTCTTTGTGTAGTGGTGCTGATATGTGAAAAAGATGTTCATTTCCGGCAGAAAAGTGTGAAATTTCGCATACAGGGGTATTTTGGGGCGCTGATTTCAAAAATTGGAGGATCCAAGAGATCTAACCAATGGACCGGCCGCCATCTTGAATTCCAATATCATGGCCGCCAAGACGAAATGTTGAAAATCCCTATCTTGGGTTCTAAATGACCTGTGGCGCTGAGATTTGGTACACAAGGGTATGTTGACATGCTGAGTTCAATAATGCAATAGTTTGAAATGTCTATGGCCGCCATTTTAAATTCCAATGGCCGCCAAGAAAAACATCGATGTTTTCATTGCTTTAGTGGTGTTACATTTACATCGCATTTCAGATTCACATTGGCATTAAGCATGAGCCCGTCTTTAAACGGTAAACAGGTTATCAGGCAGTGGTTGGGCGTAGTCGTAATTAACTAATGCATACCTTCTCTCCTTCGCTCCCAGCGCATAACAATGACGTTATCACCACATAAGTATCTCACTAAAAAAAGAAGAAGAAAATGTTCTTATTCAGTAACTACTCATTGACATGTTTGTATATCAAATTTACCTGTTGTGTACATGTATTTCGCCAACAATTAAGGTGACAATACTTCTATTAGAAACGATGGTTTTATTTTGACATAATGCTATCAATGCTCTACTATAACCCGAACCGGAATCCTTCATAATATATTTCTGACACACTAGATCGAGCCTTTGACTCGGGCATTAACGCTTCCAGGCGCATGAGCCGGTTTTAAATCTAGGTTAAAAACCGGCCAACCATATATTTACTCCTTTTCAAAGGGAACAAAGAAATGGGCAAGGCGGGACTCAAACCCGCGACCTCCAGAATTATTAGCTGTTTTATTTCAACAGGGTATGCCTCATCAGTTATTGGCAACTGCTTTTAGTGAGGGCCCTGCACAATTAAACAAATAAACAGAGTAATACTAAAATGATACATGCTGAGATATAAACATAAACCAAATTAAGGCAAAAGACAAATAAAAATAGAGAAAATATATTATACTTAAAAGATGTTTAAAAAAGAAATTTGAAAGTATAACAAAACAAAATATAATAAAATATATTAAATGTTTATTGAACAAAAATCAAGGTTTAAAATTAGCAATGAACTCAACGTGTAAAATAAAATATTGAGTATATTACAAGAGAAGTAAAGGATAAAATATAAGTTTAATTAAAACAAAGACTAAAACTAAAATTAATTTTAGTAAAAAGCAATAGTTAATAAATATAAAACCCATAAAAATCAGGCATACTTGTACATGTAAAAAACAAACAGGATGAAGCAGAATGGATGAAAGAAAATGTAGCACAATACCAATGCTACAACAAAGACAATAAAAACACATACAGATACTTACAATAATTAAGAACATGCAGAAATTAAAAGTTAAGAACATTAAAATATAAATGATTTAAAATGAGAGAGTGAGTTTGCCTGTCTGTGTGCAGACGTTAGTTTGTTCCAGCCCAGGGCCCCAAGGTACTGAAACGTGCGTTTCGCAGCATTGGTCTTTGGCAGTATTGATACATATAGAGAACCATTTGACAATGAGCGAGTACCAACCGAATGGCTTGGCACGTTGAACAGAGAATTAAGATAATTGGGGTTGAGATTATTGACGCACTTAAACACTTCACACATTCTGTGGCAATTCCAACGAGCGGGCAGTGATGTCCAAGAAAGGGCCTCATGAAGATCAGTTATGTGAGTTCTAGGGTCTGCATTTAATATCATTCTTGCCAGGCGATTATGTAACTTTACTAGCCTGTCTAATTTACCATTTGTACAACTTGACCAAGCAACATCACAATAATCGAATAGAGGCAAGACCATGGCACAACTTAGCAATTTGAACGTTGAAATGGGAACACAGGGCTTAGCGGAGCGTCGAAGAAACCCGATTTTTTGGGAAATCTTCTTAGCAATATAGTCGATGTGCTCAGTCCACGATAAATGTTTATCTAGCATTACCCCGAGGTATTTATATGCACTAACCCGTTCAAGTGCTGCATTATTCAGAGTGAGTTTAATTTTGTCAAAATGGGGTAATCGAGAACGTGAACCAAATATCATGTACTTTGTTTTATTGACATTAAGCGTAAGCCTGTGAATGTTGAGCCATGTTGTTACCTGTTGGAGTCCAATTGACATGTCATTTTCGATATCCTCCGGTGAGGTTCCACTAAACAGTAACACAGTGTCATCAGCGTACATGCTTATCTTACACCCCGGATGTGATACACCTGCAGGTAAACTATTTATGAAAATGATGAAGAGTAGGGGCCCAAGAATGGATCCCTGTGGTACTCCAATCTTAACATCAGAAAACTCGGACATAATGCCATCTATTTGAGTGGCCTGCTTTCTTTGATCAAGGTATGATTCAAACCATTTCAGCTCACAGCCCGTAACGCCTGCTTTGTGCAATTTAGACAACAGTATCTTATGATCAACAGTGTCGAAGGCCTTTTTAAGATCCAAGAAAATGGCACCAGTTACACTACCAGAATCCATCTGGTTCAGGATATAATCAGTGACGTCCACCACAGTAGTTTGAGTGGAATGACTCGGTCGAAATCCTGATTGTTGATCTGCAAAGAATTCCTTCCTGCTAAGAAACTGATAGAGTTGATTATTAACCGCTCTTTCAAGCATTTTAGGAACAAGCGGAAGAACAGAGATTGGTCTGTAGTTGCTCACTTCATCACGGTTACCACCTTTGAAAATTGGGGTTACCCTCGCCATTTTCCAACTTTTCGGGACAGTGCCTGAAAATAAAGAGTTATTAATAAGTTGGGAAAGCGAGGTACTTATAGCTGGGCAAGCGGCTTTTAGAAACTTGCAAGATACACCGTCGACACCTGTAGCAACAGTCGAGCTCATTTGTTTAATTTGTTTTTCAACAAAGTGGGCCGTTATGGGTGAGAATTCAAAGGCATCCGTTTGTTCGTGTTGGCAGCAACTGGATTGTACGTCTCCGTGTGGTGAGTCAGCCTTAAAAGCTTCTGCAAGATCAGTACCTATATTTACAAAAAAAAATAAAAAATCTTCAGTCAAGGATTGCTTGTTCGTCGGTGCACTGGATGGTAATGTTGAATTACCTTTGACTGAGCTTGCTTCTTTGGCCAAGGACCACATTTTTTTCGGGTTAGTCTTACAGTTGCGTATCTCTTTTTAATAATACTGACGCTTTAAGTACTTGGCAAGATTATTTGTTTGGTTACGTAGTTTTTTGGCCTTAACCCAAACTTCATGTTTACCAGTTTTCTGTGCTTTTGTCCTCATGTAATCACGTTGACGTCCTAAATCTAGCATTTCTTTAGTCATCCAGGGTGCCATGTGATTTGTTCTTTGTCGAATTTGCTGATAGGGAGCGTGGATATTACAAACCTCATTGAACATACGTTCCCATACGTGCCAGGCTTCGTCAATATCCTCTTCCCCTTCAACTATGTGCCAAGGCATTCTCAGTATATCCGCTAGGAACACAGATTCATCAAAATGTTTAAAATTTCTCACTTTGATGACCCTGGGAGGAACTTTCATACGAACATGTGTTTTACGGTTAAGTATAATCATAGAGTGGTCACTTATACCAAGAGGGATAACATGACTGACGTTAATAGTTTCAGGGTGAGAAGAAAGAACAAGGTCAATACATGTACTTGAGGTAAGAGTGACTATAGTTGGGCTGTTAATCAGCTGTGATACTTGAAATTCACAACACAGGTCATCTATTTTGGAAAACTCAACACTATCAAACACATTTAAGTTAAAATCTCCAAGAATTAAAAGCTCTTTGTTTCCACAATTTAGGTGATTTAAAACACTTTTGAGATTAGTCAAGTGTTCGGGACGTTTGTTTGGTAGATAGACAACACCTAACACAATAGGGCTACATTGCTTCTGTTTTATCTCTATCCAACAAGACTCTATATCGCTGTTGATTTCATTCATGACGCGGTAAGGGATATTATTGGATATGTAACACGCAACACCCCCATGATTGTCTGCGCTGGTACGATCACTTCGAATCAAAGTATAGCCAACAATATTAATTTCAGCATTGTCAATGCCCTCGTGAAGCCAAGTTTCACTTAAGGTAAGCAAATGGAGAGGATGTTTAGCCAAAAAAATACGCAAGTGCTCAATTTTTGGCATGAGACTTTGCATATTTAGATGTGCAATTTTTAATCCTCTGATATTCTTTAGTTTATTGAGTACGTGGTTGCATGTTTCATTTCTTACCCTGTCATTTGCTAGATCTTGTCTCTGATTACTCGGTGTGAGTTCTGAAGATGAGACTTCACTTGCGGCATCATGCTCACTCTCAATTGTTAACGAGTCGATGGGAGTTGTTTCGCTCTACCAACTGAGCTATCTTGCCCTACGTTGGCGGTCCCCCAAATTGTCAGTATCTTTGTTAGAGGGCGCTACTCAGAAGTCATAAATACCACAATGCCGTGTGGCCAGGGATCACGCCCAATTTTACGATATAACTTTTTCATCTACTGCGCATCCCAAATTTGCCGCGAAAAATCTCGTTTCGCCCTCCTCCGGGGTTAGCGCAAAGCATGATGGGAAAGCATCGTTGATACAGATGCCATATTAGACATCACCGATTGCTGCATCAAAAGTAAAAAAAAACACGAACGAAATCGACCGAGATTTACTCCCAAAACGATGATTTTTAGGTAAGAAAAGTGAAAAAGTGATATTTGAGGGTAAGGGTTTGAGGAATATCAATGAATATGCTTTAGATCGAAAGATCAGTACTCAAATAACTTGGTAAAAAAGTCAGGGAATAAATATATTGCGACGTTTTCGAACGCATTAAGTTTTTATTCAACACATGCGGTAATGGGCCCATACAACAATGGGTAGGGATTACAATTTGCGAAGCCATATTTATATCACGTGACTAATTACAATGCAAGCTATAGGCTAGAAGTGTCCAACTTCCTGTTTTGGCTGTTCCATTAATTGTACATTCTGTCTTTAAAAACGAAGCTGGCAATGAGAATTATTTTACTAAATCTCTGGAATAATAACACTTAAACATTCTTTTCAACTTCCTGTTGGCCGATATGAATAATTGAGGTATCTTTTTGCTTAGAAAAATTACCTACATCCTGCTGCGATGATAACAACATTATCAGCCCAATTTTCTTTTGGTATTATTATTGTTACTTGTGTATTTGTATTGATTCCCTTAGAAATAGTTTCAAACAATTAAGTATATCTTTAAATAATTAAAGAAATGTAACAATAATTAACGGTATCTTAAATTTATTTAGAGATATCTCTAAATAACTCAGCAATTTTGTAGAGTAAGTAATATATGTTAAATCGGCTCGCCATAGGCGAATCTTGTATGCTGACGTCACCGCCAAGTTTTGGCGCAATATACTAGTTTTGTTTTCATCAGTCCCATAGGAGGGTAACATATAATACAATTTCGCTGGTTTCACATACTTATGTAAACATCTATCTTCCCATCTCATAATTTAAATCGTAAATTGACAAATAGGACTAGGTCAGCAGCACCCGAACTTGCTCCAGGCAAGATGGCGTCGATAGTGACTCCCTAACTCTCACTTTCTTGACGTGGATGGGGTAAATAAAGAAAGGAGCTTATCAGGCATATCGAATCATACTCACGCAATGCCAGAATTATCCCAATCACGGCGACCACGACACCAGCGATGCCAACGCCAATGCCTACCCACTCTCCAACAGTCAATCCTGATTCTGCAGGTGTAGTCGTGGGGGCGGTGGGTGCAACCGGAACGGTCGCCATTCTGGCCGAGGCTTCCATTTCTCACAATGTCAGTGAACTGGGGGAAATGTATTCAAATAGGTTGACATTTTATTGTGACCTTCTGCAAAGAATCGTCGGCAATACTTTTCCTTGTTTGAATATATTTTTATTAAAGGGTTGTACACATTGCAAAACATGACTAAATGTAACTGATGACAAATGTTCTACTTAAAATATGAGAAAAACAAGATAATGCCGGGAAATTAGCAACACCCAAGTCAACAAAACTATGTTTTTAACTCGGGTTTAAACAAGTAAGAAAAAAAACGCGGGTCTTTGGCGAGGTAAAATAAAATATCCAAACACGCGTTTCGAATGTGTTCTAGACGTATTGCAATGTCATATGCGTGTCTGAAACTACTGTTAAACACGTGACCATTTGAAGTGCGTGTTTGGATGTTTCATTTTACCTCGCAAAGACACGCGGTTTTTAAAACATAGTTTGGCCGACTGGGACTGTGTGTTTTAAGTGCAATGTTGGGTCACGATTAATTTCATCTTGATAAATCAAGTATCAAAATAGATACAGGAAATTGGCTTAATCACGGTGGTAACATGTGATTTCAACATAATATCGACCCTCGATACTTATTAGCCGAAATATAAGCTAGAATCGATTCTCCGCAGAGCGCAACTATAATGAGTTCAAGCCTTTCGATTCCAGTACATTGTTCGATGAAAATATTGTTGCCTCTGTCAACCCTTGTCTGTACGAGTCGCCGTCACAAAATAGGCAAACGTATACTGCACCAAACCAGACGTGTTTGTGTGCACTCAGCCATCTGTACCACGGTACACGTTGGCCATGTACAAACGACGCAGCATTGGCAGTGACTGCGCACTTCCAATGACAAACAAGTTCCAATGACTGGGCGTGGCAAGTAAAACTTAGAATCACCAAAACCTACAAGAATGCGTTTGTCTTACAATAATTATGAACCCAATCTCACCTTTATCTCAACCTCCGTATCGGCAATAGATATCAAGTCTTGTATGTCACGTGTTTGCATTAAAACAATGCAAAGACCAACTGGTAGAATATGGCGCTGATTCCCAACCAAAGTGAAAGCTATCGGCTGAGATCACGTCATCAGATCAAAATGGTATACCTTTGTATAACATTTGGTACCTTTGTACTTCCCGATAAACTTGTTCAAGTCGTCCTTGCGTTTAGCAAGCTTGCCTTGTTTTGGCGGGAAGCTGATAAAAAAATGTTGACATTCGAGAATGGCAGATCTGTGTGACCGTATGCGCTATGCGCCTGTATCAATTAATGCCAATCAATAATCATCACTCTCTGGCTTTGGCCAGAAGACAGAAATAGCACATAGAGGACTTTGGAAAGTTTTTCTATTTGCAATTTTTTTCCACTGCAGGTGTTTGTTAAAAGTGTGCAGTAAGCCGTGACGAGTTCACGGGTGTAACAATGACTTACTAAATCCAGTGTGTATTGCGAAAACCAATGTACATGTACAGTATATATTCACGTGTATTTCCATTACTTCCTCCAAAGTTAAAATATTATATTATTACATGGGCCTTTCCACACTAATGGACCAAAAGGTGTGACATGAGGGCCAAAAACTGAAAGTGTTTTGTTTTCTCTAATTCCACTTGTTGTAACTCCCTTAAGCAGCACTCTTTATAAATCCAATACAGCTGGATAACATTCAGTTTACTTTATATTATACACACTGTTAAAAACTTCACAGTTGATTTTCTGTTGAAAATGTCAATATATAACAGTAGATATTACTGTTTTGGGATTTCTTTGCACATAAACAAAACTAGTACTGTCTATGCACATTTTTCTGAATTTCTCTGTTTGGTTACAGAATGTTCGCTGTTAAATTAAAGTTTTGTACTGGAACAAGAAACATCATCTTTTGAACAAGCATTTTCTTCCGTTATGTTAAGACACATCAACATTACTGTTTTATAACAACACATTTTGCTGTAAATATACAGCAACGCCAACGAAGTATTTATTTACAGAGAATCTACTGTTCTCCTACACGAATCTCATTACGCAGCAACTGACCAATCTGAAGTGAGGAAATTAGGGTTCACAACAGTCATGTTAAACTGTGTTGTTTTACCACAAAACATATTTTTTTTACCATTTTGTGTAATTATTAAAGCAATTCCCTGATACAATTTTGATTTTTAGCAAATAAAGCTGAAGAATTGCATCCCATCTCCCTCCGCATTATAATATTGAAATTATTCATTTGAAAGCGTGACTTCATCATTGCGAAAAAAGCTGAATATAAAAGTAACTCACGAAAATGCTTAAAGTGTTTAGTAGGTTATCGTAGCATTTGTACTATATATCTGTATACGTAATACATGTAGTATTGTGTAATGTGTAATAACTAGTTACTTATAATAGGTCTGGTTCCCAGTCCCACTTCATTCATCGATGTAAATTGCCGCAATACGCGTAACAGAAAACTGTACTTCAACAGGAGCGTTTGTTTTTGGACAAAACTTCGACATAAAACTTGCTGTTATATTAACAAAACAACAACAGGTTAATCACTGTTGCAAAACAGGGGAATACCTGTAGGTGTACAGTACCCAATACAGTATAATCTCTGTTAGTAAACAGAGATAAAAACAACAGTAGAATGTACTGCTAAAAAACAGTAAGTACTGTAATGCCAATTGACAATAGAATGTACTGTTAATTAACATATATTTTTTTAACAGTGTACGAACCCAAACTGTGCACAGAAGTCAGTGTATATTAATGCTACAACATGGCCGGTATAAAGACGTGTACACTTTTCCAGTGTCATATGAACTTTGGACTCCTATAAAATACAGAGTGCCTTATCGTTTTATTGGTTGAACGTTCACAACGCATGCGCTATACTTTTTACCGAGTCGGTATTTATGGTCAACAATTCACAACGCATTCGCCACAGCTGCATCATAACGTATTTTCGGAACCTTTGCTTCGTCTTCGGCTTCGCCTCCGAATTCCGAAATCACTGAGAAGCAAATACATAAAATTAAATAAAGGTTCAACTTGTGGGTTCATATCAATCGATTGAATGTTTCTTAAGCATAACAGGCGTCAGGCTGTGAGTGTCCGAAATGCCGTCTAGAGCTACAGCTACAGCTACAGCTACGGCAACAACGTCACATAAAAATAGCCGTAAGAGAAGTTGTCCAGCTCAGGCAAAACAAAATGGCGGCAGCACTAACGTACACTTTGTAGCAAATTTCCAATAATTTGTAATGATGGTGCATCGAATTGCAACTAACAAACCAATAAAGACGTCAATATCATCAGGTATTTTGACCGGCAGTAAACAAACATTGCGTAGTATCGAGCAGACTATAGTTGTCGCAAATTCGCAAAGCTATTTTTGTTAAAGTGCAATGTGGTCTGGATTTTACCATGAGAAATCAAGTATTGAAATAGAGTACGGGAAATTGGCTAATCGTCGCGGTGGTAACGTGTGTACGACTTAGAATGGTTTAACATAGAAATACCCTCGATACTTGCTCAGCCTAAATCTACGCTAGAATCGATTCTCCACGTACAGAGCGCAACTATAATGAGTTCCAGCTTTTCGATTCCAGTACATTGTTCGATGAATTAGTGTTGACTCTATCAACCCCGTGATCGCCGTCACAAAATAAACAAACGTACACTACACCAAACCACACATGTTTGTGTGCACGTATGGCGCAGCACTTAATTCCAATGGGAACAACAGTTCCAATGACTGGGCGTGGCAAGTAACATTTAGTATCACCAAAACCTACAAGAATGCGTTTGTCTTACAATAATTATGAACCCAATCTTACCTTTATATCTCAACCTCCGTCTCGGCAATAGATATCGAGTCTTGTATGTCACGTGTGTGCATTAAAACAATGCAAAGACCAACTGGTAGAAATATGGCGCTGATTTCCAACCAAAATGTAAGCTAATGGCCGAGATCACGTTATCAGATCAAAATGTTGTACCTTTGTACTTCCCGGTAAACATGTTCAAGTCGCCCTTGCGTTTAGCAAGCTTGCCTTGTTTTGGCGGGAAGCTGATAAGAAAATGTTGACTTTCGAGAATGGCAGATCTGTGTGACCGTATGCGCCTGTATCAATTAATGCCAATCAATAATCATCACTCTCGGGCTTTGGTTGGAAATCTGAAACTATTTGGTCGCTGGTAATATGATACTAGATGACATAACATAATATGTTTAAAATCGCAATCTTTGAATATCATATTTTCTCAAAGTTTAAAGCATTCACAGAGCTAAAACGTTGACTGGTTAGTTGTTAAGTACAATTTTGTTAGATTTTAAGAACTCCTGCTGACACGGTTTTATACGGTTGAATAAAAATTCACAACTGACAAATGGTAGACTATAACCTTAAAGGGAATATGCAACATTTGCAAGCATCAAACAAAATAAATTACTAATTGATCACAAAACACTTTACTCTGGACTGTTAGGTAATGGCAGTCTGAAGCATCCTGTAAAATCAGGGCTCCTGGTAGAGTGGTATTTGTGTATCGATTTCCAACGCTGGTCGGCCGACCAGCGTTGGAGAAAAAAACTACTTTTTCAAATACTGCTTCTAATTGTTTATATCTAGTTATTCCACATTTTCTTTGCAATTGATTACACACCTGTGAAGATGTACAACTGATTCTCAGACCTTACAATTCCCCCAACGTCTACAAATTGATCCGTTTAATCGTTGGGTCAGGGTACCTGACTACAAGAACACGATTGTTTTTTTGTTGATTTTTGTCCAGCATCTACGAACTCAAAACGTCCAAAGAAAGTCAGTGTAACAATATTGGCTATAATATACTCCCCGCCCCCAATCCATCCATTTGTGGAAATTACAGCAAGCGAAATGATGTATATTCCATTTAAACTTTAGAAAATGCACATAGCACTAGGTTATATGGTCTGTTGAGTCTCTGTTTGGTTTTGTACGAAAACGAGAAGGTCAAGTTTGTTGTGGGGGCACCTAGTGGGAACCGGAAGTCTATGGGTGGGTGGGGGGGTGGTGCCCCAGGCCATGCACCCCTGTCTACGCCACTGCGTTAGAGAGAAAACCGATGGAATAAGCAGAACTTTAAAGAGATACAAATTTTGACAAGACATTTTTATTTTGGTTCCTTTCAAATAGGCCTATCTTCGATAGGTTTTATGCTATAAACTCCAAGCGATCACATAGATAACTATAGTTTCACTTACGTCACCGTTTAAAAAAAGCATTTTAAATACCAGAAAATAAACGTCATTTGTGGTGTTAATATTGCTCAACAGAGAGTGACCGACAAAGTTGTAAATATGCACTAGTCTCTGTGTTAAAACTGTAAAACTTCATACAAAAAGATATATAACTGTTGTATGTAAAACCGACATTTAAACGCTCTATTTATTTATGTTTGTACCTTTAGTGTGATAACACTATTACAAAACACTTAATTAAGATAATTTAAGCCATTCAATTTCTCCATTGTTTAGTAACTAATTTTACATGACAAACTACATTTTGAAAACTGTAGTCGTGAATATTTGAAAAGCATTTTAACCAGCAAATGACGTCATTTGTGATGTTATTATTACATGTACTTAGAGAGTAGCGATCAACAAAAATGAAAATATATGTTAATCATTATTTACTTTCAAATAAGTAAGATATTTCTTAATAATTCGGTGTAGTAAACAATTTCGATATCTGCAAATGGTGTATCCTCCCTTTAAGATAATTTAAACTACCATTTTCCCCATTGTTTTGTAATCAATGTTTCACAATAAACTGATTACCAAAATGGGATGCATCATTTTAAACTGTAGTCGTGATAATTTCTAAGATATTATGGTTTCATCAACAACAGAACCCATTGTTTTAAACTTCATTTAATTAAGTACGTAATAAGTTCACCCAAGTTGTTCTTCATTGCAAAATTAATTCCTTTGCCTACTTTGCGTGCCATACCAAGGGTGTCAAAGGTTAACATTAGTCCAGAAATGTGGAACTCTCGATACTGTGTATGAGAGTCTCAAAACTTACGGTACTGAAAACACGCAACACAAGAAAATAGACTGGCATATAAAACAACCAGTCCAACACGCCTTTAGTACCGAGTCAACTGTGTCAAAATCTCTCCCTAGTCTGTCATCAGACTACTGAAGAGACCAGTCTAGTTCCAAACAGATGGACATGCACCAGTCTATAAAGCCTCGAGATGAAACCACTTGGCTTCACTCTCAGGTGAACATTAAATGTTGAAGTAAACATCACTTTAAAACTTTCTTGACAGTGCACTGGAACATCTGATGTTCAATTAATCACAATTAAAATTCCATTTAATGTACAATGTCTTATTTTATACATAACTTTTACATTACACACATTTTGCATCATGCATGACACTGTTACTGGTTCGATGCACGCATCGATAAACACAAAACACATGCAGCTTATATTATACAGAATATAAATCGACAACAACACAGTATTTATTTACAATTTTACAAGAGGGTCATCCAATTCTTGGCGGGAATTCCAGCAGGATTGTTATCTCGGGTAATATCAGAAGTATAACAAGGGTTCGTAGGTTTGGCAATTTTCAATCGACTCTGTATTTATGCCAAGCTTACGTCGGCTGTGGTGTATTAGCTTGTGTGATGTTCATCTTCCAAAAGCTGAATTCAGCTAGGGTACGCTTGGGGACTGTTTTTGCAAGTAAAAATTGACCAGAATATTTCGAGTGTAAACCAACCATGACGTCATCTTGTCTCAGTTTATTTCTCAATAATCTTGTCAGATCTGTGTCAGTCATACTTGTTTTTTTCAACAACGCAGCTCTCGTTCCCTGCCCCTTTAGACCCACACAACTCACTTCTCTGGTCAGAAATCACAATGAAGATCGAACCTTTTGGCCGTAAGTTCAGGTTTTAAATCTGTACTTTTGATTGTGTTGGAGGGATCCGAATTCTAGGTTTCTCCTAACTTTTTGAAAATATGTGGTTTCTTTAAACGCATGTTATTCCTATTTATTCAAGGGTCTACTTACTTGACATTGTATGTAAATCACTTAATTTGTTTGCGGATAAAATGAGACAAATATGCATGTTTAAAAAACCAAAGAATTGCTCCGTGAAAAGCGATCCGCATGACATAATAAGGAACTGGTCGTTTAACGAGTGGCTAAAAGTTGACGGAGAAAAAGTTAGTGGTGGTGAAATAAAATGGAACCGTTTTTATTGTTTTTGAAAAGTTGGCAATCGTTGGGTTTTAACAGTTGTTTCATCACAAAATATCACAAAGTTGTTCTAGTCCTTTGTTCTCTGAGACCGCGTCTGTGTACTGAATAGAATTATGAAAAGAGACTTTCGTGATAAATTATCTTAGGGAAGTCATTTCTGACATTAGCTGCCGATATGCCAAGTCGGTAAAATATTGAATAACACCATCCCGCAGTGAAGTTATGTACACTCAAACGCGCACGATCCAAGCACTTTAAAAATGCTGCATGTACGGAACCCATTATGGATGGGACTAATATTTCACTTCCAGGCTGGTCATTTGACTCGCTGCTTTGGTGATTTCTGCCTTATCGTCAGCGGTCAAATCACAGCCCATCAAAGAAAGCTTTACAAGGTGGTTCATTTTTGTCAGGACAGACCATAACCGACCTGATCCAGCAAGGATCTTATTGCCATACAGATTCAATTTAACAAGGTTAGGCAGATTACTCAGCGCCACGGCAATGTGCTCCAAGTCATCACTTCTCAATCCGCACAAACCCAAGTCTAGTTTGTTGAGTGTTTTGATTTCCTTCAAGTGAGACCATGACTGACCTGATCCAACAAGGGTCTTATTGCTAGACAGAACCAATTCAACAAGATTGGACAGATTACTCAGCGCCCCGGCAATGTGCTTCAAGTCATCACTTCTCAATCCGCAGAAACGCAAGTCTAGTTTGTTGAGGCTTTTGATTTCCTTCAAGTGAGACCATGACCGACCTAATCTACCAAGGGATTCATTCCAATACAGATTCAATTCAACAAGGTTGGGCAGATTACCCAGCGCCACGGCAATGTGCTCCAAGTCATCACTTCTCAATCCGCAAATACTCAATTCTAGTTTGTTGAGTGTTTTGATTTCCTTCAAGTGAGACCATGACCGACCTGATCCACCAAGAGTCTTATTGTCAGACAGATTCAATTCAACGAGGTTGGGCAGATTACTCAGCGCCACGGCAATGTGCTCCAAGTCATCACTTCTCAATTCGAGGCAAGCCAAGTCTAGTTTGTTGAGGGTTTTGATTTCCTTCAAGGGAGACCATGACCAACCTGATCCAGCAAGGGTCTTATTGTCAGACAGATTCAATTCAACGAGGTTGGGCAGATTACTCAGCGCCACGGCAATGTGCTCCAAGTCATCACTTCTCAATTCGAGGCGAGGCAAGTGTACTTTGTTGAGGGTCTTGATTTCCTTCAAGTGAGACCATGACCAACCTGATCCAGCAAGGGTCTTATTGCGAAACAGATCCAATTCAACAAGGTTGGGCAGATTACCCAGCGCCACGGCAATGTGCTTCAAGTCATCACTTCTCAATGTGCAGCCATCCAAGACTAGGTTGTTGAGGCTTTTGATTTCCTTCAAGTAAGACCATGACTGACCTGATCCAGCAAGGGTCTCATTGCCAGACAGTCTCAATTTAATAAGGTTGGGCAGATTACTCAGTTGCCCAGCAATGTGCTCCATGGTACTGCTTGTTAGGCCGCAAGCGTGGAAGTACACGGACCGAAGCCGCGTCATTTGTTTTAGACGTAGAGACAAAAAGAAACGTGTATTGTTCTCCAAGATTGTTCTGCCTACCACACCACCGCCATTTACTACAATCATTTGAAGATTTGTCATTCTGTTCACACAATTCCCGTATTCTGTACCCAACTGTCTAAAGCTGTCAGGATCCATTGTTAATGTATGTATCCTTTCGAGGCAATTATTTCCGCCACCCTTTTTCTGGTCATCAATAACGTTGTTTAGCAAGTGCATAAACGATGTCGAAATATTTGTCCCTAGACAACTAATATCTAGCTGTGAACGTATAACGGAATTAATTAACTCCAACGGTGGCAATGTCTGGCTCTGACTTTCAAAGTAACAATTCAAGGCTACTTGTATGGCTCGATCACGTAGATTGCCTGCATATTTGACTTGATGCGATAAAATCTTCATAATTGAATTTGTCCGTGGCCCATCATTGTCACCACAACAAAAACGCAGAAGGTATTCAAACCCAGCTAAATTAGACACTTGACGAAAGAACGTTTCAAATTCACGCGTTTCTTCTTCCGATGTTAAACTCTGGTAGTATATAGCAGCGGAAAATTCTTGAAACGTCTTATGAATGAAATAAACAGGTTGGTAAATATCGATCCCCTTCAAGACTCGCTCACTGGAGAGGATGCCAGCTCGTAAGGCCTTTTTAAGCACATCTGGCTCAAAACCCGCCTCTTGGAATGATAACTTTTGATCAGATGAAAGTAGGCCGCGCAAAGCAACCTTTCCAATAGCAGTAATCAGCTTTGAAATGTTTTTTTCTGACATGTTTGTTTTACGATTAAATATGTAATGCAGTGCCTTATTATAAAGGCGAAACATGGTGTCAGGGAGTGTAGAACTATCTTTCCATAACAAGCACATCAATAACAACAGCATGGGACTTTTGGCCAAATCTAATAAAACATTCGAGGATACAATTTTCTCAAAAAGTCCATCAGCTTTGGATGATTCTCCTGAATAAAACTTGTGCACATATTCCTTAACATCTTCCTCGCTAAACCCTAAAACATTCACACGAGCAAACGGCCTCTGAATCAAAGTGTTTTCTACTAGCTTGTCATAGTGTGAGGGGCGGGTTGTCACAAGTACACTACATTTTGCATACGTTCCCTTTCGATTAAGCATTTTGAGGATCGAACCGAACTTCGACTCATCAAGCTCAGTCGACTCGAATTCATCAAAACCATCTAACAGAAACAACACGTCGTCAGGGTTTGCTGCAATGAAGGATTCCAAGTCTTTCCTGTCTATGGTCTCTTTATCTAACAACTGATCAAACAGTGCATCTATCACATCCGACGTTTGTTTTAGGGAACGCATTTTCAACACAAAAACATGCTTGTATTTTGTCAGTGCATCATCAGTGCCACAGGCCCAATCGTAACCCATTTTGGCAATAAGAGTCGTTTTCCCTAGACCAGCCCCTCCGCTTAAAATTGCCCGTATAATTCGATGACCCCCTCTTGTTTTGAGTTTGAAAATATCCCAATAGAATTCCACCTTTCCCATCAAATCCATATCACCTTTTACCAATTGTAGCTTTGTGTAGATTTCCATGATGTGTTTTTGGTCATCACCCACCCATGGAAGCATCTGCACATAGCTACCAGTGCTGGTGTAGATGTCTTTTAATGCCTTCTCGCACTTATCAGCAGCAAGTTGAGTCGGGTCATCGAGTCGAGTCTCCTGTGTCGTATTGCATCCTGGTCCCCTCCCACTCGACGGACTCGTTTCTAATGTAACAAAAGGACAAATCGAAATTAAATCATGTTAATCGGGTTTTTTAATTTTAGCTCACACTTATCGGCAGCAAGTTGAGTTGGAACGTCGAGTCGAGTCGCCGGCAATTAAGGTGACAATACTTCTATTAGAAACGATGGTTTTATTTTTACATAATGCTATCAATGCTCTACTATAACCCGAACCGGAATCTTTCAAATTAAATATTATAAACAGTTTTATTCTATTGAGACAACCTCAATGAATACAAAAAACACGATTGAAGTGTGTTATCAGAATTTAAGCATTAATTATAAAGATGCAGACATATTTAAGTGAATACTTTTGATATACAAAATTACTTAATTCACGAAATTATATATTGTTCAAGTGCGTAGTTATATATTTGTAACGACTATGTGGACATTTTGTATACGAGTAAAGGGTTCGTTAGTTTACCAAATTCATCAAATTGTAACATAGAAAGAAGCTATAAAATAGCAATCGAAAGGTAAAACATGGAATCAGATTTTTACATTAAACAACTGTTTGATATATACGTGTATTTATCTTAGCAATGTGTGGTATATTTTGTTCATTTATGTCACATGTAGATAAATCGAGTGATTTCAGGTGAGTCATCGTCTGCAAACTAGCCGCCCACGTTCCTGCTTTACCACCCAAGCCCACATTGCCTGGAAGTTTAAGATTGGCCATGTTTGGTATCCCTCCAACTGATGATGTAATAATGTGGTATATCTTGTGCATTTATGTTACAATCGTTTGGCATCGCTCCAACTGATGATGCAATGCACGGTCGCACACTGTCTGACCAGTCAGATGGCGAGGATTTATTCAGGCGTTGTATAAAACAAATATTGAATGTTTCACGTTCGTGCGATGGTAAGAATAATTTCATGAGTTGACAGATTATGTTCCATTCCACTCTGCTTCGCCTCGTGGAATAGAACGTTCCATCTGTCACCTCATGAAACTATATCGCACTAACCATACCAGGCAGCGACTCAGCTAAGTTCTATTTGCAGTCTGGGCCGTTCGATAATCTGAGCATGGCATCTGTTATCGGCTCCCGCTCGAAAAGGAAGCGGGTGAACTGTTTCACAGTACCGTGGGACGTTTGGCACTCTTGGCTCCTGCAGTTTTATAGCCAACCAAACTAGCCACTGGTATAGACGATGTGCCCTCTGTTTACATCTGCATTCAAATCTGGCCGTCAATATGTGCACGCATCAAGTTTTACATAAATTTGGTTAAGAGATGACAGAGGTCACATAATTCAAAGGCGATCTGACCAGCGACGCCACTCTTTAAGCAAATTGTATGTAAAACTTGATGGGTGCGCGATACTGCCGGGCACATTTGAATACAGATGTAAACACGTGACGTCAGAGGGCGCATCGTCTATACTGGAGTGAACTGCTGGGCAATAAACATTCAACAAAGGATGACTCATCCTCTTTTGTCTGGCCGTTAGACGTGGATACCCCGCAGTACACAGCGTACAGTGTGCATTCATGCGTGTAATCGCGCGCGGTATGCAGCGCGGGCGTAGGCTGCCGATGCGGGCGCCCTCTAACGTACGCGCCATGACCTTTGATAAGATCGTCTTGTGGGTGCACCACCCTAATTGAAAGGAGAATTTCTACGCGAGCTCATTTGCATGAAATGTGCCCCCCACAATTTCTTTTGAAAAGGATGCCGTTTGGTGAAAGAAATGGTGGGATTGTGTGAATATAGCATAGAATCAACTCCCTGGTTTTTGAGCTTCAATCTGAGGGCAGACTTGACAAAATTACGGTTGCAAAATGGGTCCTAATTGCCCTAGAATGCGGAGGGATGCCATTTGTAAAATGGCTGCTTTCAGGCTCGGGAAGTATCACTTTTCGGAAGGTGAGTTTCTTTTGGTGTGAATATTAAAAAATGTAATCGGCTAACCTACTAAAAATTGAAAAGAAATGGAAAGATAAAGACCAAGACAATAATCTGATTGTTGTTTGAGAAACCCCAGTGATGTCGGTGTGCATGAAACTTGGTCGTGAACATTGTTGATTTTACACTGTTTCCAATGGGACTTGAATTAGTATGGTGCACCCTATAATATCTCTTCTAATCGCTTGGAAAATTCCGAGCGAAATTGTGATGCATTTGCATGCGCGTGTGACTTTGCATGCATAATTACATGACGCAACATGCATAATCGCCCATGGAGGAATAAAAACACCATGGCTCGCCTAACCTGCTGTCACATTTTCTAATAGTTATAGGATGGATAAATAATAAAAAATATAGTTGGTTCCAAATTTATCCGCATTTGTGTTAACTGAGGGCAAATTTCCTGCACTTATCCGAGAAAAGTGTCATGTTTTATCCGGAAAGAGCAGGTATAGATTCAGATTCAGTGTCATTCTAATGCAGCAGTTTTTGGTGTGCGTGATGCAATGTGTATCTTAATACTTTGGTAGTTTTGTTTTTTATATTTGCAAATTTTGTATAGCACCTTTACAGGCGAGAACTAAAAGATTTACAAAATATTAAGACCAAATTATAGAAAGTCAAAAAGTTAAGGAAAATGTCTTACCTGAACTATTTCCTGTCACGTTTATGTTGATAGTCGGATGGTTAACCGGCCCAAGAAAGACAGGACAGTTCTCGCCACGTATATTCAAGGAATCCACTGAAACGTGTTGCGCAGGTCCACGTGCTAGTACAGCACGTGACAGGGGTGATGTTTCCAGTTGGTGTCTACCAGCAGGTACGATGTCTTGAACTGAGCTTGGACCCGGCATTAGATGTTGGTCTTGTGATGCCACATCTCTTACCACTGTCTCTTGTGTCTCTGAAGGATTGCTTGGTGTAGCACCCACTTGCCCGTGGCCTGGTTTCTGGTGTGTGGACCCCTTCAATCCAGAACCTTCTGATGATTGCATCGTCTCCTTCGTTTGAATGTTTGGAACCGTTCCCTCTGCTCCGTGTTGCTTTTGTCTCTGCTCCTCAGAAGATGCAGTCCCTTTCTTTCTTTCTTGTATCTCTGAAGGATTGCTTGATGTAGCACCCACTTGCCCGTGGCCTGGTTTCTGGTGTGTTGACCCCTTTAATCCAAGACCTTCTGATGATTGCACTGTCTCCTTCGTTTGAATGTTTGGATCCGTTCCCTCTTCCCCTTGCTGCTTTTGTCTCTGCTCCTCAGAAGATCCAATCTCTTTCAGTGCGTCAGTGTGTTTGCAGCCTTTTTGGATGAAAAGTAAAGGACTTTGACATTACATGTGATTGTGGGACAGTATCCCTTGTTTATGCTACAGTCACACGGCCATGTTACGGACCTGCGGATGCCTGCGTAAATTTGGATAAGGAAAATGCGTAATTTTTAACCCCAATACGGAAATTTGAGCAAAAGTTACCTATATTCTGCGGACGATACGGATTAGTTACGGATGTTACGTATGAATTACGGATGTTACGGGTAAAACCTGCGGATGAACCCATCCGCTGCCAACCCGCTGGCACATGTTACTGACGACTTACGGATGACTTACGGATTTTACGGATGACTTACGGACGATACGGATGACTTACGGACGATACGGATAAGTTACGCTCGTGTCTGCGCATGTCGGCTTCCTCTGGCGTCCGCACCATCCGCAAATAAACCCACGTGGATCGGAGCTTGCTTCAGTCGCATTTCATCAAGTCTGAGATCTAGTTCCAGTTATTCAACAGTTTCTTCTCCATCTTTTTGATGTTTACGTACCCCTATGTATCCGCAGGCAACTGCACACCCGACAAAGTGTGCGGATCAGTTACGTATCTAACGTATCCTGCGGATGAGTTTACGTATCTTACGTATGAGTTACGGATGCTTACGTATATTTCATCCGCAGCAAAATTTTGAGATTTTCAAAATTCCGCTGCGGATCTGCGTATGTCTGCGGATCCTGCGGATTGAATTACGGATGGATACGGATGCTTACGGATGATACGGATCCTTGCGGATGCTTACGGACTTTTATCCGTAAGCATCCGCAGCTACCGTAAGTGGCCGTGTGACTGTACCATTAATGTCCTGTTTTTAAATGATTGCTCCGTAATACTATTTCTGTAAATATATATATATTTTTTTTAATGTTTTTCTGTTGAGCTAAATTCATCATAATTATAGTTATTTATACATTTATTTTTAAATACATTAAATTTTATTATGTTTGTAATTTTTTCAAGTTAGGATCGGCAGGCTTTTGAGTCAAAGTGTTTTCTTATACTTTTGTCGGTCCTGGCCAACTTGGATAGTGTTGTCTTTGTTTTGTTTTAATGTTAGTGTAATTTGGAATTGTATGTTGTTCATGTATGTGTGTACCTGTTGTTGAAGGCCGAATAAATAATAATACTAATAATAATAATATTCAGAATAGAGAAATTTATATAACATCTGGTACACTGACTTGTTTCAAATGCTTGGTACGTTTTAACTTTAAATTCTCCAGATTAAAGACACTGTTGCTATATCACGAAAAGGTCTGGTGTCTTTGTGCTATTCTCACCCATTGTGAACAATGTATTGGTGCTGAACGTCTCTTACGTAACTATTTAAGAGCTTGAAGAAAGAACTGCATTTTTTATTCTGTGTAATTATTTACCTGGTTTGTTTTCTGTCTCAGTCACTCTCATTTGTACCGGTAATTCAGGATTATCTGGATGCCCGACGTTCTCTGGTTTCGGTATCCGTTTCTCAGATGACTCAGTCCCTTTCTGTGTGCTCTTTTCTTGAGGTCTTTCAACTTGTACCGATAGTTGGCAGATGTCTTGATGAGTAACTTCCTTCTGTTCCGGTATCTGGTCATCAGATGATGTTGCATCTCTTTGTTTGCTCCGTTCTTTGACCACTCGTCCTTCTGTTTTACGTTTGTCTTGACGGGCAACTTCTTCCTGAGCTGGTCTGTTTCCCTCTGGTGATATACTTACCATCTGCTCGCTCTGTTCTTCAGTTCCTTTTTTGTGTACCTCTGGTTGAGGTTTGTCTCGATGCGCGAAAATCTCCTGTCTAGACGCCTGATCCTCTGGTGAGGTAACATCTTTCTGCTTTTTCTGTTCTTTAGCCCTTCCGTCTTGAACCTCTGGGCGACTAACTTCCTCCTTTGTCGGTGTCTGTTCCTTGGATGACGTAGCCCCTTTTTGATTGATCTGTGCTTGAGTAACTCCCACTTGTACCGATGCAGGTTTGTCTTGATCACCAACCAACTGTCTCGTTCTCTGGTCATCAGATAGTGTAGTTCCTTTCTGCTTGCTTCGTTTTTTAGCCCCTCCCAATTGTACCTTAGTCTTACGTTTGTCTCGAGAACTAACTTCTCTCTCTTCTAATCTCTGGTTCTCAGTTGATGTAGCCCCTTTCTGCCTTCTCTGTACTTTAGGTCCTGCAACTTGTACTGACTGTTGAGGTTGGTGTCGACGATCATGTTCCTTCTGTTCTTTCCACTTTTGCTCATATGACGACACCGTTGAGGCCAGCTCAGCGTGCCCGACTGCATTTAATGCATCTCGCAATCTCTGAAATCCTTTCTCTTGATTTGTTTGCTTATTCCACCAACAGTTTAGCATCTGCAGGCTCCTTTCTTTGTTGTCCTGGGAGGTGGTTTGGATCTGTTTGATTTCTGCTTCTTCATTTCCCAAAGATGTGGCCAGGTTTTCCCAGTATGACTCAGTTTTCAAAGCCAAGTCCCGAAATAATTGATCATCAACAGGGTGTTTGTCTAGAAAGGAAAAAAAGTACAGCTTTTTAGTCAGCATAATGTTATGGGTACTGCCTTTTCAGATTGAGGGGCAAATAACGAATGCATGTTAGACATTAGCCCTCCTATGGTTTCACCTTTCAAAACCTTTCAAAATCTGCTTACTGGGCACTACCACACCTTTCAATACCTTTTGAAAGGATTTGAAAGGTAGAAAAACTGGGCTATGGTATACCCCTATGATACAGGTATGGGAAGTGTATCAGAAAACGGCCAGACCTTCCAAAACCTTGCGAAAGAAAATGAAAGGTGGAGCTATTGCTCAACCAAATATCAGTACAGTTGCTATGCATACATGGTTTGACCTTTCAAAACCTTTTGAAATGTTTTGAAAGGTAGAATTACTCCCCAGCACATTATATAGAATATCTCTCACAGAAAACAGCTAAACATTTCAAAACATTTCAACTTTTATTTGGTATGGTATGCCCCAAAGGTTTAGTTTCAGCAGATCGCAGCGAAGCGGCTGCTCTACTGGGCACAACACCCCGATCCATACCCAGGTCGTCTGCAAGTGATCTGGTGTCCCTCTCGAAACGGCGGACGGGATTCCGCTCCAAATCGCTAACACCGGCCGCCGACTTGGGCGGCCGGCCGCGGAGTGGGAAAGTTGGTTTTCCCCTTTCCCAGTAATCACAGTCCATGATTACTGCAGTAGGGTTTCCCCTTGACATATGATACCTCACACCAGTTTGTTCAGAGAGTTGTTTTACCTTTCAAAATCTTTCATAGGTTTCTTTTGTCAGACAGCTTTCTCACCTTTCAAAACCCTTTAGTCCCGGAAACTTGAAAGGTTTTGAAAGGTCTGACAGCTCTATGGTAACTGCACGGTATATAAGAGGGTTAGTGTTTGGTTGAAGAAAAAACACACGATATGTTTATATCTAATGTCCTTCTGATTCAATTGTTTGTGCAGATATTTAGAAGAAGGTGGTACGCACATTAATCTACTCTCTGTATCACTACAAGTGTGTGTACCACTGCTAGTATTCACAATGCTAACAAACAAAATATAACGCTGACACAATCAACTTAGAGAGGCGGATGCGGATTCAAAGTTAATTTGTCAGGCTAAGATCGCAGGGTTAGTCCCAACTTGAAATAGTATATAATGTTTCTTGTTAGCATTCACCTTTTGGTCCACCGCCCAGTAGGCCATCAGTAGACAGACGGAGTGAGATGTTCTCATCCTGATGAATTCCACAGTCGTTAAGTGTCAGCAAGTTACATAGCTGGCAACATTAAAAGGATAAGGTAACTTTTTTGGTTGTATTTATTTGTATAGTGAGATTGACTTTAACCGTTGATCGTTTCCTAAACTGAAGTGTTTAAAACACCATTGTACTGACATCAGAAGCAGCAATATTTGAGCACACTCATGTAGATTTTAAACAGAATATGTTGTCACTAAAACGCACAATTGGGATTGCTTTTAATTCGACATGTCAATTGGTACCTATAGTTATACATGAAATATGAGGAGCCATCTTTACCTCAAAGTTACGAAAGTTCCTCCGGATGTACAGTCGCTGTTGTTGAGGCTGGACTTCAAGTTTCTCATGTATTATCTCCTTTAAGGTCGAGACAGATGTCTCTGGATCCAGTTGAAGACAAAGAGTCTGTGGTTTGTGTGAGAGGTGACATCGGATAAAGACTTGCAGCTTCTGGGTCACGTATCTGAAACTGTCAGAGTGGGGTGTTTATGTTAGAGCTCTTGTAATATAAAGGAATGAAGACCACCATTGTAAACACTCTGTATACACCGTTTTACGAGATGTTTTTAAGGCAGTCTATGCATGATCTACACAACCAAATCTGATTTAGCTTTTCGGCTATTACATGTAGTTAAATTATTCAAACACAATGTGCATTATAAATTGCAGCGTTTAATCATGTTTTACCAGATAACAGGTTTTTCTTGATCACAGACGTCCTTTTTCAGTGGATTATTTTCGTTTTGTTTGCTCTCCTCTTTTTCTCCTGCATCTTGACGCCTTTCTGGTTCGGGTCCAGCTGCTTCGTCTCTTGATTCGCTCGTTACTGAGGCAATAACAACACATTTCATTTTACAGTTTAAATTAGTTTTGAAAACTAATTACATTCCTGTTGTTTAAAATACAAGTAAACTATAAGTTTTGTAAAGTTTTGGTTGTGGTTAAATGAGTATTCAAGTCTTTTGCATAATGACTCTTGAAATTACGGAGTCTGTTTTAAATTTAGTCTCTACTGCTAGCTCACCTGGTACATCTTGAGCCAATTCCGTCAACCCGATGGCCTCCAATGCTCGTCTCAGCTTCTGAGCTGCTTCGTCGCGATCTGTCGTCTTTTCCCACCAAGTGAGTAGCATGTGACGGCTCGCTTCAGTGCTGCCTTCGTTGGTGGTTTGGATGTCCGCAATTTCTGCTTCTTCGTATCCTAGGTGTTTGGCCAATTCCTTCCACGATGATTCAATTTTCGAGGACAAGTCCTTAAGGTACTTTTCATCAAGCTTGACTTTGTCTGCCAAAGGAATGTGTGACTTCATTGAAACATTCTCGAAAGTGTCCAGTGTTGTATAGGTTACCAGCGTAGCAATTAAGATAGCTCTTACACCTACACTAACATTATACTCTCTAATTTGTCTACTTCTACTCACCTGGTACATCTTGAGCCAATTCAGTCAACCCGATGGCTTCTAATGCTCGTCTCAGATTCTGAGCTGCTTCGTCGCGATCTGTCGTCTTTTCCCACCAAGTGAGTAGCATGTGACGGCTCGCTTCAGTGCTGCCTTCGTTGGTGGTTTGGATGTCCGCAATTTCTGCTTCTTCGTATCCTAGGTGTTTGGCCAATTCCTTCCACGATGATTCAATTTTCGAGGACAAGTCCTTAAGGTACTTTTCATCAAGCTTGACTTTGTCTGCCAAAAGAATGTGTGACTTCTTGAAACATTCTCAAAGGTGTCCGGTGTTGCATAGGTTACCAACGTAGCAATTAAGATATCTCTCACACCTACACCAAAAATATACTCTCTAATTTGTCTACTTCTACTCACCTGGTACATCTTGAGCCAATTCAGTCAACCCGATGGCTTCTAATGCTCGTCTCAGCTTCTGAGCTGCTTCGTCGCGATCTGTCGTTTTTTCCCACCAAGTGAGTAGCATGTGACGGCTCGCTTCAGTGTTGCCTTCGTTGGTGGTTTGGATGTCTGCAATTTCTGCTTCTTCGTATCCTAGGTGTTTGGCCAATTCCTTCCACGATGATTCAATTTTCGAGGACAAGCCCTTAAGGTACTTTTCATCAAGCTTGACTTTGTCTGCCAAAATAATGTGTGACTTCATACAGTGAAACATTTTTAAAAGTGTCCAGTGTTGTTTAGGTTACTAACGTAAAAAATATCAGTCAGAATATATTACATGCAGGTAGTTTATTCACTTGAATATTCTATTCCCAAAGTTTGTCATTTACCTGTTGGTAAATTATCTTTATTCTGGTCATCTGATGATAGACGGAGTGAGATGACTTCATCCTTGCTGACACCATTCTCCTCGAGTGTGAGCAAGTCACAGAGCTGACAAAGTGAATAATGTTAGAGACTAAATTAAGAAAGGTGTTGGGTTTTAGTTGTGCATCGTTAATTGAAACATCTAGAGAAGTCAATTCGTTTAACCCTTTAGGTGGGGGATTAATTGAGCTTCATTGTGTGTGTGGGAGTTTCATGAACACCGACAGATTATTAATCAAACATGAACATTTGAGCTTTTGCATTTTAGATCAACATTTGTAACTCCCACGATAAACAAATCTAAGTTTTGATATTTTAAATACAACGAAGTGTCCGGTTTATAAATTATATACCTACCTGGAAGTCTCTCTTGGTGTACAATTGCTGATATCGTGCCTCGACACCAATCTTCTTGACTATTTCGTCTTTTAGGAATGAGACTGTCGTCTCGGGATGAAGTTGGAAACAAAGTGTCTTGGGTGTATGTGAGAGAGGAGTCTTGACAAATACCTGCAGTGTCTGCTTTACGTCTTTGGTATCACTGTGAAAATGAGGGACAATCCTGTGTAGTTTTAGAAACGCATTATTCTACAATTATAGAAGAGTGAATTTTGATTAGGTTCTCAAAGTAACGTACGTCCAGCTGCCACATTAATATGGGTGTCATGAAAGTGTCAAAGATTGAAAACATTCTTCGAAATTGAGTTGCAATAACTGATTTTGTTTTACCTTCGACTTTCAGGCTTGCAACTCGATTGTCTTCGAATCCATCGTTTCGATGGTTGTCTCTCTGCACAGCTATCATCATAAGTCGATTTCCTGTAATGCAGTACAGACAGGAAAGCCTGTTTCTTGCTTGGTTTGACTTTAGTCCTCCTGTTGATGAGTTTGGTGTTGGAGTGGTCGTACACGACGGCTGTTGCCTTAATGTAGGCATCCAACTGCTGGACGGTCTTTTTCGGCATCTTGGTAGTAATCAGGTCCAAGTACTGCAGTACACCGAGGAGCCTGAACGAATTAATTAAGATAATGTGCCATTTCTTAGCGAAGCATAAGACAGTACCATCCATAAAGTGTGTGGTAAAATTGACCAAGCATCAACATTCTCTGCTAGTGGCCTAATGGTGAAATGTGTGTTTATATTCGCTTTGAGTAACCGTAACATTTTAGGATATACTTTACGGACAGATCATAAACTCATAGGCCGCTCGCAGTGTATTATCATGACAAAGTTGCACGTGCATTTCAACAATTAATCCCAATACCATCTGGTTTTCTCTAGACATTATATTCTTAAGGAGACCAATGAAAAGCTATTTCGATACATGATTTATTTGTTGATTTAATTGTTGGCTTTATTGTATTTGTAATTTGTGATCTAGCTATTTATGATAAATATTGACAGCCCAACGCTATAGGTATATACTGTATACATGTAAACTCATCACAAAAGGTATCTCGAGGCACTTAAAAATGAGCCAATAATTAACGGCCCGAAAGGGTATGGATTAATCGAAGTAAATAACCCAGTGCATAATTTTGTTTGACACCTCGATTGTTGAGATACGATGTTGCGGAGCTGAGTTATTGTTATTTCAATGGTCGTAGATCCAGTTTCAAAAGTGACAATCATCCCTATAGAAGCAGGTTTGCATTGATCATGTTGATGTAATGATCAGCCAATAAGATAATCTCTACATTTAAATTCAAAAGAAACGGCGGGCATATGGGACCTTCTGTAAAGATTTGTCGGCAATACTTTTCTTTGTTTCAACCCCAGGTTTTCAATACATTTGTATTAAAGTAGGCAGATCACTCTGCACGAAAAAAAATTGAGCCGACCATGCATATTCCACACGTACAACCGTCGGCCACCGAGTGACACGGTCGAATGCAAGGGGGGTGGGGGAGGGGTGTTGCGCAATCATTAGCGATCGCAGTTTGGGTACACTCCATTTAAAAAAAAGTGATGACCATTAAACATAAATAAAAAATCCATGTATACTGTAAAAATTCTCTCTTTAACAGCACTGAAAACATAATAGTTTATATTGAAAGAGTATTTTCAATTGTTGAGGTGCTTAGTTTTAAATACAATGCGTACAAATATTACCGACAATTTTCCCTTGGTTTATTGCAGCAGCTAACGTGTATGAATGGGTCCAGGTGGGAATTTCGTTACAAAACGTCTACCCTAAAATGGCTACAAATATCGACATAATGTGAAAAAAAATTATCGTTCATCCTCTGATTTTTTTCCACTATCGTAATAATTAGGAATAGATCTTTCATTCCTGAAAGTTAAATAAAAATCCCTCGGTACATCCTCTACATATTTGACCTTTTTTAAAAAAAAATTAAAAAAATGGTTTCTGCCAATTCTCAAACGCGAAAATTTACGCCATGCCTGTACTGTACGAGTCTGGCTTTGCGGACGTTGGATAAATCACTGAATTCGGGGAGCGAGGCACGGAGCTCATCGAGTGCAAATTTGTACGTGTTTCAATGTTGCGCTTCTATACGTATTTACTGTGTGAGATGTGCGGCTCGTGAGCGTGGAAGAATAAATGAGATACATTTTAACGTTGGTGGCGCACTTCTTTGGGCCCCCCTTCCGAAAAAAACCACGAAATGTGATTGAACCCCCATTTCTCTTTTGCAAGTAGGTTTGACTTGTGTACTATAAGAAAAGAAGCACGAACAGGTTTTAAAATTGAGAAAAAACAATGAAAACGATAAGAACAAAATTAAAAAAGGGTATTTTCCACTTTTTGTCCAAAATGGTTAAAACGGTGCTTTAAACGGCATAATTGTTTTGGCATAAAAAGAGAACTGAATGTCGGATTTCAATTTGGTTTTCAGTTCTTTGTTTCTTTCATCAAGCTGAACAATATGAGCCTAATATTGAAAATAAAATGCTGTGATCTGCCTAATTAAAGGGTCGTACGCATTGGAAAACATGACTAAATGTAACTGATGACAGATGTTCTACCTAAAATATGAGAAAAACAAGATAATGCCGAGAAATTAGCAACACTGTTTTTAAGTGCAATATGGTGGGTCAAGATTAATTTCACCTCGATAAATCAAGTATCGAAATCAAGTATCGAAATAGAGTACGAGAAATTGGCTTAGTTCCTTCTTATATTCCTCCATGGTACGACTAAAATGATTTCAACATAATATCGACCCTCGATACTGATTAGCCAAAATCTAAGCTAGAATCGATTCTCCGCAGAGCGCAACTCTAATGAGTTCCAGCCTTTCGATTCCAGTACATTGTTCGATGAAAATATTGTTGCCTCTATCAACCCCTGTCTGTACGAGTCGCCGTCACACAATAGGCAAACGTATACTACACCAAACCAGACGTGTTTATGTGCACTCAGCCATCTGTACCACGGTACACGTTGGCCATGTACGTACGACGCAGCATTGGCAGTGACTGCGCACTTCCAATGGAACTTCCAAAAGTTCCAATGACTAGGCGTGGCAAGTAAAACTTAGTATCACCAAAACCTACACGAATGCGTTTGTCTTTACGATAATTATGAACCCAATCTCACCTTTATCGCAACCTTCGTATCGGCAATAGATATCGAGTCTTGTATGTCACGTGTTTGTATTAAAACAATGCAAAGACCAACTGGTAGAATATGGCGCTGATTCCCAACCAAAGTGAAAGCTATCGGCTGAGATCACGTCATCAGATCAAAATGTTATACCTTTGTACTTCCCGATAAACATGTTCAAGTCGCCCTTGCTTTTAGCAAGCTTGCCTTGTTTTGGCGGGTAGCTGATAAGAAAATGCTGACGTTCGAGAATGGCAGATCTGTGTGGCCGTATGCGCCCGTATCAATTAATGCCAATCAATAATCATCACTCTCGGGCTTTGGCCAGAAGACAGAAATAGCACATAGAGGACTTTGGAAAGTTTATTTATTTGCAATTGCTTCCACTGGAGGTGTTTATTAAAAGTGTGCAGTAAGCCGTAACGAGTTCACGGGTGTAACAATGACTTACTAAATCCAGTGTATATATTTTCACGTGTATTTTCATTACTTCCTCCAAAGTTAAAATATTATATTATTACATGTATTGGGGGCGGGTGAGTAAAGGCAAACATGAAGATGATTTACGTCGTTCTGTTAGAAAGGTTCTTCGCCACATCAATTAATTTGCACATTTAATTTGCTAGCGGAAATATTATGTTTGTTCCTAGTCAGGTCGCAGCATATTGTGATGAAACAGGGTATGTGTATTCGTATACACCGACTCGTGTTCGAGTCTCGTCGTCCTATAAATAATCAATGGCGCGCGTAGCTTCTACCCGGTAACTGCATATATATAATCAGCAGTGCCCAGCGACCAATCACCGTAGCGCATTTCGCGTGCCTCCCAGGCCCCCCCCTTGGCTACGCCACTGCGTTAGAGGGCTAAATTGTCCCAGGTATTGATGAATAGTCCGTATTTCACGCATGTATTATATTTTGATGAGTAAAAAATACTTTTAAACCTTTAAACTGAATGGTGAGATTTAATAAACAAAACAAAACGAAACGAAATGACAGAGCAAACCGATGGAATTAGCAGAACTTTAAAGAGATACAAATTTTGACAAGACAGTTTTATTTTGGTTTCTTTGAAATATCTTCGATAGGTTTTATGCTATCAACTCCAAGCGATCACACAGATAACTATAGTTGCACGTATAGGTCACCGTTTAAAAAGCATTTTAAATACCAGAAAAAAAGGTCAATTGTGGTGTTAATATTACTCAACAGAGAGTGACCGACAAAGTTGTAAATATTCACTAGTCTCTGTGTTAAAACTGTGAAATAATTTCATAAAAAAAAGATATATAACATCTTGATAAATCAAGTCAGTATCGAAATAGAGTACGGGAAATTGGCCAATAGTCGCGGTGCATGGTAACGTGTGTACGACTTATTAAAATGATAAAAAAAAAAAAATACCCTCGATTCTTATCAGCCTAAATCTCAGCTAGAATCGATTCTCCACAGAGCGCAACTATAATGAGTTCCAGCCCTTCGATTCCAGTAGGGCCTACATTGTTCGATGAAATTTGTTTGCCTCTATTAACCCCGTGATCGCAGTCACAAAATAAGCACACGTACACTACACCAAACCAGACGTACACTCATCAGCCATCTGTATCACGGTACACATGGGCCATGTACGTATGACGCAGCACCTAAAAAAGTTCCAATAACTAGGCGTGGCAAGTAAAACTTAGTATCACCAAAACCTACAAGAATGCGTTTGTCTTACAATAATTATGAACCCAATCTCACCTTTATCTCAACCTCCGTATCGGCAATAGATATCGGGTCTTGTATGTCACGTGTTTGCATTAAAACAATGCAAAGACCAACTGGTAGAAATATGGCGCTGATTTACAACCAAAGTGAAATCTATCGGCTGAGACACGTCATCAGATCAAAATGGTATACTTTTGTATAACATTTTGTACCTTTGTACTTCCCGATAAACATGTTCAAGTCGCCCTTGCGTTTAGCAAGCTTGCCTTGTTTTGGCGGGAAGCTGATAAGAAAATGTTGACATTCGAGAATGGCAGATCTGTGTGGTCGTATGCGCCTGTATCAATTAATGCCAATTAATAATCATCACTCTCTGGCTTTGGCCAAAAGACAGAAATAGCACATGGGGGACTTTGGAAAGTTTATTTATTTGCAATTGCTTCCACCGCAGGTGTTTGTTAAAAGTGTGCAGTAAGCCGTGACGAGTTCACGGGTGTAACAATGACTTACTGAATCCAGTGTGTATTGTGAAAACCAATGTACAGTATATATTCACGTGTATTTCCATTACTTCCTCCAAAGTTAAAATATTATATTATTACATGCTTTTCCACACTAATGGACCAAAAGGTGTGACATGAGGGCCAAAAACTGAAAGTGTTTTGTTTTCTCTAATTCCACTTTTTGTAACTCCCTTAAGCAGCACTCTTTATAAATCCAATACAGCTGGATAACATTCAGCTTACTTCATATTATACAGTTACTTGAGTGCAAGTGTGTTACGTATGTAACGGGGACAGACAAAGTGCCATAAAAAGCCACATCAGATGGCTTCATTTGTTCCATTTTGAAGTTTACCCCTGCTCTCCCTGTTTATTTATAAGAAACAAACACAGTTGCAATAAAGAATTTTCAAGAATTACCATTTGTTGCAGGATTAATTCTTCATAGCAATCATTCAGTTCACAGAAGCAGATCAGGCTGTAAACTAAATGGACAGAACCCCAAAAAGTGGAGCACGAGTACAAATGTTGATATGTGGACCTATTATTTGTTCACTTTAAAATGCCATGTTGCAGTAACGTATGTAACAGTGGACGGACAAATGATGTCAGAGTTACAAGATAGCAGGGTTGTAGTAGAGTCCCTGCACTAAGTCTATTCACAAGTCCTTTCGTGAAGCCAGTCACAAGTCCCTTCATAAAGGCAGTCACAAGTAACTGGATGATCAATGACAAAGGAATGCTTTTGTCAAAGCTGATTTGAATATATTGTGATTTGAATTGAAACTGAATGACTTGTGATGGACTTGCAGGGACTTACAGGGACTTGCAGGGACTTGTGATGGACTCGACTACATCCCTGCAAGATAGTTTGTAATGCAGTTGACCCAGGGAAATCTTATATGATGCCAGGTTTAAATTGTCATTACAATGCAGGCTGCTTATAACAACTTACTATTTGTTCAATTTTGCTCACAAAATTGTATGTGTACTTGAAAAAATGTCAATACTGTACATCACTGTTCAAAATGTGATTATCTTTGATTTACACATGTATTCTGAAACATAAAATGTAACAATGTCCTTTGTTACCGGTATGTGAATGTAGGACTGAAGTGAATGCTCAACCCAAACCTATAAACTTTGAGGTTTGTTTTACAAGGTTTACCTGCATCTGTTCACTTAAAATGCAATGGTCTAGTAGGCTAACGTATGTAACAGTGGACAGACAAACAATGACAAAGTGGCATGATGACTGGCCAAGCAATTTTACCCAGAAAATATATTTATTTTATGAATATGCTTTAATATTGAGATAAAAACACCTGCAATAAACCCCCCTCACCCTCGCCCTCTCCCCTGCCCTGCCCCCTGCCCCCCCCCCCCCCCAAAAAAAAAAACCCACAAAAAGCACAAATGTATAATAAAGATAAAGAAATTGTGGACCATCTTAGAAAACAGCGACCAACTGTCCTTGAGTTGAAAATCTAAACTTTTCTGAAATAGATTTGACAAAAATCCTGAAAAAAAGGTAACAAATGCTGTATTTTCTTCCCACTAACCTATACATAAGAGACTGTCTGGGTCTGCACAATAAGTTATAATTATAATAATATTTTAGAGTAGGGCAGGCACAGGCCCCATTTAAAAACCTAGATTTATATGAAATCAAAAAACTAAATGTCTATAATTCTCTAAGTGTTTTTCAGTTCATCTTATTATTTTGCTATTAGTTGTTATTTGTGGCCGTTCTGTTTACTCGATGTCCGTCTTTAGCTAGACACACGTCAAATATATAGGCCTGCCGTGCGTAATTAATCGTAGGCCTAACCGCGCACTGCACGTTGCCACAGTCGTGCCATTCTACCCTACACCCAATCGACCGGACACGCAGTGGGAAAATAATATCAATGACCGCGTCGCTGGTTCACGTGCAGTATAGTATACATAATAGCAGGAAACCGCGCTGCATTCGGTATAACATTTTCACATCCTACTGCGCGTCTGGGCCATTGTTAACTGCCAGCGAATGTGGTTTGCCCGGTAATTTTAACATCGTATTCACACAAATTTGGCAATAAAGTTGTACTTTTTAGGTAGTTGAGACATTTTTCAGTAGTTGATGATGATTTTTGTCCATGCTGAAAAACAAAAATGGTCTGCTGCGACAACGTGCATTTTTTTTTTTTTTTTTTTTTTTATTTTTTTTTTAATATTTGTATTAAATAATAATTATTGTATTTATTATTCCCTTTATATCTAAAGGGAATGTATTATCCAATTAGTTTGGAGAGCCCCTCGACAGAAACTTGTTTCCTTTGGGTAATCCTGCGGGAGCTATTTGGATATTGTCTTCTGTTATGTTTTTTGTTATGTTTCTTGATCAGTGTTTGTTATTTGTAATTGTTCTCTAATTCAGTAATTTTGTATATCCCGAAAAATGAAATAAAGATAAAGGTAAAGATAAAGATAAAGACATCGCCCCGTCCGTCCGTGTTTCGTACGTAGTTGAGTCACTTTACTCGCGTGCGTGTCCGTCCTATACATTATTATCGTTTTCAATTACCGAAATCGTCCCTCAAGTTGTTTGAAAGTAACATTAATTCACATCTTTTTCATGCCTTTAAACCGTGATTAGTCAAATAAATACAGAATTACAATATTCACGGTATAATCAGAATTGAGAACAACCGTACGTAACTGTTTATACGTACGTAATTTTGACGTACAGACCACATACATTGACGTTTACTCGCTTGAAGTTTGGGAATGGCCGTCAGTTCCCGCCTGCATTTCCCCGCTTTTCACACCCAGAAACTGGACCAAAAGCCAATTTGGATCCAGGGGTCTTATTTAACAAATGACGGGGCCCGAAATGACTTGTTACATACGTATAAAAAAGTGGATAGAAAATTAACAAGGCGGAAAACTTTGATTTTATTTCTTAACGCGGTCGCATCTTTGAGACACAAATCAAAATATTTTAGTGATAGTGCTACTGAGATTAGATTAACACATTAAACTAGTAAATCACGTTGCCAATTTGTTTTTGAGGACGATGGTCACGTACGTAACAAAGTGGACAGACATTTGTTCGTACGCATAACATAACTTTATTTTATCATAAACAACTTTTAGAAAAACACCAAGGCAAATTGTATTCAATATATTTATTAAACTGTTGACAAAAAATCGAGGGAACACTAAAATCTATAGACTTTTACTTGAAAGTGATTTTTATAGCCAAATGTTGTACTACCTTCACTTGATGTCACAATGTTGACTCGAAATAAGGGGTGGACATTTTGTATCCTTGATCAAAAAAAATATAATGTTTCTGTTCTTTTGGGACCTTATTGTCTTTAGTATCTCACTACAATTCATTAAGCCATACAAGAACATTTCGTCGTGTGCCAAGGAAAAGGACGTTACAGCCCAGGCACGCAACAAATCACTTTTTGAGATAATCGAGTTTAAAGGTTTTGTGCTGCCATTTCTAAATTAAACCCTACATCAGGCTGAAATTTCGACTTGTAAATCTTGTGAATAGTTCGAATATAACCGTGTATTTTTTATATAAAACTGGTACTTAATTTTATTTCAAAATATCACTTAATTATGAGGTTATTTACATATTTATGTTAACGACCTTATACCGGGAACTATTATCGCTACAAGTGTGTTACTTCAAGTGTAGCAAGTTTTGTTCCATTGGTATTACACGCTAACGTCCTTATGCCGGGTAACAATTCTTACGACCTTTTACCGGGAACAAACCTTGCTGCAAGCGTGTTAACGTCCCGCTAATTTATGTGGATAGGTGAACGCACTTGTAGCAAGTTTTGTTCCATTGATATTATACGCTAACGTCCTTATGCCGGTTACACAAAATTGCAAAACGCCTTCCGTCCTTTTTATTTAATTAATTACGTCATAATGACGTAATCCCTGGAGACGAAATGTATTCCAAATGAAAGATGTTTTGATTCTCTATCGGTTACCCGAAAAATACGAATTTGACCTTTTGACCCATTTTTAGCCCTAACGACCTTTTTCCGGGCACACGACGATTTGTGATGTTTCTGGGTGCTTGTTTCTCAATATCATTTAAAGAATTGGGGTGACACTCCATGTTGGTCCATTAGTGTGGATATGTATTGGGGGCGGGTCAGTAAAGGCAAACATGAAGACAATTTACGTCGTTCTGTTAGAAAGGTTCTTCGACATCAATTAATGTGCACAAATAATTTGCTAGCGGAAATATTATGTTTGTTCCTAGTCAGGTCGCAGCATATCGTCAGCGTTTTCACGAAGAGACGAATTTGGCCAAAATCATTATTTTTTCAAAATTCTTTTTTTTGCCGAAATCGATTAAGTGGATAGCAACGAACATTCTGGCGAGGTTAATATTGTCAAAATCAGTCTGAATCATTAAGATTACGAAAATCATACAGGGGAAAATTTCACCCAAATCGTATTTTCAGTTTTCACGAACAGCCAAATTGTATTTTGTCCCTGCGTAGATAAAAAAATAACGTTGCTCCGAGTGCAACAACAACGCGCGTACAATGTATATACATTGTATATACATTGTATATACATTCACGAAGAGACAGATATCGGCAAAACAAGTTTTTAAGTTTTCACGAAGAGACAAATTCTTGCGCTATGGGCAAAAAAGCCAACACCGTAGATTTGGAATTTTCACGAACAGACGAAATATAATTTGTGAATTTTCACGAACAGCCAAATTGTATTTTGCACCTGCGTAGATATAAATAACGTTGCCCGAGTGCAAAAACAACGCGCGTATAATGTATATACATTGTATATACATTCACGAAGAGACAAATTTGGGCAAAACTAGTTTTTTAAGTTTTTACGAAGAGACGAATTCGTGCGCTATGGGCAAAAAAGCCACCACCTTAGATTTGGAATTTTCACGAACAGACAAATTCATATCTACATTAATTACTCGTCAATTAAGTTTGTTAGTGTTATTTAATATGTATATTGTTATAGTGTTAGATCTTACCTCTCTGTACGTACCAAATATAAGTTAATATGTGCTTTATAAATAGGCGAAATCTCTTTTACAAAAAGTGACCAACTTAAAACCTGATTTTCTCAAAACCAATGTGCAACTCCCCGTGGCCAAATTCGTCTCTTCGTGAAAACGCTGACGATATTGTGACGAAACAGGGTATGTGTATTCGTATACACCGACTCGTGTTCGAGTCTAGTCGTCCTATAAATAATCAGTGACACGCGTAGCTTCTGCCCGGTAACTGCATAGATAATCAGCAGTGCCCAGCGACCAATCACCGTAGCGCATTTTGCTACTCCTCGGTATTTCATTACCCTGTCTTACTTTGTGTTTACTTATAAGGATTGTAATTGTATTAACCGTTGGAGGTGTATGCCCCATAACATTTATATGGTATAAGCCAAGGCAGGTTAATTTAAGCCCCGTTACACTCAAGTGGTGCAGTTGACCACGTGAGGTTTACTAGGCCTTGAACGGTGAGATTAAATAAACGAAACGAAACGAACTGACAGAGAAAACCGATGGAATTAGCAGAACGGGCTTATTGAGGGCGCCCTTGATTATCCCGAGATTTGTTAGTGCTGTGGCGGCAAATCTGCTTTGGAGTCAGATTAGTCGTCAAGCCCCTTTCTTTAGATTTTGAGAACTTCTGCTGTTTTATACAATAAAAATGCTCAACTGGGAAATGGTAGACTATAACTTTAAAGGGAATATGCAACATTTGCAAGCATCAAACAAAATTAATTACTAAATGATCACAAAACACTGGACTGTTAGGTAATGGCAGTCTGAAGCATCCTGTAAAATCATGGCTCCTGGTAGAGTGGTATTTGTGTATCGATTTCCAACGCTGGTCGGCCGACCAGCGTTGGAGGAAAAAACAATTTTTTCAAATACTGCTTCTAATTGTTCATATCTAGTTTGTCCACATTTTCTTTGCAATTGATTACACACCTGTGAAGATGTACAACTGATTCTCAGACCTTACAATTCCCCCAACGTCTACAAATTGATTCGTTTCATCGTGGGGTCAGGGTACCTGACTACAAGAACATGATTGTTTTTTGTTGATTTTTGTCCAGCATCTACGAACCCAAAACGTCCAAAGAAAGTCAGTGTAACAATATTTGCTATAACATACTCCCCGCCCCCAATCCATCCATTTGTGGAAATTACAGCAAGCGAAATGATGTACATTCCATTTAAACTTTAGAAAATGCACATAGCACTAGGTTATATGGTCTGTTGAGTCTCTGTTTGGTTTTGTACGAAAACGGGAAGGTCAAGTTTGTTGTGGGGGCACCTAGGGGAACCGGGATTATGTGGGGGGGGGGATACCCCAGGCCATGCACCCCTGTCTACGCCACTGCGTTAGAGGGCTAAATTGACACAGGTTTTGATGAATAGTCCGTATTTAACGCATGTATTCTATTTTGATGAGCAAAGAAGATGTTTAACTTTTAAACTGAACGGTGAGATTAAATAAACGAAACGAAACAAAACGAAATGACAGAGAAACCGATAATAATAATAATAATAAGATTTGTAATGCGCACATATCCACCCTGCTGGGTGTTCAAGGCGCAGAGACCCTAAAAAACAAACAAAGTAATATTTAACTTGAAAGAAACAATAACAAATGAGAGGAACAAATAAATTAGTTCTTGAAAACCTGAGACATGAGATAAGTTTTGAGAAGTGATTTGAATTTTGTTGTACACAGACAAGATCTAAGATTAAGCGGTAAAGAGTTCCAGATGTGTGGTGCAGCTGCAGAAAAACGTCTGTCGCCCCACGAGTGTCGTGACTTGGATTCCTTGAGGAGAAGCATGTTGCTGGATCGTAGGTTCCTTGATGGAGTGTAAACTTGAAGAAGTTCTGAGATGTAATGGGGAGCCTTGCCATTGAGTGCTTTGTGGACAATTAGCATAAGCTTGAAGATTATTCGTTGAGAGACAGGGAGCCAATGAAGTTGTTCCAGGATGGGGGTGATGGAACAGGATTTTTTAGAGAGAGAAACCGATGGAATAAGCAGAACTTTAAAGAGACACACATTTTGACAAGACGTTTTATTTTGGTTCCTTTGAAATATCTTCGATAGGTTTTATGCTATAAACTCCAAGCGATCACAAAGATAACTACAGTTGCACTTACGTCACCGTTTAAAAAGCATTTTAAATACCAGGAAAAAAAAGGTCAATTGTGGTGTAAATATTACTCAACAGAGAGTGACCGACAAAGTTGTGAATATGCACTAGTCTCTGTGTTAAAACTGTGAAACAAAAAGATATATAACTGTTGTATGTAAAACCGACATTTAAACGCTCGAGATATTTATGTTTGTACCTTAAGTGCGATAACACTATTACAAAACACTTAATTAAGATAATTTAAGCCAGTCAATTTCTCCATTGTTTAGTAACTAATTTTACATGACAAACTACATTTTAAAAACTGTAGTCGTGAATATTTGAAAAGCATTTTAACCAGCAAATAACGTCATTGGTGATGTTATTATTATATGTACTTAGAAAGTAGCGATAAACAAAAATGGAAATATCTGTTAATCATTATTTACTTTCAAATAAGTAGGATATTTCTTAATAAATCGGTAGAATAAACTATTTTGATCTCTGAAAATGGTGTATCCTCCCTTTAAGATAATTTAGACTATAGCCACTTTTCCCATTGTTTTGTAATCAATCTTTCACAATAAATTGATTATCAAAATCGGATGCATCATTTAAAACTGATGTAGTCGTGATAATTTTCAATAAATTATACTTTCATCCTCATGCCGATAGCATTCTGTAGAAAAACCTATTCACACATTAATAAAAGAACCCATTGTTTTAAAGTTCATTCAATTAAGTACACGTGCTATATCATGTTCACCCGTGTTGTTCTTCATTGCAAAATTCATACCTTTGCATACTTTGCGTGCCATACCCAGGGTGTCAAAGGTTAACATTAGTCCAGAAATGTTGAACTCTCGATACTGTGTATGGGAATCCCAAAACTTACGGTACTGAAAACATGCAACACAAGAAAATAGACTGGCATATGAAACAACCAGTCCAACACGCCTTTAGTACTGACTCAACCGTGTCAAAATCTCTCCCTAGTCTGTCATCAGACTACTGAAGAGAGACCAGTCTAGTTCCAAACAGATGGACATGCACCAGTCTATAAAGCCTCGAGATGAAACCACTTGGCTTCACTCTCAGGTGAACATTAAAGGCTGAAGTAAACATCACTTTAAAACTTTCTTGACAGTGGAACATCTGATGTTCAATTAATCACAAATAAAATCCCATTAATGTACAATGTCTTATTTTATACATAACTTTTACATTAAACAAATTTTGCATTATACATTACACTGTTACTGGTTCGATGCACGCATCGATAAACACAAAACACATGCAGCTTATATTATACAGAATACAAATCGACAACAGCACAGTATTTATTTACAATTTTACAAGAGGGTCATCCAATTCTTAGCGGGAATTCCAGCAGGATTCTTATCTCGGGTGATATCAGAAGTATAACAAGGGTTCTTAGGTTTGGCAATTTCTAATCGACTCTGTGTATTTATGCCAAGCTTACGTCGGCTGTGGTTTATTAGCTTGTGTGATGTTTATCTTCCCAAAGCTGAATTCAGCTAGGGTACGCTTGGGGACTGTTTTTGCAAGTCAAAATTGACCGGAATGTTTCGAGAGTGTAAACCAACCATGACGTCATCTTGTCTCGGTTTATTTCTCAATAATCTTGTCAGATCTGTGCCAGACATACTTTTGTTTTTTCAACAACGCAGCTCTCATTCCCTGCCCCTCCAGACTCACACGACTCACTTCTTTGGTCAGAAATCACAATGAAGATCGAAACTTTTGGCCGTAATAAGCTCAGGTTTTAAATCTGTACTTTTGATTGTGCTGCAGAAATCCGAATTCTAGGTTTCTCCTAACTTTTTGAAAATATGTGGTTTCTGGAAACGCATGTTATTCCTATTTATTAAAGGGTCTACTTACTTGACATTGTATGTAAATCACTAAGTTTGTTTGCGGATAAAGGGAGACAAAATATGCATGTTTAAATTACCAGAGAATTGATCCGTGAAAAGCGATCCGCACGACGTAACAAATAACTTGTCGTTTAACGAGGGGTCAAAAGTTGACGAAGAAAACAATAGTGGGGGTAAACAAACTGGAACCGTATTTTTATTGTTTTTGAAAAGTTGTCAATTGTTGGGTTTTAACGGTTGTTTCATCACAAACTATCACAAAGTTGTTCTAGTCCTTTGTTCTCTGAGACCGCGTCTGTGTGCTGAATAGAATTATGAAAAGAGACTTTCATGATCAATTATCTTAGGGAAGTCATTTCTAACATTAGCTGCCGATATACCAAGTCAGTAGAATATTGTATAACGCCATCCCGCAGTGAAGTTGTGTACGCGCAAACGCGCACGATCCAAGCACTTTCAAAATACTTCATGTACGGAGCCCATTATGAAAGGGACTATATATACCACTTCCAGGCTGGTCATTTGACTCACTGCTTTGGTGATTTCTGCCTTATCCTCAGCGGTCAAATCACAGGACTCCAAAGAAAGCTTTACGAGGTGGTTCATTTTTGTCAGGACAGACCATGACCGACCTGATAACCCAGCAAGGGTGTAATTGCCAGACAGATCCAATTCAACAAGGTTGGGCAGATTACTCAGCGCCTTGGCAATGTGCTCCAAGTCATCACTTCTCAATGCGCAGCTACCCAAGTCTAGTTTGTTGAGTGTTTTGATTTCTTTCAAGTGAGACCATGACCGACCTGATCCAGCAAGGGCCTTATTGCCAGACAGATTCAATTCAATAAGGTTGAGCAGATTACTCGGCGGCACGGCAATGTGCTCCAAGTCATCACTTCTCAATGTGCACCAACGCAAGTCTAGTTTGTTGAGGGTTTTGATTTCCTTCAAGTGAGACCATGACCGACCTGATCCAGCAAGGGTCTCATTGCTAGACAGATTCAATTCAACGAGGTTGGGCAGATTACTCAGCGCCACGGCAATGTGCTCCAAGTCATTATTTCTCAATGCGCAGTAACGCAAGTCTAGTTTGTTGAGTGTTTTGATTTCCTTCAAGTAAGACCATGACTGACCTGATAATCCAGCAAGGGTCTTATTGCGAGACAGATCCAATTTAACAAGGTTAGGCAGATTACTCAGTGAGTCGGCAATGTGCTCCAAGTCATCACTTCTCAATGCGCATGTACCCAATTCTAGTTTGTTGAGTGTTTTGATTTCCTTCAAGTAAGACCATGACTGACCTGACCCACCAAGGGTATCATTGTAAGACAGATACAATTCAACAAGGTTGGGCAGATTACCCAGCGCCACGGCAATGTGCTTCAAGTCATCACTTCTCAATCCGCAGGCACGCAAGTCTAGTTTGTTAAGTGTTTTGATTTCCTTCAAGGGAGACCATGACTGACCTGACCCACCAAGGGTCTCATTGCAAGACAGATTCAATTCAACAAGGTTGGGCAGATTACCCAGCGCCACGGCAATGTGCCCCAAGTCATCACTTCTCAATCCCCGTGCACGCAAGACTAGTTTGTTGAGTGTTTTGATTTTCTTCAAGTGAGACCATGACCGACCTGATCCAGCAAGGGTCTTATTGTGAGACAGATCCAATTCAACAAGGTTGGGCAGATTACCCAGCGCCCCGGCCATGTGATTCAAGTCATCACTTCGCAATGCGCACTGAGACAAGACTAGTTTGTTGAGTGTTTTGATTTCCTTCAAGTGAGACCATGACCGACCTGATCCACCAAGGGTCTCATTGCCAGACAGATTCAATTCAACAAGGTTGGGCAGATTACTCAGTTGCCCAACAATGTGCTCCATGTCACTGCTTGTTAGGCCGCAACCATTGAAGGTCACGGCCTGAAGCTGCGTCATTTTCTTCAGACGTAGAGACAAAAGGAAACGTGTACAGTCTTCAACAAATATATTTGTGCCTTGAAATCTAGCTTTTGGGTCACTTACTTCAATTCTTTGAAGATTTGTCATTCTGTTCACACAATTCACGTATTCTGTACCCAACTGTCGAATGCTGCGAAGATTCATTGTTAATGTATGTATCTTTTCGAGGAAAGTATTTCCGCCACCCTTTTTCTGGTCATCAGTAACGTTGAAGATTAATATTTAGATGTGAATCAATAACGGAATTAATTAACTCCAACGGTGGCAATGTCTGGCTCTGACTTTCAAAGTAACAATTCAAGGCTACTTGTATGGCGTTATCACCTAGATTGCCTGCATCTTTGACTTTATGCGATAAAATCTGCAGAATTGAATTGGTCGGTGGCCCCACACTGTCACCGCAGCAAAAACGCAGAAGATATTCAAACCCTGCTAAATCAGACACTTGACGAAAGAACGTTTCAAATTCATGCGTTTCTTCTGATGTTAAACTCTGGTAGTATATCGCAGCGGAAAATTCTTGAAACGTTTTGTGGATGAAATGAACAGTTTTGAAAGTGTCGATCCCCTTCCGGACTCGCTCGCTGGTGAGGATGCCAGCTCGTAAGGCCTTTTCAAGCACATCTCGCTCAAAATCCGCCTCTTGGAATGATAACTTTTGATCAGATGAAAGTAGGCCGGCCAAAGCAACCTTTCCAATAGCAGTAATTAGCCTTAAAATCTCTTCTTCTGACATGTTTGTTTTGCGTTTAAATATGTAACGCAGTGCCTCATTATAAAGGCGAAACATGGTGTCAGGGAGTGTAGCACTGTCTTTCCATAACAAGCACATCAATAACAATAGCATGGGACTTTTGGCCAAATCCAATAAAACATCAGAGGATACAATTCTCTCAAAAAGTCCATCAGCTTTGGATGATTCTCCTGAATAAAATTTGTGCACATATTCCTTAACGTCGTCCTGGCTAAACCCTAAAACATTCACAAGAACAAACGGCTTCTCAATCAAAGTGTTTTTAACCAGCTTGTCATAGTGTGAGGGGCGGGTTGTCACAAGTACACTACATTTTGCGTACTTTCCCTTTCGATTAAGCATTTTAAGAATCGAACCGAACTCCGACTCATCAAGCTCAGTCGACATGAATTCATCAAAACCATCTAACAGAAACAACACGTCGTCAGGGTTGGCTGCAATGAAGGATTCCAAGTCTTCCCTATTAATGGTCTCTTTATCTAACAACTGATCAAACAGTGCATCTATCACATCCGACGTTTGTTTCAGGGAACGCATTTTCAACACAAAAACATGCTTGTATTTTTTCAGTGCAGCAACATTACCACAGGCCCTATCGTAAGCCATTTTGGCAATAAGAGTCGTTTTCCCTAGACCAGCCCCTCCGCTTAAAATTGCCCGTATAATTGGATGGCCCTCTCTTGTTTCGAGTTTGAAAATATCCCAATACGATTTCACCTCTCCCTTCAAATCCCTATCACCTTTTTCTAATTGTAGCTTTGTGTAGATGTCCATGATGGGCATTTTATCATCATCCACCCATGGAAGCATCTGCACATAGCTACCTGTGCTGGTGTAGATGTCTTTTAATGCCTCCTCGCACTTATCAGCAGCAAGTTGAGTTGGGTCATTGAGTCGAGTCTCCTGTCTCGTACTGCATTCTGGTCCCCTCCCACTCGACAGAGTCGTTTCTAATGTAACAAAAAGACAAATCGAAATCAAACCATGTTAATCGGGTAAAACGTGACATCCAAGAGTTAGGTCGCATTCAAATTACTTAGCTGGGGCTTTTCTGAACAAATAGCACACGGGAGTGGCCAAGCCGCGTCCCTATACAGTCTTTTGTGTTGATTATTTGTCTCTTCCAGTCACGCAATTGGAATGTCCCTCCTATTTTAGGCCTTCCGGAATCCCCAGCCGCGAACTACACAGTACATGCATCACTTTTGTCATACCGATTATTTTCTCAGAAATACTGATTTGTTTATTAAACATAAATTATAGAAATGGGCGTAACATATGTACCTACATATGAGAACAGCGCCATCTAGAGTCAAACGACCCCCCCCCCCCCCCGGCCTCCCTTCCAAATATTTCAAGTTGCTGGTTTTCCCGTCCCACGAATGTTGACAAGAAATCACCACTGACGTACAGATTCGCCATTCAGTTAACCAAATGTTTTCAGACTCCAAGAAATGCGGGTTCATTGGTAACATTGCGCATGTTTAAAGTGAAGATAATTAGGAGCGTGACCGGTCACGTGATAGGGTTCAACCATTTTATAGGTAATAGGAGTCCGATTTTCACACGAGTTCAAAAGGCGAATCTATGACGTCAGGGCTGAGCGTTCGTGCTGCAAATTCGGAAAAGTTAAACCCATGTCAACTGCGGCAAATTTTGCAGCGAATGCTTTGTGTATACCACATTTACATCGCAATCAGATTCGTATTGGCAGTAAGCATGAGCCCGGTTTTAAACGTTAAACAGGTTATCAGGCAGTGGTTGGGCATAGTCGTAATTAACTAATGCATACCTTCTCTCCTTCGCTCCCGGCACCTACCAATGACGTTATCACCACATAAATATCTCACTAAAAAAAGAAGAGGAAAATGTCCTTATTCAGTAACTACTCATTGACAGGTTGTATATCAAATTTATCTTTTGTGTATTTCGCCAAAAATTAAGGTGACACTATATTGATTAGAAACGATGGTTTTATCGCCCAGTTTCGGCGCAATATACCAGTTTCGTTTTCAACAGTCCCGTAAGGGGGGGGGGGGGGGTAACATATAATACAATTTTGCTGGTTTCACATACTTATGTAACTACATCCATTTTCCCATCTCATAATTTAAATCGTAATTTGACAAATAGGACTAGGTCGGCAGCACCCGAACTTGCTCCAGGCAAGATGGCGTCGATAGTGACTCCCTAACTCTCACTTTCTTGACGTGGAGGGGGCAAATAAGGAAAGGAGCTTATCAGGCATATCCAATCATACTCACGCAATGCCAGAATTATCCCAATCACGGCGACCACGACACCAGCGATGCCAACACCAATGCCTACCCACTCTCCAACAGTCAATCCTGATTCTGCAGGTGTAGTCTTGGGGGCGGTGGGTGCAACCGGAACGGTCGCCATTCTGGCTGAAGCTTCCATTTCTTTATACAATGTCAGTGAACTGGGGGAAATGTATTCAAATAGGTTGACATTTTATTTTGACCTTCTGCAAAGAATCGTCGGCAATACTTTTCCTTGTTTGAATATATTTTTATTAAAGGTTTGTACGCATTGCAAAACATGACTAAAATAATGTAACTGATGACAAATGTTCTACCTAAAATATTAGAAAAACAAGATAATGCCGGGAAATTAGCAACACCCAAGTCAACAAAACTATGTTTTAAACTCGGGTTAACAAGTAAGAAAAAAACGCGGGTCTTGGCGAGGTAAAATAAAATATCCAGACACGTGTTTCAAATGTGTTCTAGACGTATTACAATGTAATATGCGTGTCTGAAACTACTGTTAAACACGTGACCATTTGAAGGGCGTGTTTGGGTGTTTCATTTTACCTCGCCAAGACACGCGTTTTTTTAAACATATAGTTTTGCCGACTGGGACTGTGTGTTTTAAGTGCAATGTTGGGTCACGATTAATTTCACCTCGATAAATCAAGTATCGAAAAAGATACAGGAAATTGGCTTATGTGTACGACTAAAATGATTTCAACATAATATTGACCCTCGATACTGATTAGCCGAAATATAAGCTAGAATCGATTCTCCGCAGAGCGCAACTATAATGAGTTCAAGCCTTTCGATTCCAGTACATTGTTCGATGAAAATATTGTTGCCTCTATCAACCCCTGTCTGTACGGATCGCCGTCACAAAATAGGCAAACGTATACTATACACCAAACCAGACGTGTTTGTGTGCACTCAGCCATCTGTACCACGTTGGCCATGTACATGTAGATGTACGTACGACGCAGCATTGGCAGTGACTGCGCACTTCCAATGGAACAAAAGTTCCAATGACTAGGCGTGGCAAGTAAAACTTAGTATCACCAAAACCTACACGAATGCGTTTGTCTTTACGATAATTATGAACCCAATCTCACCTTTATCGCAACCTTCGTATCAGCAATAGATATCGAGTCTTGTATGTCACGTGTTTGCATTAAAACAATGCAAAGACCAACTGGTAGAAATATGGCGCTGTTCCATTTTGAAGTTTACCCCTGCTCTGCCTGTTCATTTATAAGAAACAAACACAGTTACAATAAAGAATTTTCAAGAATTACCATTTGTTGCAGAATTAATTCTTCATAGCAATCATTCAGTTCACAGAAGCTTACTTAAACTTTTGTTTTTCTAGGGAAACTCTAGACCTGTTATGCATAAACACTGAATCAGTTTGATCAGGCTGTAAACTAAATGGACAGAACCCTAAAAAGTGGAGCACCAGTACAAATGTTGATATGTGGACCTATTATTTGTTTACAATGTTATCATTGTCCATATGATTTTTCATAAGGTTTTAATATGATAACTGTGCCAGTAAGTAACTTGGTGAATTTGAAGCTCACCAATACTGACTACATGATGATATCTGGGGACAGTGTAATGTGCGCACATTTATAGGGTCACAAAGTTGTCATTTTGGATAATTACTGTGTTCTCATAATTATTCAGTCACTTATTATGCTTTAGCAAATGTTATTCAAGTAAGGATGTTACCCTAACCCTCCCAAATCCTCCAAATTCCTCATTGCAAAATGCAGGATTTTGCAGGATTGAGGTCACTTGGAGTTTGATACATTGCAGGATTTTGCAGGATTGAGGTTACTTGGGGTTTTACCCCTGCAGGAATATGGAGGATTCAGGTTATCAGGCTAAATGTGACACACAAGGATTTTGCAGGATTGAGGTCACTTGGAGTTTGATGCATCGCAGGATTTTGCAGGATTGAGGTTACTTGGGTTTTTACTGACTGCAGCCAGGGCAAGACTGCAGGATTTTGCAGGATACAGGCTGTATGGTCACCAGTGACCAATATTGGAGGATTTTGCAGGATTCAGGTTACTTGGAGTTTTAACAATTTAGGAATTGGAGGATTTTGCAGGATTCAGGTTATGTGTAAGTAAAAATGGGTAGGGAGTTAGGGTTAATTAAGTATAATCGCCAATTTTTTTCACAAAATAAAAATCAAATATATACCCAAATATGGAAATATAAACATATTGCAGGGATTAACGATTTATGCAAATTAGATATATTTCCACCACTTGGATTTGTGTAGATTTTTAGTATGTCATAGGGACCTTATAGAAGTGCACTGTGGTGAAAAACAATTTGTTGCAATTTGTTTGAGGTCAACAAAACAAAATTATGTATTTTGCCTGGACTAGTGGTGCAGTCGACCACCTTGTTTCAGCGAGGACCATTATAAGTTGATATCGATCTATTAAGCGGTGCCTTTGACCAAGTGAGGGTTATTAAAAGTCAAGTTAGGTGGGGGGGGGGGGGGGGGGGGGGGGGGGCCTCCCAGGTCCCCCTTGGCTACGCCACTGCGTTAGAAGGCTAAATTGTCCCAGGTATTGATGAATAGTCCGTATTTCATGCATGTATTATATTTGGATGAGCAAAGAAGACTTTTGACAAGCTTGAGCGGTGAGATTTAATAAACGAAACGAAACGAAATGACAGAGAAAACAGATGGAATAAGCAGAACTTTAAAGAGACACACATTTTGACAAGACTTTTCTGTGTTGGTTCCTTTCAAATATCTTCGATAGGTTGTATGCTATAAACTCCAAGCGATCGCATAGATAACTACAGTTGCACTTACGTCACCGTTTAAAAAGCATTTTAAATACCAGAAAAAAATCAATTGTGGCGTTAATATTACTCAACAGAGAGTGACCGACAACGTTGTAAATATGCACTAGTCTCTGTGTTAAAACTGTGAAACTACATACAAAAAGATATATAATACCCTGACAAACCAAGTCAGTATATCGAAATAGAGTACGGGATATTGGCCAGTAGTCGCGGTGCATGGTAACGTGTGTACGACGTATTAGAATGATAAAAACAAAATACCCTCGATACTTATCAGCCTAAATCTAAGCTAGAATCGATTCTCCACAGAGCGCAACTACAATGAGTTCCAGTCTTTCGATTCCAGTAGGGCCTACATTGTTCGATGACACTTGTTTGCTTCTACCAACCTCGTGATCGCCGTCACAAAATAAGCAAACGTACACTACACCAAACCAGACGTGCACTCGTCAGCCATCTGTACCATACACGGTATGGTACACATGGGCCATGAATGTACGACGTAGCACTCAATTCCAATGGGGAAAAAAGTTGCAATGACTGGGCGTGGCAAGTAAAACTTAGTATCACCAAAACCTACAAGAATGCGTTTGTTTTACAATAATTATGAACCCAATCTCACCTGTATCGCAACCTCCGTATCGGCAATAGATATCGAGTCTTGTAGGCCTATGTCACGAGTGTGCATTAAAACAATGCAAAGACCAACTGGTAGAAATATGGCGCTGATTCCCAACCAAAGTGAAAGCTATCGGCTGAGATCACGTCATCAGATCAAAATGGTATACCTTTGTATAACATTTTGTACCTTTGTACTTCCCGATGAACATGTTCAAGTCGCCCTTACATTTAGCAAGCTTGCCTTGTTTTGGCGGGAAGCTAATAAGAAAATGTTGACATTCGAGAATGGCAGATCTGTGTGGCCGTATGCGCCTGTATCAATTAGTGCCAATCAATAATTATCACTCTCGGGCTTTGGCCAGAAGACAGAAATAGCACATAGAGGACTTTGGAATGTTTATTTATTTCCAATTGCTTCCACACTGCAGGTGTTTGTTAAAAGTGTGCAGTAAGCCGTGACGAGTTCACGGGTGTAACAATGACTTACTAAATCCAGTGTGTATTGCGAAAACCAATGTACAGTATATATTCACGTGTATTTCCATTACTTCCTCCAAAGTTAAAATATTATATTATTACATGGGCCTTTCCACACTATTGGACCAAAAGGTGTGACATGAGGGCCAAAAACTGAAAGTGTTTTGTTTTCTCTAATTCCACTTTTTGTAACTCCCTTAAGCAGCACTCTTTATAAATCCAATACAGCTGGATAACATTCAGCTTACTTTATATATTATTATACAGTTACTTCAATGTCATGAGTGCAAGTGTGTTACGTATGTAACGGGGACAGACAAAGTGCCATAAAAAGCCACATCAGATGGCTTCATTTGTTCCATTTTGAAGTTTACCCCCGCTCTCCCTGTTCATTTATAAGAAACAAACACATCAGTTACAATAAAGAATTTTCAAGAATTACCATTTGTTGCAGGATTAATTCTTCATAGCAATCATTCAGTTCACAGAAGCTTACTTAAACTTTTTTTTCTAGGGAAACTCTAGACCTGTTATGCATAAACACTGAATCAGTTTGATCAGGCTGTAAACTAAATGGACAGAACCCTAAAAAGTGGAGAACGAGTACAAATGTTGATATGTGGACCTATTATTTGTTCACTTTAAATTGCCATGTTGCAGTAACGTATGTAACAGTGGACGGACAAATGATGTCAGAGTTACAAGATAGCAGGGTTGTAGTCGAGTCCCAAGTCCATTCACAAGTCCTTTCGTGAAGCCAGTCACAAGTCCCTTCATAAAGGCAGTCACAAGTAACTGGATGATCAATGACAAAGGAATGCTTTTGTCAAAGCTGATTTGAATATATTGTGATTTGAATTGAAACTGAATGACTTGTGATGGACTTGCAGGGACTTACAGGGACTTGCAGGGACTTGTGATGAACTAGACTACATCCCTGCAAGATTGTTTGTAAAGCAGTTGACCCAGGGAAATATTATTTGATGCCAGGTTTAAATTGTCATTACAATGCAGGCTGATTATAACAACTTGCTATTTGTTCAATTTTGCTCACAAAATTATTGTATGTGTACTTGAAAAAAAAAAATACTGTACATCACTGTTCAAAATGTGATTATCTTTGATTTACACATGTATTCTGAAACATAAAATGTAACAATGTCCTTTGTTACCGGTATGTGAATGTAGGACTGAAGTGAATGCTCAACCCAAACCTATAAACTTTGAGGTTTGTTTTACAAGGTTTACCTGTATCTGTTCACTTAAAATGCAATGGTTTAGTAACGTATGTAACAGTGGACAGACAAACAATTACAAAGTGTCATGATGACTGGCCAAGCAATTTTACCCAGAAAATATATTTATTTTATGAATATGCTTTAATATTGAGATAAAAACACCTGCAATAAACCCCCCTCGCCCTCGCCCTCTCCCCTGCCCTGCCCCCCCCCCCAAAAAAAAACCCACCAAAATGTATAATAAAGATAAAGAAATTGTGGACCATCATAGAAAACAGCGACCAACTGTCCTTGAGTTGAAAATCTAAACTTTTCTGAAATAGATTTGACAAAAATCCTGAAAAAAAGTAAAAAATGCTGTATTTTCTTCCCACTAACCTATAAATAAGAGAATGTCTGGGTCTGCACAATTAAGTTATAATTATAATAATATTTTAGAGTAGGGCAGGCACAGGCCCAATTTAAAAACCTAGATTGATATGAAATCAAAAAACTAAATGTCTATAATTCTCTAAGCGAAAATATTATGTTTGTTCCTAGTCAGGTCGCAGCATACTGTGACGAAACAGGGTATATGTATTCGTATACACAGACTCGTGTTCGAGTCTAGTCGTCCTATAAATAATCAATGGCGCGCGCAGCTTCTGCCCGGTAACCGCATAGATATTCAGCAGTGCCCAGCGACCAATCACCGTAGCGCATTTCGCTACTCTTAAGTATTTCATTACCCTGTCTTACTTTGTGTTTACTTATAAGGATTATAATTGTATTAACTGTTGGAGGTGTATGCCCCATAACATTTATATGGTATAAGCCAAGGCAGATTAATTTAAGCCCCGTTACACTCAAGTGGTGCAGTTGACCACGTGAGGTTTACTAGGCCTTGAACGGTGAGATTAAATAAACGAAACGAAACGAAATGACAGTGAAAACCGATGAAATGAGCAGAACTTTAAAGAGATACAAATTTTGACAAGACATTTTAATTTTGGTTCCTTTGAAATATCTTCGATAGGTTTTATGCTATAAACTCCAAGCGATCACATAGATAACTATAGTTGCACGTATACGTCACCGTTTAAAAAGCATTTTAAATACCACAAAAAAGGTCAATTGTGGTGTTAATATTACTCAACAGAGAGTGACCGACAAAGTTGTAAATATGCACTAGTCTCTGTGTTAAAACTGTGAAACTTCATACAAAAAGATATATAACACCTTGATAAATCAAGTCAGTATCGAAAAAGAGTGCGGGAAATTGGCCAATAGTCGCGGTGCATGGTAACGTGTGTACGACGTATTAGAATGATAAAAACAAAATACCCTCGATACTTATCAGCCTAAATCTAAGCTAGAACCGATTCTCCACAGAGCGCAACTACAATGAGTTCCAGCCTTTCGATTCCAGTAGGGCCTACATTGTTCGATGACACTTGTTTTCCTCTATCAACCCCGTGATCGCCGTCACAAAATAAGCAAACGTACACTACACCAAACCAGACGTGCACTCGTCAGCCATCTGTACCACGGTACGGTACACATGGGCCATGCATGTACGACGTAGCACTTAATTCCAATGGGGAAAAAAAGTTGCAATGACTGGGCGTGGCAAGTAAAACTTAGTATCACCAAAACCTACAAGAATGCGTTTGTCTTACAATAATTATGAACCCAATCTCACCTGTATCGCAACCTCCGTATCGGCAATAGATATCGAGTCTTGTATGTCACGTGTGTGCATTAAAACAATGCAAAGACGAACTGGTAGAAATATGGCGCTGATTTCCAACCAAAGTGAAAGCTATCGGCTGAGATCACGTCATCAGATCAAAATGGTATACCTTTGTATAACATTTTGTACCTTTGTACTTCCTGATAAACATGTTCAAGTCGCCCTTGCGTTTAGCAAGCTTGCCTTGTTTTGGCGGGAAGCTGTAAGAAAATGTTGACATTCGAGAATGGCAGATCTGTGTGGCCGTATATGCGCCTGTATCAATAATTAATGCCAATCAATAATCATCACTCTCTGGCTTTTGGCCAGAAGACAGAAATAGCTCATATAGGACTTTGGAAAGTTTATTTATTTGCAATTGCTTCCACCGCAGGTGTTTGTTAAAAGTGTGCAGTAAGCCGTGACGAGTTCACGGGTGTAACAATGACTTACTAAATCCAGTGTGTATTGCGATAACCAATGTATATATTCACGTGTATTTCCATTACTTCAAAGTTAAAATATTATATTATTACATGTATTGGGGGCGGGTCAGTAAAGGCAAACATGAAGACAATTTACGTCGTTCTGCTGTTCTACTAGAAAGGTTACTGACATCAATTAATTTGCACAATTAATTCAGGTGACGTCATGATGACGTCATGATGACGTCCTCTCGTGATTTCATACAGATTTTATAATTTTGTCATAATGACAAATTATGCTGAACTCAAAATTCTTTTCGTAACAGGTTTTGTTGGTACATAGATATTTGCACAAACATGTTAGTAGTATGCCAAAATCGACCTCACGGTGACGTCATCTTTGAATTTCTATTTTTGGATTTCTTAATGCTGTGGCATTTGACACGCGGTGCTTTTTAAACTGACGTTATAAATAGATCATCTACACGACTATAACTTATAAGCACCAACAAACAGATTGTACTCATATAAAAGCTGAATGTGGGAAAACCCTACCCAGTAAACATTGAGATATTGGTCCGATATCTGCCCAGTACATGTAGTTGTATAGGCCCACTTCTGATTTCCTGTACTGGACCAACTTGCAACATGGTCAATATAGTTTGTCATTAATGATTCATTTGAGTAATCATTCTGGCTCGGTACGTATATTGGGATCGGTCCCGTGCCGGCCCAACAGTGTACTTTAGTGGGTACAATACTGTTCCCTGCAGTCGGCTAGTCTTGTTCAAGACCAAGTTGTTCATTTGTTCCGGGCGCGCCGTCCGCGAATTTTTTCCGTAAGTGGGCGAGTCAAAATTGGCAAATCTGCTTTGAAGTCAGATTAGTCGTCAAGCCCCTTTCTTTAGATTTTAAGAACTTCTGCTGTTTTATAAGATAAAAATGCACAACTGGAAAATGGTAGACTATAACTTTAAAGGGAATATGCACAATATTTGCAAGCATCAAACAAAATAAATTACTAATTGATCAACAAACACTTTACTCTGGACTGTTAATTAATGGCAGTCTGAAGCATCCTGTAAAATCATGGCTCCTTATGGTAGAGTGGTATTTGTGTATCGATTTCCAACGCTGGTCGGCCGACCAGCGTTGGAGAAAAAAAACCCAACTTTTTCAAATACTGCTTCGAATTGTTCATATCTAGTTATTCCACATTTTCTTTGCAATTGATTACACACCTGTGAAGATGTACAACTGATTCTCAGACCTTACAATTCCCCCAACGTCTGCAAATTGATCCGTTTCATCGTTGGATCAGGGTACCTGACTACAAGAACATGATTGGTTTTTGTTGATTTTTGTCCAGCATCTACGAACCCAAAACGTCCAAAGAAAGTCAGTGTAACAATATTTGCTATAACATACTCCCCGCCCCCAATCCATTCATTTCTGGAAATTACAGTAAGCGAAATGATGTATATTCCATTTAAACTTTAGAATGATGCACATAGCACTAGTTTATATGATCTGTTGAGTCTCTGTTTTGTTTTGGAAAAAACGGTGATGTCAAGTTTGTTGTGGGGGGCACGAGTTTTTTTAAACATAGTTTTGCCGACTGGGACTGTGTGTTTTAAGTGCAATGTTCGGTCAAGATTAATTTCACCTTGATAAATCAAGTATCGAAATAGATACAGGAAATTGGCTTAATCACGGTGGTAACATGTGATTTCCCTCGAATCTAAGCTAGATTCGATTCTCCGCAGAGCGCAACTATAATGAGTTCCAGCCTTTCGATTTCAGTACATTGTTCGATGAAAATCAATCCCTGTATGTACGGATCGCCGTCACAAATAGGCAAACGTATACTACACCAAACCAGACGTGTTTGTGTGCACTCAGTCAGTCCGCAGCGCACGCATTAATGAGGTCATATCCCGAACTTTATTTGCACGGCCAGCGTCGCAAATTGGCCACGAGATTTCCGCGAGTAATTGCGAGAGTTTGGCAGCTTTGTTTTAACGAGCTACACACGTTACAAACGGAGCAGTTATTCTCCAAGATGGCGTGTTTCTTATGTATTCTGCGGCGATTCTCGTAAGCGCGATTTTTACTTTTTTCGGCCATGTCTTTTGCCGTGTACTTAATTACGCAGAGCGTGTATTAGTATTATGCACGCAAGCACATGTACATGTACATGTACATGAACATGTAAATTGTTTTGTTTTGTGTGGCTTATTTATATGCTCAAGTTAGGTTTCTGCCTTATGTCATGCATACAAAATTGATTTGTCTTAAAACTGATTTGTATAAAAACGACCTAGGCCTATGTTTTGTTCAAAGTTATAAAACTTGTTTAATAGTTACTGCTAAACTTCACAGTTCCTTTTTCTGTCTTTCAATATGTTTCTTATTAGTAGGTCATGCCGTCCACCACCATGGTCATGCCCACCGCAGCCATGCATCGCAGCCACGCTAGCATGTCGGCCGCCTCTCTACGGGTACGGGTCACCGCTGTTTCTGCCATTGTGTATAGCGACATACAGTTGTGCGCATATGTGCCATTTTCAAATCTAGATTAAATAAAATGCATTATTCATGAGCGGTGACCCGCGACAGAGGGACGATCATAAACGGAAATTACCGATGAATACTGACATTAGGGGCTTTTTTATTTTGAGTTGGCAAATCTCTATACCCAGCACGATATGTGGCAGAGGGGTACCCCCTATTATCCCTATACTTTATACGCACTCAACACTATTGTAACCTAACTCAACCCCCTTGAAATTTAACCTAAAAGGAATTCCTGAGATTCCGGGAACACAATGGTCAACATTTGCTTCATATGCAAATCTCGGGCCGAATACGCGGCAAATTAAAAATTGTAAACAGTATTCAGCCTGATATTTGCCCACTCTGGTTCGAAATCTAGAACCGCGTATTCCCAAACGTGCAGGTCCTTAAACAATATGCGAGACTTATTTACACGGGTATCATACTAGGCCGCAATGTCGCGTTGCAGAAAACTCCGTTAAAGATGGAAAAAACTAAATATTCAAACCTAGTTTTGTTCATCACTTGTTGGGTTTGCTCTTTCGAAAACACATGATTCAAAGAGATCACAATCTGCTTTTTTATACAAACCATTTGTTAAGTTTGGAAAAAGTCATCTTCACTGTCAAATTTGTCCTGAAAACCATCCTTTCCCTTAATGCCTAACGAAACGGAGCGTCTGTATTTCAGTTTAAATTTTGCGCTTGTCATACCAATTTTGTTTGGTTTGGGGGGTTTATTAAATCACGAATATTCTTATGAATAAACTGATGAAAATTGAAAAGCCCCTAATGTTAGTATTCCTTGGTAATTTCCGTTTTTTATCGTTCCTCTGTCGCGGGTCACCGCTCATGAATAATGCATTTTATTTAATCTAGATTTGAAAATGGCACATGCGCACAACTGTATGTCGCTTAAGAAACGGCGGTGGGGTAGCGTAATTTTTTTTCCTAGGAGGGTTAGGGGTAATTATTATAAATGGGCGGCTCTAGACCCCTCACGTCATGATTATTCAGTAGTTTTAACAATGACGCTAATACATTGTTATTGTTCATTCAACTAGTTACACATAGCCCAGAGGTACATTAAAGCACTTTAAAAAACGGCGTCTGTCGACCTCTCACAGTAGCTATAGTGGATAATGGGTTAGGTTATAGATCGTTCGACTGGGGTTCGAATTCGCTCTCTGTCTATTTTTCATTGACTATTTTGGTCTCCAAGTTTGTTGTTGGAGTGAGTTTAATTTAAGTGAAAATAAGGATCTGAGAACCTAAGTGTCTTCCACTCAGTGTGGTGTAGAAACGCCCATTTATGATAATTACCCCTAACCCTCATAGGAAACAAAAAAATACGCGGTGGGGTATCACTATCACCCACTGACCTCTAAACCACTTATCATCACAAAGCCCTTTCAATGACGTCATTTTCGACCAATGAGGGCACAGGAAGACGATGGACTGTCATGGCGGGATATTCCGTTCGTTACTTTCTTGTGGACGTTAGAATTTTCTGCGCCCTGACTGGACTAAGTTAAAATCAACCCCAAATTTTTTGATAGAATATGAAATTATCTTTAACATCAGTGTGAAATTGGGTTGTGGCCACAGCCAGAAAATGGGAAAATCTCGTCGTTTTTGAAGGTCAATTTGTTGGTTCGGAAGCTTTTTTTACGTTATAAATTTCATCCTCTAAATGTCATATAATTTCTAATATAATTGTATAATATACAAGAATGTTTTCTTATCCAAAGGAAAATATACATAATATTGAAAGTCGGTAAATAAAACGGATGTTTCGGACCAAATGCAGGCTTTCAAAAACGAGGTCACGCACAAAGTGCCATGCATAAATCGCACATAAAAGGAACGGCTTTTCATTTCAGTGCGCCGCGGACTGACTCTACTCAGCCACTGTACCACGCGGTACGTACACGTTGGCCATGTACATGTACGTACGACGCAGCATTGGCAGTGTCTGCGCACTTCCAATGGAACAAAAGTTCCAATGACTAGGCGTGGCAAGTAAAACTTAGTATCACTAAAACCTACAAGAATGCGTTTGTCTTACAATAATTATGAACCCAATCTCACCTTTATCGAAACCTCCGTATCGGCAATAGAAATCGAGTCTTGTATGTCACGTGTGTGAATTAAAACAATGCAAAGACCAACTGGTAGAAATATGGCGCTGATTTACAACCAAAGTGAAAGCTATCGGCTGAGACACGTCATCAGATCAAAATGGTATACCTTTGTATAACATTTTGTACCTTTGTACTTCCCGATAAACATGTTCAAGTCGCCCTTGCGTTTAGCAAGCTTAATTGTTTTGGCGGGAAGCTGATAAGAAAATGTTGACATTCGAGAATGGCAGATCTGTGTGGCCGTATGCGCCCGTATCAATTAATGCCAATTAATAATCATCACTCTCTTGCTTTGGCCAAAAGACAGAAATAGCACATGGGGGACTGTGGAAAGTTTATTTATTTGCAATTGCTTCCACCGCAGGTGTTTGTTAAAAGTGTGCAGTAAGCCGTGACGAGTTCACGGGGGTAACAATGACTTACTAAATCCAGTGTGTATTGCGAAAACCAATGTACAGAATATATTCACGTGTATTTCCATTACTTCCTCCAAAGTTAAAATATTATATTATTACATATAATGGGCCTTTCCACACTAATGGACCAAAAAGTGTGACATGAGGGCCAAAAACTGAAAGTGTTTTTTTTCTTCTCTAATTCCATTTTTTGTAACTCCCTTAAGCAGCACTCTTTATAAATCCAATACAGCTGGATAACATTCAGCTTACTTTATATTATACAGTTACTTGAATGTCATGAGTGCAAGTGTGTTACGTATGTAACGGGACAGATCAGACAAAGTGCCATAAAAAGCCACATCAGATGGCTTTATTTGTTCCATTTTGAAGTTTACCCCTGCTCTCCCTGTTCATTTATAAGAAACAAACACAGTTACAATAAAGAATTTTCAAGAATTACCATTTGTTGCAGGATTAATTCTTCATAGCAATCATTCAGTTCACAGAAGCTTACTTAAACTTTTTTTTTTCTAGGGAAACTCTAGACCTGTTATGCATAAACACTGAATCAGTTTGATCAGGCTGTAAACTAAATGGACAGAACCCTAAAAAGTGGAGCACCAGTACAAATGTTGATATGTGGACCTATTATTTGTTCACTTTAAAATGCCATGTTGCAGTAACGTATGTAACAGTGGACGGACAAATGATGTCAGAGTTACAAGATAGTTTGTAAAGCAGTTGACCCAGGGAAATCTTATATGATGCCAGGTTTAAATTGTCATTACAATGCAGGCTGCTTATAAAAACTTGCTATTTGTTCAATTTTGCTCACAAAATTGTATGTGTACTTGAAAAAATGTCAATACTGTACATCACTGTTCAAAATGTGATTATCTTTGATTTACACATGTATTCTGAAACATAAAATGTAACAATGTCCTTTGTTACCGGTATGTGAATGTAGGACTGAAGTGAATGCTCAACCCAAACCTATAAACTTTGAGGTTTGTTTTACAAGGTTTACCTGTATCTGTTCACTTAAAATGCAATGGTCTGGTTACGTATGTAACAGTGGACAGACAAACAATGACAAAGTGGCATGATGACTGGCCAAGCAATTTTACCCAGAAAATATTTTTATTTTATGAATATGCTTTAATATTGAGATAAAAACACATGCAATAAACCCCCCCTCGCCCTCGCCCTCTCCCCTGCCCTGCCCCCCCCCCCCCCCCCAAAAAAAAAAACCCCACCAAAATGTATAATAAAGATAAAGAAATTGTGGACCATCATAGAAAACAGCGACCAACTGTCCTTGAGTTGAAAATCTAAACTTTTCTGAAAAAGATTTGACAAAAATCCTGAAAAAAAAGAAAACAAATGCTGTATTTTCTTCCCACTAACCTATAAATAAGAGACTGTCTGGGTCTACACAATTTAAGTTATAATTATAATAATATTTTAGAGTAGGGCAGGCACAGGCCCAATTTAAAAACAAAGATTTATATAAAAAATCAAAAAACTAAATGTCTATAATTCTCTAAGTGTTTTTCAGTTCATCTTATTATTTTGCTATTAGTTGTCTTTTGTGGCCGTTCTGTTTACTCGATGTCCGTCTTTAGCTAGACACAAGTCAAATATATAGGCCTGCCGTGCGTAATTAATCGTAGGCCTATAATTAACCGCGCACTGCACGTTGCCACAGTCGTGCCATTACCCAATCGACCAGACACGCAGTGGGAAAATAATATCAATGACCGCGTCGCTGGTTCACGTGCAGTATAGTATACATAATAGCAGGAAACCGCTCTGTATTCGGTATAACATTTTCACATCCTACTGCGCGTCTGGGCCAGTGTTAACTGCGAGCGAATGTGGTTTGCCCGGTAATTTTAACATCGTATTCACACAAATTTGGCAAAAAGTTGTACTTTTTAGGTAGTTTGAGACATTTTTCAGTAGTTGATGATGATTTTTGCCCATGCTGAAAAACAAAAATGGTCTGCTGCGACAACGTGCATTTTTTTTTTTTTTTTTTAATATTTGTATTAAATAATTGTATTTATTATTCCCTTTATATCTAAAGGGAATGTATTATCCAATTAGTTTGGAGAGCCCCTCGACAGAAACTTGTTTCCTTTGGGTAATCCTGCGGGAGCTATTTGGATATTGTCTTCTGTTATGTTTTTTGTTATGTTTCTTGATCAGTGTTTGTTATTTGTAATTGTTCTCTAATTCAGTAATTTTGTATATCCCGAAAAATGAAATAAAGATAAAGGTAGAGATAAAGATAAAGACATCGCCCCGTCCGTCCGTGTTTCGTACGTAGTTGAGTCACTTTACTCGCGTGCGTGTCCGTCCTATACATTATTATCGTTTGCAATTACCGAAATCGTCCCTCAAGTTGTTTGAAAGTAACATTAATTCACATCTTTTTCATGCCTTTAAACCGTGATTAGTCAAATAAATGCAGAATTACAATATTCACGGTATAATCAGAATTGAGAACAACCGTACGTAACTGTTTATACGTAATTTTGACGGACAGACCACAGACATCGACGTTTACTCGCTTGAAGTTTGGGAATGGCCGTCAGTTCCCGCCTGCATTTCCCCGCTTTTCACACCCAGAAACTGGACCAAAAGCCAATTTGGATCCAGCGGTCTTATTTAACAAATGACGAGGCCCGAAATGACTTGTTACGTACGTATAAAAAAGTGGACAGAAAATTAACAAGGCGGAAAACTTTGATTTTATTTCTTAACGCGGTCGCATCTTCGAGACACAAATCAAAATATTTTAGTGATAGTGCTGCTGATGAGATTAGATTAACACATTAAACTAGTAAATCACGTTGCCAATTTGTTTTTGAGGACGATGGTCACGTACGTAACAAAGTGGACAGACATGTGTTCGTACGTATAACATAACTTTATTTTATCATAAACAACTTTTAGAAAAACACCAAGGCAAATTGTATTCAATATATTTATTAAACTGTTCACACAAAATCGAGGGAACACTAAAATCTATATACTTTTACTTGAAAGTGATTTTTATAGCCAAATGTTGTACTACCTTCACTTGATGTCACAATTTTGACTCGAAATAAGGGGTGGACATTTTGTATCCTTGATCAAAACAAATATAATGTTTCTGTTCTTTTGGGACCTTATTGTCTTTAGTATCTCACTACAATTCATTAAGCCATACAAGAACATTTGTGATGTTTCTGGGTGCTTGTTTCTCAATATCATTTAAAGAATTGGGGTGACGGACACTCCATGTTGGTCCATTAGTGTGGATATGTATTGGGGGCGGGTCAGTAAAGGCAAACATGAAGACAATTTACGTCGTTCTGTTAGAAAGGTTCTTCGACATCAATTAATGTGCACAAATAATTTGCTAGCGGAAATATTATGTTTGTTCCTAGTCAGGTCGCAGCATACTGTTATGAAACAGGGTATGTGTATTTGTATACACCGACTCGTGTTCGAGTCTAGTCGTCCTATAAATAATCAGTGACGCGCGTAGCTTCTGCCCGGTAACTGCATAGATAATCAGCAGTGCCCAGCGACCAATCACCGTAGCGCATTTTGCTACTCCTCGGTATTTCATTACCCTGTCTTACTTTGTGTTTACTTATAAGGATTATAATTGTATTAACTGTTGGAGGTGTATGCCCCATAACATTTATATGGTATAAGCCAAGGCAGATTAATTTAAGCCCCGTTACACTCAAGTGGTGCAGTTGACCACGTGAGGTTTACTAGGCCTTGAACGGTGAGATTAAATAAACGAAACGAAAGGAAATGACAGAGAAAACCGATGGAATTACTTTAAAAAGACACACATTTTGACAATACATTTTTATTTTGGTTCCTTTGAAATATCTTCGATAGGTTTTATGCTATAAACTCCAAGCGATCACATAGATAACTATAGTTGCACTTACGTCACCGTTTAAAAAGCATTTTAAATACCAGAAAATAAACGTCATTTGTGGCGTTAATATTGCTCAACAGAGAGCGACCGACAAAGTTGTAAATATGCACTAGTCTCTGTGTTAAAACTGTGAAACTTCATACAAAAAGACATATAACACCCTGATAAATCAAGTCAGTATCGAAATAGAGTACGGGAAACTGGCCAATAGTCGCGGTGCATGGTAACGTGTGTACGTCTTATTAGAATGATAGAAACAAAATACCCTCGATACTTATCAGCCTAAATCTAAGCTAGAATCGATTCTCCACAGAGCGCAGCTACAATGAGTTCCAGCCTTTCGATTCCAGTAGGGCCTACATTGTTCGATGACACTTGTTTGCCTCTATCAACCCCGTGATCGCCGTCACAAAATAAGCAAACGTACACTACACCAAACCAGACGTGCACTCGTCAGCCATCTGTACCGGTACGGTATGGTACACATGGGCCATGCATGTACGACGTAGCACTTAATTCCAATGGGGAAAAAAAGTTGCAATGACTGGGCGTGGCAAGTAAAACTTAGTATCACCAAAACCTACAAGAATGCGTTTGTCTTACAATAATTATGAACCCAATCTCACCTGTATCGCAACCTCCGTATCGGCAATAGATATCGAGTCTTGTATGTCACGTGTTTGCATTAAAACAATGCAAAGACCAACTGGTAGAAATATGGCGCTGATTCCCAACCAAAGTGAAAGCTATCGGCTGAGATCACGTCATCAGATCAAAATGGTATACCTTTGTATAACATTTTGTACCTTTGTATTTCCCGATAAACATGTTCAAGTCGCCCTTGCGTTTAGCAAGCTTGCCTTGTTTTCGCGGGAAGCTGATAAGAAAATGTTGACATTCGAGAATGGCAGGTCTGTGTGGCCGTATGCGCCTGTATCAATTAATGCCAATCAATAATCATCACTCTCGGGCTTTTGCGAGAAGACAAAAATAGCACATAGAGGACTTTGGAAAGTTTATTTGTTTGCAATTGCTTCCACGGCAGGTGTTTGTTAAAAGTGTGCAGTAAGCCGTGACGAGTTCACGGGTGTAACAATGACTTACTAAATCCAGTGTGTATTGCGAAAACCAATGTATATTTTCACGTGTATTTCCATTACTTCGTCCAAAGTTAAAATATTATATTATTACATGTATTGGGGGCGGGTGAGTAAAATGCAAAAATGAAGACAATTTACGTCGTTCTGCTGTTCTACTAGAAAGGTTACTGACATCAATTAATTTGCACAATTAATTCAGGTGACGTCATGATGACGTCCTCTCGTGATTTGATACAGATTTTATAATTTTGTCATAATGACAAATTATGCTGAATTCAAAATTCTTTTCGTAACAGGTTTTGTTGGTACATAGATATTTCCACAAACATGTTAGTAGTATGCAAAAATCGACCTCACGGTGACGTCATCTTTGAATTTCTATTTTGGGATTTCTTAATGCTGTGGCATTTGACACGCAGTGCTCTTTAAACTGACGTTATAAATAGATCATCTACACGACTATAACTTATAAGCACCAACAAACAGATTGTACTCATATAACAGCTGAATGTGGGAAAACCCTACCCAGCAAACATTGAGATATTGGTCCGATATCTGCCCAGTACATATGTAGTTGTATAGGCCCACTTCTGATTTCCTGTACTGGACCAACTTGCAACACGGTCATACAAGTTTGTCATTAATGATCCATTTGAGTAATGATTCTGGCTCGGTACGTATATTGGGATCGGTCCCGTGCCGGCCCAACAGTGTACTTTAGTGGGTACAATACTGTTCCCTGCAGTCGGCTAGTCTTGTTCAAGACCGAGTTGTTCATTATTTTGTTCCGGGCGCGCCTTTCGCGATTTTTTTTCGTAGGTGGGCGAGTCAAAATTAATGAATTATTCAGTAGTTTGGATGAGAAGTTATGTTTATTCATCGGAATAAAACATGACGTCACAGCATTGTTGTTATTTAGTTAACTAGTTACATTAAATCACTTTAAAGAACAGCTGTTGTCCAGCTGCTATACGTAGTGTAGTGGATAGTGGGATGGGCTATTGATCAAAGATCCCTGGTTCAAATCCTGCTGTAGGTCACCTCGTTTTGCCTAGTCAAATTGATATCTTTGGAGTATTTTTAATTTAAGGGAAAAAAGAGACCTAGAACCTAAGTGTTGTACAGATTTCAATGCAACTACTGAATAATTCATGAATTTTGGCTCGCCCATCTACGGAAAACAAATTCGCGCGCCGTCTGTCTATGCAGTTCATCAATCATCAATACTCCAAAAACGGGCTTATTGAGGGCGCCCTTGATTATCACGAGATTTGTTAGTGCTGTGGCAAATCTGCTTTGTCAGATTAGTCGTCAAGCCCCTTTCTTTAGATTTTGAGAACTTCTGTTTTATACGATAAAAATGCTCAACTGGCAAATGGTAGACGATAATTTAAAGGGAATATGCAACATTTGCATGCATCAAACAAAATTAATTACTAAATGATCACAAAACACTTTACTCTGGACTGTTAGGTAATGGCAGTCTGAAGCATCCTGTAAAATCATGGCTCCTGGTAGAGTGGTATTTGTGTATCGATTTCCAACGCTGGTCGGCCGACCAGCGTTGGAGGAAAAAAAACCGTTTTCAAATACTGCTTCTAATTGTTCATATCTAGTTATTCTACATTTTCTTTGCAATTGATTACACACCTGTGAAGATGTACAACTGATTCTCAGACCTTACAATTCCCCCAACGTCTGCAAATTCATCCGATTCATCGTGGGGTCAGAGTACCTGACTACAAGAACATGATTGGTTTTTGTTGATTTTTGTCCAGCATCTACGAACCCAAAACGTCCAAAGAAAGTCAGTGTAGCAATATTTGCTATAACATACTCCCCGCCCCCAATCCATCCATTTTTGAAAATTACAGCAAGCGAAATGATGTACATTCCATTTAAACTTTAGAAAACGCACATAGCACTAGGTTATATGGTCTGTTGAGTCTCTGTTTGGTTTTGTACGAAAACGGGAAGGTCAAGTTTGTTGTGGGGGGCACCTAGGGGAACCGGGAGTCTGTGGGGGGGGGGGGGGGGGGGGGGGGGTCCCAGGCCACCCCTGTCTACGCCACTGCGTTAGAGGGCTAAATTGTCCCACGCATGTATTCTATTTTGATGAGCAAAGAAGATTTTTAACTTTTAAACTGAACGGTGAGATTAAATAAAGGAAACGAAACAAAACGAAATGACAGAGAAAACCGATGGAATGAACAGAACTTTAAAGAGATACAAATGTTGACAAGACATTTTTATTTTGGTTCCTTTCAAATATCTTCGATAGGTTTTATGCTATAAACTCCAAGCGATCACAGAGATAACTATAGTTGCACTTACGTCACCGTTTAAAAGGCATTTTAAAGACCAGAAAATAAACGTCATTTGTGGTGTAAATATTACTCAACAGAGAGTGACCGATAAAGTTGTAAATATGCACTAGTCTATGTGTTAAAACTGTGAAACTTCATACAAAAAGATATATAACTGTTGTATGTAAAACCGACATTTAAACGCTCTAGATATTTATGTTTGTACCTTTAGTGTGATAACACATTACAAAAGGCTTAATTAAGATAATTTAAGCCAGCCAAATTCTCTATTGTTGAGTAACTAATTGTACATGACAAACTACATTTTAAAAACTGTAGTCGTGAATATTTGAAAAGCATTTTAACCAGCAAATAACGTCATTTGTGATGTTATTATTACATGTACTTAGAAAGTAGCGATCAACAAAAATGGAAATATGTGTTAATCATTATTTACTTTTAAATAAGTAGAATATTTCTTAATAAATCGGTAGAATAAACTATTTTGATCTCTGAAAATGGTGTATCCTCCGTTTAAGATAATTTAGACTATAGCCACTTTTCCCATTGTTTTGTAATCAATGTTTCACAATTAATTGATTATCTAAATCGGATGCATCATTTAAAACTGTAGTCGTGATAATTTCCAATAAATTATGCTTTCATCCTTTAGTACTGAGTCAACTGTGTCAAAATCTCTCCCTAGTCTGTCATCAGACTACTGAAGAGACCAGTCTAGTTCCAAACAGATGGACATGCACCAGTCTAAAAAGCCTCGAGATGAAACCACTTGGCTTCACTCTCAGGTGAACATTAAATGTTGAAGTAAACATCACTTTAAAACTTTCCTGACAGTGGAACATCTGATGTTCAATTCATCACAAATAAAATCCCAATAATGTACAATGTCTTATTTTATACATAACTTATACATTACAGACATTTTGCATCATGCATGACACTGTTACTGGTTCGATGCACGCATCGATAAACACAAAACACATGCAGCTTATATTATACAGAATATAAATCGACAACAGCACAGTATTTATTTACAATTTTACAAGAGGGTCATCCAATTCTTGGCGGGAATTCCAGCAGGTTTGTTATCTCGGGTGATATCAGAAGTATAACAAGGGTTCGTAGGTTTGGCAATTTTCAATCGACTCTGTATTTATGCCAAGCTTACGTCGGCTGTGGTTTATTAGCTTGTGTGATGTTCATCTTCCCAAAGCCGAATTCAGCTAGGGTACGCTTGGGGACTGTTTTTGCAAGTCAAAATTGACCAGAATATTTCGAGAGTGTAAACCAACCATGACGTCATCTTGTCTCTGTTTATATCTCAATAATCTTGTCAGATCTGTGCCAGACGTACTTGTTTGTTTCAACAACTCAGCTCTCGTTCCCTGCCCCTCCAGACCCACACAACTAACTTCTCTGGTCAGAAATCACAATGAAGATCTAACCTTTTGGCCATAATAAGCTCAGGTTTTAAATCTGTACTTTTGATTGTGTTGCAGGGGTCCGAATTCTAGGTTTCTCCTAACTTTTTGAAAATATGTGGTTTCTGGAAACGCATGTTATTCCTATTTATTAAAGGGTCTACTTACTTGACATTGTATGTAAATCACTTCATTTGTTTGCGGACAAAGGGAGACAACATATGCCTGTTTAAATTACCAGAGAATTGCTCCGTGAAAAGCGATCCGCACGACGTAACAATAACTTGTCGTTTAACGAGGGGCCAAAAGTTGACGAAGAAAAAGTTAGTGGTGGTGAAAAAAATGGAACCGTGTTTTTATAGTCTTTGAAAAGTTGTCAATTGTTGGGTTTTAACGGTTGTTTCATCACAAACTATCACAAAGTTGTTCTAGTCCTTTGTTCTCTGAGACCGCGTCTGTGTACAGAATAGAATTATGAAAAGAGACTTTCATGATCAATTATCTTAGGGAAGTCATTTCTGACATTAGCTGCCGATATGCCAAGTCAGTAGAATATTGAATAACGCCATCCCGCAGTGAAGTTGTGTACATGTGCAAATGCTATACGTTCCAAGCACTTTCAAAATGCTGCATGTACGGAGCCCATTAAGGATGAGACTAATATACCACTTTCAGGCTGGTCATTTGACTCGCTGCTTTGGTGATTTCTGCCTTATCGTCAGTGGTCAACCAACAGCTTTTTAAAGAAAGCTTCACGAGGTGGTTCATTTTTGTCAGGACAGACCATGACTGACCTGATCCAGCAAGGGTGACATTGCTAGACAGATCCAATTCAACAAGGTTGGACAGATTACCCATCGCCACGGCAATGTGATTCAAGTCATCACTTTTCAATCTGCATTCACCCAAGTCTAGTTTGTTGAGCGTTTTGATTTCCTTCAAGTGACACCATGACCGACCTGATCCAGCAAGGGTCTTATTGCTAGACAGAACCAATTCAACAAGGTTGGACAGATTACCCAGCGCCACGGCAATATGCTCCAAGTCATCACTTTTCAATCCGCAGTCACCCAAGTCTAGTTTGTTGAGCGTTTTGATTTCCTTCAAGTGACACCATGACCGACCTGGCCCACCAAGGGTCTCATTGCCAGACAGATTCAATTCAACAAGGTTGGGCAGATTACCCAGCGCCACGGCAATGTGATTCAAGTCATCACTTCTCAATCCGCTGTCACCCAAGTCTAGTTTGTTGAGTGTTTTGATTTCCTTCAAGTGAGACCATGACTGACCTGATCCACCAAGGGTCTTATTGTTATACAGATCTAATTCAACAAGGTTGGGCAGATTACCCAGCGCCACGGCAATGTGCCCCAAGTCATCACTTCTCAATCCGCAGCCACCCAAGACTAGTTTGTTGAGGGTTTTGATTTCCTTCAAGTGAGACCATGACCGACCTGATCCACCAAGGGCCGTATTGTAAGACAGCTTCAATTCAACAAGGTTGGGCAGATTACCCAGCGCCACGGCAACGTGATTCAAGTCAACCCTTATCAATCCGCACTTACGCAAGTCTAGTTTGTTGAGGGTTTTGATTTCCTTCAAGTGACACCATGACTGACCTGATCCAGCAAGGGTCAAATTGTCAAACAGATACAATTCAACAAGGTTGGGCAGATTACCCAGCGCTACGGCAATATGCTCCAAGTCATCACTTTTCAATCTGCACGAACCCAAGTCTAGTTTGTTGAGCGTTTTGATTTCCTTCAAGTGACACCATGACTGACCTGATCCATCAAGTGTGCCATTGCAAGACAGATTCAATTCAACAAGGTTGGGCAGATCTCTCAGCGCCTCGGCAATGTGCTCCAAGTCACCACTTCTCAAACTGCACAAACTCAAGTCTAGTTTGTTGAGTGTTTTAATTTCCTTCAAGTGAGACCATGACCGACCTGATCCACCTAGGGCCATATTGCGAGACAGATTCAATTCAACAAGGTTGGGCAGATTACTGAGCGCCATGGCAATGTGCTCCAAGTCATTTTTTCTCAATGCGCACTGACGCAAGTCTAGTTTGTTGAGGGTTTTGATTTCCTTCAAGTTAGACCATGACTGACCTGATCCAGCAAGGGTCTTATTGCCAGACAGGTTCAATTCAACGAGGTTGGGCAGATTACTCAGTTGTCCAACAATGTGCTCCATGCCAATGCTTGTTAGGTTGCAATCGTTGAAGATCACGGCCTGAAGCTGCGTCATTTCTTTCAGACGTAGAGATAAAATGTAACAGTTCTCATCGAATGATGGTAAGCCCTTTACCATCTTTTCTTTATACACATGAATTCTTTGAAGATTTGTCATTCTGTTCACATAGTTTACGTATTCTGTAATCAACTGTCGAATGCTGCGGGGATCCATTTTTAATGTACGTATCCTTTCGAGGCAAGTATTTCCTCCACCCTTTTTCTGGTCATCAGTAACGTTGTTTAGGAAGTACATAAACAATGTCGAATCATCACTCCCTAGACGACCAATAGTTAGATCTGAACCAATAACGGAATTAATTAACTCCAACGGTGGCAATACGTGGCTCTGACTTTCAAAGTAACATTTCAAGGCTAGTTGTATAACTTTATCAACAAGACATCCTGCATTTGTGACTTTATGCGATAAAATCTGCAGAATTGAATTTGTCCGTGGCCCATCACTGTCACCGCAGCAAAAACGCAGAAGATATTCAAACCCAGCTAAATCAGACACTTGACGAAAGAAGGTTTCAAATTCATGCATCATTTCCTCCGATGTTAAACTTTGGTAGTATATCGCAGCGGAAAATTCTTGAAACGTCTTGTGAATGAAATAAACAGGTTCGTAAATATCGATCCCCTTCAAGACTCGCTCGCTGGAGAGGATGCCAGCTCGTAAGGCCTTTTCAAGCACATCTGGCTCAAAATCCGCCTCTTTGAATGATAACTTTTGATCAGAAGAAAGTAGGCCGCGCAAAGCAACCTTTCCAATAGCAGTAATCAGCTTTGAAATCTCTTGTTTTGACATGTTTGTTTTACGTTTAAATATGTAATACAGTGCCTTAATATAAAGGCGAAACATAGTGTCAGGGAGTGTAGCACTGTCTTTCCATAACAAGCACATCAATAACAACAGCATGGGACTTGTTGCCAAATCTAATAAAATATTCGAGGATACAATTTTCTTTAAAAGTCCATCAGCTTTGGATGATTCTTCTGAATAAAATTTGTGCACATATTCCTTAACATCGTCCTCGCTAAACCCTAAAACATTCACACGAGCAAACGGCCTCTGCATCAAAGTGTTCTTTACCAGCTTGTCATAGTGTGAGGGGCGGGTTGTCACAAGTACACTACATTTTGCGTACTTTCCCTTTCGATTAAGCATTTTAAGAATCGAACCGAACTCCGACTCATCAAGCTCAGTCGACCTGAATTCATCAAAACCATCTAACAGAAACAACACGTCGTCAGGGTTGGCTGCAATGAAGGATTCCAAGTCTTTCCTGTCTATGGTCTCTTTATCTAACAACTGATCAAACAGTGCATCTATCACATCCGACGTTTGTTTCAGGGAACGCATTTTCAACACAAAAACAAGCTTGTACTTTTTCAGTGCAGCAACAGTGCCACAGGCCCAATCGTAAGCCATTTTGGCAATAAGAGTCGTTTTCCCTAGACCAGCCCCTCCGCTTAAAATTGCCCGTATAATTGGATGGCCCTCTCTTGTTTTGAGTTTGAAAATATCCCAATACGATTTCACCTCTCCCTTCAAATCCATATCACCTTTTTCTAATTGTAGCTTTGTGTAGATGTCCATGATGTGTTTTTGGTCATCATCCACCCATGGAAGCATCTGCACATAGCTACCTGTGCTGGTGTAGATGTATTTTAATGCCTCCTCGCACTTATCAGCAGCAAGTTGAGTTGGGTCATCGAGTCGAGTCTCCTGTGTCGTACTGCATCCTGGTCCCCTCTCACTCGACGGACTCGTTTCTAATGTAACAAAAGGACAAATCGAAATCAAACCATGTTAATCGGGTATTTTAATTTTAGCTCACACTTATCGGCAGCAAGTTGAGTTGGAATATCGAGTCTAGTATCCCTTGTCGTACTGTATCCTGGCTGACTCATTTAAGATGTGAAGAGTAAAACAACAAAATCTTGTCAAAACATAATAAAAATGGGTCCCGTTTCGTCTGTAATTCATTTATTGAAAAAGTCCAAGATCAATAGAAGTAGAGTCTTCGAGAAACTATCGGTAAAGTATTTAGTCATGATTTTTCCAAAGTGTTTTTTGTTTGTTAACAAGGATCATTTTAACCTAGGCCGTCAACGGATACTTCTTAAATCATAATTATGTGTCAATTCTTCTGCGTGTGAATTTACCTCCTGAATCAGTAGGCATAGTTGTCAATGGTGTCCCTTGCTCGATGTCATCTCCCTGGTTCGCTGAGTGACGTGTCCGTTCTGAATAAAACGTGACATCTAAGAGTTAGGTCGCATTCAAATTACTTGACCGGGGCTTTTCTGAACAAATAGCACACGGGAGTGGCCAAGCCGCGTCCCTATACAGTCTTTTGTGTTGATGATTTGTCCCTTCCAGTCACGCAATTGGAATGTCCCTCCTATTTTAGGCCTTCCGGAATCCCCAGCCGCGAACTACACAGTACATGTATCACTTTTGTCATACCGATTATTTTCTCAGAAATACTGATTTGTTTATTAAACACAAATTAGAGAAATGGGCGTAACATATGTACCTACACATGAGAACAGCGCCATCTAGAGTCAAACGACCCCCCCCCCCCCCCGGCCTCCCTTCCGAATATTCCAAGTTGCTGGTTTCCCCGTCCCGCGAATGTTGACAAGAAATCACCACTGACGTACAGATTCGCCATTCAGTTAACAAAAAAGTCAGACTCCAAACAAAATGCGGGTTCATTGGTAACATTGCGCATGTTTAAAGTGAAGATAACTAGGAGCGTGCCAGTCACGTGATAGGGTTCAACAATTTTATAGGTAATAGGAGTCCGATTTTCACACGAGTTCAAAACGCGAATCTGTGACGTCAGGGCTGAGCGTTCGCGCTGCGAATTCGGAAAAGTTAAACCCATGTCAACTGCGGCAAATTTTGCAGCGAATGCTTTGTGGTGCCACAAGTTTACATCGCATTCAGATTCGCATTGGCATTAAACATGAGCCCGGTTTTAAACGTTAAACAGGGGTCAATTTCATAGAGCTGCTAAGCACACAAATTTGCTGAGCATGACAATTTGTCCTTGGCAAAAACAAGGTTACAGACCAAATTTTCACGTGATCTTTATTGTTTTCGATTAATAATCAGCTGGTTTTTGGCTTAGCATGAAAAACCCGTAGAATTTTGGCTAGTAACCTGTTTTTAATGAGCAAGACTTTTTGGTGCTAAGCAAATTTTTGTGCTTAGCAGCTCTTTGAAATTGGCCCCAGGTTATCAGGCAGTGGTTGGGCGTAGTCGTAATTAACTAATGCATACCTTCTCTCCTTCGCTCCCGGCACCTACCAATGACGTTAGTACCGAATAAAAATGATACTGAAATAGAACGAAAATGTAATTATTCAGTAACTACTCTTTGACAGGTTGTCGGTCAAATTTACCATTTCGCCAGCAATAATGCTATGAATGCTCTACTATAACCCTAATCTGAATTCTTCAAATTTGATATTTCTCACACACCAAATCGAGCCTAACTTCGGCTCAAGCATTAACGCTTTCAGGCGCATGAGCCGGTTTTAAACGTAAGCTTAAAAGCCACCAACCGCATATTTTTTCCCTTAGAAATGTCTTCAAATAATTAAATATATCTTTATTTAATTATAGAAATAAGAAAAAAATTACCGGTATCTCAAATTCGTTTAGAAATATTTATCTCTGAATAACTCTAAAACAAGAGTAATAAATGTTAAATCGGCTAGCCAAAGACGAATCTTGTGAGCTGACGTCATCACCAAGCACCCGAACTTGTTTCAGGCAAGATGACAATGGCGTCGATAGTTACTCTCACTTTCTTGACACGCACCCCAAATTAGGACAAACAGACTCACATAAAAAGCACCCATAAAACCTGCCCACCAAAACACGCCCCAAACAAGCGAAAGAATAAACGCCAACAAAAAACACCCTAACAATCAAACACACTCACACAAACACTCACCCAGCTTTACCGTACTGTGGACATTCCTTTGTCTTCGTGTAGTTAAAAAACGTTGACTAAATACTCATTTGTCTCGCTTCCCCAAAACAAATTAACCCTCAAATTTTGATTCTGGGCCTCTCAGCTGTTCCTTCTATCTTTTCTATATATAACTCTAACCCGTTTTTCCTCTAGCGCTTTTTTTCGGAAACTGAAACACGGATTGTGGACCTGGGCAAGTCCACAAACCGTAACCTCTTCCCGCATCGTGTGGACCTATATTGTTCGGAGGTCCATAGTGCGTATACAAGACTAACTCACTAGCACGCACACAAGTGGACGGGGCATTGTCCGACCGTAATCCCTCTGTTGTTTGTACTCCATAGGATTTGCGCACGAGTCGAGATCGTGGACCTTGTGTCAATCGTGGACAGCATTGTTTCCCCACAAATTCCTTTGTCCCCCGTCCACGATCGACGGTGTTTACACACGCACACAAACGCCCATATAGCCTCCTCACAAGCAGCCAACAAAAACACCCCAGCAGATCAACACTCCAGACAATAAACACATACTCAAACAACCACTCCGGAAAAAACAAAAAAACAAACAAAATCAAACAAACAAACACCCCGACAAAAACAGTCCTATCCAATCATACTCACACAATCCAATGAGCAGGACGACCAAGACACTGGCAATGGCAATACCAACAGTCAATCCCGTTCCTGAAGGTGTAGTCTTGGGGGCGGTGGGTGCAGCCGGAACGGTCGTCATGTTGGCTAATAATGCTGCCATTGCTACAGTGTGCTAAACTGCGAGAAATGTATTCACGTGTTATTGTTACCCTCTGTAAAGAATCGTCAGCAATACCTTTCTTTGTTTAAACCCCAGGTATTTCGTTGGCTGGTCTTAAACACTTTTCCAGTGTCATATGAACTTTGGACTCCTATAAAATACAATGCCTTATCGTTTTATTGGTTGAACGTTCACAACGCATGCGCAATACTTTTTACCGAGTCGGTATTTATGATCAAAAATTCACAACGCATTCGCCAAAGCTGCATCATAACGTATTTTCGAAATCTTGCTTCGTCTTCGGCTTCGCCTCCGAATTCCGAATCACTGAGAAGCAAATAAAATACATAAAATAAAATAAAAGTCGAACTTGTGGGTTCATATCAATCTATTGAATGTTTCTGAAACACAACAGGTGTCAGGCTGTCCAAAATGCCGTCTAGAGCTACAGCTACAGCTACAACGTCACAAACATGTAGCCGTAAGAGAAGTTGTCCAGCTCAGGCAAAACAAAATGGCGGCAGCACTAACGTACATTTTGTAGCAAATTCTCAATAATTTGTAATGATGGTGCATCGAATTGCAACTATAACAAACCGTTAAAGACGTCAATATCAACAGGTATTTTGACCGGCAGTAAACAAACATCGAGCAGACAATAGTTGTTGCAAATTCGCAAAGCTATTTTTTTAAGTGCAATGTTGGTCAGGATTTCACCCTAATAAATCAAGTATTGAAATAGAGTACGGGAAATTGGCTAATAGTCGCGGTGGTAACGTGTGTATGACTTAGAATGGTTTAACATGAAAATATCCTCGATACTTACTCAGCCTAAATCTACGCTAGAATCGATTCTCCACGTACAGAGCGCAACTATAATGAGTTCCAGTTTTTCGATTCCAGTACATTGTTCGATGAAATAGTGTTGACTCTATCAACCCCGTGATCGCCGTCACAAAATAAACAAACGTACATTACACCAAACCAGACGTGTTTGTGTGCACGTATGACGCAGCACTTAATTCCAATGGGAACAACAGTTCCAATGACAGGGCGTGGCAATAAAAACTTAGTATCACCAAAACCTACAAGAATGCGTTTGCCTTACAATTATTATGAACCCAATCTCACCTTTATATCTCAACCTCCGTATCGGCAATAGATATCGAGTCTTGTATGTCACGTGTGTGCATCCAAACGATGTAAAAACCAACTTAATATGGCGCTGGTTTCCAACATAAGTGCCAGCTATCGGCTGAGATCACGCCATCTACTCAAAATGGTATTCCTTTGTATAACATTTTGTACCTTTGTACTTCCCGATAAACATGTTCAAGTCGCCCTTGCGTTTAGCAAGCTTGCCTTGTTTTGGCGGGAAGCTGGTAAGAAAATATTGACATTCGAGAATGGCAGATTTATGTGGCCGTATGCGCCTGTATCAATTAATGCCAATTAATAATCATTACACTCGGGCTAGGCTTAGGCTAGAAATCTGAACAATATTTGGTTGCTTGTAATCTGATGCTTGATGACGTCATCGTGACGTCGTAAACCTATTAACAGGTTCAAAATCGCAATCTTTGAATATCATATTTTCTCAGAGTTTACAGCATTCACAGAAATAAAACTTTGTCAGGTTAGTTGTCAAGTACAATTCTTTAGATTTTGAAAACTTCTGCTGTTTTACGATAAAACTGCCAAATGGTAGACTATAACCTTAAAGGAAATATACAACATTTGCAAACATCAAACAAAATAAATTACTAAATTGTCACAAAACACTTTACTCTGGACTGTTAGGTAATGGCAGTCTGAAGCATCCTGTAAAATCATGGCTCCTGGTGTGCTGACATTTTCAAGTAGCGTTGTATTTTTGTAATAATTTCTAACGCTGGTCGGCAATTGATTTTCTGAGCATCTACGAACCCAAACTGTGCACAAAGGTCAGTGTATATTAATGCTATAACATGGCCGGTATTAAACGGATGATAAAGACATGGCTGGCTGGTCTCAAACACTTTTCCAGTGTCATATGAAATTTGGCCTCCTATAAAATACAGTGCTGTTATCGTTTTATTGGTTGAACGTTCACAACTATTCACAACGCATGCGCAATGCTTTATACCGAGTCGGTATTTATGGTAACAAATTCACAACGCATTCGCCCCAGCTGCATCATAAGGTATTTTCGAAATCTTGCTTCGTCTTCGGCTTCGCCTCCGAATTCCCAAATCACTGAGAAGCAAATACATAAAATTAAATAAAGGTTTAACTTGTGGGTTCATATCAATCGATTGAATGTTTCTGAAACACAACAGGCGTCAGGCTGTCCGAAATGCCGTCTAGAGCTACAGCTACGGCTACAACGTCACAAACATGTAGCCGTAAGAGAAGTTGTCCAGCTCAGGCAAAACAAAATGGCGGCAGCACTAACGTTCATTTTGTAGCAAATTTCCAATAATTTGTAATGATGGTGCATCGAATTGCAACTAACAAACCGATAAAGACGTCAATATCATCAGGTATTTTGACCGGCAGTAAACAAACATCGAGCAGACAATAGTTGTTGCAAATTCGCAAAGCTATTTTTTAAAGTGCAATGTTGGTCAGGATTTCACCTTAATAAATCAAGTATTGAAATAGAGTACGGGAAATTGGCTAATACTCGCGGTGGTAACGTGTGTACGACTTAGAATGGTTTAACATGAAAATACCCTCGATACTTACTAAGCCTAAATCTACGCTAGAATCGATTCTCCACGTACAGAGCGCAACTATAATGAGTTCCAGCTTTTCGATTCCAGTACATTGTTCGAAGAATTAGTGTTGCCTCTATCAACCCCCGTGATCGCCGTCACAAAATAAACAAACGTACACAACACCAAACCAGACGTGTTTGTGTGCACGTATGACGCAGCACTTAATTCCAATGGGAACAACAGTTCCAATGACTAGGCGTGGCAATACAAACTTAGTATCACCAAAACCTACAAGAATGCGTTTGTCTTACAATAATTATGAACCCAATCTCACCTTTATCTCAACCTCCGTATCGGCAATAGAAATCGAGTCTTGTATGTCACGAGTGTGCATTAAAACAATGCAAAGATTAATTGGTAGAAATAGCCTATGCCGCCGCTTCGAACAACGCTGAGACCACGTTATCAGATCAAAATGTTGTACCTTAGCACTTGGATAGACATGATCAAGTCGCCTTTGCGTTCAGCAAGCTTGCCTTGTTTTGGCGGGAAGCTATAGGAAAATGTTGGCAGATCTGTGCGGCCGTATGAGCCTGTATCAAATTATGCCAATAATTATCACTCTCGGGCTTTGGTTGAAAATCTGAAACTATTTGGTCGCTTGTAATCTGATACTAGATGACGTCATCGTGACGTCAATAAAATAATATGTTTAAAATCGCAATCTTTGAATATCATATTTTCTCAAAGTTTAAAGCATTCACAGAGCTAAAACTTTGACTGGTTAGTTGTTAAGTACAATTCCTTAGAATTTGAGAATTCTGCTGTCACGGTTTTATACGATAAACATGCACAACTGACCAATGGTAGACTATAACCAACATATGGAATATGCACAACATTTGCAAGCATCATACAAATAAATTAATAAATGATCACAAAACACCTTACTCTGAACTGTTAGATAATGGCAGTCTGAAGCATCCTGTAAAATCATCATGGCTCCTGGTGTGCTGACATTTTTAGGTAGAGTTGTATTTTTGTAATAATTTCTAACGCTGGTCGGCAATTGATTTTCTGAGCATCTACGAACCCAAACTGTGCACAAAAGTCAGTGTATATTAATGCTACAACATGGCCGGTATTAAACGGATAATAAAGACATGTACACTTTTCCAGTGTCATATGAACTTTGGACTCCTATAAAATACAGAGTGCCTTATCGTTTTATTGGTTGAACGTTCACAATGCATGCGCTATACTTTTTACCGAGTCGGTATTTATGGTCAAAAATTCACAACGCATTCGCCACAGCTGCATCATAACGTATTTTCGAAACCTTTGCTTCGTCTTCGGCTTTGCCTCCGAATTCCGAAATCACTGAAAGCAAATACATAAAATTAAATAAAGGTCTAACTTGTGGGTTCATATCAATCGATTGAATGTTTCTGAAACACAGCAGGCATCAGGCTGTCCGAAATGCCGTCTATAGCTACAGCTACGGCTACAACGTCACAAAATTGTAGCCGTAAAAGAAGTTGTTTAGCTCATGCAAAACAAAATGGCGGCAGCGCGAACGTTCATTTTGTATCAAATGTTCAATAATTTGTAATGATGGTGCATCGAATTGCAACTAACAAACCGATAAAGACGTCAATATCATCAGGAATTTTGACCGGCAGTAAACAAACATTGCGTAACATCGAGCAGACAATAGTTGTTGCAAATGTGCAAAGCCATTGTTATAAGGTGCAATGTGGGTCAGGATTTCACCCTAATAAATCAAGTATTGAAATAGAGTACAGGAAATTGGCTAATAGTCGCGGTGGTAACGTGTGTATGACTTAGAATGGTTTAACATGAAAATACCCTCGATACTTGCTCAGCCTAAATCTACGCTAGAATCGATTCTCCACGTACATAGCACAACTATAATGAGCTCCAGCTTTTCGATTCCAGTACATTGTTCGATGAAATAGTGTTGCCTCTATCAACCCCGTGATCGCCGTCACAAAATAAACAAACGTACACGGCATCAAACCAGACGTGTTTGTGTGCACGTATGACGCAGCACTTCATTCCAATGGGAACAACAGTTCCAACGACAAGGCGTGGCAATTAAACCTTAGTATCACCAAAACCTACAAGAATGCGTTTGTCTTACAATAATTATGAACCCAATCTCACCTTTATATTTCATCCTCCGTATCGACAATAGATATCGAGTCTTGTATGTCACGAGTGTGCGTTAAAACAATGCAAAGATTAATTGGTAGAAATAGCCTATGCCGCCGCTTTCGAACCAAAATTTAAGCTATCGGCTGCGCTGAGACCACGTTATCAGATCAAAATGTTGTACCTTAGCACTTGGATAGACATGATCAAGTTATGAAGCAGAACCAGTGTCAAAAAGATCGGACGTGTTTTTACAACTCGGATGCTTTCCTAATTCGGATGTATTTCTAATTCGGATGCTTTTTGCAAACTCGGATGCTTTTTTAATTCGGATGAATTCGTAATTCGGATGCTTTTTGTAAACTCGGATGCTTTTTTAATTCGGATGCTTTTTTAATTCGGATGCTTTTCTAGTTCGGATGCTTTTTGTAATCTCGAATGCTTTTTTAATTCGAATGCTTTTCTAGCTCGGATGCTTTTTATAAACTCGGATGCTTTTTTAATTCGGATGCTTTTCTAGTTTGAATGCTTTTTGTAAACTCGGATGCTTTTTGCAAACCGAACATATTCGCAAATCGGATGCTTTCCCAATCCGTCACTAGGGTGGCCCTGAAAAGGACATCACACATCGCAGATTCTGCGATATCGCGCATTCTGCGCAAATTTGAACGATGACAAACATGTTATCGCATATATAAGCATATATCTGAGATGTTGAAGATTTTATTGTAGATTTCTGCACAGATTTATGTGATGGTGAATATTTTCTAAGCAGATTTTGGAAAAGTCACATATTTTTATTTTAGATTTCAAGTTCTGCGCATATTTCTTAGTACGCAAATTGCACATTTCAACATTCAAAACGTCGTACTTCAACTTTCAAAACGTCGTGCGCTTTTATCTGGCTCAAGGTAGCCGCGTATTCGGCCGGATCTCTCCGCTCGGATTCAGTCCGCATTCACCAAAAGGCGACAAATATTTAATACATGCTGCAAAAGGTGATGCATTTTCTAAAAAGGTTTATGTCAATTTATTTAAAGAATGTTTCGAAATAAACCGTAAATATAACAATACTTTTTCAAACCCTTTCAAATCATACAGCATTATTAGCCACACTTGTTTAACCTTTCCTGTAATTTTGATGACAAATTGCAGTTAAATTAGCTGCTTAATGAACTAATTAATCCTACTTCGAGTTATTTTTATAGATTTGGAAATGAGAATGAAACATTAAAAACAAAATATACCTCACATGTTATCAAAAACTCATACTTTTATTTCATAATTTACAAGATAATGTTACTGGGCAAGCTTAATGTGGGTATAGGCTTCAGCCGAACACTAATTAGTGCCTAATTATCCCGTTAAATAAATCCCCTTTTCAATGCAGCATTGTAACGCGTTTTTTCGGCTGCGAGTATATCTGCCTTAAAACAAAGTGTACATCACATGTTATTCATACCTCATATTTGTATTTCATGATCTACGAGATCATGTTTCTGGGCACACTTAATTTTGGTATAGGCTTCAGCCGAACAGTAATTAGTGCACTCGCACTTGGTTGTGCTTATTTGCAATGTTCTCGGTGAATCAGTTTCGTCAATCAACAATTTCAAAAATTAATTTCACCACGCCAGATTTTATGAGAACGATAACTCTTACTTTTTTTAATAACACAACAGCCCTTCAACTAAGTTCTGCATCATTAGATGGATCCCAGTAGTTTGTCAGCTTAGATCGTTGGGTAAAAGACCGGTTTCAGACCGTGTCCATAATTTTTTTTATTTCCACCTAATATCGCCCCATAATTCTTTGCGATATATAGCACACTTGGGTCAAATGTAAGTTTCTAATGTCGAGTGCAAATAAGCAGATATTATCAAAACTACATAAAATGTAAACAAAGAACAAAGGTTATATGTCAAAATTAGCATATAAAAGAATCTTGGAAACTCCGTACTGCCACTCGTGCTTGAAAGAACACTTGCCAGATTGAGATAGAAAGAGTGGGGCACGGAAAGATTGTCCTTGCAGGTGTGCTTTACAGAAATGTACAATTGCAATTCATGTGGCAAAAGGAAAAGAAAGTACAGCAATGATAAAAGCAGGTCTTGAATTTGTAAAACCACACTGTTGCCGTATTGTTTGAAATTTCTATAAAAGTTTTGACAAATAACTCGAAGTAATTTAACTGTAATTTGTCATCAGAATTACAGGAAATGTTAAACAAGTTTAGCTTATGTTGTATGATTTGAAATGGTTTGAAAAAATATTATTATTTACCGTTTATTTAAAAAAACATATTTAAATAAAATGACATAAACTTTTTGGAAAATGCATCACCTTTTGCAGCATGTATTATATATTTTTCGGCTTTTGGTGAATGCATAACTGAATCCGCGGCCAGAAATCCGGCCGAATACGCGGCTACCTTGAGCCAGGTAAAAGCGCGCGAAAGTTGGACCACGACGTTAATTGAAAGTTAAACCACGACGTTTCGAAAGTTGAACAACCGTTTTAGAACACCATAACATTCAAAACTTTCAAAACGTCGTGGTTCAACTTTCAAAACGTCGTACATGTATGTAAACGTGCACATAAATCTGCATATAAATCTGCTGTACGTACGCGAGTGCGACATAGCTGCGCAGAATTAAATGTGCAATTTGCGTACTAAGAAATCTGCGCAGAACTTGAAATCTAAAATAAAAATATGCGACTTTTCCAAAATCTGCTTAGAAAATATTCACCATCACATAAATCTGTGCAGAAATCTACAATAAAATCTTCCACATCTCAGATATATGCTTATATATGCGATAATATGTTTGTCATCGTTCAAATTCACGCAGAATGCGCGATATCGCAGAATCTGCGATGTGTGATGTCCTTTCAGGGCCACCCTAGTGCCGGATTGGGAAAGCATCCGATTTGCGAATATGTTCGGTTTGCAAAAAGCATCCGAGTTTACAAAAAGCATTCAAACTGGAAAAGCATCCGAATTAAAAAAGCATCCGAGTTTATAAAAAGCATCCGAGCTAGAAAAGCATTCGAATTAAAAAAGCATCCGAGCTAGAAAAGCATTCGAATTAAAAAAGCATTCGAGATTACAAAAAGCATCCGAACTAGAAAAGCATCCGAATTAAAAAAGCATCCGAATTAAAAAAGCATCCGAGTTTACAAAAAGCATCCGAATTACGAATTCATCCGAATTAAAAAAGCATCCGAGTTTGCAAAAAGCATCCCAATTAGGAATACATCCAAATTAGGAAAGCATCCGAGTTGTAAAAACACGTCCGATCTTGTTGACACTGATTCTGCTTCATACTTTAGGCTTAGCACGCAGCCACAGCTTGTGCTAACAAGTATGTATGTCATTATCCAGTTCCTGGTGGGGCTCGACATAACATTTGAATTATGGAATCATTATAGCCAGTAGGTCAAGGTTACCCTGGAAATCCACATTAAAGGGTATTTTCAGACCAATTTCTTACCCACTTCATGAGCTAGCTGTTTTGCGCCGCTGCCCAGCGCCATCTTGAACCAACCTCGTTCCCAATCCCAACCTCGTCGAGCAGCGCCCTCATCGACACAAAAGCTGCGATAATTTTGGACACGCATGCGAAAAATTAGGTTCCCTGTGATTGGTGTATTCTAGGCACGCCTAGTAGTCTGGCGGCAATACAAAAATGTCATATCTTCGTCCAATTCACAGCATAGGCTCCTGGTACTAGATTGAAAGTTTGATCGTGCAAAAAAGACCGCAAACTACGTGCAGTTCATGGTTCTCAGAATGCTAGCAAAAACAATGGATCAACTCTACTACTACTACTACTACACGCTCGAATATTGTGGACTCTATAAGTAAAAATTGTTGAATGAACGAACACATAATTATTGAGCAGTTACATACGTAAGGCATGTTGGGGTAATACTTGTACTTAGTTTTAGGACGAGTCGACCTAGTCTGAAGAAAGAATAATTGTCTTAAAAAAAAACCAGTCATGACCGGTGGCGTCCGGAAATTGGGCACACACAAAATCGGCTGATGAGCTATGAGTGTTCCCTAAAAATTAACCATATGCTTCAACAAATCTCGGAAAATCCCAAGTGTGTTAGTATTCTCTTTAAAGCTGACAAATTTTGATAAACCATTGTTTACACTTTCATCATAAATGGCTAGCCATGCATAGGCCCTACCCAATTGATTAGAACTTTAATTAATGGAAGTTTGTCTGAAAATTATTTTATTTTGTGGTGCGTTTAATATTACTAGTGTAGTATAGTACTAGTCCTAGGCCTATACATTAGATTCATCCTAGCCCTATAAATGCGGCTCAACTAATGAATCCTAGCCCTATAAATGCGGCTCAACTAATGAATTTCCTCCGTTAAATCTATGAGCCATACAGCAACCTGCACAAAAAAGGGCGAAAGAATTCCAAACACGGACACCACTATTTTTTTCTACGGCGCGTCGATCTAGTACAGCAATAACTTACATGTATTCTAAAAATCCACGACTGTCGCTTTTGCAACGGAACACAATATGAAGTATCAGATTTGACGGCTTTTACTTATTGAGGGCCGGGCTTAGCGTCGCCATTGCAGACATTTTTGAGAAAGCACGATAATAACGTTAGAAAATCTAAAGTTTCATTTTTGGCGCGGCGCGCCTGCAAACTTTTATCAACAAACAATGGAAACACCAACTGTACGGTCGTAATTTCTCTACATAATAATTAAATTTATGCTAATAAGCCGCGACTGTTGTTTTTTTCATTCTACAACCCGGGACGCGTAATTGTTTTTCTTAGGAGGGTTAGGGGTAATCATGGAGGAATATTATTCCTCCATGGGGTAATTAGGCCTATCATAAATGGGCGGCTCATGATTATTCAGTAGTTTTAACAATGACGCTATTAATACATTGTTATTGCTCATTCAACTAGTTACACGTAGCTCAGAGGTACATTAAAGCACTTTGAAAAACGGCTTCTGTCGACCTCTCAAGGTAGCAATTAGTGGATGATGGGTTAGGTTATAAATCGTTCGACTGGGGTTCGAAATCGGTCTCTGCTTATTTTCCATTGACTATATATTTTGGTCTCCAACTTTATTGTTGAAGTGAGTTTAATTTAAGGGAAAGTAAGGATCTGAGAACTATAAGTGTCTTCCATTCAGTGTGGTAATTTATGATAATTACCCCCAAATCCTCCTAGGAAACAAAAATTACGCAGCCGGGCACAAGAAAGGAGTTCCCATTCCATGGGGTTACTATTGGAAACGTGGTTGAAAATAAAGTAAGCCCTGGGGATCAGGACGAAGTTAATCTTATGCTGCGTTCCAATCGCGTCGTATTTATCGTGTTCACCGTGAATTTCTCCATTTTCACGAGTAGGTTGCATTCCAAACGCTACTCACCAAGACGCACGCGCACAGTCGAGTTTAGTTGTGCGGTAAGGACATTCTCGTGCGAGAACTCGTACGTGAACCAACACGCATGCGCGAGTATTTCATTCGTGAAGTCGTGAACATGAAGAAAAGAAATCCACCTCGAGTTCACCACTGGTGAACACGAGTTACCAGGCGATTAGAACGCCATTATACGACTCATGAACTCGTGAACACGATAAACACGACGCGATTGGAACGCAGCATTGGACCTGCTCGCCACGCCCTGGGTGACGCGCGCTTTCAAGGCCGTTTTCGAAACCCCGACAAGGTTCATTCGTGCAGTTCAGCAAGGGGTTGGAGCAACAGTTTTTTGTAATTATGTGAAAAATATCACACAAATTCCTCTAAAGAATGGCTGCCAATGTTGCCCCTTGCAACGTTTCGCGGTCATAATCTTCCAGGGAGCATCATGATGCAACGAAAACTTGTTCATCGATGACGTCATCTTGTCAGCTCGCAAGATTCGTCTATGGTGAGCCATGGAGAAATAAGTCACATTTCTCCATGGGTGAGCCAATTCAACCTTCTTCTTTTTTTCTTGTTTACTTACGCAACGATAATTTAGAGAATTAGATATATCTAATTCGTATTATAAATATAAACGAACATATTTCATCCACTTCAATGACTTTATCGCAAACAAACTAAGCGAATTTTGGCTCCACAACAATGAAATGAGCCAAACTTTAAAGAGATACACATTTTGACAAGATTTTGGAACACATCATTTTATTTTTGTTGAAATGTTGAAATCAGTTACACATCAGTTTGAAAAGCATTTGTGATGTACATGTACATATATATTACTCAACAGAGAGTGATCGACAAAGTTGTAAATACATATGCCATTTCTTTTCGGTATCGAACGACAGGTGGGCTCAATAGAGCCGTTACATAACGTTTTCGTTACGCCCCAATGCTCTTAGCTTATAAAAGCGGGCATTGCATTCAATGCCTTTCTTCTCGGTCTAAGCATTCGAACCTCGCTCTCCATCCATAGTCTCTGTTGCAACTACCTACCTGGTGTGGGGTTTTAAGACCAAAACCCCACATTCGACAACTTCAACATGGACCTGAAGCGGGATATGACGGCGTTCCTCCATCTGGAGGAAAACTGTAGCTACGCGATGGTGTGTAATGTCATCGGCAAGACGATGGGTGAAGACGGTGTGGCGTGCGTACAGCAGCTTTCCGATCTACGATGGTGTGTGACGGCCAAGAACACAGAAGCGCGTGACAAGCTCACAGACAACGGGCTTATCATCAATGAGCGAGTGGTTGAAATCGTCCCTGCCTATAAAAAAGTGTTTTTTGTGAAGATTAAGAACGCCCCCTTTGAGTTAGAAGACAGAGCCATCATCACAGCGCTATCCAACTACGGGACCGTCCACGGCATCCGGCGTGGGCACTGGCAGTTACACCCCCTGTGGCAGAACGGTGATCGTCACGCCAGAATGGAACTGAAGCGGGATATCCCATCCTATCTACGCATCGGTGGGTTCCAGCTAACCATCCAATACCCCGGTCAGCAGGAGACGTGCCGGCGGTGCGGAGGACCGGGACACAAGGCAGCCCAATGCCCCACCATGGCCTGCTTTAACTGCGGCGATCTTGGGCACCGCATCGCCGAGTGTAAACAACCGCTTCGCTGTCGGCAGTGCGGCAGGGAGGGACATACGTCTCGTGGGTGTATGAACTCCTACGCCAACCAAGTGAGAGGACCGCACCAAGACAAACCCAATGCGACACCACCAGCAACTATGTCTTTTCCCCCGCCTGCGGAAGGTAGAGCTAGTCGTTCGGACGCCCCTATGTTGGTCATCCCACCCGGGATGACAGTCGCCAGAGCCTCTACCCCAGATGCGGACGCCAAACCCAGGTCCAAAACCAAGACTGAGGAGAAACCCCAAAAAGAAAAACCTCAAAAAGAAAAATCCCCAAAAGAGAATCCCCAAAAAGAGAAGCCCTCCCACCTCCCTCCCACAGGAAAGTCTCAACAGAAATTTGAGACGAAGCAGAGAGCCAAGAAAGCCAGGAAATTACACTCCATCGAGAAGGAGATCGCGGCTGTGGTTGACACACTCGACAGCGAGTCGGTGGACGACTCCTCGGACGCTGCAGCAGACCCCCCATCCGAGGTGGAGGACCCTGCGTCCCGGGCGGCCACCTGGGCCGAACTGGTGGCGGAGGCTGATGACCAGCCCTCTGCCTCGACCTCGACCTCTGCCTCGGAGTCCGGCGACTCGACAATGTCCGTCGTATCATCAAAAAGGGGACGCTCGTCTTCGTCATCAGACACCAGGGATAAGGCGTGGAGCATCGCCAGACGAGACCGGAGACACGTGAAGTCTTCAAAGAAGGGACTGTAATGTATATTTGTTTTATAATTCATGATAGGTAAAGTTTGTATTGTTCTTGCTTGTATTACAATGTATATTTCTGTTGCTAGCCTAAATGTCAACGGTTTGCGTAATGATACTAAGGTAAAGTTTAAGTTAGTTTTCTGGGTGGTGGGTAAAGTTTAAGTAAAGCAGATAAGTTTTTTTTTTTGCGAAAGAGATTCTGTATTGTTTTTTTTTTGGTTTTTTTTGGTGGTGGGTATAGAGTTTTCTACATAAAGTCAGTTTTTCTGAATAGTTTACTTGGTGGTGGGTACAGTTTAAGTAAAGCAGATAAGGTGATTTTCGTGAACGTTTTAATTTAAAGAGATTCTATTCGTGTCTTAAAAAGTTGTATTATTTTATTCTTGTATATATGTTCACTTAAGTGACGTGTAAATGTATGGATTATTCGTATGAATAAACCACTTTAGAAAAACCATAGGATTCGTACTTCTTGCCGATACATGTACAAATGTACTTTCTATTTACTGTACCTTTGCGATAACACCTTAGGGCCTACTTTTATTAAGTCCATGATGTTCGACGACCAACAGACCAGCCACAGGCCTAGCAATTTATTGTGGGCAATCAATTATCTCAATAAGAAGATAGCTCCAACCAATAAGAAACAGAAACCGTCGGAGAATTCGACGCCTCTCGATCAAGAGCGACGTCAACCGCGAACAATTTGAGCACTATGAGAAGTTGAAGACTTCATCACCGAATCTGCATTGGGTCTACGGAGGACGACAACTACCCTTCTGCCAAGGACAGCCTTACTGAAGCTTTGGATCTGGTAAAGAAACAACGAAAGCTCATCAAGTTGCCCGACAGATCCCCTCACGGCTGTTGTACCTTCAAGGAACATGTCGCCGACAATCTGACTGAAGACTCTGAAGACGAGAAACATCGTCGCAAAGCCGAAAAGTCAACCGCCGCCAAGACAGAACAGTTTTGTTATTATGTAATTCGTAAGTCAATAGGCTAATTTATCACCAGATGAATCACACCCAACACGGCAATTTGACCCCCAGATTTAATTGTATTAGCACACCCCGTAAATTTAAACGGAATTCTTAACCTTTGATCTCGATTATTGCAAATCGAGTATCACTTGATTAGTGCATGCAAATACTGAACTTGGCCCAAAAGAGAAAACTTTGTTTTCCATCGAGACGCAATTTGTAAGACGGTCAGGCTGATTTGTAGCTTTGCATTATCGGTCGATTGAGTACCGAGTGACATTGAATTGTGTTCCAAAATTATTTGGCAATCAAACAAGTCTGTTTAGTCATGGAGCAACTGCTCCATGGTCAAGTCGAGTATCACTTGATTATTGCATGCAAATACTGAACTTGGCCCCAAGAGGAAACATTGTTTTCTGTTGAGACGCAATTTGTAAGACGTCAAGCTGATTTGTAGCTTTGCATTATCGGTCGAATGACATCCTGAATTGTGTTCCAAAAGTATTTGGCAATCAAACGAGTCTGTTTAGTCAATTATCACTTGATTAGTGCATGCAAATACTGAATTTGGCCCCAAGAGGAAACATTGTTTTCTGTTGACGCAATTTGTAAGACGTCATGCTGATTTGTAGCTTTGCATTATCAGTCGATTGAGTACCGAATGAAATACTGAATTGTGTTCCAAAATTATTTGGCAATCAAACAAGTCTGTTTAGTCATGGAGCAACTGCTCCATGGTCAAGTCGAGTATCACTTGATTATTGCATGCAAATACTGAACTTGGCCCCAAGAGGAAACATTGTTTTCTGTTGAGACGCAATTTGTAAGACGTCAAGCTGATTTGTAGCTTTGCATTATCGGTCGAATGACATCCTGAATTGTGTTCCAAAAGTATTTGGCAATCAAACGAGTCTGTTTAGTCAATTATCACTTGATTAGTGCATGCAAATACTGAATTTGGCCCCAAGAGGAAACATTGTTTTCTGTTGACGCAATTTGTAAGACGTCATGCTGATTTTTAGCTTTGCATTATCAGTCGATTGAGTACCGAATGAAATACTGAATTGTCTTCCAAAATTATTTGGCGATCGAACAAGACTGTTTAGTCAAAAACAAAACAAAAAACCACACCCAATTTGACGGCCAATCTAAGTTCCCTTTCTTTGGCGTTTCTCATGAGCGAGTTCCAGTGCTCTACCATCCCAGTAGTTCACCAAATCATTGTTGTCTTTTCCCTTTTCTTTCGGTTTATGAACTCTATTAATAGTATTACATGAGGAAGATATAGAAAAGAAATTAATTTTCTGAAGTAGGAACGTAGGAAGAAAATGCCATTTCTTTTCGGTATCGAACGACAGGTGGGCTCAATAGAGCCGTTACATAACGTTTTCGTTACGCCCCAATGCTCTTAGCTTATAAAAGCGGGCATTGCATTCAATGCCTTTCTTCTCGGTCTAAGCATTCGAACCTCGCTTGCCCTCCCTCCCGCCCGACTTAAGCCCATAATTAATAGTATTAACGGTATTAATAATAATAACTAACCGCGGGGAACAGGGAGTGCACCCTCGATCGGTGTCCTAGGATGCAACTACGTTTCCTCTTAAAAATAAGAGGTTTTTCGTGGCCTCCGAGTGCCTGCAGAAATGCAGGACCGTGGCACCGATCGCCCTGCCTTATTCACTTTCTATATCGAGACAATTTCCTATTTTTTGGCGTTGTATTGTGCATAGATTTTTGACCATCATTCCTTCCAAACCTATCGGCAATTAGGACCTGTGTGTCCAACTGATATAAATATATCCATATACTATAAGAGATTGTAACTCTGGTAACACACGCAGTTGTGTTCAAAATGTACCCAGATTCCAGGGTTTGTCTATACAATGTATACAAATAAAATGAGCGAGTTCCAGTGCTCAACCATCCCAATAGTTCACCAAATCATTGTTGTCTTTTCTCTTTTCTTTCGGTTTATGAACTCTATTAATAGTATTACATGAGGAAGATATAGAAAAAAAAAAATTTCTGACGTAGGAACGTAGGAAGAAAACCAAAATACTTTGCCTTCAGGGTATAACTATTAGCTGTAACATTAAAGTTTCTGCCGAGTGACGTCACATTTTTGCTATACTCTTCAAAATGACACAACTTTATAATTTTTAGATTTGTTTATTAATTTTATCAATTTCATCAGTTTTTTCTCAATTTTCTCAATTTTTTTAATAGTTATCAATGTTTTCTTTATTTTAATGCATTTCAAATTAAACATTACAAATTAACTATGTAAGATTCAAACAATTTTAAAATCAACTGATACAAGGATTATGCCTCGTATTTGAAGTAACACTGTGGACTGTGGAGAATATTTAGTTCCGTAAAGAATCGGGTATAATAAGCATTATCAAAAATAATAGATATTTATATTGATTATCAAATTGTTTTCTAGGTCACATATATATATGGGTTATTCCATAGATCATAATGCCAACTTGTGACATTGTGACCCAGAAGACAGGATTGACAGGAGAATCATTAATACCGGTACTTTTAATTTTAACTTAAAGATATTGTCATTCCTCATTAATTGTAGCTCAAATTAGACACCTACTACAGAAATGCCTAAATATCATGTCAAAAACTATCAACGGTTTCACGTGTAAAGGGACATCAATTAGTTTAGTTGCTCAATGTGGTGTTGTACAAACAACAATTGTAAAATTTCAAATGGTGTGGATGTTAACAGTTACATTATATTTACGATACATTATCACAACATTTTACACGTGTTCGTTAGGCCCACAACTATGAATCTGTAAACTTTGTTGCTATGTCAAGAATCTAGTTAATAAATTTGGTGTTGTAGTTTAAAAGAATGAAGATCTCACAATCTCTTGTCATTATAGGCAACCCGAGTGACCTAAGGTGATCCATGAGAAATGGGCGTGGTCAGGTGACTAGCTGTCTAGACTATGATTGGACTCATGCAGGAATACAAAGGATATAAATATAAATGAATATATATAAATAATATAATTGGTATAAATAAGAATGTAAACAAATACCTTCCTTAGAACTTTCTCTCGTTGACAACATAACAACCAGGGAATTTAGCGTCAACTTTGCAAATATACTGATCCCTTTTTCCCCGATTTTTTTTCCACCGGAATTGTTCCATTTCCATCCCTATATCCCTCTGGCATTTTTATAATTTTTTTTGTTAACCTATGTATTTTTCTTGAATAAGTAAATACTTACAATAGGCAATGAAGTTCAGGATGTTGTGTCCTTGGTGAGGTTATTGACAAATTAGCTTACGGTTAGTGCACGCTGCATTAACCGTTTCATTTAGAAATTTAATATCTCGTCCTTCGTAATAAATTTGGACAACATTGCGGTACAATTAAATTGACAAGTGACGTGACTGACTGACTATTTATGTTGCCAAATCAGCCAGAAACGGCAAGGCTAGCCACTCACTTATTAAAATTGTTGGTATCTATATTTTGCGTCAGGCAGAAACTTGCCACTTAATTTCTTCCGCGACCGTCATTCGACCTCAATGGTAAAACTCTCATTTACTAGTTCGCTGGATGCTGGCGGAGTTGAGAACGTAAACAGTCGGGCAGCCATGGCCTTGTATTCCGTAGTTGTACCGCATTAACTGGCGAACTTTAGCACAAAGTGGGCGATATTAACTTTTTAATTAAGTGATGCTTCAAGTATTGTTAACATTTTAAACAGAGCATGTTAAACACGGTAAAATTCGTCGCCTGTTGTTCCTTTTTCATTTGTAAACAAAATCTGTTTAACTCTCTATCTCGAAAATAAAAGAAAATAAAAATACCTCAGTTAGACTAAACAATTTTTTTTCCCGGTTCTTGATCTGGAAGAACTTGGACGGCTGCCACCTTGGTAGGTAGGCTGCAAGAGAACAACGACCAAGTTTTAATCTCGGTCCTACATTTGTTAATGCTAATTTGTTTCACAGGCCACATGCCTAAAATGAATATTGCGCTGATGGTGGCCTCAATGGTCGTTGCCAATACATTTTCTTGGTAGGCCTATATTTCATGAATGCGAATGGTATTGACTGTGAACATGATGAATCATCCTCTAAAATCTTGCAAAATATAATAGGCCAAACGGCCTACGAAGCTAATACTGTTTAAGGTTAAGACTAGTGCATTTTCAGCTTGTGCACCTTTTTGGCCCCAAAATTGCACGACAGGCTATATGATGTTTATGGATGGAGGTGAATTTCTATAGAACTTACTTGTACATCAACTAGCTGTTTCAATGAATACAGTTATACTCAAGCCTATTGACCGGAAAAAAACTGCATGCGCTTACTTCTTGAAATCCTGCTGTGTTTTCGCCGACTATGCTCTCGTCTTCCGAAGACTCTTCATCAGTGGCAACATTTACGTCGGATCCGGAATCACTATCTGCTAAAATCTGCAAAAAACAAACCGATACGTACCCCGCTCTAACCGCAAAGTGACGCAACGCTATACGTCCCGCGTCAACCACGTGACCGGCAGTACTACCTAGTATTATGCACGTAAATTCTGTTGGTACATTACGTTATAGGGACAATCCGTAATGCGTGCTAAAGGAAATCTCTCTAAACTCAAACTCAAAATACTTAACAATTCAAAATTGTTTGACATCACCCTAAATTGTCTTCTTCTACATTTTGCTTTCATTATACCCTAACCCAATTTTACCTTGTTCTACCTTTACTAACCCAACGCGCTATGGGGACACGAAAATGTCCCCACTACTCGGTCTGGGTTTTTTTTCAAACAAAAAGAGCCTGTCCCCACAACTAGGTGGAGGCTGCTACACATCCTGCATGCCATGCATGGCACGCTTACTTCAAAAACTGTATTTCCGTCAACAGAGGGCGCCAAACAAAGAACTCTCAAGCTTTTATTTTAGCTGGTGGAATAAGTCGCCATGGGTGTCAAGCGCATAGCAAATTATGAGACTTTTTGTAGCCCATGGTATCGAAAGGGTTAATAAGTAAATAATTACAATATGCAATACATTTCACCGTGCCGTGTCGTTGCGTGTGTTTATTAACGAATTAGCGTACGGTTAATGCACGCTGTACTTGAGCTTTAATTTAAAAGCTAATATCTCGTACTTCGTGCTAAATTGTAACAACAATGCGGTACAATTTAATTGAAAACTGACGTGACGGACTGACTATTTATGTTGCCCAATCGGCCAGAAGCGGCAAGGCTAGCCACACACTAATGAAAATTGTTCCCTCCATTTTATAGATGGTTAATTGGAGCCAGCAAACATGGAAGTGTTACCATGGATATTTTTTTCGTCCCTTTTCTCAATTCTGAAATAATGTACATATTGGTGAATTCTGTTTAAAATTTGAACACAACAATTTCTCAGTGATAACATACATTTTGCGAGAGAGGGTTGATTATTCGCTCACAAGTATAATACATGTATTTACACACACAAACGAACCACCGAATACAACAATTATTTTTCTTCGGGGTATAACAATAATCTGTAACATTGAAGTTTCCACCGAGTCACGTAAAATGATTGCTTTACCCTTCGAATTGACAAAACCTTTTTGTTTAAATCAATTTTATTAATGTTATCAATTTCGTCAATTTCGTCGAAATTAGACATCAACAATTAGTTATGTAAAATTTGAATATGCATTGTGTTGGACGTTTGTACTGCTACTATTCAACTGACTAACTCACCAGTGTACAATTCAATGGCAGTCGAATCGCGGCACCAGACCGCACTGAATTGTTCATAGCTTTTTGTTATCTGAACTCCGAAGCTAACAATATCTTGCGATGCGATGCGATGATGCGCGTGCCAATTATTTTAGAAAAACTACGCCTGTTTCGTGTCCCCAATTAGTTCGTCACAACAAACCCGTATTGCAAACAAAGGTACCCGTAAGGCCAACCGCGTTGCCTGCTACAATAGGGGCTTTCCATTCAGAGGGAAGGGAGGGGGGGGGGGGTATCATTCACCTTTTCTGGCCACTTTTCTCTGAAACTACGTAATACATGTACATCGATACAACCGACTTTCGGAAGTTTCGTGGTTTTCAAAAAAATGAAATCAACTTTGCGCAGCGGCCCAAGGGGAAGGGGTTGCAACCTCCCACCCCAACCCCCCCCCCCCCCCCCTCTCCTTCCCCCACTACCCCTCCGCCACTGTGCGTTATAGATGGTTGTTAAAACCATTAGACAGCGCGTGCTGTCATCAATTTGAAGAGACGCTGATATGTAACCTAGGCAACAATATCTCTTGTTGATGCCCATACTTTCTGCTGCAACCATCACTTCTCAATTCGCATCATTCGACCACAGTGGTGCAATTTTCTAGACGGGTGTACGAGAAAACATATCCTCTCTAGACCATCATCTGAACGTGTCATCATGTACTTCTTCGAAGTTTTTGGCATTGTGGCAATAACTTCAGCGATCAATGCTCAATTTGCGTCAGGTCCCTGCCAGTCTCGGCTCGTTCTCGAATGCTCTTGTCCGCCGCAGTGGCAATTGTTGGGAAAGGAGTGTTATCGCCTCACACCTCGGGTAGAGCAAACTTGGGATGAGGCCAAGTCGGCTTGCCAAGACATGGGAGGCAAGCTGGCCGCTCCTCGCTCGCTCGATGATATGAACTTCATGACAGATATGGCGCGAAAGGTGGACACCGACTACATAGTTTGGATCGCTTGTAATGACAAGGAGGTTGAAGGAAATTGGGAGTGTGACGGTCAGGAAGGACACGAGCCTTTCCTAGAATGGGCTGATGGGCAACCAAATAATTATGAAAATCAAGATTGCGGTCAACTAATGGAGAATTATGATGAGAAAATGGTTGACGGTGGCTGTAACATTTCATATTCCAGCTCGGCTATTTGTGTCCGTCGAGCTGCTTGCACTCACAACCTAATCCAACTCCTTCAATAATGCATCTCTATCGACACCCACGGCCGCGTGTTTAACTCAACCTGCCTCCTCGACCACAGAATCATGACGGAGCCTTGGTGTCGAACGTCTCATGCGTCCGTCTGTAACTCGGCCTGCGTCTAGGTGCACGGACTCCTGAAGAAGGGACAAATATATGCAAGCTAAACAAAACTGCACCAACCTGGGTAACACGCACACGTAATGGCTTGCCATTAAAAATACAATAAAGTGATGTCTTCAAATCTAAACTTGAACTTGAACATGCTACAAAATACTTTTTGCAACAAAACATTCACTGCATCGAAAGTGTACAGGTTATAATTCTGTTTCTACTTTAAACTTTAACGTCCGGAAAATTAAAGAATGGAAAAAACTGGTTATTTCTGCATGCATCGGCCTCTCATGGAAACAAATGTAACAATTATATGCAAACATGAACTTGACTTTTTTGCAACAAAATATTCACTGCATTGAAAATGTAAAACGTAACACTGTTTCTACTGCAACCGGCGGCCCAGGTATAAAGTATAAGCAAGGTAAGCGAACGTTTCGCTCTCATTACAACCCCGAATTAGGAATTGGATTAAAATGGAATTTGATCGAACAGGCCTAGTGTGTTTGTTTTTGCATTTCGCTTTCTTTATGTGGTAAACACACAGTAGATCTCTACGTCATTGATATATTAGAAATGTGTTAAAGCTGCGTAATTGCAACCTTAATTATCACCACAAAATGTACTTTATCTTCACCTCGTTGATATAATTTACTTTCGTGGATATGATAACAAAGAATATTTTTGTTTATATTAAGTTACGTCTGCTTGTATATTCGCCTGGGATAATTTAAAATTGATGTGTTTAGGATCAGTAAAGTGCTAAAAACGAAATGTACAAATTGTGATTCTCTGTTTAACAATCGTTGTTTTGTAATATATACACAGTGAGATTTTGTATGAGGAACATACTTGTGATTTCAAGTTTAGGTAATGAGTGATTAACATTATTCAATCATTTTCTTTAAAAAATTCACGCGATTGATTGTTCAATTTTTTTGCAACTTTATATTCCCTTTAAATGCATTAAAACTGAACAATTTGACATCCCTTTTAAATTTTAACATTGCAATTCGATCTATGCTTTTTTGAACAAATGAGGGGGCTGTTGCTGTGACGTCATTTTTCTTTAGGGTATAACAATTAGCTGTAACATTAGTTTCTGCCGAGTGACGTCACATTTTTGCTATACTCTTTACACTTTTTTCAATTTTTAGAATGTTGTATTAATTGGATTAATTGGATTAATTTCATCAATTTTATCAATTTTATCAACTTTTGTTAATATTTCTCAATTTTTTCAATTTGTTAAAATATTTATGAATTTTATCAATTTTTAAAAAAATATTTATCAATTTGTTATTAATTTTTTTTTTTTTCAATTTGCAATTTTTAAATTAAATATTAAAAATTAACTATGTAAGATTTTAAACTGTTTAAAATCAATTGATGCATTGTATTGGATTTTTGCAGTGACACTGTGGATTGTATCTTTCTGGAGAACATTTGGTTCTCAAAAGAACCGGATATAATAAGCATTATCTAAAAGAATAGATATTTATATTGATTATCAAATTGTTTTCTAGGTCACATACTTATTATGGGTTATTCCATAGATTATAAATGCCAACTTGTAACATTGTGACCCATAAAACAGGATTGTCAGGGGATTTATTAATACTTTTCAATTTAACTTAAAGATATTGTCATTCCTCATTAATTGTAGCTCAAATTAGACACCTACTACAGAAATGCCTAAATTTCATGTCAAAAACTATCAACGGTTTCACGTGTAAAGGGACATGGGTTTCTCTTTTAAATATAGCATTTGTGACTGGCTTTTGGACAAGTGCAAACCACAGTTGTAGCATTTCAAATGGTGTGGATGTTAACAGTTACATTACATTTACGATACATTATCACAACATTTTACACGTGTTCGTTAGGCCCACAACTATGAATCTGTATACTTTGTTGTTATGTCAAGAATCTAGTTAATAAATTTGGTGTTGTAGTTTAAAAGAATGAAGATCTCACAATCTCTTGTCATTGTAGGCAACCCAAGTGACCTAATGTGGTCTATGAGAAACGGGCGTGGTCAGGTGACTCGCTTTCTAGACTGTGATTGGACTCATGCAGGGATACAAATGAATACATAATATAAATGATATAAATAAGAATGGAAACAAATACCTTCCTTGGAACTTTCTCTCCTTGACAATATTAATGATCAGGGAATTTAGTGTCAAATTTGCAAATAATTATACTTGATCCCTTTCTCCCCGCTTTTATTCCACCGGAATTGTTCCTTTTCCATCCCTATATCCCTCTGGGATGAAACATCATCCACGGATAACCAACAATTACGAAGGTTGGCGGCCTTAAAACCACTTTGGATAAAACTTCCTAAGAATGTTTCTTTCTGATAAATTACAATGAACAGAGCATGTTTTCTTTTCATCGGCGTCAAGTTTGATAGAAGGCATCGGTTACTCCATATTATACACAGCGGGTTATAATTTCTCAGTTGTCAACATGGTGGGGGGAGGGCCTAGGGGAGGGGGGCACAGAAACTTGGAAAAACAAAAAGTGCGAGAGGTTAACCTGGTTACGTGCATGTACGAATCAACTTGGAAAACCTATAACCGTGAGGGGGTTAACTGACGACAGGGGGCGCTGTTTATACGTGAAGATACAATAAAGCTATATTAAATTAATATAGCTCTATGGTAGATACTTATCAACTTAGGGTGTTTTAGAAACCTTTGCTTCGTTTCGGCTCCGGCATCGCCTCCGACTTCCGAATCACTAAGAAGCAAATAGAGATGGAAGCAAATGACAATATTCAAACATTTGGGTTCATATCGACCGATTGGATGGTTTCTGAAGCACAACAGGCACCAACATGTTGCTGGAGTTTCTGCAGTTGGGAGCCTAAAATCGACTCAAGCCACAGATGGAGACGAAGCCAGCGATTCGAAAAAGCTCTAATAATACCTAATAGCGCGAGGGGTTAACTTGACTAGAGGGGGCGCTGTTCGTACGTGCATATACGCGCCATAGACCACAGACATAAACACATAGACCGCCAGTCGTGTTCAATATACCGCGATTTGAAAAGTATGTGCAAAACGACTCGTCGGCTGCACGGCAAGCTCGTATAGATATACATAGCCACGCGCGTATATATTTGGCCGTCATAAATTGTGTTTAGTTTGGTGATTTGTTGTACCTTTAGTACGTGACAGTAAGCGAATGAGCATTTTTTTCCTATCAATCAATGTTTTTATTGAGCAAATTGAGGGTTTACAGATTGAGCAGAATACCGTTATACCTGCAATTCATGATGGCGTACTAGTATAACAGGCCTTGTTCTTAGCCATGGCCTTGAGAGTCAAAGCCTTGTTTACTGTAAACATTGTACATTTTGTAAATAATCGATTTTATAATCTACTACGGTTTAGTCAAGTCCACAATTGATGGCTTATTTAAACCAGTCAACAGATTTTACTTTTGTGTTGTATTGCTTCAAATTCAATGTGATCTTTATTGGGGAGAGTGTCGCACTTATCTAACAATGGATTTATTAAAACAAATAAACATAACAAGATTGTGGGGGAGGGATTGTGGGCAGACATGTATATTTTAAAGCTTAAGTTGCCCTTATTTATTTGAACCAATTGATCATAGGTTGCAGCAATTATTTTGAAAACTAAAATACTTACTCCACGCGTTTAATGTATGTACATGTATTTGTGTTAATTGTACAATGTCAATCGAGCATTGCTATGAAAATGATTTTCAACATTAATGTCTACTATTTTATTAGAAGTTTTAACTCCATATAACTCCATACAGATCAATTTTTTTATTATCTTGTACATTTAAAGGTTAGTTGTGCACCATGTGAACCATGTACAATGTTGATATGTATTTAGTGCATTGTATACAATACTTACTTTAGGCCATCTACAATAGATTCATTACTCCAAAATTTAAAATGCCCGGCGGGCGGAGAACGTTTACTTTATATTGTATATTAACATTCCACATCGTTCTACAATCTTCAGTGCAGATCATGCCTAGCGCTTTTGTATGCAACGTTCTGATTGGTTAATACGGTCCAAAATGCATTTGTTTAAATCCCATATACCAATCACAGACGCCCTAGCTTACGATGCGATGTCGAGCCTTGTGGTCGTTTTCCAATATCAACCTCAACTTACATTATGTTTCCGGCTCCATCACCATTGCCAAACTACAAGCAATTGTATACATTATTTCAGCGTCCGTTAGAATTGAGAAAAGAGACGAACAAATAGTCTCCATGGTAACACTTCCTGTTTGCTGGCTCTAATCAACCATCTATAATATGGAGCGGATAATGTTAATACGTGCGTGGCTAGCGTGTATTAACCGTATGCTAACTCGTCAATAAACACTCGCACTGACACGGCACGATAACATTCATTTCGTATTGTAATTATTTATTTATTTAAAAAAATATATTCCATTTTATCGCAAATTGGCGATAAAATATATTATACTCGGCGCACGGGCAGCAATCGCTCTGGGAATACCCAAGTACTGGTATTCAGGTCATAAGGGGGCAGGACTTAACGTGATATGCCAGGGTGACAGCTTACTGAGGTTTTCACGCGCTTGGCAACGATTGGCCAGACTATTGCAGGCGTACTTGCCTAGGTGTACGCAGAATGGCCAATCAGTAGCCAGCATTGGAAGCAGGAGCGCAAGCGAAAATCTCAGAAAGTAAACTGAATCACTTTTGCTGCAGCTTGCATTGAAGAAGGAAATTAAATATCCTTCAGCAAATAAACACACCGGGATAAAAATATTATCTTGGAGTACTTTTGTACTTTTGTTTTAATATTATCTTGGAGAATTTTTGTTTCGATATTATCTTGGAGTACTTTTGTACTTTTGTTTCAATATTATCTTGGAGTACTTTTGTACTTTTGTTTCGATATTATCTTGGAGTACTTTTGTTTCAATATTATCTTGGAGTATTTTTGTTTCTATATTATCTCGGATAATTTTTGTTTCGCGGAAATAGAACATTTTATTTCGCGTGGAAAGGATTACATAATGTCTGCGTCGTGGAGCGGAGCTATTTCGGGACATTGTTATCGGTACGGGACTACCGAGATTCAAGCCGGAGAAACTGCAAAGGAGGACCAGACATCCGTCGGACATTCCAGTTAAGAATGCCTCGCTAAAAGCGCCGCGCCCAGCCCCCGGCACGACTGCAGGACGGTGCTGTGGACATCCCGCCTCCACCAAGACAGCCGGCGGCGCGAGGACGACCACGCGGGCGGCCAGCAAAGCCAACCACCCCAACTGCCGTTCCGCGTGGAAGGACCACAAGCAACATGAGGACACCAGCAGCCGTCACGATAGTGCCCATTGACCAGGCCAGCTCCGCGAAGTCAGCGGCGGTGAGCCGGCAGGCGCCTGCAACGGTAACAGCTCCACCCGACGTGACGTCCGTCAGCAGTCCGGCTGAGGGTGAGCCACAAGACGTAGCAAATAAGCCATGTAGTAGTTGTATTGGTAGAAATTGTAACTACATTAGTAGTAGTACTGTTGGTACGGGTTCTGGGGTAGCTTCGTTAGCTATAAACGCGCCAGCCCTTTCCTTTGACCCAACGCCGTTGCCGTCCGTCAATAAAGTAGATTTAGGGTCCCATATCGCTCTCTCTGTGAAGGAGAAGATATGGAACAGCGAATACGTAGACTTTGCTACCCTCTATAATGACAACGCAGTTGCCGCATTGGCAACTGCTGACAGCAAGCAATTGACACTAGCCGTTGAGGGAAACACTGTGGTATTCCGCCCGGTGTCAACCCATAGAAAAAAGATCGACGCAATTGAGAAATGGATGACGGCCTTCCATACTTTTATGACGGTATACATAGGCCGTCATCCAGCTCGCTGCGGCGAGCTGCTCAAATACGCTGAAACAATCAGGACGGCCGCTGCGCAATTCCCGGGTTGGGGCTGGCTTGGGGCTGTTCGTATGACGAACAGTTTAGATTGAGGCAGCAGCAAAATCCAATGCGGTCATGGGCACAGATAGACATCGATCTATGGGTGACAGTTGCTGCTGCATCTGCCCTGTCCCCTGGTATGAACACGGCCTTTTCCGCCGGTAGCAATACGCGCGGCGGCCCACCGTGGGCCACTAATTACCAAGGGGCTGCCGCCCAAGTGTGTTATGCATTTAACAATAATAAGGGTTGTCGCTGGCAGAGCTGCAAATTTGCACACAAATGTCGGCGCTGTGCCGCACCTGGGCACGGGGCTACAAATTGTAGGGTTAATTCGAGCGTTGCCCGGCCACGGGCCAGTACCTGGACCCCGCGTAGTGGTGCCGCTGGCACAAGTCTAAAACGGGGTAATACTGGCCAGTATCACCCCAACGAACCGTCCATCAAGTCTAACACTAGTGGTAACAAAGCTCCCAACAATTTTCGTGCCCCCAACACCAATTAAAGTGGGCATTCTGCAGAATTGGCTGTCGGATTACCCCAACAGGGCGGCGGCTACCCTTTTGTTAGATGGGTTTACTCATGGGTTTAAACTTAGTTACGAGGGGCCTAGGGTGGGTAGGGATGCAGATTGTCTGTCTTCGGCTTTGCAACGCCCATTAGTGGCTACTGAGAAAATACGTAAGGAAATCACTTTAGGCAGGGTCGCCGGCCCCTTTGATTCCCCCCCACTCCCAAATTTCCAATGTTCACCGATTGGTCTAGTGCCTAAACATGAGCCTAATTCGTTCAGATTAATTCAACATCTATCCTTTCCTGCGGGAGATTCAATCAACGATTTCATCGACAGAGAAAAAATGTGCAGTTCGCTATTCGTCGTTTGACACGGCGGTCGATTTGGTTATGGGGGCAGGGCAGGGGGCTTGGATGGCAAAGTCGGACATAAAATCTGCATTCCGATTACTTCCCGTGGCCCAGTCGGATTATGAACTGCTAGGTTTTAAGTTTAATGGACAGTATTTTTATGATCGATGTCTGCCAATGGGGTGTTCGATTTCTTGTTCTCATTTCGAGACATTTAGCACGTTCTTAGATTTTCATGTTCGTTGCGTGTCACAGTCACGCTTTGTAACCCACTACTTGGATGATTTTCTATTTGTGGGGTCGACAGAGCAGAAATGTTATCACCTGCTGAATACATTTAAGGAGGAGTGTTCCACGTTGGGGGTGCCACTTGCAGTGGAAAAAACTACTAACCCAAGTCAGTCCATTGTTTTTCTGGGGTTGGAAATTGACTCAGTGCACCAGCAGGTTAGGGTGCCGGATGAAAAGGTGCAGGCGTTATGTGAACAAATCACACACACTCTACGAAAACCTAAGATTTCGCTACGGGCGCTTCAATCCCTACTGGGTTCCCTAAATTTTGTGTGTCGGGCGATTGCCCCGGGTAGGGCGTTTACTAGGAGACTCATTGCATTAACCGTTGGAGTACGGAGGCCGTCCTATAAAATCCGCCTTTCGGCCGGGGCAAAACGGGATTTATCGACATGGTTAGAATTCCTTACCCATTTCAATGGGGTGTCCCCGTTTCGTCATGGGCATTGGGATGACAACGATACGCTCGAGCTATTCACAGATGCGGCAGCAAGCATCGGTTATGGGGGGTTCTTTGCGGGTATGTGGTTTCAGGGGAAATGGCCTAAGACAATATTAGATAACCCACCCTCAATCGCCTTTTTGGAATTTTACCCGATAGTTGTAGCCGTTCATTGCTGGGGCACAGTTTTGGCAAACAGAAACGTTCGATTCCGTACCGATAATACCGCCGTAGTGCACATTATCAATAACCAGACCTCCCGTTGCGACAAAATCATGCAGTTAGTGCGGAACTTTGTCTGTCAGTGCCTCGTGCACAATGTGGTTTTTAAGGCGGTTCACGTGCCTGGCGCTTGTAACGACATTGCGGATTCACTGTCTCGGTTTCAGGTCGAACGTTTCAGGGCGGTGGCTCCACGGGCGGATCCCACAATGACCCCCATTCCGGAACAGCTTCTCATGCTCTAGCAGGTGAGATAGACCGGCTCTTGTCAGTATCATTGGCCAAGAATAGTCACAAAACGTAATAAACTGGGTGGAGAGCTTTTTGCCAGTTCCGGCACCTCCAATTAGATTGTACTTTCAGAGCGTCAGTCCACGACTTACGGGAATTTGTAGCTTGGTTGTCGTTGCGGCAGTTATCCCCCGCAACAATAGCCACTTATGTTTCTGGAGTCGGGTTTCATTTTAAGGTTCAAGGTTTACCGAACCCGACCAAGGATTTCATTATTATTAAGTTGTTAGAAGGATGTAGAAAGGATCGCCCTTCAGCAGATGCCCGTTTCCCCATTTCCCCACAAATTTTATCACGGATGTTAGGTACATTAACGCACATTTGCTCTAGCCAGTATGAGGTAACATTATTCAGAGCAGCAATGCTGGGTGCATTTTTTGGGTTTATGCGTATTGCTGAATTTACAGCCGACTCACGACATCGATTGCAAGATTCGCTGTTGAGAATTACAGATGTTGAATTTCAGGATGCCGGCACTGCAGCGGCCACGATTCGCTATACAAAAACTGACAAAACAGGCGCTCCGCAGGTAATCAGGATGGTTAATTCAGTTAACAGCGAACTTTGCCCTGTCCGGGCGCTGTCCCTATTCGCTGCGGCACGACCCAATTCAGGGTCCGCCGCGTTCTTTAATCATTTTGATGGCAGTCCCCTGACACGTTACCAGTTCAATTCAGTCCTCCATAAAACTACCAACTTAATGGGTTTGGGCGACAGTAAGTACAGTGCGCATTCCTTTCGCATTGGCGCGGCCACAACGGCATTTCACTTAGGAGTCTCTCCAGAGAATATTAAACCCATGGGTCGCTGGCGTTCCGAGGCAGTCCTGTCTTACATCCGCCCAGAGGTTCACTGTTATTTACCAGGGTTGTAAATCGCTATCACAATGCTTTGTTTTCGCGTTATTGAACAGGTGACATCTGGATTGTCGGAGATTCCATCATCCGACAGTCTCAACAAGACTTCAATTTTACACACCCAGTTCGGTGGAATTCTGAGGGTGGGGCACAGCTGTTTGACCTCAACAATTTGTTGTCAGAATTGGCCACAACTGGGCCTCCGCCCGTATTCATTTTGGTCCATCTTGGTACAAACGATCTTGTGCCTTTGGATGCCTTTTGTATTCGCCAAAGCATCCGCATATTCATGGCGGAGTGTCGTGCCCGATTTCCCGAAGCACAGTTAGTGTGGTCAGATATTTTACCTCGGGCCTGTTTTTATGGGGCTTTTTCTCAGTCCAAAATTGAAATGAAGCGGCGGGCAATAAATAGATGGGCGCGATCGGTCGCGCGCAGGTTGGGCGTAACAGTATTGCACCACCCACAGTTTAATTGGTCGTTTTTCATCTTTATCGATTCGATGGGGTACACCTCTCTGCTGAAGGGCTCACTCTATTTCGGCAAAATATTTCCCATTGCATCATTTCATATTTTCTGTAAACTTGTTGCCGATGAGGAAGCAACATGAGTCATCGTGTCAGTTCCTTCTTCCCAGGGGTCGCTTTTGGTGGCGCGAGTGGCATTTTTGCTGGGGGAAGGACTGACACAGACTCATTTTGCTTTAGTTAACCTGTAAATTAAGAAGTAGATAGAAACAATTGTAAGCATAGTCTGCACCCACGTCCAAGTTCAGCGGGGCAATTCATTTCCAACTGCCAGTTCAGGCGGTGGAAAGCACTATGCAGTAAAATTATACGGTTAACTTTTAATAAATCACCATTAGGGTTTTTAGAAACTCCTAATCATTAAGAAGACGATTGGGGTTCTTAATAGGAGGAAAACGTATAACCATTTAGCATTAATAATAGTGGCATTTTATATTACCCTAAAACTTGTAATCGTTTTAAAGGCTCGTATTTGCATTTACTGGGCTGTGATAGGGCAGTCTTTATTGATATTTTACATAGTAATGCATTGTGGTTACTGGACTTGTTGGCAAGCTGCCATGGGGGTGTGATTAGCCCATACAAGTCTAATGCAAGTGTATTGTAGAAGGGTTATCATCTTTTTGTGTAATCGATTGTAGATTCATTATTACCAATACGGTTTTATAAAAATCGTTCATTGTAATCGACTTTTGGCAAGCTGCCATGGGGGTCTAATCAGCCCATAAGTCAATTGCAACTGGGGCAAGCTGCCCATTCGTTCATGGTCTAGGCCACAAGCTGTGGCCTATCTGGCAACCTGTCATCACGTGCTTGTATGAAATTGGTTTATAATGGATTTAATAGATTGATAATTACCAGGTGCAGTGGTCAAGCCTGACCTCTGGTAACTTTTCTTATTTGCGGTCGGTGGCCGATTGACCCCCGTAAGGGCACGGTACCATTTAGCGAACATTAATAAATTTGCAAGCTGCAGCAAAATAGCAAAACAAAATCCTTTCTCCTTTGTCCTTTATTGCGTGTATCCGAGTGTAAATACACAGGTTGACAAAAAGTGATAGTGACAAAATGCAAGAGGGGAGATGGAGATGAAACAATTCCAGTGGATTAAAATCGGGGAGAAAGGGGCAAGTATATTTGCAAGGTTGACGCTAAATTCCATGTTCATTGTCAGGGAGAGAAAGTTCCAAGGAAGGTATTTGTTTACATTCTTATTTATATCATTTATAATATTTATATATGTGACCCAGCACGAGTAAATGAGACACTTTGCGGCAAACATACAAATTGAGATTTTGATTTCATCATTTCAAGCTTGTTTAGCTTTAAATGATGAAATCAAAATAACTTTATATCAAGAAAAAATCATTCTTTGTTTTCATATCCCCGAAAGTAAATTATATTAACGAGGTGAAGAGAAAGTACATTAATTTGTGGTGATAAGTAAGGGTGCAATTACGCAGTTTTAACACATTTATAATTATCAATGACGCAGAGTCCTATTATGTTTTTTTTACCAATGTAAGAAAGCGAAATGCAAAAAACAAACATGTTAGGCCTGTTTGATCAAATTCAATTGTAATCCAATTTCTAATTCTAGGATGAAATGAGAGCGAAACATTCGCTTACCTTGCTTATACTTTATACCTCGGCCGCCGGTTGTAGTAGAAACAGTGTTACATTTTACATTTTCAATGCAGTGAATATTTAGTTCCAATTTTTTTTATTTTTCAGAAAGTTATGTTTGCATATAATTCAAATAAGTTAAGAGGGCCTAATATTTCGATCTTAACAAGATCTTCTTCAGAGACTAAATGACTGTGTACAAGAAACAAACATATATATGGCAATATACAGCATGATGCACATCATGGACGCTGAAAAAACACAAAAGAAACAAAGCACAGAGTTCAATGGAACAAACAACAAAAGGAGGATTAGGCTGAGGGATTAAAGGGTGAGGTCAGTGTGGGTAGGATCAAAGGTGGGGTAGGAACAAAAACAGAAGGGGTAAAGCCACAAGGAAAGGGGTCCAGGGTGGAGATCAAAGGGAAGAACTAACAAATAAGTATGAATAGGAGTAATGAAGAGGGGGAGGGGGGTTTGAGGAAAACCAGAGAAGTGAGAACAAACAAAAACAAAAACAAAATTCTGGCAAGGAATGAATCTGAAACAGATGACAAATGGAGAAAAAAATAGAAGTTAATCATTTCCTAGTTGGATGTTAAGCCCATGTGGTTGAATAGTCCGAAGACGATTCATCCAGACTTTCTCCCGGCTGAGGCGGACTGAGTCTTTCCGATGGCAAAGTGATTCTATGCCCTGAAGAATCATATCAGAAATGCAATTGTTAGGCTGGTTAAAGGGATGTCCTACAGGGGTATCCAGTTTCTTGGTGTTGACAGTCGATCGATGACCGTAGAAACGCTTTTTTAGGGCATTTTTGGTCTCTCCGACATACTGAACTCCAGAAAACCTGCAAGAGATGAGATATATGACATTAGATGTACTGCAAGTGATGTTACCAATAATTCTATGGGTAGTACCAGAAGAGTGGCCAGAAAAGGAGTCAGACTCCTGAATGTGGATCTGGCAGACCACACATCTAGAGCTGCACTTGAAAGTTCCGTGCTGGATGGGGGGAGATGCATCCAAGCTGGGAACTTTGGCTCGAACAACCACTGATCTGTATTCTAAACCCACAGACACACACCAGTATCTCCACTCCTCCAGCTGTCACCCTAGGCATTGTAAGACTGGTATAGCATTTAGTCAAGCCCTCAGACTCAAAAGGATTTGTTCTAACGACTATGATTTCTCCCGCCATTCACAGATACTGAAGAACAACTTGGTTGCCAGGGGTCACAGTTCCCGCCAAGTTCAACGTGCCATTGCCAGAGCCAAAGCCGTACCCAGAAATTTGGCTCTAAAGGTAAAGGCCCCCCAGGCTAATGCCAAACCCATGATCCCCCTGGTGACTACCTTTCACCCCAGTCTCCCTTCCCTTCGCAAAATCACCAACGACAGCCATCACATTCTCCACACTTCAGATCGCCTTGTCCGGGCCATCCCCGACAGCCCTGTATTGGCCTATAGACGCCCTCACAATCTACGAGACCTCATTGTTCGAGCCAAAGTTCCCAGCTTGGATGCATCTCCCCCCATCCAACACGGAACTTTCAAGTGCAGCTCTAGATGTGTGGTCTGCCAGATCCACATTCAGGAGTCTGACTCCTTTTCTGGCCACTCTTCTGGTACTACTCATAGAATTATCGGTAACATCACTTGCAGTACATCTAATGTCATATATCTCATCTCTTGCAGGTTTTCTGGAGTTCAGTATGTCGGAGAGACCAAAAATGCCCTAAAAAGCGTGTCTACGGTCATCGATCGACTGTCAACACCAAGAAACTGGATACCCCTGTAGGACATCACTTTAACCAGCCTAACCATTGCATTTCTGATATGATTCTTCAGGGCATAGAATCACTTGGCCATCGGAAAGACTCAGTCCGCCTCAGCCGGGAGAAAGTCTGGATGAATCGTCTTCGGACTATTCAACCACATGGGCTTAACATCCAACTAGGAAATGATTAACTTCTATTTTTTCTCCATTTGTCATCTGTTTCAGATTCATTCCTTGCCAGAATTTTGTTTTTGTTTTTGTTTGTTCTCACTTCTCTGGTTTTCCTCAAACCCCCCCCCCCCCCCCTCCCTCCTCATTACTCCTATTCATACTTATTTGTTAGTTCTTCCCTTTGATCTCCACCCTGGACCCCTTTCCTTGTGGCTTTACCCCTTCTGTTTTTGTTCCTACCCCACCTTTGATCCTACCCACACTGACCTCACCCTTTAATCCGTCAGCCTAATCCTCCTTTTGTTGTTTGTTCCATTGAACTCTGTGCTTTGTTTCTTTTGTGTTTTTTCAGCGTCCATGATGTGCATCATGCTGTATATTGCCCTATATATGTTTGTTTCTTGTACACAGTCATTTAGTCTCTGAAGAAGATCTTGTTAAGATCGAAATATTAGGCCCTCTTAACTTATTTGATTTGTATATTTCAGGTCATTCCAGCCAGTAAGCAGTTTGCAGCAGTATTAATCTTATTCACGTTTGCATATAATTGTTACATTTGTTTTGATGAGAGGCTGATGCACGCAGAAATAACCAGGTTTTTGTTTCATTCTTAAATTTTCCGAACGTTAAAGTTTAAAGTAGAAACAGGATTATAACCTGTACACTTTCGATGCAGTGAATGTTTTGTTGTTAAAAGTATTTTGTAGCAAGTTCAAGTTTAAGTCTTAATTGTCTTGTTAATGGCAAGCCGATACGTGTGCGTGTTACCCAGACTGTTGCAGTTTTGTTTAGCTCACATATATTTGTCCCTTCTTCAGGAGTCCGTGCACCTATAGACGAAGGCTGAGTTACAGACGGACGCATGAGACGTTCGACACCAAGACTCTATGATGGTTCAGTGGTCGAGGAGGCATATTGAGTTAAGAACGCGATCGTGGGTGTCGGTAGAGATGCATTATTGGAGTTGGATTAGGCTGTGAGTGCAAGCAGCTCGACGAACACAAATGGCCAAGCTGGAATATGAAATGTTACAGCCACCGTCAACCATTTTCTCATCATAATTCTCCATTAGTTGACCGCAATCTTGATTTCCACAATTATTTTGTTGCCCACCACCCCATTCTAGGAAAGGCTCGTGCCCTTCCTGACCGTCACACTCCCTATTTCCTTCAACCTCCTTGTCATTACAAGCGATCCAGACTATGTAGTCGGTGTCCACATTTCGCGCCATATCTCTCATGAAGTTCATTTTATCGAGCGAGCGAGGAGCGGCCATCTTGCCTCCTATGTCTTGGCAAGCCGACTTGGCCTCATCCCAAGTTTGCTCTACCCGAGGAGTGAGGCGATAACACTTCTTTCCCCACAATTGCCACTGCGGCGGGCAAGAGCATTCGAGAACGAGCCGAGACTGGCAGTGACCTGACGCAAATTGAGCATTGATCGCTGAAGTTATTGCTACAATGCCAAAGACTTCGAAGAAGTACATGATGACACGATGGTCTAGAGAGGATATGTTTATCGTACACCCGTCTAGAAAATTGCACCACTGAGGTCGAATGATGCGAATTGAGAAGTGATGGTTGCAGCAGAAAGTATGGGCATCAGCAAGAAATATTGTTGCCTAGGTTACATATCAGCTTCTCTTCTAATTTAGTAATAAGCGCTAATGATGACAACACTCGCTGTTTGATAGTTTTAACAACCATCTATAATAAATAATGGCGGGGGGGGGGGGGGGGGGGGGTTGCGGGGGTTGTGACCCCCTTTCATTGGGCCGCTGCGCAACGTGTATTTCATTGCAAAACAAAACAAAACAGGAAACTTTCGTATGTCGGTTGTATCGATGTACACGTATTACGTAGTTTCAGAGGAAAGTGGCCAGAAAAAGTTAGATTCATAGCGCCCAAGGCAAACCGGGGGCGTATTTATTTTAATATTTTTTACACCGCATCGCGGTAGAAACAGAGCCTTTTTTGTTTATAGCAGAACACTATACGAAGAACATTGTGGGGAAAACAACGACGTCACAGCATTGTTATTCATATGTTTTGACTGGGAAGTAAACGTCGGTTGATCAGTCGACAAAAATACACACCTATGGGGGGAAAACTTGCAGTTACAGCCGTATGGCTATTAAATTAAAGGTAGGATACACCATTAGTAATTGCTTAATTTATCATGAATTATCATGAATGGGTGGATTTGGGGGGTTGTATTTTATAGTAAATATCGTTTAACTTACCTGTCTGAAGTTTTACAATCATTGATGCTGAGAGAAAAAATAAAGAAAAACGGCGTTCATTTTTACCTGGCGTCGGGCAGTTGTTCTTGGTTTTTTTTTGTTTTTGTTTTTAGCGATTGCCGAATTTTTAAAGCAATTACAGGATATTTAGCGCAATAATTTTGCTTGATGCCTAGAATCATTATTTACTTTCAAATAAGTAGGATATTTGCACAACCTTCAGAAACATGTCTTGAACTGATGAATTCAACACTCAATTCATTCATCAGTTTAATGGTTGAAATTCCAATTTTTAAAGAGTAGTCACTGGCCGCATACTTATACAGTGTTGATTCAACACTTTAGTTTTTAGCGTGTATAATCTAACATCCATTAACTCACCTTGCTCAATATTGGCTCGGATGAGCGGTATTGAATTGTGCATAAGCGCTATATGTAACCGATGGCCATCACAATGAATGATTAACCGGTAGCACTTACAATGTTGTAAATAATGCAATGTTTTTTTCAGATACTAACATATTAAAGCAAATTACCGTGATAATATTATTATAATGTGTCGGTAGGATGACCTGAATTACCACGCCATAGCTCAGGAGAGCCCCCTTTCTGCCTATTCCTGTGCAGAACGCCCTGTCGTTGACGAAAAGTAAGGTCCGCGGTTCAGGCTTCCGTGAATGCCGTAAGTGACTACATTAATGCCTTGTACAGTACTGCCCCGTCACACTTATTTGGAATCAGCTGGAATGAAGCAGAACCAGCCGAAATTATAAAACGGTTCCCCTTTTTCAATTCATTGTGAATCCGTTAAATATTGTATAATATTATATTATGACTGTGTGTAGATTTCTAAAAGAAACGTTAGAGTTCCTTTAAAACGTTAATATCGCCACCAATGTGGTAAAATATGTCATGTCGTGACTGGTTGCCGATTAATCGTGACTCACGTGCATGAAGGCTATCCAAACACTAAAAAAAAGTTGATTACAGCTGGTAAACATAATTATAACCAAGGCAACAAGATCTCTTGTTGAGACTCATAATGTGGTGCTAGAGAAAAATATCGCAATTGTCTGCCGCGACCTAGCCTTGTGTAAAGCGTTCGTCGTTATGCGTCTATATCAATTTGTTTGGTGAGAAATGTCAACCTAAGAGCACTGCTTAATTCCACCATAGAGCACATGTATAACACTGCGCGCACATACAACGGATTGTCTGTGGGAGAACCGAGATAAGCGATCTTTACGATCTTGACCACGCACAGGTTAACTTTACGTGGCCTTGCTATAGCGTGGGTTCAATGTGTACTCTTTGACAGCGTCTCTGATTGGATCTTTAGTTTGACAGGTCAATATAATGTCCAATTGAAATCATTGTACTATCATGACAAGGGAAATTGTATCAGTATTCGAGGCCCGTAAGAACCTTTTTAAAAGAACGTGTAGTTCGTGAGTTACAGCAGCAAACAAAAAGCGACCACCCTCCAAATGGGTATAAAACTTGCCGCTACACACAAAAAATGTTAAAAAATAAATAATTCAATGGGATTTAGACAGGTTTGTTTAGAGGCTAGACAAGTAACAATGTGTATGTTTATTTGAGCTAATACACTGAAGTTACATCCCGAAGGAACCTAACAAATATTTTGAGAAGTTTTCGAGTTATGAAGTTGTATGTGTTTAAAACACTGTATTTTCAGACCATTTAGAGTACGTTTTGTTACTTTTTCGTTCGCGCTCCTTAAGTTGACACAACAAATCGAAATCAACGCCGCGCGCTGCAGTGAGCAGTGCAAAAATACAGCGCGAACAACGACCTCACGCGGCCACTTTGCAAATCAACTGAAGACTACCAAACGCCTTGTTTCAACCATCCGTGCGAGGTTTCGGGGGTGGTGCTTATTATGCAAACACCATAAGCTAACATTCACACGAGAGTCAGGTGTAATATGTATAGAACTGTGTTTGGTGGTCACAATTGTTTGTCTAATGGTATGAGCATATCAATAGACCTTCCCTGGATACTCACATCAAATATTAAGAGTGGGTCCACGTAAATATTTCATATAAGTGTCCTCGGCATTTTTTAAATATTTTTTAATATGAAAGGACTTGGTACGCAAGTAACCTTTTCTTTTTTCTTTTTTTTATATTGCCCGTTGCCATGGTAACGGGCCATTTTGTGTTTTGGGCACTTTTAGCCAGTTTTTGTGCTTATTTTCAAAAAATCACCCAGCCAAATTACAAAATGTTATCACAAAATTAACTATATCATTACAAAGTATCGTCCTGGCCCTTACTTGAGAAAAAAAAATAATGTTTTAAATTTCACCCTTATGCTATTTTTAGAACATGCTTTAAAGCATGTTTTCAGAACTTGTAAAATTGACATTTTTAACCTATTTTTGTCCCTCCAAAAGTCAACTTTACAGGGGTCTCAGAATATTTTCATTTTGGATTGGATTAGAGCCAACATTGGTCTTATTATATCTGGTGAGAAAAGTTTGGGGGATTGTATCCTCTTAAGGCAGTACTGAATCAAAATTTGTCATTTGTCTAAAAAACAAAAAAAATGAAATTTAAACGTTTTCTTTAGTTTGAAGTAATAATACACGAAAACAATAATATTTGTTGAATCTGGCGCCTTTTTCTAATCAAATATAAAAGGAAAATATTCTGAGACCCCTGGCAAGTTGACTTTTTGAGGGACAAAAATTGGTTAAAAATTACAATTTTACAAGTTCTGAAAACATGCTTTAATGCATGTTCTAAAAATAGCATAAGGGTGACATTTACAAAAAAAATTGTTCTCAAGTAAGGGCAAGGATGATACTTTGTAATGATGTAGTTAATTTTGTGATAACATTTTGTAATTTGGCTGGGTGATTTTTTTTAAATAAGCAAAAAAACTGTTTATACCGCCCCCAAACGGGCTTAAAATGCCCAAAACACAAACTGGCCCATTACCATGGCAACGGGCATAAGAACAAACAAATAGTTCAATTTTGGTTACTTGCTTACCAAGTCCTTTCATATTAAAAAAAAAAAAAAAGTGCCGAGGACACTTAAATGAAATATTTACATGGACCCACTCTTAAAGCGTTCTGGCATATCAACACCAACGGTTGCATGGTCTACACTACCATATTTTTTTTTAAGAAAACAAATATAATTGCGATGAAATAAACTGCGCGGCAGCACAATGTAGAAGGGGATGCAACTCCGCACCCCCCTTCTCTATCCGCCACTGTTAATTATAAATGGTTGTTTAAACCATCTAACAGCGGGTTCTGCCATGAAGACCATATTCTGGCCTCTTTGTACATCCGCACCCGATGAAGCAGAAAACGCGTCTAGCCATTACGGTCCCGCTGGCTGACTTGGAAACTTAAAGTCGGCCAGCCATGTCACGGTAAACTTAATTGTTCGCCTATGTTTGCACAATTTACAACTAAGTGGGGATATTAAATATTTAACTTCTAGTATCATTTAATATTAATATTCTCTATCGGGCACTGTTCATTATCGATGGAGGACCCGTACTCAATGTTAAGAGACGCTGATATGATGTAGCCTAGGCAACAATATCCCTTGCTGATGCCCATACTTTCTGCTGCGACCATCACTTCTCAATTCGCATCATTCGACCTCAGTGGTGCAATTTTCCAGACGGGTGTACGAAAAACATCTCCTCTCTAGACCATCATCTGAACGTATCATCATGTACTTTTTCGAAGTCTTTGGCATTGTAGCAATAACTTCAGCGATCAATGCTCAATTTGCGTCAGGTCCCTGCCAGTCTCGGCTCTTTCTCGAATGCTCTTGCCCGCCGCAGTGGCAATTGTGGGGAGAAGAGTGTTATCGCGTCACTCCTCGGGTAGTGCAAAGTTGGGATGAGGCCAAGTCGGCTTGCCAAGACATGGGAGGCAAGATGGCCGCCCCTCGCTCGCTCGATGAAAAGGACTTTATGGTAGATATGGCGCGAGAGGTGGACACCGAGTACGAAGCCTGGATTGCTTGTAATGACAAGAAAGTTGAAGGAACTTGGGAGTGTGACGGTCAGGAAGGAAGCGAGCCTTTTCTGGAATGGGCTGATGGGCAACCAAATAATAATCGAAATCAAGATTGCGCTCAAATAATGAAGAATTATAATGACAAAATGGTTGACTCTGACTGTGACAATACAGATCCCAGCTTGGCTGTTTGTGTTCGTCGAGCTGCTTGCACTCACAGCATAATCTAACTCCGTCAATAATGCATCTCTACCGACACCCATGATCGCGTTCTTAACTCATCCTGCCTCTTCGACCGCAGAATCATGACGGAGCCTTGGTGTCGAACGTTGCTTGCGTCCGTCTGTAACTCAGCCTGCGTCTAGGTGCACGGACTCATGAAGAAGGGACAACTATATGCAAGCTAAACAAAGCCTGGGTAACACGCACACGTATCGGCTGGCCATTAAACAGACACTTAAGATGATGTCTTCAAATCTGAAATTGAACTTGCTACAAAATACCTTTGGCAACAAAACATTCACAGCACCGAAAGTGTACATGTTATAATCCTGTTTCTACTTCAGACTTTAACGTCCGGAAAGAATGAAACAAAAACATGGTTATTTCTGCGTGCATCAGCCTCTCATGAAAACAAATGTAACAATTATATGCAAACATAACTTTCTTAAAAAAATACCTATTTGAAACACAATATTCACTGCATTGAAAATGTAAAATGTAACACTGTTTCTACTACAACCGGCGGCCGAGGTATAAAGTATAAGCAAGGTAAGCGAATGTGTCGCCCTCATTACAACCAAGAATTAGAAATTGAATTAAAATGGAATTTGATCGAACAGACCTAACATGTTTTTGTTTGTGTTTGCATTTCGCTCCTTTTAATGTGGTTCTAAAACAAACAGTAGGACTATGTGTTATTGATGTGTTAAAGCTTCGTAATTGCAACCTTAATTATCACCACAAAGTGTACTTTTTCTTCACCTCGTTGATACAATTTACTTTTGTGGATATGAAAAAAAAATGAAACAAAATAATGATATAAAGTTACGTCTGCTTGTATATTGGCCTAAGTACAAATTGTGATTCTCTGTTTAACAATCGTGGTTTTGTAATACACTGTGATAATTTCTAATAGGAACATACTTGTGATTGTAAAATTTAGGTAATCAGTTATTTATAACCTTATTCAATATTTTTCTTAAAGAAATTCATGCGATTAATTGTTCAAATATTGTGCAACTTTATACTCCTTTTGAATGCATTAAAATTAAACAATTTGACATCCCTTATTAATTTAATCATTGCAATTCGTTCCATGCTTTTTTTCAACAAGTGACGGCGCTGTTGCTGTGAAGTCATTTTTTTAGGGTGTAACAATTAGCTGTAAGCTGTAAGATGTAAAATAAGTTATTTTTGTATCCACTGATACAAAAATTATGCATTATAGTGGAAGTTTGCAGTGACACTGTGGATTGTATTTTTTTGGAGATTATTTGGTTCTTATAAGAACCGGACATAATAAGCATTATTTAATTGTTTTCTAGGTCACATACATAGATGGGTTATTCCATAGATTTTAATGCCAACTTGTGACATTGTGACCCAGAAGACAGGATTGACAGGAGATTCATTGATACGTTTAACTTTAACTTAAAGGTATTGTCATTTCTCATTAATTGTAGCTCAAATTAGACACCTACTACAGAAATACCTAAATATTATGTCAACAACTATCAACGGTTTCACGTGTAAAGGGACATCGACTAGTTTGGTTGCTACATGTGGTGTTGTGCATAAAACAATTGTAACATTTCAAATGGTGTGGTTGTTAACAGTTACATTATATTTACGATACATTATCACAACATTTTACACGTGTTCGTTAGGCATAAAAAAAAAGTTATGTTGGCGTAACGGGCCCAAAAAAATAGGGTAGGTAGGTCGGGATTCTTTTTTTTTTGTTTTTTGTTTTGTTTCCTCCCAGCAATGAAAATGATATGTTTTCTAATTGTTTCAGCAGGTAGTGATACACGATAGCGTGTCCAGGTTATACACAATCCACACACACAACAATGAGAAACGGTCAGAAATGGTTTCAAACGTATTTATAACTAGATTTATATAGATTTTAATCATTAAATTTCGTCCCTTGAAAAAAAAAATATCCAGGGTCGGCCGTATTTTTAGGGTCGGTCGGGTTACGCCAACATAACATTTTTTTTATGCCTTAGGCTCACAACTATAAATCTGTATACTTTGTTGTTATGTCGAGAATCTAGGTAATAAATTTGGTGTTAAGTTTAAAAGAATGAAGATCTCACAATCTCGTGTCATTGTAGGCAACCCAAGTGACCTAAGGTGATCTATGAGAAACGGGCGCGGTCAGGTGACTAGCTGTATAGACCGTGATTGGACACATGCAGGAATACAAAGGATATAAATATAAATAAATATATATATATTTCCTTAGAACTTGCTCTCCTCAACAATATAATGAACAGGGAAATTAGAATCAAATTTGCAAATGCCATTTCTTTTCGGTATCGAACGACAGGTGGGCTCAATAGAGCCGTTACATAACGTTTTCGTTACGCCCCAATGCTCTTAGCCTATAAAAGCGGGCATTGCATTCAATGCCTTTCTTCTCGGTCTAAGCATTCGAACCTCGCTCACCATAGGATTCGTACGTCTTGCCGATATATGTACATGTACTTTCTATTTACTGTACCTTTGCGATAACACTTTAGGGCCTACTCCTATTAAGTCCATGATGTTCGACGATTAACAGACCAGCAATAGCAATATATTGTCGGCAATCAATTATCCCCAAAATAAGATAGCTCCAACCAAGGAAACAGAAACCGTCGGAGAATTCGACGCCTCTCGATCAAGAGCGACGACAACCGCGAACAATTTGAGCAGAAGTTAAAGACTTCACCGAATCTGCATTGGGTCTACGGAGGACGACGACGACCCTTCTGCCAAGGACAGCCTTACTGAAGCTTTGGATCTGGTAAAGAAACAACGAAAGCTCATAAATTTGCCCGACAGATTCCCTCACGGCTGTTGTACCTTCAAGGAACATGTCGCCGACAATCTGACTGAAGACTCTGAAGACGAGAAACATCTTCGCAAAGCCGAAAAGTCGACCACCGCCAAGACTGAACAGTTTTGTTATTATGTAATTCGTAAGTCAATAGGCTAATTTATCACCAGATGAATCGCACCCAACACGGCAATTTGACTCCCATATTTAATTGTATTAGCACACCCCGTAAATTTAAACGGAATCCTTAACCTTTGATCTCGATTATTGCAAATCGAGTATCACTTGATTAGTGCATGCAAATACTGAACTTGGCCCAAAAGAGAAAACTTTGTTTTCCATCGAGACGCAATTTGTAAGACGGTCAGGCTGATTTTAGCTTTGAGTAGTAGGGATAGGCCGTATCTAAACCAAATCTTAAAAACTCAATTTTGTCTAAGATTTTTTTAAATCTTAAAAACTCAATTTGAATCAAATCTTAAAAACTCAATTTGAATCAAATCTTAAAAACTCAATTTGAACCAAATCTTAAAAACTCAATTTGAACCAAATCTTAAAAACTCAATTTGAACCAAATCTTAAAAACTCAATTTGAACCAAATCTTAAAAACTCAATTTTGGTGTGACACAAACTCACAAAAAAAACACTTGCGAGCGCCCTCTATGGGTTATCAAAAATAGCGCCCTCTGTTGATGGTTTTTTTAAAACGACTCTAAAGGAGGCGCCGACGGGTAAGGAGGAGGTTGATCGAAATAACTTGTATTTATTTCAAAGCTGTAAGTTTTTCGATAAGACCTTTTTTTTCTTTTGACACCAACTCTTCTACGCGTCTTTTTATCTCGGATTCCATATCGCTCTCACCTTTCTTTTCTGACAGCTTGCTGCCGGACCTGATAGCCTCTTTCATATCGTTAAATTGTCTCAATTCCTTTAACACCAAAGCGTATTCTTCGTGGGATATATCGCCGTCTTCTATAGCTTGAGAAATAAGATCTCTTACGCTGTTGAGTTTAGCCTCAGCCAAGACTCTAATCTCGTCGTGTTTTTTAACTTTAAGCCTAAATCGTTTGCTAAAATATTTTAATACAAACGCGGTACAACCAAAACCAATGGCTACTCCCTCTAACGCTAAACCAACGGGTGACGCAATTACGCTGCTTATAGCCGCGATTCCCAAACCCCCACAAACCACACCACTCATCTCGGCTAGCGTTTCCATAGTAGACAACCCCATAATTAACTTACCATATTTTTTACACAACGCGCTTCGCTGTTCTCGTTGCGTCAATATATCTTTTTGAACTTCTTCGATCTTTTGCAATCGAAACACCCTCGTACTAGCACCATCTTCGATGGCACTTTTTAGATCGGGATAAATACTAGTCGTCATTTTACAAAAGTAACTAAAATATTTCTACGTTAAAAATTATCTCTTTACCTCTGTTATCTAACACCTCACCAAGACCGTTTTTTAACGAAAACGTGAGGCTGTTTATTTTACCGACTACTAACTCTTTTGAACACTTGTTATATTTGATATAAATTGGTTCTTGAGGATTGTTTGAATGAGCGGCATCACCATGCACAGGTATACTCTCCAACAGGTTAGTTTGTTTTCCGTTAACAAAATTTGAATGAGTAGACAGTTCTTCACAATGTAAAAAGACCGCGCTATATAGATTTAGGTTAAATTTTCCATAATGCCAACCTATCTGAAGCCAACCTCTGGGTAAACCTAAAAGTTGAGATAGATTACTCGATAGTTTCATACGACTTTGTTCAGGGATTAATATATAAAATAGTTCATCGTTTAAAGTCTCTATAGATATATTTGTTGTACGTCTTAGATGAATTTTTATATTTTTTTCAAAAGAATAAAGATTCCACCTATCTGGTGAAAGATCAATTTTTCTATGAACGCCAATTTGAATTGACTCTGGATCAGCGATATCACCCGTAAAAGTCTCTAAAATTATCGACGCTTTTTTTTCAAGATTATAAAAACCCAAGTCTAACGCAAAGTTGTTTAACTTCATGCGCCGGTCGCCTCTGACGTTATCTATAGGTCGCGATAGTTCAAAGGTCTGTTCATTACCCGTCATGACGAACGTATGAGACTGCATTTTACAAAAGTAACTAAAATATTTTTATGTTTAAAATGATATCTTTACCTCTGTTATCTAACACCTCACCAAGACCGTTTTTTAACGAAAACGTGAGGCTGTTTATTTTATCGGTTACTAACTCTTTTGGAGAATTGTTGTATTTGATATAAATTGGTTCTTGGGGATTGTTTGAACGAGCAGCCTCACCATGTATGGGTATACTCTCTAAAATATTAGTTTGTTTTCCGTTAACAACATTTGAATGCGTAGACAGTTCTTCACAATGTAAAAAGACCGCGCTATATAGATTTATGTTAAATTTTCCATAATGCCAATTTCCCTGAAGCCAACCCCTGGGTAAACCTAAAAGTTGAGATAGATTACTCGATAGTTTTATTTGTTCTAAAGACCCTAGGGCCCCCCATGATAAATAAAATATTTTATCGTTTTTAAGAGTCATGACCATAGATTTAATATCTTTTAACCGATCTTTGAAAGAATACAGATTCCATCGACCGGGTGTGATATCGATCACACTTTCGTTAATACCAAGACTAGTCCTTATAGAATACAATATTTTTTCTACTTTCTCGACGTTATAAAAACCTAAGTCTAAAATGACGCTGCTTAACTTAATGCGACGGTTGCCCTCGACGTTATCTATAGGTTGAGGTAACTCAAAAGTCTGCTCTTTTTTGGTCATGACGAGAGTGTGCGACTGCATTTTTAAAAGTAAATAAAATAAAAAATAAAACGTTACTATAAAAATGAACGCGACTTATGGAAACAAACTAAATCCACACAGACGCCTTAAAAATCCTCGGGGTATAAAAGGCAACCGTCAGACAGTCGTCGTAACTCACAATCCTAGCACGATCGACGCGAATGACAAATTAATAGTCAAGTTTCCATCGTTGAGCTCCGACGACGTGATCGTCCCCGGTTCGGCGAAACTAGCTTTTAATATTGAGCTAGCCTCGGACGACGATGCCAATCGAAGTCTGTTTAAAAATCTAGGACGAAATCTCGTAAAACAAATAAGAATATGTATCGGTGGCCGGGAGATCGTAAACTTGACCGACGCCGACGTTTATAACATTTTTAAAGATCTTTGGTTACCCGCAGGTACCGTAGATCACTATGCCGGAAACGAGATTTCTAACATATCGAGCCTGCGTGTGGGTACCGGTAACGCGGTTGCCGGTGACAACAGTGGGAAAGACAAAGCGATAGCGGATGCCCTTGGAAACAGATTTTGTATACCGCTAGACTTTGAAATGCTCACGGATCATCAACCGTTTTATCCATCCGCTCTGAACGACCAACTGTCTTACGAACTTACTTTTAACGATTATGCCAAAGTCGTAAATTCTACCGACTCAGCAGCGAGTTATAGCATCACCAACTTAGCGCTTGAATACGAGATCGTTGCCAACAAGCACTTGGCTCAAATCTTAGCTCAAAAATACCTCGACAAGACGCAGTTTTTGTTTGATAGGGTTCAGAGACACGAAGTAAGATCTATCGATAAATCGGGCACCGTTTGGAACTTTAATTTAAACGTGGCGGTTAAAAGTCTCAAGGGTATACTGTTTTTGTTTAAAGAAGCGACTACAAAAACCCCCGAACTATTTTATAACCCAAAGATAGACAAAGTTAGCGTGACGATAGAAGGAAAACCTAATCAACTCTATAGTTCGGGTCTCAAAAGCTATCAACACTGGGGAGAAATCAACAAGTTCTTTGGGGACTCATCCACCGAGCTAGGGGTTGGTATATGTAAAGATTTAGGGTTGACGGGAATGGATATCGGCGATTATTTTTTGAGAAGATACGGACTTTGGTTGGATATGAGATCGACGGACGACAACAAAAACCACGGATCGGGTAAACAAATCGGAGATATAAGCGGAGGAATCTCTATATTGATGGAACGCGAAGCTCAAACCGCGGGTGCTCTAAAATGTTACGTCTTTTTGGTGATGGACGCGCAACTTAACATGCAAGGAGGTCGCTTGAGCAGCGTCAACTTTTAAAAATAAACAACTATATAAAAGACATGAGTAAGTTGACGCCGCACTGCGCTTTAATATGTGGAAGGACAAACTCTGGCAAAACAAAGTTTGCGTTAGACTTACTAGAAAACGAATACGCCAACAAATTTGAATACTTGGTGATCATATGTCCGACTCTGTCAAACAATAAAACGTATCACGAGAGACCTTGGTTTTTTAACGACCCCAACGTTTACGCGTGCGACCCCGACGTCGAAAATATGAGCATGAACGAAGCCGTAGACTTTTACAGAAATAGACTTAAAGGATTGCACACTTTGTTTTTAATCGACGACTGCAGCGCTTATCAAGCTATGAAATATCGAAAGGGTTCTAGAGGGTGCTGCATGTTATCTAAATTAGCCTTTAGCGGTAGACACGATAACCACAGCTGTTGGTTATTGACTCAAAAATATAACACCGTTTTAAAAGATTATCGCGAACAGACTCAATGGGTGGCTATTTTTTATTGCAAAGACAAAAAAAGTTTTGATAATTGTCTCGACGAAAATGATGTGGTGCCGGATAATAAAAGGCGAGACATAAAACAATATCTCAAAGACACTCCCTATAGTAAATTGATTTTATATACGGATCCTCCGGCTAAATGGTACTTGGGTAGCTAGTTAAGCTAGTTACAGCTAGTTGAGTTCTGTTGAGTTTTTGGTGATGATTTGTTGAACAGCTAGTTAATAAGTACTTGCATAGCTAGTTGTGTTTTGTTGAACAGCTAGTTGGGTTTTGTTGAGGTTTTGTTTAACAGCTAGTTGGGTTTTGTTAAACAGCTAGTTGTTAAGTACTTGCATAGCTAGTTGTGTTTTGTTGAACAGCTAGTTGAGTTTTGTTGAACAGCTAGTTGCAACTAGTTTATCTCGCTATAATAAATGTTTATGCTGATCGATCTTTCGCTCAAATTTATTATAGCGTCGACCTTGTGTATTTTATCTTACGAATATTTTTCTCTAAAAAATAAATTATATCGTCTTATAAAAATGGAGCTGTCTACTTTAGGTCTCAACGCACCAGCGTCGCCAGCGCCGGAAACAGAAAAACATAAAACTAGACTGTTGGGTGTAGTATCAGCCGGTGATTCTAAGAAGTATTTAGGTAAAGAATTTAGCCAGGTCGACATAGAAAACCTAGACGCTAACAAACAAGAAAAAATGTACAACCATTACGAGGCTCGACTGGGCAAAGAAATGATTACTAGTTTGGGTAACTGCGTGCTGGGGATTTATTCGAGAGTTTTAGGCGCGAGTCTACCTATGATCAAACCCCTAGGTGTCAGTCTACGAGTAGACTCGGAAGACGCACTCACCAAAGATCTAGAGGAAGATCCAGTTATATCTAGCTCGATAGCCAGCCTACTCTGCGAAGTTTATTATAACTACGGAATGTTGTTGTCGCCGTTAGTAGGTTTTTTGATAACATCTAAACATTTAGTTATTAACAAAAATAATTCTCTACCTATAATAAAAGATGAGTCAACTAGAGAGCCCTCTTCAGACGGAGACTCTAAAAGTCCCAAAGGTACAGACGGTGACGACTAAAACTAACAATCCCGATAGAGTAAAACAAGGCAAGGCATTAGCGGAACACAACAAAAAGAGAAAAGAACAAATTGCCAAGATGCAAAATATAGACGTAAAAACTATTCCTCCTCCTTCTTCATACGCGACAGTTGGACCATGCTTTTGGACGTCGCTGGTGGTTGTTGTAGTTTTAGGAGGACTCTTGGCCGTTGGCTGGAGTCAGAGGGTCACACCACCTGCTTTAGAGCCACAACCAGCCCCACCAACGATCAAGAGTCCAAAGAAGACTCTAACCCAACCACCTTCGTGGGTAGAAATGGAATAAAAAAAATAAAAAAACAAAATAAGCGAGCAATTATAAATGGATACTAATAGCATCGTCAACAATCTCTATCACGCCGCTATCATCTCTATGTTAAGCGTAGGATTTACCATGTTTAGTAAAAAACTGTTGAAGATCAAACCGGCCGATCTCGACAAGTTGAGCGTAGAAGATGTAGCGAAACTAACGGCTACGATAAGTGGATCGATGTACGTAAAAACATGGCTGGTATCGCAAAATATACTCCCACCAAACGTTTTAAATTCAACGTAAAACTTTAATTTGTTTATAATAAAATGGATGAAGGTGGAGATTTTGAAGACGTAGACTATAACGAGGAAGAAGAGGATCCGTTAAGAGAAAATCTAGATGTCTCTCTCGACAACACAGCGGCGTTAGATCCAGACTATGTTCAAGCCCGTGGAGATACCTTAGAACAAGCGAGCCGTTTTGTTACTAACGAAAAAGTCGACCGTTTCTACAAAAGTTATGGGCAAAGACAATATGAAATACTCTCGCAATATGAAAGATTCGAAATAAAAAATAAAACGTTATTTTTTGAAAAAGATGGCAAAGAAGTAAGATTATCGAAAGAAGGCAACCCCGATATACCTTTAGCATTAAGTACCATTGAACAAAATGCTAGTAAATTAAAGCTCAAAGGTACATATTTTATTAGAAATGAATTAGGTTTTAAAGATTATAAACAAAACATTAATAATCCAAGAGTCCAAAGTTTCTACGAAACTTTCGGAGAAAAACAATATGGGGTTAAGCAATGGGAAAGATTCGTAGTAAAAGATAACACGTTATTTTTTGAAAACGACGAAGTAGAAGTACAATTATCGACCATAGGTAACCCCGATAATTTTTTAGCATTAAGTTCCATCCAAACAAAATCTAATGTAGCTTTTATTAGAAATGAATTAGGTTTTAAAGATTATAAACGAAACCCACTCAGTACAGAACAACAACAACAATTACAACAGATTGAACCGGAGTCTATCCCGATGCAAGATCTTCCAGAAGCGGTCGACGTTGTAAGCGAAATTCTCGAAACTTTAGAACAAGAACAAGAAACCAGTTTTATCCAACCCACCAGAGCGCAGGCAGTTGCCGGAGAGGACTTATCTGTCAGAGATCTCGAAACGGACTTATCCATCAGAGATATCGATGATCTTGAACAAAAAACTGGTTTAACCGTCAGAGAAGTCGTAGGTTTAAACAAAGCTCTTCAAACGGTGAGAGGCAACTTCGAACTAAATTTAGCGCGTCTCAGGGAACTCGACGATGAGATAGCCCAGACCGAAGGAGCATTAGCCGAATCAGTGAGCGACGGTTCCACGGCAGAAATGAGAGAGAAATTAGTAAACTTAAAGATCGAAAGATCGGTTAGATTAGAACTAGCGTCTGACGACGCAAAAAAACTCAGAAGTCAGATGAACAGAATCAAAGAAACGATTACGCGGATGTTATATAGCGACGAGACCTTAGGAGAAAAAATTAGAACGTTGTTTAGAGAACAAGGTGTGACCATCGCGAGCATTTTGACGGCGTTTAGTTTGGCTATTAGTTTGATAGTAAAGAGCGTTTTATCTGTAGGTGCGCCGGCGCTCACACCCCTCCCTACTCCCGCACCCTCACCCACGCCGGCGCCTGCGCCCGCTCCACCGTCTCACTCGGCTAACGTAAAAGAATGGATACAGTCGCAATTAAAACATCTGTCAAACGTACTCGCTAAACTAGGCTCTAAGCTGCTGAGCGCCTTGCCCGGAATTTTAGGTGGTATAGCGAGTTGGATATTTAACGTATTGAGTAAAACCGCCGGATGGTTGGGAGAACACGTGTGGGCCTTTATAGTGGGGGTCGGAACTTTAATTTTTGTTTATGTACAAAAGCGCCTCTAAAAAAAAAAGCCTTCTGGAGCTAACAGAAGGCTTTTTTTTTTTACCACAAGTCTAAAAGCAGGTATGAGATACCCACTATGGCTAAAGTACCGACAATCAGCGAAGTTTTTTCGTACTCATGAGGATCTCTATAAACGTTTTTTTCAGGAAAGGGTGGTGGTGGTGATGGTGGTGAGGGTGGTGTTTGAGAGTGTTGGTCACCCACAGGAACCGGTGGTGGTGGTGGTTGAGCCGGGCTTTTGGGCGTTGGTGCTAGGTCGACCGCGAGAGCTGGTGGGTCAACGGTTAGAGACGCGGGTACGCTCGAGTTTATCTTTGAGTTTAATCCCAACGCCAACTCAGCGGTCGCAATCTGTATATTGTTGTTATATCCTTCGTGGGTTCCGATTCGCAATTGCATGTTTGAAGGCACGAGATATAATCCTTTCGCCAACACAAAGTTTAACGAACTTCTGGCGTATTGCAGCGAATCTTGAAATTGGGTTATAGATTCTTCTAGATCGGTCGGAGTTGCAATCAAACCTTCTACGATATTAACAAACTGGGTTTGGGCATCGAGCCCCGTACCCGGAGTTAAAATACTAGTTTTTGTTTGAGCCTGGGCTCCCAGCAGAGCGTAAACATACGTCCTGATAGATTCGTTTATTTTTTCTATTCCGACGTCGGTAAAGTGAGTGGTGGGGCTTATAAAACGTTTCCACGCCGAGCCAACGGCGTCGTCTTGCGTCAAATTTGTCACCGTTTGAGAGCTGTAACGTCCAGATCCTCCAGGAGGATCTGAGGGGCCAAACCCCATTTTAGTTCCTCCCGCGTATTTACCGTAACCAATACCCAAGTCAGTGGTATCGTAATCTCCCAGAGGTTTACCCCAAGCATAAGCCTGTCCCAATCCACCAGAATAATGATCTACCGTCTGTATCCAAGTATTTGTAGGATCCGTAGAATAAAATCTACACGCGTCGATATAAGATCCACGATCTATGTTGTTGTTTACGGCATTAAATATAGTATCGTTCGGAACGGGACATTTAAGAAACTCTAATATTTTTCTAACGGTAAAATAAACGTGAAATCTGTATATGGCGCTCGTCAGAGGATCCATCGAATAAAGTAGATCCCACCCCAAACCCACCCCGGTGGTACTACACCAAATGGCAAAATTAAGTTGATTTTGATAAAACGCCAACGGATCAGTTTTCCATCTGTTTATTACCTCGTCCGTTTTAACGACGGGTAACTTATAATCGCTAAATAGATCTGGAAAAGTAGCTATGAAAGAACCGCGGTCGGCCGCGTTAACTACTATTTCTAGACTCTTAAAATCTAAGTCTAGCTTGTTAGCTCGTTCTTTCATTCTCGATATATTTTTATCTTCTTCGATCAGTCTAGAGTAAATTTTAGCTTGTTCTTTCAGTCTCGCCGTCATTTTTTATAGGTATTTTTTATATTACTTATTTTAAAATATGGCTAGCATCGCTATGATGATAGGAGGCGCAATAGTTAACGCCTTAGCTTTCACGGGGTCAAACTTTTTATTTTCGAGCATGAAACAACAACAAGACGAAGAGCGCAAGAGACACGATTTGGCCTTAGAAAAACTGGCAACGGCAAAAAACAATTGGGAAAGAGCGAGGGTAAAGTATCTCGATTGGTTAAACGATCGACTCAAAAAACAAGCAAAGGCTCAAAGAACTTTTGAAAGTATAGACGAGGCTCTTAGGGAATACAACTCGGTTACTCACTCAGACGCACGAATGCCCGTGGGACTGCGGCATGAGCCCACTCTAGCTGATTTTTACGCACCGAGCGAAGATCAAAAGACCGGCGAGTTAGCGTTTGTTTTAGGAGGAACTGCGTTGGTAGGTTTTTTAGTTTATAAGTTTGTGTAGTTTAACCCCGCCGGTTTTTTTAAAAACAAAGTTGACAACCCCGCCGGTTATTGAAAGGTTTTTTAGTTTGTTTAGTTTGTTTAGTTAAATAAAATGGAAACAAAGTTTAAAAAAGTGTATTACAGCCCAGCCGGTTATTGGAAGGGTGAAGGCGCGGTTATAAAATTAGCTAAAAAAACGGGCGCGTCCAAAGAAGAAGCTAGAAACTGGTTAAGAAAACAAGCGTTGTGGCAAATTTATTTACATCCTCCTACGTATATAAGCAGGCCTACGAGTTTAAACAAGTCAATGGCTGTGCCAAACGAAATGCACCAGATAGACTTGTTATTTTTACCTTACGATAAAGTCGGTAAAAGAGAATACAAGTACGCGATGACGGTTGTAGACGTAGCCACGCGTTTTAAAGAGGCCGAACCTTTGACTAACAAGACGAGTACCCAAGTGGCAGACGCTTTAGCTCGAGTTTACGCGAGGTCACCTTTGACTTGGCCTAAACTGTTAAAAGTAGACGCGGGTAAAGAATTTCAAGGTGAATTTAAAAAACAACTGAAAGAGAAAAAAGTCGCGATACAAGTGGGAGAACCGGGCAACCACAGAGCGCAGGCAATAGTAGAAAGATTTAACAAGACTTTAGCGGAGAGATTGTTCGGCCATCAATACGCCCAAGAAATCGTTAATCCGACAGAGAGATCGCGACTCTGGGTTAAAAGATTACCCGACGTGATTAAGGCGTTAAACGACGAAACCACCAGATTAATAACGACGGAAGACTACGAGCCACTCACTCCTAAGCTCGCCATGCGAGAAACGCAAGTTCGTCAAATCAGTTCTTCTCCCGCGGACGAAATAGAAAAAGAGTTGGTGAAAAAAGGTGATATTTTTAGATATCTTTACGCGCCTGGTGAGTTAGAGAGAGGAGAACGCAGGCGAGCGACCGATCCTATTTGGAGTCTCGAGGTGTTTAGTCTAGACCGCGCGATCAAAGTAGACAACCAGCCCACTATTTACTATCTCAAGAAAGGTCCCAATCGAAGTTTCGTTAGTCAAGAGCTTCAGGTTGTGCCTCCGGACACCGAGTTACCTCCTAGTTAAAAAGTTTTAGATTTGAGACACCTTTTTACAGATCTTTAATTTTAAAGTGACCAAAAGCTAGAGTAGTAGAACCGTTCTGCAATATATACCGCTTTGTGTCTAACGGACTCAACGACAGTTTGTTTTGAGTTATGGTGTGCAAGATGTGATTTTTCGATCTGATATACGTCATCGTGTCTAGCTGAGAATCTTTTTTTTTGAGGCAGTCGAGATAACGATCGTGACTTAATTTTTTGTCGGTGACTGTTTTGGTGACCCCTTTGGCTTTTTTAAGGTTAGAGTCAGAGGTTAAAATCGAATACATCTTTGGTCTTAAGCAAACGCATTCGCTGACTGGTTTTCCGCCAAACTCGTCTTTAAATTTACCGATAACCTTTTTGTTTTTAGAGTCGTACAAGGGGTGATCGGTGGGATAGTTTGACAGGTCGTACAAGTTAGAGTCTTTTTGTATATCTTCGTAGGCGTCGTCCGTCTCAACGCTCAAGAGTAGACTGTCCGTATCGGTATAAAGTAACCCTACTCGGTCTCTATATATCTCTTTGAGACGGTTATAATAAAAGTCGTACATGAGAGTTTTTGAGAGGTCTAAAATACTCACCCCCGCATAAATAGGTTTGTTTAATACCGTCTTGGTCTTATACATTTCGATAAACGATAGATTGCAATCGGTAAAAACCGTCGTGTGTTTATAACTAGGTTTACGCGTCAACTTTTGATATTTAGAAACTTGGTCGTCTCTGAGCAAAAACGCGTCCGTTCTATTTCTCACGTTTTCCATCGTCTTTCCAAAAACGCTGTTGTTCATGAGCTTAAAAAAGTCCTTTTCAAAGTCGGACGTTGCTTTAGCTCTTAGTTGAGTGTTTTTGTCTATGTAAGATTTCATCCAAGGCGCTTGCTTAAATTGTAATACGCGATGTACTTTTTTGAGTTGCATACCAAGATTTAGATACTGTTGTAACGATCTATAGTGCAAGACATATTTACGTCTGTTATATAGAGTGGCTATTAATTTAGATTCGTTTAGATTGGTTAACCCGACTGTGGTTAACCCTAGTTGATACTCAGATAACCACTCATTGGGTACTTTGATATTTTCGGGGGCTAGCGGAAAATCATTGTGCCAATCGTGCAAAGCGTTGGGATAATCTAAGTCTACCTCCAACAGACACCCTATATCGGACGTTTCTGAGATTGACATAATGAGTTCCGTCGTAAAGTGTTTGGCTTTTGCCCATTTAAAATCGGCGTAAGGTAAATACTGACTCATGGCCCAACCGTATAAATTGTTGGCGTCGAGATACATGATATAAGACGATGGCTCGTCCGGATTGTAATCGGATAGATATTTATTGTTTGCTTTATAGTGCCTAGCGCCACCCACGCTCGATAGTCCTCCTCTTTTTGCTTTTTCAAAAAACAGGTGTTTGTCCACATCGGTCAATAACTCGAGCTCGACCCCCGAGTGTTTTAACAGCGCGTCCCACGATAATCCAGGAGAGGTATAATAGTTAGCGGGGTCTAACTTATAGTTCTTTTTACACATTTTTCTAAAATTTTCAAACACACCTGCTAAAAGTAATACGTCGGTGGTCACGTATAAATCGTGATATTCACCCAAGTTTTTGATGTTAAATTCGTTCCACACTTTTTTAGCTTTGGAATAATCGTCTTGCGAGATATTCGAGTCTTTGAGGCTGCTATAAAAGTTGCCGATGCTTGGTAATCTCGTCTCTTCAAACTTATCGAATGAGTCCACATACTCGTACGGATAAACACCTTTTTGTAAGAGTAGGTCAACACTCTTAGGATTTTGATCTTTAAAGCGTTCTCTGAGTAGAGTAAACGCCTCTTTGGGGCATGAGTTTACTAGTCTATCCAGAGACGTTGCCATAAATTTAAACGAGTCTATAAATCTCAGTTGACCGATCGAAAACGAAATGTATTTTTCCGAGTTGCTGGGAATAAAATCGATTTCTTCTTTGATGTTAGACAAACCTTGCATGATTAAATGAGCGTCGTAATTTTGTAAATTGTGAAAGATGACGGGTATCGTGGTTCTGTTCGGCACCACCTGCAGTTTTAGATTACAAAAAGCGTGAGCGGCTCCTCTATATTTACCCGTGATGTGACAGTGATCTCTCACCTTTCTAAATTTGTTAATCTGTTTTTTACACTCGATACACTTTGACTCTTTAAATCCTTTTTTGTTTACGTAACAATATTCTTCTTTTTCTTCGTCAGTGTGAGGTTCTTTCGGTATAGGACACTGACAGTTTAAAGAGTAGTTGGGGTATATTTGTTTCTCACAAATCCAACACGTGTCTGCGTTTTGGTGGTCTATGTTGTCTCTTGTTGTAAAGTCTATGGGTTTGGGGTGTTTAAAAACTTCGTTTACTTTGTCTCTTAAATATAACGTCGAGTCTAAGAACTTGGTTACAGCATCTGTTCCTCTGTAGGTCTCTTTAAATTTAACTTTACCGTCGCACCTTAAAGCGATCAACGAATAACCGCAAGCTTTGTGAACTTGAGTCTCCTGCGTGTTTGCCTCTTGGGGTTTTAATTTTTTTAATACCGATTCAAAGTCGGCGTAAATGACAAAAGGTGCGTCTTGCGCAAACCTTTGATTTTTAAATTTTAATATCGGAGGGTCGTCGTTAAAACCTTTTGGAAAGACGACCTCAGATGGTGGCATATCTGTTCCCTCACAATCTTGCGTATGTCTGTCCAACTTGTCTTGTGTGTTATAGTGCGCCAAACATCTGAGACAGACGTATGTTTTATGTTTGTGTTTCGTTTGGTTAAAAAATATTCTAGATATATGTTTTATCCAACAATAGTGATTCGTTTTGCCCGAGGAAAACAACAACAGATTTATGGTATTGGGGTCGTTGGCGTTTTTAGATGAGTATAACGGTCGTACTTCTGTAGACTTTTCTTCGTGCGCAAACACATTTATACTCAGATTGTTTTGTCTCTCTATCTTTTCTATTTGATTGATTTGAACGGGGAAGTCTACGTCTTTAAAATTTAATCCATCGTTTTTATCGTAAATTGACGTCCTGTCTTCGTGGATTTTAAAATCGGGTTTGTCTTTTACTCGTTGTTTTATTTTGTCGGTATACTTACCGAGAGCGGCTCTCAAACACCACCTAAAACATTCGTTGTCTTTGTTTCTGACGTTAATGAAAGCCTTTTTGTTTACTAAAAACTGCGGTAATTTTATATAAGAACTGCCTCTCATAGGGTTATATTGGTCGATGTTAATATAAAACGCGAGTATTTCAACGAGGTTCCAGCCTGATCCTTGAGTGGTATTTTTAGCGTGTTTTTCTTTTATTTTAAAGATTTGATCTTTTACTATTTGTTTTATCTGACTCTCGTTTAAAACAACTTGTTTTTTACCAAAAAAGGTAAAAGCGCTGGTTTCTACTAAGCTATCTTGATTTGTTTTATCGTATTTCGCTTTAAATCCTAATTGAACTTTTATAGATGATAGATCTCTCAGCTCCGACGTAACAATTTTTTCAATCTGCTTTACGTGTGTATTAAAGAATTGCTCTACGTCGTTGTTAAACAACCTAGGTGTCAGCTCCCAGTTTCTATAACTGTTACTAAAAGCTCTATGTACTTGAAAATCTGCCTCTCTGAAGCTATCAGGGTTTTTATACGATTTAATCGCTAAAATTAAATCCTTTCGTAAAAATCGACCGAATTTACCAGTTGGTGTAAATTCTAACTTTTGGTCGTCTACGATTTGTTTGAGATCATCTAGTCTCTTGCGATTCAAGTTTTTATATTGATTCTCCTCTATTCTAATGGCGTCGATATAGTTCCGACGTATGCTCCGTCCTGAGATCGTGATATTATTTCGTTGAACATATTGTTGCAAGGTTGATTTAGACCAGCGTCCATATCCTATTGGTGTTGGTTTCTTTATCATACTTTACATTATAGTATTATAATATTTTTTTTATTTAATTTTTATTGAGAGTAAACCATATTAAGTAGAAGAGTTGGTGTCAAAAGAAAAAAAGGTCTTATCGAAAAACTTACAGCTTCGATCAACCTCCTCCTTACCCGTCGGCGCCTCCTTTAGAGTCGTTTTAAAAAAACCATCAACAGAGGGCGCTATTTTTGATAACCCATAGAGGGCGCTCGCAAGTGTTTTTTTTGTGAGTTTGTGTCACACCAAAATTGAGTTTTTAAGATTTGGTTCAAATTGAGTTTTTAAGATTTGGTTCAAATTGAGTTTTTAAGATTTGGTTCAAATTGAGTTTTTAAGATTTGGTTCAAATTGAGTTTTTAAGATTTGATTCAAATTGAGTTTTTAAGATTTGATTCAAATTGAGTTTTTAAGATTTAAAAAAATCTTAGACAAAATTGTGTTCCAAAATTATTTGGCAATCAAACAAGTCTGTTTAGTCATGGAGCAACTGCTCCATGGTTTAGTCGAGTATCACTTGATTGTTGCATGCAAATACTGAACTTGGCCCCAAGAGGAAACATTGTTTCCTGTTGAGACGCAATTTGTAAGACGTCAAGCTGATTTGTAGCTTTGCATTATCGGTCGATTGAGTACCGAATGGTCATCTTGAATTGTGTTCCAAAAAGTATTTGGCAATCAAACGAATCTGTTTAGTCAAGTATCACTTTATTAGTGCATGCAAATTCTGAATTTGGCCCCAAGAGGAAACATTAAATTGTTTCCTGTTGACGCAATTTGTAAGACGTCAAGCTGATTTTTAGCTTTGCATTATCAGTCGATTGAGTACCGAATGAAATACTGAATTGTGTTCCAAAATTATTTGGCAATCGAACAAGACTGTTTAGTAAAAAACAACACCCAATTTGACGGCCATTCTAAGTTCCCTTTCTTTGGCGTTTCTCATGAGCGAGTTCCAGTGCTCTACCATCCCAACATGTTCACCAAATCATTGTTGTCTTTTCCCTTTTCTTTCGGTTTATGAACTCTATTAATAGTATTGCATGAGGAAGATATAGAAAAGAAATTAATTTTCTGACGTAGGAACGTAGGAAGAAAATATACTGATCGCTTCCCCCCCCCCTTAAAAAAAAAAAAGAAATGTACCATTTCAATCCCTATATCCCTCTAGCATTTTGATCATTTTATGTCAACCTATATTAGAAAATAATTACAATAGGCAATGATTTTGTTTGTGTCGTGTCCTTGCGTGTGTATATTAACGATTTAGCATACGGTTAATACAGGCTGCACTTGAAGGTTCATTTAGAAATTTAATATCTCGTACTTCGTGCTAGATTTTGACAACAATGCGTCTATTCATGTTGCCAAATCAGCCAGAAACGGCAAGGCTAGCCACGCACTTTTTATAATTATCCACTCCATATTATAGATGGTTGATTAGAGCCAGCAAACAGGAAGTGTTACCACGGAGACTATTTTTTCGTCTCTTTTTTTTCCAAATCTTACGGACGCTGAAATAATGTACATAATTGTTGATATTGGTGATTTCTGTTTAAATGTGAACACAACAATTTCTCAGTGATAACATACATTTTGTGAGAGAGGGTTGATCATTCACTTACAAGTATATACATGTATTTACACACAAAAACGATCCACCGAATACAAAATTAATTTGTCTTCGGGGTATAACAATTAGCTGTAACATTGAAGTTTCCACCGAGTGACGTAAAATGATTGCTATACTCTTCAAATTGACAAAACCTTTCAATTTTTTAAAAATTCACATTTTTGTTTAATTTAAAATTGAATTTTATTATTGTTATCAATTTCGTCAATTTTATCAATTGTTTTCTCCAATTTTATCAATTTTATTTACAATTATTTTTAATTGTTTCACTCTTGTTTAATTTTCAATTAGTTATTTCAAAAATTAGACATCTAAAATTAATTAAGTAAGAATTGAAACTTTTAAAATCAACTGATACCAGGAATATGCATTGTGTTGAAAGTTTGTACTGCTACTAGTCAACTGACTAACCCACCTGTGTACAATTCAATGGCAGTCGGATTGCGGCGCCAGACCGATAGCTTCTTGATAGCAGAACTCCCAAGCTAACAATATCTTGCGATAATGCGCGTGCCAATTATATTTGATTAGCTACGGCTGTTTTGTGTCTCTCATTAGTGCATTACAAAACAGCCGTAGTGCAAACAAAGGTGCCCGAAAGGCCAACAGCGTTGCCTGCTTCACTATATAGGCTTTCCATTTATAGGTGGGGGGGGGGGGGGGGGGGGGGGGGGGGGGGGGGAGGGAGAGGGAGAGGGAGGGGGGGTACAATTCACCTTTTCTGGCCACTGTCCTCTGAAACTACGTAATACATGCATATCGATACAACCGACTTTCAAAAGTTTCGTTGTTTTTTTAAATGAAATCAACTTTGCGAAGCGGCCCAAGGGAAGGGGTTGCAACGCCCGCCCCCCACTACCCCCCCCCCCCCCCCCCCCCCCCCCCCACTACCCCCCCCCCCCCCCCCCCCCACCCCCACTAACCCTCCCCCTCCCGCCACTGTGCAATATAGATGGTTGTTAAAACCATTAGACAGCGCGTGCTGTCCTCACTGGCGCTTATTACTCAATTTGACGAGACGCTGATATGTAACCTAGGCAACAATATCCCTTGCTGATGCCCATACTTTCTGCTGCAACCATCACTTCTGAATTCGCATCATTCGACCACAGTGGTGCTATTTTCTAGACGGGTGTACGAGAAACATATCCTCTCTAGACCATCATCTGAACGTGTCAACATGTACTTCTTCAAGTCTTTGGGATTGTAGCAATAACTTCAGCGATCAATGCTCAATTTGCGTCAGGTCCCTGCCAGTCTCGGCTCGTTCTCGAATGCTCTTGCCCGTCGCACTGGCAATTGTGGGGAAATGAGTGTTATCGCCTCACTCCTCGGGTAGAGCAAACTTGGGATGAGGCCAAGTCGGCTTGCCAAGACATGGAGGCAAGATGGCTGCTCCTCGGCTCTCTCGATGAAATGTACTTCATGGTAGATATGGCGCGAAAGGTGGACACCGAGTACGAAGCCTGGGATCGCTTGTAATGACAAGGAGGTTGAAGGAACTTGGGAGTGTGACGGTCAGGAAGAAGCGAGCCATTCCTGGAATGGAGTGATCGATATGCGCAACCAAATAATAATGGAAATCAAGATTGCGCTCGACTAAGGAATGATTATAATGACAAAATGGTTGACACTGACTGTGAATATACGGGTCCTCACTTTGCTTTTTGTGTTCGTCGAGCTGTTTGCACTCACAGCCTAATCCAACTCCGTCAATAATGCATCTCTACCGACACCCACGATCGCGTTCTTAACTCAACCTGCCTCCTCGACCACAGAATTATGACGGAGCCTTGGTGCAGGGTTGTAGTCGAGTCCCTGCAAGTCCTTTCACAAGTCCTTTCGTGAAGCCAGTCACAAGTCCCTTCATAAAGCCAGTCACAAGTAACTGGATGAACAATGACAAAGGAATGCCTTTGTCAAAGCTGATTTGAATAGCTTGTGATTTGAATTGAAACTGAAGGACTTGTGATGGACTTGCAGGGACTTGCAGGGACTTGCAGGGACTTGTGATGGACTCGACTACATCCCTGCCTTGGTGTCGAACGTCTCTTGCCTCCGTCTTTAACTCAGCCTGCGTCTAGGTGCACGGACTCCTGAAGAAGGGACGAATATATGCGAGCTAAACAAAACTGCAGTAGCCTGGGTAACACGCACACGTATCGGCTTGCCATTAAACAGACAAATAAGATGATGTCTTCAAATCTGAACTTGAACTTGCTACAAAATACTTTTTACAACAACACATTCACTGCATCGAAAGTGTGTAAACGAAAACTTGAAGTTTCTTAAGAATAAACAAAAATATATGCAACAAAATATTCACTGCATTAAAAATGTAAAATGTAACACTGTTTCTATTACAACCGGCGACCGAGGTATAAAGTATAAGCAAGGTAAGCGAATGTTTCGCTCTCATTTCAACCTAGAATTAGAAATTGGATTACAATGAAAATTGATCGATGTTTTTTTTTTGTGCATTTCGCTTTCTTACATTGGTAAAAAAAAAGTAGATCTCTGCGTCATTGATAATTAGAAATGTGTTAAAGCTGCGTAATTGCAACCCTAATTATCACCACAAAATATACTTTCTCTTCACCTCATTGATATAATTAACTTTCGTAGATATGAAAACAAAGAATGATTTTTCTTGATATAAAGGTACGTCTGCTTGTATATTCGCCTGAGATAATTTAAGATAGATGTGTTCAGAATCAGTAAAGTGCTAAAAACGAAATGTACAAATTGTGATTATCTGTTTAACAATCCTTGTTTTGTAATACACGAGATTTTCTATGAGGAACATACTTGTGATTTTAAAATGTAGGTAATGAGTGATTAACCTTATTCAATATTTCCCTTTAAAGGATTCATGCGATTAATTGTTTATTTGTTTAGAACTTTATACAACAATTAATCGCATGAATCCTTTAAAGGGAAATATTAAACAATTTGACATCCCTTTTTAATTTTAACATTGCAATTCGTTCTATGCTTTTTTGAACAAATGAGGGCGCAGTTGCTGTGACGTCATTTCAGGAGGGCAGTGTTCAGTTTGGTGGTTTTGTTTAAATTGTGAACGAACCACAGAATACCAAAATACTTCGTTTTCGGTATATAACTATTAGCTGTAACATTAAAGTTTCTTCCGAGTGACGTCACATTTTTGCTATACTCTTCAAAATGACAAAACTTTACAATTTTTAGATTTGTTCATTAATTTTATCAATTTCATCAGTTTTTTTCTCAATTTTCTCAATTTTTAAAATTAGTTATTAAATGTTTGATTTTTAATGCATTTCAAATTAAACATTAAAAATTAACTATGTAAGAGTTAAAACTTTGTAAAATCAACTGATACAATGATTATGCCTCGTATCTGAAGTAACACTGTGGATTGTATATTTTTTGGAGAATATTTGGTTCCGTAAAGAACCGGGTATAATAAGCATTATCAACAATAATAGATATTTATATTGATTATTAAATTGTTTACTAGGTCACATACATATATGGGTTATTCCATAAATTATAATGCCAACTTGTGACATTGTGACCCAGAAGACAGGATTGACAGGAGAATCATCAATACTTTTAATTATAACCTAAAGATATTGGCATTTCTCATTAATTGTAGCTCAAATTAGACACCTACTACAGAAATGCCTAAATATCATGTCAAAAACTATCAACGGTTTCACGTGTAGAGGGAAATCAATTAGTTTGGTTGCTCAATGTGGTGTTGTGCAAACAACAATTGTAACATTTTAAATGGTGTGGATGTTAACAGTTACATTATATTTACGAAACATTATCACAACATTTTACACGTGTTCGTTCGGTCCACAACTATGAATCTGTATACTTTGTTGTTATGTCAAGAATCTAGTTAATAAATTTGGTGTTGTAGTTTAAAAGAATGAAGATCTCACAATATCTTGTCATTATAGGCAACCCGAGTGACCTAAGGTGATCTATGAGAAACGGGCGTGGTCAGGTGACTAGCTGTCTAGACTATGATTGGACTCATGCAATTTGAAAATATACTGATCCCTTTCTCCCCAGTTTTATTTCACCGGAATTGTTCCATTTCCATCCCTATATCCCTCTGGAATGTAACATCATGCACGGATAACCAGCCATTACGAAGGTTGGCGGCCTTGAAACCACTTTGGATAAAATAACTTCCTCAGAATGTTTCTTTCTGAAAATCGAACAGAGCATTTTTCTTCCTATCGGCGTCAAGTTTAATAGAAGGCATCGGTTACTCCATATTATACACAGCGGGTTGTAATTTCTCAGTTGTCAACATGGTGGGGTGGGGGGGGGGGGGGGGAGGGGACGACAGAAACTTGGAAAAACAAACAGTGCGAGAAGTTAACCTGGTTACGTGCATTATGCGCATTAACTTGGAAAACCTACAACCGCGAGGGGGTTAACTGACTATAGGGGGCGCTGTTTATACGTGCAGATACTCATCAACTTAGGGTGTTTTAAAAACCTTTGCCTTGTCTTCGGTTTCGGCTTTACCTCCGACTTCCGAATCACTGAGAAGCAAATAGAGATTTAAGCAAAAAAAAATATTCAAATCTTTGGGTTCATATCGACCGATCGATAGGATCAGTGTTAAATTTGTACAAATTGTGATTCTCTGTTTAACGATCGTTGTTTTGTAATACACAGTGAGATTTTTTCTATGAGGAACATACTTGTGATTTCAAAATGTTGGTATATTTTTCTTTAAAGAATTCACGCGATTAATTGTTCAATTGTTTTGCAACTTTATACTCCTTTTAAATGCATTAAAATTAAACAATTTGACATCCCTTTTTGATCATTTTTTTTTAATATTTATTTTTAAAATGTTGTATTTTGTTTAATGCATTTCCAATTAAACATTAAAAATTAACTATGTAAGATTTGAAACTTTTTTAAAATCAACTGATACAAGAATTATGCATTGTATTGGAAGTTTGCAGTAATACTGTGGATTGTATCTTTTTGGAGAATATTTGGTTCTGAAATTAACCGGATATAATAAGCATTATCTAAAAGAATATATATTTATACTGATTATCAAATTGTTTTCTAGGTACATGGGTTATTCCATAAATTATAATGCCAACTTGCGACATTGTGACTGAAAATAGAAACATTGATTGACAGGAGATTCATTAATACATTTCAATTTAACTTAAATATATTGTCATTCCTCGATAATTGTAGCTCAATTTAGACACCTACTACATAAATGCCTAAATATCATGTAAACAAACTATCAACGGTTTCGCGTGTAAAGAGACATCGATTAGTTTGGTTGTTACATGAATTTTTGCGATAATTTATGCTCAATGTGGTGTTGTGCAAACCACAGTTGTAACATTTCAAATGGTGTGGATGTTAACAGTTACATCACATTGTACATTTACACGTGTCTTATGAATCTAGTTCGAAATAAAATTGGTGTTGTAGTTTAAAAGAACGAAGATCTCACAATCTCTTGTCATTGTAGGCAAGAGTAAATAATATAAATGATATAAATAAGAATGGCACCCCTTTAAGAGACTTTCTCTTCTTGACAAAAATGAACAGAGAAGTTTGCGTCAAATTTGGAAACCCTCAGAGGCGCCAACCGAAAATAATGACACTCGGGACTTTCGGTGATCACGCGAGAGTCAGGTGTAATATGTATATAACTGTGTTTGGGGGTCACAATTGTTTGTCTAATGGTATGAGCATATCAATAGACCTTCCCTGGATACTCACACCAATGAAGCATTCTGGCATATCAACACCCACAGTAGGTGCTCACGAGGCAGGCATATGTGTAATATGTGTGATATGTATAGAACAGAGTTCACAGGGCTGGATTAAAAGGTGAACGAACTCTGTTTCAACAGCCTATACAGGTGGAGTACAACTTAAAGGATAGTTAGAAAAATAATTCAGCGGAATTGGCCCACAGATGTCGTATTTATACAAATAAAATTGTGTTGTGTCCTTTCGTTTAGTAACGATTAGCATACGGTTAATTCACGCTGCACTAGAATAAAAATATGACAAATATGCAAAAAATATGATAATTAATCAACAAATTAGATTTTGTCCCAAAATTATTTAAATGTCTCTAAATTAATTGATAAGGGGTTAGCCTTGCATTTGTATGCAAATTAGGTCAAAATGTGATAATTATGCAAACAAATATTATAATTAATCAACAAATTAGATTTTGTCCCAAAATTATTTAAATGTCTCTAAATTAATTGATAAGGGGTTAGCCTTGCATTTGTATTCAAATTAGGTCAAAATATGATAAGTAAACCAAAAATATTATAATTATGCAAAAAATTAGATTTTGTCCCAAAATTATTTAAATGTCTCTAAATTAATTGAAAAGGGTTAGCCTTTCATCTGTATATAAATTAGGTCAAAATCTGATAATTATGCAAAAAAAATTATAATTATGCAAAAAAAAATCGATTTTGTCCCAACATTATTTAAATGTCTTTAAATTAATTGATAAGTCGTTAGCTTTGCATCTGTATGCAAATTAGGTCATAATCTGAGAATTATGCAAACAATATTATAATTTAATAAAAAATTAGATTTTGTCCCTAAATTATTACAATTTCCGTAAAATTAATTGATAAGGGGTTAGCCTTGCATTTGTATTCAAATTAGGTCAAAATATGATAAGTAAACCAAAAATATTATAATTATGCAAAAAATTAGATTTTGTCCCAAAATTATTTAAATGTCTCTAAATTAATTGAAAAGGGTTAGCCTTTCATCTGTATATAAATTAGGTCAAAATCTGATAATTATGCAAAAAATATTATAATTAATCATCAAATTCGATTTTGTCCCAACATTATTTAAATGTCTCTAAATTAATTGATAAGTCGTTAGCTTTGCATCTGTATGCAAATTAGGTCATAATCTGAGAATTATGCAAACAATATCATAATTAAATAACAAATTAGATTTTGTCCCTAAATTATTCAAATGTGTCTAAATTAATTGATAATTGTATTCAAATTAGGTCAAAATATGATAATTATGCCAAAAAATATGATAATTAATCAACAAATTAGATTTTGTCCCAAAATTATTTAAAAGTCTCTAAATTAATTGATAAAGCGTTAGCCTTTCATCTGTATATAAATTAGGTGAAAATCTGATAATTATGTTAAAAATATTATAATTAATCAGCAAATTAGATTTTGTCCCCAAAATTATTCAAATGTCTCTAAATGAATTGATAAGGGGTTAGCCTCGCATTTGTATGCAAATTAGGTCAAAAAATGATAATTATGCAAACAATTATATAATTATGCAAAAAAATAGATTTTGTCCCAAAATTATTTAAATGTCTCTAAATTAATTGATAAAGGGTTAGCCTTTCATTTGTATGCAAATTAGGTAAAAATATGATAATTATGCAAAAAATATTATAATTAACCATCAAATTCGATTTTGTCCCAACATTATTTAAATGTCTCTAAATTAATTGATAAGTCGTTAGCTTTGCATCTGTATGCAAATTAGGTCATAATCTGAGAATTATGCAAACAATATTATAATTTAATAACAAATTAGATTTTGTCCCTAAATTATTACAATTTCCGTAAAATTAATTGATAAGTGGTTAGCCTTGCATTTGTATTCAAATTAGGTCAAAATATGATAAGTAAACCAAAAATATAATAATTATGCAACAAATTAGATTTTGTCCCAAAATTATTTAAATGTCTCTAAATTAATTGAAAAGGGTTAGCCTTTCATCTGTATATAAATTAGGTCAAAATCTGATAATTATGCAAAAAATGTTATAATTAATCATCAAATTCGATTTTGTCCCAACATTATTTAAATGTCTCTAAATTAATTGATAAGTCGTTAGCTTTGCATCTGTATGCAAATTAGGTCATAATCTGAGAATTATGCAAACAATATCATAATTAAATAAAAAATTAGATTTTGTCCCTAAATTATTCAAATGTGTCTAAATTAATTGATAATTGTATTCAAATTAGGTCAAAATATGATAATTATGCCAAAAAATATTATAATTATGCCAAAAAATAAGATTTTGTACCAAAAATATTTAAATGTCTCTAAATTAATTGATAAGGGGTTAGCTTTGCATCTGTATGCAAATTAGGTCATAATCTGATAATTATGCAAAAAATATTATAATTAAATACAAAAATAGATTTTGTCCCTAAATTATTACAATTTCCGTAAAATTAATTTATAAGGGGTTAGCCTTGCATTTGTATTCAAATTAGGTCAAAATATGATAAGTAAACCAAAAATATTATAACTATGCAAAAAATTAGATTTTGTCCCAAAATTATTTAAATGTCTCTAATTTAATTGATAAGGGGTTAGCCTTGCATCTGTATGCAAATTAGGTAAAAATATGATCATTAGGCAAAAAATATGACAACTATGCAAAAAATATTATAATTAATCAACAAATTAGATTTTGTCCAAACATTATTTAAATGTCTCTAAATTAATTGATAAGGGGTTAGCCTTGCATCTGTATGCAAATTAGGTCAAAATATGACAATTATGCAAAACAAATTATAATTATGCAAAAAAATTAGATTTTGTCCCACAAATATTTAAATGTCTCTGAATTGATTGATAAGGGGTTAGCCTTGCATTTGTATGCAAATTAGGTAAAAATATGATCATTATGCAAAAAATATTATAATTAATCAATTTGAGGCAATTAAAAGCTTCAAATAATTTATCCTCGCGGGACAGGTTGCAAGGTTTTGACGGAACTAGAGTTTGGTCAATGCAGGTCACTCCCCTTGTGGTCGGATTGATTTATAGATATGAACTAGTTCAGTCTTAGCTGATACTATAACTTGATTTCGAGCACTTCCCCTGATCCACTTGCGTTTGAGCAGCCGATCTGTTTGGGTTGTAGAAATTTTGTCTTGCAAAATATTTATTTAAAACATTTTCTTGCCGATAAGTTCGCCAAATATTGGCGTAAATATACCCCGTACCAGGTCGAAGCGACGGGTTGCCTCTGGGCCGGTGGATGGAGCCAAGCGGCCGCAAGGACGGCCTCGATCGTTCGTCCCCTCGGCAGGATGCTGTGGCCAGTCGACGCGATGCGAGTTCAGTCGAGCCATGGAATGCACCGACAGTAGCGGGTATTGCATACCCGTTAGATACAGCAGGCCCTGTCAGCAGCGACGGAGGCCCAATTGCTGCACCATCCACCATCGGTCGGTCCGGAGGTGACTCGTCCACGACTTTGGAGTCGGGTAAGTCTAGTGTGGCTATAATGCTGAGGAATCAACCCCTCAACCAATTATTACCACTAGTGTTCAGTCTCTTTGCCCGTGCGTCACCAACTGTGACAATATTGCTAAATATGTTTGCCGTTTGCGTAACCAACTGTGACAATATTGCTGAATGTAATTGCTGTTTGCGTCACAAACTGTGACAATATTGCTGAATATAATTGCTGTTTGCGTCACTGACCGGTGACAATATTGCTGTTCCCCGACATCAGCTTCGGACGGGAACAAACTGTGATAATTGCGTAACATCAGTTGAGCAGTGGACATTTGCCTTTTGGGTTTTTGCTTCGATATTCTGTCTTGTTGCGCCAACCTAGCCAGGCACGCCAATTTCCCAAATATTGCCGGCGGTCAACAATGACCGTGCAAGGATTTTAATCGCGGGAAATGCCTCCGGCCCAATTCCCGGTTAGCGCACCGTTGCTCCGCCTGTCAGGTATTTCGTAATTCTCTGTCTGCTCTTCAACACCCAGCTATGTTGCAATTAAAAAATTGATCGCGGGATCGAGTTGGGCCGCGAGGCCGGCCCGTTACCTAATGCGCCTATTCCCAATTTGCGTTGACTAACACTGCAGTCAATTACACAAGTTTGATGAAGCTATAGAGATGGTATCCAATTTTGCTCAGGGTGCAGCTATGGCCAACTCGGATAATAAATCGGCTTTTCGATTACTCCCTGTTCACCCGGATGATTTCGATTTGCTATGGTTTTCCCCTCATGGCCAAATATATTTATGATACATGTATGCCGATGGGGTGCACCATCTCATGTGTCATTTTTGAAAGTTTTACTTAGCACTTTCATTGCGTACTGTACTCGTAAGGTGGCTAACTCCCAACACACTGTGTATTAGCTTGAGGGTTTCTTGTTTGTAAGTGCTGGCCATTCTGAGGGGTGCTCGCGTTCCCTCAATTCTTTCCGGGTGGTGTGTGAGCGGTTCGGGGTCCACCTTGCTGAATATAAAACTGAAGGGCCAGCCACGAGCCTTGCTTTCTTGGGTTTAGCAATTGACCCAGTTGCCCAACGGATACGTGTTCCCTTACGAGTTAGTTGCGTTACACAGTAAGCTAGCGTGTTCCCCCTGACAGTAAGCTATTTGATTTTGTTTTGGTTTTTTTTTTGGATTATGGTAATTGCAGATCTGTGTCACGAACTTCATCATTGCTAAATTGAATTGCTGTTTGCGTCACAAACTGTGACACTATTGCTGAATTTAATTGCCGTTTGCGTCACCAGCTGTGACAATATTGCTGAATATTATTGCTGTTTGCGTCACCACCTGTGACAATATTGCAAAATATAATTGCTGTTTGCGTCACCAAATGTGACAATAGGTGTATTGCTGAATATAATTGCTGTTTGCGTCACAAACTGTGACAATATTGCGGAATATCATTGCTGTTTGCGTCACCAACTGTGACAATAGTTGCAAGAAAAATAATTGCTGTTTGCGTCACAAACTGTGACAATATTGCTGAATATAATCGTCACCAACTGTGACAATATTGCTGAATATAATTGCTGTTTGCGTCACCAACTGTGACAATTTTCCTAAACATAATTGCCGTTTGCGTCACAAACTGTGACATTATTTCTGACTATAATTGCTGTTAATTGCGTCACCAACTGTGACAATGTAGCTGAATATGATTGCTGTTGGCGTCACCAACTGTGACAGTATTGCTGAATATAATTGCTGTTTGCGTCACCAACTGTGACAATATTGCTGAATATAATTGCTGTTTGCGTCACCAACTGTGACAGTATTGCTGATTTTAATTACTGTTTGCGTCACCAACTGTGACAATATTGCTGAATATGATTGCTGTTTGCGTCACCAACTGTGACAATGTTGCTGATTTTAATTACTGTTTGCGTCACCAACTGTGACAATGTTGCTGAATATGATTGCTGTTTGCGTCACCAACTGTGACAATATTGCTGAATATAATTGCTGTTTGCGTCACAAACTGTGACAATATTGCTAAATATAATTACGGTTTGCGTCACCAACTGTGACAATATTGCTGAATATATTTGCTGTTTGCGTCACCAACTGTGACAATATTGCTGAATATATTTGCTGTTTGCGTCACCCACTGTGACAATATTGCGCACCGTTGCTCCGCCTGTCAGGTATTTCGTAATTCTCTGTCTGCTCTTCAACACCCAGCTATGTTGCAATTAAAAAATTGATCGCGGGATCGAGTTGGGCCGCGAGGCCGGCCCGTTACCTAATGCGCCTATTCCCAATTTGCGTTGACTAACACTGCAGTCAATTACACAAGTTTGATGAAGCTATAGAGATGGTATCCAATTTTGCTCAGGGTGCAGCTATGGCCAACTCGGATAATAAATCGGCTTTTCGATTACTCCCTGTTCACCCGGATGATTTCGATTTGCTATGGTTTTCCCCTCATGGCCAAATATATTTATGATACATGTATGCCGATGGGGTGCACCATCTCATGTGTCATTTTTGAAAGTTTTACTTAGCACTTTCATTGCGTACTGTACTCGTAAGGTGGCTAACTCCCAACACACTTTGTATTAGCTTGAGGGTTTCTTGTTTGTAAGTGCTGGCCATTCTGAGGGGTGCTCGCGTTCCCTCAATTCTTTCCGGGTGGTGTGTGAGCGGTTCGGGGTCCACCTTGCTGAATATAAAACTGAAGGGCCAGCCACGAGCCTTGCTTTCTTGGGTTTAGCAATTGACCCAGTTGCCCAACGGATACGTGTTCCCTTACGAGTTAGTTGCGTTACACAGTAAGCTAGCGTGTTCCCCCTGACAGTAAGCTATTTGATTTTGTTTTGGTTTTTTTTTTGGATTATGGTAATTGCAGATCTGTGTCACGAACTTCATCATTGCTAAATTGAATTGCTGTTTGCGTCACAAACTGTGACACTATTGCTGAATTTAATTGCCGTTTGCGTCACCAGCTGTGACAATATTGCTGAATATTATTGCTGTTTGCGTCACCACCTGTGACAATATTGCAAAATATAATTGCTGTTTGCGTCACCAAATGTGACAATAGGTGTATTGCTGAATATAATTGCTGTTTGCGTCACAAACTGTGACAATATTGCGGAATATCATTGCTGTTTGCGTCACCAACTGTGACAATAGTTGCAAGAAAAATAATTGCTGTTTGCGTCACAAACTGTGACAATATTGCTGAATATAATCGTCACCAACTGTGACAATATTGCTGAATATAATTGCTGTTTGCGTCACCAACTGTGACAATTTTCCTAAACATAATTGCCGTTTGCGTCACAAACTGTGACATTATTTCTGACTATAATTGCTGTTAATTGCGTCACCAACTGTGACAATGTAGCTGAATATGATTGCTGTTGGCGTCACCAACTGTGACAGTATTGCTGAATATAATTGCTGTTTGCGTCACCAACTGTGACAATATTGCTGAATATAATTGCTGTTTGCGTCACCAACTGTGACAGTATTGCTGATTTTAATTACTGTTTGCGTCACCAACTGTGACAATATTGCTGAATATGATTGCTGTTTGCGTCACCAACTGTGACAATGTTGCTGATTTTAATTACTGTTTGCGTCACCAACTGTGACAATGTTGCTGAATATGATTGCTGTTTGCGTCACCAACTGTGACAATATTGCTGAATATAATTGCTGTTTGCGTCACAAACTGTGACAATATTGCTAAATATAATTACGGTTTGCGTCACCAACTGTGACAATATTGCTGAATATATTTGCTGTTTGCGTCACCAACTGTGACAATATTGCTGAATATATTTGCTGTTTGCGTCACCCACTGTGACAATATTGCTAATATAATTGCTGTTTGCGTCACCAACTGTGACAATATTGCTAAAACAATTGCTGTTTGCGCCACTAACTGTGACAATATTGCTGAATATATTTGCTGTTTGCGTCACCAACTGTGACAATATTGCTGACTATATTTGCTGTTTGCGGCACCAACTGTGACAATATTGCTAATATAATTGCTGTTTGTGTCACCAACTGTGACAATGTTGCTAAAACAATTGCTGTTTGCGTCACTAACTGTGACAATATTGCTGAATATAATTGCTGTTTGAGTCACCAACTGTGACAATATTGCTAAGATAATTGCTGTTTGAGTCACCAACTGTGACAGTATTGCTGGTTTTCGCCCTTGCCCCTCGCACGCGTTTATTATATCAGCGGGCTCTGCGTCTTTTCCAATGGTTTAGTGCAAGCCATTTGGTTTGATGCTGCTAGGTCCCCCTCCCTGCAGCATCTAGTTTAGTTATCGCATTCATTAGCCTACTTCCTATGCATCTAGTATTTCTTCGAAATTGCAATTGCTGAGTTCAGGGTTCTTTGCAAGACGCCCTTGCCCCTCGCACTTTATTATATCAGCGGGCTTTGCGTCTTTTCCAATGGTTTAGTGCAAACCATGGGTTTGATGCTACTAGGTGCCCCTCCCTGCAGCATCTAGTTTAGTTTTCGCATTCATTAGCCTACTTCCTATGCATCTAGTATTTCTTCGAAATTGCAATTGCTAAGTTCAGGGTCTTTTGCGAGACGCCCTTGCCCCTCGCATGTTATTATATCAGCGGGATTTGCGTCTTTTCCAATGGTTTAGTGCAAACCATGGGTTTGACGCTGCTAGGTGCCCCTCTCTGCAGCGGCAAGTTCAGTTTGCATTCATTAATTCCTATGTATCTGGTATTTCAATTGCAATTGCTGAGTTACCCCGATGCGTGTACAAATAAGTTTGAACGACCACAGTTCACAGCGGTCCTTCATCGTGCTCTTGACTTTGTAGGGCTTCATGATGACAGATTTACAGCCCGTTCTTTTTGCATTGGCGCAGCGACTGCTGCAATTTAACTACTAATGCTGAGTATTGGCACTGATGGGTTCTTAATTTTTTATCTTTCTCAAATTGCACGAGCTTTCATCCCTGACAAGCCGACTCTGGGGGTAATTGGCGACGAGTTAGTTAATTGGTGCGCCCGAGTTAATTGGTGCGCCCGAGTTGCACGATCGTCGCCCTGTGGGGGAAAGCTACCTCCATCAGCTGGCCCACATCAACTGGATTGGACGTCTGGGACTGACGATGGACCAGTACCCCGGTTTTCTGATGAGGGCTTGGTCAGCTGCTGTCGAATTGCCGGACTCTGTAATCATTCAGGTCGGGACCAATGACCTGGTATCACGCTGATGGCTTCCACTTAACTTTTGAAGGTTGCTCTGTTATTCTGAGCAACCTTGGTCACGCCCTATTCATTCTGAGGCTATTTGGCGGCGGTCATGTTGCGACCCTTCTTTCGCAACATGTCCGTTTGGCGGAAATTGCATTCCATAGCGCAAATAGGCCTCAAAGAATTGGCCAATAAAACCTTAATTTAAGAGGCTTCAGGGAATTTGCGGCAAAAAGCACTTAACCCTCTTTCTTTGTCGGTTCCAAGATGAAATCGGAACACGGTAGTTACAGTCCTATATGTTTACCACATTCGCAGATTGATATTTTGATTATTGCATTTCTTACTTATTGCCGACGATAATAATAGCTTAAGGTATTGCTTGCGCTATAGTTGGCCACTGCGGTATTGATTAATGGTTTTATATGATATGGTTTGCATTGATAAAATGTTATAATATTGCTTGCTAATGCGTATTGCATCGTATGTGGATTACGGTAATTGCAGACGTGTCACAAACTGTGACATCATTGCTAAATTTAATTGCTGTTTGCATCACAAACTGTGACACTATTGTTGAATATAAATTGCTGTTTGCGTCACGAACTGTGACAATATTGCTGACTATATTTGCTGTTTGCGGCACCAACTGTGACAATATTGCTAATATAATTGCTGTTTGTGTCACCAACTGTGACAATGTTGCTAAAACAATTGCTGTTTGCGTCACTAACTGTGACAATATTGCTGAATATAATTGCTGTTTGAGTCACCAACTGTGACAATATTGCTAAGATAATTGCTGTTTGAGTCACCAACTGTGACAGTATTGCTGGTTTTCGCCCTTGCCCCTCGCACGCGTTTATTATATCAGCGGGCTCTGCGTCTTTTCCAATGGTTTAGTGCAAGCCATTTGGTTTGATGCTGCTAGGTCCCCCTCCCTGCAGCATCTAGTTTAGTTATCGCATTCATTAGCCTACTTCCTATGCATCTAGTATTTCTTCGAAATTGCAATTGCTGAGTTCAGGGTTCTTTGCGAGACGCCCTTGCCCCTCGCACTTTATTATATCAGCGGGCTTTGCGTCTTTTCCAATGGTTTAGTGCAAACCATGGGTTTGACGCTGCTAGGTGCCCCTCTCTGCAGCATCTAGTTTAGTTTTCGCATTCATTAGCCTACTTCCTATGCATCTAGTATTTCTTCGAAATTGCAATTGCTAAGTTCAGGGTCTTTTGCGAGACGCCCTTGCCCCTCGCATGTTATTATATCAGCGGGATTTGCGTCTTTTCCAATGGTTTAGTGCAAACCATGGGTTTGACGCTGCTAGGTGCCCCTCTCTGCAGCGGCAAGTTCAGTTTGCATTCATTAATTCCTATGTATCTGGTATTTCAATTGCAATTGCTGAGTTACCCCGATGCGTGTACAAATAAGTTTGAACGACCACAGTTCACAGCGGTCCTTCATCGTGCTCTTGACTTTGTAGGGCTTCATGATGACAGATTTACAGCCCGTTCTTTTTGCATTGGCGCAGCGACTGCTGCAATTTAACTACTAATGCTGAGTATTGGCACTGATGGGTTCTTAATTTTTTATCTTTCTCAAATTGCACGAGCTTTCATCCCTGACAAGCCGACTCTGGGGGTAATTGGCGACGAGTTAGTTAATTGGTGCGCCCGAGTTAATTGGTGCGCCCGAGTTGCACGATCGTCGCCCTGTGGGGGAAAGCTACCTCCATCAGCTGGCCCACATCAACTGGATTGGACGTCTGGGACTGACGATGGACCAGTACCCCGGTTTTCTGATGAGGGCTTGGTCAGCTGCTGTCGAATTGCCGGACTCTGTAATCATTCAGGTCGGGACCAATGACCTGGTATCACGCTGATGGCTTCCACTTAACTTTTGAAGGTTGCTCTGTTATTCTGAGCAACCTTGGTCACGCCCTATTCATTCTGAGGCTATTTGGCGGCGGTCATGTTGCGACCCTTCTTTCGCAACATGTCCGTTTGGCGGAAATTGCATTCCATAGCGCAAATAGGCCTCAAAGAATTGGCCAATAAAACCTTAATTTAAGAGGCTTCAGGGAATTTGCGGCAAAAAGCACTTAACCCTCTTTCTTTGTCGGTTCCAAGATGAAATCGGAACACGGTAGTTACAGTCCTATATGTTTACCACATTCGCAGATTGATATTTTGATTATTGCATTTCTTACTTATTGCCGACGATAATAATAGCTTAAGGTATTGCTTGCGCTATAGTTGGCCACTGCGGTATTGATTAATGGTTTTATATGATATGGTTTGCATTGATAAAATGTTATAATATTGCTTGCTAATGCGTATTGCATCGTATGTGGATTACGGTAATTGCAGACGTGTCACAAACTGTGACATCATTGCTAAATTTAATTGCTGTTTGCATCACAAACTGTGACACTATTGTTGAATATAAATTGCTGTTTGCGTCACGAACTGTGACAATATTGCTGAATGTAATTGCTGTTTGCGTCACAAACTGTGACAATATTGCTAAATATAGTTGCTGTTTGCGTCACCAACTGTGACAATATTGCTGTTCCTCGACATCAGCTTCGGACGGGAACAAACTGTGATAATTGTGTAATATAATATTGCTGTCCTAGCTGTGCTACCCACTTCGGGCTCGGACAAACTGTCATTACATTGCTTGCATTGCTGTCCCGTGTTATCATAGCTTCAAGCTGGGACAGCGCTTACAACAATAGACGGCTGCTCAGGCCACTACGCAACAAATACATTACGAGTGCTCGACCCTGTATGTCCAGTCTTGTCACATGTGGGGATAAATAAATAGGTAGAAAATTTGGGAGAAAATCAATACAAAAAATGATTGTTTTTTTTCAAAAATAGGTAATATTTGTCCAAATCTTTGCAATTTTAGCTTTGTTTTTATTGATTGGTGTTCCTCCTGCATCAGAGATGATATTTAAGACGTTTTGAGAAAAATCTATTTTTGGCCATATTTTGATCAAAAAGGTGGGATAACCCCTTGTATTTTTTTTCAAATTTTGTCCCAAAATTATATTCTTTTAAACTCTTTCAGAAGATGCCTACAGGCGAGGAGAAGCCATTCCAACTTGAATTTGGACGAAATTCACGTTAAATAAATAAATAGGTAGAAAATTTGGGAGAAAATCAATACAAAAAATGATTGTTTTTTTCAAAAATAGGTAATATTTGTCCAAATCTTTGCAATTTTAGCTTTGTTTTTATTGATTGGTGTTCCTCCTGCATCAGAGATGATATTTAAGACGTTTTGAGAAAAATCTATTTTTGGCCATATTTTGATCAAAAAGTTGGGATAACCCCTTGTATTTTTTTTCAAATTTTGTCCCAAAATTATATTCTTTTAAACTCTTTCAGAAGATGCCTACAGGCGAGGAGAAGCCATTCCAACTTGAATTTGGACGAAATTCACGTTAAATAAATAAATAGGTAGAAAATTTGGGAGAAAATCAATACAAAAAATGATAGTTTTTTTCAAAAATAGGTAATATTTGTCCAACTCTTTGCAATTTTAGCCTTGTTTTTATTGATTGGTGTTCGTCCTGCATCAGAGATGATATTTAAGACGTTTTGAGAAAAATATATTTTTGGCCATATTTTGATCAAAAAGGTGGGATAACCCCTGGTATTTTTTTTCAAATTTTGTCCCAAAATTATATTCTTTTTAACTCTTTTAGAAGATGCCTACAGGCGAGGAGAAGCCATTCCAACTTGAATTTGAACGAAATTCACGTTTAATAAATAAATAGGTAGAAAATTTGGGAGAAAATCAATCCAAAAAATGATTGTTTTTTTCAAAAATAGGTAATATTTGTCCAAATCTTTGCAATTTTAGCTTTGTTTTTATTGATTGGTGTTCCTCCTGCATCAGATATGATATTTAAGACGTTTTGAGAAAAATCTATTTTTGGCCATATTTTGATCAAAAAGTTGGAATAACCCCTTGTATTTTTTTTCAAATTTTGTCCCAAAATTATATTATTTTAAACTCTTTCAGAAGATGCCTACAGGACAGGAGAAGCCATTCCAACTTGAATTTGGACGAAATTCACGTTAAATAAATAAATAGGTAGAAAATTTGGGAGAAAATCAATACAAAAAATGATTGTTTTTTTCAAAAATAGGTAATATTTGTCCAAATCTTTGCCTTGTTTTTATTGATTGGTGTTCGTCCTGCATCAGAGATGATATTTAAGACGTTTTGAGAAAAATATATTTTTGGCCATATTTTGATCAAAAAGGTGGGTTAACCCCTGGTATTTTTTTTCAAATTTTGTCCCAAAATTATATTCTTTTCAACTCTTTCAGAAGATGCCTACAGGCGAGGAGAAGCCATTCCAACTTGAATTTGGACGAAATTCACGTCAAATAAATAAATAGGTAGAAAATTTGGGAGAAAATCAATACAAAAAATGATTGTTTTTTTCAAAAATAGATAATATTTGTCCAAATCTTTGCAATTTTAGCTTTGTTTTTATTGATTGGTGTTCCTCCTGCATCAGAGATGATATTTAAGACGTTTTGAGAGAAATCTATTTTTGGCCATATTGTATTTGTATTTTTTTCAAATTTTGTCCCAACATTATATTATTTTAAACTCTTTCAGAAGATGCCTACAGGACAGGAGAAGCCATTCCAACTTGAATTTGGACGAAATTCACGTTAAATAAATAAATATGTAGAACATTTGGGAGAAAATCAATACCAAAAAATGATTGTTTTTTTCAAAAATAGGTAATATTTGTCCAAATCTTTGCAATTTTAGCTTTGTTTTTATTGATTGGTGTTCGTCCTGCATCAGAGATGATATTTAAGACGTTTTGAGAAAAATCTATTTTTGGCCATATTTTGATCAAAAAGGTAGGATAACCCCTTGTATTTTTTTCAAATTTTGTCCCAAAATTATATTCTTTTAAACTCTTTCAGAAGATGCCTACAAGACAGGAGAAGCCATTCCAACTTGAATTTGGACGAAATTCACGTTAAATAAATAAATAGGTAGAACATTTGGGAGAAAATCAATACAAAAAATGATTGTTTTTTTTCAAAAATAGGTAATATTTGTCCAAATCTTTGCAATTTTAGCTTTGTTTTTATTGATTGGTGTTCCTCCTGCATCAGAGATGATATTTAAGACGTTTTGAGAAAAATCTATTTTTGGCCATATTTTGATCAAAAAGGTGGGTTAACCCCTTGTATTTTTTTCAACTTTTGTCCCAAAATTATATTATTTTAAATTCTTTCAGAAGATGCCTACAGGACAGGAGAAGCCATTCCAACTTAAATTTGGACGAAATTCACGTTAAATAAATAAATAGGTAGAAAATTTGGGAGAAAATCAATACAAAAAATGATTGGTTTTTTTCAAAAATAGGTAATATTTGTCCAAATCTTTGCAATTTTAGCTTTGTTTTTATTGATTGGTGTTCCTCCTGCATCAGAGATGATATTTAAGACGTTTTGAGAAAAATCTATTTTTGGCCATATTTTGATCAAAAAGGTGGGATAACCCCTTGTATTTTTTTTCAAATTTTGTCCCAAAATTATATTCTTTTAAACTCTTTCAGAAGATGCCTACAGGCGAGGAGAAGCCATTCCAACTTGAATTTGGACGAAATTCACGTTAAATAAATAAATAGGTAGAAAATTTGGGAGAAAATCAAATAAAAAAATGATTGTTTTTTTCAAAAATAGGTAATATTTGTCCAAATCTTTGCAATTTTAGCTTTGTTTTTATTGATTGGTGTTCCTCCTGCATCAGAGATGATATTTAAGACGTTTTGAGAGAAATCTATTTTTGGCCATATTTTGATCAAAATGGTGGGATAACTAACCCCTTGTATTTTTTTCCAAATTTTGTCCCAAAATTATATTCTTTTAAACTCTTTCAGAAGATGCCTACAGGCGAGGAGAAGCCATTCCAACTTGAATTTGGACGAAATTCACGTTAAATAAATAAATAGGTAGAAAATTTGGGAGAAAATCAATACAACAAATGATTGTTTTTTTCAAAAATAGGTAATATTTGTCCAAATCTTTGCAATTTTAGCTTTGTTTTTATTGATTGGTGTTCCTCCTGCATCAGAGATGATATTTAAGACGTTTTCTATGCAGTTCATCAATCATCAATAAAAAAAACGGCCTTATTGAGGGCGCCCTTGATTATCCCGAGATTTGTTAGTGCTTGTGGCAAATCTGCTTTGAAGTCAGATTAGTCGTCAAGCCCCTTTCTTTAGATTTTGAGAACTTCTGCTGTTTTATACGATAAAAATGCTCAACTGGCAAATGGTAGGCTATAACTTTAAAGGGAATATGCAACATTTGCAAGCATCAAACAAAGTAAATTACTAAATGATCACAAAACACTTTACACTGGACTGTTAGGTAATGGCAGTCTGAAGCATCCTGTAAAATCATGGCTCCCGGTAGAGTGGTATTTGTGTATCGATTTCCAACGCTGGTCGGCCGACCAGCGTTGGAGGAAAAAACAATTTTTTCAAATACTGCTTCTAATTGTTCATATCTAGTTATTCCACATTTTCTTTGCAATTGATTACACACCTGTGAAGATGTACAACTGATTCTCAGACCTTACAATTCCCCCCAACGTCTGCAAATTGATCCGTTCCATCGTTGGGTCAGGGTACCCGACTACAAGAACACGATTGGTTTTTGTTGATTTCTGTCCAGCATCTACGAACTCAAAACGCCCAAAGAAAGTCAGTGTAACAATATTGGCTATAACATACTCCCCGCCCCCAATCCATCCATTTCTGAAAATTACAGCAAGCGAAATGATGTTTATTCCATTTAAACTTTAGAAAATGCACATAGCACTAGGGTATATGGTCTGTTAAGTCTCTGTTTGGTTTTGGAAGAAAACGTGAATATTTGAAAAGCATTTTAACGAGCAAATAACGTCATTGGTGATGTTATTATTACATGTACTTAGAGAGTAGCGATCAACAAAAATGAAAATATTCGTTAATCATTATTTACTTTCAAATAAGTAAGATATTTCTTAATAATTCGGTATAGTAAACAAATTCGATATCTGCAAATGGTGTATCCTACCTTTAAGATAATTTAAACTAGCCACTTTCCCCATTGTTTTGTAATCATTGTTTCGCAATAAACTGATTACCAAAATGGGATGGACAGTTTAAAACTGTAGTCGTGATAATTTCTAAGATATTATGCTTTCATCAACAACAAAACCCATTGTTTTAAACTTCATTTAATTAAGTACGTACTAAGTTCACCCAAGTTGTTCTTCATTGCAAAATTAATTCTTTTGCCTACTTTGCGTGCCATACCCAGGCTGTCAAAGGTTAACATTAGTCCAGAAATTTGCGACTCTCGATACTGTGTATGAGAGTCTCAAAACGTACGGTACTGAAAACATGCAACACAAGAAAATAGACTGGCATATGAAACAACCAGTCCAACACGCCTTTAGTACCGAGTCAACTGTGTCAAAATCTCTCCCTAGTCTGTCATCAGACTACTGAAGAGACCAGTCTAGTTCCAAACAGATGGATATGCACCAGTCTATAAAGCCTCGAGATGAAACCACTTGGCTTCACTCTCAGGTGAACATTAAATGTTGAAGTAAACATCACTTTAAAACTTTCTTGACAGTGGAACATCTGATGTTCAATTAATCACAAATAGAATCCCATTAATGTACAATGTCTTATTTTATACATAACTTATACATTACACACATTTTGCATCACATGACACTGTTACTGGTTCGATGCACGCAGCGATAAACACAAAACACATGCAGCTTATATTATACAGAATATAAATCGACAACAACACAGTATTTATTTACAATTTTACAAGAGGGTCATCCAATTCTTGGCGGGAATTCCAGCAGGTTTGTTATCTCGGGTAATATCAGAAGTATAACAAGGGTTCGTAGGTTTGGCAATTTTCAATCGACTCTGTATTTATGCCAAGCTTACGTCGGCTGTGGTTTATTAGCTTGTGTGATGTTCATCTTCCAAAAGCTGAATTCAGCTAGGGTACGCTTGGGGACTGTTTTTGCAAGTCAAAATTTACCAGAATATTTCGAGAGTGTGAACCAACCATGACGTCATCTTGTCTCGGTTTATTTCTTAATAATCTTGTCAGATCTGTGCCAGACATACTTTTGTTTTTTCAACAACGCAGCTCTCGTTCCCTGCCTCTCCAGACTCACACAACTCACTTTTCTGGTCAGAAATCACAATGAAGATCGAACCTTTTGGCCGTAATAAGCTCAGGTTTTAAATCTGTACTTTTGATTGTACTGCAGAAATCCGAATTCTAGGTTTCTCCTAAAATATGTGATTTCTTGAAACGCATGTTATTCCTATTTATTAAAGGGTCTACTTACTTGACATTGTATGTAAATCACTAAGTTTGTTTGCGGATAAAGGGAGACAAAATATGCATGTTTAAATTGCCAGAGAATTGCTACTTGAAAAGCGATCCGCATGACGTAATAAAGAACTTGTCGTTTAACGAGGGGCCAAAAGTTGACGGAGAAAAAGTTAGTGGTGGTGAAAAAACTGGAACCGTGTTTTTATTTATTTTTGAAAAGTTGGCAATCGTTGGGTTTTAAAGATGGACTACAACGGAATAATGATAAAGGCTGTGTTGCTGTTTTTTGTTCGAGAAATGTATAATGATTACTAATATATCATTAGTATTCAATAAATCTTGTTCCTTCATGCAAAAAAACAACAAAATTGATCGGCGTTCTACGACCCAGAAAAACTCAGTTTTAGCAAAAGCCCTTAACTCATGAATAATTCATACTTTGTGTGTGACGTACTACCATGAAAACGCATACATATGGTGGCCCTGAAGGGACTCCGCAGATCGCGAATATTGACGTCAAATTTGACGTCAATATTCGCGACTTTTGAGGAAAGTCGTGAATATCGACGTCAAATTTGACGTCAATATTCGCGACTTTTTTGGAAAGTCGTGAATATTGACGTCAAATTTGACGTCGATATTCGCGATCTGCGGAGTCCCTTCAGGGCCACCATGTATGCGTTTTCATGTGTAGTACGTCATCACTTTTCGCTGGTTTACAAGTCCGCTGGTACTATATCGTGGATTTCATTGTGGTTTTCAGTGGATCTTTGCCGGGAACCAGTACAGGGCGGGAAATTTCAAAATCGAAGAATCGAGGTCTAATTTTGTCGGTCAAATTGCAACAAAAGTATTTAGAGAAAAACATGACCGTAACAATAAAGTGTTACCTGAACACAACATAAACAAGGTCCGATAATAAATTTAATGTGTGAGTTTTCGTTGTAGTCCATCTTTAACGGTTGTTTCATCACAAACTATCACAAAGTTGTTCTAGTCCTTTGTTCTCTGAGACCGCGTCTGTGTACTGAATAGAATTATGAAAAGAGACTTTCATGATCAATTATCTTAGGGAAGTCATTTCTGACATTAGCTGCCGATATACCAAGTCAGTAGAATATTGTATAACGCCGTCCCGCAGTGAAGTTATGTACACGCAAACGGGCACGATCCAAGCACTTTCAAAATGCTGCATGTACGGAGCCCATTATGGATGAGACTAATATTCAACTTCCAGGCTGGTCATTTGACTCACTGCTTCGGTGATTTCTGCCTTATCGTCAGCGGTCAAACCACAGTGCGCCAAGGAAAGCTTTACGAGGTGGTTCATTTTTGTCAGGACAGACCATGACCGACATGAAAATCCACCAAGGGAATTGCAAGACATATTCAATTCAACAAGGTTGGGCAGATTACTCAGCGCCCCGGCAATGTGCTCCAAGTCACCACTTCTCAATCCGCACCAACCCAAGTCTAGTTTGTTGAGCGTTTTGATTTCCTTCAAGGGAGACCATGACCGACCTGATCCAGCAAGGGTCGCATTGTCAGACAGATTCAATTCAACAAGGTTGGGCAGATTACCCAGAGCCACGGCAATGTGCTTCAAGTCATCACTTCTCAATCCGCAGTGACCCAAGACTAGTTTGTTGAGGGTTTTGATTTCCTTCAAGTGAGAACATGAAAGACCTGATCCACCAAGGGTCCTATTGCGAGACAGATTCAATTCAACAAGGTTGGGCAGATTACCCAGCGCCCCGGCCATGTGATTCAAGTCATCATTTCTCAATCCGCAGTCACCCAAGTCTAGTTTGTTGAGTGTTTTGATTTCCTTCAAGTGAGACCATGACCGACCTGATCCATCAAGGGCCTCATAAGACAGATTCAATTCAACAAGGTTGGGCAGATTACCCAGCGCCACGGCAATGTGCTCCAAGTCATCACTTCTCAATAGGCATCTAGTCAAGTCTAGTTTGTTGAGCGTTTTGATTTCCTTCAAGGGAGACCATGACCGACCTGATCCAGCAAGGGTCGCATTGTCAGACAGATTCAATTCAACAAGGTTGGGCAGATTACCCAGAGCCACGGCAATGTGCTCCAAGTCATCACTTATCAATCCGCATGCACCTAAGTTTAGTTTGTTGAGGGTTTTGATTTCCTTCAAGTGAGACCATGAAAGACCTGATCCACCAAGGGTCTCATTGTAAGACAGATTCAATTTAACAAGGTTGGGCAGATTACTCAGCGCCACGGCAATGTGAATCAAGTCATCACTTATCAATCCGCAGGCATGCAAATTTAGTTTTTTGAGTGTTTTGATTTTCTTCAAGTGAGACCATGACTGACCTGATCCACCAAGGGTCCCATTGTCAGACAGATTCAATTCAACAAGGTTGGGCAGATTACCCAGCGCCGCGGCAATGTGCTCCAAGTCATCACTTATCAATCCGCATGCACCTAAGTCTAGTTTGTTGAGTGTTTTGATTTCCTTCAAGTGAGACCATGACCGACCTGATCCACCAAGGGTCTCATTGTAAGACAGATTCAATTTAACAAGGTTGGGCAGATTACTCAGCGCCTCGGCAATGTGCCCCAAGTCATCACTTATCAATCCGCATGCACCTAAGTCTAGTTTGTTGAGGCTTTTAATTTCCTTCAAGTGAGACCATGACTGACCTGATCCACCAAGGGGCTTATTGCAAGACAGATTCAATTTAACAAGGTTGGGCAGATTACTCAGTTGCCCACCAATGTGCTCCATGCAACCGCTTGCTAGGCATTCATCGAAGGTCACGGCCTCAAGCTGCGTCATTTTCTTCAGACGTAGAGACAAAAGGAAACGTGTACAGTCTTTAAATCCATCTTTTTGCTTACTCACTTTAATTCGTTGAAGATTTGTCATTCTGTTCACATAATTCACGTATTTTGTACCCAACTGTTGAATGCTGCGAGGATCCATTGTTAATATGTGTATCCTTTCGAGGCAAGTATTTCCGCCACCCTTTTTCTGGTCATCAGTAACGTTGTTTAGGAAGTACATAAACGATGTCAAAGTATCACTCTCTGGAACACCAATATGTAGATTTGAATCAATAACGGAATTAATTAACTCCAACGGTGGCAATGTCTGGCTCTGACTTTCAAAGTAACAATTCAAGGCTACTTGTATGGCTTTATCATCTAGATTGCCTGCATGTCTGACTTTATGCGATAAAATCTGCAGAATTGAATTTGTCCGTGGCCCATCACTGTCACCGCAGCAAAAACGCAGAAGATATTCAAATCCTGCTAAATCAGATTCTTGACGAAAGAACGTTTCAAATTCATGCGTTTCTTCTTCCGATGTTAAACTCTGGTAGTATATGGCAGCGGAGAATTCTTGAAACGTCTTGTGAATGAAATAAACGGGTTTGGAAGTGTCGATCCCCTTCCGGACTCGCTCGCTGGTGAGGATGCCAGCTCGTAAGGCCTTTTCAAGTACATCTGTCTCAAAATTCCCCTCTAGGAATGATAACTTTTGATCAGAAGAAAGTAGACCACGCAAAGCAACCTTTCCAATAGCAGTAATCAGCCGTGAAATCTCTTCTTCTGACATTTCGTTTGTTTTACGTTTAAATATGTAACGCAGTGCCTCATTATAAAGTCGAAACATGGTGTCAGGGAGTGTAGAATTATCTTTCCCTAACAAGCACATCAATAACAACAGCATGGGACTTTTGGCCAAATCTAATAAAACATTAGAGGATACAATTCTCTCAAAAAGTTCATCAGCTTTGGATGATTCTTCTAAATAAAATTTGTGCACATATTCCTTAACATCGTCCTCGCTAAACCCTAAAACATTCACACGAACAAACGGCCTCTGAATCAAAGTGTTCTTTACCAGCTTTTCATAGTGTGAGGGGCGGGTTGTCACAAGTACATTGCATTTTGCGTACTTTCCCTTTCGATTAAGCATTTTAAGAATCGAACCGAACTCCGACTCATCAAGCTCAGTCGACCTAAATTCATCAAAACCATCCAACAGAAACAACACGTCGTCAGGGTTGGCTGCAATGAAGAATTCCAAGTCTTTCCTGTTTATGGTCTTTTCATCTAACAACTGATCAAACAGTGCATCTATCACATCCGACGTTTGTTTTAAGGAACGCATTTTCAACACAAAAACATGCTTGTATTTTTTCAGTGCATCAACAGTGCCACAGGCCCAATCATAACCCATTTTGGCAATAAGAGTCGTTTTCCCTAGACCAGGCCCTCCGCTTAAAATTGCCCGTATAATTGGATGGCGCTCTCTTGTTTCGAGTTTGAAAATATCCCTATACAATTTCACCTCTCCCTCCAAATCCATATCACCTTTTTCTAATTGTAGCTTTGTGTAGATGTCCATGATGTGTTTTTGGTCATCACCCACCCATGGAAGCATCTGCACATAGCTACCTGTGTTGGTGTAGATGTCTTTTAATGCCTCCTCGCACTTATCAGCAGCAAGTTGAGTTGGGTCATCGAGTCGAGTCTTCTGTGTCGTACTGCATCCTGGTCCCCTCCCACTCGACAGAGTCGTTTCTAATGTAACAAAAAGACAAATCGAAATCAAACCATGTCAATCGGGTATTTTAATTTGTCCTCACACTTATCGACAGCAAGTTGAGTTGGAATATCGAGTCGAGTATCCCTTGTCGTACTGTATCCTGGCTGACTTGTTTCAGATGCGAAGAGTAAAACAACAAAATCCTGTCAAAACATAATGAAAATGGGTTCCGTTTCGTCTGTATTTCATTCATTGAAAAAAATCCAAAATCGATAGAAGTAGAGTGTTCGAGAAACTACCGGTAAAGTATTTAGTCATGATTTTCATAAAGTGTGGTTTTATACGAGGATCATTTCAACCCAGGCCGTCAACGGATTCTTCTTAAATCATATGTGTCCATGTTTCTGCGTGTGGATTTACCTTTTGAATCAGTATGCATTGTTGTCAATGGTGTCCCTTGTTCGATGTCATCTCCCTGGTGACGTCTCCGCCCTAAATAAAACGTGACATCCAAGAGTTAGGTCGCATCTAATATGGTAGAGTTATTATAATATGGTAGAGGTATTATTTAATGGCTTGCTGTGGACTATAGTTACCCATCCCATACTGTGAAGAGATCAGCGAGTCTTGTATCAGCACCCCAATACAATACGTACACCCAACTAATATCACCACAATACAAGCCTGTGCGCCAACTACCTTCTAGTGACGCACACTTGCTTGTGGTTCCATCTTCCAGGTTAAAGGCTTATGGGGACAGAAGCTTCTCTGTTGCAGCCCCTTTCCTCCACCCCAATACATGCAACAACTGATATCACCATACAAGCCTGTGCGCCAACTACGCTCTAGTGACGCACACTTGCTTGTGGTTCCATCTTCCAGGTTAAAGGCTTATGGGGACAGAAGCTTTTCTGTTTCAGCCCCTCGCCTATGGAATAGTCTACCAATAGTCCTGAGATCACAACCAGATGTTGACTCTTTCAAAACCCATCTCAAAACCTACCTTTTTACTCGTGTATATCTATAGTTTGTTCAGACCCCAGCGCAGTGAATACATTTGTCTAGATTATACATTTGTCTAGATACTAGCGCTATACAAGTTTTTATTATTATTGATTATTCATACTGTAAAGAGATGAGATTGTCTTGTTTCAGTGTGAGAGGCTGGTTCTTTCACACTTTCCTCTCGTAGCCCACACCTTGAGTGACCTTCGGCCTTGTTATAAGCGATTTGCATAAACAACAATAAATAATTTACTCTAATACAAAACAATGCCCCACACGTGATCGAGTCTCGACCAATCAGAAGATATCAACTCTCCTAGGTATTTATTAATTGTATACAATATAACGCCTGAATAAATTCTTGCCGTCTGATTGGTCAGAGTGCCACCGTGCAATGGAAGTCAGTGTATTCACCGTTGAATAGAACCATTGAATAACGTTGCTACCGTGCCGTGCGATGGTACGAATAATTCAATGCACGTGACCAACGATCCACCAATCAGAAGACGGATATTTATTCAGGCGTTGTATAATCGTAACTAGCTAATGTATGTACCTTCTGTCCTTCTACCACAGACGTCATCACCATACAAATATCTTACTGGAGAAGAGAAAACAATGTTCATTGTTCAGTAACTATTCATTGTCAGGATGCCTATCAAATTTAACATTCGGTTGTTTTTGCCAACACCTAGAAATTACTGTTTTGTTTCACATAATGCTATCGATGCTCTACTAAAACAGTCACGAATGCTTCACACATCAATTCGTTTTGTCCGGCAGACGAAAGTTGAACGGTAGAAGCTTGGGGCCTGCATGTACATTGTATTTAGAATTTGGCTACTATGTTGGCGAGCGCAGACCAGTAAATCAGGTATAAATGACTGAAGGTCAGCAACAATATTTAGTCTTCGCCAAAGACGACTGTATTCGATATTTTTGATTGTGCTCGTCGCGCATTCTTTTCACACGCATTGCCCCCGCTAACGACACCAGCTCCCTAATTCATTCAGTTGTCTTTGCAAAGTTTCTTAAATGGGTCAATATTCGTAACAGGTGCAGGTCTAGCTTTTCATTTAGGGGGAGGTTGTATCATTGGCGTAAATCGGTGGGGGACAGGGGGGGGGGGGGGGGGGGGGGGTGGCGGAAGGGTATCATATTGTTTGTCCCCTCCCCACTTTTTCGGACCCCAAATACACAAATGTAGCCCTAGGTAGAGAACGTGGAAAATGAAAAGCAAAATGGTTCTCAACTTATATAATAAACTTTGAATGAGCAAGATTAATTAAAAAAGAAATACATTTTGCAAAAGAATTTGCTTAAAAAAATGGGATGAAGTGATCAGAAATTGCCTCAGATTGCACCACATAAAGCGTCTAAAATCAAACAAAATGCTGATCCCTTAATTGGTCCCACACCCCACGCAGTTACGGCGCGGCGTCGCGCTCGCACTTACATCTGATCAAGTTATGTCCCCGATGGCATCGATAGTGACTCCCTATAATTCACTTCCTAGACGGGGGGGGGGGGGGGGGGGGGGGGTAATGCATACAGCTTATTAGTCCTATCCAATCATACTCACGCAATGCCAGAATTATCCCAATCACGGTGGCCACGACACTAACGATGCCACCGACAATGCCTACCCACTCTCCGACAGTCAATCCTGATCCTGCAGGTGTAGTCTCGGGGGCGGTGGGTGTGACCGGAAAGGTCGTTATGTTGTACGATGCCATTGCTTGCAGTGTGCTGAACGGGAATTAAAATGCGTTAAGAAAGGTTGACATTAAAGGGAAATTCTAGGCTCAAAAATATTTTACCTAGTCTAAAAGAATATATGGTAACATATTGACTCCGCAGAGAATTTGTTTTAATTTGTTATCGAGAACGACACACGCGCCTATTATATTCACGATTTCTTGCTATTCAGGAGTACAAGGGCGCGGCCATATTGTTCAAATTTCCCGCCTCGCCCGGGAAATGATGACGTAGTGTCTGCACCTCAATTCACATCGCTTTATTGCCTGTTGTTCGCACTGATATCATACCTTGACGGCGCCCGACTATTGCGTGTACCCATGTATTGCATTTCTGTGCAGAATATCGACTTGACGCGCCACAAACTGTCGTTTATTTTTGTATTTTTTGAGAAGAATAGAAAATCTGAGAGCTAGTAATGATAGCATCAGGTCTTTCTCCGTATGTTTTTGAGCCCACTTTCACATGTACAGTACACATTATGTATACACTATATCGTACACAAAAGGGTTCACTTGCATTCCTTGCGCGTGCAGGGCCTCTATCGATCAGGCTTCGAGTACTGATGGTGCAGACACTACGTCACATATCTCGGATGTACCGATAAACCGGAACAAAATGGCGGCTCGCATGACTGTAACTTGTAAGCGCAGTGCGAGACAATCTCCGTTTTAATATGATTACCGAAACCGATAAAAATGAAATAAAAATCAAGTCACAATGGCAATTGACACTCTTTAACATTATGCAATTATAAACTATGGGTGGAGTTTCCCTTTAAAGATAGTGTCCGTGCTTTTAGGGGGGTCGCACCCTGAAAAATAGATTTTCAAATGTTTAGTTCCGTCTTACCTGCTCGTGCTTCAACTTAGTTTAAACCCCGCGTTTACGGCTCATGTCATTATGACACATTTTGTTTTTGTAAATCATGACTAAAGTAACTCTCACCTTTATCTCAACCCCCGGTATATGCCGCTGATTTCCAACCAAAGTGAAAGCTATCGGCTGAGATCACGTCATTTTATACCTTTGTACTTCCTGATAAACTATATGGAACGCCAAACGTACCAATTTATGATGTTACTGGATACAAGTAATTATTGGACGATGTAGTCAACATAATGACAACTTTCGGCCCCCAACGCGCAAAAGGTCCTGTGTGAGAGAGAGCCCTCATATCATGCACTCAACTCCACAGGATTGACCTTGCAATTAGCATACCGCATACAAAACTGGGGCACGTACGTTTACAACAGCCTTTTTTATAAGAAGGGTGCTTATTGGAAGAAAACTTTAGAAGAAAAATGATCCGTGGATTTTGAGCCAATCAAAATAAAGTTTACATGGATAAAAGAGGGGTTCTCTCTCTTTCCAAAACCGTTAACCCCAAAGTTCGATGACCTTTGGTTCTCTTGCTGCGTCAAGTCAAAGACGACGGGTCAGTGTAAACACGTGCCGTTTGGCCAGTTTTCAATGCTTCTCCATAGACAACTGGAAACATTTGAAGACAAAATGATCCCTGGTTTTTTCGAAAAGGTTTACGAAACATTACATAATGTCATACATGATGAAAAAACCTAACACGTATTATTTCATATTCCGTTCACCCCAAGTTAATACGATGCTCCGTTCAAAAGATACAGCAATGTTAGAACAAAAGTGCCTCCGTTTTGAGAGGTTTGCCCGTGTTTAAGCTCTGTGTCGTAAACCCGGGGAAGCGGATGCGCGCTAGTTTTCATTATGTCTATTTAATCATTATGGGTTCACTTGCATTCCTTGCGCGTGCAGGGCCTCTATCGATCGGGCTTCGAGTACTGATGGTGCAGACACTACGTCACATATCTCGGATGTACCGATAAACCGGAACAAAATGGCGGCTCGCATGACTGTAACTTGTAAGCGCAGTGCGAGACAATCTCCGTTTTAATATGATTACCGAAACCGATAAAAATGAAATAAAAATCAAGTCACAATGGCAATTGACACTCTTTAACATTATGCAATTATAAACTATGGGTGGAGTTTCCCTTTAAAGATAGTGTCCGTGCTTTTAGGGGGTCGCACCCTGAAAAATAGATTTTCAAATGTTTAGTTCTGTCTTACCTGCTCGTGCTTCAACTTAGTTTAAACCCCGCGTTTACGGCTCATGTCATTATGACACATTTTGTTTTTGTAAATCATGACTGAAGTAACTCTCACCTTTATCTCAACCCCCGGTATATGCCGCTGATTTCCAACCAAAGTGAAAGCTATCGGCTGAGATCACGTCATTTTATACCTTTGTACTTCCTGATAAACTATATGGAACGCCAAACGTACCAATTTATGATGTTACTGGATACAAGTAATTATTGGACGACGTAGTCAACATAATGACAACTTTCGGCCCCCAACGCGCAAAAGGTCCTGTGTGAGAGAGAGCCCTCATATCATGCACTCAACTCCACAGGATTGACCTTGCAATTAGCATACCGCATACAAAACTGGGGCACGTACGTTTACAACAGCCTTTTTTATAAGAAGGGTGCTTATTGGAAGAAAACTTTAGAAGAAAAATGATCCGTGGATTTTGAGCCAATCAAAATAAAGTTTACTTGGATAAAAGAGGGGTTCTCTCTCTTTCCAAAACCGTTAACCCCAAAGTTCGATGACCTTTGGTTCTCTTGCTGCGTCAAGTCAAAGACGACGGGTCAGTGTAAACACGTGCCGTTTGGCCAGTTTTCAATGCTTCTCCATAGACAACTGGAAACATTTGAAGACAAAATGATCCCTGGTTTTTTCGAAAAGGTTTACGAAACATTACATAATGTCATACATGATGAAAAAACCTAACACGTATTATTTCATATTCCGTTCACCCCAAGTTAATACGATGCTCCGTTCAAAAGATACAGCAATGTTAGAACAAAAGTGCCTCCGTTTTGAGAGGTTTGCCCGTGTTTAAGCTCTGTGTCGTAAACCCGGGGAAGCGGATGCGCGCTAGTTTTCATTATGTCTATTTAATCATTATGTGATGCTGTCATTCTAGTATGCGATGTCATAATACATTTACGACATCACATAATGGATTGACAACTTCGTCCAATAACTTGCAGTAACATCATAAACTGGTACGTTTGGCGTTCCATTAAAAACATGTTTACATCACTTTTGTTCGCAGGGCCTACACATTATTCGTACACCCACCCCTTCTATATTATTCTCTTTTGTTTTCTTACAAATCTCAAAATATTGTTATTTATCAAGATTTGTAAACTCTGATTATTTAAACTATAAATAAAGTGTATAGGCCTATTATCCAAACTGGTATAAGGTAGGATACACCTTTTGTAGATATCGAGAAAAAAATTACTACCGAATTATTCACAAATATCTAACTTATTTGAAAGTAAATCATGATTGTAGGCATCCAGTAAAATGATTGCGCTAGATATTCTGTTATTGTTCCCAAAAATTGAATTTTCAAAAAACAATTACGATCGCCGGACGGCGATTACGGGAAAAACAAGAACAACTGCCCGACGCCGGTTGAAAACAAACGCCGTTTTTCTTGCTTTTTCCAGCAACCGTGATTGTAAAACATCGGACAGGTCAGTTAAACGCAGGCCCGTAACCAGGGCCGTAATAATTACGTTATTACAATTATTATTATTATTTATTCGGCCAAGAATTACAACGATCAAATAACAAAAAAGAAAAAAAGAAAACCAACGGCCTTAATAATAACAACTAACAAGACTGTCAAGCCTCTAAACAAAAAACACGAATTAGGTACAAGCATGAAAAGTAACAACAACAAACTATATTCCATTGGGCCTGAACAGAGTGAAAACATACTAGTTTCCCTCTACAACACACATTCCTATAACCCTCTACTTTACTCATAGCTAGAAATCAGGGTTTCCCATTTGAAAACAAATACGACTTCACCCCCCCCCCCTCCCCCCCTCCCCCCCCCCCCCCCCCCCCCCTCCCCCCCCCCCCCTCCCCCTCCCCCCCCCCCCCCAATTTAGGGGAAAATACGACTTAACAACCCCCCCCCCCATCCGGACAAAAAATACGACTTCACGTAGCCCTCTGTGCACATAATAATAATAATAATAATAATAATAATAATAATAATAATAATAATAATAATAATAATAATAATAATAATAATAATAATAATAATAATAATAACAATAATAATAATAATAATAATAATAATAATAATAATAATAATAATAATAATAATAATAATATGCGACTGCGAGGACGTCGCAACATCACGTTTGAATCGGCTCCGCAAAAAGTGCTGGTTTTTACTGTAAGTACAAGCAGTTACAGCTCTAAACTTAAGATAGTGTACAATTAGACATTGTAGATAATTCCTGGCTATTTGATATTGCTATAATCGTGGCAAATAGAGACATTATGGGGGGTTTTGGGGGTCGACAGGCTAGGCGTAGCGGCAACGCTGCCGCCGCCATCTTGCCTGTAGGCCTATAACAATGGCTTTCCAGTTTCAACGACAAGAGCTGAAAAGGCCGAACACACTACGGTTCTACCCACGCGGTTTGACAATCACACCTGAAGACGTGTATCAGTCCATTGTTAATGAACACCTGGAGAGTAGCGCCATTAAATGCATAGCGGAACTCAATACAGGCTGGTACAATGTGTCCTTTGAAAATGAAAAGGCGTGTGAAAGCCTCATTCTTCGAGGAATTCGGCTTAACGGTGCTGTGGTAGCGTGCGAGAGAGCAAGTATACACAATTCAGTCGTCATATATGTAAAGGCACCTTACGAGATGTTCGATCAGACGGTTATGTCGGCCCTTTCGTACTACGGTACCGTGACCAACATTAGAAGGCAACATTATAACTTCGACGAGAATGTGGAGACGGGAGTAAGGAGCCTGCTTGTCAAAAATGTGAGAAAACCCATACCATCCTTCGTAAAAGTTGGAAGTTTCAACCTACCAGTCAGACACCGGGGGCAGATCCATACATGTAGGCTGTGTAGTCAGCCAGGACACATCGCGCGGGATTGTGATATGCAAGGGCGATGTTTCCGATGCGGCGAGCGAGGACACACGGCAGAACAGCACCGCGCCTTCGAGAAGGACGCAGTTAAAGACGCAGATAACGACGCAGATAACAACAGCGAAAGTGACGAGGAAAGTGAAGAATCGGAAAACCAAGAGAGTGACATGGAAAACGAGGCCAACACGATAGACGAGGAACAAGATGACCGAGAAGAAGGAGAAATATCCAATGATGACAAAGAAACAGAGGTAGCAGAGAAGACAGACAAACAACCAAAAAAAATACACGAGTGATTGAAGTGGAAATACACCAACCCCCAATAAAGCCAACGCAGGACAACAAGACTAAAGACCCATCTTCACCCAAAAAGATCAGAATTCAGAAGAGCACTACCGAGCTGACTTCCCCAAGTAGTCACCCAGTAGCCACTAAGGACCAAGATGGACAGATCCACGACGACAACAGAAAAGAAAAAGAAAAGAAGGACCCCCAAACAACGAAACCAAACGCACAGGAAAGACAGAAGTCAACAAAACCAACGAGACAAGGAAAAACAGCAAACGCAAAGGAAAAGCCGAAAGAAACTCAAAAACCCCAACAAACCTCCCACAGACTGTGGTCAGATATAGTAAATGAAAGGAACCCAAAATTCAAGCGAAAGAACACAAACAAACACAGGATGAAACACCTTTTCCTAGTGAGGATGAAATGGAAAGCACACCGATCCCGAAAGACAGAGACGAACACTTGAGTTTCGGTGAAGATGATGCGGACCTTGTTCCTTATACGAGGAAAGGGGTCCAACATTTCCGGAAACGCAGGGGAGCGGGCCAGGGCTATCACCGCAGTCGAGACACTCCCTACCCATCCGGCAGGGGGAGAGGAAGAGGACAACCTCCGAAGGTTTGAGTGTTTAAATGTATTAATTCTTGATATTTTTTTGTAAATATGGAAACCTGTTTATTTGTGTGTATCTTAATGGTGGTAACTATAGCAACATTGAATGTCAATGGTTTGCGGGATCACACTAAGCGTGATATTATCTTTAATTATCTTACTCGCAGAAAAATTGGTATTGTCTTTTTGCAGGAAACTCATAGTGAACTCGAAGACGAGAACACTTGGCGCAAACAATGGGGAGGTGACATTTTTTTTAGTCATGGGAGGACAAATTCTAAGGGTGTTGCCATTTTAGTTGCTCCTAAAACGGGTCTTAATTTAACTAACGGGGAGAGTGATACGGAAGGCAGATGGGTTAAAGGGGATGTCACATGGGACAGTCAAACTTTGTCATTGATTTCCATTTATGCGCCAAATGTTCTCTACCCAAGAGTTAAATTCTTTGAGGGTATTAGGGACAAATTTAACATCACTAATAACCTTATTATTGGGGGTGATTTTAACTGCCAGACCCAGTCTAACATGCAAGATAGAAGTGTTGATGCTTTGCATAATCTTATCACTGCAAATGACCTCATTGATACCTGGGAAAGCCTTTGTCCAGAAGATCCAGGCTACACATTTTATCACAAGGGTCTCAAACGATCCAGCAGAATTGATTACCTCTTTTTTTCGAGGAACTTAATGTGTCAAATTAATAATATTTCGGTTAGCTGTACGGGCATGACTGATCACAAAATTGTTGATTTGCGTCTCGATGACAGTAATACGGTTCGTGGCCCGGGTAGATGGATTTGTAATAACACTCTTTTAGACGATAATCAGTGCAAGGAAAGGATTTATATTTTCGGGAATTATTGGAGAACCAAAAAGAGTGATTACAGTAATCTCATGGATTGGTGGGATATGGGTAAGATTAGAATCAAAGAAATTATCACTGATTATAGTAAAGAGAAGCACCACAAAGAAAAACAGATAAAAACTAATCTGGAAAGGGTGTACAACAACTTGTTAGCTGACGGGAATTCTAGTTCTGATCAAATAAAAAATATTGAAGATCATCTTAAAGAGTACGAGACTCGAGAATGGGAGAAGGCCAAATTAAAATGCCATACTTGTAATAAGGTTGATGGAGAAAAGCCCACCAGGTACTTTTTTGCATTGGCAAAGCAGTTGGCTAAAGACAAAATGATCCATGGTCTTCAAACAGAAAATGGCAACGTGGTTTCTGAGCCAATTCATCTGATTAGATGTGTCAATGATTTTTATAAAAAATTGTTTGCCGAAGAAAAAATTAATCTGAATCAGACAAACAAAATTATTAATTCCATTGATCTCAATAATTTGGATGAGGATATCAAAAATGAGCTTGACGACAACATCACAGAAGGAGAGTTGACACGAGCTCTTTTTCAGATGAAAAAAAGGAAAACTCCTGGGTCTGACGGGCTCACGGTGGAATTTTACCAATTCTTTTGGCCGTTATTAAAAAATGATTTTCATGACGTTGTTGAAGCAAGTAAACATAAAGGGGACCTCCCTAATTCGATGCATACCGCCCTCATTAGGTTGATATTTAAAAACAGGGGGGAGAAAACTAATCTCAAAAATTGGAGACCAATTAGTCTTTTAAATGTAGACTATAAAATTATCGCCAAAACCATTACTAATCGCCTGAGTAAGGCCATGCCCCATATTATAGGAGAGGAGCAGAGTTGCGGTGTCCAGGGAAGAAATATTCATGATAATCTTACTATTTTGAGAGATGTGACTGATTATGTTAATATTTTTAATATCAGGGCAGCACTTTTGTCAATAGATCAAGAAAAGGCTTTCGATCGAGTGGAGAGAAATTACCTGTTCTTAGTCATGAAAAAAATGGGCCTCCCAGATAATCTTATTGGTTGGATTAAGGTCTTGTACACAAACACCAGAAGCAGTGTTATTGTGAATAATTTTATCAGTGAGTCTTTTGAAGTGAAGAGAGGTATAAGGCAAGGTTGTCCTTTGTCCCCTCTACTTTACGCAATTAGTGTGGAGGGCCTAGCCTCACTTATCCGCCAAAATAACAGGATTTGGGGCATTCAAATTCCAGGTATCAACAACCCATTCAAAATTGTGCAGCACGCCGATGACATGACAATTTTTGTTACAAAAGAGGATGATTTTGGCATTTTGTCCAGTATTTTCCGAATTTATAGCGAAGGTACAGGAGCCAAAATTAACATTGATAAGTCTGCTGGGCTCTGGCTGGGAGCGTGGAAACACAGAACGGACAACCCTGCCTCGTACACATTTGTTCATAATAGCCTAACAATTTTGGGAATTCGTTTTGGAAACTGCGTGAGATTGGAGGAGAATTGGGAGCCACGTATTAATAAAATCAAATGTACATTGAATCGGTGGAAACACCGCAACCTTAACTTAAGGGGAAGAGCTATTATTCTCAATACAATGGTTGGGGCGGGATTGAGCTATTTAGGAACTATTCTCCCTTGCCCCGATAATTTGGTCAAACAGCTTGAAAAATATGTGTGGGAATTTTTTTGGAGTGGAAAAAGCGAAAAAATTAAGCGCAATACGCTCAAGGGCCCTATCAAGCAGGGGGGAATGGGAGTTATAGACATTCCCCTAAAGTTAAGTGCACTTAAAGTTAAGAATCTTGTTAGGTTTTGTAGTTGTACAGGGAAGTGGCGTGACTTAATGGAGTTTTGGATTAGTCAAGCTAGTGGAAATTATCGTCTTGTGTGGTTTATTTTTAATAACCCCGGGGCAATTCATGTTAACACCCCGGCCTTTTACAGAAACCTTATTAATACATTTAAACGCGTTGGTGGTAAAATTAATTATGTTGTTTCCTGTTTTAATGAAGTAAGAGATATCCCGTTATGGACAAATTCGACCATTACCAAAAACAATATTCTTATGGACAGTCCTGTTTTACGAAATTTTAGTTTGTTTACGTTGGGTGACATTTTGCGTGACAAAAAGGTCGTCACTGCTCAGGAAATTTCGGATTCCTGTAACTTGAAAATTATAAATGCTGGGCGTCTTGTAGGAAGACTACGAACGAATATTGAAGATCGTTTTATTCAGGAAGACAGAGAAGGTCCAAGTAATCACATTGTTAATAGTTTTTGTTTGACCAGTTATGATAATATTGATAGTGATGATATGTATGTGAACCAGTTAACAGTAAAGGGTGTTTATAATAATTTAATTACCAAGAGTTTTGTTTCTCCCATTTGTGAAACCAAGTGGCAAACCATTTTACAGCTGGCTGTTCCCCCGAACTGGGAAAAAATTTGGCGCCCCAAAGACAACCTTCTTGATCACGGCGATAAAGACATCTGGTTCCGAATTAAACATCGAATCTTGCCCACCAAAGAGAAGCTGTACATGATGGGTATTTCTCGTGATGAATTATGTTGCCTCTGTGAAACAAATTGGAGACTATTCAGCATTTATTTATTCATTGTCAAAAAACTCTCCAGTGCTGGCTTTTTATTGAAATGCTTTTAAGAAAGTATCATAACAACAAATGTATTTTTCTCAACGACTGTCATAGAATTCTGGGATACGGTAGATATATGGATGATGTTGCCTTATTTTTGACAGGAAAGATGTTAAAGACAATTTGGAATGTTAGATGTTATTTTTCTACTAATGAAAACAACGACACTGGTCTTGTTACTAATATGATTCTCGACAAATTCAAAGGCAATCTAAAGAAAAACATTAGTTTAGAATATAAACGTCTCAGTCCGACTTCATTCAGTTATACATTTTGTAGAAACCAAGCCATTTGCTATGTGAGAAACGACAAATTATATTTTGGTTTTTAGTTTTTTGTCAGTTTTGTTTGTACAGTTTGTTTTCCTTGTAATTGTATCTGTACTCTGCGTGGTACAATGCTTATTCTGTACCTGTGTATGATATATAATTAATGTGGACTAAACGGAGTCTTAGAACTCCAAAAGAGAAAAAAAAAAAAAAAAAAAAAAAAAAAACAATAAAAAAATAATGGATATTTATAAAGCGCACGTATTCACCAAGACTGGCGCTCACGGCGCTACAATTATTACCCCTGCTGATTACTGGGCCCACGTAACAGTCCAAGTATACAGTATACAGCTTGATGCTGCCATTTCGGCGCAAAGCAGCTAATAATATCAATCATCTCTGCCCTCACAGGTACCCATTTACTCATGGGTGGAGAGAAGCAAGAAGTGACAAAGTGCCTTGCTCAAGGGCACACGTACCGCAGTCCCAGGCCGGATTCGAACCCGCAACCTGTAGCTTTACCTACATATTACAAATTCAATGCTCCAGACCACAAGGCCACGGCACTCCACAATCGAACCTAATGACAATATACCATCTGCCTATATAATACTCTCCACAGACGGAATGGGCCAGATCTGCATCTTAGATGTTACATAACGTCACACCTTCCTGAACAATCGTCACATATTTCTTTTAGGACCTTCTTGGGGAGGTCCTCGAAGGGTTTGCAAATTTCCAAGTCTAACGGGCTTTGTAAAATGGCAAAATGTGTGGTCTATACAAATCGAACGGGCAAAATTGCTTACTGAATAATCCGGACTGGGGACTTCAGAGAATCAACTAACAAATGGAACAAAAGAACAACAGCGAGTCCCCATTAGCATGCGTAGCTACGGGGAGGGAAAGGGAGAGGGAGAGGGCGCACCCCCCCCCCCCCCCCCCCCCCCCCCCCCCCCCCCCATCCCCATCAAATGTAGCAATCGGGAAAAAATCATGATATCATAGTTAGCGATTTTAACATGAATATGTGTTTTAACATGTTAAATTGTTGGCGAAAAGCGAAAAGCCTATACATTGTATTTCACGACTGGAAGTTCATTTTAACATCGCATAACGCACGTATGGCGATTCCTATTGTTGTTACAATGATCATGAATTTAGTTTTGAACATTGCCCCGTTGAAAGTTGGTGTCTAGCCTAGCCTAGTCGCCCCCCCCCCTCCCCCCCCCCCCACCCCTCACTATATTGTTAAAACTGTGAATTTGTATCTACAAATCGACGTTTGACAAAAAGTGTAGATTTGTATCTACAATCTTTAGTAAAGTGTGGATTCTTATTTACGAATCGACGCTTTGGACAACAAAAGTGTGGATTCGTATCTATTAAACCATTGCGTCAACTGTCATGCAGTTGAGTGGACATAAAAGGCATGCAATCTTATATATTAACCTTAAGTCATAATTAACCTTAAACAACAATTAATTGCAGATTTGCGTTTCATAAAATCAATCTTAGTCCAAGATTTATCGAGTGTAAAATAAGATCGATATTAATTGTATCTGTAGATTTAATTGTTTTTGACCTTATGGCGCTTTTGGCTAACTAATTGTTCAAGTCACCATCTTGTTTTGTCGGAGTGGGCGGTCTTGGCGGTGAGCGACATATATACACGGTATGCCATAGCTATCACAGCAGCAATAAGTTACACCAGTCTTATTTTCCCGCCAAGTTCTCACATGGTACTTAAGATTATTTTTTTGCTCCTACAATTGATTCAGATCAAGTGCGAGGCTACAATGAAGTTTAAGTTTTATATTGACCGTAACTTTCTTTATGAAACAGAGATAAGATTAATTGTGAATTTAAGGGTTTAAGATTGATATTTTGGAAGATAAGATTATTATTAGTTTAGAGTAAAGATTTGTTGTAAAGCTTTATAAAAAAAAATACGTATCGTGGCCATGTATTAGACGCGTAACTTACACTAAGGGTTTCTCGAGGATCTTACGTTATCAAGCTCTGGGTGAGTGTTGAAGACAAACATAACTGCAGTAAATTCGTAATTGTTTAAATTTAGCCAAGATAAAACCCGCGAATTCCTAACTTCGCTATACACCCGTACAACTCAGCATATAGTATTATAAATATGTTTGTGCGAGATAAGCCTACGCCTCAGCGTCTACAGGGATAGTTCACGGATGTTTTCGACTCAAACTATAGTATACATTTCTTAATTTGGGTTGCAATGTCAGTGGTAAAATGTTAAAACAATTGTGCTACATTTCCTGTTATCAAAAATGCACTTATTTTGCCGTAAGTTGTTTTCAGGCCCGTTTGAAAACTGTGGATTCGTAGTTCCGAATCCACACTTTTAACAATAGAGTGACGTCATATCAATGGTTTAAGTAATTTACGAATTTAATCGGCGCTTTATAATTACGAATCCAAACTTTCTTGTTTATTCTCCTTAACTTATTCAAGCACAGAATGGCCAATAAATCAGTGCAGATAGCTTGCAATGTTCTTTGGTTAAAATCATCATTACATTGAAATGGAAAGATCTACATGTATGGGTTTTGTGAAATGATAAAGATTTGTCTTTTATGCACGCGAATGAGTTGCCCGTATGTATACTGTACATGTTCACTGTACACCCGTCCCGACCAGTAGCAATGCGTGATTTCCAACCAAAGTGAAAGCTATCGACCTAGACACGTCATCAGATCAACGTAGATCCGCCATTGAGTACTAGAAGCCAGTGGGGGGGGGGGGGGGGGGGGTAGATCCGCCATCGAGTACTAGAAGCCAGTAACAAGGAAATCCGTACGCAGGAAATAACAACCTACATTCCTTGAACCAACCTCAATAATAATCGGTTTACATTCAACGAATGTTGCACTACACTGAAAACAAAATCTAGTCAATTTGAGTGAAAAATTAGTCAAGTAGGTAATACAAATTAGTCTTTCAATGACTGACTAATTGTTCAATCTAAAATACTAATGGAAATACTGTTGACTAATTAAACAAAATGAAGTACTAACTTTAAATGTTCAAAGACTAACACGAATTGTATTAATACCAATTTTGCTGTGTGACTAATTGACCCATCACTGATTTACTAATGCGGTTAGTCTCCTCAATCGGACATAACGAACAAAATTTTAAATTACTAATCGATTGACTAATTTATTACCCAAATAATAATGATATTTTTTTCTCACTCAGCCCGCCCGAAGAAAACTTGCCAAAGTATATAAGTCGGTCAGTGTATTATTGCCCCCCCCCCCCCCCCTCTCCCTCTGACTAAAAGACTAATACATTTTGTTGTTTGACTAATTAATTTTCTTACATTACTAATTAAATGTCAAGGATGACTAATCTCAAGAAAAATTAGTAAAACTAAACCATTTTAAACCAAATAATTTTGAAATTATTATTAGTCAATTAAGAAGTGAGTTGACTAATCTTTTGATCTGGTGACTATTTAAAGATTGGTAAAACTAAACATAAAATTACTAATTTTTGTTAGTCAACTGACTAAGTGAGGTTTTAAGTGTAGTCACCCCAACCAAATACTGCCACAGTATCGCAATACCCCAGGCCTGCTAGCAGTATTTATACTGCAAGGACACACCTCGTTTGACCCTATATGACCTTTGATAAACCGAAAAGAAATTCATTGATTTGAAATTAACCCCCTCAAAATTATAAAGGAATGGAAAGTTTACTCCAAAAAAACTGCAAGTGGAAACCCAACTTAGTTTCAACTAAGTGAAACAAACCAGAATATTAATTCAGAATTCAAAACAACTTAAATTATATACACACGTGAACAAAATTACTTTTAGAAAAAAAAACAACAACCTGCAATTAATAACACAAACTTTAGAACTCGGCTCTTAAAAACCAACGGCCTATAACACGACTGTCCAGCCTCTTTAAAAAAAAACACGAATTAGGTACAAACATGAAAAGTAACCAAAAAAACTAAATTCCATTGGGTCTGAACAGAGTGAAAACATACTGGTTTCCCTCAACAAAAAACATTCCTAACCCTTTACTGTAGTCAAAGCCAGAGATCAGTTTTTCCCCATTGGACAAAAAATACGACTTAACCCCCGATTTGTAGATACGAATCCACACTTTTAGTGACGTCATAGCAATGGTTTAAGTCAGAGAATACCAACTGTGTGGATTCGTAATTTACGAATTCACTCGGCGCTTCATAATTACGAATTTACACTTTCTCGTGTATTCTCCTTAACTTATTCAAGCACAAATGGCCAAGAAATCCGTGCAGATAGCTTGCAATGTTCTTTGGATAAGATCACCCATTTCAATTTTACATCGAAATGGAATTAAAGATCTACACATTATGGGTTTTGTGAAAAGATAACGATTTTTCTTGTCCGCATGTGAACGAGTTGCCCGTATGTATACTGTACATGTTCACTGTACACCCGACCCGACCAGTAGGAATATTGCGTGATTTCCAACCAAAGTGAAAGCTGTCGACTTAGACACGCCATCAGATCAACATTATTAACCTTCGTATACTTCCCCTTAACCTCGTTCAAGTCGGCTCACTTTTGGCAAGATTGGTTACTTTGTTTTGTATATGAAAGCTACAATAAGGGTATTATTCGAACAGTCTAGACTTATATAATAATGCACAATGTTAGCAATTAACCCTCATCACATCATCCAATACTACTTGAGCAAAATGGAATGTGCAGTAGGGGCCTAAACTCTTACCACAGGTGGTCTATGAGAACTGAGTAGTATTGTGCAGTACTGTGTACTGTACCCGAAATGAATGCATGTATGAATCTTGCTATCTTAGTGTGGACTTAACAAAAGATGTCCACACTTTACACAATTAACCTGAAACCTTGTGTGGACTTGGCCAAGTCCACGCAAGGATAAAGAACGCTAGAGGTAAAACGGGTTAGGGTTACATATAGAAAAAATGAAGAGGATTATCATGGGGTATAACAGTCACAAATGTGGATAAAAAACAACTTCATGGTGTGAGAAATATTAGTATTTGGTGAAATTTTATCGATGGTTCTGAACAACACGAATACAAAGGATGTCCACACAGGGATAGCAAGGTTCGCATAGTGAGTGCGTTCGTGTGCACTCGGCCATCTGTACCACGGTACACATGGGCCATGCACGTACGACGCAGCATTAGCACTGACTGCGCACTGACAATGGAAAAAAGCTCCAATGGGTATAGGCGTGGCAAGTAAAACTTAGTATCAACATGGAGGTAGGAAACCCTCCATGGTATCACCAAAACCTACAAGAATGCGTTTGTTTTAGAATAATTATGAACCCAATCTCACCTTTATATCTCCACCTCCGTATCGGCAATAGATATCTAGTCTTGTATGTCACGTGTGTTCATCCAAACAATGCAAAGACCAACTGGTAGAAATATGCCGCTGATTTACAACCGAAGTGAAAGCTATCGGCTGAGACACGCCATTTTATACCTTTGTACTTCCCGATAAAACCATATGGAACGCCAAACGTACCAATTTATGATGTTACTATATACAAGTTATTGGACGATTTAACCCTCAAACGTATGGGCGGCCAAAAGGGCCAAAATCAACAATGTGTTCACAAATGACAAAACAATAGCAAAGAACAAAATGGCAAGTGGACAAATTTACAGAAGGACAAAATTCAAATCAAACAAAGGACAAAGCTGCAAGAGGACAATTTACAAAAATACAAACTCCAAGTCAAACAAAGGACAAAACGGCAAGGGGACAACAAAATACATATAATAACAATCAAACAAAGGACAAATCAAATAATAACAATCAAACAAAGGACAAATCGACAAAAAGACAAAGTTACAAAAAGACAAAGTCAAAATCCAACAAAGGACAAAACGGCAAAAATACATTAAACATGTCGAAAGGACCTTTTCACGAAAGGACGTCCATACACACACAAAGGGCTTTTTCACGAAAGGACGTTCATATACACGCAAAGGACGTTTTCACAAAAAGACGTTCATACGCACGCAAAGGACGTCCATACACACGCAAAGGACGTTTTCACAAAAGGACGTTTTTACAAAAAGACAAACCTTTGTTGATCCTATGCTATATTTACACAATCCCACCATTTCTTTCTCCAAACGGCATCCTTTTTCAAAAGAAATTGTGGTGGAGGGGGGGGGGGGGGGGGGGGGGGGGGGGGGGGGGGGTGGGGGGGGGGGGCACATTTCATGCGGAGAAATTCTCCCTTCAATTAGGGTATTGCACCCTAGATATCGAGCCACGGTTCGCTCGATCGTACCATGGATAAATCGTACGTACCGCGTACCGGTTATACCACCAAGCTCGCCCTTGGGATCGGAGCTGTAATATCAGTAATATCCTCACTCTCGGCCCTCCCAATTTGGTGTTGTAATATTATTACATCGTATTTTGTGCGGCATGATTGGGTGACCATTCCCACATGACTTCATGCTTGGTCATTTCATATTTGTTTCAGGGGTATACTGCAAAATTTTACGCTCCGATGTCAAAATGTGTGTCTTTCACAAGATTTATCTGAGAGTAGACACCTAAAAGAATTGAGAAGTTGATCATGACTTCAGACCTTGTGTCCAAAACAAATAGGATGGGCTGTTTCCTCAAATCACACAGCAGTGTCCGTTATGTGTGGGGTGGGTGGGTGTCTTCGGTAAGTAAAACAATCTGTACAAAAATATGTTGATTCTTTGGTCATAAAAACTCTCGTGCACACTTTTCCGAGAGATCGTGAATATTTAAGATTGCCTTTTGGGGGAAATTTGATTGAGAAAGTGGAATTGTACAGGCAAATATTTCGTCCATGTTTTGTTGGTATAAATACCATACACCCTCGCCCTTCATAATATGACACAACACCCTAGAAAGTGTTTTGCACCCTAGAACGTGATTATTGCCACCTAATTTTTGCCCCAGAGGTGGGGATTTTTTCACGGGAAAAGTGACAATCGCCTCCTCTTATCATGGGTGGGGCATGGGTGGGGTACTATCGAAAGCTATCGGCTGAGATCACGTCATCGGATCAAAATGGTATTCCTTTGTATAACATTTTGTACCTTTGTACTTCCCCATAAACATGTTCAAGTCGCCCTTGCGTTTAGCAAGCTTGCCTGTTTTGGAGGGAAGCTGATAAGAAAATGTTTACATTCGAGAATGGCAGGTCTGTGTGGCCGTATGCGCTTGTATCAATTAATGCTAATCAATAATCATCACTCTCGGGCTTTGGCTAGAAGACAAAAATAGCACATGGAAGACTTTGGAAAGTTTATTCGTTTGTCACAGCGCTGGCGGAATGTTGTAGTTTCTCAGAAATTATTTTGTAGGTTTTTAGTGGGAAGGGGGGGGGGTGTAGGTAACAACTAACAATAGTCTAAAGAGTCGCTCCTTTGTGGTGTTCATTGCGCTGACGAAATGTTGTGGTTTCTCAGGAATTGTTTATCTAGTTTTTAACCAGTTCGCGCCGGATGACGTATATAGACGCAAAAATTTCCCCAAATTCAAAACGGATGACGCAAGTTCAAGTTCACGCCAAGTTCAAGTTCGTAAATGTATGTCAGCAGCGAGCAAGGTCGGAAATGCGTGGGTGTGCTTCCCGGCACTATCAGCCTGAACCCGCTTCGGATCGAGTTTCGTTAAAAACAATCCCGCCCGTGGGCTCAGCGATGTTAAAATAATCCCGGCGCGAACTGGTTAAGGGGGTGGTTAGGTTTCAATAGTCTAGAGAGTGTATATGTATGGGGGACTATAAGGGGGGAGTCCGTCGGTCCCATTATCTTGCTGGGTATAGGATCCCGTGTGTATTGTGAAAGCCAATGTAATATATTTTCACCTGTATTTTCATTACTTCCTCAAAAGGTTACATATATTATATTATTACATTTATTTACGTTGTACAAATCTGCATACACATTCATTAAGTGTGCGCGGCTAATGACGTCACACTAGTCCAACTCCCTAGTCATGTTGTCGGATGCTGCCATGATCAACATTTGAGAGTTTTTAGATTGTGGTCCAGGCCCCCCCCCCCCCCCCCCCCTACAAAGTTGAAATAACTTTGCGCACACCGGCAAACCAACCTTTGAAGTAAAATCTGTTCAACATTGGATTGGAGGGGGGGGGGGGAGGAGAGACCATTAGGTCTCGCTAAGGGCAGGGTCGGCAAAGTCAAATAAGGAATATTTCTTAAATATGTTTAAAGTGTCTCCTAAATACTTTACTGATTTCTTATGTTTTGCACAAGATAAATGTCACGTCTCGAAGATTCCCACCTGCTAAAACAGATTATTCTCCAAGTTTTGCAATCATTGTAGCCTAACTTTGTAGTTTTTGCAGCTCAGCCTTGGAGTTACATGCTCGATTCTTGGTTTTGAAGACTTGGCTTCGTAAATATTTAAAGTAACATTAATTGTAATCCTATATTCCTTTTCATTAAATCAATCTTTATTTTAATTTTTAATGATTTGTTTACACATTCGTGTTTACATGTTTGTTTGTTTCCTCTAAGTTTTACGAGATTGCTCTTTTTTTCAACCTTGTAGGAATCAGATTATTTTATTCATACTGCAGGGCCCCAATGAAAATTAGCTTGTTGCTGTTGTGGAGAAATAAACAAACGTCTTCAAGTTTGTGCAATTACTCGAACAATCTTTTCGCATAAAATCAGCACACGTATTAAGTTAGGATTTTATGAACCACCCCTGAACAAAACAAACTACATGTACATGCATTTTCATTAAATCTATATTGTTCTAATTACCAGAGCAATTATCCTTTTTTTCTTTCTATTGTGCTTGCAAGAGTTGCCTTTCATGAGATTGTCTATCGAAGGCGCTATACACTGAAAGTTTGCTCAAATGTGCCTCGTAAATAACTGAACATGCTTGGACCAAAACTGTGGGAACCAAAGCATGTGTGAGGAAATAATGTCTTGGGCCGGGGTTGATAGGGTTAAACGCGGAATTCTGTGGTTAGCAGCGCCAAGAAATTGAGCCCACGTCTTTGCATTGTTTAGTTCGACACGTCGCGTGCGTCGTCGTGCCCCCCGCGCGCGAATTGTTTTCCCCCACTATGGGAAAGGCATACATTTGCATGTCACGCTACCATTGGTGGATTTCTCTAGCTGATGAATTGTTCACGACATGGAAACTTTTCCATGTTGTACACGTACGTACATGACATGTGCGATCATGTGTGTGGTTGTATATGTACATTTGCACATGTGCATGGGAATCTTGCTCGAAAACGACTGCCTACTGTACTTGGGTGTTGTTGTTGGATAAACGTATACGGTATCTAACGGTATGGCATAAGTATATGAGAAGACAAATGTATATCAAAACAGTTTTATGTATGTACTCGTAGCCATTCATCACCCACCTATAACCGTCAGCCTCGATTGCTTCTGATGTTGCACCTATTTATGTTTAGTCCAGGAAAATAAGTTTTGACCTCAAACAAATTGCAACAAATTGTTTTTCACCACAGTGCACTTCTATAAGGTCCCTAGAATCTCATACTAAAAATCTAAAAAAATCCAAATGGTGGAAATATGTCTAATTTGCATAAATCGTTAATCCCTGCCGTGTAATATGTTTATTCCCATATTTGGGTAAATATTTTATTTTTATTTTTTGAAAAGTTTATTTTGGTGATTCTACTTACATATCTTTACTTTAATAACATTTACTAAAGCATATAAGTGACTGAATAATTATGAGAACATACTAATTACCCAAAATGACAACTTGGTGACCCTATAAATGTGCGCACATTACACTGTCTCCAGATATCATCAAGTAGCCAGTATTGACGTGCTTTAAATTCACCAAGTTACTTACTGGCACAGTTATCCTATTAAAACCTTATAAAAAAAATAATATGAACAATAATAACATTGTGATATTTAGCCCAGCAAACAAAAACTGGAGAACTTGTTGATATCTGGAGACAGTGTAATGTGCGCACATTTATAGGGTCACGAAGTTGTCATTTTGGATAATTACTATGTTCTCATAATTATTCAGTCACTTATATGCTTTAGCAAATGTTATTGATGTAAAGATATGTAAGTAGAATCACCAAAAATAAACTTTTCAAAAAATAAAAATAAAATATATACCCAAATATGGGAATAAACATATTACACGGCAGGGATTAACGATTTATGCAAATTAGATTTCCACCACTTGGATTTTTGTAGATTTTTAGTATGAGATTCTAGGGACCTTATAGAAGTGCCCTGTGGTGAAAAATTTGTTTGAGGTCAACAAAACAAGATTATGTATTTTGCCTGGACTAGTTGTAGTTATACCATCAGTGGCACTGTGGACACTTTTAAAAAACCTTCTTGATTACCCTAGTCTTACTACACGTTCCTTGGTCCTCACATTCCTTGGAAAACTACCAAGGGATTATTGTAAGAACCAATAAACAAAGTAACGAAAGTACAAGGAAACCAATAATGTGGTAGTGGCATTACTTTTGGGTGTGGAGGTGATTACTTTAGCAGAGGATTGGAATGTGGTTTTCCCCAACAAGGGAAAGATTTTCTCACAGTGGCTCTACTGTCAAGAAGATCGAATATTTGGACATAAAAATGTGTCAAAAAGCCACCCAACAACAGGACACTAACATGTACTGTACATGCAGGCCCATACGCAGGATTTTGTATTTGGGGGGGGGGGGGCGAATTTGTGCTGATGGGGCCAAAAATGGGACCAAAATTGTTCATGTGCCAGTACCATTTTTCTACATCAAAATACAATTATTTACCCAGGAAAGGGTGGACATTGGGGGGGGGGGGGGGGGGGGGGGGGGGGGGGGGGTGCGTACGCACCCGTCGCATTGCACACCCCCCCCCCCCCCCCCCCCCCCCCCCCCCCCCCCCCTGCGTACTGGCCTGACATGTACTTTAGAAACTTAAAGTTCCTGGAAATATTTAAATATATTTAACCGGTTAGCATGACTCATTTCTATGACTCATCGCATTCATGTACTGTACATTGTACAAGTACATACAAGTACACACATACACACACACCGGCACCTTACATACGCACTGTGGACATTCCTTTGTCTTCGTGTAGTTAACAAACTTTGACTAAATACTCATTTTTCTCGCTTCCCCAAAACAAATTTACCCTCAAATTTGGATTATGGGCCTCTCAGCTGTCCCTTCTATCTTTTTTATATATAACCCTAACCCGTTTTTCCTCTAGCGCTCTTTTTTGGAAACTGAAAAACGGATTGTGGACGTGTGCAAGTCCACAAACCGTAACCTCTTCCCGCATTGTGTGGACCTATATTGTTCGGAGGTCCACAGTGCGTATGCAAGACTAACTCACCCGGATGTACATGTACATACTATGGCCTCGAGTACGTGCGCTAAGGTGCTGAGTGATCCTAGTGCAGATTTGATTTTACAATTCAGCAAATGGGAGCGTAATATGCAAATACTGGCCTTCCCCAACAAATATGGTTCTGAATTAATTCCGCTTTGGCTTGCCATATTAAACACGGAATTCTGTGGTTAGCAGCGCCCCAAAAATTGGGCCCAAGTCTTTGCGCACAGAGCAGCCGGCAAAGTTCAACAGGTCAGTCCGTTGCCATGGTGATTTCCACGGCTCGGATTACTAATGGAGAGTTTATCGTGCGCAGTCCCAGTGTACTGAACTGGGGGGAAACGTATTCAAATTATTGTGACCTTCTGTAAAGAATCGTCGGCAATACTTTTTTGTTTCAACCCCAGGTTTTCAAAACATTTTTATTGAAGGGTTGTACGCATTGCAAATCCTGACTAAATGTAACTGATGACAGATGTTCTACCTAAAATATGAGAAAAACAAGATAATGCCGGGAAATTAGCAACACTGTGTGTTTTTAAGTGCAATGGTGGATCACGATTAATTTCACCTCGATACATCAAGTATCGAAATAGATACAGGAAATTGGCTTAGTCGCGGGTGGTAACGTGTGTACGACTAAAATGATTTCAACATAATATCGACCCTCGATACTGATTAGCCGAAATCTAAGCTAGAATCGATTCTCCGCAGAGCGCAACTACAATGAGTTCAAGCCTTTCGATTCCAGTACATTGTTCGATGAGAATATTGTTGCCTCTATCAACCCCTGTCTGTACGAGTCGCCGTCACAAAATAACGCTAACGTACACTACACCAAACCAGACGTGTTTGTGTGCACTCAGTCAGTCCGCAGCGCACGCGTTAATGAGGTCATATCACGAACTTTATTTGCACGGCCAGCGTCGCAAATCGGCCACGAGATTTACGCGAGTAATTGCGAGAGTTCTCAGCTTTGTTTTAACGAGCTACACATTGCAAACGGAGCAGTTATTCTCCAAGATGGCGTGACAAGTGAAAAGCGAACTTTTTCTGAATCGAATGATATATAATATAACGAGATTCAGTATGTTTTTTTTTGCAGAATTCTGTTCACTCGAACTTAGGGTATGATTTTAAGGATTTTTTTTGTCGTGTGTTTAGTTTCTGCGCCCTGACTGGACTAACAAATATTGCCAAAAATGATCACTACACATCGATAAAGGAAGCAATGATCTTTCGTTTGATATACAATTCAGCCTGTGGCGACATGTTTCTCATGTATTCTGCGGCGATTCTCGTACGCGCGATTTTTACTTTTTTCGGTCATGTCTTTCGGCGTGTACTTAATTACGCAGAACGTGTATTACTGTATTATACACACAAGCACATGTACATGTACATGAACATGTAAATTGTTTTGTTTTGTGTGGCTTATTTATATGCTGAAGTTAGGTTTCTGCCTTCATGTCATGCATACAAAATTGATTTGTCTTGTACTAAAAACGACTTAGGCCTATGTTTTGTTCAAAGTTATAAAACTTGTTTAATAGTTACAGACGTTTTCCTAGTTCCGGATCGCAAAAACAATTCAGGCTGTTTTCGGCAAGTCTAATCCTCGAAATTCAAATGAAATAGGTTTAGTAGTTTACCTTGAGTGATGGAAAAACTACAGTTTTTGTTTCTATATTGATGCTCTTCTTTATTTGAAAATACGACGTCAAATATACCGACATCCCTTTTTCTAGTTGCGGATCGGTTTAACCAATTCCGGATCGGGTGAAAAACTGCTTCGTAGTGACCCCGTACATAAAAAATAATCACGCTAGAACCAACCCGAATCAAGCCTATATTTCTGATAAAGTATTCATTGGTTTATACATACAGTTTAAAATACATTTCAAATACTTCCACTTGCAATAAAGTTCCAAAAGAAGACTTGCAAGGAAATGTTTTGAAATGTTTTGTCCGTGTAGCGTGCGCGACCGGTACGTGTGTGGCGCGGCAACGAGCCGATAAACGTTGACCGATCACATCGCAGAACACGTCATATGAAAACGCTTGCGCGTGTGTAGTTGATGCATGTATTTTACGCGCGATCCGGAACTAGGAAAAAATATACGTTCAGTCTTTGGCAGATTTTTGAATACTGGAGACTTTTAGACTTATTTTTACTCAAAAAATAATCGATGAGTTTTATACAACTGTAGTAGGGTGTTTATGTAAAAAAATATTTTTCCTCCAAAATGCTCAAACTATACACCAAATGAAAGGTCTTGATGAAAGAAATACAATGCTTTTTAAATCGAGAAAATCGGATAATTAGTTTTTAAGAAAAATTTTTTATTTGATTAAATTCACCCCATTCGATGAAGACCGAACCAACATACATGTACATTGTGTATGTGCCTCGCACACGGCACGCGAAACGCGGAGCGCACATACACATTCGCGTAATCTTCCAATAGCTGCCATGAATCTAGCTTTACAAAGTACACTTTCCAGCCGAATCTACGCACATTAGAGACTTAAAAATAACAGGTATAGTAGACAAGACAAGTAAACTTTATGTAAATGATAACACCTACCTTGATTTTTGAGGATTGCACCTCAAAAAAAATCGAGTTTTATTTTTACTTTTTTCGTAACTTTCGTTCTAAATCGTTTATCGGGATGCAGTACCAGAAAACACTAACGTGTTCAGTACCCCTTCGGGATCAAAATGAAACCCGTTCAACTGTCACTCACTTTATACTTGGGGTTCGGCTTCATTCTCAAAAAGTATAAGCTGTCGTACATCCACCCTACTGCTATTTTATGTGCATTATTTGATAACTGAAAGTCAGGGGTTTCAAATGAAGGTTTTACTTGCAGTTTCTGACATATAAAAGTCGTACAATTTTGGGGATAAACATTGGTTAGATTTTCGGCGCACGGACAGTCTGTCTTCAGTCGAGTCGCGGTGGGTGAAACTGAACACCCTAACTGTAGACAACAAAAAGTCATAAATGAAATCAAACGTTTTGAGTGACATGTTGCAGAATATTTGTTCGTGGTTTTGCGGCTCCCGTGATTTCTACAAACCGTCCAAACATGTCAAAGTACGAGTCGAAAATCTAGCCAAAATTCCTTTTCTGGATATTTTATTGAAAAGATATTTATGTATCAAGAAGCTTGTATGTTTCTTTTCAAAATGCATTTCATCTAAAAAAAATAGTATTGGAGACCAAGCCATAAGAGGTAGGTTTTTATTTGAAGCGATCTGGAACTAGGAAAAATCCGGAACTAGGAAAGCAACAGTACTGTACTGCTAAACTTCACAGTTCCTTTTTCTGTCTTTATATGTTTCTTATTAGGTCATGCCGTCCACCACCATGGTCATGCCCATCGCAGCCACATGTCGGTCGCCTATCTACGGGTATCACTATCACCCACTGACCTCTAAACCACCTATCATCACGAAGCCCTTTCAATGACGTCATTTTCGACCAATGAGGGCGCAGGAAGACGATGGACTGTCATGGCGGGATATTCCGTTCGTTACTTTCTTGTGGACGTTAGCATTTTCTGCGCCCTGACTGGACTAAGTTAAAATCAACCCCAAATCGACAGTTTTTTGATAGAATATGAAATTATTATTTAACATCAGTGTGAAATTGGGTTGTGGCCATAATACACAGCCAGAAAATGGGAAAATCTCGTCATTTTTTGAAGGTCAATTTGTTGGTTCGGAAGCTTTTTTTACGTTATAAATTTCACCCTCTCAATGTCATATAATTTCTAATATAATTGTATAATATACAAGAATGTTTTCTTATCCAAAGGAAAATATACATAATATTGACAGTCGGTAAATAAAACGGATGTTTCGGACCAAATTAAAAAACGTATTCAAAAACGAGGTCACGCACAAAGTGCCATGCATAAAGCGCACATAAAATGAACGGCTTTTCAGTGCGCTGCAGACTGACTGCACTCAGCCATCTGTACCACGGTACACGTTGGCCTCGCACGTACGACGCAGCATTGGCAGTGACTGCGCACTTCCAATGGAACAACAGTTCCAATGACTAGGCGTGGCAAGACAAACTTAGTATCACCAAAACCTACAAGAATGCGTTTGTCTTACAATAATTATGAACCCAATCTCACCTGTATCGCAACCTCCGTATCGGCAATAGATATCAAGTCTTGTATGTCACGTGTGTTCATTAAAACAATGCAAAGACCAACTGGTAGAAATATGGCGCTGATTCCCAACCAAAGTGAAAGCTATCGGCTGAGATCACGTCATCGGATCAAAATGGTATTCCTTTGTATAACATTTTGTACCTTTGTACTTCCCCATAAACATGTTCAAGTCGCCCCTTGCGTTTAGCAAGCTTGCCTGTTTTGGCGGGAAGCTTCTAAGAAAATGTTTGCATTCGAGAATGGCAGATCTGTGTGGCCGTATGCGCCTGGATCAATTAATACCAATCAATAATCATCACTCTCGGGGCTTTGGCTAGAAGACAAAAATAGCACATGGAAGACTTTTGAAAGTTTATTCGTTTGTCACAGCGCTTGCGGAATGTTGTAGTTTCTCCGAAATTATTTTGTAGGTTTTTAGTGGGAAGGGGCATTTGAAGCAATATATGGGACGGAGAGAACCCCCCTCCTTTGTGGTGGTCATTGTGCTTGCGGAATGTTGTGGTTTCTTTTGAGGTTTTTAAGGGGGATGGGTTAGGTTACAATAGTCTATGGAGTGTATAGGTATGGAGGACTAAGGGGGGAGTCGCTCGGTCCCATATCGTCACCGTCACCACGAAGTAACACTAATGTCACGTGATACGTGCGACCCCCTTTCTGGCGCTTTCACGAAGTAACGCAACGCCCATAGCTAATACACACGGAGAGCGTCACTTCGTGAAAACTAACAAATCAGATACACCGTTTACGAGTTTTCACGAAGTGACGCTATCCGTGTGTATTAGCTATGGGCTTTGTGTTACTTCGTGAAAACGCCAGAAATGGCCCCGCGTATCGAGTTTTCACGAAGTGACGCTATCCGTGTGTATTAGCTATTGGCTTTGCGTTACTTCGTGAAAACGCCAGAAAGGGGTCGCGATTCAGCCAGGACATTAGTGTTACTTCGTGGTGACGGTGACGATATGTTGCTAGGTATAGGAAGGGGGGGGGGGGGGTGTAGGTAACAATATAGTCTAAAGAGGTCGCTCCTTTGTGGTGGTCATTGCGCTGACAAAGTGTTGTGGTTTCTCAGGAATTGTTTATCTAGTTTTTAAGGGGGGTGGTTAGGTTTCAATAGTCTAGAGAGTGTATACGTAATGGGGGACTATAAGGGGGGAGTCCGTCGGTCCCATTTCTTGCTGGGTATAGGATCCCGTGTGTATTGTGAAAGCCAATGTAATATATTTTTCACCTGTATTTTCATTACTTCCTCAAAAGGTTACATATATTATATTATTACATTTATTTACGTTGTACAAATCTGCATACACATTCATTAAGTGTGCGCGGCTAATGACGTCACACTATGTCCAACTCCCTATTCATGTTGTCGGATGCTGCCATGATCAACATTTCAGAGTTTTTAGATTGTGGTCCAGCCCCCCCCCCCCCCCCCCCCCCCCCCCACTACAAAGTTAAAATGACTTTGCGCACACCGGCAAACCAACCTTTGAAGTAAAATCTGTTCAACATTGGATTGGAGGAGGGGGAGGAGAGACCATTAGGTCTCGCTAAGGGCAGGGTCGGCAAAGTCAAATAAGAAATGTTTCTTAAATATGTTTAAAGTGTCTCCTAAATACCTTACTGATTTCTTATGTTTTGCACAAGATAATAGTCAGGTCTCGAAGATTCCACCTGCTAAAACAGATTATTCTCCAAGTTTTGCAGTCATTGTAGCCTGACTTTGTAATAGTTTTGCAGCTCAGCCTTGGAGTTACATGCTCGATTCTTGGTTTTGAAGGACTTGGCTTCGTAAATACTTACAGTAACATTAATTGTAATCCTATATTCCTTTTCATTAAATCAGTTTTTATTTTAATTTTTAACGATTTGTTTACACATTCGTGTTTACATGTTTGTTTGTTTCCTCTAAGTTTTACGAGATTGCTCTTTTTTTCAACCTTGTAGGAATCAGATTATTTTATTCATACTGCAGGGCCCCAATGAAAATTAGCTTTTTGCTGTTGGTGTTTACCCTTGTGGAGAAATAAACAAACGTCTTCAAGTTTGTGGAATTACTCGAACAATCTTTTCGCATAAAATCAGCACACGTAGTAAGTTAGGATTTTATGAACCACCCCTGAACAAAACAAGCTACCTGTATTTTCATTAAATCTATATTGTTCTAATTACCAGAGCAATTATCTTTTTGTTTATATTGTGCTTGCAAGAGTTGCCTTTCATGAGATTATCTAATGAGGGGCGCTATACACTGAAAGTTTGCTCAAATGTGCCTCGTAAATAACTGAACATGCTAGGACCAAAACTGTGGGAACCAAAGCCTGTGTGAGGAAATAATGTCTTGGGCCGGGGTTGATAGGGTTAAACGCGGAATTCTGTGGTTAGCAGCGCCAAGAAATTGAGCCCACGTCTTTGCATTGTTAGTTCAACACGTCGTACCCCCGCGCGCGAATTGTTTTCCCCCACTATGGGAAAGGCATACATTTGCATGTCACGCTCCCATTGGTGGATTTCTCTAGCTGATGAATTGTTTCACGACATGGAAACTTTTCCCATGTTGTACACGTACGTACATGAAATGTACGATCATGTGTGTGGTTGTATATGTACAATTGTACATGTGCATGGAAATTTTGCTCGAAAACGACTGCCTACTGTACTTGGGTGTTGTTGTTGGATAAACGTATATGGTATCTAACGGTATGGCATAAGTATATGAGAAGACAAATGTATATCAAAACAGTTTTATGTATGTACTCGTAGCTATTCATCACCCACCTATAACCGTCAGCCTCGATTGCTTCTGATGTTGCACCTATTTATGTTTAGTCCAGGAAAATAAGTTTTGACCTCAAACAAATTGCAACAATTGTTTTTCACCACAGTGCACTTCTATAAGGTCCATAGAATCTCATACTAAAAATCTACAAAAATCCAAGTGGTGGAAATAATGTCTAATTTGCATAAATCGTTAATCCCTGCCGTGTAATATGTTTATTCCCATATTTGGGTAAATATTTTATTTTTATTTTTTGAAAAGTTTATTTTGGTGATTCTACTTACATATCTTTACTTTAATAACATTTGCTAAAGCATATAAGTTACTGAATAATTATGAGAACATACTAATTACCCAAAATGACAACTTGGTGACCCTATAAATGTGCGCACATTACACTGTCTCCAGATATCATCAAGTAGCCAGTATTGACGTGCTTTAAATTCACCAAGTTACTTACTGGCACAGTTATCCTATTAAAACCTTATACAAAAAATAATATGAACAATAATAACCTTGTGATATTTAGCCCAGCAAACAAAAACTGGAGAACTTGTTGATATCTGGAGACAGTGTAATGTGCACACATTTACAGTGTATAGGGTCACGAAGTTGTCATTTTGGATAATTACTATGTTCTCATAATTATTCAGTCACTTATATATGCTTTAGCAAATGTTATTGAAGTAAAGATATGTAAGTAGAATCACCAAAATAAACTTTTCAAAAAATAAAAATAAAATATATACCCAAATATGGGAATAAACATATTACACGGCAGGGATTAACGATTTATGCAAATTAGATTTCCACCACTTGGATTTTTGTAGATTTTTAGTATGAGATTCTAGGGACCTTATAGAAGTGCCCTGTGGTGAAAAATTTGTTTGAGGTCAACAAAACAAGATTATGTATTTTGCCTGGACTAGTTGTAGTTATAATAATAGGCATTTAGAACGCTTTACACAAGAGTACCAAAGCGTGTACAAAGGTCAACCATTAATAAATTCAAGAACACATGATTAAAATAAATATGATTTCAAAAGTTTCTTGAAACTGTCAACAGATTGCGCAGCTCTGATGGCAGAAGGCAGTCCATTCCAGGCCTTAACAGCAATGATATTGAATCTTTTTTCTGCAAATACTGAGTTACTGACTTTTGGCATAGTCAAGCGGGTGGAGTCCATAGAGGATCTTAGTGGGCGAGCTGGAGCATATTTTTGTGAAATAGTCCGAAAGATACAATGGGGCGTGATTGTTTAAACATTTAAAAACATACAGCAAAACTTTGAAGAGGATCCGCTTAGAGATTGGAAGCCAGTGGAGCTCGTTCAGTAAAGGTGCCACCTCAACTCTTCTCCCAACTGCATAAACGGCCCTCGCAGCGCTATTTTGAAGACGCTGAAGGCGAGTAGTGTCTTTAGACGACAAGTGAGTGAAAAGGGCATTACAGTAGTCGAGCCGTGATGTAATTAAAGCTCGCGCAACATGGTGGGGAGGTGTCAATGTCAATAAATCTACGGATACGCCATAAGTTTTTGATTTGAAAGTTGATGGTTTGGCGGAGACGGTTGACATGATTTGAGAATGACATAGTTGAATTGAAGAAGACTCCCAGGTTTCGAATAACGTCGGAAGGTTTAATATTTGATGTACCAATAGTGAGTTTCAATGGAGGAAGGAGTCTGAGACTATAGGTTGAACCTGCCACAAAAAACTCCGTTTTAGAGTCATTCAGTTTGAGGTAATTTACTGACATCCATGAACGAATTTCAGATATGCAGGCGTTAAGAGTGGTAAGAGAGGCTTCGAGATCACCAGGCACACGAGGATTAAATGATGTGTACAATTGAGTGTCATCAGCATATATATGATAGTCTATATTGTGTTTTCGAGCAATTTCTCCAACTGGTGCAATGTAGGTAGTGAATGTCAGGGGACCGAGCACTGATCCTTGTGGTACTCCAAAATCAGCTACAGATGGGTCCGACAGGTGACCTCCTATGTTGACTTGACTTAACCACCCCTGCAAATATGATGCAACCCATTTGAGAGCGACACCAGATACAGCAAAACGCTTTTCAAGTCGACTTAAGAGGATGTTATGATCTACAGTGTCGAAAGCAGCACTCATATCCAACAACACCATCAACACCACTCTCTTAGAATCCATTTCAGAGATGATGTCCTTTGTAACTTTGATAAGTGCACTCTCTGTGCTATGCATAGCTTTATATGCGGACTGGAGGGGGTCTGTGAGTTTGTTGGTATTCAGATGTTGTATAAGCTGAACTGCGGCGCATTTTTCAATGATCTTGGCCGAGTGCATTAAATTGCTGACAGGTCTGTAATTTTGAAGATTGTCCTCATCGAGGGAGGGCTTCTTGAGTAACGGTGTAACAACGGCATGGTGAGCTGACTTGGGAAACACCCCAGATGTTAAGGAAGCATTAACAATAGCAGTCAATGCAGGGAGATGATGCCGTATGTGTTCCTTGAGCAACCACGTGGGTTGGGGGTCAAGAAGACAGGATGCATTGGATGATTTTGAGATGACACGCATCACCGCCTCTTCTGTAAAGGTGTGAAAATTAGTCATGGGGGTACAGATGCTGGGGAATGTGTCATCAGGAAGATTACCATTTAGGCCCGCTTCACGCACATTGCTTTCCAAGCCATCGCGAATCTTGCGGATCTTGGAAACAAAAAACTTGGAAAATTTCTTACTCAGTTCCTTGGGGTCATCATGAGCAGGAAGATGTTTGGATTGCTTATTCAGCAGAATGTTTACAGTACTGAAAACCGTTTTGTTATCAGCATTTGAAAGCTTGTTAGAAAAATATGACTGCTTTGCTTTCAAGATGCAGGTTTTAACTTCATTGTTCTTGGTCACAAAGAGATCACGATCTTCATCTGTACGAGTCTGTTGCCACTTTCTTTCAGCTCTACGTCGTTCACGGCGAGCAACGTGGACATGGTCATTATACCATGGCATACGGGTTCTGATAGAGCGGGTACGAATAGAAGAAGGTGCAAATTGGTCAATAGATTCAGACGTTTCCGAAATATACCAACTAAACAAATCATCAACATTGTTCATAGCTGGGACAGGATTCAGTTTGCGATTTAAAGTCTCCGAAAATTGCTCAGCATTAATAGTCTTGTAGTTCCTGACAGTTTGTTTGATTCGCTGAGGCAAAGGCTTTGGAAGATTAACTTTGAAAAGAACGCTATGGTGATCAGACAACAGGTTTTGATGAACACTGCAATCACTAACAAGGTTGTCATCAGGACATGACAAAACATGGTCTAATATGTGTCCATGTTGGTGGGTGGGAGTGCCAATATGTTGTTGCAAGTTGGCAGATGATATAATGGAGGCATACTGCTTGACGTCACTTCTGTTTTGATCATCCCAGTAGATGTTTAGATCGCCAACAAGTAGCAGTTTTCCAGGGCATAAAGATATGTCATCAACAAAACAGTCAAATTCATTCAAAAAATCAGATGTTGTGAAGCCATTCGCAGGAGACGGGGGTGGTCTATAAATAGCAACAAGGTTCAAATGCTTGGCGGAATCAGTGGCGCATACACTTTCAAAATACGTGGTATGCCGTTCTTGTGGGATCTGACGCAGTTTGAGAAAAGTTTTGGAGACAATTCCAATTCCACCACCGCGGGTACCAGAGGGGCGAGGTACATTAAGGTACGAGTATCCAGGAGGTGTCAACTCCCCGATGATGACTGTATCATTATCACGAAGCCATGTCTCTGTCAATATCAACAAATCAATATCATGTTCTTCAACATAATCCGCAATTTGAACGGATTTATTAGCGGCAGAATGTATGTTCCATAAACAAGCATTAAGGGATGTAGGAGGTGGTATATAGGAATTAGCCAGTTGTTTCAAGTTAGACAGGTTAACTCCACGATTACGGTGACAATGAGCCCAGTGATGGACATTTCTGTCTGTTATAATGGGGGAAATAGAAGTCTGCCGTTTGGCAAATGCTCGATGGGTTTCACTGCAGGCTGTTGTCTGTGGCACATGAAAGCCAAAACCTGGGTTACAAGTTGGGATATGTCGACGACGACGGCCTGCTCTGTTTCCTCTATGTGTTTTGTGATGATAACTTAGTTTACTCATGGAGGGAGAAACATTACAAATTCCAAGGCAATGTATTGTGTTCAGTACTGTAGGTGACAAGACATGTTTAGTAGGCAAAGTCTTTGATATTTGGACAAGTTTATCACGGGTGTAGGTGATGGCTGTAGATTTAGAAGCTGTTATTGGAGTTAAGTCTGGTCCAGGATTAGGGTTGATATCCCCAGATATTAGAAGTTCAATCTGGAAAGTAGTGATGCAATTGTCATAATATGGCTGGCGACAACCCAAATATCTAAGGTGCACTAGCCTTCCTTGATGCCGCCATGGTGATACACACTGCACACACTGCACACTGCTTGTCAAGAATGAGTCATCCGTGTAATTCCTTTGTCCAGCCTGTAAGATTAGCAGTGTCAATAGGAACACTCCAGTTGTCCTTGGATTAATGGCCATATTCTCCTTCACTGCACAGGCACAATGGCTACATGTCTCAGTGGTAAACATGTATACTTTCCATGAAGAGAAACGTATGATATTTCACTCCAATGTGAAAAAATGAAGGCAACAGCCAACATATAGATGACACAATTACTTTCTTGAAGATATAACAAATCCAATGGTATAAAATTAAAGAAACAATAACACCTCTCAACAGTAAAATTACATAAGAATCAGCAGAGAGATAGAGAGGTAGTGGCAGCGTGTTAGGCGCACAACTATTTGATAGTTATACCATCAGTGGCACTGTGGACACTTTTAAAAAACCTTCTTGATTACCCTAGTCTTACTACACCCTAGTCTTACTACACGTTCCTTGGTCCTCACATTCCTTGGAAAACTACCAAGGGATTATTGTAAGAACCAATAAAATGAGTCACGAAAGTACAAAGAAACCAATAATGTGGTAGTGGCATTACTTTTGGGTGTGGAGGTGATTACTTTAGCAGAGGATTGGAATGTGGTTTTCCCCAACAAGGGAAAGATTTTCTCACAGTGGCTCTACTGTCAAGAACATCGAATATTTGGACATAAAAATGTGTCAAAAAGCCACCCAACGACAGGACACTAACATGTACTGTACATGGCCCATACGCAGGATTTTTTATTTGGGGGGGGGGGGGGGGGTGGCGAATTTGTACTGATGGGGCAAAAAATGGGACCAAAATTGTTCATGTGCCAGTACCATTTTCTACATCAAAATACAATTATTTACCCAGGAAAAGGGGGATTTTTTTTTTTTTTTTTGGGGGGGGGGGGGGGGGGGGGGGGGGGGCGATGCGTACGCACCCGTCGCACCCGTCGCACCCCTCCCCCCCCCCTGCGTACGGGCCTGACATGTACTTTAGAAACTTAAAGTTCCTGGAAATATTAAAAGATATTTAACCGGTTAGCATGACTCATTTCTATGACTCATCGCATTCATGTACTGTACATTGTACAAGTACATGTACATACAAGTACACCCCTACACACCCGGATGAACATATTGTACATACATTATTGTACATGTACATACTATGGCCTCGAGTACGTGTGCTAAGATGCTGAGTGATCCTAGTGCAGATTTGATATTACAATTCAGCAAATGGGAGCGTAATATGCAAATACTGGCCTTTCCCAACAAACTGGTTTTAAATTAATTCCGCTTTGGCTTGCCATATTAAACGCGGAATTATGTGGTTAGCAGCGCCCAACAAATTGGGCCCAAGTCTTTGAGCACAGAGCAGCGAGCAAAGTTCAACAGGTGAGTCCGTTGCCATGGTGATTTCCGTCCACGGCTCGGATTACTAATGGTGAGTTTATCGCGCGCTGTGCATCAGTCGCAGTGTACTGAACTGGGGGAAACGTATTCAAATAGGTTTACATTTTATTGTGACCTTCTGTAAAGAATCGTCCGCAATACTTTTCTTTGTTTCAACCCCAGGTTTTAAATACATTTTTATTGAAGGGTTGTACGCATTGCAAATCCTGAATAAATGTAACTGATGACAGATGTTCTACCTAAAATATGAGAAAAACAAGATAATGCCGGGAAATTAGCAACACCCCAGTCGGCAAAACTATGTTTCAAACAAGCGGGTTATTAAACAAGTAAGAAAAAACGAGTGTCTTGGCAAGGTAAGATGAAATATCCAAACACGCGTTTCAAATGTGTTCTAGACGTATTACAATGTAATATGCGTGTCTGAAACTACTGTTAAACACGTGACCATTTGAAACGCGTGTTGGGTGTTTCATTTTACATCGCCAAGACACGCGTTTTTTTTAAAACATAGTTTTGTCGAATGGGACTGTGTTTTTAATTTAAGTGCAATGGTGGGTCAGGATTAATTTCACCTTAATAAATCAAGTATTGACATCATAGAGTACGGGAAAGTGGCTTAGTCGCGATAACGTGTCCACGACTAATATGAGTAATATTTTTTATTTTATTTTTAATAAAAAAAATACCGATCGCTCGACCCTCGATACTTATAAGCCGAAATCTAAGCTAGAATCGTTTCTCCAGATAGCGCAACTATAATGAGTTCCAGCCTTTCGATTCCAGTACGTTGTTCGATGAAATAGTTTTGCCTCTATCAACCCCGTGATCGCCGCACAAAATAACCAAATGTACATGTACACTACACTTAAACCAGACGTGTTTTTGTGCACTCAGCCACCACCTGTACCATTACCACGTGAGCCGTGCACGCCGTATGGCGCCAAAGTTCCAATGACTAGGCGTGGCAAGTAAAACTTAGTACCACAAAAACCTACAAGAATGCGTTTGTCTTACAATAATTATGAACCCAATCTTACCTTTATCTCAACCTCCGTATCGGCAATAGATATCGAGTCTTGTATGTCGCGTGTGTTCATCAAAACCATGCAAAGACCAACTGGTAAAAATATGGCGCTGATTTCCAACCAAAGTGAAACTGAAAGCTATCGGCTGAGATCCACGTCTTCAGATCAAAATGTTATATCTTTGAACTTCCCGATAAACATGTTCAAGTCGCCCTTGGCAACCACGTTTGGCAAGCTTGCCTGTTTTGGCGGGAAGCTGATAAGAAAATGTTTACATTCGAGAATGGCAGATCTGTGTGGTCGTATGCGCCTGTATCAATTAATGCTAATCAATAATCATCACTCTCGGGCTTTGGCTAGAAGACAAAAATAGCATATGGAAGACTTTGGAAAGTGTATTCGTTTGTCACAGCGCTGGCGGAATGTTGTAGTTTCTCAAAAATTATTTTGTAGGTTTTTAGTGGGAAGGGGGGGGGGTGTAGGTAACAATAGTCTAAAGAGTCGCTCCTTTGTGGTGGTCATTGCGCTGACAAAGTGTTGTGGTTTCTCAGGAATTGTTTATCTAGTTTTGAAGGGGTTGGTTAGGTTTCAATAGTCTAGAGAGTGTATAGGTATGGGGGACTATAAGGGGGGAGTCCGTCGGTCCCATATCTTGCTGGGTATAGGATCCCGTGTGTATTGTGAAAACCAATGTAATATATTTTCACCTGTATTTTCATTACTTCCTCAAAAGGTTACATATATTATATTATTACATTTATTTACGTTGTACAAATCTGCATACACATTCATTAAGTGTGCGCGGCTAATGACGTCACACTATGTCCAACTCCCTAGTCATGTTGTCGGATGCTGCCATGATCAACATTTGAGAGTTTTTAGATTGTGGTCCACCCCCCCCCCCCCCCTTCCACCCCCCCCCCCCTCACCCCCCGCCACCCCCCCCCCCCCCCCCCCCCCCTTCCACCCCCCCCCCCCCCCCCCCCCTTCCACCCCCCCCCCTACAAAGTTGAAATGACTTTGCGCACACCGGCAAACCAACCTTTGAAGTAAAATCTGTTCAACATTGGATTGGAGGGGGGAGGAGAGACCATTAGGTCTCGCTAAGGGCAGGGTCGGCAAAGTCAAATAAGGAATGTTTCTTAAATATGTTTAAAGTGTCTCCTAAATACTTTACTGATTTCTTATGTGTTGCACAAGATAAATGTCACGTCTCGAAGATTCCCACCTGCTAAAACAGATTATTCTCCAAGTTTTGCAGTGACATTAATTGTAGCCTAACTTTGTAATAGTTTTGCAGCTCAGCCTTGGAGTTACATGCTCGATTCTTGGTTTTGAAGACCTGGCTGCGTAAATACTCACAGTAACATTAATTGTAATCCTATATTCCTTTTCATTAAATCAGTCTTTATTTTAATTTTTAACGATTTGTTTACACATTCGTGTTTGTTTGTTTGTTTCCTCTAGTAAGTTTTACGAGATTGCTCTTTTAAGGTTTTCAACCTTGTAAGAATCAGATTATTTTATTCATTTAAATGCCGGGCCCCAATAAAAATTAGCTTTTTGCTGTTGGTGTTTACCCTTGTGGAGAAATAAAGAAACGTCTTCAAGTTTGTGCAATTACTCGAACAATCTTTTCGCATAAAATCAGTACACGTAGTGAGTTAGGATTTTATGAACCACTCCTGAACAAAACAAACTACATGCATTTTCATTAAATCTATATTGTTCTAATTACCAGAACAATTATCCTTTTTTTCTTCTATTGTGCTTGCAAGAGTTGCCTTTCATGAGATTGTCTATTGAAGGCGCTATACACTGAAAGTTTGCTCAAATGTGCCTCGTAAATAACTGAACATGCTTGGACCAAAACTGTGGGAACCAAAGCCTGTGTGAGGAAATAATGTCTTGGGCCGGGGTTGATAGGGTTAAACGCGGAATTCTGTGGTTAGCAACGCCAAGAAATTTAGCCCACGTCTTTGCATTGTTTAGTTCGACACGTCGTGCCCCCCGCGCGCGAATTGTTTTCCCCACTATGGGAAAGGCATACATTTGCATGTCACGCTCCCATTGGTGGATTTCTCTAGCTGATGAATTGTTCACGACATGGAAACTTCTCCATGTTGTACACGTACGTACATGACATGTACGATCATGTGTGTGGTTGTACTTGTACATTTGTACATGTGCATGGGAATCTTGCTCGAAAACGACTGCCTACTGTACTTGGGTGTTGTTGTTGGATAAACGTATACGGTATCTAACGGTATGGCTTAAGCATATGAGCACACAAATGTATATCAAAACAGTTTTATTTATGTACTCGTAGCTATTCATCACCCACCTATAACCGTCAGTCTCGATTGCTTCTTATGTTGCACCTATTTATGTTGTAGTTATACCATCAGTGGCACTGTGGACACTTTAGAACAACTTTCTCGATAACCCGAGTCTTATACTACACGTTCCTTGGTCCTCACATTCCTTGGAAAACTACCAAGGGATTATTGTAAGAACCAATAAAATGAGTCACGAAAGTACAAGGAAATCAATAATGTGGTAGTGGCATTACCTTTTGGGTGTGGAGGTGGTTACTTTAGCAGAGGATTGGAATGTGGTTTGCCCCAACAAGGAAAAGATTTTCTCACAGTGGCTTTACTGTCAAGAAGATCAAATATTTGGACATAAAAATGTGTCAAAAAGCCACCCAACGACAGGACACTAACATGTACATGCAGGCCCGTACGCAGGATTTTTTATTTGGGGGGGGGGGGGGGGGGGGGGCGAATTTGTACTGATAGGGACAAAAATGGGACCAAAATTTGTCGTGTGCCAGTACCATTTTTTCTACATCAAAATACCATTATTTACACCGAAAAAAAGTGGACCGTTTGGTAATTTGGGGGGCGAATTTGTACTGATGGGACAAAAAATGGGACCAAAAATGTTCGTGTGCCAGTACAGTTATTTCTACATCAAAATACAATTATTTACCCAGGAAAATGTGGACCTTTTGGTATTACAATTCAGCAAATGGGAGCGTAATATGCAAATACTGGCCTTTCCCAACAAATATGGTTTTAAATTAATTCCGCTTTGGCTTGCCATATTAAACGCGGAATTATGTGGTTAGCAGCGCCCAACAAATTGGGCCCAAGTCTTTGCGCACAGAGCAGCGAGCAAAGTTCAACAGGTCAGTCCGTTGCCATGGTGATTTCCACGTCTCGGATTACTAATGGAGAGTTTATCGCGCGCTGTGCATCAGTCGCAGTGTACTGAACTGGGGGGAAACGTATTCAAATAGGTTTACATTTTATTGTGACCTTCTGTAAAGAATCGTCGGCAATACTTTTCTTTGTTTCAACCCCAGGTTTTCAATACATTTTTATTGAAGGGTTGTACGCATTGCAAATCCTGACTAAATGTAACCGATGACAGATGTTCTACCTACAATATGAGAAAAACAAGATAATGCCGGGAATTAGCAACACCCCAGTCGGCAAAACTATGTTTCAAACAAGCGGGTTATTAAACAAGTAAGAAAAAACGAGTGTCTTGGCCAGGTAAAATGAAATATCAAAACACGCGTTTTAAATGTGTTCTAGACGTATTGCAATGTAATATGCGTGTCTGAAACTTCTGTTAAACACGTGACCATTTGAAACACGTGTTGGGTGTTTCGTTTTACATCGCCTAGACACGCGTTTTTTTTAAACATAGTTTTGTCGAATGGGACTGTGTTTTTAATTAAAGTGCAATGGTGGGTCAGGATTAATTTCACCTTAATTATAGCCGACTACAGCTATAGACTTGCGTTGTCGTAAGGTGTGAAGAAAAGTGTCCCATGGTACAATATACGCTTCCTTTATGTCTTTATTTACAGTTCAATCAAGTAGAATCAATTGCAGAAATGAGGTTTTGATGTACAGATGTAAGATGGAAGTAATGAAGTACGGAAGTACGGTATAATGAAGGAAGTACGGAAGGAAGTACGGAAGGAAGGTTTTGCTGGAAAACAACAAAATATAAGGGGAAATTATAAACTAATATAAATGGTAGAATAAAGTAAATTGGGTACACAAAAAGGAAATAAACAATTAGATATTAAACTAGTAATAATTAAACTATAAGATAATGGAGAAAAACTATGTACTTACTACGCTGGGGTTGTTGCCAAAATCGGGTATCTAACGGTGTGTAAAACTAACGGTGTGTAAAACTAACGGTATAAAAACAGGTGTGGTAGGTTTGGACACTAGCAACAGAATGGTGGGAAAATGGGCTAAAACTATGGTCAATGCACAGACAGTGTCCCAACAGGGTAAAATTATGGCACCTTAGGGAATGTTTTGCTCTGGAGTTGGGGGAGGTTGCTATGGGAACCGCCACCCAGGCCTGGTGGAGTTGGGCAAAACAAGGTCATGCAGGGATCGGGGACTGTGGTCAAGGGATCTTACACTAAATTGTACATCTAAATTGTACATGTACATGATCTAAGCTAGATAATGAGGATAAAATAACTTCTAAACCTATAGATGATTAAATGGTATTAATTAAAGACAAAATAATAAGAAAAATGTCGTACAACTCATGGTAATCTTGTGCTACACGCTTCAAGGTGAAGTTAGCACAGCTTGGACTCCAAACTCCTCCTATGAGCACACAAATGTATATCAAAACAGTTTTATTTATGTACTCGTAGCTATTCATCACCCACCTATAACCGTCAGTCTCGATTGCTTCTTATGTTGCACCTATTTATGTTGTAGTTATACCATCAGTGGCACTGTGGACACTTTAGAACAACTTTCTCGATAACCCGAGTCTTATACTACACGTTCCTTGGTCCTCACATTCCTTGGAAAACTACCAAGGGATTATTGTAAGAACCAATAAAATGAGTCACGAAAGTACAAGGAAACCAATAATGTGGTAGTGGCATTACCTTTTGGGTGTGGAGGTGGTTACTTTAGCAGAGGATTGGAATGTGGTTTGCCCCAACAAGGAAAAGATTTTCTCACAGTGGCTTTACTGTCAAGAAGATCAAATATTTGGACATAAAAATGTGTCAAAAAGCCACCCAACGACAGGACACTAACATGTACATGCAGGCCCGTACGCAGGATTTTTTATTTGGGGGGGGGGGGCGAATTTGTACTGATAGGGACAAAAATGGGACCACAATTTGTCGTGTGCCAGTACCATTTTTTCTACATCAAAATACCATTATTTACACCGAAAAAAAGTGGACCGTTTGGTAATTTGGGGGGCGAATTTGTACTGATGGGACAAAAAATGGGACCAAAAATGTTCGTGTGCCAGTACAGTTATTTCTACATCAAAATACAATTATTTACCCAGGAAAATGTGGACCTTTTGGTATTACAATTCAGCAAATGGGAGCGTAATATGCAAATACTGGCCTTTCCCAACAAATATGGTTTTAAATTAATTCCGCTTTGGCTTGCCATATTAAACGCGGAATTATGTGGTTAGCAGCGCCCAACAAATTGGGCCCAAGTCTTTGCGCACAGAGCAGCGAGCAAAGTTCAACAGGTCAGTCCGTTGCCATGGTGATTTCCACGTCTCGGATTACTAATGGAGAGTTTATCGCGCGCTGTGCATCAGTCGCAGTGTACTGAACTGGGGGGAAACGTATTCAAATAGGTTTACATTTTATTGTGACCTTCTGTAAAGAATCGTCGGCAATACTTTTCTTTGTTTCAACCCCAGGTTTTCAATACATTTTTATTGAAGGGTTGTACGCATTGCAAATCCTGACTAAATGTAACCGATGACAGATGTTCTACCTACAATATGAGAAAAACAAGATAATGCCGGGAATTAGCAACACCCCAGTCGGCAAAACTATGTTTCAAACAAGCGGGTTATTAAACAAGTAAGAAAAAACGAGTGTCTTGGCCAGGTAAAATGAAATATCAAAACACGCGTTTTAAATGTGTTCTAGACGTATTGCAATGTAATATGCGTGTCTGAAACTACTGTTAAACACGTGACCATTTGAAACACGTGTTGGGTGTTTCGTTTTACATCGCCTAGACACGCGTTTTTTTAAAACATAGTTTTGTCGAATGGGACTGTGTTTTTAATTAAAGTGCAATGGTGGGTCAGGATTAATTTCACCTTAATTATAGCCGACTACAGCTATAGACTTGCGTTGTCGTAAGGTGTGAAGAAAAGTGTCCCATGGTACAATATACGCTTCCTTTATGTCTTTATTTACAGTTCAATCAAGTAGAATCAATTGCAGAAATGAGGTTTTGATGTACAGATGTAAGATGGAAGTAATGAAGTACGGAAGTACGGTATAATGAAGGAAGTACGGAAGGAAGTACGGAAGGAAGGTTTTGCTGGAAAACAACAAAATATAAGGGGAAATTATAAACTAATATAAATGGTAGAATAAAGTAAATTGGGTACACAAAAAGGAAATAAACAATTAGATATTAAACTAGTAATAATTAAACTATAAGATAATGGAGAAAAACTATGTACTTACTACGCTGGGGTTGTTGCCAAAATCGGGTATCTAACGGTGTGTAAAACTAACGGTGTGTAAAACTAACGGTATAAAAACAGGTGTGGTAGGTTTGGACACTAGCAACAGAATGGTGGGAAAATGGGCTAAAACTATGGTCAATGCACAGACAGTGTCCCAACAGGGTAAAATTATAGCACCTTAGGGAATGTTTTGCTCTGGAGTTGGGGGAGGTTGCTATGGGAACCGCCACCCAGGCCTGGTGGAGTTGGGCAAAACAAGGTCATGCAGGGATCGGGGACTGTGGTCAAGGGATCTTACACTAAATTGTACATCTAAATTGTACATGTACATGATCTAAGCTAAATAATGAGGATAAAATAACTTCTAAACCTATAGATGATTAAATGGTATTAATTAAAGACAAAATAATAAGAAAAGGTAAATAATACACAACGTCCGCTACACCGACCCCGATGACATATCTGATTGTGTCATCCACGAAAGTCAAGGACAGTTGTGCTCTAAATCTCCCTATAAAATACTAAGCAGATTTAAGATGAAGAAGACTAGTTCCTAAATGTAAAGAAACTTTAGAGCTGATTAGCTTCCACTAATAACTAAGTGTTATCATTATCGTCCTCATCCTGGCCGGTATCAGTCGTCGCAGTTGGTGGTGTCAACTCGGCTTCAAGAAGACAGATCTTGTCAGTCGGTCTAACATACACTCCGGCTTGGGTTTTGACACGAACGGAGCAGACATATCCATCTTTCCCTGGGTGCGTGGCCACAATAAGACCCAAAGGCCATTTGCTGCGTGGGGTGCTCTCGTGACGGATCAAAACAAGGTCTCCAATCTGAAGATTTCTCTGCGGGTGTAGCCATTTCTGGCGGTGCTGCAGTGATGGGAGGTATTCCTTCAACCATCGGGTCCAGAAGACATCAGCGAGGTACTGGACCTGGCGCCAACGTCTCTTATAGAGATCCTTAGTATCGAAGTGTCCAGGTGGTAGGGTCTGACCAGATCGAAGGAGTAACAGGTGGTTGGGTGTGAGAGGTGAGGCATCTTGGGGATCCTTAACTGACAGAGACTTGCCAGCTAGGGTGGTTGTGTCAGTCAGCTTGAGAGCTCTCATGCGCAACAACTGTTTCACACGGAGGACCCAAGCCACTGCTCTCTTCAGAGCGTACCAGGATGAGTAGCGACCAATCAAGTCATCCATAGGATCGGACATTGGTGTGGTGTTGGTGTTGGTCGCGTATACCAGTGGTTCCTTCTTAACCTCAGCCTCTTCTTGCAGCTGAAGGGACTTGAGGTCTGGTTGAACTGGCCAAGCATCTTCCTCTTTCAGTAGAAAGGCTGGACCATTCAACCAGCGTTCACAGTCGATAAGTTGTTGGGCTGCCATTCCCCTTGATACGTCATCTGCTGGATTTGAGGCAGAATCAACATGTCTCCACTGGTTTGGAGAGAATTGATCTTGGATCATGGCGATTCGATTGGCGACATAGGTCTGAAACTGCTTATCTTCATTGCTAAGGTATTGGAGGACAATCATGCTATCAGACCAGAAGATAGACTCTGCAAATTGTAATTGCATATGGAGTTTGATCATTCTGTCAAGCTTCACAGACACGACTGCCGCGGCCAGCTCCAGTCTAGGTATAGTAGCCGTCTTAATCGGCGCAAGTTTAGCTTTAGCCATCACGAATGAGCAGTGATTTCGACCGTCGGTATCAGTAAGACGTAGGTAGCTGACGGCACCGTAACCTCGTTCGGACGCATCTGCGAAATTATGTAACTGTGCCTTGACAATGGCTTCACTGTGGACAGGTTTAACACATCTGGGTACCTTCATTTCTTCTATCAACGGCAGATCTGTTAACCACCGTTTCCACTGCTCGAGAATGGTGCTGGGAATAGGGTCATCCCACCCTATCTTAAGGCGGCAGAGTGTCTGGAAGATCATCTTTGCCTTTAGGACGAAGGGGCTGACAAATCCAAGTGGGTCGTATATTGAGCTTGTGACGCTCAACAATCCTCTTCTGGTATCGGGTTTCTCTTTTAGGTTGGTGTCAAATCCAAAGGTGTCAGTCTCGATCTTCCAAAGTACTCCCAATGCTCGCTCGGAAGGAAGTAGTTCTTTATCTAGGTCCATAGACATGACAGCCTTTGCACACTCGGCCTGGGGTAGTGACTTCAACACGGTGCGAGAGTTACTTAACCACTTGGTCAGTCGGAATCCTCCACGGGCTAGCAACTCACGTAACTGACTGACTAGTCGAGTGGCTTCATCTTCGGAAGAAACAGATTTGAGGCAGTCGTCAACATAGAAGTTTTGATCTATGGTCTCAATTGTGGCGGTGTCGTACAACTCATGGTAATCTTGTGCTACACGCTTCAAGGTGAAGTTAGCACAGCTTGGACTCCAAACTCCTCCGAACAAGTGAGCTGTCATCCGGTACATCAGTGGTTGGGACTCGATATCGTCCCCCTTCCACCAAAGGAAACGAAGGGCGTCTCGGTCAGCCATGGACACACGAACCTGATGAAACATGCCTTCAATGTCGGCCATGAGAGCTATGCGTTCTTGTCGGAAACGTAGAAGAACTCCGATCAGCTTGTTTGTCAGGTCAAGTCCTTGATAGACGGTGTCATTAAGTGAGGTACCTTGGTACCGGGCGGCGCAGTCATATACAATGCGAACCTTGTCTGGTTTACGCGGGTTGATCACAGGATGATGTGGGAGGTACCAGACACAGCCATCTCTTCGATCAATGTCCTCCGCAGGAACTGGCTCTGCATATCCCTTCTGAAGAAGATCATGGATGCCGCTGGTGTACTTCTCCTTGAGTGAGGGATCCTTGGAAAGACGCTTACCCAACAATTTAAGTCGGTGTTCTGCCATCAACCTATCATTAGGCAAATGTGGTGGTCTTTCCTTGAATGGAATGTCCATGGTGTAGTTTACTCCGTCACGGTGCAGTGAGTTCTCCCAAATAGAAAGAACTTTCTTTTGGCTGACAGACATCGTCTCGTTGTCACTGCCCACAGGTTGTACGTCATCAATCCTCCAAAATCTTTCAACCTGGCGTTGAAGATCCATGTCTGGGTTGACAAAGTAGGAGGATGAAGACTTGGGCCTCTTCTGGTGTGTTACTGGACCATTTAGGGTCCATCCCAAAGCGGTCTTGGTAGCATAAGGTTCGCCTTTTGAGCCAGCGCGAACCTCCCTAGGTATCATTATGTCTGGGACGTCTTGTCCAATAAGAAGGTGTACATCGTCAATGTCGACATCTGGTATCGGTAAATCACTAAGGTGTGGCCAGACACTCAAGTCTTCCTGCACTGCAAGACTGTTGAGGCCAATGTTCAGCTGGGGCCTTGTAAGAACAGCTGGCAACGGAAAAAGGTGAGTGTCGTCAAGGTCAGCCACTTCGAGGTGGACAACATTGGTGCATACTTGGACCTCTTTCTGGTCGAGTGTGGTAAGACGGATGGTATCCTCCTTCCCACAGACACCTAGGCGGCGCGTCAGGTCCTCAGAGCAGAAGCTCTGCGTTGAACCGGTATCTAGCAGGGCGTATGTTTTTACAAAGTGATGTTCTCCTTGACTCCTGACCTTGACAGGAACGATGGGTAATGCGACCTTTCCAGGGCCGACCCCGGTGGAATTACAGACGACCGTGGGATTATCTGCGGGTTGTACCTGGGATGAGCTTGAAGACCCACTCGTCATAGATTGGCCATAGTCGGCAGCAGTCCCTGTGGACGGGATGTTGTTCTGTGGGCGCGGTAGGTGCAGGTACTTGTTGTGTTTTTTGCCGCATCCTTGGATTGAGCACACATAGGGTCGTGGGCAGTCCTTGCCCAAGTGCCCTGGCTTGTAGCAGTTTACACACAGTTTCTTGCTCTGCACAAAGGTCAGCCGATCCTTAACTCTGAGCGTCTTAAATGCATCACATTGGTTAAGGTGATGGGATTGTCCGCAACTGGGGCAGGGGTCATAAGGTGATGATGAGGCTGGCCTTGTTCTGGGTTTGACGTAAGCATTTGTTGCCGCAGATGTGGTTTGGACACCAAAATTTGTCCGTTGGCCACTCGTCTTGTTGAACTTTGGCTTGGTGTCTCCTTTGGCTGATCCCCTCTGGGTGATTTTGCCAAAGACTGGGTCTCGAACCTCCTCAGCCGCCCTTGTAACAAACTGCATGACGTCATCAATATTTGGGGGTCTTGATTTGGTAATCTTTATGTTGTGTACCTCTCGTAGCCATCTGGCTCTCAGGTGGTATGGTAGCTTGTCAACAATGAGAAGTAGACTGGTTCTGTTGTTCAATTCATTGAGATACCCCATGGTGTCAAGGGTCTCGCGACAGCATCTCAAATCGTCGGCGAGATCTTGCAGAGATTCGTTGTCTGTGACATTGGGCCTCGTCGTGACCTTGTCAATCCATGCTTGTGATATGGTGTGCTCATCGCCATATCTCTCCTTGAGAAGTTGGAGTGCGAGGGCATAGCCCTCTGTAGGTTCTTTCACGGTGCAGCACTGGAGAAGTTTTCTTGCTTTACCGGTGCAGTACTGGAGCAGGCGCGTCAATTTAGCACCGTCGCTTACCGTCTCCCTCGCAACAGTGTTCTGGAACGCTCGAAAGAATGTCCAGTATCTGAGGGGATCGCCATCAAACGTTGCGAGTTCCACCTTAGGAAGTTGAAATGCGTCCACCAGGGATTGTTGATGAACGCGCGTGTCACTGATCAGTTCGTGTAGTAGATTTCCCATGTCAGGTTGGTATGATGTAGCAGCAGCGGGTGTTGGAATGGAAAATGGTGTTGGCGTATAGCTGGGCTGTGCAGACTGGTATGGGGTGTGTACATATTCCAGAGGGCGCTTCGGTGTAGGTTTAAGTGTAGGGTTGGGTTTGAAGCACACGTCTGAAGTTGTGTTCTCAGCCTCAGCATACGTCTGGGCCAGGGCATCGGCTCTGGCGTATTTAACCTTCAGCTCGATTTCGCGTTTTCTTTGTTGTAATTTGAGCTGACGCTGTTTGATCTCCATTTGAACTTGGACCTCACGCCGTTGGATCTCCATTTGAACTTGAAGAGTTTCAAGTTCAAGGGCATTTTGCTCGTCCAGGGCCTTGGCCTCTGCCGCAAGTGCAGCTCTTTCTGCTCTGGCTCTTACATGGGCACTCGAGGTCGACGACCTCACTGATGAAGTAATTGATCCGGCACGTGAGGGTTGGTGTGATCGGTAACTGTGCTGGCTTGCAGAGTCACCGACGTTTATTTCATCTTGAGTAAATTCATCCTGTCCTTCTGGGGGATCTCCATCACCGCCGTTCTCATTATTGTTATTCATAACGAAAAAGTCTCATAGGATTCAAGTTCAACCGTACAAAACTAATATAGCCGACTACAGCTATAGACTTGCGTTGTCGTAAGGTGTGAAGAAAAGTGTCCCATGGTACAATATACGCTTCCTTTATGTCTTTATTTACAGTTCAATCAAGTAGAATCAATTGCAGAAATGAGGTTTTGATGTACAGATGTAAGATGGAAGTAATGAAGTACGGAAGTACGGTATAATGAAGGAAGTACGGAAGGAAGTACGGAAGGAAGGTTTTGCTGAAAAACAACAAAATATAAGGGAAAATTATAAACTAATATAAATGGTAAAATTAAGTAAATTGGGTACACAAAAAGGAAATAAACAATTAGATATTAAACTAGTAATAATTAAACTATAAGATAATGGAGAAAAACTATGTACTTACTACGCTGGGGTTGTTGCCAAAATCGGGTATCTAACGGTGTGTAAAACTAACGGTGTGTAAAACTAACGGTATAAAAACAGGTGTGGTAGGTTTGGACACTAGCAACAGAATGGTGGGAAAATGGGCTAAAACTATGGTCAATGCACAGACAGTGTCCCAACAGGGTAAAATTATGGCACCTTAGGGAATGTTTTGCTCTGGAGTTGGGGGAGGTTGCTATGGGAACCGCCACCCAGGCCTGGTGGAGTTGGGCAAAACAAGGTCATGCAGGGATCGGGGACTGTGGTCAAGGGATCTTACACTAAATTGTACATCTAAATTGTACATGTACATGATCTAAGCTAGATAATGAGGATAAAATAACTTCTAAACCTATAGATGATTAAATGGTATTAATTAAAGACAAAATAATAAGAAAAGGTAAATAATACACAACGTCCGCTACATTAATAAATCAAGTATTGACATCATAGAGTTCCGGAAAGTGGCTTAGTCGCGATAACGTGTCCACGACTAATATGAGTAATATTTTTTTTTTATTTTAATAAAAAAAATACCGATCGCTCGACCCTCGATACTTACAAGCCGAAATCTAAGCTAGAACCGTTCCTCCAGATAGCGCAACTATAATGAGTTCCAGCTTTTCGATTCCAGTACGTTGTTCGATGAAATAGTTTTTCCTCTATCAACCCTAGTGATCACCGCACAAAATAAGCAAATGTACTATGATGTACACTACACTAAACCAGACGTGTTTTTGTGCACTCAGCCACCTGTAGTACCATACCATGTGGTATATATGAGCCGTGCACGCCGTATGGCGCCAAAGTTCCAATGACTAGGCGTGGCAAGTAAAACTTAGTACCACCAAAACCTACAAGAATGCGTTTGTCTTACAATAATTATGAACCCAATCTTACCTTTATCTCAACCTTCGTATCGGCAATAGATATCGAGTCTTGTATGTCACGTGTGTTCATCAAAACGATGCAAAGACCAACTGGTAGAAATATGGCGCTGATTTCCAGACAAAGTGAAAGTCGGCTGAGAACACGTCATCAGATCAAAATGTTCCCCATAAACATGTTCAAGTCGCCCTTGCGTTTAGCAAGCTTGCCTTGTTTTGGCGGGAAGCTGATAAGAAAATGCTGACATTCGAGAATGGCAGATCATCATCATCATCATCATCATGTTACTTTATTTCCACACAACAATATTATATTATATTATGAAATATTTAAACCACTGCAGAATAAGTGTGGATGGGGCCCCCAAAAAGCAAGCTTGTCGAGTGGGGGCCCCCACTAACAAATAAGAGCTAATTACATATACATGTAGGACAAATAACAAACAAAAACACGGCATACAATTATTGTAGTAGCATAGAGAGAAACAAAAAATACTTATAACCTGTACTTATAACCTGTTGCCTGTAACCCCGTAGTCTTGGTTCCAAGACCTTCGTGTTGTTTATTCCGCGATCACTGACACAAACCACCGATGTTATAGAGGGCGCTATCTACAGACGAATCGCACCCGCGAACTCAGTGGACTCACTCGAAGGTCTTGGACAAGTTGGCACACAGGGGGCGTGGTCAGACTATTGTAATATATGCATTATTCATATCACGTGATAATGATGGACGGTTATAGGCAAATTCGTGCGAGGGTTACGCAAAACGTTACACGCCGCGATTGACCCGGCCGTGATGTGCATGTACTATACTGTACATGTATTCGCATTTTTGTATCTAAATGGACGGAGACATGTTCTCGTGTACAAAATGGTTAGAAAGTCGAGCACTTTTTTCAAAATGCTCTCATTTTAACCACAATTATTTTCCTGGGTTGAAATTTCCAACCAATATACCCTATATTATACCCTAACCCAAACACTAACCCTAACCCACATCCTAACCCTAGCTTTTGAGTAATTTAAGTACAATCCAAAAATCTAATTCGTGAAATTCCTAATGGAGACCTAAATATAAATCACCCTTTGGAGACCTTTTTACTCCCATTGTCCCCATTGTGTTCACGTCTCCAGAGGTACCGTATTTCGCACCATACAGTACATGTACATATGTACATGTACATGTACTTTACATGTACATTGACACAGCAAATCATAGCTGCCCCGGCGTTTATTTGTGACTGCGGGTGAATTTGTTGATTGAAACAACTTTGCTCTATGGTGAAAACCTCCAAAGCCCCAGTCCCACCGAAAGCCGGATACGCTACGGATCAACCCGGATGCACTACGGTTCATATCCGGGGTCATCCGGAGTGGAACCTTAGTCAAACCGTGATAATCCGGGACTATCCGGGACTATCCGGGGCCATGCATCCGGGACCATCCGGGGACATCCGTAGTGAGTCCGGGAAGTCGAGCGTCACCCTGGATCAGCATCTAGCATCCGGAATGATCCGGGGCCATCCGGGAAGGGAGAGGGGGGCGGCGAAGAACCGTAGTGAAACCGTAGTGCGATCGTGATGATCCCTAGTGTATCCGGGATAAACCGTAGCGTAACCGTAGTGTAACCGTGTTTATCCGGGATGAAACGGGAGTTGGTTCCACTACGGTTCCACTACGGATCACCACGGATTCACTACGGTGTCACCACGGTATTTCCCGGATGAACCGGGATTAACCGTGGGGTCATCCGGGGTTAACCGTGGCACATCCGGGATGAACCGTGGCGCATCCGTAGTGAAACCGTGGCGGAACCGTAGTGAATCCGTGACCATCCGGGGTCATGGGGGAAAAACAGGCTTGAACCGGGGTGATCCGGGCCCATTCGTGGCAGAACCGTAGTCAAACCGTAGTAGAACCGTAGTAGGATCGGGGAACATGTCACTTTGTTTTTGATTGCCTTCCCGGACCACCCCGGATCAAACGTAGTTTCATCCGGGGTCATCCGGGGCGATCCGGGGCGATCCGTAGCATATCCGGCTTCAGTGGGACTGGGGCTACTAATTTATATGGTGGCCCTGAGGGATATCAAAAGTCGTGAACATTTTCGCGACAAATTTGCGACTTGTCGTTAATTTATTTGCGACTGGTCGTAAATAATTTTGCAACTAGTCGCAAATAATTTCACAACTAGTCGTGACAAAATTTGCGACTAGTCGCGAATTTTGTCACGACTAGTTGTGAAATTATTTGCGACTAGTTGCAAAAATATTTACGACCAGTCGCAAATAAATTAACGACAAGTCGCAAATTTGAGTCCTGAATTTTTTACGACTTGTTTTTTGCGACTAGTCGTAAATATTTTTTCGCGAATAGTCGTCAATATTTTCAATAGTCGCGAAAAAAATTCGCGACTAGTAGCGAAAATATTCACTAATAATCACGAATTATACGACTAGTCGCAAAAATATTCACGAACAGTCGCAAAAATATTAACAACCAGTCGCGAATAGTTTCACAACTACTCGCAAACAAATTCACGACTTTTATGTCCCTCCATGCAGAGCCACCATAAATTTCCCCTTTTATTTCAGGGAAAGGTAGTTTTTGCAGGTAATTAACTGTTTGCCAAAATGAAGCACGACCTCACTAGATTTGAGGCTAATACTGACGTACTGTACGTTCGATACACTGGAATACAAAAAAACGCACCGCGCTGAAGCACCATAACATAGCGATGCTGCAGCGGGCAGACCCGCGGTACGGTACCGGTGGCTGTAGCTAGCTTGCACTGCCATGCCCCGGAAGATCGGACACACGTACATGTACAATGCTATTAAAAGTCTGCACATTTCGCGCAATGCACGTGCATACAGTCACCATCACATACATGTACATTGTACATGTACAATGTTGTACATGTACACTGTCTTGTGTACACACACACAGTATCTTATATTTGTGTATAATGAATAATTCATGATGAGGCTCAAACTCGGTCGCTGATTGGATCCCTCGGAAAAGCGAGGGAGATTCGTCGAAAACTAAGGTTAAAGTTAACAATTGATTGCCAACTAGTGCTAGACCCATTGGGGAATCCAAAATCATGTACGTTTGTCAAACGTCGGCTCCAGTGCGAGTATGGATCCAGCTGCATTATGTAAACTACGCATGCGTGAGACACCAACGCACACGAAGTCGGGATTTGAAAAAGAGACAGCGTTAACGAATCTGCGCGCGTGGGCGCCGAAATAACACAAGGGTCTAGGACTAGACTAGTAACCCCGTGAAGCAGAGACATATTTTAATCATCAGTTTGAATATTTATTTAATAATTTAATTTTGTACTTGCGTTTAAAAGTACGCAGGCTGGATATAGCTTGAGAGGGGTCAATAGAACCCCACAGCTTGGGGCCTTCATGTTTCACTGTAGCTTTAGCAAGCTTAGTACGAGCATAAGAACGATGAAATTCCTTGCATTGTCTTGTGGAGTAAGAATGAACTTGTTGATTTTTTGTGAATAGCGAGCAAATGGATTTTGGTAATTTAGTGTTACTAAGATGGTGCATGAAGGAGCCAAGCTGGAGACCGTAAATATCAAAGACTTTCAATGTATTACAATTATAAAAAAGGAGATTACTATGGTCATTGAAATTAACATTGTTAATTATACGTAAAGCCTTCTTCTGTAATTTAAGTATTCTATTAATTTGACCTATACCACTATTTCCCCATGCTAGAATGCCATATGAAATGTAAGGCAAGACAAGGGTATTATAAAGAACCATTAAAATATCACGGGGAAAAAATTGTTTTAATTTACAAAGAATACCTACATTTCTTTAAATAACTGTACATATGTAATTGACATGCCGTTTCCATGTGAGACTGTCGTCGATCATTATGCCCAAAAATTTAATGCAATTGGTTTTTATAATTCTAGTATTGTCAACGATAATTTCAGGAATTTGATATTGCTTTTTGGTAAATAACATATAATTAGTTTTTTAACATTAAGGGATAACTTGTTTGCTTTTATCCAAGACGATATTTTTTCCATTTCACAATTAATTATGTCAAAAAGTACATTCATATCACTATGGCTATAAAATAAATTACTGTCATCAGCAAATAAGATAAAAGAAAGTACATCAGAGGATTGGTCAAAATCATTAATGTAGATTGAAAATAAAAGGGGGCCCAAAATAGAGCCCTGGGGGACACCACAAGAAATATTACAAAAAGTAGATTGAATACCAGAAATCGATACAAGCATGGATGTTGAAACACAAGTTAAAATTAAATAAAGGCAAAACAGAAGTTATTATTTTTGGAACTCAGCAGCAATTGAATAAGATTAATATAGATCATGTTAAGGTTGGGAATAATCATATAAAAATAGTTGACAATGTTCGTAGCTTGGGTGTCTTGCTGGATTCCAGGTTGTCAATGGATACTCATGTTAATCATGTTTGTAAGAAGGTGAATTTTAGCTTGTATAATTTGCGCCGTATTCGTAAGTATTTAAATCAAGGAGCTACTGAGTGTTTAGTTCATTCATTGATTACCTCTCACTTAGACTATGTCAATTCTGTAATGTATGGAATGTCTCAATCTTTATTTGACAAACTACAGCGATTACAAAATAATGCTGCTCGGTTGGTTCTCGGGTTGCGTAAGTATGACAGAATTTCACAATCATTAAAGGATTTGCATTGGCTTCCAGTTCGTGCACGTGTTCAATTCAAGATTTTGCTCTTGGTTTTTAAGGTCTTGCAAAAAAAAGCACCGGTTTATCTCTCCGATTTGATTGTGAGATCCCGTTGTAGTTATGGCTTACGTAGTCATGATACTTTAAATCTTATTGTTCCCCGATCATATAATAAATTAAATGACCGTGCATTTGCTGTTGCTGGACCTGCATTGTGGAATTCCTTGCCACATCAGTTCAAGTATATTACAAATGAAGGAGAGTTCAAGCGAGCAATCAAGACCTATCTTTTTAAGCAATTTTATAATTAACCCTAACCCTGTTTGATGTTTTACTGGGGGTCTTCCTCGTCCTTGCTTGGTCCCGTTGAGCTGCGGTTAATAATGATGATTGGTGGCGATTGTTTTATTGTTTTATGTGTAATTGTGTTATCCTATCAAAGTTTATTTGTTGTCTCATGTTGTTTTTATACTTATTGACTTTGTAATTTTTAGTTGTTTACTGGGTCTGTTGTGTATATTTTATCTTTTCGTAATGTTTAATAATTTTTAATGTAATTTTGTACTGCTATTTAATCTTTTTACAATTATGCTTATTATAATGTACAGCGCTTTTGAATATTTTTAATAGAAATGGCGCTTAAGAAATTAAATAAATGTTAAATGTTAAATGTTAAACTGTGTCGAAGGCCTTGGAGAGGTCCAGGAAAATTTCAATCGTAGAAGTAGATGCATCTAGATCAGTTGTTATTTTGTCAATTAATTTAATTATAGCATGTATAGTTGAATGGTTTTCCCGAAATCCATACTGATTATTAGATATAATATTGTGTTTGTTTAAAAATTGTAAGGTTTGTTTATAAATAACTCTTTCCATAATTTTGGAAAAAGATGTCAGAACAGAAATAGGTCGATAATTGTTAACAGATTTGGGATTTCCATTTTTTAAAACTGGAGTGATCCTGGCAATCTTCATTTTGTCAGGTACTTCACCTGATAAAATGAAAAGATTAATAATATATGCAAGAGGTTTGGATATTGCCTGGATCACTTGTTTGAGCAATGAACAACTAATCTGATCGAAGCCTGCACTAGTTTTATTAGGTAAATTACGTACAATATCAGTAACTTCTTCCTCAGAAACTGGAGAAAGAAAAATAGAATTAGGATTTGAGTTGACTAAGTAATCATCGAAACTAGGGTCTTTACTGCTATAAGTTATTGTACTGGAAAGGTTTTTTCCGACGTTAATGAAATAACTATTAAAATGATCTGCAATAAAGTGAGGATTACTAACATTTATACCATCAATATCAATTGAACTAATTTTTGATTGTAGTCTATTTTGGAGCACACTATTAATTATTTTCCAAGTATTTTTGATATTACCTTTTTCTTTCTCAAACTGCTTAGTGTAATAAGCCTGCTTTGAATTACGAAGTATATTTTTAAAAACGCACGTACTCAGAGCGATTAGTATCTGTAGGCCTGGCAATATACCTATGATAAAGCTTACTTTTGTGACATATTGATTTGCATAAACTAACTGTAACCCATGGACATTTAGGAGTTAATTTGCGTGATTTAGATTTATTTTGCTTAACTGGAATATGGTTATTTTGACAAGCGTCAAAAATATCGTTAAAATTAACAAAAGCAGAATTAACATCACTAGCATTTAAAACCGATTCCCAATTGTGGCTAAGAAGTTCATGTTTAAAATTATCAAGGTTATCACATGTGTAATCCCGAGTAAAAATATGTTGGGGGTTATGATGATTTAAATTAAGTGGAAAAGAGGTAAATATTGGAAAATGATCAGACAGATCAGTAACAATAATGCCCGAAGGCGGAATTGGTAATACATTTGAAAAAATGTTGTCAATAAGGGTGGCTGAAGTATTTGTAACCCTTGTTGGTCTAAGGATTAATGGTAAACATGAAGAGGAATAGACTGTATCTAAAAATTCTTGTGGTTGGCCATTACAATCAGAAGTAAGCAAATTCAAGGACAAATTTGTTCTCGTTAGACACATGATGAAACAATGCTTGAGAACATATCGAAAAATTCTCAAAGTTTGCGTCCGGGGGTTTATATACAACTCCGACAATAATGTTGTTAGTGTTATTCGAGGTAATAATCTCGGCAAATTTACACTCAAAAGAATCATTACCAATGTCATTTAAATCCGGTCTAGGAATATATTGTAAGTCATCCGATATGTAGAGAGCAACCCCACCACCAGCTCTGGCGTCTCTACTTTTGGTCGTTAATGTGTAGCCCGCATAGAGCTATATAATAAGAACTAGAGGGCGCACTCGGCTGTATCCTGTGCCGACAAGGAAGTCACGTCGACATTCGGAAACCGGGCATAAACGCAATCGCTCAGTGCGTTTGCCCGTATCTGTTTGTGCACGTACATCTTTGATTGAACGTAGGAAACCCACTCATTTTTCCCGCACATTCTAACAAATCGTTAGGAAAATGCCTGAAAGTTGTGCAGCTTTTGGCTGCACCAACCGTCGAGTTAAGGGAGGTGGTGTTTCATTTCATAAGTGAGTATTTTAAGGTACTTTTCACATTAAAAATAAAATATGAACGGCTTTTTCCCCGTGTCCGAAAACTGGACAGAATTATAATTTTTAACAGCCGTAATGTGCTAGGTCTACCTATTCACCTATGTAACTTTGTTGTTGGGAAGAAGTTCGCGGATCGATGGGTTAAACATGACATGTATTTTTAACTTTTGGGGCTCAGTTTTGCAGATTACATGGCCATGATGGTCCGACTCTATGGTGCTGGGTGATGGCAAGTAGTGGCAAGTTATATTCAATTTCTGGAGTGCTGAACAATGTTGTACTGTATAGAAATTAGAATTTAGAAACAGAAATAAATCCTCAGCGCGGAAATCATGGCCATGTTTATTCGAGTTCATAATTAATAATAGCGTACAAATAAATTAAAACGAGAAAGCTCTCCTGAGTGTTTATGTTAAAAAAAGGTTCTTGTAAAATTGAATTAAATAGCGTTTTCTAATTCAAACCAATCTACTGCGGGATCTGAGTACTACTTTTCGTGAATTTTGTCTCCAACTTCAAATCTAGTAATAATTAATGGGCCCATAGGTGGATTACATGTGACCGTCAACAACAATGGGTAAAATTATTCCATGTTTCATCAATGACAACTAATTTTTTAGCACAAAATTGTACGTCCAATCACAAAAGGAGTTTATGGAATTCGTGCCTGCAGTAAGATGCAATCTATCCAAAGGCTTATAAAGAAGCTTTCTTGAAAACATGGTTTATTTATTCTGGGGATTTTCTTTTTAATTCAGATTTCCTCTTGGAAAGCAGGCTTTACTCTCTAAGTGGGTGACGGCAATCAGCAGAGCCAAGTTTTTCCCCTCCAAGCACCATGTGGTGTGCAGCGAGCACTTCAAGAAGGATGACTACATGAGAGGTTTGTATTTACTTGTTCTTATTTAATTACAGGGTCATTTCGTGTCAATTTAATGTGACCCCTCTGACTGTATTCACATTGACATGCTTTGGAATCTGACCATCGCAGATTAAAATGTTACAACACATAATAATAATAATACAAATAATAATAATAATAATAATAAACGGCATTTAAAATCCGCTCTACTTAGAAAACTAAATCACGTTGCTTACAAAAATATTTAGTACAGGAAAATAAATAAATAAATTCATGAAAAATCAATTGAACTAAATGAATTGAAAGCCACCAGAATGCAGTAAGTTGATTAATGTTGAAATAGGTATGTTTTGATCAATTGCTGGAAATTGTCCATAAATTAACATGTTACAATTGTGGTTTTGTTTTATGAAATGAAGGCTATTTCAAGAGCTTTGAAATGATGTTTAAGTTTATTTCTGATTCACTTCCGGAGATATGGATTTTCGAATGCGGCAGGTCATGCTAGTTAGTCAAAAGTTCGTTGACTATAAAAAAAGAAGTAATAACCAAATAACATAACAACTCTGTTCTTGGGGTTTCTTTAGGGAGTCCAACTAGCACATCAGAATTGTTATCAGGTTACAAAGCGTGATTTGATGGTCATGTTACAAAGGTTGTTGAATTCAGGGCATGACCCTACAGAAGTGTTGTTGGCCATAAAATAAATTAATTGAAAGCAAGAATTTGCTATATTGTTTCAAAACTGATTAAATATGTTATAAACAACCAAGTTCACCTTTTCATTTACAGGTAAGCATCCCAGAGATGACCGAGAAAATGTTCAACATGAACTCCGGGAGTCTGCTGTACCCTCCATCTTTCCAGCTTACCCACCACATAAACAAAAGAAGGAAGCAAGTAAGAGGCCTCCACCTAAAAGAAAAATGATGACAGCGGATCCTGGCCCACAACCTCCTAAAAAAGCTGTTAATGTTGCAGAAGAGCACATGTATGCTTTATCGCTCAGTTCAGTCAGTGGTAAACTAACAGAAACAACCGGCAAACTTCAAGAGGTTCGTAAGGAACTCAAAGTTGCAAAACAGAAAGTAAAGCGTCAAAGTAAAAAAATCTCAAGTCTTCTGGACGCAGTCAAAGATAAAAACATGATAAACCAGGGACAGTTGGAGCTGTTGAAGCTGAACTTTGGACCAAACACTTTCACGCTGATTGAAAATGAGCTGAAGTCAATGGAGAAAGACAAACATGGTCACAGGTTCTCTGAGGAAATCAAGCAGTTCGCGGTCACACTACATTTTTATAGTGCCCAGGCCTATGAATTTGTAAGACAGTATTTACATCTCCCACATCCCAGCACAATTCGGAAATGGAGTGCAAGCCTGAGTTGTGAACCTGGGTTTCTGACTGAAGTCATAGATCATCTTAAGGAAGCGGCAGCTGAGAATTCGTTCAAGAAGCACTGCATGCTTGTGCTTGATGCCATGGCGATTAAAAAGGAAGTGGTGTATGATCCCAAGAACAACAAGTATGCAGGTTTCATCGACTGTGGTAATCTCTTGGCTTCTTCTGAAGACAATCTTGCTACAGAGGCTCTTGTATTCATGACTGTAGGATTGACTGGCAATTGGAAGTATCCAGTCGCTTACTACCTAACAGATCACCTTTCAGCTGCATTGCAAGCTCAGATCATCAAGCAACTTATTAGAACACTTTCAGAAGCAGGAATGGTTGTACATGGTGTTGTGTGTGATGGCACTTATTCAAACCAGACTACAGCATCACTATTGGGCTGTTCGATTACCCCTTCTTCCCTGCAGTCACACTTTCCTCACCCATCAGATCCATCCCAAGATGTTTACTTTGTTTTTGATGCATGCCACCTAATCAAATTGATTAGAAACTGTTTAGCAACCAAGGGGACAATTTATCATGACGGAGATGAGATATCTTGGAGGTACATTGAAAAACTGTACGAGGTTCAGCAAAAGGACAATTTGCATCTAGCAAATAAGTTGAAAACGAAGCACATTCTATGGCAGCAGCACAAGATGAATGTTAAAGTGGCTGTGCAGGCACTAAGTTCATCAGTAGCAGATGCTATAGATTTTTTGAGAGACGATCTCCACCATGCACAGTTTGCTGGAAGTGAGAAAACCACCGAGTTCATACGCATTGTTGACAAACTGTTTGATTTCATGAATTCAAAGCACCCTAGAGGGAAAGGGTATAAGAGTCCGATGAGAACATCTAACTTTGAGAGAAGAAAAACATGGCTCTTGAAGACAAAGAGATATCTGCGTACCCTTCAAGATGCTGATGGACAACTACTGTGCAAGGGCAGGAGAAAGACGGCCTGGGTAGGGTTCATGGCTACAATTGATTCTGTACTTGCCATCTGTAATGATCTGTTTACAGCGTCACAGCCTTTCTTATATGTGTGCACATATAAGATGTCTCAAGATCATTTGGAAATGTTCTTTAGTCGTGTTCGCAGACGAGGTGGTTGGAATAACAATCCCAACTGCTTACAGTTCAAGTGGGCACTTCGTGCAATCCTGTTGAAGAACCGCATCATGCCATCAAAAAACGCCAATGTGAGTGTTGAAGAGCCGTCAAACGAGCTGTTTAAGGCCAAGCCATCAGCCTCTGTCCACCACACCAATGCTAACATGCAAAAATTTGCAGAGCTGTTAAAGGAGCCATCTGAGTTTCATGACCACATTCTACACTACTTGGCTGGGTATATCATTCGACATATATCTTCAGACTGCAAGTGCACACAGTGCTGTGTCGCATTGCACAAAAATACATCTGACTCCGCCTTTCAATCACAGAGCCTGTTGACCACCAGGAAAGACCGCGGAGGTCTAATCAAACCAAGAGATGATGTCTTTCAAATTGTGAAGACCACAGACAGACTCTTAAGGCAGGATATAGCTTCCTATTTGGTTGTGCTAATAAATACTTGAAACAAGTTTATAGTAAATAAAAGTCGGCAAATATTAAGTAAGCAGGCCTGCATGTGTTTTTTATTTTTTTTTATAAAGGACAAGGGCACCTAAGCATTTTCTTCTCGATAAAGGGCACACCTATGTATGAGTAAATTTTAAGTTGCAAAATTGAACATTTCAAGGGCACACCAATATGCCATCAGTTGCTTCCATTGCCCACGTGTACCACTACCCAGGCCTTTATTTAATGTTTGCTGAGTTTTATTTTACTTTTCACATTTGACATGTGTTTTTATTCAACACATCTTTTGTGTTTTGTCGAGGTGCAGTTTGCAGTACAAGTATGCATGCATGATAAATTGTTAAAATAATTTCTGATAAATTGTTATTATTGTTTCCTTTTTAAACGCACTGGACACCTTTAATAATTGTCAAGACCATTTTATTTTAATTTTACTGAGAAATAACTTCTTTCACAAAGAAAAACTATGCTTCTTCAGAGGGAGCCATTTGTAACAATGTTTTATATTTAACAGCTCTGCTCTCCATTGCTCATTACCAAGTAAAGTAATCCGAGGAATTGCCAATTAGTGTTCAGTGCCTTTAAAATAGGTTTTTATTAATCTGAAAAGCATTAAAATATCCAATAGACCTTATGCATTGATGTCATCTTGCTGCCATTTTAGAGGTTGAGCAATGAGGAAACACTGAAATATGCGCGGTGCACAGGATGGGCCATGGAGCAACCTTTTTTTACCTCAAGAGGAGGGTGCCGTCAAATAAAATCAAGTGTGCACATATGACATAAAGTATGCACAAGTCTATTTAGATATTTTAAAAAAGTACACTTAAAAGTGTACTTTTTTTCTGAAATAAAGATGTTTGGTCAAGTTTTGTTGTTGTTATTTTCATGGTTTTAAAAAAAAAAAATCTTGTTTTTACTTGTTTATTCATTGTCTTCAATGCTTGTTTTGTTTCTTTATTTTTAATGTATTTTGTTATATTATTTTATTTATTTATTATTTTTTTTTTTTTTGGGGGGCAGGCTTTCAATTGTTGATATACAACTGTACAATGTATTTTGCGAACACATTGAAATATTTCAAATTTAGCTGAACGCAGGGAGCGGTCTACTGATTTGAAAATGTGGAAAGTTTTTGTTGCATATTGTTTTACAAATAAGAGGGTTTTTTTCTGTTGAATTTTCCAAGTTTTATTTTAATTAACTTTCATAATTCACATTTTGTTTGTTTGTTATGTCTTTTTTATTTAACCTAATAAATTGGATCCTAAAAATCCCAATTCTGGGTACGACACTACAGAGGCTAAACGCCGAAACTTTCTTTTAATTGTGCGCATACAGGAGAGCATTGACTACTACTAATCCGGAAGATAAGCAAAGTAAGCCGAGACCACTCGGAACGTCCCCAGCCCTCATAAAGTCCGTCCAGCATGACCTATTAGCAAGAGTTCGCGGCTTGGTATTCGACGATCTTGATGAGCATTTCCAAGACCAAGACCTGACAGAGGAAGACGATCACGGCACACAACTTGTCAAGAAAATCAGTGGCTTGTTCATAAGAACTGTTTTGCATCACCATGGTAGACTGTATACCGAGCGATATGTGAACAAAAATAACGCGTCAAAGAGACATCAACTTACAAAAACCATCTTGTTTTTAGGCCAGTAACTGGATCAACCTTTCAATCTATTCTGTGGATTATCTTTCTGTCTTCACAAAGGTATTGTAAAATTTCCTATCAGTAAAAGCCTGGTCAAAAACTATTAATTTGCCGTTCAGAATTAATCGCACAGATCGGGAACTTCACCCGACAATTTGTTTTGTTTACGTTTTGTGTATGCCTAGCGTTATAACATCCGGGTACTTTCCGCGCTGTTTGCCCGGTCTCACCATGCCCGACGGTGCTCCGTGTGCGCACAGCGGTAAAGCGTTGCTGGTAATGGCCAGTGCGCCCTCTAGTTCTTATTATATAGCTCTATGGTAGCCCGGTATATTATATTGATTTATACAAGAATTTAAAGTTAGCCAAGTTTCAGTTAATCCAATAACAGAAAAACCATGACTTAAAGAACAAAGGAAAGATTTTAGGTCATCAAAATGTTTAGGTAAGCTTCTAATATTAACGTGTAGTAATGAAAAATTCTCTATGGGATCATGTTTGAAAAAATCAGTACAATTATCCAAAGAGTAGTAGGACGAGTTTCGAGTGACATGTTGGGGATTGTCTGGATCGATAAAGGTTGGCAATTCAAGACAGTCTAAGTTAAGATCAGTTAAAATATTAAAAATGGAGGAATGGTTAAGACTAAGATTTGAATCAGAGAACACCGTGTCAAATTCAATAGGGTCAAGCCCATGAAACGGAAAGGCGGAACTAATACATTGCGGACATAACCAAGTACTATCATTATTAGCCAAGTTATAATAATCAATAAGATTAAGACCAGTACATTTAAGATGAGTCCAAAATTGACAATAATCACAAAATATACCATTTTGGTTCGTTTTCACGGGGTTACAGCAACTACTACATGGAAATTTAACAGGCATATTACGACGCAACAAAGCAATATGAATTAAAGAATTAAATAAAATAAAGTAACAGACAAAACAGACAAACAGAGGACAGAACAGAGACAAGGGGGCAGGTAAAGTACACTCACAAGGTGTGTAGATGTTAACACATTGAGACTTACGTCGCAATCGTCTTTCCGTCGTACAGCGAACAACCTCCAACCTCAACCCGATCTGATTGTGCCAGGACTGGGGTAGAATGCGGATATACTGAGCGTAGACATTAAATTATACGCTGGAGACGGTGCCCCGATCCGTGTTACCAGTGAAAACCTGGCAGAAATACAATTTTAGAAAAGTCAATTTAGAAATAATAAAAAGTCTACAATTGGAGTATTTAAAAAGGGTAATGATACCTTTTGCAGCTATCCAAAAAGTAACCAAACAAAAAACTGTTAGAAAGCTTACTTGTTGTAAAGACATTAATGAATCTAAACTCCCTGTAAAATTATTTCCTCTGACATGGTGTCATTTTGAAAAAAACAAAACAAAGCAAATGTCATTTTCAAAAATGCGTCTCAGAGATGTATATTTGGAAATTAAGAACCCAAAGTAATTCTCTTATGGCCGGGTACACTTGAATACAGATGCAAACAGATGGCACATTGTTTATATTGTAGCACTAAACCCAGCACAATATGAGACCAAGGGACTCCCCCCATAGTCCCCCATACATATACACTCTCTAGACTATTGTTACCTAACACACCCCTCCACTCCAAAAGCTGAAAAGAATTCCCTAGAAACCACAACATTCCAAAAACACAACGACCACCAAATGTCAACTGAAGTATTCATGTTTGTGGGTCAGAAATTCAGTTCATTGTTTGGGTTGTGGTATCAGGCTTGCTTAACATTGAAATTCCTAAGCCCTGCAATGCGCCAATTAAAATGCAGTCACCTGTTATTAGGTGACTGCCTAGCTTTCAAATACTTTTACTTTTATTTAAATCCCTGGGTCTTTCACTGGAAAGCAGTCACCTGTTTATGGGTGACTGCACAGGCAATAAGCCTCTCTAAAAGACATGGGTGCAAGCATGCAAGAGCTCACCAGATCATTTCTGTTCCAAGTGTGGCTGGGGACACACAGGCTTGCTGGGCAGTGGTTATTTATTGTGTATAAGTTTGCTACCAAGATGGTGGCTGTGTGATGTATATAAAGTTACTACTGTTTGTCGAGTTGTTACCATTTGATGTAAGATACTTGAATATCTTTTACTTTATTTATTATAGCGAACATATCAAGATTTATTGTACAAACCTCTGCTTATATAAACCGACCACAAAATCGAACCATGGATGTTTTTTTTTACTTGAAGGTTATTGTAGATGAATTACAAGGTATGTTGAATAACACATCTCGCACTAGGGGTACAACACGTTAATAAATTGTTTATAGCTACTGGTTCACTTGTATTTCAGTTAAGAGTAATTAACTCGAAGCTTGTATGGGGTCCATGTTGTGTGTTAAAACTTTAACATGCAAAGCAAAACTGTAGTGATAGTATTAGTACTGAATGCGTGTCCAAATTGTGACTTATTTTGTTGTTTATTTCGGGATTGAAAAATTCAACTTCCCCAGTTAATAAATTACAATAATATACATTTTGTTTATACGACTGGATTTTTATTTTTGTAGTTTGTATCAACTGTCTGTTGTGGCCTTAATTGGGGCATCCGTTAAAATACATACTGCACCCTTTCCAACCGAGAAATGCCTACGACTGGATTTTTATTTTTGTAGTTTGTATCAACTGTCTGTTGTGGCCTTAATTGGGGCATCCGTTAAAATACATACTGCACCCTTTCCAACCGAGAAATGCCTGTTCTTATATTAAGAGTTGATCGTTTCTTTAGTTGTCTGACAGCGCGCCGTAACTCCCGGTACAGTGTTATTTTACCTGATCGGCGCTATCTTCATTCCGTATCCGGTGCCACACACTGCTGTCGTTGGAGTATTCCACATAGTAAGTTACGATCCAGGCTTCTACGTCTCAATCACCCTGGGTCTTGACGCCAGAGAAGATAGTAATTGCCCTCATGTCGATCTGCAACCACTGGTCGGTGTCGGCTGTTTCTGCTATCGAACCTGAAGAGGAATAAATTTAATCTTTGGTTTTTGCCCGTTCACCGATGTATTTTTAGCAGCGTGTAGAAGCTCATGAAATCACCTTGATTAGTAACAAAGGTCCATCTTATATAACATTTGCTTGTGGTACCCGTTGCTAATCAGATTCCAACCTACCCCAGCTAGCTTGGTGGTCAAGTGGTAAGACCTCTGCACTATAAAGCAAGAGGTCGTGGGTTCAAGTCCCATCCGATTCAGTGATTTTGTTTTCTTTCTTCAGAAGAATTCCTCGACAACATTATGTTCAGTGTAAATAGACGTCAGTGAACGGCAAAAATCTAATATTAAAATGTTCATAGTTAGGTCGCTTCAACACTCGCAACTCGCACCTGACGAACTAAACACTCCGACAACGCAGCATTTTGTGTAGGCAAAATTGTCATCGTCTCAAATGTTGTTTTTTTAAGCATATCAACAGCTGCCTGTTTCACTTAAAAATTGAAGAAAAATCAAAACAATTTTCTTATAAAAGGACGTGGGAGTTATAGTAACCAATCCAAAAACATGATATTTTGGGGGTTTTCTGGGCAGAATGAACATTTTTAAACTCACAGGATCCAATTGTGCCGTCCGCACTGCCGTTTGTGTGAAGCCTTGCCCTGTCGGGTGTGTGCGCACCGTCGTAGAATGAAGACGCAGAGATAATATTGTCTTCGATGACGGAAGTCTGTACACCTAGCGCATCTTTACAATCTATACAAAGACCAAATAATAGTCATAAATACCCAAGACAAATTGGCCATTTCTATTAGTCGAGAGCCCAACATGTCGTATGTTTTACCAGTTCGCATCGGGATTATTTTGACATTGACCGGGCCAAGGCGCGGGAGTGTTTTTCACGAACCTTGATCCGAGACGGGTTCAGGCCGGCATCTATTGGTAGCACACCCTGATATTTCCAGCCTTGCTTGCTGCAGAACTACCCGCATACCACGAATTCAATGCTCCCGACCATGGCACTTCTGTTGTACGTGGCACTTACCATATTCATAGACATAATACCTAGGCACCCTCAGATATAGACCGCCGGTTGGTACGTCGATGTAAATGTTGACGTCCACTAGTTCGTTAGTAGCATCGTACAGACAAGTTTCACTGATAGTCACTGTAATGTTGACCATCGTACCACGGGCTGGTGATCCGTTATCGATGGCTGTGATGGTTAGCTGAAGAGTTGCCAACGTGTCGTTGACGATTGGGCTAGAATACAAGCCAACATTGCAATGTTACAGATAGGCAATTTTGAGTCGACCAAAAAAACCACAAAATTTGAATGCATCGTTCTGTTGTTTTACAACAGAGCTAGCCATTTCAAAGCCAGTTTTCTCGGTTTTTGTAATTTGAACTCCAAGGAAGTAATCAATATGCAAACATGTCATATCTCCAGAACGGGAGGGGCTATGGAGCTCTATTATATACCAAATGAAAGCTGTTGTTGCGAGCTTTCCAACCACAGATGTAATTTGATTTCACATTTGGCGATGCATCTTACTCACGTTTGTGTGATCGCCGATGTGTGGTACGTGATCTGACCGTTGGGTCCGCTGTCAGCGTCAGTCGCTATAACTTCGGTCAGAGGATCTTGCTGTAGAACGGGCAGTGGAAAGAACGCCAGACTATTGTTGGACACCACAGGGCAGTTATCGTTCATGACATTCACCGTAATCTGAGGGTAGAGAAAGAGAGAAAAAGTCCTGACAAGTCACTCTTCGTACTGCAAATAAATATAAATCAATCAATCGGGTCATACAGACGACACAAAAATGACAAATTTGAGGGGTTCTTGCAAAATGACAAGTGACTAGGCACAGTGAAGAAAACTGAAGTAAAGTTAATAATGGGTGGTTTAATTACTCCCATACTGCTGCACGGTCTACCTCTAAACACATTTTTTCTGAGTACTTTATCAACTTACCCAGCCGCTGCCTCAATCAAACCGAGGTGATTTTTAGGGGCCTTTTTAAAGAATAAAATCAAGGGAAAAATGAAATAAACGTTTAGCTTACAGTTTCTCCTGATGTGGGAGCGTCGATTTCTAGCATAGTTTTCTTGCGGCCGTCACCGTGACGAGCGTGCGCCTTCGGTAGAACCTTCCCAATCTGTACTCGTTCGGGTGTTCCCTGATCTTCTGACATTTGCTTTAACCGATTAACTTGTGGTGATCTTGAAGTCTCACAGTCAGTTTTCGGACAAGAGTCTGAAAAGTCTGACTGCAGTTTTTGTTGGCGTCCACGCTGTTTACATTTGTGACCCACCAGGCCAAAACTACGCGGAAGTCGGCAAATGCCATTTCGAGATATGGCATTGTACACAAACAAATGTGTTGCCGGTCGATTGTGTGTTTTTTTCATAAATCGTTAGTTAAAACTCTAATTTATAGGCTGTTCATGTTTAAACCTTTTTAAAAATCCCCGAAAGTGATAATATCGGCCTTCTCCTGATTTTTGTTGTCTTTGCTATTACTCAAATTGAGCAAACTTGTTGCCGCGAACGGCAACAAAATGTCACTTTTTGAAACGTCGTTACTTTTCATTCCATAGCGGTACTGGTGCATGTGATGTATCATTTTAAAGCTTAAAACGCTAGCAATACAATGGTATAAAAATCTCTCATATAAAAAATTTCGACTTTAGCCTGGTTGTTGGGTGGTGGGTCACATTTATAAACCCTCCGGAGACATGAGGCACAAACGAGGAACGAATCTGGTTTGACATCCTCGATGTTTGAAATCCCAAATACTTGGTTTAGCGTCTCAACCCATTTAGGAGTCCGAAAGATATTCGGCCGGGAGGCGTCAAAGAGCATTTAAATGTGATTTTTGTAATTTTGTTGTTGAAATGACCGTGTTCGCTTTGAATGCTTTCCCCCATTCTTTGTGTAACACACCATCTATTATCGTTTATGTTTGTGTTGGGAAAAGAACACCTCATTCCGCAGACCATACAGGGTATATGAACTAATTCTTTCGAGGAGAACAAATTACTCACGCTAACAGTGTCAACCAAAGAGAAACTAACTTCACACTGCACAAATTTATTGCAGTCGAATCATCGGTCCCAAATTACCTCGAACGTGATTGTATCATTCAACAAAACAAAAAATGTTTAACTCACAACAAGGAGATTAATACAGCTTTAAATTGCACATAAATTGATCTTTAGAAACAAGGGAATAAATAGCAATAACAAAAAAAGCAAAGATTTTGACGAGTTCCAATTCGTCGACAACGCAGACAAAACGTAAAATCAAAACTTGTAGGCCCTAAACATTAAGAAAACTAAAGAAATGTGCGATAATTACTACGATAAAGAAACATTTACCCGAAATAATCTTTAATAAAGTATTTTTTAACAAATATCTTAACTTTTTAGCAAAATAAATAAGCATATTGCGCTACATCTGCCTAACGGAAATAAATCTCTTTAATTTGTACAACTCTATTTTGTTTACCAGCTTTGTTTTTGAAGTGCAATATATTACAGATCTAGTCTTTGATAACAGCTAATAAAACGTTGATTTAATACCATTTTCGTTATTTTGTACAGCTTTCACATCAACACCACAACAGTCACACACGGTTTCACCTCTCTGAACTTTGACCTTTTGTTTTTGGAATATTAAATGTAATCACCATTTTCGCGGTACACAGGAATTGCATCATACGATGACAGTTTTGAAAAAAAACTAACATTTCGTTCACAGATAAAAAACACACTTTACCATCGTTGGTCCAATTTAAAGGTAAAATACACAACTTGCAGATTTTTTACAGATTTTTCACTCCCGAATTATTAAGAAATATCTGACTTATTTGAAAGTAAATAATGATTCTAGGCATCCAGCAAAATTATCGCGCTAGAAATCCTGTAATTGTTTCAAAAAATTGAATTATACATGTTTTTTTTTGTATTTTTGTCTGAATTCAGATAAAAGTTTGAAAAATCTCATGCCTGCCGAACACTAACTCTAGTTCTTTCTGTAAAATCCATGAATCTCTTTGTGGAGACCTATTCATCTATTGAAATATACCCAGTGGAGACCTTTTGACTCCTGTTGTCCCCATTGTGTTCAGGTCTCCACAGGGTACCGAATTTAGGCCGTGTCCGAAACGGGTGTCTAGAGCTACAGCTACGGCTATTGTCTGCGTCGGCCATTTTGTAGCGCTGTCCGAAATGCCGTCTAGAGCTACAGCTACGACTACAACGCCACAAAAATCTAGTCGTAACAGAAGTTGTCTAGCTCAGGCAAAACAAAATGGCGGCAGCACTAACGTTAATTTTGGAGCAAATTTTCGTTTACTTTTCAATAATAGTGCATTGAATTGAAACGAACAGACCGACAAATACGTCAATATCATCAGGTATTTCGACCGGCTGTAAACGAACATTGCGTAACATCTAGCAGACGACAATTGTAGTAAATTTTTACATCGTAATTTTGCAAACACTAATTCCAGCATCGCTTGGGGGTGCAATAACTAGCCGTAGGCTCTACCGTAGCCACGTCCGAATTCCATTTGCCTTAGCGCCTACGTAGACGTAGCTGCAGCTGTAGCTGTAGCTGTAGACGTAGACGTAGACCGTAGCTCTAGACACTCGTTTCGGACACGGCCTTTAGAAACCATGGCCCGATCGTTACGGTGTTCGTCTGGCACCCTTGGCACTTATGCGCCTATCAATTGCTTGAGCTGGTTGTTTCAAGTGCCAGCCTATTCACTTATGTTGCATGTGTTCGATACATTATGTTTTAGGACTCTCATGAACAATGCAGAGACATAAGTTGTTGAACTATTCTGCTGTTGGAAATTTGGTCTAAGAACATCATACTTAAAAGTGGAATCCAAAATGTACTCCTAAACTACACAAACCATGCATCTTTGAGCAAGTTCGGGCGCGAACTACAGCCTACCATTAGTCAGTCTCTGCTTTACCATGGAGGAATAAGAGCAGAGCTTTACCAATGCTCATGCTCAAATGCAGTTCGCTCAAACGGCTCTAGTCAAACTATTGTTGAAAAGATGGCAACCGCTTTGTTTACATTTGCATTTTGCGACATGAATGAGATGGTATTGGCACTATTCTCCAACGCATATAAGTAGGATAAATCATAACGTTAGTCATGTTAGTTCAAAAAACAAGAAACAAATTACATTACGCCTGCCAGATTTTAACTAAACGTTACTGCCTTTCCCTCCGTCCGACTACTGCCATTATTTTTTCCACGTCACTGGTTCTCTCCATGTTTTCCTATGGAAAGAGGCTGTTTTCAACCAGCGGCAACCGTGCCCCGGTTCCAAATAGTCGACTAGATACCGTAGTCCAACAATCCTGCATTCGAGTGACGTTAGTCGAACTTTGGTTAACTATAGTTCGCGGCCGAACTTGCTCTTTGATTTACTTTTTAAACTAGATGAACTAGTAACTGTTTCTTTGTCTAAATTTGTATTAACGGCAAAGTGCCGATTTTAATTGATTAACTAATGCACGCCCGTTTTGTTTTCCCCAAAGCATCTAAAACTCCCATTGCCATCTCGATCAACCCGAGTGCTAAAGGCTTTTATTTGTGCACCGCGTAATTATACCACCGCCAACAAATCATGATTTTTCATCATAACATACACTAACATTTCTCATTATACGATATTATTCCTAATATTCAAATATTAAATTCTCTTCGAATTTCAAATTGTACATGCAACATTGATCTTTAAAAAAAATATATTACAATTGTCTTTGTATAATTAATCATCCAACGATTATGCCCTGTTTATACGCAACTTGGCACCAATTCAACAATGCAACCAACATTAACTAGACCTTCAAACCTTGTAAATATTTACATGCACAAATAATACCAGTTTCTCAACTATTAGCCCAATATATTGTCTCAATTACTGGACACCGTTTCTTCGTGATAAAATCAAAACAATGCTAATTTAACCAAGAATTTCTGTTGTATAACGCCCACAATATTCATCTACACGTGAAGGTTGGCATTTTTTATTTGTTTTGCTTTCTGTGTTTATCTCGTTTTGAAAGCCTTTTTTTGTGTACTTTATACCCCCAAAAAAATTGATACTTCAGAGTCCTTTTGTCCGGATTATAATGTTTCTATTATATTGCGTCTTAATTCGGCCAGCAAGTCTACATCAATATTTCAAGCCAAAAAAGGTTTTGTTTTGTTTATGAAGTTTGGAAGAGAAACAATTTTTGACGTAACAAATGTGACCGTTCGTTCCACAAAAAGGGGTATTAAGTCGCCCTGTGCATTATAATGTAATTACCCGCTCAACGTTGAGAGGGTAAACATTTTGTCCAAATGTGATTTAAATCTTTAATACCTACAGTTTAAGGTTTCATTCACAGAAATATTGATTTTGATGAATAAAGTTGAAATAAACAACCATTTTGTGTGCATCGTTCTGTTGTCGTACAACAGAGACGGATATTTCAAAGCCTGTTTTCTCAGTTGTGTAATTTGAACTCCAAGGAAGTAATCCTTCGCAAACATGTCATATCTCCAGAACGGGAGGGGCTACGGAGCTCTATTATATACCAAATGAAAGCTGACGCTGTGGGCTGTCCAACAAATATTAATTGAAAAAAGTATAGATTCAAATACTGGAAACAAACATTCCCAGGAAAATGTTACACACGTACAGAAACCGGGTCAATCTAGGGAGAGCCAGCGTGTAAAAAAAAAACACCAAAAAACTAACATAATTTTACATTATAACCAACACCACGACCAAATACATAATACCAACTGGCATAAGTAAAAATATAAACTTACTCTCTAAATTTATGGCTAAGTAAACCAGAAATACAGATTCACTTTTTGTTTGTCCAATCTGGAAAAAGAATTGCAAAATCAGGTGTTGTTTTGGCAACACCAATCTACCCACAATAAATAATTCTGCAGTAAACTAAGATTGTTTAATTAACACAAACATACTTTCCATGAATGGTGTGTAGTATTTTCCGAGTCTTTTGTATCTATGGACTGTCTTTTCTGTGAATTTAATTTTTGGTCAAGATTTTGCAACTCATTTCAAGTTCTTGCAACTCTTCACAAGCCATTTTAAACCCGCACGAACCTCACCTGTCTTTGCAAGTCCTTGCAAACCTCACAAGTCCTCGCAAACCTCACAAGTCCTCGCAAACCTCACAAGTCCTCGCAAACCTCACAAGTCCTCACAAGTCCTCACAAGTCCTCACAAGTCCTCACAAGTCCTCACAAGTCCTCGCAAACCTCACAAGTCTTCGCAAACCTCGCAAGTCCTCACAAGTCCTCACAAGTCCTCACAAGTCCTCGCAAACCTCACAAGTCCTCGCAAACCTCACAAGTCCTCGCAAACCTCACAAGTCCTCGCAAACCTCACAAGTCTTCGCAAACCTCGCAAGTCCTCGCAAACATCGCAAGTCCTCGCAAACCTCGCAAGTCCTCGCAAACCTCGCAAGTCCTCGCAAACCTCGCAAGTCCTCGCAAACCTCACAAGTCCTCAAACCTCACCAGCGCCTCTTACTCCCCACACAGAGTCAAATGGCATCTTTACCTCGGTCATAAATCCTTAATCTTTTTTTTGTTTTCCTCTATTTTGTGGTTTCAAGGCACAAGGGATTCTTAAGACACTGGGGTTATTCTTGTGTTCAGAAAACTTTGTCCAGATGGGGATGTGAACCATGTACGACTAGCCCACTAGATTTCAAATTGATTACGCTTTTTTTATCCTAGTAAATGCTGCATATTCCGAAAAAAAAAAAAAAAATTCTACGATTTCAAATTCAATTTAAAATTTGCAAAGTCACATTTTTGAATTGCGACCACAATCTGCGTTAAGGACGCGTTCTCAGCCAACCGATTGTTTCACAGGGAGTTTAGAATCATTAACATCTTCACAACGAGTAAGCTTTTCAACAGTATTTTGTTTGGTTACTTTTTGGCTAGCTGTAAAAGGTACGTTATCCCTTTAACAGGTACACGGATAACCGTGGGTTTTTTGTTAACGGGTACACGGTTCCCAAAGTACCCGTAAAGGCACACCCCTATTCCATAATCTGGGATTGGTTCCTAGCATTAACGGTCTGTTACGGTACTTGGGTAATTACCCTGATTTGGACGCAGAGTCCTGATTGGGACGCAAAGCCCTCGTTTGCCCACGAAGACGATGCTTGCGTTACCTGTACAACTTGGTCCCGGTGAGTATTTGAACCACGGACGACTCGCCCGGCTGTTCACAGTGGCAATGCTAGCTGTCGATTCCATTCTCCCTGCCGGGGTTTTCTAGCGGACCTTGCGGTTTCCATACACTGACCGTGCGATCGCTGTTTAGATATTAGGATGGGCGGAGTCGGAAAGAAAAGGGAAGGAGGGTGTGGCAAAATAATAGGCAGCGAGGTTACAAATTAGGTGTTAGGAATTAGAAGGAACAAAAAATAGTGTCTATAGGTTTTGCAGACTATTATAAATGCACTTTTCGTTACAATTCACCAAATTTGTTATTAGCATTGAGCTGTATACTTCCCAGAGAGCTGAGATGGTATTTGTAATGTTTCGTGGGCCCAATGAGCAGGGGTAATAATGACACAGCGTCTTGAGTACCAGTCCTGGCTAGATACGTGCGCTGTATAACAATTCTCTATTATTATTACTAATTATTATTATTATTTTATACTATAGAAAACTTTTTTTTTTTTTTTATTTTTTTTTTTTCAAGAACAAGAAATTTGTTTTATATTTCATTAAGACTTGACAGACTGTGCCATTTTACGTGCAAACGAGATTTGTCCATTAATGTGTATGAACGTCGATGTACACTCTTGGGATTGTACGTCCACACTTGTATGACATTACTAAAGTTGCATTAAAAACATTAAAAATTAAAAAAAGCAACAAAAAACAGCAAAAAAATGAATAAAATGTGTTCATGCAAAAATAAAGAAAAATGCGTCGGTTTTTTTATTAAAAAAAAAATTAAAAAAAATGTGGTTTTAAAATGTGGTTAGATAGTCGAACGAAATTATTATTTATTTTCGTTGAGATTTAACAGAGAATATTTTTGAAATTAAATTTGGGGGAAAAGAAAAACACAAATCTAGTCAGTATTTTTATTTGTATTTGTCACATTCAAAATTGTAGGGCCTAAAATTCTGTACGTGCGAATAAACACAATTTTTTCAAACAACGAAATAAAAAAAAATTAAAAAAGATTCACAATGCAACATTCATTCATATCACAATTCTGATAATTCAAGCAATTACCAATGGTGTATCCTACCTTTACATCTACCCATTCCTGATAATTCAAGCAATTACCAATGGTGTATCCTACCTTTACATCCACCCACTCCTGATAATTCAAGCAATTACTAATGGTGTATCCTACCTTTACATACACCCATTCCTGATAATTCAAGCAATTACCAATGGTGTATCCTACTGTAGGAGTTCACAACTACACAAAAATGCCTTAACTTCTGGCATATATAAACTGAGAATAAACGCTAAAAGTTCCACGAACACTGACGAAAAGTATTTGACGTTTGCACCGCGTGGCTGGTAGAAAACAAGATGGCTGACTAGCGTTCCTAATTTGCATAGCCAGTTATTTACAGAGTACCAACTTTGCATAGGTCAAAGTTGAAATAGTCACTACATTAGCCCCCTTCCAGATGGTGAATGGGGTAAAAAATAAAATGAAGTTGATGAAAGTTGATGAACCATCGATAATAAAATAAGAGCAAGGTTCAGCCAATGTTGATGACTTCCACATAACGTTTCGGAAAACGGACGTGTCGACCCAATCGAGTTGTTCTAGTATCGAGAGGCAGTGTTGGAGGTGTTGCTAGGAGTGTTGGTGTTGCTGCAAGTGACGGTGAGGTTTTCTGTGCAGGCATGTTGAGAATTGCAGGTTCTGCAACGAACAAATCCGAGGTGGTAGCACCCTCAACAGGATTACTATCCATGTACGCCACCTTTAAGCGGTCGATGCTGACGTGCTCACGCCTGTTCCTGATTGCCAAAGTGAAATACTTGGGACTGCGGCCAAGTACGCGGATAGGTCCGTTGTATGGGGGCTGCAAGGGCTTTCGGACGGCATCGCAGCGGACATAAACATGAGTACATGTCTGAAGGTCTTTAGGAATGTGGGCAGCATTTTGCGTGACACGTGTCGATGCTGGTGAAAGTTGAGACATGTGATGTTTGAGGCGGTCCACGAATGAGCCAGAGTCCATTGGAGTGGTATCAGTGGATGGAGCAACGAACTGGCCTGGAAGACGCAAAGTAGTACCGTAGACTAGTTCTGCTGGAGAGCAACCAATGTCAGACTTGATCGTGGCACGAATACCTAGCAGGGTGATGGGGAGGTATTCAGTCCATCTAGTAGGATCGAGATGGGATTTCAACGATGCCTTGAGCTGGCGATGAAAGCGCTCAACAAAGCCGTTGGCCTGCGGATGGTAAGATGTAGTTCTAGTGCGAGTAGTGCCAAGCAGATTGGTGATGTTTCGGAACAACGCTGACTCGAACTGACGTCCCCTGTCCGTTGTGATGGTTTCAGGGGTTCCAAAAACGGCGATCCATCTGTCCACTAATGCCTTGGCGACAGTTTCTGCTGTAATGTCGCTGATGGGAATTGCTTCTGGCCATCGTGTGTATCTGTCGATGCAGGTTAGGAGGTACGACTGGCCGTTGGATGTGGGAAGCGGTCCTACAAGGTCAATATGGACATGTTGGAAACGGGCATCAGGCGTTTTGAAAGTACCGAAGGGCGCTTTGGTATGGCGATGAACCTTGGACCGTTGGCATGGAGAACACGCACGAGCCCACTGTCGGACATCACGCTTAACACCTGGCCACACATAGCGAGCTGTGACAAGTTTCTCAGTAGCCTTGGCACCAGGGTGAGATAGACCATGGATGGCATTGAAGACAGGTCGTCTGTGTTTTGCAGGCACGACTGGGCGTGGGTTCCCGGTAGAGACGTCGCAAAGTATAGTGCCGGCGGTTGCAGGAAGAGGAAGTTTCTTGAGGATGAGACTTGAAGTAGAACTTTGCAAGCCTGCAATCTCTTCATCTCCTTCCTGATCGGCTGCAATCTGGGTGAAGTCGATTGTGTCCTCAAAAATGGAGCTGACATCAGGACGGGATAGCGCATCTGCGACTACATTATCGGTGCCGCGGATGTGACGGATATCCGAGGTGTACTGCGAGATGTAGTCGAGGTGACGGACATCACGCGGTGAGTGGCGGTCAGGCTTGGAATGCAGAGCGTGAGTGAGTGGCTTGTGGTCAGTGAAGATGCAGAAACGACGTCCTTCAAGCATGTGTCTGAAGTGTCGAACGGTCAAGTACATCGCAAGAAGCTCACGACCGAATGTGCTGTATCGCGACTCTGCTGCTGTGAGTTTCTGTGAGAAGAAAGCAATTGGCTGACACTCACCGGGAGGACCCTGCTGAAGGACCCCCCCAACAGCAGTGTCCGATGCATCCACCATGAGGCTCAAGGGGAGGTTTGTGTCGGGGTGAACCAGCATTGTAACACTAGACAGGGCTACCTTGATGTCGTGGAAGGCCTGGAGGTGAACAGGTGCCCAAATAAGTGGCCGGCGAGGTTGGCTGTGGTGAGCTGCGAGAAGGTCATTAAGCGGGGCAAGGATGCGAGCACAGTGGGGGATGAATCTCCTGTAGAAGTTTACTAGCCCGAGGAAACCTCGCAACGTCTTCAGGGATGTCGGTTGCGGGAAATTTTGGATGGCGGAAACCTTGTCTGCAAGTGGCTGAATACCGTGTTTGTCTACATGGTGTCCAAGGAAACAAAGTTCGGATACCCCAAAGGTGCACTTGCTTGGATTGATCACGACTCCGTAGTGCTGTAATCGCGTGAAGAGCAGACGAAGGTGTTCCTCGTGTTCTTCCGGCGACTTGCTGGCAACGAGGATGTCATCCATGTAAACGTACACGAATGGAAGTCCGCGGACGACCTTATCCATGAAGCGCTGAAAGGTCTGGGCTGCGTTCCGCAAACCGAAAGGCATACGAACAAACTCGTACAGGCCAAAAGGGGTGATGATGGCAGTTTTGTGAATGTCTGAAGGGTCAACCGGTATCTGGTGGTAAGCACGCACCAAGTCAATTTTGCTGAAGACGGAACAGCCTGCGAGATTGGACGCGAAATCCTGGAGATGGGCGATAGGATAGCGATCAGGCACGGTAACTCGATTCAAAGCTCGGTAGTCCCCACATGGTCGCCAGTCGCCTGGTGTCTTTTTGGGGACCATGTGGAGAGGACTTGACCAATTGCTGTCGGAGGGGCGAATAATACCCAAGTCCAACATGTGGTTGAACTCCTCCTTCGCTATGTGAAGGCGGTCTGGAGCTAGACGGCGGGGTCGGGCTGTGACCGGTGGTCCTGTTGTAACTATGCAATGAGTGATATCGTGAGGCACCGGAGTATCTTTGCATGAAGGTTGAGTGATTTGTGGGAATGCACTGAGAACTTTGTCGTACCTGGTTGGACAGGTGGGTTTGACCAATATGGGACTGACAGGCAGATCTGGTGCCACTGTTCCTGTAACCGAGAGGTTAGTAGTGGTGTCAATGAGCCGACGTCGCGAAACATCAACAAGGAGGTTGTAATGATGCAAAAAGTCTGCACCCAGTATTGGTGTTGGTGTATCAGCCAGGAAGAAAATCCAACGACAAGTTCGTCTGAGTCCGATGCTGAATGTTACTGACTTTTGTCCAAAAGTGGGTATGCTGGTACCATTTGCGGCCTGCAGTGAAAATGTAGACAGGTGTTTCCTTTCGACTGCGCTGGGTGGAAAAATGCTAACGGCTGCCCCTGTGTCTACTAAGAATTTCTGTTTGTTGTGAGAGTCATAGATGAAGAACAGGCGGCTGGGGTGGGTACCAGGTGGAAGTGCCGCGCCTATCCCCTGGTGGGTTCGTTTCCCTGTTGGTTGGTGTAGGTGCATGGCTGGATGCACTTGTGCGCCTCGGCACCGAAACGTCGGTGGTACCAACAGAGTGTCTGTGAGGTCGCGGTGTCAGAAGATGTTGACATACGTTCACGACTAGTGTTGCCTTGGCGGTTGCGACTTTGACTACGACCATAAGACTGGCGCTTGAGTTGTGACTGCATGGAGCTCAGTTGCATGGTAAGTTTGGAGATCTGTTCACGGAGCTCGGCAAGTTCCCCGGCTGAGGAGGATGCAGGTGGGATCACCGCGCTGACTGGAGGAACGTAGACCTCGAGGATCCGATCGGCGAGTGAAGCAAGCTGGTCCAAAGTAACCGTGTCGCGAGAAGATGCGAGGATGAGCTGTGCATTAGTCGGGAGCCGTTGTAGAAAGAGTTGCTTGAAAATGCTTTCCTCCAGTATACGCTCGCCGAGCAGCTGACGCATGCGACGCAATAACTGCGAAGGTTTCTTGTCGCCTAACTCCTCCTCAGTGAGCAGCATTTGCAGTCGTTTCTGCTCAGAAGCAGACGTGCGTCGGATCATTTCCTCTTTCAACTTCTGGTAAGGGTTTTCTGCGGGGGGGTTGATCACCAAATCACGTACTTCCTGAATAATCTCTGGTTGTACAGCGGCGAGAATGTAAGAAAATGTTGTGTCCTCACGCTTAATTCCCTTAGTGTTGAATTGTGCCTCAGCCTGGGCAAACCAGATCAATGGGTCAGCTGGCCAGAATGGGGGAAGTTTGATGGACACAGCTGCGATTTGTGGCTTATCCTCTGGCTGATCAATTGCAGGTGCTCCACCGTGAGCCATGTTAAAGATTGCGTTGCGGTACGGTGTGTCAAGGTATCGCGAAAAAAATGGGCGGATGATCTGAACAGCAGATGTACACAAAAACGTACTTTTTGGTAGACGCAAAAGTCACCAAAATCGAAGGTGATGGTCTTTCTTGTCAGGGTCACCAATTGTAGGAGTTCACAACTACACAAAAATGCCTTAACTTCTGGCATATATAAACTGAGAATAAACGCTAAAAGTTCCACGAACACTGACGAAAAGTATTTGACGTTTGCACCGCGTGGCTGGTAGAAAACAAGATGGCTGACTAGCGTTCCTAATTTGCATAGCCAGTTATTTACAGAGTACCAACTTTGCATAGGTCAAAGTTGAAATAGTCACTACACTACCTTTACATCAACCCATTCCTGATAATTCAAGCAATTACCAATGGTGTATCCTACCTTTACATCCACCCATTCCTGATAATTCAAAACAATTACCAATGGTGTATCTTACCTTTACATCCACCCATTCCTGATAATTCAAGCAATTGCCAATGGTGTATCCTACCTTTCAAGTCCTAGGCGTTCATTTGTGGGTAGAGTACACCGTACTACAAAACACTACAGTTACTTGATCAGTGTAACGTACCTGGAAGCTGTGAAGATATGCGTATCGTTCGTCGCTATGGAGTTAATCGGACTGGTGTGCGCTTTCATTTCCCCGATCAGCGAGCAATCCCAGATGTGCCACAGCTTCAGGTAGCCTCCGCGGCAGCCGCTGAGCAGAATGTCGCGTCCGGGCAAGAAGTCCAGTGCGCAGATCCAGTCCTTGTGAGCGCTGTTGATAGTCTGGAGACGAAGGTTAAAGTACAAGCGCTAAAATATTGCAGGTGATCTCACAAAGCGACAACAACCCTCAAAAATTTGGGTTTTTTTTCCGAGTTGGAGTTTCAGTAATAGAAGAAAAAAATGTGGTTAAGTCGGTTTTAAACTATTATGTTTAAAACTTGCTTATGGCATGATAGGCCTGAACAGTGTTAACCCCAGAGTTGTATTCGAGTCCCTGCAAGTCCTTGCACAAGTCCTTGCACAAGTCCTTGCACAAGTCATTGCACAAGTCCTTGCACAAGTCCTTGCACAAGTCCTTGCACAAGTCCTTGCACAAGTCCTTGCACAAGTCCTAGCACAAGTCATAGCACAAGTCCTTGCACAAGTCCTTGCACAAGTCCTTGCACAAGTCCTTGCACAAGTCCTTGCACAAGTCCTAGCACAAGTCCTAGCACAAGTCCTAGCACAAGTCCTTGCACAAGTCCTTGCACAAGTCCATGCACAAGTCCTTGCACAAGTCCTAGCACAAGTCCTAGCACAAGTCCTTGCACAAGTCCTAGCACAAGTCATTGCACAAGTCATTGCACAAGTCCTTGCACAAGTCCTAGCACAAGTCCTAGCACAAGTCCTTGCACAAGTCCTTGCACAAGTCCTTGCACAAGTCCTTGCACAAGTCCTTGCACAAGTCCTTGCACAAGTCCTTGCACAAGTCCTTGCACAAGTCCTTGCACAAGTCCTTGCACAAGTCCTTGCACAAGTCCTTGCACAAGTCCTTGCACAAGTCCTTGCACAAGTCCTTGCACAAGTCCTTGCACAAGTCCTTGCACAAGTCCTTGCACAAGTCCTTGCACAAGTCCTTGCACAAGTCCTTGCACAAGTCCAGTCACAAGTCCAGTCACAAGTCCAGTCACAAGTCCAGTCACAAGTCCAGTCACAAGTCCAGTCACAAGTCCAGTCACAAGTCCAGTCACAAGTCCAGTCACAACACCAGTTACAAGTCCAGTCATAAAGCCAGTCACAAGTAACTGGTTGAACAATGACAAGAGAATGCTTTTTTCAAAGCTCATTTGAATAGCTTGTGATTTGAATTTGAACTGGAGGACTTGTGATGGACTTACAGGGACTTACAGGGACTAACAGGGACTTACAGGGACTTACAGGGACTTACAGGGACTTGTGATGGACTTGCAGGGACTTGTGATGGACTTGCAGGGACTTACAGGGACTTACAGGGACTTGTGATGGACTTGCAGGGACTTGCAGGGACTTGTGATGGACTTGCAGGGACTTGCAGGGACTTGTGATGGACTTGCAGGGACTTGTGATGGACTTGCAGGGACTTGTGATGGACTTGCAGGGACTTACAGGGACTTGTAATGGACTTGCAGGGACTTGTGATGGACTTGCAGGGACTTACAGGGACTTACAGGGACTTGTGATGGACTTGCAGGGACTTACAGGGACTTGTGATGGACTTGACTACATCCCTGGTTAACCCTCTTATGCAGAGGTCACTATTTGCGTCAGTTGGTCAGCAGCACAAAGACACACAGCGGTGTCTATTTGTGCATTGCACTAAGCACCCCTCAGAGGGATAATCAGATTACAGTTTGTGCTGTCCAACCGCATTTGTATTTCCTTATCAATGCAGAAATGAGATTTTATAATATTTTCTTGTCCTATACCTTGACTTGTTGGTTCTTTGCCAGATCCCATTTCTTAATGCAAGCGTCGCGGGATCCGCTGAACAGCAGCTGTTTGCTGATGGCGATGGACTGGATTCCGTCGTAGTGCGGCGGGTCCAAGTTGTGTTTGGCCGTCAAACACCCAGAGGCGGCACTAGGTACCTCAAACACCTGCAAGTACACGGTCATAACACTAGTGGTGGATAGAAGCGGGTGGGGGGGGGGGGGGGTGGGGGTGGGGGTAGGGGGGGTTGCAACCCCTCTGCTAAGCAAAGTTAATTTCATTGCAAAAAAAATTAAATCCGAAAATCGGTAGTATCGATGTACATGTGTTACGTAATTTAAGAGAAAAGTGGCCAGAAATCACCTCAGATTGCACCGCAGAGAATCTACAATCCCAAATTTTCCGGGGCCCTTAACCAGTTCACGCCGGAAGCATATATAAACGCAAAGTTTTCCCCAGATTCAAAACGGATGACGCATAAACACGCCACGAGCAAGGCCGGAAATGTCTGTCAGCAGCGAGCAAGGCCCGGAAATGCGTGGGTGTGCTTCCTGGTACCATCGACCTGAACCTGCCTCGGATCGAGTTTCGTTAAACAATAATCCCGCGCGTCGACTCGGTGATGTTGAAATAATCCCGGCGCGAACTGGTTAACCGGGCTCCGAACCCGACACTGTAATTTGCTTCGCGCTACGCGCTTGGTCAATTGTACAACCACGTCCTCTCTAAAATGAAAAGCTAGACCCGGCCCTGAGCACAATTAGCTTAAATAGACTGTAGGCCGTTTTTTACCTTTATGTAGTGGTCCTTAGAGCCCGCCAACACATAGTCACAGTCCTCCTGAGTATCCACGGCAACGCACATAATGGCTGCCGACGGTCCACCGAAGAGTTTACAGACGGATTGGAAACTATAGAGAAAAAAAACCAAAAATCACTTAGAATTTGTTTTAGATAATTCGACACTGAAAAAATGTCGTGGTATAGCATCCTGTGTGTATTGAAACTCACTTGGTCAGGGCCCAGACTCTGATGATATTCCCCGCTGCGGCGTAGAGTCTGGTGCCGGTTTTGTTGACGGCGATGTCGTTGATCTGCGTCTCTCCGGCCGGCATGGCAACGGTACGCGATGAGCTGTTCGCGGCACTACAGTCCAAGACATGTCCTGAGGAACTGGATTCAGAAATTACCCCAAAAAGTACAACTTAAAAAAAAATAGTTATAGTCAGGTTTCTTATGTATTTTCGTTCAATTTTTGTGTAGATTTGCTAAACTATACATTTTTAGAAACGTTAGGATATACTTAACATGAAAACCAATGTTTACATTTGCTCTTCGGTTCTTTATGGCGGCCATCTTGGATTTTTTGAAAAGCATTTTGATGACGTCATGATGATGTCACACATTTTTCACAATTGTGTGCATATGTCTATGACCCAATAAACATATTACAAAAAATAATTTTGAATTTATTATGTTCTGTTGATGGCTTAAAGGTTCAAAAATGAAACAAAATCATAACAAAAATCACACGATGACGTCATCATGATGTCACTTCAATTTATATCTTTAACACATCCCGCCATACCTGCATACCAAGTTTGAACCCAATCGGACTTATACTTCCAGAGATATAGGGCCTTGAAACAAAAATAGACCTTTAATGTGACACCCAATGACTTTTCATGTGTCACGTCACATTAAAGAACAATTTTTGTTCAAAAGAACCTAAAAACAAATGTAAACATTGGTTTTCCTGTTGAGTATATCCTAACGTTTCCAAAAAATGTATAGTTTAACAAATCTACAAAAAAAGTGAACGAAACTTTAAATATGTACATTATGAACCCGACTGTTAGTAGGCATACCAAAAATATCAACAAATCTACAAAATACATTTAAAAAAATCTCCCATTATTCATTATTTTAAAGTTTTCTTCACCATGCCCTGTGCCAGTTCCGCCGCATTTAGCTAGGAAAGCCTCACTTTTTTTGCAGAGCGTACACATTGTTTCGCCGATGACCCCTTACCTTAACGTCTTAATACTTTTGCCCGGTTCACGGATATCCCAGACGCGGATGTACGCAGTCGACACGCTGAACACCAAGCCACGTTCCTCGCTGTAACGGACGGTGCCTACATTGTTGGGATGACCGGAGAGGGTACACAGCTCCTGACCAGTCTCAAGCTTCCAAATCTTCACCGTTCGATCTGCGTAATATAAAAAAAAAGGGGCGTCGGGTTGGCGTAGCGGTTCTTTCCCCACCTTCCACCCAGGTTCGAACCCCGCCTCGGCCAATAAATGTAGATTGGTTTTCAGTCCCTGCCTGACTCGTGGGTTTTCCCCAGGATATTCTTCTGGGGTTTTCCTCCCACCTCTAATAAAACTGTACCTTCTTCTCATTGTCTTCTCTCTACAGGTTTCTTCAGGCTTACGAGCTACAGTGCCTAGAGCGCCTTTGATGAATCCTTGGTTTCATGTACCTTCTCATTGTCTTCTCTCTGCAGGTTTCTTCAGGCCTACGAGCTACAGTGCCTAGGGCGCTTTTGAGGGATTCTTGGTTTCATGTACCTTCTCATTGTCTTCTCTCTACAGGTTTCTTCAGGCTTGTGAGCTACAGTACCTAGAGCGCCTTTGATTAATCCTTGGTTTAATGTACCTTCTCATTGTCTTCTCTCTACAGGTTTCTTCAGGCCTACAAGCTACAGTGCCTAGAGCGCTTTTGAGGGATCCTTGGTTTCATGTACCTTCTCATTGTCTTCTCTCTACAGGTTTCTTCAGGCTTGTGAGCTACAGTACCTAGAGCGCCTTTGAGAGATCCTTGGTTTTATGTACCTTCTCATTGTCTTCTCTCTGCAGGTTTCTTCAGGCTTGTGAGCTACAGTGCCTAGAGCGCCTTTGATGAATCCTTGGTTTCATGTACCTTCTCATTGTCTTCTCTCTGCAGGTTTCTTCAGGCCTACGAGCTACAGTGCCTAGGGCGCTTTTGAGGGATTCTTGGTTTCATGTACCTTCTCATTGTCTTCTCTCTACAGGTTTCTTCAGGCTTGTGAGCTACAGTACCTAGAGCGCCTTTGATTAATCCTTGGTTTAATGTACCTTCTCATTGTCTTCTCTCTACAGGTTTCTTCAGGCCTACAAGCTACAGTGCCTAGAGCGCTTTTGAGGGATCCTTGGTTTCATGTACCTTCTCATTGTCTTCTCTCTACAGGTTTCTTCAGGCTTGTGAGCTACAGTACCTAGAGCGCCTTTGAGAGATCCTTGGTTTTATGTACCTTCTCATTGTCTTCTCTCTGCAGGTTTCTTCAGGCTTGTGAGCTACAGTGCCTAGAGCGCCTTTGATTAATCCTTGGTTTTATGTACCTTCTCATTGTCTTCTCTCTACATGTTTCTTCAGGCTTGCGAGCTACAGTGCCTAGAGCACTTTTGAAGGATCCTTGGTTTCATTACATTTATTACTTTAATACACGGTCTATTCCTGGACTATTTCTCTCACCTTTTGATCCGCTAAACAGGAGATCGTTGGTAGCTTGTACAGAGAGCACTGCCTTCGTGTGACCTTCGGCGGTGTACGTACAGACTAACGGAGTCTTGCCCTGCGGTTTAGCAGCTACGGCAGTGATCATTCCTCTACAATAAACCCCAACACACGGCGTTATTAAACAAACTACACGAACAACGTCGGCTAAACAAGACAGCTAGCCATTGTATCGAGCCTCGCTTGCTTTCAAAATGATCTACAAATGACCTTTGACCTGTGTGTGACCTTTAATACCATCACATTTCCTTATTGAATCCACGACCCAAGTTTGATTGCATTTGGATTTTACGTTTTCAAATCAGATTTTTTTGTTTTTTACAATTCCAGTTATTTTTTCGGAACTTGACCTCAATTGACCTTTGACCCAGCCGTGATATGAAGGTTACCTTATTGCATCCATGACCCAAGTTTGATTGGAATACGACTTCAACTTTGTGTGTATATATATATATAAGACAAATATTTCGAAACTTTAACGAAAATAAAACATACATAATAATATTTGTCACAATAGCCTAAGAGCAGAAACTTGTACAAAGAAAAATGTACGCAAGACTTACATTTGGAAATAAAATAGCACAACAACATTGAGTTTTAATCTTAAAGGTAGGATACACCATTGATAATTGCCTGACTTATCATAAATGGGTGGATGTAAAGGTAGGATACACCATTGGTAATTGCCTGACTTATCATGAATGGGTGGATTTGGGGGTTGTATTTTATAGTAAATACTATTGTATTTTATAGTTTAACTGACCTGTCCAAAGTTTTACAATCATGGATGCTTAGAAAAGCAACCGGCGTCGGGCAGTGGTTCTTATATTGTTCTTGTTTTATTCGCGATCGCCGACCGGCGATCGTGATGCGTGAATTCAATTTTTCGGGACAATTACAACATATCTAGCGCAATTATTTTGCTGGATGCCTACAATCATTATTTACTTTCAAATAAGTGTCATTTCTTTAAAATTCAGTAGTAAAAAAAATCATTGTCTGCAAATGGTGTATCCTACTTTAATGTTCTTTACACATTAGCAAAAAAATGTACCACATCACAGTCAAAGAAACACAGAACAATTACATTGACAACGAGTGAAGGGCAACACACCGTAAAATGGCAAAGAATTAAAATAAGGGAATACAAATGTGATTGGCTGGTTTAAAAAAAGTATGTTTCAGACCGGCTCATGGGCGTGGAGGCATAAAAGGAATCGTATACGTTTGGTAATTACTCCAAACATTTATGGCAATAGAAACTTACTTGGTAAGAAGTACAGCAGCTTTGGATAGTATAATGCATTTTTAGAAACTTTTCACTTCGAAGTACTGCGGTTAATGGAAAAAGATATCACTTTTTATCCCCAAAAATTTGAATCTGAGAAGCGTTACTGCAGTGACGTTTCTCAGAGCGTGTATTCCAATGGAGATTATTATTTCCGCGTGGACATAACCGCTCCAGATTTTCGGCAATATCTCAAAATCGGTAAATAAAAGTAGCTAATAACAACCATCTCTGCCCTCGCAGGTACCCATTTACTCCTGGGTGGTGAGAAGCAATGAGTCACAAAGTGCCTTGCCCAAGGGCACACGCACAGTCCCAGGCTGGACTCGAACCCACAACCTGCAGCTTTACCCATAGACGGCATGCACACTGGTTTCCTCGTCGATTTTGTGGCGGGAACCAGCCTATCTCGTGAGTAACAACATTATTGGAGTGAGTGTTTTCCCGAGGACTGGTACCCCGACTATTTACACAGAGCCAGTGGGAGTGGAGTAGGTAACCGGCTGGGGTTGATGTAGGATGGTGTACAGCTTCCTTCGCAATGACGGCGAGTCGTTACGTTGGCCAGGCCTACATGGTTGGGAAAGAACAACACACGTGATGAACTCACAACAGAGAATTTTGCCAATGGTATCTCTCCCCGCTCTGTGCCTTATCCACTATTAACCCTACGAGAGTTGTACTGCAAGTCAGTGGTACAGGCCAATGCACTCCAGCTGCAGAGCATTGGAGGATTATTTGCATTACCAGAGAACTGATTAACCCTTGCTCTATGAGAGTTGTTTACTGCAAGTCAATGGTACAGGCCAATGCACTCCAGCTGCAGAGCATTGGAGGATTCTTTGCATTACCAGAGAACTGATTAACCCTTGCTCTATGAGAGTTGTTTACTGCAAGTCAGTGGTACAGGCCAATGCACTCCAGCTGCAGAGCATTGGAGGATTCTTTGCATTACCAGAGAACTGATTAACCCTTGCTCTATGAGAGTTGTTTACTGCAAGTCAGTGGTACAGGCCAATGTACTCCAGCTGCAGAGCATTGGAGGATTCTTTGCATTACCAGAGAACTGATTAACCCTTGCTCTATGAGAGTTGTTTACTGCAAGTCAGTGGTACAGGCCAGGCGCGATAACGAACCTCGATCCGAGACAGGTTCAGGCCGTCATCTGTGGGTAGCACACCCTGATATTTCCGGCGATCACTTACTACGAGCCGGTCGCGTCAGACATTTCCGGCCTTGCTCGTTGACGTGTTTATCTGTCATCCGTTTTGACGCAAACTAATTAAAACTCTCAGAGTCGAATAGAATCCCTCGCGTGTTAATTAGGTAATATCAGTGTGAGAACCCGGTTATTACTGCGTGGTAATGACCGGGTTGGGGGATGACCGCTGGTAATGGATCGAGCCGAAGGCGAGGTCCATTACCAGCGGTCATCCCCCAACCCGGTCATTACCACGCAGTAATAACCGGGTTCTCGCACTGTTATTACCTTTAATAAATACCTTTTTAACAAGAAAAATTGTGAAAATACTCTGAATTTCGCGACTTCGCGGCTTCTTCTAGGCCGTTTTACAAACGCAGCAGCGTTTCCGTATTTTGGCTTTGTTCATGTAGTTTAGCACTAGCAGTGGTACAGTTGTTTTCCTAGTTCCGGATTTTTCCTAGTTCCGGATCGCTTCAAATAAAAACCTACCCTGTTATGGCCTGGTCTCCAATACTATTTGTTTAGATGAAGTGCATTTTGAAAAGAAACATACAAGCTTGATACATAAGTCTAAATGTCTCCAGTAGTATTAACAAATTTGCCAAAGAATGAACGTTCATTTTTTCCTAGTTCCGGATCGCCCGTAAAATACATGCATCAACTACACGCGCGCAAGCGATTTCATATGACGTGTTTTGTGGGTCAAAGTTTATCGGCTCGTTGCCGCGCGCCACACACGTACACGAACAAAACATTTCAAAGCATTTCCTTGCAAGTCCTCTTTTTAAACTTTATTGGAAGTGAAAGTATTTTAAATTTATTTTAAACTGTATTTATATAAATTAACGAATACTTTATCAGAAATATAGGCTTGATTCAGGTTGGTTCTAGCGTGATAATTTTTCATGTACGAAGCAGTTTTTTACTCGATCCGGAATTGGTTAAACCGATCCGCAACTAGAAAAAGGGATGTCGGTTTATTTGACGTCGTATTTTTAAATAAAGAAGAGCATAAATATCGAAACAAAAACTGTAGTTTCTCCATCACTCAAGGTAAACTACTAAACCTATTTCATTTAAATTTCGAGGATTAGACTTGCCGAAAACAGCCTGAATATTTGTTGCGATCCGGAACTAGGAAAACGTCTGTAATGTGGCCAGAATGCAGCCCAAAGCCGGGGTTTAGAAAACGGCCCTTGGAAAACCCATGATATTACTACATATAATGCCCTGCACGTGATCGAGTCTCGGCCAATCAGAAGCCTTCAACTCTCCCAGGTATTTATTAATTAATAATAATAATAATAATAATAATACTGGATTGTTATATTGCGCACGTATCTACCACGACTGGTACTGAAGACGCTGTGTCATTATTACCCCTGCTTATTGGGCTCACGAAACATTCCAAATACCATGGGAGTATACAGCTCGATGCTGCCATTTCAGCGCAAAGCAGCTAATAACAACCATCTATGCCCTCACAGGTACCCATTTACTCCTAGGTGGTGAGAAGCAATGAGTGACAAAGTGCCTTGCCCAAGGGCACACGCACAGTCTCAGGCCGGACTCGAACCTTCACCTTTACCCAAAGACGGCATGCACACTGGTTTCCTCGTCGATTTTGCGGCGGGAACCAGTCTATCCCGTGAGTAACAACATTATTGGGGTGATCGTTTTCCCCAAGGACTGGTACCCAGACTACTTACACAGAGCCAGTAGGAGTGGAGTAGGTAACCGGCTGGGGTTGATGTAGGATGGTGTACAACTTTCTTCGCAATGACGGCGAGTCTTTAAGTTGGCCTGGCCTACATGGTTGGGAAAGAACAACACACGTGATGAACTCACAACAGAGAATTTTGCCAATGGTATCTCTCCCCGCTCTGTGCCTTATCCACTATTAACCCTACGAGAGTTGTACTGCAAGTCAGTGGTACAGGCCAATGCACTCCAGCTGCCGAGCATTGGAGGATTCTTTGCATTACCAGAGAACTGATTAACCCTTGCTCTATGAGAGTTGTTTATTGCAAGTCAGTGGTACAGGCCATTGCACTCCAGCTGCAGAGCATTGGAGGATTCTTTGCATTACCAGAGAACTGATTAACCCTTGCTCTATGAGAGTTGGCTCAACCAGGACATGCAGCTGCTGCACGAATATCTGCAGAGATGGCGCCTAAAGCTAAGCGTTGCCAAGACCACTACGACAGCCTTCCACCTGAACAACCGCGACAGCCAACACCAACTTGCAGTCTCCGTGGCAGGCGCCATCCTCCCGAACAACAACCACCCGGTGTACCTCGGCGTGACACTCGATCGCTCCCTCACCTACAAATACCATCTCGACGCCCTCCAGCAGAAGGTCAACTCCAGAAATGGACTTCTCCGCTGTCTGGCAGGCTCCAGCTGGGGAGCGCAAACATCAACATTGCGCACCAGTGCACTTGCCCTGGTCTACAGCGCCGCCGAGTACGCATCGCCCGTGTGGTGTCGTAGCAGCCATACCAAGAAGCTGGACGTGCATCTCAACAACACCATGCGCATTATCACCGGATGCATGCGGCCAACGGACACAACATTCCTGCCAGTACTCTCTGGAATCGCGCCACCTGACATCAGGCGCGAAACCCGCGTGATGACCCTCGCTACAACAGCAAAGGAGAACCAACACCATCTCCTCCACCATCGCGTGTCTGCACCCGGTCAAGACCATCAGCGACTCAAATCACGCCGACCCTTCTCTCGCCATGCTGCTCGTGTGCTGGCGGATGACTACAACCCAGAGATGGCGTGGGGTGATCGCGTCAACAATGGTCCCCCTCTCCTACAGTCTGCGTGCCCACCACCCAGCACAGCCCTCCCTCCGGGTGCCGACCTTCCACGCAAGCAATGGGTGCGGCTGAACCGTCTCCGCTCCGGCACCGCTCGAGTCGCAGAGACCCTCCACCGCTGGGGCATGCAAGCTGATGCAGCTTGCACATGTGGGCACCCGTCTCAGACAGTCCACCACGTGGTGACCGAGTGCACTACCCACAAGGCACCTGGCTCCTTCTCCACTCTCATCAGCCCTGATGCCTCGACACGAGACTGGATAAGAGACCTCTCGATCGAACTTTGATTCGTGAAAACTGATTGACTGTGCAAACGATTATATATATATATGAGAGTTGTTTACTGCAAGTCAGTGGTACATGCCAATGCACTCCAGCTGCAGAGCATTGGAGGATTCTTTGCATTACCAGAGAACTGATTAACCCTTGCTCTATGAGAGTTCTTTACTGCAAGTCAGTGGTACAGGCCAGGCGCGATAACGAACCTCGATCCGAGACAGGTTCAGGCCGGCATCTGTGGGTAGCACACCCTGATATTTCCGGCGATCACTTACTACGAGCCGGTCGCATCAGACATTTTCGGCCTTGCTCGTTGACGTGTTTATCCGTCATCCGATTTTGAATTCAGAGAAAACCTCATGACGCAAACTAGTTAAAACTCTCAGAGTCGCATAGCATCCCTCGCGTGTTATTAACGTCATAATCTGCATCACCGCAGTCGACAATTGTTAAACGTTCACAATTTGAATCCACTCCTTGCCTGTCTCTTTCTCTCCTTGCGGCCGTCACCCGTGGCGGCGGGATGATGACGGTCCCCGCATCCGACGCCAAACTGGATTCATCCCCCGATGCCTCGTTAGATTCCACCAAGGGGAGGAGGGTACACGCGTCTGCGGTTAGTAAATCCTTAGGTGCTGCGTACAGGAGTTCTTCTGGCGTAGCTGTGCGACGCCGCGCCTAAGTCAAGAAAACAAGGATGTGCCTGAAACATTTTTATGATTGCCCTATTTGTGATATGAATAGGATATTTCAAAATCAGGCGGAATTGGGCAGAGCTACGAAATAGAGAAAAAGCTAAAGAATGGGGTGATGATTTGTTGAGATTGGGTGATGATTTCTTGTCAGCAATTTTGAGATTTTTATTTTTTTTTATTTGTGGTGCTACTTAACCCTAACCCCCTAGGCTCCCGCACTAGAAAGCATACCAAACCTAACAAACTTCAACAACTACACACAGGTTCAGTAGTTAACCCTAACCCCCTAGGCTCCCGCACTAGAAAGCATACCAAACCTAACAAACTTCAACAACTGCACACAGGTTCAGTAGTTAACCCTAACCCCCTAGGCTCTCTCACTAGAAAGCATACCAAACCTAACAAACTTCAACAACTGCACACAGGTTCAGTAGTTAACCCTAACCCCCTAGGCTCTCGCACTAGAAAGCATACCAAACCTAACAAACTTCAACAACTGCACACAGGTTCAGTAGTTAACCCTAACCCCTAGGCTCTCGCACTAGAAAGCATACCAAACCTAACAAACTTCAACAACTGCACACAGGTTCAGTAGTTAACCCTAACCCCTAGGCTCTCGCACTAGAAAGCATACCAAACCTAACAAACTTCAACAACTGCACACAGGTTCAGCATTAACCCTAACCCACTAGGCTCTCGCACTAGAAAGCATACCAAACGCAAACTTCAACAACTGCACATAGGTCCAGTAGTTAACCCCAACCCCCTGGGCTCTCACACTAGAAAGCATACCAAACCTAACAAACTTCAACAACTGCACACAGGTTCAGTAGTTAACCCTAATCCCCTAGGCTCTCGCACTTGAAAGCATACCAAACCTAACAAACTTCAACAACTGCACACAGGTTCAGTAGTTAACCCTAACCCTAGGCTCTCGCACTAGAAAGCATACCAAACCTAACAAACTTCAACAACTGCACACAGGTTCAGTAGTTAACCCTAACCCCCTAGGCTCTCTCACTAGAAAGCATACCAAACCTAACAAACTTCAACAACTGCACACAGGTTCAGTAGTTAACCCTAACCCCCTAGGCTCTCGCACTAGAAAGCATACCAAACCTAACAAACTTCAACAACTGCACACAGGTTCAGTAGTTAACCCTAACCCCCTAGGCTCTCTCACTAGAAAGCATACCAAACCTAACAAACTTCAACAACTGCACACAGGTTCAGTAGTTAACCCTAACCCCCTAGGCTCTCGCACTAGAAAGCATACCAAACCTAACAAACTTCAACAACTGCACACAGGTTCAGTAGTTAACCCTAACCCCTAGGCTCTCGCACTAGAAAGCATACCAAACCTAACAAACTTCAACAACTGCACACAGGTTCAGTAGTTAACCCTAACCCCTAGGCTCTCGCACTAGAAAGCATACCAAACCTAACAAACTTCAACAACTGCACACAGGTTCAGCATTAACCCTAACCCACTAGGCTCTCGCACTAGAAAGCATACCAAACGCAAACTTCAACAACTGCACATAGGTCCAGTAGTTAACCCCAACCCCATGGGCTCTCACACTAGAAAGCATACCAAACCTAACAAACTTCAACAACTGCACACAGGTTCAGTAGTTAACCCTAATCCCCTAGGCTCTCGCACTTGAAAGCATACCAAACCTAACAAACTTCAGCAACTGCACACAGGTTCAGTAGTTAACCCTAACCCCCTAGGCTCTCGCACTAGAAAGCATACCAAACCTAACAAACTTCAACAACTGCACACAGGTTCAGTAGTTAACCCTATAACCCCCTAGGTTCTCGCACTTGAAAGCATACCAAACCTAACAAACTTCAACAACTGCACACAGGTTCAGTAGTTAACCCTAACCCTAGGCTCTCGCACTAGAAAGCATACCAAACCTAACAAACTTCAACAACTGCACACAGGTTCAGTAGTTAACCCTAACCCCCTAGGCTCTCTCACTAGAAAGCACACCAAACTTAACAAACTTCAGCAACTGCACACAGGTTCAGTAGTTAACCCTAACCCCCTAGGCTCTCGCACTAGGAAGCATACCAAACTTAACAAACTTCAACAACTGCACACAGGTCCAGTAGTTAACCCTAACCCCCTAGGCTCTCACACTAGAAAGCATACCAAACCTAACAAACTTCAACAACTGCACACAGGTCCAGTAGTTAACCCTAACCCCCTAGGCTCTCACACTAGAAAGCATACCAAACCTAACAAACTTCAACAACTGCACACAGGTCCAGTAGTTAACCCTAATCGTAAATCCCCTAGGCTCTCGCGCTAGAAAGCATACCGAACCTAACAAATTTCAACAACTGCACACAGGTCCAGTAGTTAACCCTAACCCCCTAGGCTCTCACACTAGAAAGCATACCAAACCTAACAAACTTCAACAACTGCACACAGGTCCAGTAGTTAACCCTAATCGTAAATCCCCTAGGCTCTCGCACTAGAAAGCATACCAAACCTAACAAGCTTCAACAACTGCACACAGGTTCAGTAGTTAACCCTAACCCCCTAGGCTCTCGCACTAGAAAGCATACCAAACCTAACAAACTTCAACAACTGCACACAGGTTCAGTAGTTAACCCTAACCCCCTAGGCTCTCGCACTAGAAAGCATACCAAACCTAACAAACTTCAGCAACTGCACACAGGTTCAGTAGTTAACCCTAACCCCCTAGGCTCTCGCACTAGAAAGCATACCAAACCTAACAAACTTCAGCAACTGCACACAGGTCCAGTAGTTAAGTTTAAAACTCTTTAAACCATGTTTTTAACGAAACTCCGAACTTTTTTAGTTTAAAAAGTAGGTACCGTAATTTCCTGCGGTAAAGCCGCTCGGCGGTTAAGGCGCAGGTCCCTAAAATCACCCCCCCCCCCCAAATTCAAACGTCAACAGATAAAGCGCACCGCCGAATAAAGCGCATGCTTGAACGCACCCAAAAGAACACCAGACGCCACCCGGTGTAGGTATATCGCCAGAAAGGGGTCATTTTGTGGGGTGGGGGGGGGGGATCAACACATCGCGGCATTGTTGGAAGGGAAGCACGGTCGTATAGGGATCAACACATCGCGGCATTGTTAGAATGGAAACACGGTCACAATGTCAGGAGAGTTGAGCTAATTGGTTGACCGCATTATTGAGTAAGATTGCGGCGTTCAAAGAATTCTTCACACAAAGACCGTCACTTTGAACTCAAGCGACATCATATACAGCGCACCGAAAGATAAGGCGCAGCGATGTTTTTGTGGTCTAGGAAGTCAGATAAGCCGCGGCTTTACCGCAGGAAATTACGGTATATTTAAAATCATGTAATAATAGAAAATAACAAAATGTAAACAATTAAACGTTCTTACCTTATCCCTGGTCGTCCGCACCGGAATTTGAGACGCAGGCATTGTGGGTAGTTGATGATAATCAAAAGAAGGCAACGAACCGGGGTTAGCATTATTCGGCAATGCATTCTGGGTACTAGCACTGCAGCCAATCACAAAGCAGCATACACCAAAGACATGCAGGCAAATCCACCAATCACAAGGCACAAATGGGGTCAGACCAAGGGGAGGAAAGAAAACACAAACAAACGCACCGGTTATAAATACACACACAAGACTCGGAACATGCGATCGAAATACATGTAAAGGATGAATCGGAATTCCCTATTAAACCCTTTAGGGTATTTTGGCTAGAAACCCTGCCAAACGCATCAGATTACATCGTTTATCAAAGTGACTTGGCTGCAGAGTGCAGCGAGATCCATCAGGTCAGAAATCTCAAGGTCAAAACTGCTTCAGAGTCTGTGGTCACAGAACACAGCAGGATCCATCTCTGTCATTGTTCAATGGGGATTAGCTCTCAATAGTCTTAGACCCTGGTCGTTTAGGCACTGTTGTTGACAGCTGAATCGATCAGAGTGCACCAGACTTTTTTTACCTGACGCGCTGCGTTGTGTCTGGCAGGGTTAGGGTTAAACAAACACGGGTCATTCCACTAAAGTTGGAACACGTCATCCCTATTACACGCCATCCCTGTTACACCCAGAACCTGAAAACTTGTACTTATCACTACACCGTTTCGCTATGCATTTTTAACCAGTTCGCGCCGGAATTATTTTAATATCACCGAGCCGACGCACGGGATTATTTTTAACGAAACTCGATCCGAAGCAGGTTCAGGCCGCCAGTACCGGCAAGCACACCCACGCATTTCCGGCCATGCTCACTGCTGACAGACATTTCCAGGCCTTGCTCGTGGCGTGTTTATGCGTCATCCGTTTTGAATCTTGAAAAAAATTTGCCTTTATAAACGTCATCCGGCGCGAACTGGTTAATTAACCAGTTCGTTTCGGACGACGTACAATTCAAGCACGCAAAGATTTTCCCGAATTCAAAACGGATGACGTATAAACAGGTCACAAGCAGCTTGGAAAAATGCAAAATCACATCAGTCGATGTGAATTTTGACCGAGGATCTGATTTTGGACAACTTTCGTTGAAATTGCATCCTAGGCCAAGTGCGGTCAAGGACTATAGTTAACTATAGTTTGACTAACTCTGATCGAACTCAGGCTAGTCGACGATGGTTGGACTAGTCTAGTCGACTATTCACGACCAGCCTACCGCGGTTGGTCGCATCGATGGTAACCAGTAGCCACTTTAATAGCACAGTACCGAGAGAACCAGTTTGGCAGTTAATGGTCAATAGTTTGACAAGAGTCGTTCGCACTTCAACTTCAGTGCGCATGCCCTAACGACGTCACAAACTAACCACTAGTTAACTATAGTTCCTTGATCGAACTTGGCCCTGTTTTACTGGCCGTGTCTGCAAGAATAATATCATGGCCATTCCTAGGGTAAGTAACTTGGGACAAAGTAGAAAAAGGCAGCATTTAGAGCCGGCTTCAATTACCTGTTGCCTTGGAGAGCGAGGATGACCTTTTCGTCTTCGTACTCCCTCCACCTGTTATGTCTGTCACGTCTTCTGTGACCTCTAACGTAACTTCAATCTCACCGCGATCCTTGTGTTCCTTCTTAGATTTCCCCGGTCGATGTTGAAGCTTGTACCACCTGGGATCAAGAGAACGATAGTCTCACGCATAAAGGTCACGGTTAAGCTTCCGGGCATTTCTGGGCAGTTCCGGGCATTTCCGGACGCTTCCGGGCGCTTCCGGGCACTATCCATAGGACTTTTACGTGCGATCGAGTTTGTTTTTCTATAATACTTTGTTTTTACGAAGATCTGAATGTACAAGGAATAATTTTTGGCTTTGGATTAAGGCTACTTTGTGTGTGATGTTACTTACTTTGTAATGGCAGTGCGCGATTCGTGTACATTACCAGCACGTTGTCGTGAAAGTTGGTACCTTAATATTTCTACACAAAACCCCCGACACCGGGGGTTTTGTGTACAAACCTTACCAGCTTGATCATACGGTTATTTACGACCCCCATGACAGCGGCCAAACCGCAAGCCCAGGAGATGACCTTTTCCACTTGGACTTCTGACCGCAGTCTTATAATTGCATATACTTATAAGGTGTACAATTTCTATGTAGGGCCTCCATGTACAATTTACATGCGGCTGTAGAAACTATGCACACATGCAAGATTTTACTTTGTCACTGCTTCAGGCATTGATCTATAAGACTTCTCCCACTCGTGAAGTCTAAGTAACAAGTATGTAACAATACATATTTAATTGTTATTGATTCTTTAAAGAAATTCCTTCCTTTCATAACTTACTGTAGCACAGTCGAAGTCTAAAGAATTAGTAGGTTATTAATTGAGATAATTATTGTTCAGTTTTAGAGGTGTCGGGGAAATCTCAATGATATTTTAGAGAATTAAATCCCGAAAAATTGGGACTGATACCCGAATCCACTTGTCGGTTCATGTATGATTAGTATACCTCCAAATAGGCACTTGGGGAGACAATCCCATAGAGATGTACACAAACTTAAAACAGTCCTAACTTGTTTACGCTAACCCTTTTCTCTAAGATCTTCGAGATTTATGCTATTTAGACCAAAATCTGTCGTTCTAGGACTAAAATAACTCCCAAATATCGTTTTAAGGGTAGCTAGACATTTAGGGAGACACTGAAATGTCTCCCTATACTGCCACTAAAAACTAACATAACTAAATATACTAAAAAGGAACATAATATAATAGGTGCTAGAAATTTCGATATGAAATGTCATTGTGTGCTGCATCCCCATTTGTTCTTATTTCTTCATGATTATACCATAGAGAAAGAAACTTTGCAAGGTGTCAACACTTTAGAAGTTAACGAGCACGCGCCTTCAACAGCAGCTGGGGAGCGAGGTTCGATAAGGAACAAAAAAAGAGCTAAAGTTGCTTGACAAAATGCACACTGGAAAGTATTTAACAGACTTGATTATTATTAGTCAGTGTGTTTGTGACCATAACAAATACCTCGATCGTGATCGTGTGAAATTTAATTTAATTGTATGGCTCATAACTCTGAGGGAATTGTACTTCAAGAAACACATTTTGCTTTTTAAAATCCTTGTTAGAATTAATAACATTATAATTATACACTATAACAACTGTTTTTAGCGAGTAAACACTTTTCTTGCTATCAGTTTGTAAACATGTTGAGAAGCTATACGGCAGGGATGTAGTCGAGTCCATCACAAGTCCCTGCAAGTCCCTGTAAGTCCCTGCAAGTCCATCACAAGTCCTTCAGTTCCAATTCAAATCACAAGCTATTTAAATCAGCTTTGACAAAGGCATTCCTTTGTCATTGTTCATCCAGTTACTTGTGACTGCCTTTATGAAGGGACTTGTGACTGGCTTCACGAAAGGACTTGTGAAAGGAGTGTGAAAGGACTTGCAGGGACTCGACTACAACCCTGCTTATACGGCGCTCGTTTGTTTATTGCCACTTCCTAATAAACAAATGGTTACATATCGATATCGGATGCGTATATAGCTAAACTCATACAAACACTTTAATTTCAGAATAGAATCTGTCTATTAATTCAGGTCAAAAGATAGGGTAGACCATAGCCAATCTGTTTTCAAAACAACAGGTGGCTCAACTCGTACGTATATTAACTTTGTAATAGAACAAAAACGAAACGTTGTTTTTTTCTGGACTAAAGGCGTAATCGTGTTCTCAAAACAAATTAAAACTTTACTTCATGTGTAGGTTAACTGAACTAGTTAGGCCAAAAAATAGGATGCGAGATTTGTTGAAAAGGGATGCGAGTTTTAAGTGCATAAACATTGTATATAGGCACGGTAGGGCCAGGCCAAAAAAGGGATGCGAGATTTGTTGAAACGGGATGCGAGTTTTGAGTGCATATACATTGTATATAGGCATGGTAGGGCCAGGCCAAAAAAGGGATGCGAGATTTGTTGAAAAGGGATGCGAGTTTTAAGTGCATATACATTGTATTATAGGCACGTACGGTAGGGCCAGGCCAAAAAATGGATGCGAGATTTGTTGAAAAGGGATGCGAGTTTTGAGTGCATAGGCACGGTAGGGCCAGGCCAAAAAAGGGATGCGAGATTTGTTGAAAAGGGATGCGAGTTTTAAGTGCATATACATTGTATTTAGGCACGGTAGGGCCAGGCCCCAAAAGGGATGCGAGATTTGTTGAAAAGGGATGCGAGTTTTGAGTGCATATACATTCTATAGGCACGGTAGGGCCAGGCCAAAAAAGGGATGCGAGATTTGTTGAAAAGGGATGCGAGTTTTAAGTGCATAAACATTGTAATATAGGCACGGTAGGGCCAGGCCAAAAAAGGGATGCGAGATTTGTTGAAAAGGGATGCGAGTTTTAAGTGCATATACATTGCATATAGGCACGGTAGGGCCAGGCCAAAAAAGGGATGCGAGCTTTGTTGAAAAAGGATGCGAGCTTTAAGTGCATAAACATTGTATATAGGCACGGTAGGGCCAGGCCAAAAAAGGGATGCGAGATTTGTTGAAAAGGGATGCCAGTTTTAAGTGCATATATATTGTATTTAGGCACGGTAGGGCCAGGCCAAAAAATGGATGCGAGATTTGTTGAAAAGGGATGCGAGTTTTGAGTGCATAGGCACGGTAGGGCCAGGCCAAAAAAGGGATGCGAGATTTGTTGAAAAGGGATGCGAGTTTTAAGTGCATAAACATTGTATATAGGCACGGTAGGGCCAGGCCAAAAAAAGGGATGCGAGCTTTGTAGAAAAGGGATGCGAGTTTTAGGTGCATATACATTGTATAATATAGGCACGGTAGGGCCAGGCCAAAAAAGGGATGCGGATTTGTAGAAAGGGGATGCGAGTTTTAAGTCGTATACATCGTATATAGGCACGGTAGGGCCAGGCCAAAAAAGGGATGCGAGCTTTGTAGAAAAGGGATGCGAGTTTTAAGTGCATATACATGTATATGTACATTGTATATAGGCACGGTAGAGCCCGGTAGGACCAGGTCAAAAAGGGATGCGAGATTTATAGAAAAGGGATGCGAGTTTTAAGTGCATATACATTGTATATATAGGCACGGTAGGGCCAGGTAAAAAGAGATGCGAGATTTGTAGAAAACGGTTTTAGTTTTTATACAAAAATGTTTGATTATTCATCTTACCTCATCTTATTAAAATTTAGTCCATTTATTATTCCATGCATGCACACACTATAGACCCACTAGTTTGCCCACCAATTAATAACAAGGATCTGTATGTCAGTTATATAATTGTTGATGATACAACGGGCTCGACTCGATCCAACTTCAATCGTTTTAGTTTCCTTTTAAGTCTTCCTAAGAACTTTATCATGTCACGTTTTCGAGAGGTTTTCCTTTTTTGTATATACAATTTCCTCACCATATATACGAGCAGACATACTTCACTGCAAATCGAGATTATATTATATTATTATACCTTCACAAAAAACAATGCCCCATATTATGAGAACAAACGGGCCACAATATTGCAAAATTAATCTACTGACTACAATTATGCAATAATACATCCAAACACCATTTTACAGAACTGATCAATATAACCTTGCTCTATTTAGCAATATAATTTGCACCGGTTAGCTGACGTGTTAATCTATTTAGCCTCTGCAAAGTATACGTTTGGTAATTGGAACCTTTTTGTTTCAATCCTATATAGTTATAGATATATACCATAAAACTAACCTGTACAAATTTCATTTCAAAAGGTGGTAGCGATTTTGAGATAGGCTATTGCTAAAAATCTAGAGCGGTTATGTCCACGCAGGAAGAACAATCTGCATTGGAATACACAATCTGAGAAACGTCACTGCACGGTAACGCTTCTCAGATTCAAATGTTTGGGGATATCTTTTTCAATAACCGCAGTACTTCGAAGTTAAAAGTTTTTAAAAATGCATTATACTATCCAAAGCTGCTGTATACTCCTTACAAAGTGAGTTTTTATTGCCATTAATGTTTGGAGTAATTACCAAACGTATACGATCCCTTTAAAGACTTTTCTTTATCAGCTAGATTTCTCATTTTCACGAACTTAATTGGAGAATTAAGATTTACTTAATTTGAGTATGCAAATGTATTATACAAAAGTTAAATTTAGTAATTTGACTTAGCTGGGGTCAATGATAGTTTTCCGATCCATATTATTATAATCTTATTTCTCTGGTATTACAAATTTTTGGTTCATATTATTAGATTCTTGCTTTCAGTATAAAATCCTATAGTTCACGGTCATTATTTTGTTCTGTGCCAAAGTCCATAGTGTGTGTGTAGTATAGTGTAGTACATGTACATGTACTGTACATGGCAGTACAGTTCCCTATGAGGTTGACCTGGTCCTTTCTCCAGGGGGTTGACCATGAAGCTGAACTTCCACTGACCCAGCCACTGTTGAAAGACTGAAATTCCCTGACCGCACATAAAACTGCCAGTCTGTAAACCACAAGCCCCAATATGAAGAATAAGTTAAGACAGTATTAAGGTACCAACTTTTACGAGAGTGTGTTGGTAATGTAGTCTTCTCACAGGGATTGTGAGCGTTCCCAGGAAGATGTCCAACAATTTGCCCCTGTGGTAAACGAGCAGCTCGACGCTGGAGTCTTCTGTAGTTAAGACACTGTGATTCAGCAAAATTCAAAGGATATTGAAATAACAACCAAATTAAAAAAGTACCTTTAGATCTCGGAACCACGTACATGTACATTACGAGTGTTTCAACGCTAACCCTTCAAGGTACACGTATTCTAGCTATAAACGCAGCGATATGCATCATTTGTCAAAGTGACAACCCTGCCCAGCGCAGCAAGATCCATCAGGTCAGAAATCTCAAGGTCAAACTGCCTCAGAGTCTGCGGTCACCCAATGCAGCAGAATCCATCTCTGGCATTGTTTAATGGGATTAGCTCTCAATAGACAGCTGAATGCCTTAAAGTGCACCAGACTTTTTCACCTGATGCACTGTGCTGGGTATAGCAGGGTTAGGGTTAGGCCCTTGATGCTAGTATTAAATCCTCACTGTAACGGATTATACGCTAATAATACGCACAAATGTCATATCACCGGAACGAGAGGGGCTATGGAACTGTACTATGTACCAAATGAAAGCTTATATCCTGGACTTTCTAACCGTGTATATATGTGACCTGTCATCACAAAATGAGCGTAAAGTCGGCAAAATCAAAAATTGAGATATGGGTATTTCTAAATTATGTGGAAACAGAGCTTTCCAATGGTATATAACACTTGGAGGTTTGATACTCATTAGTTTTTGTTTTTATTGTTTTTAGTCTTAATACAGAGATTATGAAAAAACGGGCATTTCTTGTGAGAAATTGTGTTAAAGGCATAGAAAGGCATAGTCAAAATTGTCTCAAAAACTAATTTTGTTTTTATCTGATCGTCCTGAAAAATTGGGAATTGATTGTTGGGGATTTAGTCTTAAAAAAACATAATCTCAAAATCGACCACCGCTTCAAATTTTGACTTTGACTGGCCGTACTGGGAAATCACTCTATTTGTGATGACAGGTCACATATTACTATTTTGTGCGACTTATATGTGACCGGCTCTACAAAAAGGTGTATTAAGTCGCGATGTGCACTATCATGTAATGGCCCGCTCAACGTTGAGAGGGTAAACATTTCATACAAATTTGATTTTTATTTGTTGTCACGAATGACACCTACAGTTTCAAGTTTCATTCAAAGAAATGTTAATTTTGATGAATAAAGTTGAAAAAAAACCAACCATTTTGTGTGCATCGTTTTGTTGTAGTATAACAGAGCCGGCTATTTCAAAGCCTGTTTTCTCAGTTGTGTAATTTGAACTCCAAGGAAGTAATCAATATGTAAACATGTCATATCTCCAAAATGAGAGGGGCTATGAAGCTCTATTATATACTAAATGAAAGCTTGCATTGTGGGTTTTCCGACTGTATATAACTCAATTTATGCATTTATAACTTAATGCACCTTTTGGAGAGCCGGTCACATACAAAGTATAACCTTTTCCTGGAGCAGGTCAGAATGAAACTTACAATTCACATTCTTCATTCCACCGTGGGTTGAGCGATTTCTCTGCGACAGACGTCGCAAAGCGCTCTTTGCCGTAGCTCATCTTGACGAACGCGTTGCTCCAAGAGCCGTCCGCACCTTTCGCCACCAAGCCTCTCGCCTGGTGAACTGCGCAAGAGAATGAACACAGTCATGTTACGCACAGCCATGGAGCTATATAGAGCGGTGGCTCGATGTACAAAGTGATGCGAGCTGGGCGCATCCATGTTTGTGCACAAACTTATGGAAACCGCCAATTTGTGTACGACTTTGTGGCGCAAGGGGGCTTACGCCATTGTGTAAGGTTTTGTGAAATCGGCTGCTCGTCCAATATACATGTACATGTTGTATTTTTGATTGAGTACATCCTAATGTCTAATAACTCGACAAAGTTGAATCTGTTCAGCTGATGAGGTCATGATTATTGATGGTTTTCCCCCAGAACTGTTTGGTTCAGTTCCTATGGCAACACTCGCTGTTATCACTAATACTTGTACTGACGAAATTTACATCGTGGATTGCATGTCCATTGTTACGATTCTGAAACAAACTTGAACAGAAAAACATTATGCAGAAAACTAGAAAAGTTTAGCCCTAACGGAACTCCCTACCCTATTTTTCTTACAAATAACATGAATCCTGCAAAATCTCGCAATTCTAAGTGTTAAAATTTCATGTAAGTTGTAACCTGAATCCATTGTCCAGAAATCTTGGCATCTATTCTTCAATAATTGAACTGCACTGTACAGCTTTCAATGGTAACCGCCATTTTGAATTACGTATCGAGTAAATTTGACCTGTTTACCATTATAATTATAATTATATAATTATAATAATTTTCCATTTTAGTTCACCTAACAAAGATTATTATTATTGTTTCGTATTATGATTCCAAATAGGCACTTCACTTGGGGAGACAAATTAGCGTAACTTAGTTTTTAGGTAATATGGAGACAGTGGTACTACAGTTGTTTTCCTAGTTCCGGATTTTTCCTAGTTCCGGATCGCTTCAAATAAAAACCTACCTCTTATGGCTTGGTCTCCAATACTATTTTTTTAGATGAAGTGCATTTTGAAAAGAAACATACAAGCTTCTTGATACATAAATATCTTTTCAATAAAATATCCAGAAAAGGAATTTTGGCTAGATTTTCGACTCTTACTTTGACGTGTTTGGACGGTTTGCAGAAATCACGGGAGCCGCAAAACCACGAACAAATATTCTGCGACATGTCACTCAAAACGTTTGATTTCATTTATGCCTTTTTGTAGTCTACAGTTGTATAAAACTCATGCATCGATTATTTGTTGAGTAAAAATAAGTCTAAAAGTCTCCAGTATTAAAAAATCTGCCAAAGACTGAACGTACATCTTTTCCTAGTTCCGGATCGCGCGTGAAATGCATGCATCAACTACACGCGTGCAAGCGTTTTCATATGACGTGTTCTGCGGTGTGAACGGTCAACGTTTATCGGCTCGTTGCCGCGCCACACACGTACCGGTCGCGCACGCTACACGGACAAAATATTTCAAAACATTTCCTTGCAAGTCTTCTTTTTGAACTTTATTGGGAGTGGAAGTATTTGAAATGTATTTTAAACTGTATTTATATAAATTAATGAATACTTTATCAGAAATATAGGCTTGATTCGGGTTGGTTCTAGCGTGATTATTTTTCATGTACGAAGCAGTTTTTTCACCCGATCCGGAATTGGTTGAACCGATCCGCAACTAGGAAAAGTGATGTCGGTATATTTGACGTCGTATTTTCACATTAAGAAGAGCATAAATATCGAAACAAAAACTGTAGTTTCTCCAATACTTAAGGTAAACTTCTAAACCTATTTCATTTGAATTTCGAGGATTAGACTTGCCGAAAACAGCCTGAATTGTTTTTGCGATCCGGAACTAGGAAAACGTCTGTAGTAAGGGAGACATTTCAGTGTCTCTCTAAGTGTCTAGCTAAACCTACAAAAACGATATTTGGGAGTTATTTTTGTCCTAGAACGACAGATTTTGGTGTGAATAGCATAAATCTCGAAGATCATTCTTAGAGAAAAGGGTTACGGTAAACAAGTTAGGTCTCCCCAAGTGCAAATTTGGAGTTTGCAATAATTATAATTGTTATTATTTTGCATTGCCATCAATGGTAAAACATCAAAATGGCCCCCCAATTCCCCGTAAAAAAATTATCCCCGTGTAATAATGGTTGAGCAAGCAAAGAACCTTTTTAAACTTAGATATTTTTATTTTGTTAAATTTTTTTTTGGGGGGTGGTTCGCGATTGCAAGCATAAGGTTGTTTCACGTTCCAGTTGCGCATGCTCAGTAGAGCGCCCTCTGTAGGCTTAGTACTACATGTAGGAAGAGGGGAACACCCATATAAACACGCAATCATCCGGGTAAGTTGGGTACCTCTTTTTGCGCTGAATCCAAGATGGCCGCGGAACGTGAAACAACCTTATTGTGCACCATCTCTGCCTAGAGCGATTGGCGTCTCCTTAAAATTAGGCTTAGCAATAGCATCATCATAGACATAGACTGAGGAATGTCAATGTTACTTGTTAATGTTAGCAAGCACTAGTCCGAGTAACTTGGACCCAAAAATCACCTTTTTCAACATTTGGACATGGTCTGGTGATATTATAATATCACCAGATCATGTCCAAATGTTGAAAAAGGTGATTTTTGGGTCCAAGTTACTCGGACTAAGCTCAGTCCACAAAATGGACCACCTAATTGTTAATTTGGTGACCCATTTGCAGACCAAGGCTCCAAATATGTTAACTAAGGGAAATAACACAAATATCCCTCCCCGTAATTCTCCAGCATACTGTATTCACGCCATCTATGGACAAGTATACAATGTACATTGACCCCCATTTAACCCCAAGTTTTTGTGAGACTAAAGACTAATAAGTGACCATTAGGCAGGTCACTGAGACTTCAAAGTTACCACACAGCAGTAAATCTTTGTCCTTACCTCAGTTCAAGTTTACACAGAACTATAATTCTAAAATATGAACCTTGATTTGTGAAATAGGCCTACACTGTTTACACTGCAGTGAATTGATAGGCGATTTTGCAGTGAACTGTTTAAAAGGCGATGATATGTCTTGATGTTGATCACCTTTTGATCATAATTCCAGTTATCCCCTCCCCACTCTGTGTTGAGTTTCGCTCAGAAGAAAAATAATCCAAGAAAAATTGCCAAGAGATTCCGGACCCTACCCCGTAAATTACTTTGCGCTCGCTGCTATTCAATAGGAAAATATAATTCGCGCGCCGTCCGTCTATGCAATTCATCAATCATCAATACTCCAAAAACGGGCTTATTGAGGGCGCCCTTGATAATTTGAAGTCAGATTAGTCGTCAAGCCCCTTTCTTTAGATTTTGAGAACTTCTGCTGTTTTATACAATAAAAATTCACAACTGGCAAATGGTAGACTATAACTTTCAAGGGAATATGCAACATTTGCAAGCATCAAACAAAATAAATTACTAAATGATCACAAAACACTTTACTCTGGACTAGCTGTTAGGTAATGGCAGTCTGAAGCATCCTGTAAAATCATGGCTCCTGGTAGAGTGATATTTGTGTATCGATTTCCAACGCTGGTCGGTCGAACAGCGTTGGAGGAAAAAACAACTTGTTCAAATACTGCTTCTAATTGTTTATATCTAGTTATTCCACATGTTCTTTGCAATTGATTACACACCTGTGAAGATGTACAACTGATTCCCAGACCTTACAATTCCCCCAACGTCTGCAAATTCATCCGATTCATCGTGGGGTCAGGGTACCTGACTACAAGAACATGATTGGTTTTTGTTGATTTTTGTCCAGCATCTACGAACCCAAAACGTGCAAAGTCAGTGTAACAATATTTGCTATAACATACTCCCCGCCCCCAATCCATCCATTTTTGAAAATTACAGCAAGCGAAATTATGTATATATTCCATTTAAACTTTAGAAAATGCACATAGCACTGGGTTATATGGTCTGTTGAGTCTCTGTTTGGTTTTGTACGAAAACGGGAAGGTCAAGTTTGTTGTGGGGGGCACCTGGTGGAACCGGAAGTCTGTGGGTGTGGGGGGGGGGGGGGGGGGGGGGGGGTGCCCCAGGCCACCTCTGTCTACTCCACTGCGGAAGATGGCTAAATTGTCCCAGGTATTGATGATAGTCCGTATTTTACGCATGTATTCTATTTTGATGAGCAAAGAAGATTTTTAACTTTTAAACTGAACGGTGAGATTAAATAAAGGAAACGAAACAAAAAGAAATGACAGAGAAAACCAATCGAATGAACAGAACTTTAAAGAGATACAAATTTGGACAAGACATTTTTATTTTGGTTCTTTTGAAATATCTTCGATAGGTTTTATGCTATCAACTCCAAGCGATCACATAGAAAACTACAGTTGCACTTACGTCATCGTTTAAAAAGCATTTTAAATACCAGAAAATAAACGTCATTTGTGGTGCGAATATTACATAACAGAGAGTGACCGACAAAGTTGTAAATATGCACTAGTCTCTGTGTTAAAACTGTGAAACTTCATACAAAAAGATATATAACTGTTGTATGTAAAACCGACATTTAAACGCTCTAGATATTTATGTTTGTACCTTTAGTGTGATAACACTATTATAAAAGGCTTAATTAAGATAATTTAAGCCAGTCAATTTCTCCATTGTTTAGTACTAATTTTACATGACAAACTACATTTTAAAAAATGTAGTCGTGAATATTTGAAAAGCGTTTTAACCAGCAAATAACGTCATTGGTGATGTTATTATTACATGTACTTAGGGAGTAGCGATCAACAAAAATGGAAATATCTGTTAAGCATTACTTTCAAATAAGTAGGATATTTCTTAATAAATCGGTAGAATAAACTATGTTGATCTCTGAAAATAGTGTACCCTCCCTTCAAGAGAATTTAGACTATAGCGACTTTTTCCATTGTTTTGTAATCAATGTTTCACAACAAATTGATTATCAAAATCGGATACATCATTTAAAACTGTAGTCGTGATAATTTCCAATAAATTATGCTTTCATCCTCATGCCGATAGCATCCTGTCAAAAACCTATTTACACATTAATAAAAGAACCCATTGTTTTAAAGTTCATTCAATTAAGTACACGTGCTATATCATGTTCACCCATGTTGTTCTTCATTGCAAAATGCATACCTTTGCATACTTTGCGTGCCATACCCAGGGTGTCAAAGGTTAACATTGGTCCAGAAATTTGCGACTCTCGATACTGTGTATGAGAATCCCAAAACTTACGGTACTGAAAACATGCAACACAAGAAAATAGACTGGCATATGAAACAACCAGTCCAACACGCCTTTAGTACTGAGTCAACTGTGTCAAAATCTCTCCCTAGTCTGTCATCAGACTACTGAAGAGACCAGTCTAGTTCCCAACAGTTGGACATGCACCAGTCTATAAAGCCTCGAGATGAAACCACTTGGCTTCACTCTCAGGTGAACATTAAATCTTGAAGTAAACATCACTTTAAAATTTTCTTGACAGTAGAACATCTGATGTTCAATTAATCACAAGTAAAATCCCATTTTATGTACAATGTCTTATTTTATACATAACTTTTACATTACACACATTTTGCATCATGCGTGACACTGTTACTGGTTCGATGCACGCAGTGATAAACACAAAACACATGCAGCTTATATTATACAGAATATAAATCGACAACAACACAGTATTTATTTACAATTTTACAAGAGGGTCATCCAATTCTTGGCGGGAATTCCAGCAGGATTGTTATCTCGGGTGATATTAGAAGTAAAACGAGGGTTCGCGCGGGTTTGGCAATTTTCAAACGACTCTGTATTTTTATGCCAAGCTTACGTCGGCTGTGGTTTATTAGCTTGTATGATGTTCATCTTCCAAAAGCCGAATTCAGCTAGGGTACGCTTGGGGACTGTTTTTGCAAGTCAAAATTGACCAGAATATTTTGAGAGTGTAAACCAACCATGACGTCATCTTGTCTCTGTTTATTTCTCAATAATCTTGTCAGATCTGTGCCGGACATACTTTTCTTTTTCAACAACGCAGCTCTCGTTTCCTGCCCCTTCAGACTCACACAACTCACTTCTCTGGTCAGAAATCACAATGAAGATCGAACCTTTTGGCCGTAAGCTCAGGTTTTAAATTTGTACTTTTGATTGTACTGCAGAAATCCGAATTCTAGGTTTCTCCTAAAATATGTGATTTCTTGAAACGCATGTTATTCCTATTTATTAAAGGGTCTACTTACTTGACATTGTATGTAAATTACTTCGTTTGTTTGCGGATAAAGGGAGACAAAATATGCTTGTTTAAATTACCAGAGAATTGCTCCGTGAAAAGCGATCCGTATGACGTAATAAAGAACTGGTCGTTTAACGAGGGGTCAAAAGTTGACGAAGAAAAAGTTAGTGGTGGTGAAAAAAATGGAACCGTGTTTTTATTTTATTTTGAAAAGTTGGCAATCGTTGGGTTTTAACGGTTGTTTCATCACAAACTATCACAAAGTTGTTCTAGTCCTTTGTTCTCTGAGACCGCGTCTGTGTACTGAATAGAATTATGAAAAGAAACTTTCATGATCAATTATCTTAGGGAAGTCATTTTTAACATTAGCTGCCGATATGCCAATTCAGTAGAATATTGTATAACGCCATCCCGCAGGGAAGTTATGTACGCGCAAACGCGCACAATCCAAGCACTTTCAAAATGCTGCCTGTACGGAGCCCATTATGGATGAGACTAATATACCACTTCCAGGCTGGTCATTTGACTCACTGCTTTGGTGATTTCTGCCCTATCGTCAGTGGTCAACCAACATTCTTTGAAAGAAAGCTTCACGAGGTGGTTCATTTTTGTCAGGACAGACCATGACCGACCTGGTGATCTAGCAAGGGTCATATTGTCAGACAGATTCAATTTAACAAGGTTGGGCAGATTACTCAGCGCCCCGGCAATGTGCTTCAGGTCATCACTTCTCAATCTGCACCTTCTCAAGTCTAGTTTGTTGAGGGTTTTGATTTCCTTCAAGTGAGACCATGACCGACCTGATCCAGCAAGGGTCTCATTGTGAGACAGATTCAATTTAACAAGGTTGGGCAGATTACCCAGCGCCACGGCAATGTGATTCAAGTCATCACTTTTCAATCCGCACCATCTCAAGTCTAGTTTTTTGAGCGTTTTGATTTCCTTCAAGTGAGACCATGACCGACCTGATCCAGCAAGGGTCTCATTGTCAGACAGATTCAATTCAACAAGGTTGGGCAGATTACCCAGCGCCACGGCAATGTGCTCCAAGTCATCACTTTTCAATCCGCACCCTCTCAAGTTTAGTTTTTTGAGCGTTTTGATTTCCTTCAAGTGAGACCATGACCGACCTGACCCACCAAGGGTCTCATCGTAAGACAGATCCAATTCAACGAGGTTGGGCAGATTACTCAGTTGCCCAACAATGTGCTCCATGCCACTGCTTGTTAGGTTGCAATTACTGAAGGTCACGGCCTGAAGCTGTGTCATATTCTTCAGAGAAAAAGGGGAACATTTATAGTAATTACGTTGAGGGTGTGGTATACTCACTTTAATTCTTTGAAGATTTGCCATTCTGTTTACATAATTCCCGTATTCTGTACCCAACTGTTGAATGCTGCGAGGATCCATTGTTAATGTATTTATCTTTTTGAGGCAAGTATTTTCACCACTCTGTTTCTGGTCATCAGTAACGTTGTTTAGGAAGTACATAAACGATGTCGAAATATCACTCCATTTAAGATCAAAATTTAGATGTGAACCAATAACGGAATTAATTAACTCCAACGGTGGCAATGTCTTGCTCTGACTTTCAAAGTAACATTTCAAGGCTACTCCTATGGCTTGATCACGTAGATTGCCTGCATGTTTGACTTTATGAGATAAAATCTGCAAAATTGAATTTGTCCGTGGCCCATCACTGTCACCGCAGCAAAAACGCAGAAGATATTTAAACCCAGCTAAATCAGACACTTGACGAAAGAACGTTTCAAATTCACGCGTTTCTTCTTCCGATGTTAAACTCTGGTAGTATATGGCAGCGGAAAATTCTTGAAACGTCTTGTGAATGAAATAAACGGGTTTGGAAGTGTCAATCCCCTTCAAGACTCGCTCGCTGGTGAGGATGCCAGCTCGTAAGGCCTTTTTAAGCACATCTGGCTCAAAATCCGCCTCTTGGAATGATAACTTTTGATCAGATGAAAGTAGGCCGCGCAAAGCAACCTTTCCAATAGCAGTAATCAGCCTTGAAATCTCTTCTTCTGACATGTTTGTTTTACGTTTAAATATGTAATGCAGTGCCTTATTATAAAGGCGAAACATGGTTTCAGGGAGTGTAGCACTGTCTTTCCATAACAAGCACATCAATAACAACAGCATGGGACTTTTGGCCAAATCTAATAAAACATTCGACGATACAATTCTCTCAAAAAGTCCATCAGCTTTGGATGATTCTCCTGAATAAAACTTGTGCACATATTCCTTAACATCGTCCTCGCTAAACCCTAAAACATTCACACGAGCAAACGGCCTCTGAATCAAAGTGTTCTTTACCAGCTTGTCATAGTGTGAGGGGCGGGTTGTCACAAGTACACTGCATTTTGCGTACTTTCCCTTTCGATTAAGCATTTTAAGAATCGAACCGAACTTCGACTTATTGAGCTTAGTCGACCTGAATTCATCAAAACCATCTAACAGAAACAACACGTCGTCAGGGTTGGCTGCAATGAAGGATTCCAAGTCTTTCCTGTTTATGGTCTTTTCATCTAACAACTGATCAAACAGTGCATCTATCACATCCGACGTTTGTTTCAGGGAACGCATTTTCAACACAAAAACAAGCTTGTACTTTGTTAGTGCAGCAACTTCACCACAGGCCCAATCATAAGCCATTTTGGCAACAAGAGTCGTTTTCCCTAGACCAGCCCCTCCGCTTAAAATTGCCCGTATAATTGGATGACCCCCACTTGTTTCGAGTTTGAAAATATCCCAATACGATTTCACCTCTCCCTTCAAATCCCTATCACCTTTTACCAATTGTAGCTTTGTGTAGATGTCCATGATGTGTTTTTGGTCATCATCCACCCATGGAAGCATCTGCACATAGCTACCTGTGCTGGTGTAGATGTCTTTTAACCTCTTCTCACACTTATCAGCAGCAAGTTGAGTTGGATCATCGAGTCGAGTCTCCTGTCTCGTACTGCATTCTGGTCCCCTCCAACTCGACAGAGTCGTTTCTAATGTAACAAAAGGACAAATCGAAATCAAACCATGTTAATCGGGTATTTTAATTTTAGCTCACACTTATCGGCAGCAAGTTGAGTTGGAATATCGAGTCGAGTTGCAGGCAATTAAGGTAGCAATACTTCTATTAGAAACGATGGTTTTATTTTTACATAATGCTATCAATGCTCTACTATAACCCGAACCGGAATCCTTCAAATTAAATATTATAAACAGTTTCATTCTATTGAGACAACCTCAATGAATACAAAAAAACACGATTCAATTGTGTTATCAGAATTTATTAAAGCATTAATTATAAAGATGAAGAAATATTTAAGTGAATACTTTTGATGTACAAAATTACTTGATTCACGAAATTATATATTGTTCAAGTGCGTAGTTATATATTTGTAACGACTAAGTGGAAATGTTGTATACGAGTAAAGGGTTCGTTAGTTTACCAAATTTATCAAATTGTAACATAGAAAGAAGCTATAAAATAGCAATCGAAAGGTAAAACATGGAATCAGATTTGTACATTAAACAACTATTTGATATATACGTGTATTTATCTTAGCAATGTGTGGTATATCTTGTTTATTTATGTCACATGTAGATAAATCGAGTGATTTCAGGTGAGTCACCGTCTGCAAACTAGCCGCCCACGTTCCTGCTTTACCACCCAAACCCACATTGCCTGAAAGTTTAAGATTGGCCATGTTTGGTATCCCTCCAACTGATGATGCAATAATGTTGTATAGCTTGTGCATTTATGTTACAATCGTTTGGCATCGCTCCAACTGATGATGCAATGCACGGTCGCGCACTGTCTGACCAATCAGATGGCGAGGATTTATTCAGGCGTTGTATAAAAGAAATAGTGAATGTTTCACGTTCGTGCGATGGTAAGAATAATTTCATGAGTTGACAGATTATGTTCCATTCCACTCTGCTTCGCCTCGTGGAATAGAACGTTCCATCTGTCACCTCATGAAACTATATCGCACTAACCATACCAGGCAGCGACTCAGCTAAGTTTTATTTGCAGTATGGGCCGTTCGATAATCTGAGCATGGCATCTGTTATCGGCTCCCGCTTGAAAAGGAAGCGGGTGAACTGTTTCACAGTACCCTGGGACGCTTGGCACTTTTGGCTCCCGATACACATTTCAAAATGAATCCTGCAGTTTTATAGCCAACCAAACTGGCCACTGGTATAGTCGATGTGCCTCTGTTTACATCTGTATTCAAATCTGCCCGTCAATATGCGCACGCATCAAGTTTTACATAAATTTGGTTAAGAGATGACATCAGAGGTCACATAATTCAAAGGCGATCTGACCTGCGACGTCACTCTTTAAGCAAATTGTATGTAAAACATGATGGGCGCGCGATACTGATGGGCACATTTGAATACAGATGTAAACACGTGACGTCAGAGGGCACATCGTATATACTGGAGTGAACTGCTGGGCAATAAACATTCAACAAAGGATAGCTCATTCTCTTTTGTCTGGCCGTTAGACGTGGATACCCCGCAGTACACAGCGTACAGTGTGCATTCATGCGTTAAGGCCGGTTCATACTCGGCGCGAAAGCAAACGCGAACGCGAATTTGTGACGTCAGGGTGAAGTTTTTGCGATGCGAAATCGCAAAAGTTGAACACATTTCAACTTGGGCGAATGTTCGCAGCAAATGCTTCGTGACGTCAAATTCGTATCGCAATCGCTTTCGCGTGAAGTATGAACCGGCCGTGTAATCGCGCGCGGTATGCAGCGTAGGCTGCCGATGCGGGCGCCCTCTAACGTACGCGCCATGACCTTTGATGAGATCGGCTTGTATATCTCGTTTAAGCGCTTGCAAATTCCGAGCGGAATTGTGATGCATTTGCATGCGCGTGTGACTTTGCCTGCATAATTACACGACGCAACATGCATAATCGTCAATGGAGGAATAACAACACCATGGCTCGCATAACCTGTTATCACATTTTCTAATATTTATAGGATGGATAAATAAGAAAAAATATAGTTGGTTCCAAATTTATCCGCATTTGTGTTATCTGAGGGCAAATTTTCTGCACTTATCCGAGAAAAGTGTCATGTTTTATCCGGAAAGGGTAGAGCAGGTATAGATTCAGATTCAGTGTCAATCTGATGCAGCAGTTTTTGGTGTGCGTGATGCAATGTGTGTCATAATACTTTGGTAGTTTTGTTTTTTATATTTGCAAATTTTGTATAGCACCTTTACAGGCGAAAACTAAAAGATTTAAAATAAATTAAGACCAAATTATAGAAAGTCAAAAAGTTAAGGAAAATGTCTTACCTGAACTATTTCCTGTCACGTTTATGTTGATAGTCGGTTGGTTAACCGGTCCAAGAAAGACAGGACATTTCTTGCCATGTATATTCAAGCAATCCACTGAAACGTTTTGCACAGCGAGTACAGCGGCTGATGACAGGGGTGATGTTTCCAGTTGGTGTCTACCAGCAGGTACGATGTCTTGAACTGAGCTTGGACCCAGCATTAGATGTTGGTCTTGTGATGCCACATCTCTTACCACTGTCTCTTGTATCTCTGAAGGATTGCTTGGTGTACCACCCACTTGCCCGTGGCCTGGTCTGTTTTCTGTCTCAGTCACTCTCATTTGTACGGGTAATTCAGGATTATCTGGATGCCCGACGTTCTCTGGTTTCGGTATCCGTTTCTCAGATGACTCAGTTCCTTTCTGTGTGCTCTTTTCTTGAGGTCTTCCAACTTGTACCGATAGTTGGCAGATGTCTTGATGAGCAACTTCCTTCTGTTCCGGTATCTGGTCATCAGATGATGTTGCATCTCTTTGTTTGCTCTGTTCTTTGACCACTCGTTCCTCTGTTTTACGTTTTTCTTGACGGGCAACTTCTCCCTGAGCTGGTCTGTTTCCCTCCGGTGATATACTTACCATCTGCTCGCTCTGTTCTTCAGTTCCTACCTCTTGTACCTCTGGTTGAGGTTTGTCTCGATGCGCGAAAATATCCTGTTTCGACGCCTGATCCTCTGGTGATGTAACATCTTTCTGCTTTTTCTGTTCTTTAGCCCTTCCGTCTTGAACCTCTGGGCGACTAACTTCCTCCTTTGTCGGTCTCTGTTCCTTGGATGACGCAGCCTCAACCAACTGTCTCAATCTCTGGTCATCAGATAGTGTAGTTCTTTTCTGCTTGTTTCGTTTTTTAGCCCCTCCCAATTGTACCTTAGTCTTACGTTTGTCTCGAGAACTAACTTCTCTCTCTTCTAATCTCTGGTTCTCAGTTGATGTAGTCTCTTTCTGCTGTCTCTGTTCTTGAGAATCTTCCACATATACACTTGGATGTGATTTTTCTCTATCACCATCCACCCGTCTTGGTATTTGTTCATTAGATGGCGTATCCCCTTTCTGCCTTCTCTGTTCTTTATGTCCTGCAACTTGTACTGATGGTTGAGGTTGGTGTCGATGATCATGTTCATTCTGTTTTTTCCACTGTTGCTCATATGACGACACTGTTAACGCCAGCTCAGCGTGCCCGACTGCATTTAATGCATCTCGCAATCTCTGAAATCCTTCCTCTTGATTTGTTTGCTTACTCCACCAACAGTTTAGCATCTGCAGGCTCCTTTCTTTGTTGCCCTGGGAGGTGGTTTGGATCTGTTTGATTTCTGCTTCTTCATTTCCCAAAGATGTGGCCAGGTTTTCCCAGTATGACTCAGTTTTCAAAGCCAAGTTCCGAAATAATTGATCATCAACAGGGTGTTTGTCTAGAAAGGAAACAAATACAGCTTTTTTGTCAGCATAATGTTATGGGTACTGCCTTTTCAGATTGAGGGGCAAATAACAAATGCATGTTAGACATTAGTGTTTGGTTGAGGAAAATACACACGATATGTTTATATCTAATGTCCTTCTGATTCAATTGTTTGTGCAGATATTTAGAAGAAGGTGGTACGCACATTAATCTACTCTCTGTATCACTACAAGTGTGTGTACCCCTGCTAGTATTCACAATGCTAACAAACAAAATATAACGCTGACACAATCAAATTAGAGAGGCGGATGCGGATTCGAAGTTAATTTGTCAGGCTAAGATCGCAGGGTTAGTCCCAACTTGAAATAGTATATAATGTTTCTTGTTAGCATTCACCTTTTGGTCCACCGCCCAGTAGGCCATCAGTAGACAGACGGAGTGAGATGTTCTCATCCTGATGAATTCCACAGTCGTTAAGTGTCAGCAAGTTACATAGCTGGCAAAATTAAAAGGATAAGGTAACTTTTTGGGTTGTATTTATTTGTATAGTGAGATTGACTTTAACCGTTGATCGTTTCTTAAACTGAAGTGTTTAAAACACCATTGTACTGACATCAGAAGCAGCAATATTTGAGCACACTCGTGTAGGTTTTAAACAATATGTTGTCACTAAAACGCACAATTGGGGTTGCTTTTAATTCGACATGTCAATTGGTACCTATAGTTATAAATGAAATATGAGGAGCCATCTTTACCTCAAAGTTACGAAAGTTCCTCCGGATGTACAGTCGCTGTTGTTGAGGCTGGACTTCAAGTTTCTCATGTATTATCTCCTTTAAGGTCGAGACGGATGTCTCTGGATTCAGTTGGAGACAAAGAGTCTGTGGTTTGTGTGAGAGGTGACATCGGACAAAGACCTGCAGCTTCTGGGTCAAGTATCTGAAACTGTCAGAGTGGGTTGTTTATGTTAGAGCTCTTGTTATATAAAGGAATGAAGACCACCATTGTAAACATTCTGTATACACCGTTTTACTAGATTTTGTTAAGGCAGTCTATGCATGATCTACAAAACCAAATCTGATTTAGCTTTTCGGCTATTACATATAGTTATATTATTCAAACACAATGTGCATTACAAATTGCAGCGTTTAATCATGTTTTACCAGATAACAGGTTTTTCTTGATCACAGACGTCCTTTTTCAGTGGATTATTTTCGTTTTGTTTGCTCTCCTCTTTTTCTCCTGCATCTTGATGCCTTTCTGGCTCGGGTCCAGCTGCTTCGTCTCTTGATTCGCTCGTTACTGAGGCAATAACAACACATTTCATTTTACAGTTTAAATTAGTTTTTAAAACTAATTACATTCCTGTTGTTTAAAATACAAGTAAACTATGTTTTGTAAAGTTTTGATTGTGGTTAAATGAGTATTCAAGTCTTTTGTATAATGACTCTTGAAATTACGGAGTCTGTTTTAAATTTAGCCTCTACTGCTAGCTCACCTGGTACATCTTGAGCCAATTCCATCAACCCGATGGCCTCCAATGCTCGTCTCAGCTTCTGAGCTGCTTCGTCGCGATCTGTCGTCTTTTCCCACCAAGTGAGCAGCATGTGACGGCTCGCTTCAGTGCTGCGTTCGTTGGTGGTTTGGACGTCTGCAATTTCAGCTTCTTTGTATCCTAGGTGTTTGGCCAATTCCTTCCACGATGATTCAATTTTCGAGGACAAGCCCTTAAGGTACTTTTCATCAAGCTTGACTTTGTCTGCCAAAATAATGTGTGACTTCTTGAAACATTCTCAAAAGGTGTCCGGTGTTGCATAGGTTACCAACGTAGCAATTCAGATAACTTTCACACCTACACCAAAAATATACTCTCTAATTTGTCTACTTCTAGCTCACCTGGTACATCTTGAGCCAATTCAGTCAACCCGATGGCCTCCAATGCTCGTCTCAGCTTCTGAGCTGCTTCGCCGCGATCTGTCGTCTTTTCCCACCAACTGAGTAGCATGTGACGGCTCGCTTGAGTGCTGCCTTCGTTGGTGGTTTGGATGTCCGCAATTTCTGCTTCTTCGTATCCTAGGTGTTTGGCCAATTCCTTCCACGGTGATTCAATATTCGAGGACAAGCCCTTAAGGTACTTTTCATCAAGGTTGACTTTGTCTGCCAAAATAATGTGTGACTTCTTGAAACATTCTCAAAGGTGTCCGGTGTTGCATAGGTTACCAACGTAGCAATTAAGATATCTCTTACACCTACACCAAAAATATACTCTCTAATTTGTCTACTTCTACTCACCTGGTACATATTGAGCCAATTCAGTCAACCCGATGGCTTCTAATGCTCGTCTTAGCTTCTGAGCTGCTTCGTCGCGATCTGTCGTCTTTTCCCACCAAGTGAGTAGCATGTGACGGCTCGCTTCAGTGCTGCCGTCGTTGGTGGTTTGGACGTCTGCAATTTCAGCTTCTTTGTATCCTAGGTGTTTGGCCAATTCCTTCCACGATGATTCAATTTTCGAGGACAAGCCCTTAAGGTACTTTTCATCAAGCTTGACTTTGTCTGCCAAAATAATGTGTGACTTCTTGAAACATTATCAAAGGTGTCCGGTGTTGCATAGGTTACCAACGTAGCAATTAAGATATCTCTCACACCTACACCAAAAATATACTCTCTAATTTGTCTACTTCTACTCACCTGGTACATCTTGAGCCAATTCAGTCAACCCGATGGCCTCTAATGCTCGTCTCAGCTTCTGAGCTGCGTCGTCGCGATCTGTCGTTTTTTCCCACCAAGTGAGTAGCATGTGACGGCTCGCTTCAGTGCTGCCGTCGTTGGTGGTTTGGACGTCTGCAATTTCAGCTTCTTTGTATCCTAGGTGTTTGGCCAATTCCTTCCACGATGATTCAATTTTCGAGGACAAGCCCTTAAGGTACTTTTCATCAAGCTTGACTTTGTCTGCCAAAATAATGTGTGACTTCTTGAAACATTCTCAAAGGTGTCCGGTGTTGCATAGGTTACCAACGTAGCAATTCAGATAACTCTCACACCTACACCAAAAATATACTCTCTAATTTGTCTACTTCTAGCTCACCTGGTACATCTTGAGCCAATTCAGTCAACCCGATGGCCTCTAATGCTCGTCTCAGCTTCTGAGCTGCTTCGTCGCGATCTGTCGTCTTTTCCCACCAAGTGAGTAGCATGTGACGGCTCGCTTCAGTGCTGCCGTCGTTGGTGGTTTGGATGTCTGCAATTTCAGCTTCTTTGTATCCTAGGTGTTTGGCCAATTCCTTCCACGATGATTCAATATTCGAGGACAAGCCCTTAAGGTACTTTTCATCAAGCTTGACTTTGTCTGCCAAAATAATGTGTGACTTCTTGAAACATTCTAAAAGATGTCCGGTGTTGCATAGGTTACCAACGTAGCAATTAAGATATCTCTCACACCTACACCAAAAATATACTCTCTAATTTGTCTACTTCTAATCACCTGGTACATCTTGAGCCAATTCAGTCAACCCGATTTTCTCTAATGCTCGTCTCAGCTTCTGAGCTGCTTCGTCGCGATCTGTCGTTTTTTCCCACCAAGTGAGTAGCATGTGACGGCTCGCTTCAGTGCTGCCTTCGTTGGTGGTTTGGATGTCCGCAATTTCAGCTTCTTTGTATCCTAGGTGTTTGGCCAATTCCTTCCACGATGATTCAATTTTCGAGGACAAGCCCTTAAGGTACTTTTCATCAAGCTTGACTTTGTCTGCCAAAATAATGTGTGACTTCAGTGAAACATTTTTAAAAGTGTCCAGTGTTGTTAAGGTTACCAACGTAATAAAATATCAGTCAGAAAATATTACATGCAGGTAGTTTATTCACTTGAATATTCTATTCCCAAAGTTTGTCATTTACCTGTTGGTAAATTATCTTTATTCTGGTCATCTGATGATAGACGGAGTGAGATGACTTCATCCTTGCTGACACCATTCTCCTCGAGTGTGAGCAAGTCACAGAGCTGACAAAGTGAATAATGTTAGAGACTAAATTAAGAAACGTGTTGGGTTTTAGTTGTGCATCGTTAATTGAAACATCTAGAGAAGTCAATTCGTTTAACCCTTTAGGTGGGGGATTAATTGAGCGTTATTGTGTGTGTGGGAGTTTCATGAACACCGACAGATTATTAATCAAACATGAACATTTGAGCTTTTGCATTTTACATCAACATTTTTAGCTCCCACGATAAACAAATCTAAGTTTTGATATTTTAAATACAACGAAGTGTCCGGTTTATAAATTATATACCTACTTGGAAGTCTCTCCTGGTGTACAATTGCTGATATCGTGCCTCGACACCGATCTTCTTGGCTATTTCTTCTTTTAGGAATGAGACTGTCGTCTCGGGATGAAGTTGGAAACAAAGTTTCTTGCCTGTATGTGAGAGAGGAGTCTGGACAAATACCTGCAGTGTCTGCTTTACGTCTTTGGTATCACTGTGAAAATGAGGGACAATCCTGTGTAGTTTTAGAAACGCATTATTCTACAATTATAGAAGAGGTAATTTTGATCATGTTCTCAAAGTAACGTCCACTATAGCTGCCACATTAATATGGGTGTCATGAAAGTGTCAAAGATTGAAAACATTCTTCGAAATTGAGTTACAATTAATAACTGATGTTGTTTTACCTTCGACTTTCAGGCTTGCAACTCGATTGTCTTCGAATCCATCGTTTCGATGGTTGTCTCTCTGCACAGCTATCATCATAAGTCAATTTCCTGTAATGCAGTACAGACAGGAAAGCCTGTTTCTTGCTTGGTTTGACTTTAGTCTTCCTGTTGATGAGTTTGGTGTTGGAGTGGTCGTACACGACGGCTGTTGCCTTAATGTAGGTATCCAACTGCTGGACGGTCTTTTTCGGCATCTTGGTAGTAATCAGGTCCAAGTACTGTAGTACACCGAGGAGCCTGAACGAATTAATTAAGATAATGTGCCATTTCTTAGCGGAGCATAAGACAGTACCATCTATAAAGTGTGTGGTAAAACTGACTAAGCATCAACATTCTCTGCTAGTGGCCTAATGGTGAAATGTGTGTTTATGTTCGCTTTGAGTAACCATAACATTTTAGGTTATACCGACAGATCATAAACTCATAGGCCGCTCGCAGTGTATTATAATGACAAAGTTGCACGTGCATTTCAACAATTAATCCCAATACCATCTGGTTTTCTCTAGACATTTATTCTTAAGGAGACCTATGAAAGAGCTATTTCGATGCATGATTTATTTGTTGATTTAATTGTTGGTTTTATTGTAATTTGTGATCTAGCTATTTCATGATAAATATTGACAGCCCAACGCTATAGGTATATACTGTATACATGTAAACTCATCACAAAAAGTATCGAGACACTTAAAAATGAGCCAATAATTAACGGCCCGAAAGGATATGGATTATAATCGAAGTAAATAACCCAGTGCATAATTTTGTTTGACACCTCGATTGTTGAGATACGATGTTGCGGAGCGGAGTTATTGTTATTTCAATGGTCGTAGATCCAGTTTTCAAAGTGACAATCATCCCTATACTATAGAAGCAGGATTGATCGTGTTGATGTTAAATGATCAGCCAATAAGATAATCTCTACAATTAAATTCAAAAGAAACGGCGGGCATATGTGACCTTCTGTAAAGATTCGTCGGCAATTCTTTTCTTTGTTTCAACCCCAGGTTTTCAATACATTTGTATTAAAGTAGGCAGAGATCACTCTGCACGAAAACATTTCACACGTACAACCGTCGGCCACCGAGTGACACGGTCGAATGTGAAAAATGGGTACAGATCAAAGTCGTTTTATGGAGAAACGGATAATACAATGAAGAAAACAATTACATAAATAACAAATATAGACTTCCCCTGTGTTTGTCTGCTTAATTGATCCGAATTGGTCAAGAAATATAGATTTTACAGTAGTTTTGGGTTGCCTAGTTTGTCGGCACCGCGAGGAGCAGCCGCGCGTGGGAGGGCCAAAACAAAATTCACCGCGCAGCTTAATCCCCCCTACTCTCTCATAATGGACGATTCCGGAGTGCAGCCGGTGACGTAGGACCCTGTGAAGCTATTTTTAGGATGAGGAAACTCACACTCTTGATGCGTCCGTTAAATGCATTTTCAAAATGGCGGCCAGTAAACGCGGGAAACGGCAAGCAGGTAAGCCACCCATTTTCCCCCCTAAATATCTCAAATATGAATACTTACAAAATAAAACATGAAAATATACATTCTAAAGTTTGCTATAAATGTGTAGATTGTTGAATTTCGTTATACAATGCATACCGAAGTAGCGCTCTAAAATATGGCATTTTCGCTTTGTCAATTCAGAACCTCCGGCAACAGTTGATCCAGGGGGGGGGGGGGGGGGGGGGCGGAGGGGGGGCCCAACAAAGTGCGCCACCAACGTTGAAATGTATCTCATTCGTTCTTCCACGCTCATGAGCCACACATCTCACACAGTAAATACGTATAGATCGCTACCGCGAAGCGCACCGTTGAAACACGTACAAATTTGCTCCGCGCTCGCTCTCCGAATTCAGTGATTCATATAACGTCCGCAAAGCCAGGTACACAGGCACGATCTACACGAATTTGTTTTGGGGCGATGTCATTTTCTGCCATTTTCGTTCGAAAACAACACGATAAAACGCAAGGGGTTCACAGGCAGATTTTTTTTTAAATTAAGTATATCACTGCTACATCCTTTTTAAACACGATTTTTCACAATTTATCGATTATTATTGCCCTTTTTAGGGGAGGTATTTGTCAACGTCGTTTGAGTATTTGTGCACAATCTCTACGTGCATCAACGGTACGTCAATGCTTAATTTTTTCGACTGCTTTTTTTTATTTTCAATACAATTTTTGTCATTGGATGATAAAAATTAAGGTAAATAACAACCTTTTACAACTACAAAAGACAAGATGTTAAGATTGGATGCCAAAAACTCTTTATTTTTCGCGTGAGAAAATTGTTCCCCCCTATTTTGAGAATGGACGGTACGTCAGCGTTGCGCAATCACAGTCTCGAAGGGCCCCCCTCCGCCCCGCCCCCCCCCCCCCCTCCCCCCCCTGAGTGGATCTCAATGACCATGCGGTCGCGTACGAAGTTAAACAGAATTCTGGCTGGAGATCAGACGAACATGACCTGTTGCTCACGGAATGCAGCGTTCCAGGGGAGAAATAAATACTTTCCTTAATTTCCAAGATAATATATTTTAATATCATCGTTATAAAATTACCTTTTGTGTAGATTTGTTTGGTAAAATTAGAGAGTAAAGTTCGGAAAGTTATGAGAAATAAGTAATTCAGGGCGGGTGTACAGTGAACGTAACGGCCCCCAAAACGGCCCAGATGTCACTATCGTCTTGATCAAGGCTGTTCCATTTATTGCCGGTACTCCGTATGGTTTCGGGAATGGTTTGTCGGATTTTTGTTACATTCTGCAAAGTTGTGTACATGTATTCAGATTGATAAAGAAAATGCTTTTATAATAAATGCATAAATGTATACAGAGAATAGTTAAAATAAATTTAACCCTTTTAAATGTGCCTCTTTCATTCAGTATTTTTTAACTGTCATACAACAAAGAGAACAATATGCTAAACAAATGTAAATAATTTTTTTTTTTTTTTTTTTAATAATTAGTACAAAATGAAAAATTAATCAGGCTAATTTGCATAATAACGTGTAAAATTTTGAAATAAACACTTTAAAATGAATGTCTATACACAAACAATAATTTGGCCAAGTTTCATTGCTGATCTCCTGAGATCAGCAATGAAACTTGGCCAAATTATTGTTTGTGTATTTTAAACTGCACGGTGAGATTTAATAAACAAAACGAAACGAAACGAAATGACAGAGAAAACAGATGAAATAAGCAGAACTTTAAAGAGATACACATTTTGAAATATCTTCGAGAGGTTTTATGCTATCAACTCCAAGCGATCACATAGATAACTATAGTTGCACGTACGTCACCGTTTAAAAAAGCATTTTAAATACCAGAAAAAAGGTCAATTGTGGTGTTAATATTACTCAACAGAAAGTGACCGACAAAGTTGTAAATATGCACTAGTCTCTGTGTTAAAACTGTGAAACTTCATACACAAAGATATATAACACCTTGATAAATCAAGTCAGTATCGAAAAAGAGTACGGAAAATTGGCCAATAGTCGCGGTGCACGTGTGTACGACGTATTAGAATGATAAAAACCAAATACCCTCGATACTTATCAGCCTAAATCTAAGCTAGAATCGATTCTCCACAGAGCGCAACTATAATGAGTTCCAGCCTTTCGATTCCAGTAGGGCCTACATTGTTCCATGACACTTAGTGTTTGCCTATATCAACCCCGTGATCGCCGTCACAAAATAAGCAAACGTACACTACACCAAACCAGACGTGCACTCATCAGCCATCTGTACCACGGTACGGTACACATGGGCCATGCACGTATGACGCAGCACCTAAAAAGTTCCAATGACTGGGCGTGGCAAGTAAAACTTAGTATCACCAAAACCTACAAGAATGCGTTTGTCTTACAATAATTATGAACCCAATCTCACCTGTATCGCAACCTCCGTATCGGCAATAGATATCGAGTCGTGTATGTCACGTGTTTGCATTAAAACAATGCAAAGACCAACTGGTAAAAATATGGCGCTGATTCCCAACCAAAGTGAAAGCTATCGGCTGAGATCACGTTATCAGATCAGAATGGTATACCTTTGTATAACATTTTGTACCTTTGTATTTCCCGATAAACATGTTCAAGTCGCCCTTGCGTTTAGCAAGCTTGCCTTGTTTTCGCGGGAAGCTGATAAGAAAATGTTGACATTCGAGAATGGCAGGTCTGTGTGGCCGTATGCGCCTGTATCAATTAATGCCAATTAATAATCATCACTCTCGGGCTTTGGCCAAAAGACAGAAATAGCTCATAGAGGACTTTGGAAAGTTGATTTATTTGCAATTACTTCCACTGCAGGTGTTTGTTAAAAGTGTGCAGTAAGCCGTGACGAGTTCACGGGTGTAACAATGACTTACTAAATCCAGTGTGTATTGCGAAAACCAATGTATATATTCACGTGTATTTCCATTACTTCCTCCAAAGTTAAAATATTATATTATTGCATGGGCCTTTCCACACTAATGGACCAAAAGGTGTGACGTGAGGGCCAAAAACTGAAAGTGTTTTGTTTTCTCTAATTCCACTTTTTGTAACTCCCTTAAGCAGCACTCTTTATAAATCCAATACAGCTGGATAACATTCAGCTTACTTCATATTATACAGTTACTTGAGTGCAAGTGTGTTACGTATGTAACGGGGACAGACAAAGTGCCATAAAAGGCCACATCAGATGGCTTAATTTGTTCCAAGTTTGAAGTTTACCCCTGCTCTCCCTGTTTATTTATAAGAAACAAACACAGTTGCAATAAAGAATTTTCAAGAATTACCACTTGTTGCAGGATTAATTCTTCATAGCAATCATTCAGTTCACAGAAGTTTACTTAAACTTGTTTTTCTAGGGAAACTCTAGACCTGTTATGCATAAACACTGAATCAGTTTGATCAGGCTGTAAACTAAATGGACAGAACCCTAAAAAGTGGAGCACGAGTACAGATGTTGATATGTGGACCTATTATTTGTTCACTTTAAAATGCCATGTTGCAGTAACGTATGTAACAGTGGACGGACAAATGATGTCAGAGTTACAAGATAGTTTGTAAAGCAGTTGACCCAGGGAAATCTTATATGATGCCAGGTTTAAATTGTCATTACAATACAGGCTGCTTATAAAAACTTGCTATTTGTTCAATTTTGCTCACAAAATTGTATGTGTACTTGAAAAAATGTCAATACTGTACATCACTGTTCAAAATGTGATTATCTTTGATTTACACACGTATTCTGAAACATAAAATGTAACAATGTCCTTTGTTACCGGTATGTGAATGTAGGACTGAAGTGAATGCTCAACCCAAACCTATAAACTTTGAGGTTTGTTTTACAAGGTTTACCTGCATCTGTTCACTTAAAATGCAATGGTCTAGTAACGTATGTAACAGTGGACAGACAAACAATGACAAAGTGGCATGATGACTGGCCAAGCAATTTTACCCAGAAAATATTTTTATTTTATGTATATGCTTTAATATTGAGAAAAAACACCTGCAATAAACCCCCTCGCCCTCGCCCTCGCCCTCTCCCCTGCCCTGCCCCCCCCCCCCCCCCCCCCCCAACAAAAAAACACACACACACACACCAAAAATGTATAATAAAGATAAAGAAATTGTCGACCATCATAGAAAACAGCGACCAACTGTCCTTGAGTTGAAAATCTAAACTTTTCTGAAATAGATTTGACAAAAATCATGAAAAAAAAAAGGTAAAAAAGGCTGTATTTTCTTCCCACTAATCTATAAATAAGAGACTGTCTGGGTCTGCACAATTAAGTTATAATTATAATAATATTTTAGAGTAGGGCAGGCACAGGCCCAATTTAAAAACCTAGATTTATATGAAATCAAAAAACTAAATGTCTATAATTCTCTAAGTGTTTTTCAGTTCATCTTATTATTTTGCTATTAGTTGTCTTTTGTGGCCGTTCTGTTTACTCGATGTCCGTCTTTAGCTAGACACACGTCAAATATATAGGCCTGCCGTGCGTAATTAATCGTAGGCCTAACCGCGCACTGCACGTTGCCACAGTCGTGCCATTCTACCCTACACCCAATCGACCAGACACGCAGTGGGAAAATAATATCAATGACCGCGTCGCTGGTTCACGTGCAGTATAGTATACATAATAGCAGGAAACCGCGCTGCATTCGGTATAACATTTTCACATCCTACTGCACGTCTGGGCCAGTGTTAACTGCGAGCAAATGTGGTTTGCCCGGTAATTTCAACATCGTATTCACACAAATTTGGCAATAAAGTTGTACTTTTTAGGTAGTTTGAGACATTTTTCAGTAGTTGATGATGACTTTTGCCCATGCTGAAATACAAAAATGGTCTGCTGCGACAACGTACATTGAGTTACGTACGTACAAAGACAGACATCGCCCCGTCCGTCCGTGTTTCGTACGTAGTCACTTTACTCGCGTGCGTGTCCGTCCTATACATTATTATCGTTTGCAATTACCGAAATCGTCCCTCAAGTTGTTCGAAAGTAACATTAATTCACATCTTTTTCATGCCTTTAAACCGTGATTAGTCAAATAAATGCAGAATTACAATATTCACGGTATAATCAGAATTGAGAACAACCGTACGTAACTGTTTATACGTACGTAATTTTGATGGACGGACCACAGACAGTGACGTTTACTCGCTTGAAGTTTGGGAATGGCCGTCAGTTCCCGCCTGCATTTCCCCGCTTTTCACACCCAGAAACTGGACCAAAAGCCAATTTGGATACAGCGGTCTTATTTAACAAATGACGGGGGCCGAAATGACTTGTTACGTACGTATAAAAAAGTGGACAGAAAATTAACAAGGTGGAAAACTTTGATTTTATTTCTTAACCCGGTCGCATCTTTGAGACACAAATCCAAATATTTTAGTGATAGTGCTGCTGAGATTACAAAATACCCTCGATACTTATCAGCCTAAATCTAAGCTAGAATTGATTCTCCACAGAGCGCAACTACAATGAGTTCCAGCCTTTCGATTCCGGTAGGTCCTACATTGTTCGATGACACTTGTTTGCCTCTATCAACCCCGTGATCGCCGTCACAAAATAAGCAAACGTACACTACACCAAACCAGACGTGCTGATATCAGCCATCTGTACCACGGTACGGTACACATGGGCCATGCATGTACGACGTAGCACTTAATTCCAATGGGGAAAAAAAGTTCCAATGACTAGGCGTGGCAAGAAAAACTTAGTATCACCAAAGCCTACAAGAATGCGTTTGTCTTACAATAATTACGAACCCAATCTCACCTTTATCGCAACCTCCGTATCGGCAATAGATATCGAGTCTTGTATGTCACGTGTGTGAATTAAAACAATGCAAAGACCAACTGGTAGAAATATGGCGCTGATTTACAACCAAAGTGAAAGCTATCGGCTGAGATCACGTCATCAGATCAAAATGGTATACCTTTGTATAACATTTTGTACCTTTGTACTTCCCGATAAACATGTTCAAGTCGCCCTTGCGTTTAGCAAGCTTGCCTCAGTTGTTTTGGCGGGAAGCTGATAAGAAAATGTTGACATTCGAGAATGGCAGATCTGTGTGGCCGTATGCGCCCGTATCAATTAATGCCAATTAATAATCATCACTCTCTGGCTTTGGCCAAAAGACAGAAATAGCACATGGGGGACTTTGGAAAGTTTATTTATTTGCAATTGCTTCCACCGCAGGTGTTTGTTAAAAGTGTGCAGTAAGCCGTGACGAGTTCACGGGTGTAACAATGACTTACTAAATCCAGTGTGTATTGCGAAAACCAATGTATATATTCACGTGTATTTCCATTACTTCCTCCAAAGTTAAAATATTATATTATTACATATATAATGGGCCTTTCCACACTAATGGACCAAAAGGTGTGACATGAGGGCCAAAAACTGAAAGTGTTTTGTTTTCTCTAATTCCACTTTTTGTAACTCCCTTAAGCAGCACTCTTTATAAATCCAATACAGCTGGATAACATTCAGCTTACTTTATATTATACAGTTACTTGAATGTCATGAGTGCAAGTGTGTTACGTATGTAACGGGGACAGACAAAGTGCCATAAAAAGCCACATCAAATGGCTTAATTTGTTCCATTTTGAAGTTTACCTCTGCTCTCCCTGTTCATGTATAAGAAACTAACACAGTTACAATAAAGAATTTTCAAGAATCACCATTTGTTGCAGGATTAATTCTTCATAGCAATCATTCAGTTCACAGAAGCTTAGGCCTACTTAAACTTTTTTTTCTAGGGAAACTCTAGACCTGTTATGCATAAACACTGAATCAGTTTGATCAGGCTGTAAACTAAATGGACAGAACCCTAACAAGTGGAGCACGAGTACAAATGTTGATATGTGGACCTATTATTTGTTCACTTTAAAATGCCATGTTGCAGTAACGTATGTAACAGTGGACGGACAAATGATGTCAGAGTTACAAGATAGTTTGTAAAGCAGTTGACCCAGGGAAATCTTATATGATGCCAGGTTTAAATTGTCATTACAATGCAGGCTGCTTATAAAAACTTGCTATTTGTTTAATTTTGCTCTCAAAATTGTATATGTGTACTTGAAAAAATGTCAATACTGTACATCACTGTTCAAAGTGTGATTATCTTTGATTTGCACATGTATTGTGAAACATAAAATGTAACAATGTCCTTTGTTACCGGTATGTGAATGTAGGATTGAAGTGAATGCTCAACCCAAACCTATAAACTTTGAGGTTTGTTTTACAAGGTTTACCTGCATCTGTTCACCTAAAATGCAATGGTCTAGTAACGTATGTAACAGTGGACAGACAAACAATGACAAAGTGGCATGAAGACTGGCCAAGCAATTTTACCCAGAAAATATTTTTATTTTATGAATATGCTTTAATTTTGAGATAAAAACACCTGCAATAAACCCCCCTCGCCCTCGCCCTCTCTCCTGCCCTCTCTCCTGCCCTGCCCCACCCCCCCCCCCCCCCCAACAAAAAAAACCACCAAAATGTATAATAAAGATAAAGAAATTGTGGACCATCATAGAAAACAGCGACCAACTGTCCTTGAGTTGAAAATCTAAACTTTTCTGAAATAGATTTGAAATGCTGTATTTTCTTCCCACTAATCTATAAATAAGAGACTGTCTGGGTCTGCACAATTAAGTTATAATTATAATAATATTTTAGAATAGGGCAGGCACAGGCCCAATTTAAAAACCTACATTTATATGAAATCAAAAAACTAAATGTCTATAATTCTCTAAGTGTTTTTCAGTTTATCTTATTATTTTGCTATTAGTTGTCTTTTGTGGCCGTTCTGTTTACTCGATTTCCGTCTTTAGCTAGACACACGTCAAATATATAGGCCTGCCGTGCGTAATTAATCGTAGGCCTAACCGCGCACTGCACGTTGCCACAGTCGTGCCATTCTACCCTACACCCAATCGACCGGACACGCGGTGGGTAAATAATATTAATGACCGCGTCGCTGGTTCACGTGCAGTATTAGTAGGGTAGGTGCAGGTAATATGGGCCCATTAAGCTCATTTGCATAATTTGCATAAAGATAGATAAAATCATTCTAAAGAAACATTGGTTATTGGAATCAGTAACAACTATCCTTCCTTTTGATGATATAATTTAAACCATGTTGTATCCATTTATGACAGTTACATTCAAATTATGACGTCATCACCAACGGTCCCATCTATACATAATTAATAGCAGGAAACCGCTCTGTATTCGGTATAACATTTTCATATCCTACTGCGCGTCTGGGCCAATGTTAACTGCGAGCGAATGTGGTTTGCCCGGTAATTTTAACATCGTATTCACACAAATTTGGCAATAAAGTTGTACTTTTTAGGTAGTTTGAGACATTTTTCAGTAGTTGATGATGATTTTTGCCCATGCTGAAATACAAAAATGGTCTGCTGCGACAACGTGCATTGAGTTACGTACGTACAAAGACAGGCATCGCCCCGTCCGTCCGTGTTTCGCACGTAGTCACTTTATTCGCGTGCGTGTCCGTCCTATACATTATTATCGTTTGCAATTACCGAAATCGTTCCTCAAGTTGTTCGAAAGTAACATTAATTCACATCTTTTTCATGCCTTTAAACCGTGATTAGTCAAATAAATGCGGAATTAAAATATTCAAGGTATAAGCAGAATTGAGAACAACCGTACGTAACTGTTTATACGTACGTATACATTTTGATAGACGGACCACAGACATCGACGTTTACTCGCTTGAAGTTTGGGAATGGCCGTCAGTTCCCGCCTGCATTTCCTCGCTTTTCACACCCAGAAACTGGACCAAAAGCCAATTTGGATACAGCGGTCTTATTTAACAAATGACGGGGCCCAAAATGACTTGTTACGTACGTATACAAAAGTGGACAGAAAATTAACAAGGTGGAAAACTTTGATTTTATTTCTTAACGCGGTCGCATCTTTGAGACACAAATCAAAATATTTTAGTGATAGTGCTGCTGAGATTAGATTAACACATTAAACTAGTAAATCACGTTGCCAATTTGTTTTTGAGGACGATGGTCACGTACGTAACAAAGTGGACAGACATTTGTTCGTACGCATAACATAACTTTATTTTATCATAAACAACTTTTAAAAAACACCAAGGCAAATTGTATTCAATATATTTATTAAACTGTTCACACAAAATCGAGGGAACACTAAAATCTATATACTTTTACTTGAAAGTGATTTTTATAGCCAAGTGTTGTACTACCTTCACTTGATGTCACAATTTTGACTCGAAATAAGGGGTGGACATTTTTTATCCTTGATAAAAAAAAATATAATGTTTCTGTTCTTTTGGGACCTAATTGTCTTTAGTATCTCACTACAATTCATTCAGCCGTACAAAAACATTTGTGATGTTTCTGGGTGCTTGTTTCTCAATATCATTTAAAGAATTGGGGTGACACTTCATTTTGGTCCATTAGTGTGGATATGTATTGGGGGCGGGTCAGTAAAGGCAAACATGAAGACAATTTACGTCGTTCTGTTAGAAAGGTTCTTCGACATCAATTAATGTGCACAAATAATTTGCTAGCGGAAATATTATGTTTGTTCCTAGTCAGGTCGCAGCATACTGTGATGAAACAGGGTATGTGTATTCGTATACACCGACTCGTGTTCGAGTCTAGTCGTCCTATAAATAATCAGTGACGCGCGTAGCTTCTGCCCGGTAACTGCATAGATAATCAGCAGTGCCCAGCGACCAATCACCGTAGCGCATTTTGCTACTCCTCGGTATTTCATTACCCTGTCTTACTTTGTGTTTACTTATAAGGATTATAATTGTATTAACTGTTGGAGGTGTATGCCCCATAACATTTATATGGTATAAGCCAAGGCAGGTTAATTTAAGCCCCGTTACACTCAAGTGGTGCAGTTGACCACGTGAGGTTTACTAGGCCTTGAACGGTGAGATTAAATAAACGAAACGAAAGGAAATGACAGAGAAAACCGATGGAATTACTTTAAAAAGACACACATTTTGACAATACATTTTTATTTTGGTTCCTTTGAAATATCTTCGATAGGTTTTATGCTATCAACTCCAAGCGATCACATAGATAACTATAGTTGCACGTATACGTCACCGTTTAAAAATCATTTTAAATACCACAAAAAAGGTCAATTGTGGTGTTAATATTACTCAACAGAGAGTGACCGACAAAGTTTAAAATATGCACTAGTCTCTGTGTTAAAACTGTGAAACTTCATACAAAAAGATATATAACACCTTGATAAATCAAGTCAGTATCGAAAAAGAGTGCGGGAAATTGGCCAATAGTCGCGGTGCATGGTAACGTGTGTACGACGTATTAGAATGATAAAAACAAAATACCCTCGATACTTATCAGCCTAAATCTAAGCTAGAATCGATTCTCCACAGAGCGCAACTACAATGAGTTCCAGCCTTTCGATTCCAGTAGGGCCTACATTGTTCGATGACACTTGTTTTCCTCTATCAACCCCGTGATCGCCGTCACACAATAAGCAAACGTACACTACACCAAACCAGACGTGCACTCGTCAGCCATCTGTACCACGGTCGGTACACATGGGCCATGCATGTACGACGTAGCACTTAATTCCAATGGGGAAAAAAGTTGCAATGACTGGGCGTGGCAAGTAAAACTTAGTATCACCAAAACCTACAAGAATGCGTTTGTCTTACAATAATTACGAACCCAATCTCACCTGTATCGCAACCTCCGTATCGGCAATAGATATCGAGTCTTGTATGTCACGTGTGTTCATCAAAACAATGCAAAGACAACTGGTAGAAATATGGCGCTGATTTCCAACCAAAGTGAAAGCTATCGGCTGAGATCACGTCATCAGATCAAAATGGTATACCTTTGTATAACATTTTGTACCTTTGTACTTCCCGATAAACATGTTCAAGTCGCCCTTGCGTTTAGCAAGCTTGCCTTGTTTTGGCGGGAAGCTGATAAGAAAATAAATGTTGACATTCGAGAATGGCAGATCTGTGTGGCCGTATGCGCCTGTATCAATTAATGCCAATCAATAATCATCACTCTCGGGCTTTGGCCGGAAGACAGAAATAGCACATAGAGGACTTTGGAAAGTTGATTTATTTGCAATTGCTTCCACACTGCAGGTGTTTGTTGAAAGTGTGCAGTAAGCCGTGACGTGTTTACGGGGGTAACAATGACTTACTAAATCCAGTGTGTATTGCGAAAACCAATGTATATATTCACGTGTATTCCATTACTTCCTCCAAAGTTAAAATATTATATTATTACATATAATGGGCCTTTCCACACTAATGGACCAAAAGGTGTGACATGAGGGCCAAAAACTGAAAGTGTTTTGTTTTCTCTAATTCCACTTTTTGTAACTCCCTTAAGCAGCACTCTTTATAAATCCAATACAGCTGGATAACATTCAGCTTACTTTATATTATACAGTTACTTGAATGTGTGAGTGCAAGTGTGTTACGTATGTAACGGGGACAGACAAAGTGCCATAAAAAGCCACATCAGATGGCTTTATTTGTTCCATTTTGAAGTTTACCCCTGCTCTCCCTGTTCATTTATAAGAAACAGTACAATAAAGAATTTTCAAGAATTACCATTTGTTGCAGTATTAATTCTTCATAGCAATCATTCAGTTCACAGAAGCTTACTTAAACTTTTTTTTCTAGGGAAACTCTAGACCTGTTATGCATAAACACTGAATCAGTTTGATCAGGCTGTAAACTAAATGGACAGAACCCTAAAAAGTGGAGCACGAGTACAAATGTTGATATGTGGACCTATTATTTGTTCACTTTAAAATGCCATGTTGCAGTAACGTATGTAACAGTGGACGGACAAATGATGTCAGAGTTACAAGATAGTTTGTAAAGCAGTTGACCCAGGGAAATCTTATATGATGCCAGGTTTAAATTGTCATTACAATGCAGGCTGCTTATAAAAACTTGCTATTTGTTCAATTTTGCTCACAAAATTATTGTATGTGTACTTGAAAAAATGTCAATACTGTACATCACTGTTCAAAATGTGATTATCGTTGATTTACACATGTATTCTGAAACATAAAATGTAACAATGTCCTTTGTTACCGGTATGTGAATGTAGGACTGAAGTGAATGCTCAACCCGAACCTATAAACTTTGAGGTTTGTTTTACAAGGTTTACCTGCATCTGTTCACTTAAAATGCAATGGTCTAGTAACGTATGTAACAGTGGACAGACAAACAATGACAAAGTGGCATGATGACTGGCCAAGCAATTTTACCCAGAAAATATTTTTATTTTATGAATATGCTTTAATATTGAGATAAAAACACCTGCAATAAACCCCCCTCGCCCTCGCCCTCTCCCCTGCCCTGCCCCCCCCCAAAAAAAAAAAAAAAAACAAAAAAACAAACAAACAAACAAACAAACAAACCCACCAAAATGTATAATAAAGATAAAGAAACTGTGGACCATCATAGAAAACAGCGACCAACTGTCCTTGAGTTGAAAATCTAAACTTTTCTGAAATAGATTTGACAAAAATCCTGAAAAAAAAGGGAAAAAATGCTGTATTTTCTTCCCACTAACCTATAAATAAGAGACTGTCTGGGTCTGCACAATTAAGTTATAATTATAATAATATTTTAGAGTAGGGCAGGCACAGGCCCAATTTAAAAACCTAGATTTATATGAAATCAAAAAACTAAATGTCTATAATTCTCTAAGTGTTTTTCAGTTCATCTTATTATTTTGCTATTAGTTGTCTTTTGTGGCCGTTCTGTTTACTCGATTTCCGTCTTAAGCTAGACACTTGTCAAATATACAGGCCTGCCGTGCGTAATTAATCGTAGGCCTAACCGCGCACTGCACGTTGCCACAGTCGTGCCATTCTACCCTACACCCAATCGACCGGACACGCAGTGGGAAAATAATATGAATGACCGCGTCGCTGGTTCACGTGCAGTATTAGTATACATAATAGCAGGAAACCGCGCTGTATTCGGTATAACATTTTCACATCCTACTGGGCGTCTGGGCCAGTGTTAACTGCGAGCGAATGTGGTTTGCCCGGTAATTTTAACATCGTATTCACACAAATTTGGCAATAAAGTTGTACTTTTTAGGTAGTTTGAGACATGTTTCAGTAGTTGATGATGATTTTTGCCCATGCTGAAATACAAAAATGGTCTGCTGCGACAACGTGCATTGAGTTACGTACGTACAAAGACAGACATCACCCCGTCCGTCCGTGTTTCGTACGTAGTCACTTTGTGTCCGTCCTATACTTATTATCGTTTGCAATTACCGAAATCGTCCCTCCAGTTGTTCGAAAGTAACATTAATTCACATCTTTTTCATGCCTTTAAACCGTGATTAGTCAAATAAATGCAGAATTACAATATTCACGGTATAATCAGAATTGAGAACAACCATACGTAGGCCCTAACTGTTTAGGCGTACGTAATTTTGATGGACGGACCACATACATCGACGTTTACTCGCTTGAAGTTTGGGAATGGCCGTCAGTTCCCGCCTGCATTTCCCCGCTTTTCACACCCAGAAACTGGACCAAAAGCCAATTTCGATCCAGCGGTCTTATTTAACAAATGACGGGGCCCGAAATGACTTGTTACGTACGTATAAAAAAAAGTGGACAGAAAATTAACAAGGCGGAAAACTTTGATTTTATTTCTTAACGCGGTCGCATCTTTGAGACACAAATCAAAATAGTTTAGTGATAGTGCTGCTGAGATTAGATTAACACATTAAACTAGTAAATCACGTTGCCAATTTGTTTTTGAGGACGATGGTCACGTACGTAACAAAGTGGACAGACATTTGTTCGTACTACAACATAACTTTATTTTATCATAAACAACTTTTAAAAAACACCAAGGCAAATTTTATTCAATATATTTATTAAACTGTTCACACAAAATCGAGGGAACACTAAAATCTATAGACTTTTACTTGAAAGTGATTTTTATAGCCAAATGTCACAATTTTGACTCGAAATAAGGGGTGGACATTTTTTATCCTTGATAAAAAAAAATGTAACGTTTCTGTTCTTTTGGGACCTAATTGTCTTTAGTATTTCACTACAATTCATTCAGCCATACAAAAACATTTGTGATGTTTCTGGGTGCTTGTTTCTCAATATCATTTAAAGAATTGGGGTGACACTCCATTTTGGTCCATTAGTGTGGATATGTATTGGGGGCGGGTCAGTAAAGGCAAACATGAAGACAATTTACGTCGTTCTGTTAGAAAGGTTCTTCGCCACATCAATTAATGTGCACTAATTTGCTAGCGGAAATATTATGTTTGTTCCTAGTCAGGTCGCAGCATACTGTGATGAAACAGGGTATGTGTATTCGTATACACCGACTCGTGTTTGAGTCTAGTCGTCCTATAAATAATCAGTGACGCGCGTAGCTTCTGCCCGGTAACTGCATAGATAATCAGCAGTGCCCAGCGACCAATCACCGTAGCGCATTTTGCTACTCCTCGGTGTTTCATTACCCTGTCTTACTTTGTGTTTACTTATAAGGATTATAATTGTATTAACTGTTGGAGGTGTATGCCCCATAACATTTATATGGTATAAGCCAAGGCAGGTTAATTTAAGCCCCGTTACACTCAAGTGGTGCAGTTGACCACGTGAGGTTTACTAGGCCTTGAACGATGAGATTAAATAAACGAAACGAAACGAAATGACAGAGAAAACCGATGGAATTAGCAGAACTTTAAATAGACACACATTTTGACAAGACATTTTTATTTTGGTTCCTTTGAAATATCTTCGATAGGTTTTATGCTATCAACTCCAAGCGATCACATAGATAACTATAGTTGCACGTATACGTCACCGTTTAAAAAGCATTTTAAATACCACAAAAAAGGTCAATTGTGGTGTTAATATTACTCAACAGAGAGTGACCGACAAAGTTGTAAATATGCACTAGTCTCTGTGTTAAAACTGTGAAACTTCATACAAAAAGATATATAACACCTTGATAAATCAAGTCAGTATCGAAAAAGAGTGCGGGAAATTGGCCAATAGTCGCGGTGCATGGTAACGTGTGTACGACGTATTAGAATGATAAAAACAAAATACCCTCGATACTTATCAGCCTAAATCTAAGCTAGAATCGATTCTCCACAGAGCGCAACTACAATGAGTTCCAGCCTTTCGATTCCAGTAGGGCCTACATTGTTCGATGACACTTGTTTTCCTCTATCAACCCCGTGATCGCCGTCACACAATAAGCAAACGTACACTACACCAAACCAGACGTGCACTCGTCAGCCATCTGTACCACGGTACGGTACACATGGGCCATGCATGTACGACGTAGCACTTAATTCCAATGGGGAAAAAAAGTTGCAATGACTGGGCGTGGCAAGTAAAACTTAGTATCACCAAAACCTACAAGAATGCGTTTGTCTTACAATAATTATGAACCCAATCTCACCTGTATCTCAACCTCTGTATCGGCAATAGATATCGAGTCTTGTATGTCACGTGTGTTGATCAAAACAATGCAAAGACAACTGGTAGAAATATGGCGCTGATTTCCAACCAAAGTGAAAGCTATCGGCTGAGATCACGTCATCAGATCAAAATGGTATACCTTTGTATAACATTTTGTACCTTTGTACTTCCCGATAAACATGTTCAAGTCGCCCTTGCGTTTAGCAAGCTTGCCTTGTTTTCGTGGGAAGCTGATAAGAAAATGTTGACATTCGAGAATGGCAGATCTGTGTGGCCGTATGCGCCTGTATCAATTAATGCCAATCAATAATCATCACTCTCGGGCTTTGGCCAAAAGACAGAAATAGCTCATAGAGGACTTTGGAAAGTTGATTTATTTGCAATTACTTCCACTGTAGGTGTTTGTTAAAAGTGTGCAGTAAGCCGTGACGAGTTCACGGGTGTAACAATGACTTACTAAATCCAGTGTGTATTGCGAAAACCAATGTATATATTCACGTGTATTTCCATTACTTCCTCCAAAGTTAAAATATTATATTATTACATGGGCCTTTCCACACTAATGGACCAAAAGGTGTGACATGAGGGCCAAAAACTGAAAGTGGTTTGTTTTCTCTAATTCCACTTTTTGTAACTCCTTAAGCAGCACTCTTTATAAATCCAATACAGCTGGATAACATTCAGCTTACTTTATATTATACAGTTACTTGAATGTCATGAGTGCAAGTGTGTTACGTATGTAACAGGGACAGACAAAGTGCCATAAAAAGCCACATCAGATGGCTTCATTTGTTCCATTTTTAAGTTTACATCTGCTCTCCCTGTTCATTTATAAGAAACAAACACAGTTACAATAAAGAATTTTCAAGAATTACCATTTGTTGCAGGATTAATTCTTCATAGCAATCATTCAGTTCACAGAAGCTTACTTAAACGTTTTTTTTTCTAGGGAAACTCTAGACCTGTTATGCATAAACACTGAATCAGTTTGATCAGGCTGTAAACTAAATGGACAGAACCCTAAAAGGTGGAGCACGAGTACAAATGTTGATATGTGGACCTATTATTTGTTCACTTTAAAATGCCATGTTGCAGTAACGTATGTAACAGTGGACGGACAAATGATGTTAGAGTTACAAGATAGCAGGGTGGTTGTAGTCGAGTCCCTGCAAGTCCATTCACAAGTCCTTTCGTGAAGCCAGTCACAAGTCCCTCCATAAAGGCAGTCACAAGTAACTGGATGATCAATGACAAAGGAATGCTTTTGTCAAAGCTGATTTGAATATATTGTGATTTGAATTGAAACTGAATGACTTGTGATGGACTTGCAGGGACTTACAGGGACTTGCAGGGACTTACAGGGACTTACAGGGACTTGCAGGGACTTGTGATGGACTCGACTACATCCCTGCAAGATAGTTTGTAAATCAGTTGACCCAGGGAAATCTTATATGATGCCAGGTTTAAATTGTCATTACAATGCAGGCTGCTTATAAGAAATTGCTATTTGTTCAATTTTGCTCACAAAATTGTATGTGTACTTGAAAAAATGTCAATACTGTACATCACTGTTCAAAATGTGATTATCTTTGATTTACACATGTATTCTAAAACATAAAATGTAACAATGTCCTTTGTTACCGGTATGTGAATGTAGGACTGAAGTGAATGCTCAACCCAAACCTATAAACTTTGAGGTTTGTTTTACAAGGTTTACCTGCATCTGTTTACTTAAAATGCAATGGTCTAGTAGGCTAACGTATGTAACAGTGGACAGACAAACAATGACAAAGTGGCATGATGACTGGCCAAGCAATTTTACCCAGAAAATATTTTTATTTTATGTATATGCTTTAATATTGAGATAAAAACACCTGCAATAAACCCCCCTCGCCCTCGCCCTCTCCCCTGCCCTGCCCCCCCCCCCCCCCCCCCAAAAAAAAAAAACAAAAAAAAAAAAAAAAAACACCAAAAATGTATAATAAAGATAAAGAAATTGTGGACAATCATAGAAAACAGCGACCAACTGTCCTTGAGTTGAAAATCTAAACTTTTCTGAAATAGATTTGACAAAAATCATGAAAAAAAAGGTAAAAAAAGGCTGTATTTTCTTCCCACTAATCTATAAATAAGAGACTGTCTGGGTCTGCACAATTAAGTTATAATTATAATAATATTTTAGAGTAGGGCAGGCACAGGCCCAATTTAAAAACCTAGATTTATATGAAATCAAAAAACTAAATGTCTATAATTCTCTAAGTGTTTTTCAGTTCATCTTATTATTTTGCTATTAGTTGTATTTTGTGGCCGTTCTGTTTACTCGATGTCCGTCTTTAGCTAGACACACGTCAAATATTATAGGCCTGCCGTGCGTAATTAATCGTAGGCCTAACCGCGCACTGCACGTTGCCACAGTCGTGCCATTCTACCCTACACCCAATCGACCGGACACGCAGTGGGAAAATAATATAAATGACCGCGTCGCTGGTTCACGTGCAGTATAGTATACATAATAGCAGGAAACCGCGCTGCATTCGGTATAACATTTTCTCATCCTACTGCGCGTCTGGGCCAGTGTTAACTGCGAGCGAATGTGGTTTGCCCGGTAATTTTAACATCGTATTCACACAAATTTGGCAATAAAGTTGTACTTTTTAGGTAGTTTGAGAAATTTTTCAGTAGTTGATGATGATTTTTGCCCATGCTAAAATACAAAAATGGTCTGCTGCGACAACGTGCATTGAGTTACGTACGTACAAAGACAGACATCGCCCCGTCCGTCCGTGTTTCGTACGTAGTCACTTTACTCGCGTGCGTGTCCGTCCTATACATTATTATCGTTTGCAATTACCGAAATCGTCCCTCAAGTTGTTCGAAAAGTAACATTAATTCATATCTTTTTCATGCCTTTAAACCGTGATTAGTCAAATAAATGCAGAATTACAATATTCACGGTATAATCAGAATTGAGAACAACCATACGTAACTGTTTATACGTACGTATACATTTTGATGGACGGATCACAGACATCGACGTTTACTCGCTTGAAGTTTGGGAATGGCCGTCAGTTCCCGCCTGCATTTCCCCGCTTTTCACACCCAGAAACCGGACCAAAAGCCAATTTGGATACAGCGGTCTTATTTAACAAATGACGGGGCCCGAAATGACTTGTTACGTACGTATAAAAAGATGGACAGAAAATTAACAAGGCGGAAAACTTTGATTTTATTTCTTAACGCGGTCGCATCTTTGAGACACAAATCTAAATATTTTAGTGATAGTGCTGCTGAGATTAGATTAACACGTTAAACTAGTAAATCACGTTGCCAATTTTTTTTTGAAGACGATGGTCACGTACGTAACAAAGTGGACAGACATTTGTTCGTACGTATAACATAACTTTATTTTATCATAAACAACTTTTAGAAAAACACCAAGGCAAATTTTATTCAATATATTTATTAAACTGTTCACACAAAATCGAGGGAACACTAAAATCTATATACTTTTACTTCAAAGTGGTTTGTATAGCCAAATGTTGTACTACCTTCACTTGATGTCACAATTTTGACTCGAAATACGGGGTGGAAATTTTTTATCCTTGATCAAAACAAAATATAATGTTTCTGTTCTTTTGGGACCTAATTGTCTTTAGTATCTCACTACAATTCATTCAGCCATACAAGAACATTTGTGATGTTTCTGGGTGCTTGTTTCTCAATATCATTTAAAGAATTGGGGTGACACTTCATTTTGGTCCATTAGTGTGGATATGTATTGGGGGCGGGTCAGTAAAGGCAAACATGAAGACAATTTACGTCATTCTGTTGGAAAGGTTTTTCGACATCAATTAATGTGCACAAATAATTTGCTAGCGGAAATATTATGTTTGTTCCTAGTCAGGTCGCAGCATATTGTGATGAAACAGGGTATGTGTATTCGTATACACCGACTCGTGTTCGAGTCTAGCCGTCCTATAAATAATCAGTGACGCGCGTAGCTTCTGCCCGGTAACTGCATAGATAATCAGCAGTGCCCAGCGACCAATCACCGTAGCGCATTTCGCTACTCTTAAGTATTTCATTACCCTGTCTTACTTTGTGTTTACTTATAAGGATTATAATTGTATTAACTGTTGGAGGTGTATGCCCCATAACATTTATATGGTATAAGCCAAGGCAGATTAATTTAAGCCCTGTTACACTCAAGTGGTGCAGTTGACCACGTGAGGTTTACTAGGCCTTGAACGGTGAGATTAAATAAACGAAACGAAACGAAATGACAGAGAAAAACCGATGAAATGAGCAGAACTTTAAAGAGATACAAATTTTGACAAGACATTTTTATTTTGGTTTCTTTGAAATATCTTCGATAGGTTTTATGCTATCAACTCCAAGCGATAACATAGATAACTATAGTTGCACGTACGTCACCGTTTAAAAAGCATTTTAAATACCAGCAAAAAAGGTCATTTTGTTGTGTTAATATTACTCAACAGAGAGTAACCGACGAAGTTGTAAATATGCACTAGTCTCTGTGTTAAAACTGTGAAACTTCATACAAAAAGATATATAACACCCTGACAAATCAGGTCAGTATATCGAAATAGAGTACGGGAAATTGGCCAATAGTCGCGGTGCATGGTAACGTGTGTACGACTTATTAGAATGATAAAAACAAAATACCCTCGATTCTTATCAGTCTAAATCTAAGCTAGAATCGATTCTCCACAGAGCGCAACTACAATGAGTTCCAGCCTTTCGATTCCAGTAGGGCCTACATTGTTCGATGACACTTGTTTGCCTCTATCAACCCCGTGATCGCCGTCACAAAATAAGCAAACGTACACTACACCAAACCAGACGTGCACTCGCCAGCCATCTGCACCACGGTACACATGGGCCATGCATGTACGACGTAGCACTTAATTCCAATGGGAAAAAAAGTTGCAATGACTGGGCGTGGCAAGTAAAACTTAGTATCACCAAAACCTACAAGAATGCGTTTGTCTTACAATAATTATGAACCCAATCTCACCTGTATCGCAACCTCCGTATCGGCAATAGATATCGAGTCTTGTATGTCACGTGTTTGCATTAAAACAATGCAAAGACCAACTGGTAGAAATATGGCACTGATTTCCAACCAAAGTGAAAGCTATCGGCTAAGATCACGTCATCTATACTATAAAAGATGTTAAATTCGCCATCTTGTCCCTGGGCGCCGCCATCTTGGAAACGCAGGGCCGCGCCATCTTGGCGCGTGGTTGGCGCCATGTTGGCTTTTGGTCGGGCGACTCGTCGCCGCGCGCGTGTGCCTCCGGCGTCGGTGCGGCGGGGTGCCGGACCGTTCGCGACGGGGAATCCCCCGGGGAAGAATTAGATTTAAAAAAAAATCGTATTCGTCCGTGGTGAGATTTAGGAGAAACGGACGTTACCGATAAACGCGTAATCGCTTTTCGATTGCCTGTCGATGTCTGCGGGCCTTTTTGCGTGAACTATTGCGTTATTTTTGCATTGTCCTTGCCCGGAGTTCGGGCCGAAGCCTTCCCGAAATCGTACTGCCGTAACTCGGTTACCGAATTGTTGGCCGTTTGCGATTGAGCGGCGGCTACATGCGTTACGCGAAGCCTTCGCAAATTGATTGTATCCGCCTTGCTTGCGCGGTGGCCGAGTTGGTGCCGAGTTTGTTGTTCGCGATTGGGCGGCCCGTCCCGTGTTATTTGACCTTTATACTCCATTGGTTATTGCGGAGTTTGAGCGCCAGCTTCATTTTCGGCTTTGAATTTCGTGCGCGTCGACCACATTGCAGTCACAGGCTTGGAACGTTAAAAAATGATTTATTCCTTTCGTGTTGCCTTTTGGGCAAATTTCGTTGCTTCACATTGTCGATACTTAAATATTACAACATTATCTGTCTCAAAACACTCCGAAACATATCGCTATTGCCTCAATTTCAACTTTGATCGTGCAAAAATGTCGCGAAATTGTATGGCGATGGTGGATATGAATATGCAATTTAGAAACGTGACTACGTTTCGGCTTCGGCTTTGCCTCCGAATTCCTGCGCGTCGACCATTTTGTAGTCACAGTTTTGGAACGTAAAAACAATGATTTATTCCTTTCGTGTTGCCTTCTGGCAAAATTTCTTCCTTTCACATTGTCAATACTTAAATATTACAACATTATCTCTCTAAAAACACTCCGAAACATATCGCTATTGCCTCAATTTTAACTTTTATCGTGGAAAAATGTCGCGAAATTGTATGGCCTATCGTGGATATGAATATTCAATTTTGAAACGTGACTGCCTTACGTCAGTTGAGGGCGCACTGTCAGACGGCCGGTCTGTTGGTTTTTTCAATCGTGACGACGTAAATCAGAAATCCCGAAGTGGTTCGTATTGTTTCCCGTACGATTCCTGTTAAAAAATCACGAGACGCAGGCAGCATGCAAGCGAAGATGGACTGCCTATTGAGTATTATTAGTTCGGAAGTCGGGAAGTATTTTTACAAAGATTGTTTGTTATTCAGAGTCGATGGTATTCTACGGAGCCCCTAAAGTGACATATGACGAATACAAATCACCGTTACGAAATAATTTGAGTATTTATTTCGTGCACTCAAAATAACTTATTTCGTGAGCTCGAAATGTTTTCGTGGCCACGAAATGACTTCTTGCGCTCCAAGAATATCTGTTCGTGAGCTCGAAATAATTTCGTGCGCTCGAAATACTTTCTAGCTGGTACTCTACTCGCTAATTTTCGCGATTTGTTTGTCATACAATCCATTGTGTTTTTAAGACGTCAACAAGGTGTATCTATAAGTTACGATTTCACCCAGCTAGCAGGTGCCGCGCGAAGCGCGGCATCCTGCTAGTCTATACTATAAAAGATGTTAAATTCGCCATCTTGTCCCTGGGCGCCGCCATCTTGGAAACGCAGGGCCGCGCCATCTTGGAAACACAGGGCCGCGCCATCTTGGCGCGTGGTTGGCGCCATGTTGGCTTTTGGTCGGGCGACTTGTCGCCGCGCACGTGTGCCGCCGGCGTCGGTGCGGCGGGGTGCCGGACCGTTCGGGACGGGGAATCCCCCGGGGAATCCCCCGGGGAATAAGATTTAAAAAAAATCGTATTCGTCCGTGGTGAGATTTAAAAGAAACGGACGTTACCGATAAACGCGTAATCGCTTTTCGATTGCCTGTCGATGTCTGCGGGCCTTTTTGCGCGAACTATTGCGTTATTTTTGCATTGTCCTTGACCGGAGTTCGGGCCGAAGCCTTCCCGAAATCGTACTGCCGTAACTCGGTTGCCGAATTGTTGGCCGTTTGCGATTAAGCGGCGGCTACATGCGTTACGCGAAGCCTTCGCAAATTAATTGTATCCGCCTTGCTTGCGCGGTGGCCGAGTTGGTGCCGAGTTTGTTGTTCGCGATTGGGCGGCCCGTCCCGTGTTATTTGACCTTTATACTCCATTGGTTATTGCGGAGTTTGAGCGCCAGCTTCGTTTTCGGCTTTGAATTTCGTGCACGTCGACCACATTGCAGTCACAGGCTTGGAACGTTAAAAAATGATTTATTCCTTTCGTGTTGCCTTTTGGGCAAATTTCGTTGCTTCACATTGTCGATACTTAAATATTACAACATTATCTGTCTCAAAACACTCCGAAACATATCGCTATTGCCTCAATTTCAACTTTGATCGTGCAAAAATGTCACGAAATTGTATGGCGATGGTGGATATGAATATGCAAATTAGAAACGTGACTGCATTACGTCTGTTGAGGGCGCACTGTCAGACGGCCGGGCTGTTGGGTTTTTTAATCACGATTTTCACGATGATGTAAAACAGAAATCCCGAAGTGGTTCGTTCGTATTGTTTCCCGTACGATTCCTGTTAAAAATCACGAGACGCAGGCAGCATGCAAGCGAAGATGGACTGCCTATTGAGTATTATTAGTTGGAAAGTCGGGAAGTATTTTTACAAAGATTGTTTGTTATTCAGACTCGATGGTACTTCTACGGAGCCCCTAAAGGGACATATGACGAATAAAAATCACCGTTACGAAATAATTTGAGTATTTTATTTCGTGCACTCAAAATAACTTATTTCGTGAGCTCGAAATGTTGTCGTGGCCACGAAATGACTTCTTGCGCTCCAAGAATATCTGTTCGTGAGCTCGAAATAATTTCGTGCGCTCGAAATACTTTCTAGCTGGTACTCTACTCGCTAAGTTTCGCGATTTGTTTGTCATACAATCCATTATGTTTTTAAGACGTCAACAAGGTGTATCTATAAGTTACGATTTCACCCAGCTAGCAGGTGCCGCGCGAAGCGCGGCATCCTGCTAGTCTATACTATAAAAGATGACAAATGCGCCATCTTGTCCCTGGGCGCCGCCATCTTGGAACGCAGGGCCGCGCCATCTTGGAACACAGGGCCGCGCCATCTTGGCGCATGGTTGGCGCCATGTTGGCTTTTGGTCGGGCGACTTGTCGCCGCGCGCGTGTGCCGCCGGCGTCGGTGCGGCGGGGTGCTGGACCGTTCGCGACGGGGAATCCCCCGGGGAATCCCCCGGGGAATAAGATTTTAAAAAAATCGTATTCGTCCGTGGTGAGATTTAAAAGAAACGGACGTTACCGATAAACGCGTAATCGCTTTTCGATTGCCTGTCGATGTCTGCGGGCCTTTTTGCGCGAACTATTGCGTTATTTTTGCATTGTCCTTGACCGGAGTTCGGGCCGAAGCCTTCCCGAAATCGTACTGCCGTAACTCGGTTGCCGAATTGTTGGCCGTTTGCGATTAAGCGGCGGCTACATGCGTTACGCGAAGCCTTCGCAAATTAATTGTATCCGCCTTGCTTGCGCGGTGGCCGAGTTGGTGCCGAGTTTGTTGTTCGCGATTGGGCGGCCCGTCCCGTGTTATTTGACCTTTATACTCCATTGGTTATTGCGGAGTTTGAGCGCCAGCTTCGTTTTCGGCTTTGAATTTCGTGCGCGTCGACCACATTGCAGTCACAGGCTTGGAACGTTAAAAAATGATTTATTCCTTTCGTGTTGCCTTTTGGGCAAATTTCGTTGCTTCACATTGTCGATACTTAAATATTACAACATTATCTGTCTCAAAACACTCCGAAACATATCGCCTATTGCCTCAATTTCAACTTTGATCGTGCAAAAATGTCGCGAAATTGTATGGCGATGGTGGATATGAATAGGCAAATTAGAAACGTGACTACGTTTCGGCTTCGGCTTTGCCTCCGAATTCCTGCGCGTCGACCATTTTGTAGTCACAGTTTTGGAACGTAAAAACAATGATTTATTCCTTTCGTGTTGCCTTCTGGCAAAATTTCTTCCTTTCACATTGTCAATACTTAAATATTACAACATTATCTCTCTAAAAACACTCCGAAACGTATCGCTATTGCCTCAATTTTAACTTTTATCGTGGAAAAATGTCGCGAAATTGTATGGCCTATCGTGGATATGAATATTCAATTTAGAAACGGGACTGCCTTACGTCAGTTGAGGGCGCACTGTCAGACGGCCGGTCTGTTGGTTTTTTCAATCGTAACGACGTAAATCAGAAACCCCGAAGTGGTTCGTATTGTTTCCCGTACGATTCATGTTAAAAAATCACGAGACGCAGGCAGCATGCAAGCAAAGATGAACTGCCTATTGAGTATTATTAGTTCGGAAGTCGGGAAGTATTTTTACAAAGATTGTTTGTTATTCAGAGTCGATGGTATTCTACGGAGCCCCTAAAGGGACATATGACGAATACAAATCACCGTTACGAAATAATTTGAGTATTTTATTTCGTGCACTCAAAATAACTTATTTCGTGAGCTCGAAATGTTTTCGTGGCCACGAAATGACTTCTTGCGCTCCAAGAATATCTGTTCGTGAGCTCGAAATAATTTCGTGCGCTCGAAATACTTTCTAGCTGGTACTCTACTCGCTAATTTTCGCGATTTGTTTGTCATACAATCCATTGTGTTTTTAAGACGTCAACAAGGTGTATCTATAAGTTACGATTTCACCCAGCTAGCAGGTGCCGCGCGAAGCGCGGCATCCTGCTAGTCTATACTATAAAAGATGTTAAATTCGCCATCTTGTCCCTGGGCGCCGCCATCTTGGAAACGCAGGGCCGCGCCATCTTGGAAACACAGGGCCGCGCCATCTTGGCGCGTGGTTGGCGCCATGTTGGCTTTTGGTCGGGCGACTTGTCGCCGCGCACGTGTGCCGCCGGCGTCGGTGCGGCGGGGTGCCGGACCGTTCGGGACGGGGAATCCCCCGGGGAATCCCCCGGGGAATAAGATTTAAAAAAAATCGTATTCGTCCGTGGTGAGATTTAAAAGAAACGGACGTTACCGATAAACGCGTAATCGCTTTTCGATTGCCTGTCGATGTCTGCGGGCCTTTTTGCGCGAACTATTGCGTTATTTTTGCATTGTCCTTGACCGGAGTTCGGGCCGAAGCCTTCCCGAAATCGTACTGCCGTAACTCGGTTGCCGAATTGTTGGCCGTTTGCGATTAAGCGGCGGCTACATGCGTTACGCGAAGCCTTCGCAAATTAATTGTATCCGCCTTGCTTGCGCGGTGGCCGAGTTGGTGCCGAGTTTGTTGTTCGCGATTGGGCGGCCCGTCCCGTGTTATTTGACCTTTATACTCCATTGGTTATTGCGGAGTTTGAGCGCCAGCTTCGTTTTCGGCTTTGAATTTCGTGCGCGTCGACCACATTGCAGTCACAGGCTTGGAACGTTAAAAAATGATTTATTCCTTTCGTGTTGCCTTTTGGGCAAATTTCGTTGCTTCACATTGTCGATACTTAAATATTACAACATTATCTGTCTCAAAACACTCCGAAACATATCGCTATTGCCTCAATTTCAACTTTGATCGTGCAAAAATGTCGCGAAATTGTATGGCGATGGTGGATATGAATATGCAAATTAGAAACGTGACTGCATTACGTCTGTTGAGGGCGCACTGTCAGACGGCCGGCCTGTTGGGTTTTTTAATCACGATTTTCACGATGATGTAAAACAGAAATCCCGAAGTGGTTCGTTCGTATTGTTTCCCGTACGATTCCTGTTAAAAATCACGAGACGCAGGCAGCATGCAAGCGAAGATGGACTGCCTATTGAGTATTATTAGTTGGAAAGTCGGGAAGTATTTTTACAAAGATTGTTTGTTATTCAGACTCGATGGTACTTCTACGGAGCCCCTAAAGGGACATATGACGAATAAAAATCACCGTTACGAAATAATTTGAGTATTTTATTTCGTGCACTCAAAATAACTTATTTCGTGAGCTCGAAATGTTGTCGTGGCCACGAAATGACTTCTTGCGCTCCAAGAATATCTGTTCGTGAGCTGGAAATAATTTCGTGCGCTCGAAATACTTTCTAGCTGGTACTCTACTCGCTAAGTTTCGCGATTTGTTTGTCATACAATCCATTATGTTTTTAAGACGTCAACAAGGTGTATCTATAAGTTACGATTTCACCCAGCTAGCAGGTGCCGCGCGAAGCGCGGCATCCTGCTAGTCTATACTATAAAAGATGTTAAATCCGCCATCTTGTCCCTGGGCGCCGCCATCTTGGAAACGCAGGGCCGCGCCATCTTGGCGCGTGGTTGGCGCCATGTTGGCTTTTGGTCGGGCGACTCGTCGCCGCGCACGTGTGCCGCCGGCGTCGGTGCGGCGGGGTGCCGGACCGTTCGCGACGGGGAATCCCCCGGGGAATCCCCCGGGGAATAAGATTTTAAAAAAAATCGTATTCGTCCCGTGGTGAGATTTAAAAGAAACGGACGTTACCGGTAAACGCGTAATCGCTTTTCGATTGCCTGTCGATGTCTGTGGGCCTTTTTGCGTGAACTATTGCGTTATTTTTGCATTGTCCTTGCCCGGAGTTCGGACCGAAGCCTTCCCGAAATCGTACTACCGTAACTCGGTTGCCGAATTGTTGGCTGTTTGCGATTAAGCGGCGGCTACATGCGTTACGCGAAGCCTTCGCAAATTGATTGTATCCGCCTTGCTTGCGCGGTGGCCGAGTTGGTGCCGAGTTTGTTGTTCGCCATTGGGCGGCCCCGTCACGTGTTATTTGAGCTGGTGCCCCGATTTATACTTTCTTGGTTTACTGCGGAGTAAACATAGTACCAGTTGAGCTCCGGCTTCGTTTTCGGGTGCGAATTCGTGCGCGTCTACCACGTTTCAGTCACAGGTTGGGAACGTTAACAAATGATTTATTCCTTTCGTGTTGCTTTTTGGGCAAATTTCTTTGCTTCACATCGTCGATACTTAAATATTACAACATTATCTGTCTCAAAACACTCCGAAACATATCGCTATTGCCTCAATTTCAACTTTGATCGCGCAAAAATGTCGCGAAATTGTATGGCGATGGTGGATATGAATATGCAAATTTAGAAACGTGAGCTCCGGCTTCGTTTTCGGGTTCGAATTTTAGCGCGTCTACCACGTTTCAGTCACAGGTTGGGAACGTTAACAAATGATTTATTCCTTTCGTGTTGTTTTGGGGGCAAATTTCTTTGCTTCACATCGTCGATACTTAAATATTACAACATTATCTGTCTCAAAACACTCCGAAACATATCGCTATTGCCTCAATTTCAACTTTGATCGCGCAAAAATGTCGCGAAATTGTATGGCGATGGTGGATATGAATATGCAAATTTAAAAAACGTGACTGCATTACGTCAGTTGAGGGCGCACTGTCAGATGGCCGGCCTGTTTGGTTTTTTAATCACGATTTTCACGATGATGTAAATCAGAAATCCCGAAGTGGTTCGTATTGTTTCCCGTACGATTCCTGTTAAAAAATCACGAGACGCAGGCAGCATGCAAGCGAAGATGGACTGCCTATTGAGTATTATTAGTTCGGAAGTCGGGAAGTATTTTTACAAAGATTGTTTGTTATTCAGAGTCGATGGTATTCTACGGAGCCCCTAAAGGGACATAATTATGACGAATACAAATCACCGTTACGAAATAATTTGAGTATTTTATTTCGTGCACTCAAAATAACTTATTTCGTGAGCTCGAAATGTTTTCGTGGCCACGAAATGACTTCGTGCGCTCCAAGAATATCTGTTCGTGAGCTCGAAATAATTTCGTGCGCTCGAAATACTTTCTAGCTGGTACTCTACTCGCTAAGTTTCGCGATTTGTTTGTCATACAATCCATTATGTTTTTAAGACGTCAACAAGGTGTATCTATAAGTTACGATTTCACCCAGCTAGCAGGTGCCGCGCGAAGCGCGGCATCCTGCTAGTCTATACTATAAAAGATGACAAATGCGCCATCTTGTCCCTGGGCGCCGCCATCTTGGAACGCAGGGCCGCGCCATCTTGGAACACAGGGCCGCGCCATCTTGGCGCATGGTTGGCGCCATGTTGGCTTTTGGTCGGGCGACTTGTCGCCGCGCGCGTGTGCCGCCGGCGTCGGTGCGGCGGGGTGCTGGACCGTTCGCGACGGGGAATCCCCCGGGGAATCCCCCGGGGAATAAGATTTTTAAAAAATCGTATTCGTCCGTGGTGAGATTTAAAAGAAACGGACGTTACCGATAAACGCGTAATCGCTTTTCGATTGCCTGTCGATGTCTGCGGGCCTTTTTGCGCGAACTATTGCGTTATTTTTGCATTGTCCTTGACCGGAGTTCGGGCCGAAGCCTTCCCGAAATCGTACTGCCGTAACTCGGTTGCCGAATTGTTGGCCGTTTGCGATTAAGCGGCGGCTACATGCGTTACGCGAAGCCTTCGCAAATTAATTGTATCCGCCTTGCTTGCGCGGTGGCCGAGTTGGTGCCGAGTTTGTTGTTCGCGATTGGGCGGCCCGTCCCGTGTTATTTGACCTTTATACTCCATTGGTTATTGCGGAGTTTGAGCGCCAGCTTCGTTTTCGGCTTTGAATTTCGTGCGCGTCGACCACATTGCAGTCACAGGCTTGGAACGTTAAAAAATGATTTATTCCTTTCGTGTTGCCTTTTGGGCAAATTTCGTTGCTTCACATTGTCGATACTTAAATATTACAACATTATCTGTCTCAAAACACTCCGAAACATATCGCCTATTGCCTCAATTTCAACTTTGATCGTGCAAAAATGTCGCGAAATTGTATGGCGATGGTGGATATGAATAGGCAAATTAGAAACGTGACTACGTTTCGGCTTCGGCTTTGCCTCCGAATTCCTGCGCGTCGACCATTTTGTAGTCACAGTTTTGGAACGTAAAAACAATGATTTATTCCTTTCGTGTTGCCTTCTGGCAAAATTTCTTCCTTTCACATTGTCAATACTTAAATATTACAACATTATCTCTCTAAAAACACTCCGAAACGTATCGCTATTGCCTCAATTTTAACTTTTATCGTGGAAAAATGTCGCGAAATTGTATGGCCTATCGTGGATATGAATATTCAATTTAGAAACGGGACTGCCTTACGTCAGTTGAGGGCGCACTGTCAGACGGCCGGTCTGTTGGTTTTTTCAATCGTAACGACGTAAATCAGAAACCCCGAAGTGGTTCGTATTGTTTCCCGTACGATTCATGTTAAAAAATCACGAGACGCAGGCAGCATGCAAGCAAAGATGAACTGCCTATTGAGTATTATTAGTTCGGAAGTCGGGAAGTATTTTTACAAAGATTGTTTGTTATTCAGAGTCGATGGTATTCTACGGAGCCCCTAAAGGGACATATGACGAATACAAATCACCGTTACGAAATAATTTGAGTATTTTATTTCGTGCACTCAAAATAACTTATTTCGTGAGCTCGAAATGTTGTCGTGGCCACGAAATGACTTCGTGCGCTCCAAGAATATCTGTTCGTGAGCTCGAAATAATTTCGTGCGCTCGAAATACTTTCTAGCTGGTACTCTACTCGCTAAGTTTTGCGATTTGTTTGTCATACAATCCATTATGTTTTTAAGACGTCAACAAGGTGTATCTATAAGTTACGATTTCACCCAGCTAGCAGGTGCCGCGCGAAGCGCGGCATCCTGCTAGTCTATACTATAAAAGATGTTAAATTCGCCATCTTGTCCCTGGGCGCCGCCATCTTGGAACGCAGGGCCGCGCCATCTTGGCGCGTGGTTGCAATGGCGCCATGTTGGCTTTTGGTCGGGCGACTCCTCGCCGCGCGCGCGTGCCGCCGGCGTCGGTGCGGCGGGGTGCCGGACCGTTCGCGACGGGGAATCCCCCGGGGAAGAAGATTTAAAAAAAAATCGTATTCGTCCGTGGTGAGATTTAGGAGAAACGGACGTTACCGATAAACGCGTAATCGCTTTTCGATTGCCTGTCGATGTCGGCGGGCCTTTTTGCGTGAACTATTGCGTTATTTTTGCATTGTCCTTGCCCGGAGATCGGGCCGAAGCCTTCCCGAAATCGTACTACCGTAACTCGGTTGCCGAATTGTTGGCTGTTTGCGATTAAGCGGCGGCTGCATGCGTTACGCGAAGCCTTCGCAAATTGATTGTATCCGCCTTGCTTGCGCGGTGGCCGAGTTGGTGCCGAGTTTGTTTTTTCGCGATTGGGCGGCCCATGTCACGTGTTATTTGAGCTGGTGCCCCGATTTATACTTCCTTGGTTATTGCGGAGTAAACATAGTACCAGTTGAGCGCCGGCTTCGAATTCGTGCGCGTCTACCACGTTTCAGTCACAGCTTGGGAACGTTAAAAAATGATTTATTCCTTTCGTGTTGCCTTTTGAGCAAATTTCTTTGCTTCACATTGTCGATACTTAAATATTACAACATTATCTGTCTCAAAACACTCCGAAACATATCGCTATTGCCTCAATTTCAACTTTGATCGCGCAAAAATGTCGCGAAATATTATTGTATGGCGATGGTGGATATGAATATGCAAATTAGAAACGTGACTGCATTACGTCAGTTGAGGGCGCACTGTCAGATGGCCGGCCTGTTGGGTTTTTTAATCAGGATTTTATGAACTGCCTATTGAATATTATTAGTTCGGAAGTCGGGAAGTATTTTTCCAAAGATTGTTTGTTATTCAGACTCGATGGTATTCTACGGAGCCCCTAAAGGGACATATGACGAATAAAAATCACCGTTACGAAATAATTTGAGTATTTTATTTCGTGCACTCAAAATAACTTATTTCGTGAGCTCGAAATGTTGTCGTGGCCACGAAATGACTTCGTGCGCTCCAAGAATATCTGTTCGTGAGCTCGAAATAATTTCGTCCGCTCGAAATACTTTCTAGCTGGTACTCTACTCGCTAAGTTTCGCGATTTGTTTGTCATACAATCCATTATGTTTTTAAGACGTCAACAAGGGGTGCGTTCCACTTACGCGAACTGTTTGCGCGAACGTTCGCCAACGTTTTGAGTTGGCGTTAGGGGGAGTGGAACGATATTTTAAAAACTACGTTTTCAAAATGGCGGCGCCCGGTGAAAGTGACATCGTTTGGTTCGCTGCTTTTTGTCCAACTCATTATTTTTCTTTAAAAGATCCCTGTGACTGCTCAAAACAATCCACCGTTTATAACGAAAAGTATAAAACGTAAATAAAAACCGTGAAAAGAACCCTGCCGTCTGCTAACCGCTTCGCCATCATTAAAATACGTCACTGGCCAACAGCGAACAGCTCGGAATGTCGTTCGCCGTTTTCGCTAACGTTGGCCAACATAATTGGCGCACATTGCGTTCCACTCACGCGAACAACGCTAACGTTGGCCAACGTTGGCAACGTTCGCTGGAGTGGAACGCACCCCAGGTGTATCTATAAGTTACGATTTCACCCAGCTAGCAGGTGCCGCGCGAAGCGCGGCATCCTGCTAGTCTATACTATAAAAGATGTTAAATGCGCCATCTTGTCCCTGGGCGCCGCCATCTTGGAACGCAGGGCCGCGCCATCTTGGCGCGTGGTTGGCGCCATGTTGGCTTTTGGTCGGGCGACTCCTCGCCGCGCGCGTGTGCCGCCGGCGTCGGTGCGGCGGGGTGCCGGACCGTTCGCGACGGGGAATCCCCCGGGGAATCCCCCGGGGAATAAGATTTAAAAAAAAATCGTATTCGTCCGAGGTGAGATTTAAAAGAAACGGACGTTACCGATAAACGCGTAATCGCTTTTCGATTGCCTGTCGATGTCTGTGGGCCTTTTTGCGTGAACTATTGCGTTATTTTTGCATTGTCCTTGCCCGGAGTTCGGGCCGAAGCCTTCCCGAAATCGTACTACCGTAACTCGGTTGCCGAATTGTTGGCCGTTTGCGATTAAGCGGCGGCTACAAGCGTTACGCGAAGCCTTCTCAAATTGATTGTATCCGCCTTGCTTGCGCGGTGGCCGAGTTGGTGCCGAGTTTGTTGTTCGCGATTGGGCGGCCCATATCACGTGTTATTTGAGCTGGTGCCCCGATTTATACTTCCTTGGTTATTGCGCGCGGAGTAAACATAGTACCAGTTGAGCGCCGGCACCGAATTCGTGCGCGTCTACCACGTTTCAGTCACAGCTTGGGAACGTTAAAAAATGATTTATTCCTTTCGTGTTGCCTTTTGGGCAAATTTCTTTGCTTCACATTGTCGATACTTAAATATTACAACATTATCTGTCTCAAAACACTCCGAAACATATCGCTATTGCCTCAATTTCAACTTTGATCGTTCAAAAATGTCGCGAAATTGTAGGGCGATGGTGGATATGAATATGCAAATTAGAAACGTGACTGCATTACGTCAGTTGAGGGCGCACTGTCAGATGGCCGGCCTGTTGGGTTTTTTAATCAGGATTTTCACGATGATGTAAACTCAGAAATCCCGAAGTGGTTCGTATTGTTTCCCGTACGATTCCTGTTAAAAATAACGAGACGCAGGCAGCATGCAAGCGAAGATGGACTGCCTATTGAGTATTATTAGTTCGAAAGTCGGGAAGTATTTTTACAAAGATTGTTTGTTATTCAGACTCGATGGTATTCTACGGAGCCCCTAAAGGGACATATGACGAATAAAAATCACCGTTACGAAATAATTTGAGTATTTTATTTCGTGCACTCAAAATAACTTATTTCGTGAGCTCGAAATGTTGTCGTGGCCACGAAATGACTTCTTGCGCTCCAAGAATATCTGTTCGTGAGCTCGAAATAATTTCGTGCGCTCGAAATAATTTCGTGCGCTCGAAATACTTTCTAGCTGGTACTCTACTCGCTAAGTTTCGCGATTTGTTTGTCATACAATCCATTATGTTTTTAAGACGTCAACAAGGTGTATCTATAAGTTACGATTTCTCCCAGCTAGCAGGTGCCGCGCGAAGCGCGGCATCCTGCTAGTCTATACTATAAAAGATGACAAATGCGCCATCTTGTCCCTGGGCGCCGCCATCTTGGAACGCAGGGCGCCGCCATCTTGGAACACAGGGCCGCGCCATCTTGGCGCGTGGTTGGCGCCATGTTGGCTTTTGGTCGGGCGACTCCTCGCCGCGCGCGTGTGCCGCCGGCGTCGGTGCGGCGGGGTGCCGGACCGTTCGCGACGGGGAATCCCCCGGGGAATCCCCCGGGAAAAAAAAATCGTATTCGTCCGTGGTGAGATTTAAAAGAAACGGACGTTACCGATAAACGCGTAATCGCTTTTCGATTGCCTGTCGATGTCTGCGGGCCTTTTTGCATGAACTATTGCGTTATTTTTGCATTGTCCCTGCCCGGAGTTCGGGCCGAAGCCTTCCCGAAATCGTACTACAGTAACTCGGTTGCCGAATTGTTGGCTGTTTGCGATTGAGCGGCGGCTGCATGCGTTACGCGAAGCCTTCGCAAATTGATTGTATCCGCCTTGCTCGCGCGGTGGCCGAGTTGGTGCCGAGTTTGTTGTTCGCGATTGGGTTGGCCCGTTCCGTGTTATTTGACCTTTATACTCCATTGGTTATTGCGGAGTTTGAGCGCCAGCTCCATTTTCGGCTTCGAATTTCGTGCGCGTCGACCACATTGCAGTCACAGGCTTGGAACGTTAAAAAATGATTTATTCCTTTCGTGTTGCCTTTTGGGCAAATTTCGTTGCTTCACATTGTCGAGACTTAAATATTACAACATTATCTGTCTCAAAACACTCCGAAACATATCGCTATTGCCTCAATTTCAACTTTGATCGTGCAAAAATGTCGCGAAATTGTATGGCGATGGTGGATATGAATATGCAATTTAGAAACGTGACTGCATTACGTCAGTTGAGGGCGCACTGTCAGATGGCCGGCCTGTTGGGTTTTTTAATCAGGATTTTCACGATGATGTAAATCAGAAATCCCGAAGTGGTTCGTATTGTTTCCTGTACGATTCCTGTTAAAAATCACGAAACGCAGGCAGCATGCAAGCGAAGATGGACTGCCTATTGAGTATTATTAGTTCGGAAGTCGGGAGTATTTTTACAAAGATTGTTTTTATTCAGAGTCGATGGTATTCTACGGAGCCCCTAAAGGGACATATGACGAATAAAAATCACCGTTACGAAATAATTTTAGTTTTTTTCGTGCACTCAAAATAACTTATTTCGTGAGCTCGAAATGTTTTCGTAGCCACGAAATGACTTCGTGCGCTCCAAATTTTTTTTTTCGTGAGCTCGAAATAATTTCGTGCGCTCGAAATAATTTCGTGCGCTCGAAATACTTTCTAGCTGGTACTCTACTCGCTAAGTTTCGCGGTTTGTTTGTCATCGCTATTGCCTCAATGCTCTGATCGTGCAAAAATGTCGCGAAATTGTATGGCGATCGTGGATATGAATATGCAATTCAGAAACGTGACTACGTTTCGGCTTCGGCTTTGCCTTCGAATTCCTGCGCGTCGACCATTTTGTAGTCGCAGTTTTGGAACGTAAAAACAATGATTTATTCCTTTCGTGTTGCCTTCTGGGAAAATTTCTTCCTTTCACATTGTCAATACTTAAATATTACAACATTATCTCTCTAAAAACACTCCGAAACATATCGCTATTGCCTCAATCTTAACTTTTATCGTGGAAAAATGTCGCGAAATTGTATGGCCTATCGTGGATATGAATATTCAATTTAGAAACGTGACGGCCTTACGTCAGTTGAGGGCGCACTGTCAGACGGCCGGTCTGTTGGTTTTTTCAATCGTGACGAAGTAAATCAGAAATCCCGAAGTGGTTCGTATTGTTTCCCGTACGATTCCTGTTAAAAAATCACGAGACGCAGGCATGCAAGCGAAGATGGACTGCCTATTGAGTATTATTAGTTCGAAAGTCGGGAAGTATTTTTACAAAGATTGTTTGTTATTCAGAGTCGATGGTATTCTACGGAGCCCCTAAAGGGACATGACGAATAAAAATCACCGTTACGAAATAATTTGAGTATTTTATTTCGTGCACTCAAAATAACTTATTTCGTGAGCTCGAAATGTTGTCGTGGCCACGAAATGACTTCGTGCGCTCCAAGAATATCTGTTCGTGAGCTCGAAATAATTTCGTGCGCTCGAAATACTTTCTAGCTGGTACTCTACTCGCTAAGTTTCGCGATTTGTTTGTCATACAATCCATTATGTTTTTAAGACGTCAACAAGGTGTATCTATAAGTTACGATTTCACCCAGCTAGCAGGTGCCGCGCGAAGCGCGGCATCCTGCTAGTCTATACTATAAAAGATGACAAATGCGCCATCTTGTCCCTGGGCGCCGCCATCTTGGAACGCAGGGCGCCGCCATCTTGGAACACAGGGCCGCGCCATCTTGGCGCGTGGTTGGCGCCATGTTGGCTTTTGGTCGGGCGACTCCTCGCCGCGCGCGTGTGCCGCCGGCGTCGGTGCGGCGGGGTGCCGGACCGTTCGCGACGGGGAATCCCCCGGGGAATCCCAGGGGAAAAAAATCGTATTCGTCCGTGGTGAGATTTAAAAGAAACGGACGTTACCGATAAACGCGTAATCGCTTTTCGATTGCCTGTCGATGTCTGCGGGCCTTTTTGCATGAACTATTGCGTTATTTTTGCATTGTCCCTGCCCGGAGTTCGGGCCGAAGCCTTCCCGAAATCGTACTACCGTAACTCGGTTGCCGAATTGTTGGCTGTTTGCGATTGAGCGGCGGCTGCATGCGTTACGCGAAGCCTTCGCAAATTGATTGTATCCGCCTTGCTCGCGCGGTGGCCGAGTTGGTGCCGAGTTTGTTGTTCGCGATTGGGTTGGCCCGTTCCGTGTTATTTGACCTTTATACTCCATTGGTTATTGCGGAGTTTGAGCGCCAGCTCCATTTTCGGCTTCGAATTTCGTGCGCGTCGACCACATTGCAGTCACAGGCTTGGAACGTTAAAAAATGATTTATTCCTTTCGTGTTGCCTTTTGGGCAAATTTCGTTGCTTCACATTGTCGAGACTTAAATATTACAACATTATCTGTCTCAAAACACTCCGAAACATATCGCTATTGCCTCAATTTCAACTTTGATCGTGCAAAAATGTCGCGAAATTGTATGGCGATGGTGGATATGAATATGCAATTTAGAAACGTGACTGCATTACGTCAGTTGAGGGCGCACTGTCAGATGGCCGGCCTGTTGGGTTTTTTAATCAGGATTTTCACGATGATGTAAATCAGAAATCCCGAAGTGGTTCGTATTGTTTCCCGTACGATTCCTGTTAAAAATCACGAGACGCAGGCAGCATGCAAGCGAAGATGGACTGCCTATTGAGTATTATTAGTTCGGAAGTCGGGAGTATTTTTACAAAGATTGTTTTTATTCAGAGTCGATGGTATTCTACGGAGCCCCTAAAGGGACATATGACGAATAAAAATCACCGTTACGAAATAATTTTAGTTTTTTTCGTGCACTCAAAATAACTTATTTCGTGAGCTCGAAATGTTTTCGTAGCCACGAAATGACTTCGTGCGCTCCAAATTTTTTTTTTCGTGAGCTCGAAATAATTTCGTGCGCTCGAAATAATTTCGTGCGCTCGAAATACTTTCTAGCTGGTACTCTACTCGCTAAGTTTCGCGGTTTGTTTGTCATCGCTATTGCCTCAATGCTCTGATCGTGCAAAAATGTCGCGAAATTGTATGGCGATCGTGGATATGAATATGCAATTCAGAAACGTGACTACGTTTCGGCTTCGGCTTTGCCTTCGAATTCCTGCGCGTCGACCATTTTGTAGTCACAGTTTTGGAACGTAAAAACAATGATTTATTCCTTTCGTGTTGCCTTCTGGCAAAATTTCTTCCTTTCACATTGTCAATACTTAAATATTACAACATTATCTCTCTAAAAACACTCCGAAACATATCGCTATTGCCTCAATCTTAACTTTTATCGTGGAAAAATGTCGCGAAATTGTATGGCCTATCGTGGATATGAATATTCAATTTAGAAACGTGACGGCCTTACGTCAGTTGAGGGCGCACTGTCAGACGGCCGGTCTGTTGGTTTTTTCAATCGTGACGAAGTAAATCAGAAATCCCGAAGTGGTTCGTATTGTTTCCCGTACGATTCCTGTTAAAAAATCACGAGACGCAGGCATGCAAGCGAAGATGGACTGCCTATTGAGTATTATTAGTTCGAAAGTCGGGAAGTATTTTTACAAAGATTGTTTGTTATTCAGAGTCGATGGTATTCTACGGAGCCCCTAAAGGGACATGACGAATAAAAATCACCGTTACGAAATAATTTGAGTATTTTATTTCGTGCACTCAAAATAACTTATTTCGTGAGCTCGAAATGTTGTCGTGGCCACGAAATGACTTCGTGCGCTCCAAGAATATCTGTTCGTGAGCTCGAAATAATTTCGTGCGCTCGAAATACTTTCTAGCTGGTACTCTACTCGCTAAGTTTCGCGATTTGTTTGTCATACAATCCATTATGTTTTTAAGACGTCAACAAGGTGTATCTATAAGTTACGATTTCACCCAGCTAGCAGGTGCCGCGCGAAGCGCGGCATCCTGCTAGTTTATACTACAAAAGATGACAAATGCGCCATCTTGTCCCTGGGCGCCGCCATCTTGGAACGCAGGGCCGCGCCATCTTGGAACACAGGGCCGCGCCATCTTGGCGCATGGTTGGCGCCATCTTGGCTTTTGGTCGGGCGACTCGTCGCCGCGCGTGTGTGCCGCCGGCGTCGGTGCGGCGGGGTGCCGGATCGTTCGCGACGGGGAATCCCCCGGGGAATAAGATTTTAAAAAAAATCGTATTCGTCCGAAGTGAGATTTAAAAGAAACGGACGTTACCGATAAACGCGTAATCGCTTTTCGATTGCCTGTCGATGTCGGTGGGCCTTTTTGCGTGAACTATTGCGTTATTTTTGCGTTGTCCTTGCCCGGAGTTCGGGCCGAAGCCTTCCCGAAATCGTACTACCGTAACTCGGTTGCCAAATTGTTGGCTGTTTGCGATTAAGCGGCGGCTACATGCGTTACGCGAAGCCTTCGCAAATTAATTGTATCCGCCTTGCTCGCGCGGTGGCCGAGTTGGTGCCGAGTTTGTTGTTCGCCATTGGGCGGCCTTGTCACGTGTTATTTGAGCTTTATACTCCCTTGGTTATTGCGGAGTTTGAGCGCCAGCTTCGTTTTCGGCTTCGAATTTCGTGCGCGTCGACCACATTGCAGTCACAGGCTTGGAACGTTAAAAAATGATTTATTCCTTTCGTGTTGCTTTTTGGGCAAATGTCTTTGCTTCACATCGTCGATACTTAAATATTACAACATTATCTGTCTCAAAACACTCCGAAACATATCGCTATTGCCTCAATTTCAACTTTGATCGCGCAAAAATGTCGCGAAATTGTATGGCGATGGTGGATATGATGAATATGCAAATTTAGAAACGTGACTGCATTACGTCAGTTGAGGGCGCACTGTCAGATGGCCGGCCTGTTGGGTTTTTTAATCAGGATTTTCACGATGATGTAAACTCAGAAATCCCGAAGTGGTTCGTATTGTTTCCCGTACGATTCCTGTTAAAAAATCACGAGACGCAGGCAGCATGCAAGCGAAGATGGACTGCCTATTGAGTATTATTAGTTCGGAAGTCAAGAAGTATTTTTACAAAGATTGTTTGTTATTCAGAGTCGATGGTCTTCTACGGAGCCCCTTAAGGGACATATGACGAATAACAATCACCGTTACGAAATAATTTGAGTATTTTATTTCGTGCACTCAAAATAACTTATTTCGTGAGCTCGAAATGTTGTCGTGGCCACGAAATGACTTCTTGCGCTCCAAGAATATCTGTTCGTGAACTCGAAATAATTTCGTGCGCTCGAAATACTTTCTAGCTGGTACTCTACTCGCTAAGTTTCGCGATTTGTTTGTCATACAATCCATTATGTTTTTAAGACGTCAACAGGGTGTATCTATAAGTTACGATTTCACCCAGCTAGCAGGTGCCGCGCGAAGCGCGGCATCCTGCTAGTCTATACTATAAAAGATGTAAAATGCGCCATCTTGTCCCTGGGCGCCGCCATCTTGGGAACGCAGGGCCGCGCCATCTTGGCGCGTGGTTGGCGCCATGTTGGCTTTTGGTCGGGCGACTCCTCGCCGCGCGCGTGTGCCGCCGGCGTCGGTGCGGCGGGGTGCCGGACCGTTCGCGACGGGAAATCCCCCGGGGAATCCCCCGGGGAATAAGATTTAAAAAAAAATCGTATTCGTCCGAGGTGAGATTTAAAAGAAACGGACGTTACCGATAAACGCGTAATCGCTTTTCGATTGCCTGTCGATGTCTGCGGGCCTTTTTGCGTGAACTATTGCGTTATTTTTGCATTGTCCTTGCCCGGAGTTCGGGCCGAAGCCTTCCCGAAATCGTACTGCCGTAACTCGGTTGCCGAATTGTTGGCCGTTTGCGATTGAGCGGCGGCTGCATGCGTTACGCGAAGCCTTCGCAAATTGATTGTACCCGCCTTGCTCGCGCGGTGGCCGAGTTGGTGCCGAGTTTGTTGTTCGCGATTGGTCCCGTGTTATTTGACCTTTATACTCCATTGGTTATTGCGGAGTTTGAGCGCCAGCTTCATTTTCGGCTTTGAATTTCGTGCGCGTCGGCCACATTGCAGTCACAGGCTTGGAACGTTAAAAAATGATTTATTCCTTTCGTGTTGCCTTTTGGAGTTTTGGGCAAATTTCGTTGCTTCACATTGTCGATACTTAAATATTACAACATTATCTGTCTCAAAACACTCCGAAACATATCGCTATTGCCTCAATTTCAACTTTGATCGTGCAAAAATGTCGCGAAATTGTATGGCGATGGTGGATATGAATATGCAATTTAGAAACGTGACTACGTTTCGGCTTCGGCTTTGCCTCCGAATTCCTGCGTGTCGACCATTTTGTAGTCACAGTTTTGGAACGTAAAAACAATGATTTATTCCTTTCGTGTTGCCTTCTGGGAAAATTTCTTCCTTTCACATTGTCAATACTTAAATATTACAACATTATCTCTCTAAAAACACTCCGAAACATATCGCTATTGCCTCAATTTTAACTTTTATCGTGGAAAAATGTCGCGAAATTGTATGGCGATGGTGGATATGAATATGCAATTTAGAAACGTGACTACGTTTCGGCTTCGGCTTTGCCTCCGAATTCCTGCGTGTCGACCATTTTGTAGTCACAGTTTTGGAACGTAAAAACAATGATTTATTCCTTTCGTGTTGCCTTCTGGAAAAATTTCTTCCTTTCACATTGTCAATACTTAAATATTACAACATTATCTCTCTAAAAACACTCCGAAACATATCGCTATTGCCTCAATTTTAACTTTTATCATGGAAAAATGTCGCGAAATTGTATGGCCTATCGTGGATATGAATATTCAATTTAGAAACGTGACTGCCTTACGTCAGTTGAGGGCGCACTGTCATACGGCCGGTCTGTTGGTTTTTTCAATCGTGACGACGTAAATCAGAAATCCCGAAGTGGTTTGTATTGTTTCCCGTACGATTCATGTTAAAAAATCACGAGACGCAGGCATGCAAGCGAAGATGGACTGCCTATTGAGTATTATAAGTTCGAAAGTCGGGAAGTATTTTTACAAAGATTGTTTGTTATTCAGAGTCGATGGTATTCTACGGAGCCCCTAAATTAAGGGACGTATGACGAATACAAATCACCGTTACGAAATAATTTGAGTATTTTATTTCGTGCACTCAAAATAACTTATTTCATGAGCTCGAAATGTTTTCGTGGCCACGAAATGACTTCGTGCGCTCCAAGAATATCTGTTCGTGAGCTCGAAATAATTTCGTGCGCTCGAAATACTTTCTAGCTGGTACTCTACTCGCTAAGTTTCGCAATTTGTTTGTCAAACAATCCATTATGTTTTTAAGACGTCAACAAGGTGTATCTATAAGTTACGATTTCACCCAGCTAGCAGGTGCCGCGCGAAGCGCGGCATCCTGCTAGTCAGATCAAAAGGGTATACCTTTGTATAACATTTTGTACCTTTGTACTTCCCGATAAACTTGTTCAAGTCGCCCTTACGTTTAGCAAGCTTGCCTTGTTTTGGCGGGAAGCTGTAAGAAAATATTGACATTCGAGAATGGCAGATCTGTGTGGTCGTATGCGCCTGTATCAATTAATGCCAATCAATAATCATCACTCTCGGGCTTTGGCCAGAAGACAAAAATAGCACATACTACATAGAGGACTTTGAAAAGTTTATTTATTTGCAATTGCTTCCAGTTCCACTGCAGGTGTTTGTTAAAAGTGTGCAGTAAGCCGTGACGAGTTCACAGGTGTAACAATGACTTACTAAATCCAGTGTGTATTGTGAAAACCAATGTATATATTTTCACGTGTATTTCCATTACTTTCTCCAAAGTTAAAATATTATATTATTACATGTATTGGGGGCGGGTGAGTAAAGGCAAACATGAAGACAATTTACGTCGTTCTGCTGTTCTACAAGAAAGGTTCACCGACATCAATTATTTTGCACAAATAATTTGCTAGCTGTAATATTATGTTTGTTCCCGACAAACACTTTTATTTTTTCGTCTTTTCCGCCTGGTTAGTTGCGCCCAGGGAAACGTTATAGATGACAATTCAGGTGACGTCATGATGACGTCCTTTAATAAAACACTTTCATGATTTAATAAATTCGTCATAATGACAAATTATGCTGAACTCAAAAATTATTTTCGTAACAGGTTTTGTTGGTACATAGATGTTTCCACAAACCTATATTTGATAAAATATTTTACTAGTATACAAAACTCGACATCACGGTGACGTCATCCTTGAATTTCTATTTTTTGGATTTCTTTATGCTGTGGCATTTGACACGCGGTGCTTTTTAAACTGACGTTATAAGATCATCTACACGACTATAACTTACAAGCACCAACAAACAGATTGTACTCATATAAAAGCTGAATGTGGGAAAACCCTACCCAGCAAACATTGAGATATTGGTCCGATATCTGCCCAGTACATTATGTAGTTGTATAGGCCCACTTCTGATTTCCTGTACTGGACCAACTTGCAACACGGTCAATATAGTTTGTCATTAATGATCCATTTGAGTATCGATACTGGCTCGGTACGTATATTGGGATCGGTCCCGTGCCGGCCCAACAGTGTACTTTAGAGGGTACAATATAGTCTTGGTCAAAGACCAAGCTAGCCTGTTCATTTGTTCCGCGGCGCGCCGTACGTATTATCTGGGCTTATTGAGGGCGCCCTTTATTATCGCCAGATTCCTGGATCTTTTCCTCTAACTTGGTCTTGGCGCATCGATCACGTGAACCCGGAAAATTCCGAGGACATTCCAAGCATAGCTCAAATAGCTACTCGCCCCCGCATGCGCACTAAGTCGTTTTTGTTTAATGTAGTGTTCGATTATTATAGTCTGGTTCCCAGACCAAATATTTCTGACTATTTGTGATTTTTCATTTATTATTTAGCCGTTAATGTCACGTGACCAAAAACTGGAGGAATTGCTTAACGTTCGCGATGTTCGAGTGTTTCTAGGTATTTATAAAATAAAACTCACATTAGCAAAGGTCAACACCAGACGAAATGCCTAAGACTATCACAGTCATTGTAGTCATTGTGCTATTTTTGGGTAAGAGCCGTTAGAATTTGAATTGTTGCGTCGTCATAGCTACGCTGCTTGTATCGCGTCATTATCTATTTTTTTGTCGCCGGCGGCTACCTGACCGGACGTGTAAGAAACCACATTTGGCTATACGTCTAAATTGTAGTGTAGGTCAGGTAGCCGCCGGCGACAAAAAATAGATAATGACGCGATACAAGCAGCGTAGCTATGACGACGCAACAATTCAAATTCTAATGGCTCTTACCAAAACATAGCACAATGACTACAATGACTGTGATAGTCTTAGGCATTTCGTCTGGTGTTGACCTTTGCTAATGTGAGTTTTATTTTATAAATACCTAGAAACACTCGAACATCGCGAACGTTAAGCAATTCCTCCAGTTTTTGGTCACGTGACATTAACGGCTAAATAATAAATGAAAAATCACAAATAGTCAGAAATATTTGGTCTGGGAACCAGACTATAATAATCGAACACTACATTAAGCAAAAACGACTTAGTGCGCATGCGGGGGCGAGTAGCTATTTGAGCTATGCTTGGAATGTCCTCGGAATTTTCCGGGTTCACGTGATCGATGCGCCAAGACCAAGTTAGAGGAAAAGATCCAGGAATCTGGCGATAATAAAGGGCGCCCTCAATAAGCCCAGATAATACGTACGGCGCGCCGCGGAACAAATGAACAGGCTAGCTTGGTCTTTGACCAAGACTAGGTACAATACTGTTCCCTGCAGTCGGCTAGTTTTGTTCAAGACCGAGTTGTTCATTTGTTCCGGGCGCGCCGTCCGCGATTTTTTTTTCCGTAGGTGGGCGAGTCAAAATTAATGAATTATTCAGTAGTTTGGATGAGAAGTTATGTTTATTCATCGGAATAAAACATGACGTCACAGCATTGTTGTTATTTAGTTAAATAGTTACAATAAATCACTTTAAAGAACAGCTGTTGTCGAGCTGCTATACGTAGTGTAGTGGATAGTGGGATGGGTTATGGATCAAAGATCCCTGGTTCGAATCCTGCTGTAGGTCACCTCGTTTTGCCTAGTCAAATTGATATCTTTGGAGTATTTTTAATTTAAGGGAAAAAAGAGACCTAGAACCTAAGTGTTGTACAGTGATCAATGCAACTGTAATTCATGAATTTTGGCTCACCCATCTACGGAAAACAAATTCGCGCGCCGTCCGTCTATGCAGTTCATCAATCATCAATACTCAAAAAACGGGCTTATTGAGGGCGCCCTTGATTATTACGAGATTTGTTAGTGCTGTGGCAAATCTGCTTTGGAGTCAGATTAGTCGTCAAGCCCCTTTCTTTAGATTTTGTGAACTTCTGCTGTTTTATACAATAAAAATGCTCAACTAGCAAATGGTAGACTATAACTTTAAAGGGAATATGCACAGCATTTGCAAACATCAAACAAAATTAATTACTAAATTATCACAAAACACTTTTCTCTGGACTGTTAGGTAATGGCAGTCTGAAGCATCCTGTAAAATCATGGTTCCTGGTAGAGTGGTATTTGTGTATCGATTTCCAACGCTGGTCGGCCGACCAGCGTTGGAGGAAAAAACATTTTTTTCAAATACTGCTTCTAATTGTTCACATCTAGTTATTCCACATTTTCTTTGCAATTGATTACACACCTGTGAAGACGTACAACTGATTTTCAGACCTTACAATTCCCCCCAACGTCTGCAAATTGATCCGTTTCATCGTTGGGTCAGGGTACCTGACTACAAGAACATGATTGTTGTTTGTTGATTTTTGTCCAGCATCTACGAACTCAAAACGTCCAAAGAAAGTCAGTGTAACAATATTGGCTATAACATACTCCCCGTCCCCAATCCATCCATTTCGGACAATTACAGTAAGCGAAATGATGTACATTCCATTTAAACTTTAGAAAATGCACATAGCACTAGGTTATATGGTCTGTTGAGTCTCTGTTTGGTTTAGGAAGAAAATGGGGAGGTCAAGTTTGTTGTGGGGGGCACCTAGGGGAACCGGGAGTCTGTGGGAGGGGGGGGGGGGGGGGGTACCCCAGGCCATGCACCCCTGTCTACGCCACTGCGTTAGATGGCTAAATTGTCACAGGTATTGATGAATAGTCCGTATTTCACGCATGTATGATATTTTGATGAGCAAAGAAGATTTTTAACTTTTCAACTAAACGGTGAAATTAAATAAAGGAAACGAAACAAAACGAAATGACAGAGAAAACCGATGGAATGAACAGAACTTTAAAAAGACACATATTTTGACAAGACATTTTTATTTTGGTTCCTTTGAAATATCTTCGAGAGGTTTTATGCTATAAACTCCAAGCGATCACATAGATAACTACAGTTGCACTTACGTCACCGTTTAAAAAGCATTTTAAAGACCAGAAAATAAACGTCATTTGTGGTGTTAATATTACTCAACAGAGAGTGACCGACAAAGTTGTAAATATGCACTAGTCTCTGTGTTAAAACTGTGAAACTTCATACACAAAGATATGAAACTGTTGTATGTAAAACCGACATTTAAACGCTCGAGATATTTATGTTTGTACCTTTAGTGTGATAACACTATTATAAAAGGCTTAATTAAGATAATTTAAGCCAGTCAATTTCTCCATTGTTTAGTAACTAATTGTTTGTAGATGACAAACTACATTTTAAAAACTGTAGTCGTGAATATTTGAAAAGCATTTTAACCAGCAAATAACGTCATTTGTTATGTTATTATTACATGTACTTAGAGAGCAGCGATAAACAAAAATGTAAATATCTGTTAATCATTATTTACTTTCAAATAAGTAGGATATTTCTTGATAATTCGGTATAGTAAACAAATTCGATATCTGCAAATGGTGTACTCTCCCTTTAAGATAATTTAAACTAGCCACTTTCCCCATTGTTTGTAATCAATGTTTCACAATAAACTGATTACCATAATGGATGCATCATTTAAAACTGTAGTCGTGATAATTTATAAGATAATATAAGACATGTTGTTTTTCTTTGCAAAATTCATACCTTTGCATACTTTGCGTGCCATACCATACAAAACGCTTAATTAATAAGAAAATTAATTAAGAAAATTGAAGGCAGCTAATTTCTCCATTGCTTAGTAACAAGTTTTACTGTAGTTAATAACGTCATTTGTGATGTTATTATTACACGTAGGGAGAGAGTAGCGATCAACACAATTGTAAATATCTGTTAAAACTGTAAAACGGATAATTGGTTAGGGCGCCTATATAAAATCGGCATAACGGTTCAGATATATACATTTGTATCTTAGATTGTATAACACTCTTACGAAAAGCTTAATTAAAAGGTAGGATACACCATTTGTAATTGCTTGAATTATCATGAATGGGTGGATTTGGGGTTGTATTTTATAGTAAATAGTGTTAAACTGACCTGTCCGAAGTTTTACAATCATGGATGCCGAGAAAAAAGCAAGAACAACGGCGTTTGTTTTCAACCAGCGTCTGGCAGTGGTTTTATATCGTTCTTCGGAACAATTACAGAATAGTCGCGCATTCATTTTGCTGGATGCCTACAGGCATTATTCACTTTCAAATAAGTAAGATATTTCTTAATCATTTTGGTAGTAAACATTTTCGATATCTGCAAATGGTGTATCCTACCTTTAATATAATTTAAACCAGAAATGTTTCCCATTGTTTTGTAATCAATGTTTCACAATAAACTGTTTACCAAAATGGATGCATCATTTAAAACTGTAGTCGTGATAATTTCTAAGATATTATGCTTTCATCAACAACAGAACCCATTGTTTTAAACTTCATTCAATTAAGTACGTAATAAGTTCACCCAAGTTGTTCTTCATTGCAAAATTAATTCCTTTGCCTACTTTGCGTGCCATACCCAGGGTGTCAAAGGTTAACATTGGTCCAGAAATTTGCGACTCTCGATACTGTGTATGAGAGTCTCAAAACTTACGGTACTGAAAACATGCAACACAAGAAAATAGACTGGTATATGAAACAACCAGTCTAACACGCCTTTAGTACCGAGTCAACTGTGTCAAAATCTCTCCCTAGTCTGTCACCAGACTACTGAAAAGAGACCAGTCTAGTTCCAAACAGTTGGACATGCACCAGTCTATAAAGCCTCGAGATGAAACCACTTGGCTTCACTCTCAGGTGAACATTAAATGTTGAAGTAAACATCACTTTAAAACTTTCTTGACAGTGGAATATCTGATGTTCAATTAATCACAAATAAAATCCCATTAATGTACAATGTCTTATTTTATACATAACTTATACATTACACACATTTTGCATCACATGACACTGTTACTGGTTCGATGCACGCAGTGATAAACACAAAACACATGCAGCTTATATTATACAGAATACAAATCGACAACAGCACAGTATTTATTTACAATTTTACAAGAGGGTCATCCAATTCTTAGCGGGAATTCCAGCAGGATTGTTATCTCGGGTGATATCAGAAGTATAACAAGGGTTCTTAGGTTTGGCAATTTTCAATCGACTCTGTGTATTTATGCCAAGCTTACGTCGGCTGTGGTTTATTAGCTTGTGTGATGTTCATCTTCCAAAAGCTGAATTTAGCTAGGGTACGCTTGGGGACTGATTTTTTTCAAGTCAAAATTGACCAGAATATTTCGAGAGTGTAAACCAACCATGACGTCATCTTGTCTCGGTTTATTTCTCAATAATCTTGTCAGATCTGTGCCAGTCATACTTTTGTTTTTCAACAACGCAGCTCTCGTTCCATGCCCCTCCAGACCCACACAACTCACTTCTCTCTGGTCAGAAATCACGATGAAGATCGAACCTTTTGGCCGTAATAAGCTCAGGTTTTAAATCTGTACTTTTGATTGTGCTGCAGAAATCCGAATTCTAGGTTTCTCCTAACTATTTTAAAATATGTGGTTTCTTGAAACGCATGTTATTCCTATTTATTAAAGGGTCTACTTACTTGACATTATGTATCTTTTAATTTGTTTGCGGAAATAAAGTGAGACGAATATGCTTGTTTAAATTACCAGAGAATTGCTCTGTGAAAAGCGATCCGCGTGACGTAATAAAGAACTTGTCGTTTAACGAGGGGCCAAAAGTTAACGGAGAAAAAGTTAGTGGCGGTGAAAACAACTGGAACCGTTTTTTATTTATTTTTAAAAAGTTGGCAATCGTTGTGTTTTAACGGTTGTTTTAGCACAAACTGTCACAAAGTTGTTCTAGTCCTTTGTTCTCTGAGACCGCGTCTGTATACTGAATATAATTATGAAAAGAGACTTTCATGATCAATTATCTTAGGGAAGTCATTTCTGACATTAGCTGCCGATATGCCAAGTCAGTAGAATATTGTATAATGCCATCCCGCAGTGAAGTTATGTACACGCAAACGCGCACGATCCAAGCACTTTCAAAATGCTGCATGTACGGAGCCCATTATGGATGAGACTAATATATCACTTCCAGGCTGGTCATTTGACTCGCTGCTTTGGTGATTTCTGCCTTATCGTCAGTGGCCAACCAACAGCCCACCAAAGAAAGCTTTACAAGGTGGTTCATTTTTGTCAGGACAGACCATAACCGACCTGATCCAGCAAGGGTCTTATTGCTAGACAGATCCAAATCAACAAGGTTGGGCATATTACCCAGCGCCACGGCAATGTGCTCCAAGTCGCCACTTCTCAATGCGCAGTAACCCAAGTCTAGTTTGTTGAGGCTTTTGATTTCCTTCAAGTGAGACCATGACCGACCTGATCCAGCAAGGGTCTCATTGCGAGACAGATTCAATTCAACAAGGTTGGGCAGACTACTCAGTTGCCCAACAATGTGCTCCATGCCACTGCTTGTTAGGTTGCAATCATCGAAGGTCATGGCCTCAAGCTGCGTCATTTCTTTCAGACGTAGAGACAAAAGGAAACGTGTACTGTCCTTAACGAATGACGTTGGGCCTATTACATGCTTACTTCAATTCTTGGAAGATTTCGCATTCTGTCCACATATGTATCCTTTCGAGGCAAGTATTTCCACCACCCTTTTTCTGGTTACGAAGTACACAAACGATGCCGAATCATCACTCCCTGGACGACCAATAGTTAGATTTGAATCAATAACGGAATTAATTAACTTCAACGGTGGCAATGTCTGGCTTTGACTTTTAAAGTAACAATTCAAGGCTAGTTGTATAACTCCAACATTTAGATGTCCTTTATTTTTGACTTTATGCGATAGCATCTGCAGAATTTTATTTGTTCGTTTCCCCTCACTGTCACCGCAGCAAAAACGCAGAAGATATTCAAACCCAGCTAAATCAGACACTTGACGAAAGAACGTTTTAAATTCACGCGTTTCTTCTTTCGATGTTAAACTTTGGTAGTATATCGCAGCGGAAAATTCTTGAAACGTCTTGTGAATGAAATAAACGGTTTTGGAAATAGCGGTCCCCTTCCGGACTCGCTCGCTGGTGAGGATGCCAGCTCGTAAGGCCTTTTCAAGGTCATCTTTCTTAAAATCCCCCACTTGAAATGATAACTTTTGATCAGATGAAAGTAGGCCGGCCAAAGCAACCTTTCCAATAGCTGTAACCAACCTTGAAATCTCTTCTTCTGACATTTCGTTTGTTTTACGTTTAAATATGTAATGCAGTGCCTCATTATAAAGTCGAAACATGGTGTCAGGGAGTGTAGAATTATCTTCCCCTAACAAGCACATCAATAACAACAGCATGGGACTTTTGGCCAAATCTAATAAAACATCAGAGGATACAATTCTCTCAAAAAGACCATCAGCTTTGGATGATTCTTCTGAATAAAAATTGTCCACATATTCCCTAACATCGTCCTTGCTAAACCCTAAAACATTCACAAGAGCAAACGGCCTCTGAATCAAAGTGTTCTTTACCAGCTTGTCATAGTGTGATGAGGGGCGGGTTGTCACAAGTACGCTGCATTTTGCGTACTTTCCCATTCGATTAAGCATTTTGAGGATCGAACCGAACTTCGACTCGTCAAGCTCAGTCGACTGGAATTCATCAAAACCATCTAACAGAAACAACACGTCGTCAGGGTTGGCTGCAATGAAGGATTCCAAGTCTTTCCTGTCTATGGTCTCGTTATCTATAAACAACTGATCAAAAAGTGCATCTATCACATCCGACGTTTGTTTCAGGGAATGCATTTTCAACACAAAAACAAGCTTGTACTTTTTTAGTGCAGCAACTTTACCACAGGCCCAATCGTAAGCCATTTTGGCAACAAGAGTCGTTTTCCCTAGACCAGCCCATCCTCTTAAAATTGCCCGTATAATTGGATGGCCCTCTCTTGTTTTTAGTTTGAAAATATCCCAATACGATTTCACCTCTCCCTCCAAATCCATATCACCTTTTTCTAATTGTAGCTTTGTGTAGATGTCCATGATGTGTTTTTGGTCATCATCCACCCATGGAAGCATCTGCACATAGCTACCTGTGCTGGTGTAGATGTCTTTTAGCGTCTTCTCACACTTATCAGCAGCAAGTTTAGGATCCCCGAGTCGTCTCTTCCGCGTCGTACTGCATCCTGGTTGTTGTCGCCTCTCACTCGACGAACTCGTTTCTAATGTAACAAAAAGACAAATCAAAATCAAACCATGTTAATCGGGTATTTTAATTTTAGCTCACACTTATCGGCAGCAAGTTGAGTTGGATCATTGAGTCGAGTCTCCCGTCTCGTACTGCATTCTGGTCCCCTCCCACTCGACGAACTCGTTTCTAATGTAACAAAAAGACAAATCGAAATCAAACCATGTTAATCGGGTATTTTAATTTTAGCTCACACTTATCGGCAGCAAGTTGAGTTGGAATATCGAGTCTATAGTAGTATCCCTTGTCGTACTGTATCCTGGCTGACTCGTTTAAGAATGTGAAGAGTAAAACAACAAAATCCTGTCAAAACATAATGAAAAATGGGTTCCGTTTCGTCTGTAATTCATTTATTTAAAAATTTCAAGATCAATAGAAGTAGTGTTCGAGAAACTATCGGTAAAGTATTTAGTCATGACTTTGTGTTCTTTTTTAACAAGGATCATTTTAACCCAGGCCGTCAACGGATACTTCTTAAATCATAATTATTTGTCCATTTTTCTGCGTGTGAATTTACCTCCTGAATCAGTAGGCATCAATGGTATCCCTTCTTCGCTGTTGGTGTCATCTCCATGGTTCGCTGAGTGACGTGTCCGTTCTGAATAAAATGTGACATCCAAGAGTTAGGTCGCATTCAAATTACTTAGCTGTGGCTTTTCTTAACAAATAGCACACGGGAGTGGCCAAGCCGCGTCCCTATACAGTCTTTTGTGTTGATGATTTGTCTCTTTCAGTCACGCAATTGGAATGTCCCTCCTATTTTAGGCCTTCCGGAATCCCCAGCCGCGAACTACACAGTACATGCATCACTTTTGTCATACCGATTATTTTCTCAGAAATACTGATTTGTTTATGAAACACAAATTAGAGAAATGGGCGTAACATATGTACCTACATATAAGAACCGCGCCGTCTAGAGTCAAACGCCCCCCCCCAGGCTTCCTTCCAAATATTCCAAGTTGCTGGTTTCCCCGTCCCACGAATGTTGACAAGAAATCACCACTGACGTACAGATTCGCCATTCAGTTAGACTCCAAAAAAATCCGGGTTCATTGGTAACATTGCGCATGTTTAAAGTGAAGATAATTAGGAGCGTGACCGGTCACGTGATAGGGTTCAACCATTTTATAGGTAATCGGAGTCCGTTCAAAACGCGAATCTGTTACGTCAGGGCTGAGCGTTCGCGCTGCGAATTCGGAAAAGTTAAACCCATGTCAACTGCGGCAAATTTTGCAGCAAATTCTTTGTGGTGCCACATTTACATCGCATTCAGATTCACATTGGCATTAAGCATTAGCCCGGTTTTAAACGTTAAACAGGTTACCAGGCAGTGGTTGGGCGTAGTCGTAATTAACTAATGCATACCTTCTCTCCTTCTCTCCTTCCGCCACCTACCAATGACGTTAGTACCAAAGCAAAATGCCACTGAAATAGAAAGAAAATGTCATTATTCAGTAAATACTCATCAACAGGTTATAATCAAATGTACCATTTGTGTTTCGCCAGCAAATAAGGTGACAATACTTCTATTAGAAACGATGGTTTTATTTTTACATAATGCTATCAAATGCTATACTATAACCCAAACCGGAATCCTTCAAATTAAATATTATAAACAGTTTTATTATATTGAGACAACCTCAATTAATACAATTAATTGAGGTTCGTTAGTTATAATTCATCAAATTGGAACATAGAAAGAAGCTATAAAATAGCAATCCAAAGGTAAAACATGGATTCAGATTTATACATTAAACAACTAATTGATATATACATGTATTTATCTTTGTTTACATGTATATTTATCCCGATTCGGGATTGTAGTCCTTTTTGTCTCTTGGATTATCTATCCGGATATAAATCTGTCTAGAAAATTTCTTACTAAAATACAAAATTGACAAAATAGAGTTTATCACCAACAGCAAAAGGCCAATATATTTAGTCACCATTCCACTAAACCCACCTTGGGATATTAGCTCAAAACGCTCTTCGGATTGTCTGTCCGGAAGTGACCGTAACCGCGTAAATTATAAAGAAACAAATCTATCAATCATCAATTTCAGAAATGTCCATATACAAATGTTTGTTTGTATATTCTATTAATTGCTTTTAATACACTCGACCAAATTTTTGCAAATCTCATCTTGGGATATTAAACCATCCATTATTGACCTTCGAATGGTTTGTCCAGGGAGAGGGGGGAGCATAGTTGTTACCAAAACAAAATTGCAAGACGGTGTTTTACTGTCAACGTTAGCCAAAATTATTTCACACAAATTCAAACTAATTCCTTTCTGGGATATTAGGTCAGAAATTTTGTTTTCGGAAGAAAATACCAAGAACCACAATTTATAGCAAAAACGAAACATTGCGCATGTCTAAAGTGAAGATATAGGAGCGTGACCGGTCACGTAATAGGGTTCAACCATTTTATAGGTAATAGGAGTCCGATTATCACACGAGTTCAAAACGCGAATCTATGACGTCAGGGCTGAGCGTTCGTGCTGCAAATTCAATCAGTCGTCAATCTCAACAAATCCCCTCTTGGGATTCACTGCATCAGGGCTCCTACAGAGAAGTCAGGGCCACATTTTAGCGAGAGCAACCAACAACTGTTTTGGTCGTCGGTCATTGGTTGAGCGTTTTGGCGACCTCGGTTGTGCTGTGATCACGTGACTGTCTGACCAAATTTGAACAGAGGATCGGGGTTGGTTGGCACATTAGAAATTAAAGATGGTGGAAAGGTGAACAAGTATGTTGTCTGCTCACAAACTAGATTTGACGTGGGCGGTCCACAAGACGCATTCTTAGTGGCAAAACAGACCACGCATACGTAATTTAAATCGTAAATTGACAAATAGGACTAGGTCAGCGGCACTCGAACTTGCTCCAGGCAAGATGGCGTGGATAGTGACTCCCTAACTCTCACTTTCTTGACGTGGAGGGGGTAAATAATGAACGCAGCTTATCAGGCATATCCAATCATACTCACACAATCCCAGAATCAGGGTGACCACGGCACCACTGATGACAACGCCAATGAGTGACCATTGTCCAGCAGTCAATTCTGATCCTGCAGGTGTCGGCGTGAGGGCGGTGATGGATGTAGTCAGAACGGTTGTCAAGTTGAAGGTCGTCATGTCTATAGTACTGAACTGGGGGAAATGTATTCAAATAGGTTGACATTTTATTGTGACCTTCTGTAAAGAATCGTCGGCAATACTGTTCCTTGTTTAAACCCCAGGTTTGAAAATATTTGTATTAAAGGGTTGTACAGTACGCATTGCAAATCATGACTAAATGTAACTGATGACAAAATGTTCTACCTAAAATATGAGAAAAACATGATAATGCCGGGAAATTAGCAACACCCCAGTCGGCAAAACTATGTTTCAAACACGGGTTAACAAGTAAGAAAAAACGCGTGTCTTGCTTGGCGAGGTAAAATGAAATATCCAAACACGTGTTTCAAATGTGTTCTAGATGTATTACAATGTAATATGCGTGTCTGAAACTAAATAAATAAAAGAAGCTCTCGCAAAAACATTTGTCAAAGGACTATCGCGTCATTACATTATTGTGTCATATCATATTCAAACATGTTGATGCATTGACAGCTCCCGTGGAAAAGCCATTTTTACACACTCGCTAAAAATAGGAATATTCCCAAAAATATTAATGTAATATCTTCCCTATTTTCACCAATAATGCTCAACGATATATGCTTTAATAATATGCAAACCAAATTACTAAAATATTTTATCATCTAGGAGAAAATGGCCTCCAAAGTTGGGTATAGTTTTTTTGGGACCACCCTGTACATGTATATTTAGACAGGTGAACAAAATTCCCCTGCCCCTATATACAACACCGACAAACAAACCTTTGTATTGTTTTACCGTGTACTACTATGCTACTAAAATGGAAGGGTCAATTTAAAAAAATTAGATTGGTTAACTGAACTGAAAAAAATTACACCGTGTAACCGTTTGAACAGGCGGTTAATCGTGTAACCGTTGAAAGCCACTTAGAGTAGTTGAGTGGCCCTGCATTTTATACAGTAGTTGTACCCAGATTTCTCCAGGACTTTATGGGTCTCTGAGCTGCGTTATTTACCCTAGGACATAGAATGAATGGCTCTGTATTCTATGGGTATTGTGGTACATATAGAATGCAGGGCTACTCCATTCTACATGTATGTCCTAGGGTAAATAAAACCGAGATAAGTTGAGTGGCCTTGCATTATATAGTTACATGTACTTTGAAATCGGTTACTCACTTCTGTGCCAGTATTAAATTCCTGCAGAAGCTCTTCAAACACGACTTCCGTAATGTCCTCAGTCATTTTCCCAAATAGAGGACAAGGCATTTTTGCTGAAAGGACAAAAAAAATCAAGTAATTCAATGATCCGGTGGTAATACAAAAACACAAATGCTTTTCCACAACTATATGTTAAAACGAAATGCAGCCAATAAATGACCACATTTTGAATTTGCAGAATGCGGATGTCGTTGTAATGCGGTGTGGAGCTTGATGTAGTGCTGAATGACTTTTAATAACCTCGGGTAAGTTTTGTTCAATTTTTAATAATATTGTTATCATTAACCCAAACAGGTACCTGGAGTCTCTAAGAACCATGCCAAATGCAACAGAATACACTTGATCAGGAGACTTGTTGCCTGTTATGCGTGAATGTAACAATTTGAAACAACCTGTTACTGCTGGTGCTTTCTGTTGCATTTATCAGGATGAAGGTTAAGATAGTATTATTATTATGTTCTGGTAATGAAACCATACATGTATATGTTTTTGTAAAAATTTCGCAAACTTATTGTACTTTTCCACGGGTATTTTTTTCCTTTAAATGAATACATTTAAAAGAAAATGAACTTCGAAGGGAGGACAATAAGTTTGCACAAAACTCAAGATTGCGTTCGACAGCTTTACATACGTGTAGAAGAGGTTAGGATTAAACAATTTTTAGAAAGCTGCACCAACAAAATTGAAGCAACTTTTATGTATTTCTTTTGCTTTACCTCTTCTCAATCCCCCTGCTTTGAACTCTTCGTTCTTTGTGAAGGGGACCTGTAATTTAAAGGACAAATCACAAATGAATACTGAATGGTTGTGAAAGGTGATGAGAATAGTATGTTTTCGGGACAATTATAGGATATCTTGCGCAATCATTTTGCTGGATGCCTTCAAATATTATTTACTTTCAAATGAGTTAGACATTTCCTAATGAATCAGTAGTAAAGCTTGTCGAGATTTGCAAATGGTGTATCCTACTTTTAAACCTATAAACCAAAATCTAAGGAACAATGGTTCACTGTGGTATTGATAAAGGGTTATCCAAGAAGTATGTTTGCAAGAAATGCTGACTTTTGAAACCAATCTCCTCCCCCCCCCCCTTACATGCAAACACAATTATGTACATGAATGCAATGTCAACATCCCGCTCGTCTTTGTGTGTTCACATACAATGTCATACATCATTATATGTATGTGTTAATTGCCCCAAACCAGGCTTCTTACCTTTTCATTGACAATGTCCCTAAAATGGACCATGTACTTGTGCACAATGAATTTAACTGAGTCAACGGTTATCGTACTCAGGCATCTGGGGAAAAAAAAATACAAATATGTAATTTATTAGCAAAACATTAACATTTACCCACCTTCTTTCTTTCTTGTAATTAACATTAACCCTAATGTCCTAGGCATTCATATGAGGTAAAGTGCAGTGTACGTGGGACGCATGCGACAAAGTTCATAATAGAGTTGTTTATGGGTATAGGACTGATCATGCTTGACATTGAGCATACCAATTGATCATACCATTAAAGTAGCTGGAGGTTTTTTTCTTCAAAATTCAAAGTAGAATTGTTGAACACAATTGTTGAAATCTTTATTTTCAACTTAATTGTTTGACATGTTTAAACGTAAGGTATTTTCATTAAATGTACATGTACAAACTGTGTACAATGTATGTACATGAAGTATGATACAAAGGAGTAAATAGTCCGGTGTTAACAAAAACAGGTAAAGGTAATATACTGTTGATGGGTTAAAGGAAATTTACAAAATTATCTTTTTCTGTAATTTTCAGAAATGATCTAACAAATTACATGTATTGTTTTTTAAAGTAAGGTAATCCATACCTGTTGTAGAGAAGATATTGTTTACCCTAGCCATCCAAAATCCTCAAAAATCCACTTTGCAAATTGCAGGATTTTGCAGGATTGAGGTCACTTGGAAGTTGATGCAACATAGAATGTTGCAGGAACACTAAGGGCATTTAGGGTTTTGCCACTGGAGGATTATGCAGAGGTAATTAAATCAGGCCTAAATTACTGCTGGGTGATTTTGCAGTATTGAGGTTACTTGGGTATTTATCCAAATTGGGATTTTAAAGGGGTGAGATTATTTGTTACTTTGTACTTTCACACTGCTCATGCTATGCACATTCTCTAAAGAGCTTCAGTCAAGGTGTAAGTTATGTATCAAGGATAGGAAACACCAAGGGTCATGTGTGCCAACCCTTGTTGTAATAGGGCACTAATTAGCAGCTGTTTGTTCCATGTTTGGCTGCTTTATACTTAGCTGAATAGTAAACACACTGAAGGATTTTGCATGATTCAGGCAGTGGTGACCACCAGTTACAAATATTGGAGGATTTTTCAGGATTCAGGTAATTACATGGAGTTTTAACAATTTGGAATTTTAGGACTTTGCAGGACTCAGGTTATGTATAAAAAATATAATATGCAGTTAGGTATAAGGATTAACTTAAGTTACCTTTGGTTGTTTATAGGGGCATCCGCAGCTACCGGTATCCCTACAGAATTTTTTTTACAAGTTTGTGTAAAACAGGGTGTGTGCGGAATTGTATTAACCAGTTCGCGCTGGTTTTTTGGTAACATCACCAACCGAGACGCGAAATTATTTTTAAGGAAACTAGATCCGAGGCGGGTTCCATGCATTCCGACCTTGCTCGCTGTTGACAGACATTTAATTCCAGCCTTGCTTGTGACGTGTTTATGCGTCATCAATTTTTGATATCAGGGAAACTTTGCGTGTTTATGGTACCGGTACGTCCTCCGGTGGGAACTGGTTAAGGGTCTCTATATAGTACATACGTGTACATGTGTACGTTTAACAATGCACATGTGTAAAAGTACACTCGCCTCTGTCTTTACCATGACGAATTTTATCAGCAATTTGCCTGTCGCTGAAGCCTTTTAATTTTGGCATTTGGGTTTTGATGTACCTTGCCTGCATTGAAGAAATATTATTTAGATTAGTACTGGACACACATCTACAACCACACCCCCAACACACTCTTACAGTATATTGTTCAGAAGGCCTCCCACACTGAATGTTGTTGTGTACACTGTTTTTGCAGCTAAGCTATGTGGGCGTGCTGTATTAATCCAATCTGTTCCAAAAAGATCACCTCATACATGTAAAGTCTATTTTACTTGGTTTTGTTTGGACTGTGAAGTAATTTCCAATCTTTTCAATTGCATAGTTCTTTCCTCTTCTTTATATTAAGCGTCAAAATATATCGACTCGGGTGTTAACACTTACAGCATCTCTATAATTGCTCCCAGGGGCCATTCTCTGGTACTCATTGTACAGCTTGTTCATGCTGGCGACATCAGACAAGGCGTACACCTTTAGTTTAGAGCTGTAATTTCCTTTGTTTTTTTCAGTTGTACCGTAGAAGTTCTTGACCTGTAAGGCAATTTAAGATTTGTTGTTAGGTAAGTTGAAGTTTTTACCCCAGTCACACCTACCGCGATCGGCTGGCTATCACTTTGTGCTCTCGGACTTTGAAATTTTGTAAATCAAAGCGCAGTGATGACATCGCCGAAATCCATGACACTATAGGTAGCTTAACAGTAGCTTACAGTACGCTTTTGGATCGCTTATGACGCTCTCACTGCAACTTTATTACATCCACTCTATATGCACAAAACAATATCAGCCAACCACCAAGCGTGTTATCAACAACACCAAAGAACAAACAAGCGTGTTAAGCAACGACACCAAAGAACAAACGAGCGTGTAAATCACAACACCAACAAACTAACGAACGTCAACTCTGACCATGATGCAGCCATGGACTAACGAACGTCAACTCTGGCCTGGCCAAGTGGCCATCAATAATATCTGCATCCGATGGAAAGAGAGTGCAGCACAACTAGAACACCAATAAATCACTGGAAACGACTGAACTGAACCGAACTATATACATGTACCGCGATGAATCTCTTTATAAGTCTACCCAGTACAATGATCATACTTTCGTTTAAACTTCACACCGTTTAACTTAATCCACTGCCTCATCATGTTCATGAACGATGAACATCGAACAATGAACATTTCTCTACTATTATCAACTGTATTTAAAAAACTAGATTTAGATTTAAATCACCATTATATTATTCATTGCACTCTCGCTGTATATTAGCCTGAGTTCCATTCTAAGGTGAGGAGGGATGTAGTATCCTTGCATGAAAGCTGTGTATATTAGGCACCTAGTGATATGAAACCTCACACCCAAACCTAGACATTACCTCATCCACATTGGAATGCATGAACCCCAACTTGGATCAGATTGCACCCTAGAACAATGTAACCCTTTGTTAAGCATAGAACCTCATGTGATGTACAGAGATGTCGGTATTGAGCCACAATAAACCAAGCAAGCATCGAAGCAACAACTACTATCCGTGTGCTAGTGACAAGCTCACAACATTAGCATTACACATATCTACATACGTACAAAATACATACAAGACATGTACCTACTGGTACCCACCATTGATTTTTCAATTGATTTGTGATCAGAAAAGATGACAAGCAGATTTAATTGTTTGGCTAAGACATTGTGATTATCAAATTAATGTGTATCTTACTGTCGTCTGCTGTTGCTGGCATGAGGGGCCCGGAGCATCGGTGTCATCACAGGGTAGCAGTAGTTCTGGAGGTGTTGACTCAGACTGGTTGGTATTCAGACGGAGAAATACATGTTAAACATTGTGAGTGCAATTGTAATTTAGATTAAACTGAACAATATATCAAACAAAAAATGATGTTACAACTTAAAATTCTACAAATTTACAAATGTTTGTATAATTGTGTTATGCCCGATTCCTACACTCGCCCTAAAATATGGCTTAATTTAAGGGACAATGCAGAATGACAAGATTGCCTGATGGCCAGACTGATGGCATGACTTAATACTGAAATGATGTTAAAACTTGGGGAAGGGGTTTTAGTTAGAACACAGGGTAAGTTGAAACATAGAGATTTTCTTCCACACTTAGAATTAATTTCATGAAAATCTGTCGTCTGGAGGTGTCTACAGTATACCCTGCCTGCATCACCAATGTTTATAAACAAGAGTGATCCAGTTTCTGAGTATTCTAGTACTGAGCTACAAAATAAGTTGAAAGATATGTGTTATTGCACACTGTAGTGTTTTGTTGGGTGGTAAGCTTACAAATGTCACATGGGCCACTGGTAATGATTAGATGTATGAGTGCCCTTTGAATAAAAGTTGTAGGGCGTTCTCTATTTTTCAGAAACTGCGTTTTGAACAGGGTTCACATTTATTTTCAAACTTGCATCATAAAATGAACTGCAACAACAATAATGTTATTCCTGTGTTTTAGTTAGTCCTTTTTAAAATCCCTTTAAAGTCCTGCCAGACGCAGCACATTGCATCAGGTACAAAAGTGTGGTGCACTTTGATGCATTTTGAATACCAGTGAATAAACGACCACAGTCTATATGGCTATTGAGAGCTAGTCCCCAGTCATTTGTTTGTGCACATCATAATGGTAGATATGTCTATCAGTAAATTATGGTGTTAGTATTTGTTTTCTCTCTATTAGGGTCAGGGCTGTCAAAATAAGGTTGGTTGGCTAACCCTAAGCAATTTTTAGGGGGCATAATTCATACTGTACACAAACTAAATTCTTACTGTTGTCATGATGGTGGAAATGTTTTTCCACGCCTGCAATTTATCCCCGATCACTTGCGTAGCTACGTAGTAGCTTCGTTGGGTGCTGGGATCGTGGTCCATTAGTTGCGCCACACTGTCTGCTGATCTTTCATCGAGATTTCTGACAGCCTATATTTGATATTAAATTGTTAAAACAATAGCCATACATATACCAAAATATGTGTACCTCGGAACCCTATTTGACAGCAATATGGATGTGCCATCAGTTTCATACATGTCTTATTCCGGTCAATTTACATTAAAATAGGGCCTGATCTAGAAGTAATTGCAATGGAATTTGTTGAATCGCTGTCATGCACGCAGGGGAACTCTTTGACATATGTACCAAACATCTAATATCCCCCACGAGTGAGAAAAATGAGTTGTATTCTCTTTTTCACTATTTGTTATCATACAACAATTTATCATGAGGATGAAGCCAGGTTTTTTAAAATGACCCAAATTTTTGACGTACTGTCGTCTGCTGCACTCGCATTTGGTCTTGATTCCTTAAAATTAGCTTACAGAGGCATGTCTATCGAAGCAAGTCACCAGACAAAATGTTTGAGAACAAAAAGTCCTGAATGTTAATCTTCCAAAGAGTGCTCTGAAATACAACCTGCCACTCACTAGAAAGCATTCAATTTTTTAAATGTTATAAGGGGCTCATCATCAGCACAACAGTTGTTGGAGGATATATGTAGTCATGCAATGAAATAATTAAAGGACGGGAATAAGAGCAAGAAACACGGAAACAAGTTGTACCTTGGTTGCGACTGTTTTTCTAATGATGGTGGGGTTGACAGAGCCGGACATTCCCATAGAACGCCAAGTGGCTTGCATCTGTTGTGCCACTTTGGTTACCACCCGACCACTGCTCATTAAAAACAACGGGCTTTCATCTGCCAATATGTCAACCCCTAAATTGAAAGAAAGTTATGCCTAATTTAAATACGGTACAAGTAAATAGTTTCATCGGCGTACTTGAATGAGTACTAATAAATAAGACTATGTCTTCGTTACAGAAAAATATCTGTTCACAAGAGGGAATATACACGTAAAGCTATTTTTTGCAAAGAAGTTTTTGTTTTTACTGTCATACATGTAACCCCTTTATCCACATGATGTTGATTATGTGAAGGATCAATTAAATGGATTGTGGGTTAATTACAACCTGTGATACATATTTAATACAACTCGAACAAAATTAATGGTAAAGTACATCATACTGTATAGTAGCCCCATCTGAATTTGGAAGTATTAGGTAATTCAAAAATCGTCCACTATTTCAGGATTGAGAAAGGAGTGGAGTAACAAATTTATCTTCAAGAAAACTTGACGCACAGTAAAGATGAAACACGGACTGCGCTGAGCGCGAAACCAGAATGTGCCACACACGCGTATCAATAACAGTTTGCAGAGTGTAACGATCCACATGTGATGCAAACGCATACAATGTACAGTAGCTTGTGAATGTCCAATGTATTGTGCAGCATTGTGTTTTGTATAATTTTATTGCACAATTCGTGGAGCTGAAATGGAGTCAATATAGGCCGTGTAATACCGTAGTGTCAGTCACACTGGATGATTCAAGCTTGCTTGATTTTTAAAAAATGTGGTTTTATAATATGGAACGATATACTGTACATTTGTACACATCATAAGCAAATTTAGGCATAACTCACCCTTGTTTCCAGATGCTGGCCGACCAAACCTCACATAATGTTCTAAAAACATTTTTAGATCATTACTTATGAAGACGGTGGCTAGTCCTTGCCGGGCTGTCTTGTGTCTTGCAACCTGCACAATGCACAACAAATTAAAAACAATAAAGTGAAAGCCTGTTATAAGAAATACCTACAGATTTAAATTTAGTCAACAGTCCACCAGTCTTTTCTGCACTTTGTGAAAAATCGGTACAAACAACATGCTTTGTGCCAACTACGTGTGTGTGGAAAAGTCAAAATATTGTTTTCCATTTGAGAATTACTGTTTTGGTTGTTTCTACATGATTTTTTCCTTTTTCTTTCTTTTTTTCAAAAGCTATTAGCACCATCAATGTGTGACATTTTGCCAGCTTCGTAATGTGAATAAACATTCTGTCGCAGTAAAAGAAAATCCGAGTGGGATCGCACGATAGAATAGAATTACGAGAAGGCAAGCTTCCGCGCGGCCACGGAATAAAAAGTGGAATTACATACAATATGAACAAACTTGAATGCTTACTAACCTCAAACATTGTGACCTCTTCAAAAGTCGCTATTAAGTTTTTGCGGGCCCTATATTCGCCCACCGTTGCGTTTTCAACAACCCCTGCCCTTGGTGCTTGTGTCAACACAATTTCCATTATGAGTAGATTTCTCATTCGGGCAGAGGTATCTGTAGTCAGGGCTGTTCCTAAAGGTTATAATGCATTAACATGATACATGTATGAGCTTTTCATGTGAAATATATTGGCGTACTCCAATCTTTTAACGACATTTTTTTATGAATTTTAATGACATTCCATAAATTCAACCTAGGATCTTTTATTATTGGGATATATTTTTGTCGCACACTTTTTTATTGAATTTTAGAATGAATTGCAAGTTAGGGGCCATTCAATGTTTGGAAATTTTGTTGACCCACCCACTCACCCCCAATTTTGATTAATAAAAAAATGATTTGTCGTGCAGTAAAAAAATCCAAATACATTTGCATGTACATGTACATGTGCATGTGCATGTACATGTACATGTACATGTACATGTACATGTACATGTACATGTACATGTACATGTACATGTACATGTACATGTACATGTACATGTACATGTACATGTACATGTACATGTACATGTACATGTACATGTACATGTACATGTACATGTACATGTACATGTGTTTTCCACTGGAAAATGTCCAACCCTGCGTCAACCGGAGATTGATTACAACACCTGCCAAAGTTTTGTCACTCTAAAACAACTTTATTGGGGATTTGAGTATCTTTCAAAAACAGTTGTGTTCATTCACGAGAGTAATGTGTGCAGTTTTAAACTTACTTCCGTTCACCAGGGCCTTTAATTCCTGGTTTGACCGTCCACGAAATGTTGATATTTGTTGGCTGTCGACCAGTAGGCCTGCAAAGACAAAACTTTGTAGGATTAAAATGTGTTCTGTAATAAGGAAACAGATGACAAAAATGTTTTACATTGACCAAGCACAAGCGCTGCGAACCTGTTGCTGACAGATATGTTCGTTACATGCTTATCCGTCATCCGTTTAGAATCTCAGAATTATGTTTTTGTGTGTATATGTCATCCGACGCGAACTGGTTCTAAAAGCTGAGATTTCCCATGCCTGGAATGACAACATTTACAATAAAATATAAATTCTAAACCCAATAACTTCTTTAACCAGTTCTCGCCAGAGGACACGTAAAGTTTTTCCATGATTTAAAACGGATGATGCATTTCATGTTTAATTATTTGAAAAGGCAACTTTGTCTTTTGGTTGAAATGTGAGAAAAACATTCTTACCTTGAATTTTTCGTTTGTTTTGGTTCGCCCTGGCTAGGATGCCAGGACGAACACTTCTCATGAAGTGGTCAAGCAGCATTGTGGCTTTCTTTATCTCGTATGGCCGGATCTTAAAGGCCGATGCTGCCTCGTCCTGCAGTTCTAAGAACTGTACAAACCGCTTCAGTGCCAGCAGGTACTTATATATGGTCTGATCTTGTTTCTGCTCATTCCTCAGCAGCGTTACTAATCTACAAGTAGAAAATGACAACAGTAATGCGAGTGAGCCCTCAGTTTTCGTTAGGTGAGGGTTTGAGTATGGTTTTGAAAGTTTATTTGAATAAATTAGACTGATGTTTAATATTTTGGGTCCAAACAATTTTCATGGTTTGATTAAATAGTCATTAATTCTGTGTCCAAAATGCAAGTATAGTATTAACTTCAAGGCGGCTCAATGTCGCATGATTCAGGTTCAAATTTAAACTTAAAAATGTCATTGTCGGTCAAATTGCTCTGACATAAAAAGTAAAGCAAAAATGTGATTGTTTCAAGATATTATCGTCAAAAGAAATCAAAATAAGTATACATGACAAACAGGGAGTTATGGTCTTACTTGTTATCCCACAATTCAAGCACCTCGTCATAAATGTTGGGACCCCACAAGGTTAACGCTATGTACATGTACATTTTTAGAGAAACGAACTTGTTTGCTTTATATTAGTTTGTAACCTCATTACAATTTGGATTTCTGTTCTGTGAACATCATACACCATGTGAACTTACTTTTGCGGTGCCTTTGGCGAAACAAGCTTGTTGATTGCCAGGCCAATTTTTTCTGCTATCGAAAGACTAGATGACTGTTGTTGGTATTTATAAGATAAATCTGATGTGATTTTATTTGGGGGTGCGAGGAGAGAATTGTAATCGCAAATTCTCTTGTGTTAGCAATAGCAATGCTTTCGTGTCTTTACTGTTATGACACTCGTCAGTTGCATTTTTTTTTTTTTTTTTTTTTTTTTTTTGCTCTCCTTAAAATGTTTAAGGAGCGCGGGGGAGCGCGAGTGCGATCGCGCTCCTATAAAATGAAGGCCTGACATGTGAACTTACTTTTGCGGTACCTTTGGCGAAACAAGCTTGTTGATTGCCAGGCCAATTTTTTCTGCTATCAATAGCAGTTGGCGAACGGTGTTGGCCGCCGTTTTTTTGGCGGATCTGGTCGATCCTTTTTCAACCTCGACGAAATCATGAAATTGTCGTAAGATATCTGCTTGAAAGGAAAAAACATAGGAAGAATGCTTCTGATTGGTCGACTAGATCAAGGGGGCGGCATTGTTTTGTGAAAGAATTGGAGCAAATTCACTGTTTATTTCCTAACTAAAAAGGTATTTATTAAAGGAGTAACAGGGTGAGGACCTGGTCCTTACTGCGTAATAACGGACTGGGTTGGGGATGACCAATGATAATGGACCGAATCCCCCAACACGGTACGTTATCACGCAGTCAATAAAAAGAAAATAAAAAGTACTGGATTCTCTGCAAAATTCATCAATTGCACCAGCACTGCTTCAGGCCTCCTGCACCAAGTCTATCAACATGATCTATCACTATTTTTACCTTGAGCCTTCTGGACCAAGTCTGCTAATATCAAAACAATTGTGAGAATTGATGTTAGCGGATTTGGGGTTTTTGGGTTAATTAATAAATCACCTTTTGGACCCTTGCCCAGATTTGGTATCTCTGGTTCTGCTGTCTTAGACGTAGTGCCGTATCTACCACTACCAGTGTTTCTGGATTTTGTCAAGTAGTGACGATACTCGCTAGATCTAAGCTGTGTGATTTAATCAAAAGTCATGTTCTGGAGATAATCGAATTGCAGACAGAAACACAAATGTACCCTGTGTCATACAGACAGAGATTTTCACATTATGTACGTCCGTCCGATCCATGTCAAAATTAATATGGGTGCAACCAGTGTATACTTCTTACAATTTAAATACATTTCAATTCTTTATTAGTTCTTCCTACTACATGCAACACCAGCATTTGTGCTACATCTGTATCATTTTTATTTGTTTATTGCGTGATAGTGTAGTGATCAGGAATAATCCGTTTACATGTATAATCATGGTCAGTTGTGGCCAAGTGAGGGCGCTATTCTAGTTTAATGGTCAAGCTGACGCGGATTGACGTTGGACGTGATCCGACCAAGAAGCAGTTCGTGCATAATTAATTATGGGGTCTATTTTGGAGGAAATAAGTTACTTGACCAGGTTTTTATGTCAATATGATTAAGTCCAACAGTTCAAGGGTAAATAAGCATATAGAAGTCTGGGAACACACGTAGTTGACATTTACAAGTGTAATTTGAGTTGTGAGCGACTTGATAGTAAACATATGTTTACGTGAGCGGGTTTCGCGGGCTACGTCGGACAGAATTGTTTGCAGATTTCATGAGAGCCTCGGTAGCTCCAAACTCTACATTTATTAATCAATTATTGGCTGCTAGATACATGGCAGTCACGGTTTGGTGAACGCCAGAGGAGACGGAGGCAATCCTGGAAACCAGGGCATTGGCTGGTATGAAGGATTAGGCCTATTAGTATTATAAAGTTTATTAAAGTATTTTACAAACGAATGTGTAACGTTTAATGTCAATGCTATTTTATGAATGTGGGTGCACTACGGGGTCAAATAGAAAGTGGATTTGTATGCATACAATGTACATGTTTGTACATGTATGGTTTGATTATGTACCTGCAGGTATTATTTTGGTAACACATGTATTTATAAAGTGGATAGAGAATGGGGAAACTGTTCAAACTGATGATGTAGTTTCACATGCTTTATTGTTATTGTTAGGTTTTTTGGCTACGATGATGAGCTACTAATAAAACATCAATTGATGAAACCCCAGAACCCGACTCCTCACCGAGTTTCACTACAAATTGGTAACACGGATGGGGTGTGGTGATGTGCTGTCTTGAACGCGCAGGTGGACGGTGACCAGTCTCACGTGTAGAGGAACTACGGTACGGGGAACTAGTGCTGGGGATGATTGAGCCAGCAGGGACGGATGGTACCCCAGGAGTCTGGAGCTGAGTTACAGACTGAAGCCGTGGTAGGCAGTTACATATGGACTGTGTCATATCCACTTGTGCCGTTTTAGGTGTGGATTAGTAATATAGGTAGTGTAGGTGGTCAGTAAAATGTGATTGTGATAGGTGGTTAAAAAAAAAAAAAAAAAAACCAACAACAAAAAACCAGCCAGTGCAATTGAAAGCTAATGTTGGACAGTCTGCCAGTACGTGTAGATGGTAGCAGTGCTAATTTACTTAAATTTTTTGTGGTGGTATACTAGGGTATCATTGAAGGCTGACTCGGGATTTCTTTTGGGTAGGAGGATTTGTGTAGGTTGACTTTGTTCAATGGCTGAGGAGGAGGCTGACCTGGTTGAGCGTCTTGTGTCCGGCTTGACGGAGGCTATTAAGTCAAATCATAAACCAACCACACAAAGAGCCATTAAATTGTCTAGGTTCAATGGTCGACCGGGTAGGGCAGGGGACCCAACCATTCTTGAGTGGATTGACGAGGTTGATATATATTGCCAGCAATGCTATGTCCCTGACAAAGACAAGGCACAGATTGTCTATAACCATTTGGGGGGGTTGGCCCGGGATGAGGTCAAATGTAACCCAGAAGTAAAAGGTGACTATAAAGCCTTGATCCGGCTGCTTAATAGGCAATTTGGGGCAGATGAAACGGTGCAGTCATTGCAGAAGTCATTGTACGAGCGCCACCAACTTGAAGACGAGTCCCTTATGGACTACTCGCGGTCTCTGATTAGATTATATGATCGCATAATTGAGGCTGGGAGTGAGGGAGAAAAGGAGGGACTTAGGGGTCTCAAGGATAAAGTCCTCGTTAACCAGTTTGTGGCTGGGGCCAAGAACCAAAGCATGCGGTTAGAGTTGCGACGACTTGAGTTGGCCAAACCGGGGCAAAGCTTTAGCGCACTACGTGATGATGCATTAGACCTATTCAGGGATATCGATAGGCCAAAGGTCAAGCGAACCCAGGTACGCCAAGTGGGCGTGGCATCGTTTGATGATCCTGATGAGGATGATCAGGGTGGGGTGAGTTGGGGTAATGATGTAGTTGATATTGCAGTAGAAGGCGTAGCTGCTCATGCTGCTGGTGGGGGACCATTTCAAAAAATGTTTCAACAACAGGCAGAGATGCTTAAATACATGAGGGAACAGCAGGATCAAATACGGAAGCAGCAGGAGCAGCTAACCGCCTTGGTAGAGCATGTACTAAAAGGGTCCAGTCCAGGGCAGCCCAGTGCTGGTCAGGGGGGACGACGCTTGATATGTTTCGGATGCAAACGACCCGGGCATATCAAGGCAAACTGTAGATTCCGGGGTAACAGTCAAAGTCCTTCACCTGCTGGTGAGTCCTTTGGGGGACAAGGGCTTATGGATAGTGTAGGGGTGCCTACCGATAAACCTGGGGAGTTAAACACAAGCCCTCCATTACTGTAGGCCAAGTGGTGGAGCAGGTCTCTGGGGTGGCCTTACCTGGGGATAGTGTACATTGTGAAGGGGGGAAAGTGTCGGAACATTCAGTGAGTGAACTTCTTGCTTGTCTTGTACATAAAAGCCCTACTGTTAGTGTGACCTTGGCAGGAATTCCAGCAACCTGTGTATTAGATACAGGTGCAGAAACATCCCTGATGAGCTCATCGTTTTTTAGCAAACATTTGTCGGATAATATGAGCGGGCCCAAACCAGTGGGCCGGTACCTGCGGGTATATGGGGTTGGACACTTGGAGTTGCCTGTGGAGGGATATGTTGAGGTCCCATTAGTGGTGCAAAACCATGCAGTAATGGCACATTTTCTGGTTGTGAAAGACACGTCACAGTGTGGGATGGGGGGATGGAAGAGCCCGATATTGATTGGTTGTAATGTGCTCGAGCTGTTGAAGGGCATGGTGATTGATCCAAAAGTGCAAGATGCAGAGGCTTTGAGTGTTGCTCTGCAGTGGTACCGCCTCGCAAGGGAACCACATGACAAAGATCAACGAGGACCGCATGAGGGGTCGAAGAAACCTGTGTCTGTGCGCACTCGTGGGCAACCGATGACTATCCCTCCCAGGCAAGTGCAAACCATTAAATGCCAGATTAGAGCCCCAGTTGAGTTTTTCAGAGACAAAATGATTCTTGTGGATAGCCATTTAGCTGAAAATGGAGAAGTAAATGAAGGGGGTGAAGGTACTTTCACAACAAACGTTCCTTCAGCCCTTATGGTGTATGATTCTTGTGGGATTACGGATGGTCGTTTTGTGAACGTCTTGGTGGCAAATATTGGGAGTCAGGTCTTGGTGATTCCCCCACACACTAAGTTGGCGCAAGCTACTGTGGTATCCTCGGAACAAATTGGGGTGGAGGAAGAAAGTAGTTCCTTACAGGTCTCTGTGAGTGAGGTTTTGGTTGAGGATGTACATGTACTTAGCGAGCATGTTGAGGTAGGGTCCAAGCCCAAGTCAGATGTGCCAGTGGAAACACCAGAACCACCCACTGAGACTTTTGTGTTTAGGGACGGGACTCGATACCAGCTACCTCCAGGTTTGAACTTGTCTTCTTATAACTTGGATGATAATCAGAAAGAGCAGTTGGTGCGGCTATTGCAGAAGCATGATGCAGCATTCTCTAAACACCCGTATGATGTTGGCTGCTGCGACACCGTACCTCATGTAATTCGTACCATGGACAACCTTCCCATTAGTCAGCCTTACCGCAGAATTCCACCTAGAGATTTGCAGGAAGTGAGGGAACTCTTACAGCAGCTTCTTAATCAGGGCATCATAAAGCGCAGCGCAAGTCCCTATGCAAGTCCAATAGTGCTCATTCGGAAAAAAGATGGGAGCCTACGGCTATGCGTTGATTATAGGCGCTTAAATGCCAAAACGGTGCGCGACTCATTCCCTCTCCCCCGCATTGAGGAATCCCTGGAGTCACTTCAAGGGGCCAAATATTTCTCCTCCTTGGATTTGGCGCATGGCTACCATCAGGTGGTAATGGACCCCATGTCTGTGGAGAAGACTGCGTTCAGGGTACCTTTCGGACTGTTTGAGTTCACCCGTATGCCCTTTGGGCTTGTCAATGCCCCTGGAACTTTTCAACGTGTAATGGAGATGTGCATTGGGGACATGAACTTATCGGAGCTCTTGATCTATTTAGATGATATACTTGTGTACTCGTCCACGTTTGAAGAGCACCTTCTAAGGTTGGACGTAGTGTTTTCACGCATAGAGGAGTTTGGCTTGAAGATAAAAGGGAAGAAGTGTCAGTTTCTCCAGGACAGGGTTTTATTTCTAGGCCATGTGGTAAGCAGTCAAGGAATTTCAGTGGACACTGACAAAATCCAAAAGATTAGGGACTGGCCTGTGCCACAGAACGCAGAGCAGTTGCGTTCCTTTTTGGGGCTGGCGGGATACTATAGGAGATTTGTCCTAAATTTCTCCCAATTGGCCGCACCACTGCACGCGATAATACCTCCAGTGCAGGGCAGGGGGAAAATGCGGAAAACTAGTTTCCGAAAGTTTGAATGGGGCAAACAGGCACAGGAAGCATTTGATGCGCTCAAATTGGCTCTTACCCAGGCACCAGTGCTTGCATATCCAGACTTCTCCCGCGAATTTGTCCTCGAAGTAGATGCCTCTCTGCGGGGTTTGGGCGCGTGTTTGACACAAGAAGACTCGCAGGGGAACAGACACCCAGTCGCCTATGCAAGCCGTGGTTTGAGGGGAGCAGAGGCCAATTATCCAGACTACAGTTCGTTCAAATTAGAATTACTAGCCCTAAAGTGGGCTGTTATGGATAAGTTCAGGGATCATCTTTTGGGGGTACCCTTCACTATACTCACAGATAATAATCCACTTGCACATTTGAAAACTGCCAAATTGGGAGCGAGTGAAATGCGCTGGGTAGCACAGTTGGCTGCATTCAATTTCGATGTGAAATTTCGCTCGGGCCGTAGCAACCGGTGTGCAGATGCGCTTAGTCGGTACCCTGGCCAGAGTGTGGCAGAGGTAGAAACAGTCATGCAGAGTAAGGTTCACTCTAGTTCAGTTCCAATTCATGTTGCTGCAAATACCGCTACTGGTAAGCCGTCTGATATTGGAGGTATTCCTTCGGGAGCTGCTGATCCCCCAGGGTTGTTTCCGTCATGGTCGTCGGAACAAATGGCTTCTCTTCAGAGAGATGACCCAGAGTTGGGGTTAGTGTGGAAACTTTGGGACAAAAGGTGGGCCCCGGGAGAAGTAATACCTGAGGAGTTTAATGACACTTCACCCGAGCTAAAATTATGGCGGGGGCAGTGGCCGAGGTTCGTTGAAAGAGATGGCATTCTTTGCCGAAGGGTTATAGACCCAGTGCTTGGGGAGATTTTTCAGATTCTCTTACCCAAATGTTTGCAGCTTCGAATAATGACAGGGTGTCATGATGGCTGGGGACACCAAGGGGTGACCCGTACCTGCTCGCTGTTGCGAAGGCGGGTGTACTGGCCTAGAATGACGGCGAATGTTCGTCGTCATGTAAGTCGTTGCAAACTCTGCATTATTGCCAAGGCTTCACGGCCCCAACCTAGGGTTCCAATGAGGCATCTGTTAGCTTTCCGACCACTTGAGATACTAGCAGTGGACTTTGTCAAAGTAGACAAGGGTCGCAGGGGCTATGAAGACATCCTCGTCATGACGGATGTTTATACCAAGTTTTCACAAGCTGTCCCATGTAGAGATCAGTTAGCAGTGACTGTAGCAAAAGTCCTTAGGGACCAGTGGTTCACCAAATTTGGGATACCTAGTAGACTCCACAGCGATCAGGGACGGAATTTTGAGGGGGAAATTGTGCGGGAATTATGTTCGTTGTACGGGATTAAGAAATCCCGTACCACACCCTATCATCCGGAGGGGAATGCACAAGCTGAACGTTTTAATCGCACCCTATTTGGATTGATTAAGTCCCTTGATGAGTAGGATAGGTGTAAGTGGCCAGATCTAATTGCCCACTTAGTATTCGTATACAACGCCACCCCCCATACTGCGACTGGGATTGAACCGTATACCTTGATGTTTGGGAGGGAACCATTGGTCCCTCTGGATCAAATGTTGGGGCGGACCGACGCCGACTGGGGACAGGACTTTGTAAGGGAGCAGTCGCGGATGCTAAACCGTGCCTCGGATGTCGTGAGGGATAGGGTTGCTAAGAGGGCAAGTCAAAATAAGGCGGCATATGATTCCAGAGGGCGCGTTGCAGTGAAACCAATAGTACCCGGCTCGCAGGTTCTGATGCGTAAGTGCGCTTTTGATGGCCGACACAAGCTCCAAAACAAATATGAGGGAGAGCCTTACATCGTGGTTTGGGTAAATAAGCAGGGAGATGTGTGTACCATTCGACCGGCTAGGGGAGGCAGACAAAAGACAGTAAATAGGAAATATTTACTGTTAGACCCATTGGCTGAACCTGAGTCTGGCAGTGATAACGAATCTGAGGGGGATTCATTAGGTGATGTAGACATGTCTGACACAGGTGGCTTGCCAGGCCAGCTTCCAGTTAATGGCTCCTCAGGAGTAGGGGGTGAAAAAGTAGGGGAGCCAGCTCAGGTCACTGGCTCAAGTAATACTGTTCTACTGAGAAGATCAGAGAGGGTAACAAAAGGGATACACCGAAACCCATTTCGACTTCCCCAGTCAGCCGTGCCCTAAATATGATTATAATTTTGATGTAATTGTATCACATAATCTATGCAGATTCACAGGGTTGAATGGTGGCTTCCTCGAGACTTGTGGAAAGACTGGGGTATCCGGTTTCCCATGCAAGAGGGACTCATCAGCTGACCCTGTCTATGCGGTACAGTGACAGCACTAATATAGGGGTATCACTGGGATTCTGGGACATTTCGCGGGAAGGCTGGGGTATCCAGTTCTCTCGAGATCGACCTGTCCCGGTGCTGCCTTCTGGCATGTTGTTGTCACCGTTTAATTATAGTTAATAAGGACAAGACATGTATATATAAAAAAACAAGATAATAACATAATTAGCTGGTATACTGTCCAATATTTTAACGTCCAGGTTTGACTTTCGTTTCTGTAGTTCCATTGCTTATACATTGCCCAATGAGTTTTGTGCTGTTTGGGCATAGTTTCGTTAGACGCCTGAATCACAGGCAGGGATATTTTAATATAGAATTACCAGGTGGAACTTACACCATTAGGTGTTTTGGGAAAGGTGGTCTCACGATAGACCGTATCAGGAGGAACCCCCATCGGTATCTGAAGCAACTTGGGCGGTCTGATCCTAAGGTGCTTATCCTCGACTTGGGTACCAATGATCTCTGTACTAGAGGAAATAGTCCAGAGGCGGTACACGCCTCATTGTGCAATTTAGTCGGGGAGTTTCCAAAATGGGGTATAAAGCCTGAGGCTGTTGTGTTCTTACCTGTTTTACCACGCACTGGTGCCCTGAGAGATTATCAGGTCATGTTAGATGAGTTTAATATGAAAGTAGAAATTTTCAACAGATTGTTGGAGGGATCTACATTTGTAGAAGACAGATGGTGGGTGTGGAGGCATCGGGCCTTGAAAAATCCTCAATACATCCTGGATGGTGTCCATTTGAACCCCTCGGGTATGGCCCACTATGAAAGAACCCTCCGACAGCTGGTGAAGTTTTTTGAATTTCGAATTCTGTAAAGCGTTAGTTCACTTTGATGTGAATCTTGTTGGGCTAGCATTTGTAAATCAACTAGTCTGTGTTGCTACGAGTGGCAATGTTCTTATTCAAGAATAAGATTACTGTTGCAAGTTGTTCAATTTGTAAAATTATGTAAAAGGGGTGCATGTACATATGTGATAGTTTTGATTCCATTTAATTACCCATGACATTTCCATAAATTGATCTCCAGGAGTAGATCACCCAAGTAGGGGAGATATGTAGTGATCAGGAATAATCCGTTTACATGTATAATCATGGTCAGTTGTGGCCAAGTGAGGGCGCTATTCTAGTTTAATGGTCAAGCTGACGCGGATTGACGTCGGACGTGATCCGACCAAGAAGCAGTTCGTGCATAATTAATTATGGGGTCTATTTTGGAGGAAATAAGTTACTTGACCAGGTTTTTATGTCAATATGATTAAGTCCAACAGTTCAAGGGTAAATAAGCATATAGAAGTCTGGGAACACACGTAGTTGACATTTACAAGTGTAATTTGAGTTGTGAGCGACTTGATAGTAAACATATGTTTACGTGAGCGGGTTTCGCGGGCTACGTCGGACAGAATTGTTTGCAGATTTCATGAGAGCCTCGGTAGCTCCAAACTCTACATTTATTAATCAATTATTGGCTGCTAGATACATGGCAGTCACGGTTTGGTGAACGCCAGAGGAGACGGAGGCAATCCTGGAAACCAGGGCATTGGCTGGTATGAAGGATTAGGCCTATTAGTATTATAAAGTTTATTAAAGTATTTTACAAACGAATGTGTAACGTTTAATGTCAATGCTATTTTATGAATGTGGGTGCACTACGGGGTCAAATAGAAAGTGGATTTGTATGCATACAATGTACATGTTTGTACATGTATGGTTTGATTATGTACCTGCAGGTATTATTTTGGTAACACATGTATTTATAAAGTGGATAGAGAATGGGGAAACTGTTCAAACTGATGATGTAGTTTCACATGCTTTATTGTTATTGTTAGGTTTTTTGGCTACGATGATGAGCTACTAATAAAACATCAATTGATGAAACCCCAGAACCCGACTCCTCACCGAGTTTCACTACAATAGTTTCACACTACACCTGCAGACGGTCATCTAGCTAGTGTGAAGAAACATATATGTAGTACATTTGGGTAACATACTGTACAGAGTAACTGTGCATACATACTTTCATTTTGTGCTGAACCCGCAAATGGATATCAATTTTGTTCAAGCCTCTGGACGGGCAGTCTTTGTATGTGCAGCGGTGTGTTGCCCGCTGCACTCCTGGTCTTGATGTTTTTGTTGTCCGGTTTATGGGTTCCCTGATTGCAAGACATGAGATATAAAAATATAACATACATGTAATATATTTTTAAAAGAGCTTTTAGTGCCCAAGCTTTTGCCCAAGCTTTTGCCCAAGCTTTTGCCCAAGCTTTTGCCCAAGCTTTTGCCCAAGCTTTTGCCCAAGCTTTTGCCCAAGCTTTTGCCCAAGCTTTTGCCCAAGCTTTTGCCCAAGCTTTTGCCCAAGCTTTTGCCCAAGCTTTTGCCCAAGCTTTTGCCCAAGCTTTTGCCCAAGCTTTTGCCCAAGCTTTTGCCCAAGCTTTTGCCCAAGCTTTTGCCCAAGCTTTTGCCCAAGCTTTTGCCCAAGCTTTTGCCCAAGCTTTTGCCCAAGCTTTTGCCCAAGCTTTTGCCCAAGCTTTTGCCCAAGCTTTTGCCCAAGCTTTTGCCCAAGCTTTTGCCCAAGCTTTTGCCCAAGCTTTTGCCCAAGCTTTTGCCCAAGCTTTTGCCCAAGCTTTTGCCCAAGCTTTAGCCCAAGCTTTTGCCCAAGCTTTTGCCCAAGCTTTTGCCCAAGCTTTTGCCCAAGCTTTTGCCCAAGCTTTTGCCCAAGCTTTTGCCCAAGCTTTTGCCCAAGCTTTTGCCCAAGCTTTTGCCCAAGCATTTGCCCAAGCTTTTGCCCAAGCTTTTGCCCAAGCTTTTGCCCAAGCTTTTGCCCAAGCTTTTGCCCAAGCTTTTGCCCAAGCTTTTGCCCAAGCATTTGCCCAAGCTTTTGCCCAAGCATTTGCCCAAGCTTTTGCCCAAGCATTTGCCCAAGCTTTTGCCCAAGCATTTGCCCAAGCTTTTGCCCAAGCATTTGCCCAAGCTTTTGCCCAAGCATTTGCCCAAGCTTTTGCCCAAGCTTTTGCCCAAGCTTTTGCCCAAGCATTTGCCAAAGCTTTTGCCCAAGCATTTGCCCAAGCTTTTGCCCAAGCATTTGCACAAGCTTTTGCCCAAGCTTTTGCCCAAGCATTTGCTCATATCAGCACAAATATCCTGGCTTAGTAAAAACGGGGAACAAGTCAACATTTTATGTGATTGTTATGCCATGTATTTAGCAAGTGACAGCTAAATATCAATCACAAACAATATACATACATTTTGTTAATAGAAATTCAGGTTGGTATCAATCTACAATGTACCAACCCTTACAGTTGATCATTTGTCACCTATGTATCGTGCCAAGTCGCTCCTAATCATTTCAGACATGGGACTTGCGACAGACCGAATGCACTCATTTGGCTCGGCACGACTCTGGCACGCCTTTCTTAACCGTGTGTTACCTTTCTTTGGCTCGTCCGAGCTCAACATGCCTCTTGTATTTATTCCGAATACGGTGAGTGCGCTGAAGGTGTTGGGATAGGTATTTATACCTCCCATGACAAAGAGGGCAACTTCTTTTGGCTCGGTTTCCCTGTTGTGAGAAAGAGGAGTGTACTCTTAATGGCTGGTATACTACATGTGTAATGACATGTGATGAACGAATGTACCTTAAGTTTCTGTCTTCATCATGTCATCATTCGCAGTGCATTAACTTCTCCTAATGCAGTCCAAAGTTGTATCTTCTGCATACATAAATACCAAAATAACCTAATCTGCCATATTTGTGAGATGTATCATTTCTTCAAACAAATAATTTGGCTTATTTAATAGTTTTATAGACGTAAATCATGTGTAGCATGTTTTCGCTTTTAAAAAGATACATCATTTTAGCATGTTAAATTGCGGGGACATGTTCCAAAATGGAATGATGATCTTTAAACAATCCTATAATTGGCACATTTATAAAACATAGTATGTTGAAGGAACTATTAATAGAATGGATTAATATTGGAGAAATTACAAACAGTTTGAATGAAATTGGTTTTAAATTAATGCAAAATTACAATACCCAAAACGTATAATTTTTTCCATAACAACTTTTGTAGAGATACACAATTTTACCATATTTGGGCCAAGTGAATGAAGACGTGTTGAAGACAGAAAATAAAGTAAGAAGCTCCAGTGGACAAACCAGTTTTAGACATGCCATCTCTAATAGGCCATTTATATCTTAATCCAGATCCAAATTAGCCACACCTATCATCAACACTAGATTATCACAAATTCTCTTAAATTGTTGAAGGTGGATGGACAATCTCCTCAAACGTGGTTTAACGTTTTTTTGGTAACCACTTTAGCATGCACTGTCATGCACTAATTATGTAAGCTTACTGGTGTTCTGATTCTGTTTTTCTTAGGAGGTACTACTTGTACATGCACTTCTTCTTCGTCATGAGCCGGGTCGGGGGACTGATTCTAAATAGAAAAGTAAATAAGTGAACCAACAAATTAGTTACAAGTCAAAGGTAAAATGCTCTGAGAGCATAATAAAAGGGCCAACGGGTTTCCAGTTAAAGTAAAATGCTGTGCGAGCATTCCAGCTAAAGTAAAATGCTGTCTCAGCACTGCACTCGCGTCAAAAAGGAAGTGGACAAGAGAATGCCAACGGGTTTTACCTCTTACCCCCCCAACAAGCGCAGACCGAGCGAAAGGTCAGCAGGTGTGGGCCACTAGTTCGGTGTGGGCGGGTCGAAACCGTTGCCCTCCCACCTCGCCCCCTCCTCCCATAGCAGCATGGACTCACAATCGGGTAGTCTAAAGCACCGACTCAATGAGCCAATGAGAGAGAGACACACGCATTGGAGGGGAAAGCGCTGCACTCTCTGCGAGAGAGAGAAGCCCGCAACGCAAGAGAGTGGGAAGCCGATCACCGGCTATGTAACACGGTCGGTGGTCACGTAGCTGAATAACTGGCACGAAATGGACGGCGCGTAAACAATAACTCGTGCTCGCGCGATAGGGCGGATGAGCACGAGCTTATAAATAAGCTTATAATGGGCTTATTAACGGATAATCTCGACGCGCGCTGTGGGCCCACGGTGAAGTTCACTTCTTACCCGCTCTGTGCGCGCTGTGTATCAAGTAGTAAGTATGCTGCTGTTGGCGCTCACATGTTTCCGTGCAAAAGTTGTTGAGTATTGAAGCAAGGTGACATCGTTTTTTTTTGAATCCGGCACACGTGTCGGATGAATTAGAGAAAGCGTGCGTTCGCTGTGTATTTGCGAGCGTTTGTGAGACAAATGCGCGCAAGGCACAGCTACGTACGGTGGTCTAAAGGCGGAGAAAGAAGGCGGTGCTAAGTAGAATTGTCATTGTCAACTGACGTGATGACCTGTTGCAGTGTATGAAGTGCAACCCTATGCAGGCACAGGCGCTCATGCATTAGGTGTAGCTGACAGATGCTGAAAGTACGCCGGCGCAGATGTGCATGCAAAGCGGAGCGAAGGCTGTCAAGTGTCTTGGGCTAGCTGGAGGGTGTAGGTTAGAATTATGGGCGTAGCTACCCAGCTAACAATCGGACGTTTTCTGAACGTTTTTTAAACGTTTTAAATTGGTTTTTTAAACGTTCAAAAAAAACGTTTTTTAAACGTTTTTTTGTGGTAGGTTTTGGACGTTTAAAAAACGTTTTTATTGAACGTTTAAAAAACCAATTTAAAACCTTTAAGAACGTCTAGAAAACCTTTTAAGAACGTTTAGAAAACCCTTTAAGAACGTCTACAGTGCAAAAAATTTGGGTGTTGAATAACACCAGTTTGAGGATCATACCGTTTTAACACTATAATTTTGTACATATTAACTGCATGGACAAATTACGTAATGAAATATTACAAAGAACTGACTTATTACACATTACACATCCATATACAATAATAATCTATTCCTACTGAATACGTACTACACACATAGCCATTGCCGTTGTTAGTTTTATACTACGCTTTTTTGTCCACGACGAAGTCGCAGCTAGTTTTTATGAATAATGTCAAAATTTGAAAACGAATAAAATGTAACGCGAATTTTTAACTATGTTTGCACACAAATCAAAATTCAATCATGGAATCGTTTAAATAATTACATATTATGGTAAAATAAATGGGTTTTTGGACTAAATACAACAATTTAACATCGACTATTGTTAACATATACCATAATTCCTTATTGACCAATCAGAGGGCTTTATTTCACACACGCATGCGCACTAGGTCAAATTTAACACCAAAAGTACGTAACACCAGTACTTGATTTGAAACTAATACTTCAAGAATCATTTTACTTCATTTTAACACCAATGTTCATTCCAAAAGATTAAAAAAACATTGGTGTTAAAATTTTAACACCACAGTTTTTGCAGTGCCTTTTTAGGACGTCTAGAAAACCTTTAGACGTTTAAAAAACCTTTTAAGAACGTCTAGAAAACCTTTTAAAAACGTTCAAAAAACCTTTTAAGAACGTTCAGAAAACCTTTTAAGAACGTCTAGAAAACCTTTTAAGAACGTTCAGAAAACCTATTCAGAACGTTCAGAAAACCTTTCAAGAACATCCAACATAGCGTTTGAATATAAACGATGGCATGCACGCTGTACGAAGGCGGCCAGCCAGGCCGCGCCGGCGCACCGCATGATATCGATGTCACAAAATATAACAATTACGTACATCAACGACGTCGACGACGACCATATGGGCCACACGATGAGGATGACGATCATGATCATCATCATAATCATAATCATCATCGATCATCATAATCATAATCATCATCATAATCACCATCATTAGGCTACTCAATTTAATCATCAAAATAATAATCATATTAAATCATAATATTAAAAAACAATAATTAATTACAATTAGTTTTTATTTGACTTGGACGTAAAGAAAACGTTTTTTAAACGTCCAGAAAAAAAATAGTCTTTTTCAAACGTTTCGTAAACGTTTTGTAAACGTTTTAAAAAAACCTTTGCTTTGGGGCAAATATTAGGTCAAAATTAGATGTTCTCCAAACGTTTTTTAAACGTTTGTTAAAAATCAAGACGTAGCGGACGTTTAAAAAACGTTTTTTAAACGTTTATTTAGGACGAAGACCTAGCGGGCCTAATTAAACGTTTAAATAACGTTTTTTAAACGTTTATTTAGGACGAAGACCTAGCGGACCTACTTAAACGTTTAAAAAACGTTTTTTAAACGTTTTGTGTTTGCTGGGTAGTATGCGCCAGAGTAGAAGAGCGTGCATAGCGGCACCTAGGACCTCTCAGACAGTGTCGTCAGTGCAGGAGAGCGCGCAGCGTATATCGAACATTGGTGATAGTACTCTTTATAGCAACGCAAAACCAAAATTGAACTCCATCCAAGCCGTAATGGCTATCTTACGATGACCCACCAGCATTAGTGTATGCAAATAAATGCAGTGATTACGGTACGGTGCTAACCAGTTAACATCTACTGCTCGGTGGGAGGGCAACGGTTTCGACCCGCCCACACCGAACTAGTGGCCCACACCTGCTGACCTTTCGCTCGGTCTGCGCTTGTTGGGGGGGTAAGAGGTAAAACCCGTTGGCATTCTCTTGTCCACTTCCTTTTTGACGCGAGTGCAGTGCTGAGACAGCATTTTACTTTAGCTGGAATGCTCGCACAGCATTTTACTTTAACTGGAAACCCGTTGGCCCTTTTATTATGCTCTCAGAGCATTTTACCTTTGACTTGTCCACTTCCTTTTATTTAGTAGCTTGTGTTTGAACAGTAAGAAGTTTGCATGCGCGCTTTTGGCTCGGGATCATCGGGTGCATGCAGTCCCTCACCCAATCGCTCGACTAACTCCACATCTGGCGTCCGGGGGGTTTTGTTTATAGTCGAGCGAGCGCCTTCTCCCGGCCGATTGCCAAGATGTGGAGTTTTTTGTGTACTCGTGTTGCGCGGTGCGCGGCACAAAGGAGCAATAATGTGCAGGTGTCGTCCAGCGTGAAGCGTTCGCCATGCGATATTTTGCGGAGCACTCGAACTTTGACGCAACCCTAACAGCGATGCCGCAGAAAGGGTGGAGCGTTGGAGGCCTCGACGCGTCCGTGGATGAGAGACTAGCTAGGGATGGAGCGGAGAAGAGCTCACGCACTCCATGACTACGTGACTAGCTAGGGATGGAGCGGAGTAGAGCTCACGCACTCCATGACTACGTGACTAACTAGGGATGGAGCGGAGAAGAGCTCACGCACTCCATGACTACGTGACTAGCTAGGGATGAAGCGGAGAAGAGCTCACGCACTCCATGACTAAGAGACGGGAGAAGGGGGTGGAGCGGAGGCCTCGGAGCTGTCCACAAGTGAGGGATGTAATGAGACTAGGCGGATGAGGGCGGTGCAAAGCGAGTGCTCGACGCAAATACGCAGGCAAGACTACTTTCGCTCCAACATGAGCATGGCGATGCCGTGCAGGCCGCGGGGCAGCTGCGGCGAGTGCTCAACGTCGGCGCGAGCGCTGCGACTGCAGTCCATGCGGTACCACTCGCCGTTGCGCTCAATGTGGGCCCAGCAGTGGCCGCTGGTTGTGTCCATGCCACTCTGATGGGCGATGGCGGCGATGACACGGAAGCGGGCGTCGCAACCGGGAATGCCGACGTCATTAACATCGAGGCCGACGATGCCGCCGCGCAGGAGACGCTGCGTCTGTGTGACGGTCGCAATGCGCACGATCACGTAGCGCGTGTCGGCCGCCATGCTGACTGTCGCGACTGCGTCGGTGCCGACGCCGCCGCACATGTCGCAGCGGCCTTCGTCGCGCGCATCCGTCAGCGCCTTCTGCAGCGCGACGGCAATCGGCTCGTCCACGGCACGTTCATTGCGGCCAATATTGATGCTAGCCGCGGTTTCAAAGCGCGGCTGCCCCTCGTTCATGCACGTGCGGCATGTGGCCGTCCGCACGAGCGAAAAGGTGACGAGTCGGCACCACGCCGGCACCTCGCCCAACAAGTGAACGAGGAACATATCGAACGTGCGTTGGTTCGACACGCCACGCTGCGGCGCGTAGTGCGGGCCGGCACGTCTACGCAGCTCGTCGGTATTGGCGACGGCGCAGCGCCCGTCCGCAAACTGCTGGCGGAGGCTATTCCAGGCGGCTTGCACAGTATTGCGGCCCGGCGGCACTGCCTGCTCGTTCATGGCGGCCGTGAGCTGCTCGGCGCGCATGAGCATTTGCGCAATGGCGTTGGCGTAGCAGCCGTCGCCGTACGTGTTGTTGAGGCGCGTGAGCGTGTGCTCGCCGTCAACTGTCACGCTCTTGGCGTTGGCGCCGCGCGAGCGCGTGGTGGGGCCGAGACGCCGCTTTTGCACGGGACTGCGCGTCACGTCGACGGTGGCTGACGACGTGGTCGCCTGGTCGACGTTTGTGCGCACGCGTGTGCGCTTGCCGCGCCCTTTGACGGGCGTGCGTGGCGGCTGCGGCGCCTTTTTGCGCGGCGGGCTTTGCGCGGCATCGTCTGTACGCGACTGTGGTGCGCGACGGCGCTGCTTGGCCGTCTGCCGACGCTGCAGTTTGCTCGCGGCGATGCCGATCGCCGGCTCACTGGCGTCGGGCGCCTGCAGCGGCGCCGTCACGACATACGCCTTTTTGCGCTGCTTGCGCAGGGCGACGCCGGGCGGCGGCGTGTTGTATTCGACGATTTGCGGCAGGCCGCACTCCGGATTCTCTCTGCGCAGCCGGTTGTACTGCTTAATGCAGGAGACGTCCGCGCGGATCATGGCCGGATCGAGGCGGATAATGTGCACCTGGTGCAGGGCCTTCGCGCGGCTGAGCGCCACGTACATCATGCCGCTGCAGCTGAACGTTCCCGCCAAGTCGACCATGACGCTATTGAGCGTGAGGCCCTGCGACTTGTGGATCGTCATGGCATAGGCGAGCACAAGCGGGAACTGCTTGCGGTTGACGAGCACGCCGGGCGACAGCTCGTAGCTGTTCTGCTTGCGCGTCAGCTCGTACGGCTCGTGCTTGCCGTCAAAGAGCACGCCAATCGTCGTCACAAAGCCATGCTCGTCCGTGACGAGCGACACGACGTTGCCGAGCGCGCCGTTGATGAGGCCCCGACTCGTGTCGAGATTCTGGCGCAGCATGACGCGCGCGCCGACGCCCACGCGTAGCTCAGTCTCCAGGCCGGCCGTGTCAGATGCCTTTGGTGCCTTGGCGGCAGGCTGCTTCTTTTTGGCGCGGCCTTTCTGGGCCTTTAGAAACTTGTGCGCGAGCGGACCGTAGTCGTCCTCGGCACGAATGACGACGCACACGATTCCATCATGCTTGAGCATGGACGCGTTGAGCGCATTGACGCGCTCGTGCGTCGAGAACAGGCAGACGGCGCTGGCCGGATGCTGCGCGCGCTGCTCGCTGCAGTACTCGGCCATGGACTCAAAGTCGTCCGGCTGCACGCCAATGAGGCGCGTCTCGAGCATGGCAATGTCATCGGCCGTGGGGCTGCCGATGCGACAGCGATTGAGCAGCTCGGCGAATGTGGCGTCGTCTTTCTGGCGCATGATTTGCGTCAGCTCGCCATACTGGAAGTGGCGCCACAGATCGATCACGGGCGGCACGTTTCCTTTCAATTTCCAATCGAACACGTGCAGATCTTGCACAGGCGGCAGCTGGCACAGATCGCCGCACACGAGCAGATTCTTGCCGCCGAACATCATACGGCAGTTGTCGCCGGAGTCCGTGTCCGGCGCCGGCGGCCACACGCTCTCGAGGCGGTAGTGGACGCGCGCCAGGGTCGCGCTCGACACCATGCTCACCTCGTCAATGATGAACAGCTGGACGTGTTGCATGGCGGAGCGGAAGACCTTAACCTTCTCCGGCGCCCACTCGATGTTGGGGCCGTGCTGGCCGGTGTGCTGCACGGGAATGCCGAACAGACGATGGAGCGTCTGGCCGCCGATGTTGAACGCCGCGAGGCCGGTGTAGGCCGAGGGCGCCACGACGGGGTACGGCTTCACCGCGTCGCCGTACGTCTCGTTCAGCTGCAGCTTCAGCTCGTCAATGACGGCGCTCTTGCCCGTGCCCGCTGGGCCGGCCAGGTGGAAGTGCACCGGCGGCGACGGCGTGTCGCACTGGCAATCGCCGGTCTCGTGACGGTGCTGGTGCGCAATCGCGTCCATTACGAGCGTCACGACGCGCAGCTGCTCGGGGTTGGCGGCGATGCGCGCCATGCGCTGCTCCTTGGACATTGGCTGCACGTCCGTGTCGGCGGCGCGGAACTCGTCCAGCAGCCGATTGACCAGATCGGCCGGCGCGGGCATGTTAGCGTCAATCTCGGCCTGCACACGGTCCTCGAGTTCGGCCGCAAGGCGCCACTTGTTGGCAAGATCGAGAATGTTCTCGAGTGCCTTGCGGGCGCTGTGCGTGTTGGCCATGGCCGTGAGCGCCTCGTAGGACGCCTCGAAGGCCTCGCGATACGTCGCGTGCTGGCCCTTTAGCTCGGCCTCGTCGCGCCACGGCTTGTGGAGCATGAGGAGGTCGTGGAAGAGACGCTCCTGGTCCTCGACCGTTTTGGCCGGATGGTAGCGCGTCTTTATGAGCACCGCCTTGCGCTGGTGAAAGTACTTCACCTTGCCCTGCGGCGTGCGGAAGGCAACGAAGGGCTGCGCCGACTTCTCGGACGGCTTCTCCGACACGACGAGGTGGTTGGCGGCGACCTCGTGCAGCGACAGGTGGCCGAGCTCTGCCGGTCGCCGCCGGTAGTACACCTCAATCATATTATCGCAGTATATGTGCGTGTCATTGGAGGGCAGCCTATCGAGCACCTCGGCGCTCAGGAGGAGCCGCTTGCGCTCGCCGGCCATGCCGACGGACAGGTACTCGACCGGCTGGTCGCTGTACGTAAGCGGCATGCCCATCACAACGGCGATGGCCTCCTGGATGCTCACCTGCCGATTGCGCAGGAGCATGTTGGCGATGGTTTTGAGGCGCGAGGACAGCGAGCGCGAGGGGTCAAGCGCCTCGTACATGGCCTGCGTGACGCCCTTCTCGCCCTTGCCAATGTAGCTGGACAGGTAGTAATTGAGCGCCATCGAGCTCTCGCCAATGTACTGAATGTCCATGTTGCCCTCGACGGCCAGGAGCAGCGCGGCATTGTAGTCGTTAATGCGGCGCTCACTGACACGTCGCTGCGGACAGTACAGCTTGAGCTTGGTGCGGCCCTTGGCACGCGACTCGATGACCTCCTGCAGCGAGAGGAGCTTGGCATGCTTGCACGCTTTGCGGCCGCCGCCGCCGTAGCCGAAGCGGCAGACGCGGCCCTTGCCCTTGCCCTTGCCGCACGTGGACGTGCACCGGTCGTGACGCTGATTATGCGTGACCAGCTTGTGCAGGGTGGGGCTGGCCAGCGGGTCCGGCAGCGCGCACGTGATTTTGTCCTTTAAGAAGGCGAGGATCGTGGCCTCGTCGTCTTTGCCAAAGACGGGCGCGCCTTTGATCCACACTTTCATGTGGATGTGCGGCGCGCCGCGCGCCTGGAACTCGACGCGAGCAAAGTAGTGCTCGACGACGCCGAGCGGGCCGGCGACGAGATTGTCGTCCTCGTCGAACTGCTTGGGGATGAGCAGGTTGAGCATGGCGTCGACGTGCCGTTTGAAGCACTCTTGCGCGCTGACAGGGTCGACTTTCACCAGCGCGGCATTCGTCACCTTGCCGACATTGGGAATGTCGCTGTTGCGCTCGCGCAAGTACTCCTTAATGTACTCGGCCTTGTAGTCGGGGAACGACCACGTGAGGAAGAAGGTGGCCGGGCCGTAGCGCTCGTCGCGCACGCGCAAGTCGCCCGTCACGTCCTGCCAGTACTGGTCGGAGCCGCGCACTTTGGCCGTCACACGCGCGGCGCTCACGTACGCCTCCTCGTCGTGCGCGCCCACGCGCTCGCGCAGCTGGCCGGCGGTCATGCCGCGAAACTGGCCCGCCTGGCGCAGCACGTACATCTGACCGTCCACGCTGCGCTCGACCGCCTTGTGGTACAGGTCGAAGATGAACTGTTCGTTGCGGCGGTAGCGCGGGTCTTTGTGCGTGAGGGCGTAGCGCGCGTAGACGTCAAAGCGCATTGCCACCGTGCGCTTCTCCTGCAGCGTGAAGCGGCCGCGGGGGTGCAGGTCGGGGAAGCAGAGCGCCTCGAGCACGACATTGCGCTTCTGCACGACTTCCCCCTTGACATGGTGCGCGGCAAAGAGCTCGTAGAATTCGAGTAGCGACTCGACCTCCTTGCGCATCGACTGCACCGTCACGTTCTGCATGGGCAGATTCTTGTCCACGTGCGTGATGGAGGGCTCGTCTTGCGGCGCGGGCACGTCTTTGGCCGCCCAGCCGCGCGGGCCAATCGCCGGCTCCGCCTCGACGATGCGCTCCGCCTCCGTCAGCGCCGGGTCGACGGTGTCGCCCTCGTCGTCGCTGCCGTCAGGCGTCGACGGCTGCACCTCCAGCTCCGTGAGCAGTTTGGCGAGCGACTCGCGCTCCATGATCTTTTTGTGCTCATAGTGCGGGTTGTTCTGCACGAGCCATTTGAGCGCCGCGATCACGTTGTCGAGGTTGACAACGTCCTGCCAGGCAACGCGCGCCTTGGTTGGCGCTTGCTGCAGGATCACGGCCAGGTTGTCCGTGTTTGACAGCTGCTCGACCATGTAGTCGAGGTTGCGACTCATCGGCATGGGCAGATGCACGGCCAGCCCACGCACGGCGCTCGCCGCTGTGGCGGCGAACGTGCCGGCGCGATCGCTGAGCGGCGTCAGCTTGACGAGCGTCATGAGCGGCCGCACCTGCTGCAGCAGCATCAGTTCAAATTTGTTGAGCCGTCGCAGCTCCTCGGGCTGCACATCGACGCCGACATTATTGAGGCGCGAAAACTTGGGCACCTCGTCGCGATGCACGCTCGTCCAACACTCGGTGCAGAGCGTGATGGGCAGGCCGCTCTCGCCGCGCTCGTGCGCCTTGACGCGCAGCTCGTCGACAATGGGGTGGCCGTCCGCCGCCAGCATTTTCGACGCTGGCATGCCGGACTTTTTGGCCTTGCCGGCGGCGCGATTTTTGCGAGCACTATCGATGGCCTCCATCAGCTTCTCAAACGTCTCAAAGGACGTGAGGCGCATTTGGGCGCGCGTACGAAAGCGCTCACACAGCGAGCACATGTGCTTGGCGTAGTTGTCGCGCTGCTGCCGGAAGAGGGCCAGCGCGTCACCGTACTTGTCGATGACGGCCTTCTCCGAGTGCAGCACGTCGCGCTCGTGGAAGGCGTCGTTCTCACCTGCCTCACGGGCGACGCATTCACGCACGGCCGCCGGCACGTGACTGCTCTTTTTGTCGAGCAGCTTGCCGAGCAGCTCGTAGTCGGCTTGCATGATGCACAGATCGACCTTTGCCAAGTACAAGGTGTACTCGCGCAGTCCATAGCTCTGACGAAGGAGCGTGCGTATGCCGCAAAAGTGAACGTGTAGCTTGCGCAGTAGCCGGAATAAATCCGCGCACTCGTCGCCGTGTGAGCACGGCAAGACCGGATTATCATGACAGCCCTCGCACTGCAACAGCTCGAGCATGCCCGTGTGCATGCCCAAGTAGCTCTGCTTGTCGTCGCGGAAGCGCTGTAGCGCTTGGTGCACGCGCTGCGGCCACGCGGACGGAATGTCGCACGAGCTGTCGCACTCGCGCGCGCGCGTCCACGAGACGTGGGTGAGCTTTGAGCTGAAGGGCGTGTCGTCGCCGTTTAGCCGTGCGGCGTCACGACAGAGCGTGTCCAGCACCAGCTTGACAGACTGATTGCTGTGCTCGAGCTCGTACTGCAGCGCGTCTTCGCGCTTCTTGAACTTGGTGGGATCGACGGGGTACATGTCGTCGAGCAGCTCGTAGTTGAGGCGGCTAGTGTCCGTCTCGGGGCGCTCGTGCGACTTGACGTGGTACTGCTCGCCGCCGTACACTTCGCACAGCGTCTCGGCGGCGTCGGTCGGCTGCATGCCCTTGACCAGCTTTTGCGCCTCGACGTACTTTTTGCGCAGCGTATTGACGGCTTTGCAGAACAGTTTCTGCGCCTCCGTCTTGACGGCCGTCAGGCGCGCCAACTTGAGGTCATATTCAAGGCGCAGGTCATTGCGCGTCTCCGGGTCGTCGATCTCGCCGTCCGACTGCAGCTGCGCCGCATTCGCCGCCTGCACAAACTCCTCGCGCACGCGCGCGAACCAGTCGGCGTCGAGCATGGCGCGGTACTGCACGCCGTCGCGATCGACGTACGGCGTCTTGCCGTAGGCGTCGGTGACGGGCAGCCCCTCGGCCGCGTCAAGCAGCGCAGTGGCGCAGTCGGCGCGCGCGAGTTGGCAGCTGAGACGCTTGCGAGCGCGGCGCATAATTTGCATGGCCAAATTGATGCGCTGGCGATTGGCCACGTTGTACCGGCGCATGCGCTCCAGCAGCTGCAGCGCTATGCCGCTGCTGCACAACGCGGCGTGCGCCTCATAGCGGTCGGCAGCAACCGTTTGCAGAATGTCCTGCTCGCCCTGTACGGCGCCAATGCGACGCAGGCGACGGCGCACGCGACGGCGTACGCGATTGGTGCTGCGCTCGTACGAAACATGATAGCTATAGTGAGCTTATTGCGACGCGCCTTTTCGTAATTGTCGCGCACGCGCTCGCGTTGCGGCGCCGGATCGGCCTGGTACGACTGGCGCGAGGCGGCACGCGCCCGCTCTCGTTGCGGCGCCGGATCGGTCTGGTACGACTGGCGCGAGGCGGCACGCGCGCGCTCGCGTTGCGGCGCCGGATCGGCCAGATAGGAGGCACGCGCGCGCTCGCGTTGCGGCGCCGGATCGGCCACATAGGAAGCACGCGCCCGTTCGCGTTGCGGCACCGGATTGGATGCGTAGGCCGTTTTATTCTGCGCAAGATGAACCGCATACTGCTGCGGATTTGATCGCACAGCAATAAAGCGCAGCTGATCTTTGATGCGTCGCTTTTCGAGTTTTTCGCGCGCCGACAGAATGCAGTCACCGTCCGCCGCCATGGCAACAAGCTCACGCAAGCGCGCTTCAAGCGCGTCACGGTTGTCGGCGCGACTGTCGTAAGCGGCAAACTCGGCGTCGACAGCGGCCGACTGCAACTGCCGCAGACGCTCGCGCTGCTCTTTGCGCTTCGGTTGCGCCCGCTTTTGCGGTGGCGGCGCTGCGCTGCTTGGCTGCGCGGATGTGCTGGTGGCGGCGCGCTTGGGCAGATTTTTCACTGCAACGCTCGCGCGCTTCTTTTTGGCTTTCGCCGTACGAGCGCCAGCGACGTGACCGAGCATCGTCATGTCGGCGCCGGGCGACTGTACGATTTGCATGGCAGGCGTTGGGAGCGACGTCTGCTCGACCGTCACGGGCGGCGCCAGCAGCGCTTTTGCGCCCGTTTGCGCCCACCACTGCGCATCCTCTTTGAAGAGGAGCTCGATGATGGTGGCCGGCGACGGCGGCAGCAGCGCTTTGACGCCCGTGTGCGCCCACCACTGCGCATCCTCTTTGAAGAGGCGGGCGATACGCCGCTTGTGCGTGCGCAGTCGGCGCATTTTCTCGTATCAAACCCCCCGCGGTGATATGTAGTTATTTATAAATAATTTGCATACGCATCACATGGTTATGCGCGATGTATGCCAAATAAGTCCGCCAATCGGTACGGACTCGCTAGACCGCTAACGGACTATGGAGGAATGGTAGGCAGTACTGTCACTGGATGCCTTTTTCAAATTAAATAACTGCGTCCATACTTCGTTTATTTAGTTAGAGTATGGTATAGTGCAAACTTAACGGCCGGACAATGTACACGATAGCAAGACTATTAAACCGTTTGTACATTTACACATAATGTACACTATGCACATGTGTATGTACATTGTACGTCACAATGTCCACGTATGTCCGTCACACAACTGGGTCAAAGTTCATATTATTACAGATATATGCTAATTCACATTGTTGTTTGTCATTGTCAGATGGTCAGATTCGTATGACAACCCCCTCTGAGAAGTCGAAAATCAAAATTCTGTCCCAATAGAACTCATGCCCTTGATCTCCTGATCATTTTCGTTATTGGGTTCTTTTCCATTCCGTGGAGCGATCGCGAGTTATTCCAGTCGGACTGAAGAAGAAAGAAAGAATAAAATTAACGCAAAATCGGTGCACTGGCAAAGTAAGTGTGCCGCGGCGCTGCCACTCCCAGCCGGGCGAACCCGTTGGGCGTGACGCTCCCGCGTCACCCTAGATGGACAGCCTGGCCTGCAAAATAAAAGGTATGAAATAGTAATACAAAAACATATTTGTTTATACAACACCTAAATAAATCCCATCATCTGATTAGTGGATCGATGACCATGTGCATTGTATTTTTCGTTCCATCGCACGGCCACACCAACAATATATTCAATGTTTTTTTTCAACAGTGAATAGAACTTACATAGCACGGTTGCACAATAACCAATCAGATGGCGAGAATTTATTCAGGCGTTGTATAAAACATGGACGTTCGTTTGATGGAAATAATAATTTTATTCGGATGACAGATGTAACGTTCCATTCCTCTCGGCTCCGCCTTGTGCAATGGAAACATTCCATCTGTCATCTCATAATATTAATCTTAGCATCGTGCAAACATTCATTATTTGTATATTATATAACATATCCAAGTACATCCTAGTCATTTCATTGAAGATTTGTAAGTTACGCGGCACTCATTAGTCAAACCATTAACCAGTTCGCGCCAGGATTATTTTAACATCACCGAGCAAACATGTAGACCAGGGGAGGAATTGAATCGTTCTGTTCTGTTGCATTATGTATTGATATTCTTTTATTGTCCCCATTGTCCTAATTTACATCATCGTCTTCATCGGTTGATGAGTCCTCCCAGTCTGTATTACTGATTGTCTCCTGCAAAAAAACCACAGACTCAGGATTATTATCCTCCTTCCTCAATCTTCTTCAATTCTCTTTCAGTTTTGAAGGATTATTAAAGGTAGGATACACCATTTGCAGATATCAAAACAAATTACTAACTTACATGTAATTATTAAGAATATCTTTCTTTTTTGAAAGTAAATAATGGTTCTAGGCATCCGGCAAAATTATTGCGATAGATATCCAGCAATTGTCAGAAAAATCAAATTGAAAAAAATCGTGATCGCCAACATAAAAACCTCACACTCCCTCACAGTGAATTCATTTTTATTTACCAAGGGAGAAGCAGTGACATTATGTATTGATGTTATTTTTTTAATGTTCCATAATTGTTCCAAATTTACCTCTTCTTCATCGCAATGACTGGACGAGTCCCAATCGGGGGCACTTTCAAACTCCTGCATATAAACACATGCAATATGAACTTGGGGTTAAGTTTGGGTTTCAACTGAAAGATGGGTTTCAAGTTTGCCAGTACTACAGAGTACTTGCTCACAGGGTCGTAGCCACTGGGAAATTGTTGGGGGAGGAGGGTGTCACACCACACAATACTTTCCCTCAGTTGGCATTTCGAGCCTCAGTCGGCAACTGCACTTGTCGCAAAATACTCAGTCCACAAAATGGGCCACCCAATAAAAAATTCCAAGAATGTTTTTGCAAATTTGATTCAAAGAGTCAGAGGAAAATAGCCAGGAAATGCCTTGGATTGGACCACAGATAGAGCATCTAGAATTCCGGACCCTACTCCGTAAATTACTTTGCGCTCGCTGCGCTCGGCTTCGAATCAGCAAATTTACTTTCACACCCCCTCCCTCCTCCGCACCCCCCCCCCCCCCCCCCCAACAAATTTTCTCACTAGGCCCCTGCCTGCAAAACTTTCGGAATGACAATGCAACATAGAGACTATTTTGTGAGACGTACGGTACATGTACTTTCTGTTGTAGTACTTGGTTCGTACATGTACATGTATGTATGCGTACATGTATGAAAGTAGTCTGTATCGAGAACCATTCTTGTTTTTATGAAAGTCAAACCCCAAATTGCCAAAAGATGAAATTATTGATATTTATAGCGCCACAAACCTAAAGTCCATAGCTGTCCCTGAACGTACCTCACGATACGCTAGACGATCAGACGATCCCCGTGGAGAAAGGGGGTTTAAACCGTTCGGGAAGTGCCATTTAACGAGCTTGACGACCGGTTTAAAGATCCAGTCTTTGCCAAAACTCGGCACGAGGGGATACGAAAGTTTATAGACAAAAATATGGTAACAAACTGAACAAAAAGACGAACGATAATCTATATTTGTCAGGAATCGTTAATTTATTTTAATTTTATAACTGGACATGTGACGAGTTATTATCAGGGACATTTGTAATATACATTTTGAGTACAAAATAAAGGTATAATTATAAAACGAAAGTACTTCAACGTTCCATCAAGTTAGAGGACATTTTTAAGAAGGAATTATGGGTCTAGATTAACCATCAAATCGGAGGATATTTTTAGAAGGAAGTACGGGGCTAGATTAACTATCAAGTTGGATGATATTTTTTATAAGGAACCACGGGGCTAGACTAACAATCAAGTTAGATCAATTCTTTTATTTTTTATTATTATTTATTTTTTATTTTTTTATAAAGAAATTACGGGGCTAGACTAACTATCAGGTTGGAGGATATTTTTAAGAAGGAATTATGGGGCTAGACTAACCATAGGGTTGGAGTATATTTTTTAGAAGGAAACATGAAGTGTAAAAATCATTTTGGGTGGGGGATAATTTTTAGAAGGAAATATAAGGTAGATGAACCATCATGGTAGTCAAATCATCTTTGCTAAGGGGATATTTTGTTTAGAAGGAAACATGGAGTGGACAAATCATTTTGGCTAGGGGGATATTTTTTAGAAGGGGTTATAAAGTAGATGAACCATCTTGGTAGACGAATCGTCTTGGTTAGGAGATAATTTTTAGAAGGAAACATGAAGGTACAAATCATTTTGGGTGGGGGATAATTTTTAGAAGGAAATATAAAGTAGATGAACCATCATGGTAGTCGAATCATCTTTGCTAAGGGGATATATTTTTAGAAGGAAACATGGAGTGGACAAACCATTTTGGCTAGGGGGATATTTTTTAGAAGGGGTTATAAAGTAGATGAACCATCTTGGTAGACGAGCCGTCTTGGTTAGGGATAATTTTTAGAAGGAAATATAAGGTAGATGAACCATCATGGTAGTCAAATCATCTTTGCTAAGGGGATATTTTGTTTAGAAGGAAACATGAAGTGTACAAATCATTTTGGGTGGGGGATAATTTTTAGAAGGAAATATAAAGTAGATGAACCATCATGGTAGTCGAATCATATTGGCTAAGGGAATATTTTTTTAGAAGGAAACATGGAGTGGACAAACCCCTGCCTGCAAAACTTTCGGAATGACAATGCAACATAGAGACTATTTTGTGAGACGTACGGTACATGTACTTTCTGTTGTAGTACTTGGTTCGTACATGTATGTATGCGTACATGTATGAAAGTAGTCTGTATCGAGAACCATTCTTGTTTTTATGAAAGTCAAACCCCAAATTGCCAAAAGATGGAATTAATGATACAAATAACGAAAAAAAATATAAAAATGTTTCTCTCACTTCACTGGTGGAGCTGTCGTTGGTGTCCGGGACCCAGTCTTCATCCGAACTGTCATCTTCGACTAAATCGTCTAGTTCTACAAAAAACGGCACCGATGCTTGCTGAGACGGACCGGCCTTGATGAACAAAGCGAAATAAAACAATTAAAAATCTCCATCTTTTCACAAAGTAATATTTGTAATTTGCTAACTTAATGTACATGTGGGATATAACTTGACATTGCAGTCTTGTATGATACACATGTAAATACGTCTGTTATATTGTTACACGTTTTGGAATAGGCAGTTTCAGATTTCGAACCACATTTTTTCAAATCTCGGGTCGAATACGCGGCAAATTTCAAATTGTTACCTGGCATGCATGGTGGCAGTTAGAAGAATTTTACAGGATGAATATGGTTCCTACATTTGGACCCACCCTAATTAGCCCTGCCAGATCCAGCACAGTGCATCTGTGGTGACTGCTTGACCTTGCTGGACTCTGCACACAAGTCAATGTGACAAAGTATGCAATCTGTTGTGTCTGGCAGGGTTTCTAGCCAAAATACCCTGGAGAGTTAGGGTTAACGGCATGGTTTCAACATGTTCCCATTGCTATAGAATTTACACTCCCTCACAGTGACATTTTGTATTTGTTGACATTTTTGTCATTCATCTACATTTACCAAGGGAGAAGCAGTGACATTATGTATTGGTGTTATTTTTTTAATGTTCCATAATTGTTCCAAATTTACCTCTTCTTCATCGCAATGACTGTAATTATGTGAACCAAGTGCTTGTGTGTAAAGCCCCAAATTTATATTTGATGTCAAAAAATAATTAAAAATACAAAAATAATATTGCTTGTACATGTATCAAGTTGTATGATGCCCCAGAATTTGTTTACTGTATGGCATTCAAATATGGCTTTCAAATAAAGCTTCAGTTCATCAGTGCCACTGAATATTTTGTTTTGTTTAAATGTTAATTGGGCCTAACCGGTTTTCTAAGGAGCATAAATACACGGCGGGTCTTTTCAAGTGCAGGAAAGAAAATCTAGTTTTATGATTGGCCATTTTTTATTAAGTATTTCCCCGCAATTCACTAACTATCTGTTGTCTTTCCTCCATGGTATAGCTAGTTACGTTAGTCTTACGCGAGAGCTCGGAAGCCATATTGACAAATTTCCGCAAAACGCCCTCTTCGGTTGATTTTCGTCATTTCATGACAGAGGCTAATGGCAGTGCTTCACAGCCACATTTGACCTACCTAGAGCCTTTGAGAAGCCCAGCGTTGAGGGCTCCCACCATTGATATAGAGACAGCTAGTGGCATGATCCAAGACGCATCACCTAGAACCTTCCTGCCAAAAGTCTGGGATGAATAAAAACGGTCAAAAAATGTATAATAATTAGATATGAAATCGCAAAATCATTTATTTATTTTATTATTTATTATATAAGGTTTTTTTGTGCTCAAGCTAAATTTGTTGCTTTAACCAGTTCGCGCCGGGATTATTTTAACATCGTCGAGCCGAGGGTGGCAGGATTATTTTTAACGAAACTCGATCCGAGGCGGGTTCAGGCCGATGGTGCCGGGAAGCACACCCGCGCATTTCCGGCCTTGCTCGCTGCTGACAGACATTTCCGGCCTTGCTCGCTGCTGACAGACATTTCTGGCCTTGCTTGCTGCTGACAGACATTTCCGGCCTTGCTCGCTGCTGACAGACATTTCCGGCCTTGCTCGCTGCTGACAGACTTTTCTGGCCTTGCTCGTGGCGTGTTTATGCGTCATCCGTTTTGAATCTGGGGAAAAACTGCGTTTATAAAGTCATCCGGCGCAAACTGGTTAACAAGCTCTATAAAATTGGCGTTTCTCATCAGCGTTTCTCAGTTGGGCTGTGGGCTCATCGAGCGAGGGACTGTACTCACAAAGGCGACGGCTTTGGACTGCAGGATTTCTTGAGGATTGAGTACAGCGAAGTAAGCGATGTTGACCAGCAAATTGATGACAGTCACCAGTGGTAGGGATACCATCAGGACTATCGGCAGGTCTCTGTTTAAATTTAAAAAAAAACAGATTTACTCTTGAAGTTTAGGCCTTTTAAAATTAATAAATAGGTTTACATCGCCGTCCGTCCCAATTTTTAGCTCCTTCCAAATATTTTTTTATATTTTATATTTGTTCCTAAAACTTTGTTCTTTCTACTTCTGTGCATGCAATTGATGGTCTAAGATCGTCGATAACAACTGCGCGCGCCATGCAGTGCTTGTAGGGAGACGTACGCGATCGCTTCATCAAAACCCGCCTTCAGAAAAGTCGCATCACGTGGCTGACGGCATGCAATAGCGCGCTCTGCAAAGATCGTTAGTCAACAGGGCAAGTCGCTGCACGCTGGACAGGTGGCTAACGATGTCAGATGTAGGCCCTATTCCTTCCACTATGACTATTATTCCAATGTGTTCAAGCCACACATATGTAGAAATTACCTTATTGGCTGTTCATTTAACATCAACATGATCAATACAAACCTGCTTCTATAGGTATAGGGACGTTTACGAAAGTAAATAATGATTCTAGGCATCCAGCAACATTATTGCGCTACATATCCTGTACAATGAACTGAGCATGCAACTGCCGCACAGGCCGTGTTCTACGGCATAGCACAGCTAGCCGTAGCTATAGCCACTTTCCGGCATTAAGGATTTAAGATTTATTAATTTTGTACCTTGACCTATAAGCTGATGTACTAAAACTCGGATGAAACTCGGGTAAAACCCACCTTACAGGATTAGTGAGCTCCTCAATGAGAAAGTTGAGTATGTTCCTGAAAGGAGTAATATGAAAAAAACATGGATTTTAAGTACATTGTGTTGTAGCGAAGTATTGACGGACAAGTGTTCAAGATTGTTCAGGCTAGGGTTTTCTGGCTAGGGTGTTCAGGCTGGGGTGTCCAGGCCGGGGTGTCCAGGCCGGGGTGTCCAGGCCGGGGTGTTTAAGCCAGGGTGTTTAAGCCAGGGTGCTTAAGCTAAGGTGCTCAAGCTAAGGTGCTCAGGCTAGGGTGCTCAAGCTAGGGTGCTCAAGCTAGGGTGTTCAAGCCAGGGTGTTCAAGCTAGGGTGTTCAAGCCAGGGTGCTCAAGCCAGGGTGCTCAAGCTAGGGTGCTCAAGCTAGGGTGCTCAGCTAGGGTGCTCAGCTAGGGTGTTCAAGCTAGGGTGTTCAAGGGTGCTCAATTGTGTTCAAGCTAGGGTGCTCAGCTAGGGTGTTCAAGCTAGGGTGTTTAAGGGTGCTCAATTGTGTTCAAGCTAGGGTGCTCAAGCTAGGGTGCTCAGTATATACAACTGTGTGAAATTCCGCAATGATTTAATACCAATGGAATTTACTTATTAAACATTACTAGGGGGAAGTAGGCATACATACAATAATAACTTACTCCTATTATATATTACCTACTAAATACGTACTACACACTTAGCCATTGTCGTTAGTTAGTTATATACTACACTTGTTTGTCCACGACATAGTCACAGCTAGTTTTTATGAATAATGTCAAAATTTGAATACGAATGGAATGTAATGGACATTTTTAACTATGTTTGCACAAAAATATAAATTCAATCATGGAATCGTTTGAATAATTACATATAATGTCACCAAAGTGCATTTTTGGACAAAATACCACAATTTAACATCGACTATTGCAACTGGTTTTGCAACTGGTTTTTCAACTGGTTTTTGCAACTGCATGGTTTGGCGCAACTGGTTGTTGCAACTGGATTTTGCAACTGCATGGTTTTGGCAACTGCATGGTTTTGGCAACTGCATGGTTTTGGCAACTGCATGGTTTGGGCAACTGCATGGTTTGGGCAACTGCATGGTTTGGGCAACTGCATGGTTTGGGCAACTGCATGGTTTGGCGCAACTGCATGGTTTGGCGCAACTGGTTCTTGCAACTGGTTCTTGCAACTGGTTCTTGCAACTGGTTCTTGCAACTGGTTCTTGCAACTGGTTCTTGCAACTGGTTCTTGCAACTGGTTCTTGCAACTGGTTCTTGCAACTGGTTCTTGCAACTGGTTCTTGCAACTGGTTCTTGCAACTGGTTCTTGCAACTGGTTTTTGCAACTGGTTCTTGCAACTGGTTCTTGCAACTGGTTCTTGCAACTGGTTCTTGCAACTGGTTCTTGCAACTGGTTCTTGCAACTGGTTCTTGCAACTGGTTCGAATCTTGCAACTGGTTCGAGCAACTGGTTCTTGCCACTGATTTTTGGAAGTCGAGGGGGATGTTGGTTCTTGGCAATGGGTATAATTTTTAATAAATCAAGTTGGGGAAAATGTGCTGTCTGTTGATTTTGTTGGGGATGTAATTCGACTTTTAAAGAATGTTTTATTTGGTTCCTGTTCACTTGACCAGTTGGTACATGTAACTGGTTTCAACAATTGGTTTCAACTGGTTATTGTTAATAAGAAAGACCAGTTCAGGGTACGTAACTGGTTCCTTCAACTGGTTTGAACCGTTTCCTGTTGTCGGCACAAGAATGACCAGTTGGTAACTGGTTCCTTTAACTGGTCTGAACTGTTTCCTATTGTTGGCACAAGAATTACCAGTTGGTAACTGGTTCCTTCAACTGGTTTAAACTGTTTCCTATTGTCGCCACAAGATTGACCAGTTGGTAAATGTTCCTACAACTGGTTTCAACTGGTTCCTATTGTCGCCACACAAATTACCAGTTGGTAACTGGTTCTTTAACTGCTTACAACTGGTTTTAACTGGTTTTTGTTGAATCCGGTTGAGCTACCAGTTGATGCCAGTTGATTCCATCACGTACCAGTTGGATACCAGTTAATTCCAGTTTAAAACAGTTGAAACCAGTTGAAACCAGTTGAAAGTTTAACTGGTTTCAACTGGAATTTTCACCTGGGAAATGAGTGACGAAGATAATGAGGTTGACCATGACATATACTAGGTCATAATGTGCAAAATGAAGACAATGATGAGGTAGAAATAAACGAAGCTAAAGCTAGTCACTTTGAGCAAAATGGGCAAAATAACGCCGGGAGGCGTACGTACTCTATCGTCCGGCGTGACATTAAGACTGAGAGCTAGAGAGCGATAATTAGCCAGCTCTCGAGAACATGGGCGGACAAAAGCTCATATTACTCTTATACAACGGGTCTAAAATCGCTAATATTGCAACAACAGTGCACAGCGGAGATAAAGGAAGATTTTTGTTTGGCTTTGGCAATGGGCATCACATAAAATACACACAGAATAGGGGCCGTAAACCCACGATGGAACGGCAAACTTTGCACTGATGATGTCATAAATATTTTTAAAAAACATTTCAGTAAAATCGACTGGAAGTCAAATTAGCTTATACAAAGAACTGTTAAATGTTCACGTTTCTGTATGTCAGCTGAAAAAAATTCTGCAGATGACAGACACTGATGAAGTTTTCTCCGAGTGCCAAAAGTGAAGTCATAACATTCTGCAAATTTGCGCTCGCACCCCTCTTTTGCTTTATCGCACCCCTTTTTCTCCGAGTGCCAACAGTGAAGTCAAAATATACTGCAAATTTGCGTTCGCACCCCTCTTTTGCTTTATCGCACCCCTTTTTCTCCGAGTGCCAAGAGTGAAGTCAAAACATAATGCAAATTTGCGCCCACACCCCTCTTTTGCTTTCTCGCACCCCTTTTTCTCTGAGTGCCAACGGTGAAAACAAAACATACTGCACATTTGCGCTCGCACCCCTCTTTTGCATTCTCGCACCCATTTTTGCTCTTGCCAACAGTGAAGTCATAACTGCACATTTGCACCCGCACCCCTCTTTTGCTTTATTATCGCACCCCTTTTTCTCCGAGTGCCAAGAGTGAAGTCATCATAACATACTGCACATTTGCGCCCGCACCCCTCTTTTGCATTCTCGCACCCCTTTTTGCTCTTGCCAACAGTGAAGTCATAACATACTTTGCGCCCGCACCCCTCTTTTGTTTTCTAGCACCCCTTTTTGCTCTTGCCAACAGTGAGGTCATAACATACTGCACATTTGCGCTCGCACCCCTTCAAGTCTTTACAGGAGCCTGCCGATTCTTCGATTGCAAGAATAGAGCAATGCATCTCTGAGATCCGATTCTGGATGAAAAACAACTTTCTAAAACTGAATGAGGAAAAAACGTAGTTTCTCTTGTTTGGATCACGCCAACAATTAAAAAAGGTGCCTGTGCCATTTATGACAATCGGTGATGCACAGATAGCCCCATCGTTGCAGGCCCGGAACTTGGGGGTTATATTTGATTCCGCAATGACATTTAAATCTCACGTTGCTAACACTGTCCGTTTGGCATCATTCCAAATTAGAAACATTGGTCGTATTCGCAAGTATTTGAATAGAAGTGCTACCGAGCACATTATCCATGCATTTGTGACTTCACGACTAGACAACGGTAATTCACTACTCTACGGACTCCCTCAGAATTAAATATACCGTCTTCAACGTCTTCAGAATACTGCTGCCCGCATCATCACCTTATCTAGGAGGAACTGTCACATAACCCCCATTTTGAAGGAACTACACTGGCTTCCTGTCTCCCAAAGGATTGTTTTCAAACTCATGCTTCTGGTCCACAAAGCTCTAAACAACAAGGCTCCCTACTACATTAAGGAACTACTACATGAATATTCTCCAGCAAGAACTCTTAGATCAAGTAACCAGCAACTTCTCAAGGAACCAATTGCTAAACGAACATGGGGCGCCAAATCTTTTTCTGTTGCAGCTCCTCGACTTTGGAATTCATTGCCACTTGAACTCAGATCATGCCATTGTACAACTAGGTTCAAATCGCTTCTTAAGACTTACTTGATGTCACAAATTTTTAAGGATTAATTTACTTACTTACTTACTTTACTTGTTGTTGTCTACAGCGCCTTGAGCACCCTGTAGGGTGGATATGTGCGCTTTACAAATCTTATTATTATTATTATTATTATTATTATTATTATTATTTTGCTTTCTCGCACCCCTTTTTATCCGAGTGCCAACAGTAAAGTCAAAATATACTGCCCATTTGCGCTCGCACCCCTCTTTTGTTTTCTCGCACCCCTTTTTCACCGAGTGCCAACAGTGAAGTCAAAACATACTGCCAATTTGCGCCCGCACCCTTTTTTTGCTTTCTCGCACCTCTTTTTCTCCGAATGCCAACCGTTAGGTCAAAACTATTTGCGCCCGCACCCCTCTTTTGTTTTCTCGCACCCCTTTTTTCTCCGAGTGCCAACAGTGAAGTCAAAACTATTTGCGCCCGCACCCCTCTTTTGCTTTCTCGCACCCCCTTTTTATCCGAGTGCCAACCGTGAAGTCAAAACATACTGCACATTTGCGCTCGCACCCCTCTTTTGTTTTCTCGCACCCCTTTTTCTCCGAGTGCCAACATTGAAGTCGTAACTATTTTCGCCCGCACCCCTCTTTTGCTTTCTCGCAACCATTGTTATCCGAGTGCCAACAGTGAAGTCAAAACTATTTGCGCCCGCACCCCTCTTTTGCTTTCTCGCACCCCCTTTTTATCCGAGTGCCAACCGTGAAGTCAAAACATACTGCACATTTGCGCTCGCACCCCTCTTTTCTTTTCTCGCACCCCTTTTTCTCCGAGTGCCAACAGTGAAGTCAAAACATACTGCAAATTTGCGCTCGCAACCCTCTTTTGCTTTCTCGCACCCCTTTTTACTCTTGCCAACAGTGAAGTCATAACATATACTGCACATCTGCACCCGCACCCCTCTTTTGCTTTCTCGCACCCTTTTTTATCCGAGTGCCAACAGTGAAGTCAAAACATACTGCACGTTTGCGCTCGCACCCCTCTTTTGCTTTCTCGCACCCCTTTTTGCTCTTGCCAACAGTGAAGTCAGTCATAACATACTGCACATTTGCACCCGCACCCCTCTTTTGCTTTCTCGCACCCTTTTTTACCCGAGTGCCAATAGTGAAGTCAAAACATACTGCACGTTTGCGCTCGCACCCCTCTTTTGCTTTCTCGCACCCCCTTTTGCTCTTGCCAACAGTGAAGTCAAAACATACTGCACATTTGCGCCCGCACCCCTCTTTTGCTTTATCGCACCCCTTTTTTTATCCGAGTGCCAACAGTAAAGTCAAAATATACTGCCCATTTGCACTCGCACCCCTCTTTTGTTTTCTCGCACCCCTTTTTCACCGAGTGCCAACAGTGAAGTCAAAACATACTGCAAATTTGCGCCCGCACCCCTTTTTTTGCTTTCTCGCACCCCTTTTTCTCCGAGTGCCAACCGTTAGGTCAAAACTATTTGCGCCCGCACCCCTCTTTTGTTTTCTCGCAACCATTTTTATCCGAGTGCCAACAGTGAAGTCAAAACATACTGCACATTTGCGATCGCACCCCTCTTTTGTTTTCTCGCACCCCCTTTTTCTCCGGTGCCAACAGTGAACTTTGACTTCACTGTTGGCACTTGGATAAAAAGAGGGTGCGAGAAAGCAAAAGAGGGGTGCGGGCGCAAATACTTTTGACTTCACTGTTGGCACTCGCTGAAAAAAGGGGTGCGAGAAAACAAAAGAGGGGTGCGGGCGCAAATGTGCAGTATGTTATGACTTCACTGTTGGCAAGAGCAAAAGGGGGTGCAAGAAAGCAAAAGAGGGGTGCGAGCGCAAACGTGCAGTATGTTTTGACTTCACTGTTGGCACTCGAAGAAAAAGGGGTGCGAGAAAACAAAAGAGGGGTGCGAGCGCAAATGTGCAGTATGTTTTGACTTCACTGTTGGCACTCGGATAAAAAGGGGGTGCAAGAAAGCAAAAGAGGGGTGCGGGCGCAAATAGTTATGACTTCAATGTTGGCACTCGAAGAAAAAGGGGTGCGAGAAAACAAAAGAGGGGTGCGAGCGCAAATGTGCAGTATGTTTTGACTTCACTGTTGGCACTCGGATAAAAAGGGGGTGCAAGAAAGCAAAAGAGGGGTGCGGGCTCAAATAGTTTTGACTTCACTGTTGGCACTCGGAGAAAAAAGGGGTGCGAGAAAACAAATGAGGGGTGCGGGCGCAAATAGTTTTGACCTAACGGTTGGCACTCGGAGAAAAAGGGGTGCGAGAAAGCAAAAAAGGGGTGCGGGCGCAAATTGGCAGTATGTTTTGACTTTACTGTTGGCACTCGGATAAAAAGGGGTGCGAGAAAGCAAAAGAGGGGTGCGAGCGCAAATGTGCAGTATGTTATGACTTCACTGTTGGCAAGAGCAAAAAGGGGTGCGAGAAAGCAAAAGAGGGGTGCGGGTGCAGATGTGCAGTATATGTTATGACTTCACTGTTGGCAAGAGTAAAAAGGGGTGCGAGAAAGCAAAAGAGGGTTGCGAGCGCAAATGTGCAGTATGTTTTGACTTCACTGTTGGCACTCGGAGAAAAAGGGGTGCGAGAAAACAAAAGAGGGGTGCGAGCGCAAATGTGCAGTATGTTTTGACTTCACTGTTGGCACTTGGATAAAAAGAGGGTGCGAGAAAGCAAAAGAGGGGTGCGGGCGCAAATAGTTTTGACTTCACTGTTGGAACTTGGAGAAAAAAGAGGTGCGAGAAAACAAAAGAGGGGTGCGGGCGCAAATGTGCAGTATGTTATGACTTCACTGTTGGCAAGAGCAAAAGGGGGTGCAAGAAAGCAAAAGAGGGGTGCGAGCGCAAACGTGCAGTATGTTTTGACTTCACTGTTGGCACTCGGAGAAAAAGGGGTGCGAGAAAAGAAAAGAGGGGTGCGAGCGCAAATGTGCAGTATGTTTTGACTTCACTCTTGGCACTCGGATAACAATGGTTGCGAGAAAGCAAAAGAGGGGTGCGGGCGCAAATAGTTATGACTTCAATGTTGGCACTCGAAGAAAAAGGGGTGCGAGAAAACAAAAGAGGGGTGCGAGCGCAAATGTGCAGTATGTTTTGACTTCACTGTTGGCACTCGGATAAAAAGGGGGTGCAAGAAAGCAAAAGAGGGGTGCGGGCTCAAATAGTTTTGACTTCACTGTTGGCACTCGGAGAAAAAAGGGGTGCGAGAAAACAAATGAGGGGTGCGGGCGCAAATAGTTTTGACCTAACGGTTGGCACTCGGAGAAAAAGGGGTGCGAGAAAGCAAAAAAGGGGTGCGGGCGCAAATTGGCAGTATGTTTTGACTTTACTGTTGGCACTCGGATAAAAAGGGGTGCGAGAAAGCAAAAGAGGGGTGCGAGCGCAAATGTGCAGTATGTTATGACTTCACTGTTGGCAAGAGCAAAAAGGGGTGCGAGAAAGCAAAAGAGGGGTGCGGGTGCAGATGTGCAGTATATGTTATGACTTCACTGTTGGCAAGAGTAAAAAGGGGTGCGAGAAAGCAAAAGAGGGTTGCGAGCGCAAATGTGCAGTATGTTTTGACTTCACTGTTGGCACTCGGAGAAAAAGGGGTGCGAGAAAACAAAAGAGGGGTGCGAGCGCAAATGTGCAGTATGTTTTGACTTCACTGTTGGCACTCGGATAAAAAGGGGGTGCGAGAAAGCAAAAGAGGGGTGCGGGCGCAAATAGTTTTGACTTCACTGTTGGAACTTGGAGAAAAAAGAGGTGCGAGAAAACAAAAGAGGGGTGCGGGCGCAAATGTGCAATATGTTATGACTTCACTTGGCAAGAGCAAAAAGGGGTGCGAGAATGCAAAAGAGGGGTGCGGGCGCAAATGTGCAGTATGTTATGATGACTTCACTCTTGGCACTCGGAGAAAAAGGGGTGCGATAATAAAGCAAAAGAGGGGTGCGGGTGCAAATGTGCAGTATGTTATGACCTCACTGTTGGCAAGAGCAAAAAGGGGTGCGAGAAAACAAAAGAGGGGTGCGGGCGCAAAGTATGTTATGACTTCACTGTTGGCAAGAGCAAAAAGGGGTGCGAGAATGCAAAAGAGGGGTGCGGGCGCAAATGTGCAGTATGTTATGATGACTTCACTCTTGGCACTCGGAGAAAAAGGGGTGCGATAATAAAGCAAAAGAGGGGTGCGGGTGCAAATGTGCAGTTATGACTTCACTGTTGGCAAGAGCAAAAATGGGTGCGAGAATGCAAAAGAGGGGTGCGAGCGCAAATGTGCAGTATGTTTTGTTTTCACCGTTGGCACTCAGAGAAAAAAAGGGGTGCGAGAAAGCAAAAGAGGGGTCAGTGGGCGCAAATTTGCATTATGTTTTGACTTCACTCTTGGCACTCGGAGAAAAAGGGTGCGATAAAGCAAAAGAGGGGTGCGAACGCAAATTTGCAGTATATTTTGACTTCACTGTTGGCACTCGGAGAAAAAGGGGTGCGATAAAGCAAAAGAGGGGTGCGAGCGCAAATTTGCAGAATGTTATGACTTCACTTTTGGCACTCGGAGAAAACTTCATCAGTGTCTGTCATCTGCAGAATTTTTTTCAGCTGACATACAGAAACGTGAACATTTAACAGTTCTTTGTATAAGCTAATTTGACTTCCAGTCGATTTTACTGAAATGTTTTTTAAAAATATTTATGACATCATCAGTGCAAAGTTTGCCGTTCCATCGTGGGTTTACGGCCCCTATTCTGTGTGTATTTTATGTGATGCCCATTGCCAAAGCCAAACAAAAATCTTCCTTTATCTCCGCTGTGCACTGTTGTTGCAATATTAGCGATTTTAGACCCGTTTTCTAAGAGTAATATGAGCTTTTGTCCGCCCATGTTCTCGAGAGCTGGCTAATTATCGCTCTCTAGCTCTCAGTCTTAATGTCACGCCGGACGATAGAGTACGTACGCCTCCCGGCGTAATTTTGCCCATTTTGCTCAAAGTGACTAGCTTTAGCTTCGTTTATTTCTACCTCATCATTGTCTTCATTTTGCACATTATGACCTAGTATATGTCATGGTCAACCTCATTATCTTCGTCACTCATTTCGTCTTCATGTCTCTCTGGCATAGGCCTATATTCATATATAAATTCATAATAAAAGTTTTATTATTGATGTGGTAAGCACCGACATTCTCTTGCCAGAAAGGAAAGGACAGCATAACGTTTAGAACATCATTTGTTTAGTTTGCCGTTCAATTCATATTTTGTACATAAACTATAACCCATAGGTACTGCGCTTTACAGTGCAAGTTAACGCTGTTGGTATTCAGAGAGTCAAGTTACAAGGACATGCACGCCAACCCACAGCCTAAATACATGTAGAAGCTAGATAGAAGGTCAGTGCATGTTGGTGAATTACTAAACAGCGCGCTCATCACAGCGCTCGCAAACTCTGCAGTCGTATACGCCATCTGCTGTTTAGATAAAGTTGCGTAATTCTCGAGGTTAAGCGCTGCAATGGTCAGAGGGATCGTGGGTGATTGTGTGCTCTCTTATTGGCTCTATCTGTCAGCGCACAAACTATGGGCGCTGTGTCGTTATTGGCCCATTCTGGTTTGTACACGAACCATCGGTACCGATGGTTCGTGTACAATCAATTAAATGTCACTTCTATCGAGAGTGTCCGAGTAATGGGACGAGTCCCAATCGGGGGCACTTTCAAACTCCTGCATATAAACACATACAATATGAACTTGGGGTTAAAGTTTGGGTTTGGGTTGGGATGTGAGGGGAGGAGTGTCACACACCCCAATAATTTCCCTCAGTTTGCATTTCGAGCCTCAGTCGGCAACTGCACCACAACAGCTCAGTCCACAAAATGGACCACCCAATTATTAATGTGGTGACCCATTTGCAGACCAAGGCTCCAAATGTTAACTAAGGGAAATAACACAAAAATCCCTCCCCGTAATTCTCCAGCATACTGTATTCACGCCATCTATGGACAAGTATACAATGTACATTGACCCCCATTTAACCCCAAGTTTTTGTGAGACTAAAGACTAATAAGTGACCATTAGGCAGGTCACTGAGACTTCAAAGTTACCACACAGCAGTAAATCTGGAGTAACTATAGAATGCAGGGCCACCCGCGAACACCTTTTTTTTTCGGTTGGATGCGCTGTGGGTCGACCTGAAGTAACTTTAAATTCAGAGATGCCGTTACAGATATCATACAGTTTTGGGCGGATGTGCGTTGAAGTTCGATAAAATGTCTAAGTACAAAAAAACTTCACCAGTGATTGCGGTGGACATATGAAGCGAATCGTATTTTACAAGTACAGACGTTTTCCTAGTTCCGGATCGCAAAAACAATTCAGGCTGTTTTCGGCAAGTCTAATCCTCGAAATTCAAATGAAATAGGTTTAGTAGTTTACCTTAAGTAATGGAGAAACTACAGTTTTTGTTTCGATATTTATGCTCTTCTTAATGTGAAAATACGACGTCAAATATACCGACATCACTTTTCCTAGTTGCGGATCGGTTCAACCAATTCCAGGTCGGTTCAACCAATTCCGGATCGGGTGAAAAAAGTGCTTCGTACATGAAAAATAATCACGCTAGAACCAACCCGAATCAAGCCTATATTTCTGATAAAGTATTCATTAGTTTATATAAATACAGTTTTAAATACATTTCAAATACTTCCACTCCCAATAAAGTTCAAAAAGAAGACTTGCAAGGAAATGTTTTGAAATATTTTGTCCGTGTAGCGTGCGCGACCGGTACGTGTCTGGCGCGGCAACGAGCCGATAAACGTTGACCGATCACATCGCAGAACACGTCATATGAAAACGCTTGCGTGCGTGTAGTTGATGCATGCATTTCACGCGCGATCCGGAACTAGGAAAAGATATACGTTCAGTCTTTGGCAGATTTTTTAATACTGGAGACTTTTAGACTTATTTTTACTCAACAAATAATCGATGCATGAGTTTTATACAAAAAGGCATACAAAAAGACTACAAAAAGGCATAAATGAAATCAAACGTTTTGAGTGACATGTCGCAGAATATTTGTTCGTGGTTTTGCGGCTCCCGTGATTTCTACAAACCGTCCAAACACGTCAAAGTACGAGTCGAAAATCTAGCCAAAATTCCTTTTCTGGATATTTTATTGAAAAGATATTTATGTATCAAGAAGCTTGTATGTTTCTTTTCAAAATGCACTTCATCTAAACAAATAGTATTGGAGACCAAGCCATAAGAGGTAGGTTTTTATTTGAAGCGATCCGGAACTAGGAAAAATCCGGAACTAGGAAAACAACTGTATAAGGTCGGTTATGCGTGGATGCGCGGATACCGGATGCGCGGATATGATGCGAGGTCGAAAAAAGCTTGACGTCATCACGTGTTAGGCTCATTACAGTCAACAGAGGGCGGTATATGAAGCGAATTATATATATAGAAGTGACGGTTTCGGGTTGTCTGGGATGCGTGGATGCGCGGATATTGATATGGATGCGCGGATGCGAGGTCGAAAAAAGCTTGACGTCATCACGTGTTAGGCTCATTACAGTCAACAGAGGGCCGTATATGAAGCGAATTATATATATAGAAGTGACGGTTTCGGGTTGTCTGGGATGCGTGGATGCGCGCGCGGATGCGCGGATGCGAGGTCGAAAAAAGCTTGACGTCATCACGTGTTAGGCTCATTACAGTCAACAGAGGGCCGTATATGAAGCGAATTATTATAGAAGTGACGGTTTCGGGTTGTCTGGGATGCGTGGATGCGCGGATGCGCGGATGCGAGGTCGAAAAAAGCTTGACGTCATCACGTGTTAGGCTCATTACAGTCAACAGAGGGCCGTATATGAAGCGAATTATATATATAGAAGTGACGGTTTTGGGTTGTCTGGGATGCGTGGTTGCGCGGATGCGCGGATGCGAGGTCGAAAAAAGCTTGACGTCATCACGTGTTAGGCTCATTACAGTCAACAGAGGGCCGTATATGAAGCGAATTATATATATAGAAGTGACGGTTTCGGGTTGTCTGGGATGCGTGGATGCGCGGATGCGCGGATGCGAGGTCGAAAAAAGCTTGACGTCATCACGTGTTAGGCTCATTACAGTCAACAGAGGGCCGTATATGAAGCGAATTATATATATAGAAGTGACGGTTTTGGGTTGTCTGGGATGCGTGGATGCGCGGATGCGCGGATGCGCGGTCGGCAGAGCTGAGGCAAAAAGTCAATAGACGTGGGACGTAGTATGTCTGTTTACACATGCGCTTTCTTACGCGAACGAAGTCGGGACGCCAGACGACACCGGTTCAGACCATAGAGGTCAGTGGTTCAGACTCGGCGGCAATAGCCTGACGTCATCACGTGTTAGACTTATTACAACCAACAGAGGGCGGTATAGGTAGTGATTTAGTGACGTGACGGTTTCGGGTTGTCTTGGATGCGTGGATGCGCGGATGCGCGGATGCGAGGTCGAAAAAAGCTTGACGTCATCACGTGTTAGGCTCAATACAGTCAACAGAGGGCCGTATATGAAGCGAATTATATATATAGAAGTGACGGTTTTGGGTTGTTTGGATGCGTGGATGCGCGGATGCGCGGATGCGCGGTCGGCATAGGCAAAAAGTCAATAGACGTGGGACGTAGTATGTCTGTTTACACATGCGCTTTCTTACGCGAACAAAGTCGGGACGCCAGATGAGTTTATTTAGGTGCATAATTAACCCATAAAAATTGATACAGTCCCTAGTTAATTGTATACAGTCCCTAGTTTTTCGTATACACGACTTTTATACCTTTTTCTATAAGATCCTATCTAGATGAGATTATTTAGGTGCATAATTCACCCATAAAAATGGATACAGTCCCTAGTTAATTGTATACAGTCCCTAATTTTTCGTATACACGATTTGTATACCTTTTTCTATAAGACCCTATCTAGACGAGATTATTTAGGTGCATAATTCACCAATAAAAATGGATACAGTCCCGTTATTTGTATACAGTCCCTAGTGGATACAGTCCCTAGTTAATTGTATACACTCCCTAGTTTTTCGTATACACGATTTTTATACCTTTTTCTATAAGACCCTATCTAGACGAGAATATTTAGGTGCATAATTCACCCATACAAATGAATACAGTCCCTAGTTAATTGTATACAGTCCCTAGTTTTTCGTATACACGACTGTTATACCTTTTTCTATAAGATCCTATCTAGATGAGATTATTTAGGTGCATAATTCACCCATAAAAATGGATACAGTCCCTAGTTAATTGTATACAGTCCCTAGTTTTTCGTATACACGACTTTTATACCTTTTCTGAGACGAAACCAAGCTAGGGTTTGGAAAACGGCCATAAAGTCTCGACAGCTCATCCACGCATCCGGATGCGGGGAGCTGGGGTTTCGAAAACGGCCATAAAGTCTCGACTGCGCATCCGCGCATCCACGCATCCGGATACAGTCCCTAGTTAATTGTATACAGTCCCTAGTTTTTCGTATCCACGACTTTTTTCCTTTTTCTGAGACGAAACCAAGCTAGGGTTTGGAAAACGGCCATAAAGTCTCGACAGCGCATCCACGCATCCGGATGCGGGGAGCTGGGGTTTCGAAAACGGCCATAAAGTCTCGACTGCGCATCCGCGCATCCACGCATTCGGATGCGGGGAGGTTTGGATGCGCGGTGACGTGACCGCGCATCCACGCAGCCATGGATGCGCGGTGACGTGACCGCGCATCCACGCAGCCATGGATGCGCGGTGACGTGACCGCGCATCCACGCAGCCATGGATGCGCGGATATAGAATGGAGTGGCCCTGCATTCTATAGTTGTACCGTAAATCTTTGTCCTTACCTCAGTTCAAGTTTACACAGAACTATAATTCTAAAATATGAACCTTGATTTGTGAAATAGGCCTACACAATGTTTACACTGCAGTGAATTGATAGGCGATTTTGCAGTGAACTGTTTAAAAGGCGATGATATGTCTTGATGTTGATCACATTTTGATCATAATTCCAGTTATCCCCTCCCCACTCTGTGTTGAGTTTCGCTCAGAAGAAAAATAATCCAAGAAAAATTGCCAAGAAATTCCGGACCCTACCCCGTAAAATCGCTGCTATTCAATAGGAAAATATAATTCGCGCGCCGTCCGTCTATGCAATTCATCAATCATCAATACTCCAAAAACGGGCTTATTGAGGGCGCCCTTGATAATTTGAAGTCAGATTAGTCGTCAAGCCCCTTTCTTTAGATTTTGAGAACTTCTGCTGTTTTATACAATAAAAATGCTCAACTGGCAAATGGTAGACTATAACTTTAAAGGAAATATGCAACATTTGCAAGCATCAAACAAAATAAATTACTAAATGATCACAAAACACTTTTCTCTGGACTGTTAGGTAATGGCAGTCTGAAGCATCCTGTAAAATCATGGCTCCTGGTAGAGTGGTATTTGTGTATCGATTTCCAACGCTGTTCGGCCGACCAGCGTTGGAGGAAAAAACAACTTTTTCAAATACTGCTTCTAATTGTTCATATCTAGTTATTCCACATTTTCTTTGCAATTGATTACACACCTGTGAAGATGTACAACTGATTCTCAGACCTTACAATTCCCCCAACGTCTACAAATTGATCCGTTTCATCGTTGGGTCAGGGTACCTGACTACAAGAACATGATTGGTTTTTGTTGATTTTTGTCCAGCATCTACGAACCCAAAACGTCCAAAGAAAGTCAGTGTAACAATATTGGCTATAACATACTCTCCGCCCCCAATCCATCCATTTCTGAAAATTACAGCAAGCGAAATGATGTTTATTCCATTTAAACTTTAGAAAATGCACATAGCACTAGGTTATATGGTCTGTTGAGTCTCTGTTTGGTTTGGAAGAAAACGGGGATGTCAAGTTTGTTGTGGGGGGCACCTAGGGGAACCGGGAGTCTGTGGGGGGGGGGGGGGGGGGGGGGGGTGCCCCAGGCACCCCTGTCTACGCCACTGCGTTAGAAGGCTAAATTGTCACAGGTATTGATGAATAGTCCATATTTCACGCATGTATTCTATTTGGAGGAGCAAAGAAGATTGTTAACTTTTAAACTGAACGGTGAGATTAAATAAAGGAAACAAAACGAAACGAAATGACAGGGAAAACCGATGGAATGAGCAGAACTTTAAAGAGATGCACATTTTGACAAGACTTATTTATTTTGGTTCCTTTCAAATATCTTCGATAGGTTTTATGCTATAAACTCCAAGCGATCACAGAGATAACTATAGTTGCACTTACGTCACCGTTTAAAAAGCATTTTAAAGACCAGAAAATCAACGTCATTTGTGGTGTAAATATTACTCAACAGAGAGTGACCGACAAAGTTGTAAATATGCACTAGTCTCTGTGTTAAAACTGTAAAACTTCATACAAAAAGATATATAACTGTTGTATGTAAAACCGATATTTAAACGCTCGAGATATTTATGTTTGTACCTTTTGGTGTGATAACACTATTACAAAAGCTAGGCTTAATTGAGAAAATTTAAGCCAGTCAATTTCTCCATTGTTTAGTAACTAATTTTTAATGACAAACTACATTTTAAAAACTGTAGTCGTGAATATTCGAAAAGCATTTTAACTAGCAAATAACGTCATTTGTGATGTTATTATTACATGTACTTAGAGAGTAGCGATCAACAAAATTGGAAATATCTGTTAATCATTATTTACTTTCAAATAAGTAGGATATTTTTTAATAATTCGGTATAGTAAACAAATTCGATATCTGCAAATGGTGTACTCACCCTTTAAGATAATTTAAACTAGCCACTTTCCCTATTGTTTGCAATCAATGTTTCACAATAAACTGATTACCAAAACGGGATGCATCATTTAAAACTGTAGTCGTGATAATTTATAAGATATTATAAGATATGTTGTTCTTCATTGCAAAATTCATACCTTTGCATATTTTGCGTGCCATACCATACAAAACGCTTAATTAATAAGAAAATTAATTAAGAAAATTGAAGGCAGCCAATTTCTCCATTGCTTAGTAACAGGTTTTACTGTAGTAAATAACGTCATTTGTGATGTTATTATTACACGTAGGGAGAGAGTAGCGATCAACACAATTGTAAATATCTGTTAAAACTGTAAAACGGATAATTTGTTAGGCCTATATAAAAATCGACATAACGGTTCAGATATACATTTGTATCTTAGATTTGATAACACTCTCACGAAAAGCTTCATTAAAAGGTAGGATACACCATTAGTAATTACTTGAATTATCATGAATGGGTGGATTTGGGGTTGTATTTTATAGTAAATAGTGTTTAACTGACCTGTCCGAAGTTTTACAATCATGGATGCCGAGAAAAAAGCAAGAACAACCGCGTTCGTTTTCAACCGGCGTCTGGCAGTGGTTTTAGTTGTTCTTCGGAACAATTACAGAATAGTCGCGCATTCATTTTGCTGGATGCCTGCATGCATTATTCACTTTCAAATAAGTAAGATATTTCTTAATCATTTTGGTAGTAAACATTTTCGATATCTGCAAATGGTGTATCCTACCTTTAATATAATTTAAACCAGAAATTTTTCCCATTGTTTTGTAATCAATGTTTCACAATAAACTGTTTACCAAAATGGATGCATCATTTAAAACTGTAGTCGTGATAATTTATAAGATATTATGCTTTCATCAACAACAGAACCCATTGTTTTAAACTTCATTCAATTAAGTACGTAATAAGTTCACCCAAGTTGTTCTTCATTGCAAAATTAATTTCTTTGCCTACTTTGCGTGCCATACCCAGGATGTCAAAGGTTAACATTGGTCCAGAAATGTGGAACTCTCGATACTGTGTATGAGAATCCCAAAACTTACGGTACTGAAAACATGCAACACAAGAAAATAGACTGGCATATGAAACAACCAGTCCAACACACCTCTAGTACTGAGTCAACTGTGTCAAAATCTATCCCTAGTCTGTCATCAGACTACTGAAGAGACCAGTCTAGTTCCAAACGGATGGACATGCACCAGTCTATAAAGCCTCGAGATGAAACCACTTGGCTTCACTCTCAGGTGAACATTAAATGTTGAAGTAAACATCACTTTAAAACTGTCTTGACAGTGGAACATCTGATGTTCAATTAATCACAAATAAAATCACATTCATGTACAATGTCTTATTGTATACATAACTTTTACATTACACACATTTTGCATCATGCGTGACACTGTTACTGGTTCGATGCACGCAGCGATCGACACAAAACACATGCAGCTTATATTATACAGAATATAAATCGACAACAGCACAGTATTTATTTACAATTTTACAAGAGGGTCATCCAATTCTTGGCGGGAATTCCAGCAGGATTGTTATCTCGGGTGATATTAGAAGTAAAACGAGGGTTCGCGCGGGTTTGGCAATTTTCAAACGACTCTGTATTTATGCCAAGCTTACGTCGGCTGTGGTTTATTAGCTTGTATGATGTTCATCTTCCAAAAGCCGAATTCAGCTAGGGTACGCTTGGGGACTGTTTTTGCAAGTCAGAATTGACCAGAATATTTCGAGAGTGTAAACCAACCATGACGTCATCTTGTCTCTGTTTATTTCTCAATAATCTTGTCAGATCTGTGCCAGACATACTTTTCTTTTTCAACAACGCAGCTCTCGTTTCCTGCCCCTTCAGACTCACACAACTCACTTCTCTGGTCAGAAATCACAATGAAGATCGAACCTTTTGGCCGTAAGCTCAGGTTTTAAATTTGTACTTTTGATTGTACTGCAGAAATCCGAATTCTAGGTTTCTCCTAAAATATGTGATTTCTTGAAACGCATGTTATTCCTATTTATTAAAGGGTCTACTTACTTGACATTGTATGTAAATTACTTCGTTTGTTTGCGGATAAAGGGAGACAAAATATGCATGTTTAAATTACCAGAGAATTGCTCCGTGAAAAGCGATCCGTATGACGTAATAAAGAACTGGTCGTTTAACGAGGGGCCAAAAGTTGACAAAGAAAAGGTTAGTGGTGGTGAAAAAAATGGAACCGTGTTTTTATTTTATTTTGAAAAGTTGGCAATCGTTGGGTTTTAACGGTTGTTTCATCACAAACTATCACAAAGTTGTTCTAGTCCTTTGTTCTCTGAGACCGCGTCTGTGTACTGAATAGAATTATGAAAAGAGACTTTCATGATCAATTATCTTAGGGAAGTCATTTCTGACATTAGCTGCCGATATGCCAAGTCAGTAGAATATTGTATAACGCCATCCCGCAGTGAAGTTATGTACACGCAAATGCTCTCGATCCAAGGACTTTCGAAATGCTGCATGTACGGAGCCCATTATGGATGGGACTAATTATATTCCACTTCCATGCTGGTCATTTGACTCACTGCTTCGGTGATTTCTGCCTTATCGTCAGCGGTCAAACCACACTGCGCCAAGGAAAGCTTTACGAGGTGGTTCATTTTTGTCAGGACAGACCATGACCGACCTGATAACCCAGCAAGGGTGGAGTTGAAAGACAGATTCAATTCAACAACGTTGGGCAGATTACCCAGCGCCACGGCAATGTGCTTCAAGTCATCACTTCTCAATACGCAGTAATGCAAGACTAGTTTGTTGAGTGTTTTGATTTCCTTCAAGTGAGACCATGACTGACCTGATCCAGCAAGGGTCTTATTGCTAGACAGAACCAATTCAACAAGGTTGGGCAGATTACCCAGCGCCACGGCAATATGCTCCAAGTCATCACTTTTCAATCTGCACGAACCCAAGTCTAGTTTGTTGAGCGTTTTGATTTCCTTCAAGTGACACCATGACCGACCTGACCCACCAAGGGTCTCATTGCCAGACAGATTCAATTCAACAAGGTTGGGCAGATTACCCAGCGCCACGGCAATGTGATTCAAGTCATCACTTCTCAATCCGCTGTCACCCAAGTCTAGTTTGTTGAGTGTTTTGATTTCCTTCAAGTGAGACCATGACTGACCTGATCCACCAAGGGTCTTATTGTTATACAGATCTAATTCAACAAGGTTGGGCAGATTACCCAGCGCCACGGCAATGTGCCCCAAGTCATCACTTCTCAATCCGCAGCCACCCAAGACTAGTTTGTTGAGGGTTTTGATTTCCTTCAAGTGAGACCATGACCGACCTGATCCACCAAGGGCCGTATTGTAAGACAGCTTCAATTCAACAAGGTTGGGCAGATTACCCAGCGCCACGGCAACGTTATTCAAGTCAACCCTTATCAATCCGCACTTACGCAAGTCTAGTTTGTTGAGGGTTTTGATTTCCTTCAAGTGACACCATGACTGACCTGATCCAGCAAGGGTCAAATTGTCAAACAGATACAATTCAACAAGGTTGGGCAGATTACCCAGCGCCACGGCAATATGCTCCAAGTCATCACTTTTCAATCTGCACGAACCCAAGTCTAGTTTGTTGAGCGTTTTGATTTCCTTCAAGTGACACCATGACTGACCTGATCCATCAAGGGTGCCATTGCAAGACAGATTCAATTCAACAAGGTTGGGCAGATCTCTCAGCGCCTCGGCAATGTGCTCCAAGTCACCACTTCTCAAACTGCACAAACTCAAGTCTAGTTTGTTGAGTGTTTTAATTTCCTTCAAGTGAGACCATGACCGACCTGATCCACCTAGGGCCATATTGCGAGACAGATTCAATTCAACAAGATTGGGCAGATTACTGAGCGCCATGGCAATGTGCTCCAAGTCATTTTTTCTCAATGCGCACTGACGCAAGTCTAGTTGGTTGAGGCTTTTGATTTCCTTCAAGTTAGACCATGACTGACCTGATCCAGCAAGGGTCTTATTGCCAGACAGATTCAATTCAACGAGGTTGGGCAGATTACTCAGTTGTCCAACAATATGCTCCATGCCAATGCTTGTTAGGTTGCAATCGTTGAAGATCACGGCCTGAAGCTGCGTCATTTCTTTCAGACGTAGAGATAAAATGTAACAGTTCTCATCGAATGATGGTAAGCCCTTTACCATCTTTTCTTTATACACATGAATTCTTTGAAGATTTGTCATTCTGTTCACATAGTTTACGTATTCTGTAATCAACTGTCGAATGCTGCGGGGATCCATTTTTAATGTACGTATCCTTTCGAGGCAAGTATTTCCTCCACCCTTTTTCTGGTCATCAGTAACGTTGTTTAGGAAGTACATAAACAATGTCGAATCATCACTCCCTAGACGACCAATAGTTAGATCTGAACCAATAACGGAATTAATTAACTCCAACGGTGGCAATACGTGGCTCTGACTTTCAAAGTAACATTTCAAGGCTAGTTGTATAACTTTATCAACAAGACATCCTGCATTTGTGACTTTATGCGATAAAATCTGCAGAATTGAATTTGTCCGTGGCCCATCACTGTCACCGCAGCAAAAACGCAGAAGATATTCAAACCCAGCTAAATCAGACACTTGACGAAAGAAGGTTTCAAATTCATGCATCATTTCTTCCGATGTTAAACTTTGGTAGTATATCGCAGCGGAAAATTCTTGAAACGTCTTGTGAATGAAATAAACAGGTTCGTAAATATCGATCCCCTTCAAGACTCGCTCGCTGGAGAGGATGCCAGCTCGTAAGGCCTTTTCAAGCACATCTGGCTCAAAATCCGCCTCTTTGAATGATAACTTTTGATCAGAAGAAAGTAGGCCGCGCAAAGCAACCTTTCCAATAGCAGTAATCAGCTTTGAAATATCTTGTTTTGACATGTTTGTTTTACGTTTAAATATGTAATACAGTGCCTTAATATAAAGGCGAAACATAGTGTCAGGGAGTGTAGCACTGTCTTTCCATAACAAGCACATCAATAACAACAGCATGGGACTTGTTGCCAAATCTAATAAAATATTCGAGGATACAATTTTCTTAAAAAGTCCATCAGCTTTGTATGATTCTTCTGAATAAAATTTGTGCACATATTCCTTAACATCGTCCTCGCTAAACCCTAAAACATTCACACGAGCAAACGGCCTCTGCATCAAAGTGTTCTTTACCAGCTTGTCATAGTGTGAGGGGCGGGTTGTCACAAGTACACTACATTTTGCGTACTTTCCCTTTCGATTAAGCATTTTAAGAATTGAACCGAACTCCGACTCATCAAGCTCAGTCGACCTGAATTCATCAAAACCATCTAACAGAAACAACACGTCGTCAGGGTTGGCTGCAATGAAGGATTCCAAGTCTTTCCTGTCTATGGTCTCTTTATCTAACAACTGATCAAACAGTGCATCTATCACATCCGACGTTTGTTTCAGGGAACGCATTTTCAACACAAAAACAAGCTTGTACTTTTTCAGTGCAGCAACAGTGCCACAGGCCCAATCGTAAGCCATTTTGGCAATAAGAGTCGTTTTCCCTAGACCAGCCCCTCCGCTTAAAATTGCCCGTATAATTGGATGGCCTTCTCTTGTTTTGAGTTTGAAAATATCCCAATACGATTTCACCTCTCCCTTCAAATCCATATCACCTTTTTCTAATTGTAGCTTTGTGTAGATGTCCATGATGTGTTTTTGGTCATCATCCACCCATGGAAGCATCTGCACATAGCTACCTGTGCTGGTGTAGATGTCTTTTAATGCCTCCTCGCACTTATCAGCAGCAAGTTGAGTTGGGTCATCGAGTCGAGTCTCCTGTGTCGTACTGCATCCTGGTCCCCTCTCACTCGACGGACTCGTTTCTAATGTAACAAAAGGACAAATCGAAATCAAACCATGTTAATCGGGTATTTTAATTTTAGCTCACACTTATCGGCAGCAAGTTGAGTTGGAATATCGAGTCTAGTATCCCTTGTCGTACTGTATCCTGGCTGACTCATTTAAGATGTGAAGAGTAAAACAACAAAATCTTGTCAAAACATAATAAAAATGGGTCCCGTTTCGTCTGTAATTCATTTATTGAAAAAGTCCAAGATCAATAGAAGTAGAGTCTTCGAGAAACTATCGGTAAAGTATTTAGTCATGATTTTTCCAAAGTGTTTTTTGTTTGTTAACAAGGATCATTTTAACCTAGGCCGTCAACGGATACTTCTTAAATCATAATTATGTGTAAATTTTTCTGCGTGTGGATTTACCTCCTGAATCAGTAGGCATAGTTGTCAATGGTGTCCCTTGTTCGCTGTCATCTCCCTGGTTCGCTGAGTGACGTGTCCGTTCTGAATAAAACGTGACATCTAAGAGTTAGGTCGCATTCAAATTACTTGACCGGGGCTTTTCTGAACAAATAGCACACGGGAGTGGCCAAGCCGCGTCCCTATACAGTCTTTTGTGTTGATGATTTGTCCCTTTCAGTCACGCAATTGGAATGTCCCTCCTATTTTAGGCCTTCCGGAATCCCCAGCCGCGAACTACACAGTACATGCATCACTTTTGTCATACCGATTATTTTCTCAGAAATACTGATTTGTTTATTAAACACAAATTAGAGAAATGGGCGTAACATATGTACCTACACATGAGAACAGCGCCGTCTAGAGTCAAACGACCCCCCCCCCCCCCCCCCCCCGGCCTCCCTTCCGAATATTCTAAGTTGCTGGTTTCCCCGTCCCGCGAATGCTGACAAGAAATCACCACTGACGTACAGATTCGCCATTCAGTTAACAAAAAAGTCAGACTCCAAACAAAATGCGGGTTCATTGGTAACATTGCGCATGTTTAAAGTGAAGATAATTAGGAGCGTGCCGGTCACGTGATAGGGTTCAACCATTTTATAGGTAATAGGAGTCCGATTTTCACACGAGTTCAAAACGCGAATCTGTGACGTCAGGGCTGAGCGTTCGCGCTGCGAATTCGGAAAAGTTAAACCCATGTCAACTGCGGCAAATTTTGCAGCGAATGCTTTGTGGTGCCACAAGTTTACATCGCATTCAGATTCGCATTGGCATTAAACATGAGCCCGGTTTGAAACGTTAAACAGGGGTCAATTTCATAGAGCTGCTAAGCACACAAACTGAGCATGACAATTTGTCCTTGGCAAAAACAAGGTTACAGACCAAATTTTCACGTGATCTTTATTGTTTTCGATTAATAATCAGCTGGTTTTTGGCTTAGCATGAAAAACCCGTAGAATTTTGGCTAGTAACCTGTTTTTAATGAGCAAGACTTTTTGGTGCTAAGCAAATTTTTGTGCTTAGCAGCTCTTTGAAATTGGCCCCAGGTTATCAGGCAGTGGTTGGGCGTAGTCGTAATTAACTAATGCATACCTTCTCTCCTTCGCTCCCGGCACCTACCAATGACGTTAGTACCGAATAAAAATGATACTGAAATAGAATGAAAATGTAATTATTCAGTAACTACTCTTTGACAGGTTGTCGGTCAAATTTACCATTTCGCCAGCAATAATGCTATGAATGCTCTACTATAACCCTAATCTGAATTCTTCAAATTTGATATTTCTCACACACCAAATCGAGCCTAACTTCGGCTCAAGCATTAACGCTTTCAGGCGCATGAGCCGGTTTTAAACGTAAGCTTAAAAGCCGCCAACCGCATATTTTTTCCCTTAGAAATGTCTTCAAATAATTAAATATATCTTTATTTAATTATAGAAATAAGAAAATAATTACCGGTATCTCAAATTCGTTTAGAAATATTTATCTCTGAATAACTCTAAAACAAGAGTAATAAATGTTAAATCGGCTCGCCAAAGACGAATCTTGTGAGCTGACGTCATCACCAAGCACCCGAACTTGTTTCAGGCAAGATGACAATGGCGTCGATAGTTACTCTCACTTTCTTGACACGCACCCCAAATTAGGACAGACAGACTCACATAAAAAGCACCCATAAAACCTGCCCACCAAAACACACCCCAAACAAGCGAAAGAATAAACGCCAACAAAAAACACCCTAACAATCAAACACACTCACACAAACGCCCATATAGCCTCCTCACAAACAACCAACAAAAACACCCTAGCTGATCAACTCTCCAGACAATAAACACATACTCAAACAACCACTCCAGAGAAAACAAAAAAACAAACAAAATCAAACAAACAAACACCCCGACAAAAACAGTCCTATCCAATCATACTCACACAATCCAATGAGCAGGACGACCAAGACACTGGCAATGGCAATACCAACAGTCAATCCCGTTCCTGAAGGTGTAGTCTTGGGGGCGGTGGGTGCAGCCGGAACGGTCGTCATGTTGGCTAATAATGCTGCCATTGCTACAGTGTGCTAAACTGCGAGAAATGTATTCACGTGTTATTGTTACCCTCTGTAAAGAATCGTCAGCAATACCTTTCTTTGTTTAAACCCCAGGTATTTCGTTGGCTGGTCTTAAACACTTTTCCAGTGTCATATGAACTTTGGACTCCTATAAAATACAATGCCTTATCGTTTTATTGGTTGAACGTTCACAACGCATGCGCAATACTTTTTACCGAGTCGGTATTTATGATCAAAAATTCACAACGCATTCGCCAAAGCTGCATCATAACGTATTTTCGAAATCTTGCTTCGTCTTCGGCTTCGCCTCCGAATTCCGAATCACTGAGAAGCAAATAAAATACATAAAATAAAATAAAAGTCGAACTTGTGGGTTCATATCAATCTATTGAATGTTTCTGAAACACAACAGGTGTCAGGCTGTCCAAAATGCCGTCTAGAGCTACAGCTATAGCTACAACGTCACAAACATGTAGCCGTAAGAGAGGTTGTCCAGCTCAGGCAAAACAAAATGGCGGCAGCACTAACGTACATTTTGTAGCAAATTCTCAATAATTTGTAATGATGGTGCATCGAATTGCAACTAACAAACCGTTAAAGACGTCAATATCAACAGGTATTTTGACCGGCAGTAAACAAACATCGAGCAGACAATAGTTGTTGCAAATTCGCAAAGCTATTTTTTAAAGTGCAATGTTGGTCAGGATTTCACCCTAATAAATCAAGTATTGAAATAGAGTACGGGAAATTGGCTAATAGTCGCGGTGGTAACGTGTGTATGACTTAGAATGGTTTAACATGAAAATATCATCGATACTTACTCAGCCTAAATCTACGCTAGAATCGATTCTCCACTCACAGAGCGCAACTATAATGAGTTCCAGCTTTTCGATTCCAGTACATTGTTCGATGAAATAGTGTTGCCTCTATCAACCCCCGTGATCGCCGTCACAAAATAAACAAACGTACACTACACCAAACCAGACGTGTTTGTGTGCACGTATGACGCTGCGCTTAATTCCAATGGGAACAACAGTTCCAATGACTAGGCATGGCAAGTAACACTTAGTATCACTAAAACCTACAAGAATGCGTGTGTCGTACAAACAATAATTATGAACCCAATCTCACCTTTATATCTCAACCGCCGTATCGGCAATAGATATCGAGTCTTGTATGTCACGTGTGTGAATTAAAACGATGCAAAGACCAAATATGGCGCTGGTTTCCAACCTAAGTGTCAGCTATCGGCTGGGGTCACGCCATCTGATCAAAATGGAATACCTTTGTATAACATTTTGTACCTTTGTACTTCCCGATAAACATGTTCAAGTCGCCCTTGCGTTTAGCAAGCTTGCCTTGTTTTGGCGGGAAGCTGATAAGAAAATGTTGACATTCGAGAATGGCAGATCTGTGTGGCCGTATGCGCCTGTATCAATTAATGCCAATTAATAATCATCACTCTCGGGCTAGGCTTAGGCTAGAAATCTTAACAATATTTGGTTGCTTGTAATCTGATGCTTGATGACATCATCGTGACGTCGTCAACTTATTAACAGGTTCAAAATCGCAATCTTTGAATATTATTTTCTCAAAGTTTAAAGCATTCACAGAAATAAAACTTTGTCTGGTTAGTTGTCAAGTACAACTCTTTAGACTTCTGCGGTTTTATACGATAAAAATGCACCACTGACAAATGGTAGACTATAACCTGAAAGGAAATATACAACATTTGCAAACATCAAACAAATAAATTACTAAATTGTCACAAAACACTTTTCTAGAAAAAAATACCCTCGATACTGATCAGCCTAAATCTACGCTAGAATCGATTCTCCACGTACAGAGCGCAACTATAATGAGCTCCAGCTTTTCGATTCCAGTACATTGTTCGTTGAAATAGTGTTGCCTCCATCAACCCCGTGATCGCCGTCACAAAATAAACAAACGTACATTACACCAAACCAGACGTGTTTGTGTGCACGTATGACGCAGCACTTAATTCCAATGGGAAAAACAGTTCCAATGACTATAGGCGTGGCAAGTAACATTTAGTATCACCAAAACCTACAAGAATGCGTTTGTCTTACAATAATTATGAACCCAATCTCACCTTTATCTCAACCTCCGTATCGGCAATAGAAACCGAGTCTTGTATGTCACGAGTGTGCATTAAAACAATGCAAAGATTAATTGGTAGAAATAGCCTATGCCACCGCTTTCGAACCAACATTTAAGCTATCGGCTGCGCTGAGACCACGTTATCAGATCAAAATGTTGTACCTTAGCACTTGAATAGACATGATCAACTCGCCTTTGCGTTCAGCAAGCTTGCCTTGTTTTGGCGGGAAGCTATAGGAAAATGTTGGCAGATCTGTGCGGCCGTATGAGCCTGTGTCAAATTATGCCAATATTTATCATTCTCGGGCTTTGGTTGGAAATCTGAAACTATTTGGTCGCTTGTAATCTGATACTAGATGACGTCATCGTGACGTCAATAACATAATATGTTTAAAATCGCAATCTTTGAATATCATATTTTCTCAAAGTTTAAAGCATTCACAGAGCTAAAACTTTGACTGGTTAGTTGTTAAGTACAATTCCTTAGAATTTGAGAATTCAGCTGTCACCGTTTTATACTATAAAAGTGCACAACTGACCAATGGTAGACTATAACCAACATATGGAATATGCACAACATTTGCAAACATCATACAAATAACTACTAAATGATCACAAAACACTTTACTCTGGACTGTTAGATAATGGCAGTCTGAAGCATCCTGTAAAATCATCATGGCTCCTGGTGTGCTGACATTTTCAAGTAGAGTTGTATTTTTGTTATAATTTCTAACGCTGGTCGGCAATTGATTTTCTGAGCATCTACGAACCCAAAACGTGCACAAAAGTCAATGTATATTAATGCTACAACATGGCCGGTATTAAACGGATGATAAAGACATGGCTGGCTGGTCTTAAACACTTTTCCAGAGTGTCACATGAAATTTGGCCTCCTATAAAATACAGTGCCTTATCGTTTTATTGGTTGAACGTTCACAACTATTCACAACGCATGCGCAATGCTTTTTACCGAGTCGGTATTTATGGTAACAAATTCACAATGCATTCGCCACAGCTGCATCATAACGTATTTTTGAAATCTTGCTTCGTCTTCGGCTTTGCCTCCGAATTCCGAAATCACTGAAAGCAAATACATAAAATTAAATAAAGGTCTAACTTGTGGGTTCATATCAATCGATTGAATGTTTCTGAAACACAACAGGCGTCAGGCTGTCCGAAATGCCGTCTATAGCTACAGCTACAGCTACAACGTCACAAACATGTAGCCGTAAAAGAAGTTGTCCAGCTCAGGCAAAACAAAATGGCGGCAGCACTAACGTACATTTTGTAGCAAATTTCCAATAATTTGTAATGATGGTGCATCGAATTGCAACTTACAAACCGATAAAGACGTCAATATCATCAGGTATTTTGACCGGCAGTAAACAAACATTGCGTAACATCGAGCAGACGATAATTGTTGCAAATGTGCAAAGCTATTGTTATAAGGTGCAATGTGGGTCAGGATTTCACCCTAATAAATCAAGTATTGAAATAGAGTACGGGAAATTGGCTAATAGTCGCGATGGTAACGTGTGTACGACTAAAATGATTTAACCAAAAATACCTTCGATACTTGCTCAGCCTAAATCTACGCTAGAATCGATTCTCCACGTACAGAGCGCAACTATAATGAGTTCCAGCTTTTCGATTCCAGTGCCTTGTTCGATGAAATAGTGTTGCCTCTATAGTGTTGCCCTCGTGATCGCCGTCACAAAATAAACAAACGTACACGACACCAAACCAGACGTGTTTGTGTGCACGTATGACGCAGCACTTAATTCCAATGGGAACAACAGTTCCAATGACTAGGCGTGGCAAGTAACATTTAGTATCACCAAAACCTACAAGAATGCGTTTGTCTTACAATAATTATGAACCCAATCTCACCTTTATCTCAACCTCCGTATCGGCAATAGAAATCGAGTCTTGTATGTCACGAGTGTGCATTAAAACAATGCAAAGAATAATTGGTAGAAATAGCCTATGCCGCCGCTTTCGAACCAAAATTTAAGCTATCGGCTCCGCTGAGACCACGTTATCAGATCAAAATGTTGTACCTTTGCACTTGGATAGACATGATCAAGTCACCTTTGCGTTCAGCAAGCTTGCCTTGTTTTGGCGGGAAGCTATAGGAAAATGTTGGCAGATCTGTGCGGCCGTATGAGCCTGTATCAAATTATGCCAATAATTATCACTCTGGGGCTTTGGTTGGAAATCTGAAACTATTTTGTTTTTGTAATCTGATACTAGATGACGTCATCGTGACGTCAATAACATAATATCGTCACTGTTTTCACGAAGAGGCAAATTGAGCCTTTCACGGTCTGAACAAACTTTCGAGATAATCGCTTGTAAAGTTCGTCCTTTTTTCGTTTGGCAGTTTGAAACATAAATATCCATAGAATATACAAGATTAAGGTAACATGGGAAAGAAGAGATTTCAATCGTCTTAAATATAGCAAACGTTAAGAAAAATAGGTGATTAGTTTTGCAGAATTAATCAATTAATAGAATTGTCTCTTCGTGAAAACGAAAAAACGATACATTAGCAAATTCGCCCGTGGCTGTGAGAGTCAGAATGTATACATTTCCCCATTGCGCCCCCAATTTGTCTCTTCGTGAAAACGCTAAAAGCCACTTCGCGCCCAATTCGCCCAATTTGCCTCTTCGTGAAAACGCTGAAGTCACTACGCGCACCAAAGTGCCCCTTCATAAACACGTTGAAGTCAACGCTATTTCGAATTTGCCTCTTCGTGAAAACACAAAAGAGCACTTGAGGACCAATTCGCCCATTAGTTAATTAGGTTAATTGGGATTTTAATATTTTTGTTGATGTATAACTTCACCAGGTTGTAGAAATTGCAATATTTAATCGTTTTCATCAAACAATTTTTTTCGATAAATAGACGATTTTTCATGAAATTCGCCTCTTCGTGAAAACGGTGACGATTTGGTCGCTTGTAATCTGATACTAGATGACGTCATCGTGACGTCAATAACATAATATGTTTAAAATCGCAATCTTTGAATATTATATTTTCTCAAAGTTTAAAGCATTCACAGAGCTAAAACTTTGACTGGTTAGTTGTTAAGTACAATTCCTTAGAATTTGAGAACTTCTGCTGTTACGGTTTTATACGATAAAAATGCACAACTGACCAATGGTAGGCTATAATCAACATATGGAATATGCACAACATTTGCAAACATCATACAAATAAACTACTAAATGATCACAACACACTTTACTCTGAACTGTTAGGTAATGACAGTCTGAAGCATCCTGTAAAATCATGGCTCCTGGTGTGCTGACATTTTCAAGTAGAGTTGTATTTTTGTAATAATTTCTAACGCTGGTCGGCAATTGAATTTCTGAGCATCTACGAACCCAAACTGTGCACAGAAGTCAGTGTATATTAATGCTACAACATGGCCGGTATTAAACGGATGATAAAGACATGTACACTTTTCCAGTGTCATATGAACTTTGGACTCCAGTACAATGCCTTATCGTGTTATTGGTTGAACGTTCACAATGCATGCGCTATACTTTTTACCGAGTCGGTATTTATGGTAACACATTCACAACGCATTCGCCACAGCTGCATCATAACGTATTTTCGGAACCTTTGCTTTGTCTTCGGCTTCGCCTCCGAATTCCGAAATCACTGAGAAGCAAATACATAAAATTAAATAAAGGTCTAACTTGTGGGTTCATATCAATCGATTGAATGTTTCTGAAACACAACAGGCGTCAGGCTGTCCGAAATGCCGTCTAGAGCTACAGCTACGGCTACAACGTCACACAAATATAGCCGTAAGAGAAGTTGTCCAGCTCACGCAAAACAAAATGGCGGCAGCACTAACGTACATTTTGTAGCAAATTTTCAATAATTTGTAATGATGGTGCATCGAATTGCAACTAACAAACCGTTAAAGACGTCAATATCATCAGGTATTTTGACCGTCAGTAAACAAACATTGCGTAGCATCGAGCAGACAATAGTTGTTGCAAATTCACAAAGCTATTTTTTAAAAGTGCAATGTGGGTCTGAACTTTAAGTATTGAAATAGAGCACAGGAAATTGGCTAATAGTCGCGGTGGTAACGTGTGTACGACTAAAATGAATTAACCAAAAATACCCTCGATACTTGCTCAGCCTAAATCTACGCTAGAATCGATTCTCCACGTACAGAGCGCAACTATAATGAGTTCCAGCTTTTCGATTCCAGTGCATTGTTCGATGAATTAGTGTTGCCTCTATCAATCCCGTGATCGCCGTCACAAAATAAACAAACGTACATTACACCAAACCAGACGTGTTTGTGTGCACGTATGACGCAGCACTTAATTCCATTGGGAACAACAGTTCCAACGACTAGGCGTGGCAAGTAACATTTAGTATCACCAAAACCTACAAGAATGCGTTTGTCTTACAATAATCATTAACCCAATCTCACCTTTATCTCAACCTCCGTATCGGCAATAGAAATCGAGTCTTGTATGTCACGAGTGTGCATTAAAACAATGCAAAGATTAATTGGTACGAAATATCCTATGCCGCCGTTTTCAAACCAAAATTTAAGCTATCGGCTGCGCTCAGACCACGTTATCAGATCAAAATGTTGTACTTTAGCACTTGGATAGACATAATCAAGTCGCCTTTGCGTTCAGCAAGCTTGCCTTGTTTTGGCGGGAAGCTATAGGAAAATGTTGGCAGATCTGTGCGGCCGTATGAGCCTGTATCAAATTATGCCAATAATCATCACTCTCGGGCTTTGGTTGGAAATCTGAAACTATTTGGTCGCTTGTAATCTGATACTAGATGACGTCATCGTGACGTCAATAAAATAATATGTTTAAAATCGAAATCTTTGAGAATCATATTTTCTCAAAGTTTAAAGCATTCACAGAGCTAAAACTTTGACTGGTTAGTTGTTAAGTACATTTCCTTAGAATTTGAGAATTCTGCTGTCACGGTTTTATACGATAAACATGCACAACTGACCAATGGTAGACTATAAGCAACATATGGAATATACAACATTTGCAAACATTATACAAATAAACTACTAAATGATCACAAAACACTTTACTCTGGACTGTTAGGTAATGGCAGTCTGAAGCATTCTGTAAAATCACGGCTTCTGGTGTGCTGACATTTTCAAGTAGAGTTGTATTTTTGTAATAATTTCTAACGCTGGTCGGCAATTGATTTTCTGAGCATCTACGAACCCAAACTGTGCACAGAAGTCAGTGTATATTAATGCTACAACATGGCCGGTATAAAGACATGTACACTTTTCCAGTGTCATATGAACTTTGGACTCCTATAAAATACAGAGTGCCTTATCGTTTTATTGGTTGAACGTTCACAACGCATGCGCTATACTTTTTACCGAGTCGGTATTTATGGTCAACAATTCACAACGCATTCGCCACAGCTGCATCATAACGTATTTTCGGAACTTTTGCTTCGTGTTCGGCTTCGCCTCCGAATTCCGAAATCACTGAAAGCAAATACATAAAATTAAATAAAGGTAGAACTTGTGGGTTCATATCAATCGATTGAATGTTTCTGAAACACAGCAGGCATCAGGCTGTCCGAAATGCCGTCTAGAGCTGCAGCTACAGCTACGTCTACGTCTACAACGTCACAAACATGTAGCCGTAAGAGAAGTTGTCCAGCTCAGGCAAAACAAAATGGCGGCAGCACTAACGTACATTTTGTAGAAAATTTTCAATAATTTGTAATGATGGTGCATCGAATTGCAACTAACAAACCGTTAAAGACGTCAATATCATCAGGTGTTTTGACCGGCAGTAAACAAACATTGCGTAACATCGGGCAGACGATAATTGTTGCAAATTCGCAAAGCTATTTTTTTTTAAAGTTCAATATGGTCTGGACTTTACCCTAATAAATCAAGTATTGAAATAGAGTACGGGAAATTGGCTAATAGTCGCAGTGGTAACGTGTGTACGACTTAGAATGGTTTAACATAAAAATACCCTCGATACTGATCAGCCTAAATCTACGCAAGAATCGATTCTCCACATACAGAGCGCAACTATAATGAGTTCCAGCTTTTCGATTCCACTACAATGTTCGATGAATTATTGTTGCCATATCAACCCCGTGATCGCCGTCACAAACAAACGTACACGACACCAAACCAGACGTGTTTGTGTGCACGTATGGCGCAGCACTTAATTCCAATGGGAACAACAGTTCTAATGACTATAGGCGTGGCAAGTAACATTTAGTATCACCAAAACCTACAAGAATGCGTTTGTCTTACAATAATTATGAACCCAATCTCACTATTATCTCAACTTCCGTACCCGGCAATAGATATCGAGTCTTGTATGTCACGAGTGTGCATTAAAACAATGCAAAGATTAATTGGTAGAAATAGCCTATGCCGCCGCTTTCGAACCAAAATTTAAGCTATCGGCTGCGCGCGCTGAGAACACGTTATCAGATCAAAATGTTGTACCTTAGCACTTGGATAGACATGATCAAGTCGCCTTTGCGTTCAGCAAGCTTGCCTTGTTTTGGCGGGAAGCTATAGGAAAATGTTGGCAGATCTGTGCGGCCGTATAAGCCTGTATCAAATTATGCCAACAATTATCACTTTCGGGCTTTGGTTGGAAATCTGAAACTATTTGGTCGCTTGTAATCTGATACTAGATGACGTCATCGTGACGTCAATAACATAATATGTTCAAAATCGCAATCTTTGAATATCATATTTTCTCAAAGTTTAAAGCATTTACAGAGCTAAAACTTTGACTGGTTAGTTGTTAAGTACAATTCCTTAGAATTTGAGAATTCTGCTGTCACGGTTTTATACGATAAAAATGCACAACTGACCAATGGTAGACTATAACCAACATATGGAATATGCACAACATTTGCAAACATCATACAAATAAACTACTAAATGATCACAAAACACTTTACTCTGAACTGTTTGGTAATGGCAGTCTGAAGCATTCTGTAAAATCATGGCTCCTGGTGTGCTGACATTTTCAAGTAGAGTTGTATTTTTGTAATAATTTCTAACGCTGGTCGGCAATTGATTTTCTGAGCATCTACGAACCCAAACTGTGCACAGAAATCAGTGTATATTAATGCTACAACATGGCCGGTATAAAGACATGTACACTTTTCCAGTGTCATATGAACTTTGGACTCCTATAAAATACAGAGTGCCTTATCGTTTTATTGGTTGAACGTTCACAACGCATGCGCTATACTTTTTACCGAGTCGGTATTTATGGTCAACAATTCACAACGCATTCGCCACAGCTGCATCATAACGTATTTTCGGAACTTTTGCTTCGTGTTCGGCTTCGCCTCCGAATTCCGAAATCACTGAAAGCAAATACATAAAATTAAATAAAGGTAGAACTTGTGGGTTCATATCAATCGATTGAATGTTTCTGAAACACAGCAGGCATCAGGCTGTCCGAAATGCCGTCTAGAGCTGCAGCTACAGCTACGTCTACGTCTACAACGTCACAAACATGTAGCCGTAAGAGAAGTTGTCCAGCTCAGGCAAAACAAAATGGCGGCAGCACTAACGTACATTTTGTAGAAAATTTACAATAATTTGTAATGATGGTGCATCGAATTGCAACTAACAAACCGATAAAGACGTCAATATCATCAGGTATTTTGACCGGCAGTAAACAAACATTGCGTAACATCGAGCAGACGATAATTGTTGCAAATGTGCAAAGCTAGTGTTATAAGGTGCAATGTGGGTCAGGATTTCACCCTAATAAATCAAGTATTGAAATAGAGTACGGGAAATTGGCTAATAGTCGCGGTGGTAACGTGTGTACGACTTAGAATGGTTTAACATGAAAATACCCTCGATACTTGCTCAGCCTAAATCTGCGCTAGAATCGATTCTCCACGTACAGAGCGCAACTATAATGAGTTCCAGCTTTTCGATTCCAGTACATTGTTCGATGAAATAGTGTTGACTCTATCAACCCCGTGATCGCCGTCACAAAATAAACAAACGTACACGACACCAAACCAGACGTGTTTGTGTGCACGTACGTCTGGCAGCACTTAATTTCAATGGGAACAACAGTTCCAATGACAAGGCGTGGCAAGTAACATTTAGTATCACCAAAACCTACAAGAATGCGTTTGTCTTACAATAATTATGAACCCAATCTCACCTTTATCTCAACCTCCGTATCGGCAATAGATATCGAGTCTTGTATGTCACGTATGTGCATCCAAACGATGCAAAAACCAACTTAATATGGCGCTGGTTTCCAACCTAAGTGCCAGCTATCGGCTGAGATCACGTCATCTGATCAAAATGGAATACCTTTGTATAACATTTTGTACCTTTGTACCTAAGTCGCCCTTGCGTTTGGTAAGCTTGCCTTGTTTTGGCGGGAAGCTGATAAGAAAATGTTGACATTCGAGAATGGCAGATCTGTGTGGCCGTATGCGCCTGTATCAATTAATGCCAATCAATAATCATCACTCTCGGGCTTTGGTTGGAAATCTGAAACTATTTGGTCGCTTGCAATCTGATACTAGATGACGTCATCGTGACGTCAATAACATAATATGTTTAAAATCGCAATCTTTGAATATCATATTTTCTCAGAGTTTAAAGCATTCACAGAGCTAACACTTTGTTAGTTGTCCAGAACAATTGTTTAGATTTTGAAAAATTCTGCTGTTTTATACAATAAAAAATTACAACTGACATGCAAACATCAAACAAAATAAATTACTAATTTATCACAAAACACTTTACTCTGGACTGTAAGGTAATGGCAGTCTGAAACATCCTGTAAAATCATGGCTCCTGGTGTGCTGACATTTTCAAGTAGAGTTGTATTTTTGTATCAATTTCTAACCGTTAGAAATTGATTCCAAAAAAGCTGGTCGGCAATTGATGACACCTGCATGTAAAGGGATACAACTGATTCTCTCAGCATCTACGAACCCTAAACGTAACGGCTACAAAATGTGCTACAACATACTACCCCCCCCCCCCCCAGTCTATCCCCCAATCTATCAATTACAACAAATACATAATAAAAAACAGTCCATCGTTCGCTGTGTCACATCAAGGCCACTGTAATTAACCCCCGAGCCTTCTCGGTTGAAACCCGTACAGAACAAATCATGAACACATGTATACCCATAGTATACAGACGTTACTAACGCAGAAGACACCAAATCCGGGCTAAATTCGGGGAGGTTTCAGCCAGTTGTAGAGTTTTTCTTCAAGTCGAAATGAACCCCAAAGTTGTGGTGGGAATATCTGCGGCAGTGGTGCTTGGTGTTGGGATCGGTGTGGGTATTTTACTCGGTCATTTTGTGACCGCGCCGGCCACGGCGGCTAGCGGGGAGCACACGGCGAGCGCACCCACCGCGCCGCCCAGCTATCAGAACGCCGTCCGTGAACCCGACGCTAGCATCAGCGGCAAGCTTATCAACGGGATCGTGGCGGCAAACATCGAGTCAAATTTACGGTAAGCAGGTCAAATTGTATAGAGCATAGATAGGCCTATAGATAGGCCTACAACATTTGCAAACGCCAAATATATATATATATATATATAATATATATATATTATTAAATACCTTACTAAGTTTACTTCATGTATCTGTTTGTGAATGACAGTTTGAAGCATCATGTAAAATTATATTATGCCTGGTGTGTGTCATTTACTAGAAAAGTGGTATTTTTATATTTGTTATGAGCTTTAAGATAGCTTTTAAATACATTTTTATTTTACCCGATTTGCTTTTTTTCAATTTAAAAATATGTATGATCAAATTCTAGTGGGGTGCCATTTTTACTTTGAGAGAAAGAATGCTTCTAAGCGCTTTACCAGCATCTTATGCAAAGGGTGATTGTGTACATAATGTAGGCCTAATAGACATTTCTTTGAAACCTCTTTATAATTACCTGAACTTATTCAATCTCAAGATTAAGTTGAGCTATCAATTTAGCTATGCATGTTCACACTTTGATGATCTCCTTTGAAGCCCTTTAATGTCCAATCTTACGGGTGTAAGATGTGTTTTGTCGTCGGATTAGACCTATTAATAGTTAAACTAAAAGGTGGCACACCCCCTAGGCCTTACTTTGGGCTAAAGAACTGCGTACTACCATGTTTTCCTTCCTCCATGGTACTACAGAATATTACTACTTAGTATTTTGTAGCATTGGGTCTCTCCATGACTGATGATTAGGTGTGTACTGACAGAGTACAGATACTGCCAACTACAAAATACTAGTGGCAATAGAGGTCAGTAATACTTACCTGGCAAAAAAATGCAGTAGTCCAGCCTTGACCCATTGCTGTGTCCCAAGTGACAATTTTTGCTGTAGAGTTTAGAACACCTTACACAGCATACATGGGCCATGCACACTCAGCAAGCAGAGGGACCCAATGCTAAAAAAGTACTATGAGAGCAATAAGGGGTGAAGTACCAAATACTAAAAATTACTACAGGCATTGCACACAAGTCAGTGAGAGTACTGCATACTACTTTTTACTAAGTAGCATTAGGTAGGGTTAGGGTTAATTGGGTATATCTATAGACTGACAAAACCAAATCAGATAAAATAAATATCTGATGAAACCTACATTTGTAGTCTTTATGAGTTAGTAGCTTGTTGATAGCAATCTTAATAACTTTATTATGTTTATGATTAAAAAGGTTAGTTCTACTTGCACCGTTTTTCGGGACACCATAGTGTGCTGGTTTAGGGGAGTTGCCCCCCCCCCTTTCCCCTTTTGTTTTTGCGGTACTGGGGCCAACTTGGTGTAACAGATAGGGAGTTGTTTGCAGTACATAAATATGTCGAGATCAATTTCTGTCAATGGCAGCTGCAGACCTAGACTTAAAGGTGGGATACACTATTTGCAGATATCAAAAAGAAATTACAACTAAATTATAAATAAATATCTTACTAATTTGAAAGTAAATGATTCTATAGACATCCAGCAAAATGATTGCGCTATTTTGTACCTGTAGATATCCTGTAGTAATGTAGTAAACAAAAATCAAGTACGATCGCCAAACAACAAGAACAAGAAAAAACTACTGCTTTTTACTCGGCATTCATGATTGTAAAACTTCTGACAGGTCAGTTAAAAGATATTTACTATAAAATACAACCTCCCAAATCCACCCATTCATGATAATTCAAGCAATTACCAATGGTGTATCCTACCTTTAAATGAAAACATTCTACTACTATTAAATAAAATGGGTACAAATATAACAGCAAAAAAAGGAATAACTTTAACTCCAGACATGTGAACGAAATAAAACCACCTGTTTGTGAACTTGTTGGAAAACCACTTGCACTCAGAGTTTCTAAAGTACAACAAGGTTCAAGGTCAGTTTAATGTTGTGTGCGTGGATACAATGTTGTCTTTCACAAGTGTCCCCCAAAAAATGATACAAACAAAATACAACGAAATGCCACACGAAGAATGTGAAACCAAGTACGGTTTACAAAGCTATACCCACATCAAATGTCCAAAATCTGATAATTGTTGACAGGGATATTACATTAGTCATTTCCCAAGAGATGTCAAATTAATGGGGCCAGGTTTTCTCGATTTTGTTTGAATGTGCAAGTGTTGCAATGTGAATGACCTGTTGGGGATTAGCAGCTAAACGTCAATGTTCAATGATAGCCATCTTTAATTATGCTAAATGTGTTTAGCAGCATGTAAACATGTTTACAAATGTGAATTTTGTTTACTCATTTCCTGTGTAGTAGGCCAGGCATGTTGCCCACAGCATAATGGGCTACCTTATTTGTCCTATAATGCATAAAATAAAAATGTATTTAAACAAATTGGTCCCATATGGTCAATTCGACCCCTCTTGGGAAATTTCGGTAACTCTGTCAACAATAATTGAGTAAGATTAAAACTGCTGCAAACTGCTTACTGACTTAAATGACGTGAAATATACAAATCAAATAAGTTAAGAATATAAGAGAGCCTAATATTTCGATTTTAACCAGGGGCCAATTTCATAGAGCTGCTAAGCACAAACATTTGCTTAGCATGACAATTTGTCCTTGGCAAAAACAAGGTTACAGACCAAATGTTCACCTGATCTTTATTGTTCTGGATTTATAATCAGCTGTTTTTTTGCTTAGCATGAAAAACACGTAAAATTTTGGCTGTTAACCTGGTTTTAATGAGCAAGACTTTTTGTGCTAAGCAATTCTTTTTGCTTAGCAGCTCTATGAAATTGGCCCCAGATTTTCTGAGGCAAAATGCTATGTACAAGAAACAAACGGGACATGATAAAAAGGGGGGACATACAAGCATATATGTACTAGGTTTTTCCTGTCTTTTCTGAAACCAAGTTTCACAAAACTGTTTTCAAAATGTAAATATTAAATGGTATTAATAAATACCTAGGAGAGTTGAAGGCTTCTGATTGGCCGAGACTCGATCACGTGCCGGTCATTATATGTAGTAACATCATGGGTTTTCCAAGGGCCGTTTTCTAAACCCCGGCTTTGGGCTGCACTCTGGCCACATTTACAGACGTTAGTCCTAGTTCCGGATCGCAAAAAATATTCAGGCTGTTTTCGGCAAGTCTAATCCTCGAAATTTAAATGAAATAGGTTTAGTAGTTTACCTTGAGTGATGGAGAAACTACAGTTTTTGTTTCGATATTTATGCTCTTCTTTATTTTAAAATACATACTGTACGACGTCAAATATACCGACATCCCTTTTTCTAGTTGTGGATCAGTTTAACCAATTCCGGATCGAGTAAAAAAACTGCTTCGTACATGTACGTACATGAACAATTCGTCACCGACACCACGAAGTAGCACTCGACCATACTTCCATGCAGTAAAAAAAAAAAAAAAAAAATTTTTTTTTAATGCATTAAATATATTAGTAAGACAAAAACTATTATATTTTAAATTCTACAATTTAAAAAGTTAATTATTATGGTAATTAGGTTAATGAGTGTAAGTAAAATAACGCGGTTTGGTGGATTGTTCGTTTTCACGAAGTAGCACTCTATAGAGTGTTACTTCGTGAAAACGATTTTGAGCACTTTGCATGTCTGTGTAGTTCCACGAAGTAACTCTCTACTCTCGTCCCCAGGGGTACACGCACACGTACATGTACACGGACATTTTACAGTGTACATGTACATGAATTGTACGCGCGCTCAATCAGTGCATTACGGCGCTCTACGGTCATTATTGAAAACGACGTTGCATTCAAAGATTTCGTTTTCACGAAGTAGCACTGATGTTGTGTGCGCGCACTGTACGGATTTCCTGCAGATTTCGTTTCCACGAAGTAGCACTCTTATGCATGTGCGCGCACTGTACGGTTTTCCTGCAGTTTTCGTTTTCACGAAGTAGCACTGATAATATCTTTGTGTACGCGCACCTACGGATTTTCTGCAGATTTCGTTTTCACGAAGTAACACTCTTCTTAAATCTTTAATTAATTCGTAATTAATTAACCCATGAAAACATAAGTAACACATTCACAACGTTTTAATGTAGTACTTTATATAAATCCCAAACAGGTTTTCAATTCACATTTTATTTGCGGGATAATAACTTGCAAACATTCAAACGCGTTTATCTTCAAATCAAAACTATTCGCTGTGTGTACATGAGTGCTACTTCGTGGTGTTGGTGACGAATTATCACGCTAGAACCAACCCGAATCAAGCCTATATTTCTGATAAAGTTTTCATTAATTTATATAAATACAGTTTAAAATAAATGTCAAATACTTTAACTTCCAATAAAGTTTAAAAAAAAGGACTTGCAAAGAAATGCTTTGAAATGTTTTGTCCGTGTACGTGTGTTGCGCGCGGCAACGATCCGATAAACTTTGTCCCACCATGGAGACATTTCTCCATGGTCCATTAGAACACGTCATATGAAATCGCTTGCGCGCGTGCTGTTGATGCATGTATTTTACGGGCGATCCGGAACTAGAAAAAAAAATGAACGTTCAGTCTTTGGCAGATTTGAGACTTTTACTTCGACTTATTTTTACTTATGTATCAAGAAGCTTGTATGTTTCTTTTCCAAATGCACTTCATCTAAACAAATAGTATTGGAGACCAAGCCATAACAAGGTAGGTTTTTATTTGAAGCGATCTGGAACTAGAAAAAATCCGGAACTAGGAAAACAACTGTACCACTGCTAAACTACATGAACCATGGAGGAATAAGAGTTCCTCCATGCATGAACAAAGCCAAAATACGAAAACGAAGCTGCGTTTGTAAAACGGCGTAAAAGAAGCCGCGAAGTCGCGAAATTCGGAGTATTTTCACCATTTTTCTCGTTAAAAAGGTATTTATTAAAGGTAATAACAGTGCGAGAACCCGGTTGTTACTGCGTGGTAATGACCGGGTTGGGGGATGACCGCTGGTAATGGACCTCGCCTTCGGCTCGATCCATTACCAGCGGTCATCCCCCAACCCGGTCATTACCACGCAGTAACAACCGGGTTCTCGCACTGTTATTACCTATATTAAGTTTGTTAAATCCAGAATTTTCCCACAGGACAGGGTTATAATGTTATTCCATTTTTTGTTGATATGTAAATTACAATTCGGTTTATTGGTAGTGATAAGCCTACATCTTTTGTATGATAAGTGTTTGTTTAAATTATGTACATAAAGATTAGGGCAGATTTGCCCTGAACCTTTGCTCCCTATTAAAACACGGAAACTTTGCGGTTTATTATTCACTGCTAGTTTATTGCAGCTAGTTTTATAGATCTACTTTGCACAGAAAATAACTTGGCACGGACATTATTTGCATAGTACATGTAGAACTTTATTATTGACTTTTCGTACATGTACATGTACATGTATACTGCTTGTAATTAAAGTTAGTGTGGCATGGGCTTTTTCGAAATTTATATTTTATTTCTTGTAACAAATTATGAATGAATATATAATGTACTCTAACCAATACATTTAATTGGTTGCATTGGCAGGCCTTTCTACAGTTTTAAAAAGGTTTTAAAAAGGTTTTTTTTATCATTGCTCAAATTGCTCGCCAAGTTCGGAGCGAGTTGCACAGATATATATATATACAGTATTTGTATATAGTATCATTTGACATCTCATAACAAATATAATGCTACATAAAATTAATCATTCAATTTGAAAAACAAATTCAGGGTGCAATTTACTCTCTAAAAGCATGGACACACCAACTTTGAAGATAGCTTTATTTGTTTGCATCTATCAGAAAAGTAAACCAGCCAAATCATTGTTGATAGGGTCACCTGTGTTTGGCTGTTATTAACCCTAACCCCCTAGGCCCTTTTTTCTAGAAACTGTCCTCAATCCTTCAAAATCCTCATTTTTTAATAACCTTTTGTGCCTCAATCCTCAAAAATCCTCATTTAAAAAAAAATACCATTCATCCTTGATCCTCAAAAATTCTTTAAAACTGCAATGAGGATTCTGGAAGTTTGAAAAAGTCAATTCTCTAAAATCCTAATTTTTTGAAAACCCCATTCAGCCTCAATCCTCAAAAATCCTCCACACTTTAAATAACATTGTGCCTCAATCCTCCAAAATCCTAATTTTTTGAAAACCCCATTTAGCCTTAATCCTCAAAAATTCTCCACACTTGAAATAACATTGTGCCTCAATCCTCCAAAATCCTCATTTTTTGAAAACTCCATTCAGCCTTAATCCTCAAAAATCCTCAAACTGCAATGAAGACTTTGGAGGATTGAGGAGCGTTAGGGTTAGTACCTCCGCTAAGGAGGTTTTTGATGTTGCCGGTGTTTGTTTGTTTGTGTAGGAAAACCTATACTGCAGGAATTTAATTAGTCTTGGTCGCAAGACGTCCTAATCGCAGAATGCCGCGCGCGTAGGCCGTCAATGCTGACATTCTCTAATAACGTACGTCGTAGACCACTCCATCACCTTTGAATAGACGTCTTGGCTAACTCACAACATCACTTCAACAATTGCATGTACGTGTGACGTTGCATGCATAATTACGTGACGTAACAGAAACTTAACCAATGAGTCGGCGATTATGCATGTTTTACGTCATGCGATTATTCACGCAACGTCACATGCGCATGCAAATGCATGAAGTGCGACACAATAAGCCATTTGCGCATGACTCCGAGTTAAATTTAAATAATATCTGGTACACTGACTTGTTCACACAGCTTGGCACAGTTTAACTTTAAATTCTCCAGACTAAAGACGGTGTTGCTATATCACGTGATTCGGGGCAGGCCTTACGCTAGCAACCCCCGGCTCTAGAATGGTCTGCTGTCTTTGTACCATTCTCACCCATTGTAAACAATGTATTGGTGCTGAGCGTCTCTTACGTAACTATGCAAAAGCTTGCCCCGAATCACGTGATATAGCAACAGTATCTGGTCTGGAGAATTTAAAGTTAAACTGTACCAATAGCTGTGTGAACAAGTCAGTGTACCAGATATTATTTAAATTTAACTCGGGGTCATGCGCAAATGGCTTATTCCTAATTGTTTAATAACCCTTTGTGCCTCAATCCTCAAAAATCCTCATTTAAAAAAAAAATACCATTCATCCTCGATCCTCAAAAATTCTTTCTAAAACTGCAATGAGGATTCTGGAGGATTGAAAAAAGTCAATTCTCCAAAATCCTCATTTTTTGAAAACCCCATTCAGCCTCAATCCTCTAAAATCCTCATTTTTTGAAAACCCCATTCAGCCTCAATCCTCAAAAATCCTCATTTTTTGAAAACCCCATTCAGCCTCAATCCTCAAAAATCCTCCACACTTGAAATAACATTGTGCCTCAATCCTCAAAAATTCTCATTTTTTGAAAACCCATGCATTCAGCCTCAATCCTCAAAAATCCTCAAACTGCAATGAGGACTTTGGAGGATTGAGGAGCGTTAGGGTTTCCGCTAACGAGGGTTTTGATGTTGCCAGTGTTTGTTTGTTTGTTGGGGTGTACGTGTAGTTGTTTGTTGTTGTTGTTGTTGGTTTTTTTTTTTTTTTTTTGTGTGTTTTTTTGGGTTTTTTTTGTCTGCTTGTTTGTTCGTTTGAGTTTGGTGTTGAGGTGTTTGTTTGTTGAAGTGTACGTGTAGTTTTGTTTTTTGTGTCTGCTTGTTTGTTCGTTTGAGACTGTTTGTCCTTTTTGGGCATGTGTGTCTGTTTGTTTTATGTTGTTCTGAGTAACTTAGTGCAATAGGGTTATTTGTATATATATGTATTCTTTTATGATAATGTACATTTGTTGTTTAATTTTTTTTATTATATATTGTTTTATAGAATTAGAAGTCGCGCTTTGGGAGAGCCACTCGATAGTAATTTAGTTTGCTTACTTGGCAATCCTGCAGGGGTGTGCATTATTGTTGTTTTTCTTGTTATAAGGGTGTTTTCTTTTGTAATCTTCCTTGCTTTGTCCTGTTTATATCATTTTATTTCAATTCTTGTAATTGTCCTCATATTTTTATGTAATCCTGCAAAATAATAAATGAAATGAAAAAAAAAAAAAAATTGATAAATGTTTTTTATATAATTAATGGACCGATCCGGATTTGACCATAAGCCCCGCCCACCTTAGCAACGGCATGGCGACGCCATTACCTCGGTCACGTACGCGTGTGTACATGTACGTAGTGTAGGCTAGGCGTAGAACACGTACAACGAAAATATTGATTTAAACTTTAGGCGGGGACAAAATTACTATCAGCTAGTAGCGGGCGAACTAAAAGGATGACCATTATTTTAAGGAACGGTATGAACAGTACATGGAGGATGGTTAAGTTGCAGTTGGGGGAAATGAAGCATCAATTTATATGGACGGTGTACATGTAAGTGTTGCTTGGTAAGTCACTACCGGTACTGGAATAAATCGCGTATTTTGTCACAACAGGATTAAACCATAGCCAATTAATAGACTGCTATACATGTAGAGCATTACTATTAACTCTACATAGGCCTACCTTAGACTGCACTGTCCTTGACCTTGCAATGTTTATCTTCTTGACATTCCCGCCACGTCACACGAGTTCAACGCGGTAATTCTCATTTTCGAGATTTGTTTTGGTATTTAACGGGAAAAAATGATGTCGTAATCCGAGTACCAGCGTGTTATTTACATATTTCATGACCATTTAATTCATGCATATTTTTGACAATTTTTTTAACTCCATACAGCCGTATTTTGATTGACAAATACTGCGCTTTTTCGTACCGAAGCATTTGTTTGTGTACACGTTTCTAACCACATGTGATATTTTGACCGAGCTAATGGCGGACCACGCCTGTAGAAACCGTTGCTAAGTTACCTGAACAAAACTCGTAATCTTATTGGTCAATGCGCGCGTAGTGATTGACAGGCCGGATCAGTCCATTGACTGGAACTCTTCGTGACTGGAACTCTTCGGGCGTGTCAAAATTTCATATCGCGTACCGAGGGCTAAATTTGCACATAGTTGATATTTAGTCGGGCGCCGCGCATATCACGAAATCATCATGTAGTTTTGAATAGGACCTGGCGGTCTATGTGTTTAGTCTGTGGTTATAAAGGCACAGACGAAGAACCATAGACATCTAAATAAAACCTTGAATTACATGTACATGTAGTTGCCTATGACATAAACGCATAGACCGCCATTCGAGTCGTCCCACGTGTTCACAAAACCGTGATTGAAGCAGAACTTGCCAACGCCGGCCCGCTGCTGCAATATAGGGCTGTTTCATGCTACTTCGCTGCGCTCATCCGCATGAAAAACCGTTTCATTCCTAATGGACAATCAAGAAAGATGACAGAAACAAAAGACAATTTGAATCTCGGAATTTATTTTAGCAGCATGGGAGAGAAGGTGTATCGTAGGTGACTGAGTGCAAAAGACAAACCACTTGGTACTTATTAAACGTATCTGAACAATGTTTGAAACTGAAAATTAAATTTAGAAAGTAAATAAACAAATGTATATAGAAAATTACAAATGATTTATAGATTTATATTTATCACAAACAATACAAACGATCTTTTCATATCAGCCCTTCTGGCTCTTCGGGTATCTCCCCGGCAATCTCCCCGGTATCTCCACGGTATCTCCCCGTGGGTACGTCGTTATACTTCTTGGCTCTTTAAGCCCTTCAGGTATCTCCCCGGCAAAAGTTACCTAACACACCAAAATGTTTAAAAACAATCAAACTTTAGACATTTTACATGAAAATAATTTCTTTTCTACAGATTATAGATACTTTGAACATTACAGATTATCCTTATTATATTTTCAATACAAACAATGCTTTCATTTCAGCCCTTCTGGCTTTATCTCCACGATATTCTTTTGTACATACACACGTTGTTGTTTTTTTTATCATAAATATCAAACTGTGTAGTATATTGTATACATAATAATTCATTCAGAAAGAATCAAAGAAGATATTTCTAATCTCTTGTCTACTTCCTTTTGAACATATCTATTCTTTGCACTGGACCATCTACCGTGTTGAATAATGGATTCTTCTGATACGCCCTTTTTTGCTAACTGAGTAGCGCCTGCTGATAGACGGGAACCCGCCAGGGCCGGTGCAGATCTGGAGTGGGGATTGTAGTACCCAATCGAAGGGCTGGTGTTGGCTCTGGACTTGACTCTACCGCCAAACATTGCGGGGTTTGTGGTGTATGGGCAGTATCTAGAACAGTGGCCTTGCATTCTGCAACTGAAGCACGAGTCAAAAGTGTGCATGCCTGTAAACAGAAAACAATTACACGAAGGAGCAAACCAAGCCATGAAACAATATGAAAACATAATAGGGCGGGTGGGAGGGAAAGCTGAACTTAGATAACCTGAACTGAGGAATTGCCTCGCGCCATACGCTTTTATATGGCTGCGTTGAAAAGGGGTTATGTAATGATTCCATTGTAATGTAGGAATGCATGCAGCGGATGCTTGATCATCCAAACGAATGAAACTACATTTTTCCGAACCCCAGCTTTGTATTCGTCTTAAGCCTTGTTCGCACTGGATAAACATTTTGGATAATTTGACCATGACGCCGGGTAACATTCCGGTGGGTTGATCTTCCCACCGTCCGCACTTAATTGACGCGGGTATAGTATAGAGACGATGGGTAAACTGACCGAGCTGGCTCCAAAACAATAAAGAGGGCGCCCTGCGTGACCTATAGGTATAATGACCGCGACTTGACGACCGGATCGTCTGTCTGTCTCAACATTATTTTCTTTGTTCAAGTCATTCGCGTGTGACGGTGCGTGAATAATTGCATGACATAATATGCATAATGGCTGAATCATTGGTCAAGTTTCTGTTACGTCATGTAATTATGCACGCAACGTCACACGCGCATGCAAATGCGACACAACATTTTTATATGCTAGGAATTTTCCAAGCGATTAAATGCGAGTTAGCCAAGACGTCCTTTTGGAAGGTCATGGCGTGGTCTGCGGTTTACGTCAGAGAGCTAAATTATCCCCGGTATTTATAAATATAGTCCTAATTATTTCATGAGTATATTTTGATGAGCAAAGAAAACAATTGTTGACTTTTAAACTGAACGGTGAGATCAAATAAACGAAACGAAACGAAACGAACTGACAGAGGAAACAACGATAGAATGAGCAGTCAAAGATTTACAGATCTTTACAAGAATATTTATTGTTGTTTCTTTGAAATAACTACGAACGTTTGTATGCTTTACACTCTCGGCGATCACACATAGAACTGTAGTTGCGAGTCACCGTTTAAAAAGCATCTCAACCAACAACTATAAACGTCATTTGTGGCGTTAATATTACTCAACAGAAAGTGATCGACAAATTGTAAATACATGTATACACTGTGTCTGCTAAAAACTGTGAAACTTCATGAAAACGATATAAAACTGTTGTATATAAAACCGACATTTAAACGCTCTAGATATTTCTGTTAACCTTTTGGTGTGATAACACTATTACAAAAGCTAGGCTTAATTAAGAGTGGGTCCACGTAAATATTTCATATAAGTGTCCTCGGCATTTTTTTTTTATTTTGTAATATGAAAGGACTTGGTAAGCAAGTAACCAAAATTGAACTAATTTTTTTTTCTTATGCCCGTTGCCATGGTAACGGGTCATTTTGTGTTTTAGGCATTTTAAGCCAGTTTTGGGGGCCGTAAAAACAGTTTTTTTGCTTATTTAAAACAAATCACCCAGCCAAATTACAAAATGTTATCACAAAATTAACTATATCATTACAAAGTATCACCCTTGCCCTTACTTGAGAACAAATTAAAATTGTTTAAATTGCACCCTTATGCTATTTTTAGAACATGCATTAAAGCATGTTTTCAGAACTTGTAAAATTGACATTTTTAACAAATGTTTGTCCCTCAAAAAGTCAACTTGCCAGGGGTCTCAGAATATTTTCCTTTTGGATTGGATTAGAGCCAACATTGGTCTTTTCATATCTGGTGAGAACAGTTTGGGGGATGGTATCCTCTTGAGGCAGTACTGCATCAAAAATTGTAATTTTCCCAAAAAACGAAAAAAATGAAATTTGAACTTTTTCTTTAGTTTGAAGTAATAATACACACAAACAATAATATTTTTATGAATCTTGCGCCTTTTTCAAATCATAAGAGTGAATTGTAGGCCTATCAATTACTCCTATTGAACAAGCAGCATTTTTGACGGCGAAAATCTAGACTAATCCCCTCCACAACATTTCTTACATACCATTTTCTGATAACATTTTATTAGTGACATATACAAAGAGGATACTTGTTGTGAACTAAAACATTATTTCTACAGAACCCAACAGCCCCTTTAAGCACGTCACCCCTCAAAAACACAGCTTTATCGCCTGCAAGTGTATCCAAAGTGTTGCGTTATAGCGCCCCTATTGGCGGGACTCGAACCTGCGACCTCCAGAATAACGGACCGGCGCTCTACCAACTGAGCTATCTTATAGTCTTTGCCAACGACCACTGTATTCGACAGTGCAACCGCACACGATTTATATTCCCATCAGCTCCCTCGATCACGCAATGGTCTTTGCAAATTGCTTAAATGGGGCGTGACTTTTAAATACAAATTCGACCATTCGAATATATAGGCATAGCTTCTTCACGCAGTCAACTACCATTCAACTATGTTGGCAGTCTCCCAAATTGTCAGTATCTTTGTTCGAGGACGCCAGTCGGAAGTCACAAACACCATAATGCCGTGTCGCCATGGGATCACACTCGATTTTACGATACAACCTGGGAAGCGACATTGTGGGGATCACTCAATGAGGATACAGCTTTTTATCTTATACCACACAAATAAACCACATACATTGTTTTGTTTTGATTGGTTTTAAAAAGTTGTTATATGGTATAATAGTTCAAAATATAAAAAAATACAAGTGCAAAAAAGCCCTATGTTTTGTTTTTCGAACTGACATAGCTCTAAGGGAGCGCTATAATGTAACACTTTGAATACACTAGCAGGCAATAACGTTTTGTTTTTGAGAGGTGACGTGCTTAAAGGGGCTGTTGGTTTGTTTTTTTGAAATAATGATTTAGTTGGGTTCTGTAGTAATAATGTTTTAGTTCACAACAAGTATTGTTTTGTCTTTATATATATCAGAAAATAGAATGTAAGAAATGCAGTGGAGGGAGTTAGTCTAGATTTTCGCCATAACAAATGCAGCTTATTCAGTAGGAGTAATTCACAGGCCTACAACTCACTCTTATAATTTGAAAAAGGAGCCAGATTCATAAAAGTACAATTGCTGTGTGTATTATTACTTTAAACTGAAGGAAAAGCTCAAATTTCATTTTCCCAGATTTTTGGGGAAATTACCATTGATGCAGTACTGCCTAAAGAAGATGCAATCCCCTAAACTTTTCTTAGGCCCCTGTCACACTTGTCCGAATCTATAATTCCATTCATAAATCGATCTGAAATATTATTAATTCGAACACGTTCGGAGAGAAATGTCAAAAAACCAGCCAGAAATGAAAATACACCGATCATAATCCGGTCTTATTCCGGATCTAATAAGTTGCTATTCCGATTGCAATCCGTCTATATTCAAAACCTCTCCGATCATCACCGGACATGCCACCTTGAAAAATGTATTGATCTCAAGACCGACCGCTTTTATAGCAATTTTGCCGTCCCCGGATCTCCCGCTGAACCGGAATTTATTCGTTATATGATGTTATATATAATTACATCGTGGTAATGCGGTATATCGTCGGATTTAGTGACATCAAAGTCGGTGCGTCCGTTTTTTGATCGGCATTACAATGGTGTGGGTTCGGAATGAAATCTGAATACATACGGTTATCGATCGGAATCGGAGGCCTTTTCCGTACTCTTCCGTACCTATTCCACATTGCAACGAATGGCAACGAATGAGTACAGTGCATATTCTGTGTGTATACCGGATACCGTCCGTATTGAGGTTGCCGCGACAATTCGGATAAATTATTAAACAGGTTCAATAATTTCTCCGAGTTCCTCAGTGCATCACCGAACGTACACGAGTATATAGCGTTGGAAAACCGAGGGAAACCGAGGGAAATCCGTTTGAGTTCAGTTCAAACCGATTAAACACCGAATTCACAATTTTTTACTCGGAACATGAACGAAGTGACGATTCGGACAAGTGTGACACGGGCTTCACCAGTATGGAAAGACCAATGTTGGCTCTAATCAAATCCAAAAGGGAAAATATTTCAGGCTAAGACCCCTGGCAAGTTGAATTACAAAAATAGAATTACAATTTTACAAGTTCTAAAAACATGCTTTGACGCATGTTCTAAAAATATTAAACCATTTAATTATTTTCTCAAGTAAGGGCAAGGATGATTCTTTGTGATCGTTGATTTTGTGATTTAATTTTGCATTTTGGTTGCATAACGGGACTGTTGGGTTATGTAGAAATAATGCTGTAGTTGGGTTCTGTAGAAATAATTGTTTCGTTCACAACAAGTATTGTTTCCTCTTTGTATATGCCACTAATAAAATGTTATCAGAAAATGGTATGTAAGAAATGTTGTGGAGGGGGTTAGTCTGAAGTTTCGCTGTCAAAAATGCTGCTTATTCAGTAGAAGTAATTCACAGGCCTACAACTCACTTGTATGATTTGAAAAAGGCGCCAGATTCAACAAATGTTATTGTTTTCGTGTATTATTACTTCAAACTAAAGAAAAAGTTCAAATTTCATTTGTTTATTTTTTTGGAAAAATGACAAATTTTGATTCAGTACTGCCTTAAGAGGATACAATCCCCCAAACTTTTCTCACCAGATATGAAAAGACCAATGTTGGCTCTAATCCAATCCAAAAGGAAAATATTCTGAGACCCCTGGCAAGGTGACTTTTAGAGGGACAAAAATAGGTTAAAAATGTCAATTTTACAAGTTCTGAAAACATGCTTTAATGCATGTTCTAAAAATAGCATAAGAGTGAAATTTAAAACATTAATTTTTTTTCTCAAGTAAGGGCAAGGATGATACTTTGTAATGATATAGTTTATTTTGTGATAAAATGTTGTATTTTGACTTGGTGATTTTTTGAAAATAAGCACAAATCTGTTTTTGCGGCCCCAAAACTGGCTAAAAGTGCCCAAAACACAAAATGGCCCATTACCATGGCAACGGGCAATAGAACAAAAAAAATATTCCAATTTTGGTTACTTGCTTACCAAGTCCTTTCATATTAAAAAAAAAATAAAAAATGCCGAGGACACTTATACGAAATATTTACGTGGACCCACTCTTAAGCCTTCTTCTACAATAAGTTATAACTTTCCGGTTTGTTTACATTTATGTTATACTTTCTAGCACCAACACCCAAAATATCACTTACTAGCTGAATTATGCACATGAAATCATCCGATAACTTAACTTGTACATGAATGTAAAAACCCACAATTTTGTGCCATAGGGGCTGATATATCTGCCTATAATTCGCAAAGGTCACAATACGCTACTATATACCCAGTATGCTGTGCGTTTCTAAATCCCGTGGTGTTACCGCAAACTACATGTACTTGTCGTATTGCATTTTTGCCATGAAAGCCTTCAAATCTCATTTGTGGTTGTTGTTGTTTGTACTCTATTCGTTTGTGTAGATTGGCGCCCAAAGATTCTCAACCTTACGATGAACAACGAGAGCATCACTAACAACCAAATACGTTTGGAATGCACGGCCAACGGTGACGTCATCACCTGGAGTTTACTATCCAAGGACAGTCACAACAGCAAAACGAGTTGGGAGAATTTGACAGCCTCAGAGGGAGCCGGTTACACGATTCAGGCAGTGAATGCTTCTAGATGCATCATTCACTCGACTCTTGTCATTTATCACAACCACAACTTGCCGCTTGAGGGTGGTCTATTTGCCTGCACAGCGCAATCACATCATCTAATTGAGAAAGCGGCCGTGTTAATCTATCAAGGTAAGATGCAACTGGATAAGAACCTCAAAACATTTTTTGGGCTAATTTATATTTTCAATAGACACTACGCGACATACCTAGCCCTGCATTCAAGTTGACATGTAATTCATTTTAGACATGTACATGTACATGCAGCCAATTTTACGAAACCTTGCGCAATGACGCAATTGTGCCAACTTTTGACAACTCCATTTGTTTTACCCATGTTTTTGTTTGTATTTTAAAGGCAAACAAGTGAATATCATCGTAAGTCGCGATCAAGGTCCTGTCGGTAAGTGTGATTCTAGACCGTAAAGGCCGGTTCATACTTAACGCGAATGCGAAGCGAATTTTATGACGCAAACAATTGAAGTTTCATCGTGACTTTATAACATTCGCGTGAAGTATGAACCGGCTTTAAGCCAAGTTCAAAAAGTGCTCATCTATACTTTCTGTTTACACAGTCAATTGATTCCAAGTCCCTAAACAAATACACATAACTACTTCTGTCCTAGCTATATTTTTAGATTTTTATAATATTGAGTCTATATCCAAAACTCGGGGGGGCGGGGTCAACCATCGAGCCATAACAATGTTTTTTTTTCAAAATTTGATTTGGTATTTGGGATAATGTGGACATTTATTTAGCAATCAGTAAGCCTCTATATCACTATACGTGTATAGGTAAGAAAATGCCAATGAACAAAAATAAAAAACACGCATTTTTATTACCTTCGCCTAAATAACGTGATCTTGACCTCTGAATATTAAACAAACTATAAAAAAAACCGTTAAAAATTGATTCAGCACCCCAGAAGATCACAATTTTGACATCAGGGTCAACAAAATATGCAGTAATAGGTACTTAATTATGGGCCGTGGTAAATGGTTCCCTGCTTATCAACAGCAAACTATTTATGGCAGAGTGCATGCAGCGTGCAGCAGGGATCAACTATCGGAAAAAAGGGGGGAAAAAGACCACGCATGCGTAACATTGAATCGGAAATCGACAAAAGGGACTAGATCAGCAACAAGATCCACACGTCGGATGTGCAATTTCACTGCATGCGTTTTCCACCATTTTTCAACTCAATGTATAGGTCTTTCCTTGCGGGCGGCGGTAGGAAACGACGAAACCCAGTTCATAATCCAAGATGGCGACAACCCTGAGACCCCAAACGCCGCGTCAGGCCTCGACGGTTCTTGCTCAGCGGATCAGCAAAAATATCCTTTCATTTACCAGATGTAAGCAAATTTGTTTAGCGAGGAGGCACACTTAAAATGAATCCTGACCAAAGCAAACATTAAACCAATAATGATAAAATAGGCCCAATACAAAATTGTAGTTGTGTTTAACTTAATACACGAGTTAAAAACATATATATATATTATATTTGAAAAAGTGAATTGTACCTAATTTATTAAGCAGAGATAATTTGGCTAAAACTGACCTCACAGAAGCGTATTTCACTAGGATAAAAACTTAAATTAAGAATTAAGCTCTGGGCAGTATAGTTACGCAACCCCACTGCTGGCGTACCAGCAAATCATAAATAGGACTATACAGATTTACCCTGCAGATACTTGATACTTCACGCACCAGAACTGTTTCAGAATCTCCAAAAAAATTACGAAAACGATGAGAAATAGTTCAATTAAGCTTGTGAAAACTCTTATAAACACCCTCCCTCTTCCTATATAGAATGAGTTCTGATTCACCGCAGCTAACTCTAGGATTAATCAAACAAACACACAAAATAAACTGATATTCCTTGAGTATGCCTGCGTAAACAAGTTTATCCTTGCTATTTTCTTGCAAAAGCACTTCATCTTTAACTAAAATAACCCCAATAGTCCCACAGAAAACGGGAAAACATCCACATAACCCATGCGTTACACGTCCTTCAATTTAATGTTCTTCCCATGTGACCGATAATCGTTCTAATAATTAAAAAAACAACGTAAGCTGCATGTATGATTACGCCCCTTCCCAATAAACACAACTAACAAAAAACAAATAATCTTACATAATTTTTTTTTAAAAATCCACATAACCCAGCGTTACACGTCCTTCAATTTAATGTCCTCATTTGACCTATAATTGTTCTAATAACAAAATAAAAAAGTAAGCTGCTTGTATGATTACGCCCCTTCCGAATAAACACAACTAAAAAAACAATAGTCTTACAGAAAAAAAAAGAAAAAAAAATCCACAAAACCCAGCGTTACACGTCCTTCAATTTAATGTCGTTCCCATGTGACCGATAATCGTTCTAATAATTAAAAATAAAAAGCTGCATGTTTGATTACGCCCCTTCCCAATAAACACAACTAAACAAACAACAATAGTCTTACAAAAAAAGAAGAACAAAATCCACATAATCCAGCGTTACACGTCCTTCAATTTAATGTCCTTCCCATGTGACCGATAATCGTTCTAATAATTAACAAAAACGTAAGCTGCATGTTAGCCTATGATTACGCCTCTTTCCAATAAAGAAATGGAATAGCACAGAAAATATGCTCTGCTCCCCGTCCAAAAAAGAATAAAAAAGAGGGGACAGCATAATTATCACCGGTAATAATCAATCACTGAGTGAACTAAAAACAAAGGACCACTGTTGCAATACACAAACCAGTTATAACGTCGCCAAAACCAGAGACAGGGTTTGAAACTCCGCTCTCAGGAAATGTCCAACCCACTGACCTCTACACATGGACAGATCATCATTGTTTCACACTTGAAGTCGGCGCGAACTGGAAGTGCAACATGGCGGACCCACGACGTCACTCTGTGAGCCAATGAAATGTCCAGGTGTAGAGGTCAGTGGTACGGTACGTATGACGTATGTTTATAAATAACAAATGTACAGAGTAAATCCACTGACCTCTACACCTGGACATTTCATTGGCTCACAGAAGTGACGTCTTGGGTCCGCCATGTTGCACCTCCAGTTCGCGCCGACTTCAAGCGTTAGCACAGCAGAATATGGACAATGGTCCGTCCAGGTGTTGAGGTCAGTGGTCTAACCCAATTGGCCCACAGACGTGTTATGTATTTGCCCGTCCACGAACTCCAACCACTGACTGTCATCTAGCAAAGATAATGTGGCTAGAACTGACCCCCCCCCCAGATGCGTGTTAAAAAACAGAGGGGTTTCATTGAAACTTGTACATGTAACACCCCCCCCCCTTCCTACTGACTGCAATCTCGCCGAAAGAATGTGGCCAGAACTGACCTCTCAGAAGCGTATCTCACTATGGTAAAAACTTAATACGCGACCGCCGTCTCACGCTGTTGTTTCCTGATCAAAATAGATGATAAACAGTGGGTGGAATTAATCTATAAGTATGCATAAATTATAATAATTGTAGTACAGATATACACAAAATCGTGATATTCTTAGGGTAAGACGAGAATCGAATGTATTTACTTAAATTGGTTGATTTATTTAACTTCTTAGCAAAGTGTAATTAAATGTTTGTGGTATAGTAGTTAGGCTTATCATAGCATTTGTGCATTTTACTAAAACTAAAGTGGAATAACAAAATTACTACCGAATTATTAAGGAATGTCTTGCTTACTTGAAATTAAATAATGATTGTAGGCATCCAGCAAAATGATTGCGCTAGATATTCCGTAATTGGTCCGAAAAATTGAATTTTATAAAAAAAAAAATCACAATCGCCGGACGGCAAAAAAAACCTCTAAGAACCACTGCCCGACGCCGGTTGAAAACGACCGCCGTTTTCCTTGCTTTTCTAAGCATGATTGTAAAACTTTGGACAGGTCCGTTAAAGGGAATTTACTATACAAAACAGCCCCTCCAAATCCACCTATTCATGATAATTCAAGCAATTACCAATGGTGTATTCTACCTTTAAATTCCATTAAAGTCTTAATTGTTTTACCATTATAGTTTGTAACATTTTACCTAATTGTTTTTGCTGGAGTGAGGGCGTTTTTATTTTGACACTGGAGGATAATGCAGAATCCAGGTCATAAGGTCTAAACTAATGTTGGATAATTTGGCAGGATTGAGGTTACTTGGGTATTTATCGAAATGAGGATTTTGGAGGATTGAGGTTATTTGTTACTTTGTACGGTACTTTCACACTGCTCGTGCTCTATGTACATTCCCAATAGAGTTTCAGTCAAGGTGTACGTTATGTGTAAGGTAAGATAATCAGTTGTACCTCTTCACAGATGTGTAATTAATTGTTAAAAAAATGTGGAATAAAAATGTGAGCAGTATTTGAAAAAGTCAGTTTTTTCTCACTTTACTTGAAAATGTCAGCACACCAGAAGCCATTATTTTACAGGATGCTTCAGATTGCCATTTTCTAAAAAACAGTTCAGTAATGTGTTTTGTGATTATTTGGTTTTTTTGTTTTTATGTTTGCAAATGTTGTACATTTTTCTAGGCTGTTTTTTGCAGATCGCCAAACTTTGCCCGGAACTGAAAATATGGTTTGTAAGTTGCTAAGGAAGAATGTTAATGCTAAGCAAATGTGTGCTTACATGTTTTATAAAGTTGGCCCTTGGGCCCAATTTCATAGAGCTGCTTAACGGACGATTTTTTGCTTAAGCGGGGTGTTTAAGCAAATTTCATAGCAACCGTTAAGCAAAATTTGTTGCTTAAAGCGAAGGCAAAGAAAAAGGAGCCTTAACCACCGCATTTTTTGTTTAAGCAAGGTCTAACCTTAACGTAGCAACAGTTAAAATGGTTGCTATTCTTCGAAGGCGACGTGAAATTCAAATTATCTTGTGATTCGATGTCAAAAGGGACCCCTTTAGGACCCCCTCAATCACTGCTTTCTCCTCGATGTATGAGGTAGCAAGTGCCAGATCCATTTCTGCAGTAAAGGGCGACGATTTGGGCTTTGTCCCGCCCGGCGCAACTTTTTTTATATTCTTGATCCAAGACCAAGCTAGCGGCTTATTTGTTCCGCGGCGCGCCGTCCGTATATATCCGGGCTTATTGAGGGCGCCCTTAATTATTGCCAGATTCGTTCCCCTAGATATATAGGGCCTCTTCGAATCCCTGGCTTCGTCTTGGTCTTTGGCTTAAGGCGATTTTTGACTCCCAACTGCAAGATCTCCAGCCACATTCTGATGCCTGTTGTACTTCAGAAACATTCACTTGATTGATGTGAACCCAAAAGTTAGACTATTTCAATTTTCTTCCATTTCTATTTGCTTCTCAGTATTTCGGAATTCGGAGGCGAAGCCAAAGCCGAAGACGAAGCAACGGTTTTGAAAAGGCCCATAATTATAGGGGAACGAATATGGCGATAATTAAGGGCGCCCTCAATAAGCCCAGATATATACGGACGGCGCGCCGCGGAACAAATAAACGGCTAGCTTGATCTTGAATCAAGACTACTTTTTTTAATTATAATATTGTTTGCATAATTATCAGATTTTGACCTAATTTGCATACAGATGCAAGGCTAACCCCTTATCAATTAATTTAGAAACATTTAAATAATTTGGGACAAAATCTAATTTTTTGCATAATTATAATATTGTTTTGCATAATTATCAGATTTTGACCTAATTTGCATACAGATGCAAGGCTAACACCTTATCAATTAATTTAGAGACATTTAAATAATTTTGGGACAAAATTTAATTTTTTTGCATAATTATAATATTGTTTACATAATTATCAGATTTTGACCTAATTTGCAAACAGATGCAAGGCTAACACCTTATCAATTAATTTAGAGACATTTAAATAATTTTTGGACAAAATCTAATTTTTTGCACAATTATCATATTTTGACCTAATTTGAATACAAATGCAAGGGTTAACCCCTTATCAATTAATTTAGAGACATTTAAATAATTTTGGGACAAAATCAATTTTTTTTGCATAATTATAATATTTTTGCATAATTATTATATTTTGACCTAATTTGAATACAAATGCAAGGCTAACCCATTATCAATCAATTGAGAGACATTTAAATAATTTTGGAACAAAATCTAATTGTTTATTTAATTATAATTTTGTTTGCATAATTATCATATTTTGACCTCATTTGAATACAAATGCAAGGGTTAACCCCTTATCAATTAATTTAGATACATTTAAATAATTTTGGGACAAAATCAATTTTTTTGCATAATTATAATATTTTTTACATAATTATCAGATTTTGACCTAATTTGCATACAGATGCAAGGCTACCCCTTATCAATTAATTTAGAGACATTTAAATAATTTTGGGACAAAATCAAATTTTTTGCATAATTATAATATTTTTGCATAATTATCATATTTTGACCTCATTTGAATACAAATGCAAGACTAACCCCTTATCAATTAATTTAGAGACATTTATATAATTTTGGGATAAAATCTAATTTTTTGCATAATTATCATATTTGTTTTCATCATTATCATATTTTTTGCATAATTATCATATTTTGACCTAATTTGCATACTAATGCAAGGCTAACCCCTTATCAATTAATTTAGACAAACATTTAAATAATTTTGGGACAAAATCTAATTTTGTATTTAATTATAATATTGTTTGCATAATTATCAGATTTTTATTTAATTATAATATTTTTAACATAATTATGCAAGGCTAACTCTTTATCAATTAATTTAGAGATATTTAAATAATTTTGGGACAAAATCAAATTTGTTGCATAATTATAATATTGTTTGCATAATTATCATATTTTGACCTAATTTGCATACAAATGCAAGGCTAACCCCTTATCAATTAATTTAGAAACATTTAAATAATTTGGGACAAAATCTAATTTTTTGCATAATTATAATCTTGTTTTGCATAATTATCAGATTTTGACCTAATTTGCATACAGATGCAAGGCTAACACCTTATCAATTAATTTAGAGACATTTAAATAATTTTGGGACAAAATTTAATTTTTTTGCATAATTATAATATTGTTTACATAATTATCAGATTTTGACCTAATTTGCAAACAGATGCAAGGCTAACACCTTATCAATTAATTTAGAGACATTTAAATAATTTTTGGACAAAATCTAATTTTTTGCACAATTATCATATTTTGACCTAATTTGAATACAAATGCAAGGGTTAACCCCTTATCAATTAATTTAGAGACATTTAAATAATTTTGGGACAAAATCAATTTTTTTGCATAATTATAATATTTTTGCATAATTATTATATTTTGACCTAATTTGAATACAAATGCAAGGCTAACCCATTATCAATCAATTGAGAGACATTTAAATAATTTTGGAACAAAATCTAATTGTTTATTTAATTATAATTTTGTTTGCATAATTATCATATTTTGACCTCATTTGAATACAAATGCAAGGGTTAACCCCTTATCAATTAATTTAGAGACATTTAAATAATTTTGGGACAAAATCAATTTTTTTGCATAATTATAATATTTTTTACATAATTATCAGATTTTGACCTAATTTGCATACAGATGCAAGGCTACCCCTTATCAATTAATTTAGAGACATTTAAATAATTTTGGGACAAAATCTAATTTTTTGCATAATTATAATATTTTTGCATAATTATCATATTTTGACCTCATTTGAATACAAATGCAAGACTAACCCCTTATCAATTAATTTAGAGACATTTATATAATTTTGGGATAAAATCTAATTTTTTGCATAATTATCATATTTGTTTTCATCATTATCATATTTTTTGCATAATTATCATATTTTGACCTAATTTGCATACTAATGCAAGGCTAACCCCTTATCAATTAATTTAGACAAACATTTAAATAATTTTGGGACAAAATCTAATTTTGTATTTAATTATAATATTGTTTGCATAATTATCAGATTTTTATTTAATTATAATATTTTTAACATAATTATGCAAGGCTAACTCTTTATCAATTAATTTAGAGATATTTAAATAATTTTGGGACAAAATCAAATTTGTTGCATAATTATAATATTGTTTGCATAATTATCATATTTTGACCTAATTTGCATACAAATGCAAGGCTAACCCCTTATCAATTAATTTAGAGACATTTAAATAATGTTGAGACAAAATCAATTTTTTTGCATAATTATAATATTTTTTACATAATTATCATATTTTGACCTAATTTGAATACAAATGCAAGGGTTAACCCCTTATCAATTAATTTAGAGACATTTATATAATTTTGGGATAAAATCTAATTTTTTGCATAATTATCATATTTGTTTTCATCAATATCATATTTTTTGCATAATTATCATATTTTGACCTAATTTGCATACTAATGCAAGGCTAACCCATTATCAATCAATTGAGAGACATTTAAATAATTTTGGAACAAAATCTAATTGTTTATTTAATTATAATTTTGTTTGCATAATTATCATATTTTGACCTCATTTGAATACAAATGCAATTGATACAATTATCAATTAATTTAGAGACATTTAAATAATTTTGGGACAAAATCAATTTTTTTGCATAATTATAATATTTTTTACATAATTATCAGATTTTGACCTAATTTGCATACAGATGCAAGGCTAACTCCTTATCAATTAATTTAGAGACATTTAAATAATTTTGGGACAAAATCAAATTTTTTGCATAATTATAATATTTTTGCATAATTATCATATTTTGACCTCATTTGAATACAAATGCAAGACTAACCCCTTATCAATTAATTTAGAGACATTTATATAATTTTGGGATAAAATCTAATTTTTTGCATAATTATCATATTTGTTTTCATCATTATCATATTTTTTGCATAATTATCATATTTTGACCTAATTTGCATACTAATGCAAGGCTAACCCCTTATCAATTAATTTAGACAAACATTTAAATAATTTTGGGACAAAATCTAATTTTGTATTTAATTATAATATTGTTTGCATAATTATCAGATTTTTATTTAATTATAATATTTTTAACATAATTATGCAAGGCTAACTCTTTATCAATTAATTTAGAGATATTTAAATAATTTTGGGACAAAATCAAATTTGTTGCATAATTATAATATTGTTTGCATAATTATCATATTTTGGCCTAATTTGCATAATTTGCATAATTATAATATTGTTTGCATAATTATCATATTTTGACCTAATTTGCATACAAATGCAAGGCTAACCCCTTATCAATTAATTTAGAGACATTTAAATAATTTTGAGACAAAATCTAATTGTTTGCATAATTATAATATTTTTTGCATAATTATCATATTTTGACCTAATTTGAATACAAATGCCAGGGTTAACCCCTTATCAATTAATTTAGAGACATTTAAATAATTTTGGGTCAAAATCAAATTTTTTGCATAATTATAATATTTTTTACATAATTATCATATTTTGACCTAATTTGAATACAAATGCAAGGGTTAACCCCTTATCAATTAATTTAGAGACATTTATATAATTTTGGGATAAAATCAAATTTTTTGCATAATTATCATATTTGTTTTCATCATTATCATATTTTTTGCATAATTATCATATTTTGACCTAATTTGCATACTAATGCAAGGCTAACCCCTTATCAATTAATTTAGAAAAACATTTAAATAATTTTGGGACAAAATCTAATTTTGTATTTAATTATAATATTGTTTGCATAATTATCAGATTTTTATTTAATTATAATATTTTTAACATAATTATGCAAGGCTAACTCTTTATCAATTAATTTAGAGATATTTAAATAATTTTGGGACAAAATCAAATTTGTTGCATAATTATAATATTGTTTGCATAATTATCATATTTTGACCTAATTTGCATACAAATGCAAGGCTAACCCCTTATCAATTAATTTAGAGACATTTAAATAATTTTGAGACAAAATCTAATTGTTTGCATAATTATAATATTTTTTTGCATAATTATCATATTTTGACCTAATTTGAATACAAATGCCAGGGTTAACCCCTTATCAATTAATTTAGAGACATTTAAATAATTTTGGGTCAAAATCAAATTTTTTGCATAATTATAATATTTTTTACATAATTATCATATTTTGACCTAATTTGAATACAAATGCAAGGGTTAACCCCTTATCAATTAATTTAGAGACATTTAAATAATTTTGAGACAAAATCTATTTTTTTATTTAATTATAATATTTTTTGCATAATTATCATATTTTGACCTAATTTGAATACAAATGCAAGGCTAACCCCTTATAAATTAACTTAGAGACATTTAAATAATTTTGGAACAAAATCTAATTGTTTGCATAATTATCATATTTGTTTGCATCATTATCATATTTTTTGCATAATTATCATATTTTGACCTAATTTGCATACAGATGCAAGGCTAACCCTTTATCAATTAATTTAGAGACATTTAAATAATTTTGGGACAAAATCTAATTTTTTGCATAATTATCATATTTTTTGCATAATTATCATATTTTGACCTAATTTGCATACAGATGCAAGGCTAACCCCTTATCAATTAATTTAAAGACATTTAAATAATTTGGAGACAAAATCTAATATTTTATTTAATTATAATATTTTTGGCATAATTATCATATTTTGACCTAATTTGCATACAGATGCAAGGCTAACCCCTTATCAATTAATTTAGAGACATTTAAATAATTTTTTGAAAAAATCTAATTTTTTATTTAATTATAATATTTTTTACATAATTATCAGATTTTGACCTTATTTGAATACAAATGAAAGGCTAACCCTTATCAAATAATTTTACGGAAATTTTAATAATTTTGGGACAAAATCTAATTTTTTTCATAATTATAATATTTTTTGTATAATTATAATATTTTGACCTAATTTGAATACAAATGCAAGGTTAACCCCTTATCAATTAATTTCGAGACATTAATATGATTTTGGGACAAAATTTAATGTTTTGCATAATTATCATATTTGTTTGCATCATTATCATATTTTTTGCATAATTGTCAGATTTTGACCTCATTTGAATACAAATGCAAGGCTAACCCCTTATCAATTAATTTAGAGACATTTAAATAATTTTGGGACAAAATCTAATTTGTTGATAAATTATCATATTTGTTTGCATCATTATCATATTTTTTGTATAATTATAATATTTTGACCTAATTTGAATACAAATGCAAGGCTAAATCCTTATCAATTAATTTAGAGACATTTATATAATTTTTGGACAAAATTTAAGTTTTGGGACAAAATCTAATTTTTTGCATAATTATAATATTTTTTACATAATTATCATATTTTGACCTAATTTGAATACAAATGCAAGGGTTAACCCCTTATCAATTAATTTAGAGACATTTAAATAATTTTGAGACAAAATCTATTTTTTTATTTAATTATAATATTTTTTGCATAATTATCATATTTTGACCTAATTTGAATACAAATGCAAGGCTAACCCCTTATAAATTAACTTAGAGACATTTAAATAATTTTGGAACAAAATCTAATTTTTTGCATAATTATCATATTTGTTTGCATCATTATCATATTTTTTGCATAATTATCATATTTTGACCTAATTTGCATACAGATGCAAGGCTAACCCTTTATCAATTAATTTAGAGACATTTAAATAAGTTTGGGACAAAATCAAATTTTTTGCATAATTATCATATATTTTGCATAATTATCATATTTTGACCTAATTTGCATACAGATGCAAGGCTAACCCCTTATCAATTAATTTAAAGACATTTAAATAATTTGGAGACAAAATCTAATATTTTATTTAATTATAATATTTTTGGCATAATTATCATATTTTGACCTAATTTGCATACAGATGCAAGGCTAACCCCTTATCAATTAATTTAGAGACATTTAAATAATTTTTGGAAAAAATCTAATTTTTTATTTAATTATAATATTTTTTACATAATTATCAGATTTTGACCTTATTTGAATACAAATGAAAGGCTAACCCTTATCAAATAATTTTACGGAAATTTTAATAATTTTGGGACAAAATCTAATTTTTTTCATAATTATAATATTTTTTGTATAATTATAATATTTTGACCTAATTTGAATACAAATGCAAGGTTAACCCCTTATCAATTAATTTCGAGACATTAATATGATTTTGGGACAAAATTTAATGTTTTGCATAATTATCATATTTGTTTGCATCATTATCATATTTTTTGCATAATTGTCAGATTTTGACCTCATTTGCATACAAATGCAAGGCTAACCCCTTATCAATTAATTTAGAGACATTTAAATAATTTTGGGACAAAATCTAATTTGTTGATAAATTATCATATTTGTTTGCATCATTATCATATTTTTTGTATAATTATAATATTTTGACCTAATTTGAATACAAATGGAAGGCTAAATCCTTATCAATTAATTTAGAGACATTTATATAATTTTTGGACAAAATTTAAGTTTTGGGACAAAATCTAATTTTTTGCATAATTATAATATTTGTTGTATAATTTTCATATTTTGACCTAATTTGAGTACAAATGCAAGGTTAACCCCTTATCTATTAATTTAGAGACATTTAAATAATTTTGGGACAAAATCTAATTTGTTTTCATAATTATCATATTTTGTTTGCATCATTATCATATTTTTTGCATAATTATCATATTTTGACCTAATTTGCATACAAATGCAAGGCTAACCCCTTATCAATTAATTTAGAAACATTTAAATAATTTTGGGACAAAATCTAATTTTGTATTTAATTATAATATTGTTTGAATAATTGTCAGATTTGTATTTAATTATAATATTTTTAACATAATTATGCAAGGCTAACCCTTTATCAATTAATTTAGAGACATTTAAATAATTTTGAGACAAAATCTAATTTTTTATTTAATTATAATATTTTTTGCATAATTATCATATTTTGACCTAATTTGGATACAAATGCAAGGCTAACCCCTTATCAATTAACTTAGAGACATTTAAATAATTTTGGAACAAAATCTAATTTTTTGCATAATTATCATATTTGTTTGCATCATTATCATATTTTTTGCATAATTATCATATTTTGACCTAATTTAACCCCTTATCAATTAATTTAGAGACATTTAAATAATTTTGGAAAAAAATCTAATTTTTTATTTAATTATAATATTTTTTACATAATTATCAGATTTTGACCTAATTTGAATACAAATGCAAGGCTAACCCTTTTCAATTAATTTTACGGAAATTTTAATAATTTTAGGACAAAATCTTATTTTTTTTGATAATTATAATATTTTTTGTATAATTATAATATTTTGACCTAATTTGAATACAAATGCAAGGTTAACCCCTTATCAATTATTCTCAGACTACACACAAAGCCACCTTGACACGATGATTTGACTTTTTTGGCTTAGTTTTTTCGAGCCGCTAGTTTATTCTTATAACATTCCAAGATATCACATTTTTAAATTTTGTAAAAACACTTTTATAACAGCATGACAAATTAGAGATAATGCCTAAGCTAAAACGGGGCAGGCTTGCCCCAATTGCCATGCTTGACTCACAACTGGGCCCATTTACTTGGCAGGCTTGCCACCAATACACTGTGGAAATTCACCGTTTGAATTGACGGTTGAGTAGCCCCAGCTGAACGAGTGCAATAGGCGCTAACCACAGTGTTTATATATTTGTCACGTGACCTAAATTTATGTAAATTTATGTAAATTACTAAAGACTAAATTGAAACAAATACACCGTTGGAAGCTGCCATGGAGTTGCAGTCGGGTATTTCCCCTACGGGACGGAACACGAGCACGCCAGGTGAAAGCCGGCGTGTGTTCCATCAGGTTGATACCGATGTTGAGCTGAGGTTGCCCGAAGAGACTACGGGAGACGAGAGTCAGGCACAAAGATGGTGCCTGAGTGGGTCCCCAAAGAGGGGAGGGAGGTGAGCTTTATGGAAAGTACTCCTCTGAAAGACCCAGGCTCAGGAATAACACCCCGAGCAGGGTCAGCGCCTATCGCCTTGGAATACGAGAGTCCAGTCATGGACGACTTGACGCTATTCCTGTCGGGGCAAGGTGGCGAAGAACCGGGTAAGCCAAGTACGAACCCGTTCACTTGTGATAGGAAGAAGATAACCTCTACACAGATGCACAGCGATCTGCTAAGTTCCGCTACTCGACCAGTCGAGGCGAGGGACAGCAGATCAGCGGAAAAGGTGGACAGCTCGTCAGTAGGCCCTTGGCCACTAAAACGAGAGGCACGTGTCCATGGTGACTTGGGTCAGAAGAGATGTTTGGAACAGCCAAGTCGCAGGCCAAACATAACTCCTGATCGGTACAATGGAAAAGTGCTCTGGAAGGAGTACTTTCGCCATTTTGAGTCATGCCGTGAGGTAAACCAATGGAGCGAAGTGCAAGCTGCGAAGTGGCTAGCCGCAAGCTTGCAAGGGAATGCTCTACGGTTGGTGGGCGACTCAGGCCAAAAGCATACGTATAGTGCATTGGTCAAATTGCTTGAGCGTAGGTTTGGCTCAGCACGACGGAGTGAGAACTATCTCGTCGAGCTGAGACACCGGCGCCAAAAGCCAAAAGAAAGCTTGCTTGAACTGGGGCAAGCTATTTATGAGTTAACGGTGCGAGCGTACCCTGAAATACCGGAAGATGCTCGAGAGAAGTTGGCAAAGAACCACTTCATAGATGCCGTTGACAGCCACTCGGTTAGAGAGGGCATCAACAGGGCCCGTCCAAAAACTTTGGACGAAGCAGTCCAGGCTGCCCTGGAGACCGAAAATTTTGAGACGGTCGAACAGCATAGATTGCTGGACCGGCAGCCCGCCAAATTTGCGAGGGCTCTGGGCTCTGTAACAGAACATAGATTGGAGACTCTTGAGGAAAGTCTCAAAGATCAGGCTAAGACTTTGAAGTCTGTGGCCGAATGGATGAATGCCTTGTCGGGTCAAAACAAAGGCCAGGGACAAGGCAAAGGCGTGCTGTCTCCCCAGACACATAAGCCGGGAAACCCGAACCTGGAACCTGGAAGTGTTTCAGATGTGGTGAGAAAGGGCATTTCGCCCGGGAGTGTAAGGGAACTCCAAAACAGGGAAACGACAGTCGGCCCCCCGGAGGACCCACGGGAAGGCTGAATGGTCGAGAGGGTCCAACAGTAGACTCCGGGAAACCAGAGGTTTCAAACGGGAGAATGGGCAACGAGTATAATCACTCTGCCTGATCTCAGCCGTGGGCCTCGGTATGGTCTGTTTGTGGATGGGATGGTACGAACAACCAAGTGTCGATTCCTTATTGACACGGGGTCCACCGACACGTTAATAAGTAGTGCGGTGTATTACCAAACCCCCCAGGGTAAAAGACCTGTCTTGGACACGGTAGACGTCCAGGTAAAACAAGTGGACGGAAGCCAGTTAGCTGTACTAGGCATGGCTTGGGTTGAGGTGCAAGTTGGTAGGACCACGCACCAAGTGAAGGCAGTGTTTGCCGAAATAAAATACAGTGGTATCCTGGGCATGGATTTTCTCGTGCCAACAGGAGGAAGTTTAGATTTCCAATTAAGAGAGTGGAGGCTCAATGGAGAGCGAATCAGGTGCGCAAATGGTGCAGGAGATCCCTTTGTGGGACGCGTTGTAGTTTCTGAAACTACAGTGATCCCACCAGGTCATGAAGCTATGGTCCCTGGCAAAATTGCCCGGAAGGGTCCCGACTTGTCCGGGCCAGCCATGGTAGAACCGGTGGAAGGTGGTGGTGACCTAGCCAAGAAAGGCTTGGTGTAAGCCAGATCTCTGGTTGAGACTGAAGCCGATGTTGTTCCGCTTCGGGTCTTTAACCCTGGCAGGGAGAAAAGAGTTGCCCGTGAGGGAACAACAGCGGGAGTGATCTCCCAGGTTGAGGTCAGCTCAATTCCTGATGAGGTTGACGTGGTGGCAAACACAGGGAAGGAGTTGCCCCTGTATTTGCAAGATGTATATGAGAGGGGTACAGCCAATGTAGATGCTAAGTACCATATTGATGTCCGGAAATGTCTGATAGACTTTCAGGACGTGTTGTCCAAGGGTGACCATGACATCGGTCGCACGGACGTGGTCAAGCATCAGATAAACACTGGTGATGCTAGGCCGATGAAAGAGCGGGTGAGACGTCACCTGTACGTGCATCAGCAGGAGATCCAGAGGCAAGTAAGCGATCTGAAGACTCGGGGAGTAATAGAACCCTCCGATAGTCCCTGGGCAGCAAATGTTGTCCTGGTTGACAAGAAAGACGGCACAAAGCGCGTCTGTGTTGACTACAGAAAGCTAAATGCAGTCACTGTCAAAGACGCGTACCCTGTCCCGCGCATTGATGAAACTTTCGATGCATTGGAAGGGGCAAAGTGGTTTTGTACACTCGACTTAGCGTCAGGGTACTGGCAAGTCGCTCTTGATGAGGACGCCAGCCAGAAGTCCACATTTGTTGTAAGGAATGGGTTGTACCGGTGGAAGTGCATGCCCTTTGGGCTTTGCAACGCCCCGGCGACCTTTGAGCGGCTCATGGAAAAAGTCATGGCCGGCTTACAGTGGGACATCCTACTGATATACTTGGATGACATCATCGTGTTCGGTAGAACAGTGACGGAGACCCTAGAGCGTCTCCAGGTTGTGTTGGAAAGGCTAAGACACGCTGGGCTAAAGTTGAAGCCTAGCAAGTGCCATTTGTTTCAAAAGTCAGTGGCTTACCTGGGGCACATAGTGTCCTCAGAAGGCTTGGCCACAGATCCCAAAAAGGTTGAGGCAGTGGCACATTGGCCAGTTCCAAGGTGTGTACGGGATGTGAGAAGCTTTTTGGGCCTCGCCTCGTACTACCGGAAGTTCATACAGGGATTTGCAGAAATAGCTAGTCCACTCCATGCCCTGACCGAAAAGTCAAAGGTGTTTGTATGGACTGAGTGTTGTCAACAGGCATTTGACGAGCTGAAGAGCAGGCTTCAGGCCGCACCAGTTCTGTCATACCCAGTGCCCGAGAGCGACTTTATCTTGGACACCGATGCCAGTGGTGACGGTATCGGGGCCGTGCTGTCCCAGGTCCAAGACGGTGACGAAAAGGTGCTTGCTTATGCGAGCCGGAAGCTCAGCAAACCTGAGCGAAACTACTGTGTCACTCGCAGAGAGTTGTTGGCTGTAGTGGTATATTTGAAGTATTTTAAACAATACCTGAATGGCCGGAAGGTGACCGTCAGAACTGATCATGCCGCATTGCGGTGGGTGCTTAACTTTAAGAATCCCGAGGGTCAGCTGGCAAGGTGGATGGAGGTCCTGTCTCAATACGACTTAGTCGTAGAGCACAGAAGTGGCAAGAAGCATGGAAATGCTGATGGGTTGTCGAGACGGTCATGCAAACAGTGTGGCCGTGACGAAGAAGTCAGTGAATATGAGACAACTGGTGAAGTACCCGAGGGTCAACCTCAGGGTAGTGAGTATTTGGTTAGGGGCGTAGCCGCTCAACCAACCCTGTCTCAAAGTGCTTTAAGAGAAGCACAGCTTCAGGATGACACCGTCTGTTGGCTCATATGTTTGAAGGAAGAGGGGAATTGTCGCCCGGAGTGGAAGACAGTTTCCCACTTGTCAGCAACCTGCAAGACCTATTGGTCGCAGTGGGACCAGTTGGAAGTCCGTGAAGGGGTGCTGCATAGGCGGTGGGACTCCGATGACGGAAAGTCCAGCCGGTGGTTATTAGTTTTGCCACCAAGGTTCCGCAAGCAGATCATGGCTGAGTTGCATGGTGGGCAACTTAGTGGTCACTTAGGGGTCAGTAAAACTCTGGCCAAAGTGAAGGCAAGGTACTTCTGGCCAGGCATGTCTGCAGACGTGCGGTCATTTTTCCGAGGCTGCGAACTCTGTGCCAGGAGAAAGTAGGCTGCTAAGAGAAGGTTTGCACCCTTACAGCAGTATCGAGTAGGAGTGCCAATGGAGCGAGTAGCAATAGACTTGCTCGGGCCATTGCCCATAACGGACAATGGTAACCGTTGGGTGTTGGTGATAGGCGACTATTGTACTAAGTGGATGGAAGCATTCGCACTTCCTGACGCTACTGCAGTTACAGTCGCGCAGAAGATTGTGAGCGAATTTGTCTGTCGGTTTGGGGTGCCCCAAGAACTCCATTCCGATCAGGGCACCAACTTTGAGGCAGGTGTATTCTGCGAGATGTGCCGAATTCTAGGCATATCAAAAACTCGAACAACCGCCTATAATCCGAAATCGGATGGCATGGTTGAGAGGTTTAACAAAACCTTGGTCAACATCGTGGCGATGCTTATCGATCCTAGGCGAAAGCAGAAGGATTGGGATGAGTTACTCCCCTATGCCACTTTCGCTTATAGGTGCACGCCACATGAATCGATTGGTGAAACCCCCAACATGATGATGTTGGGAAGGGAAGTAAGTGTCCCAGTAGACCTGGTGACAGGGTGTCCCGAAGTTCAAGAGGACACAACTGTTGACTTTGCAGAAAGACTGCGAAGTAACATGCAAAAGGCTCATAAAAGAGCCAGAGAGTGTCTCGGGAAAAGCGCCCGGAGACAAAAGAGGAACTATGATAGGAAGACATCCACACATGGGTTAAGAGAAGGCCAATTAGTGTGGCTTCACAACCCAGCGAAGAAGAAGCACATGTCCCCCAAACTCCAATTACGATGGGAAGGGCCGTGGCTGATTCTGAAAAAGTTGTCGGATGTAACAGTTCGCATCCAGCCTGAGCCAAGAGGCAAGCCTAAAGTTGTCCATGTGGACAGACTCAAACCGTTTGTCGTGTCAAACAATCCAGAAAGGAGTCAACCTAGGGACGAGGTGGCCAGAAACCCCCCCTTGGAAGTGGTAGAACATCCAGATGATAAATGTTCATCTGAAGATAATATTCCTGCATTGGAAGATACCATTGCATAAGAGACAGGGTTAGGAGGTCAGTCGGTGCGGCAGGACTTGTCCCCGCCCAGACGGTACCCCAAAAGAACTCATCGATTACCCGTGCGGTATAGATAAGTGTTCTGGTGGTAAACCGACCCTACAAAGCTTGTAAATAGCTGAGGTTGTTATAGTTTGTTGTTGACTAATAATATTTCCGTTAGTTTCCCGCAGGTAGAAAACACAAAACAAACGAGATGCCGCAAGACAAGAGCAAGACAAAGGACAGACGCTACAACTGTCGGCAGTGTCCCCTCTGGTATGTCCATCGTCAGAGTTTGTAGCGCCATATCGAGGACGTCCACAAGGGGATGAACATTCTGCACTGCAACAGGTGCTCCTACCAGGCTGGAATGGTAACTACCCTGCAGAGACACACTCAGATGTGCCACCCGGAGCTGCTCTCTGGTGCTGATACCCCAGCGGTTGCGACCCCAGCAATGAAGAGGGCCAGGTTCGACGTAAGTGCTTCCACAGGTCCGGTAGCGACTGGGCACCCCAAAGTCGCACCGGAGACTCCAGCGGACCCTGAACCAGAGACTCCTGCACCCACCCAGTCGGATGACGAGGCGCCAGGGAACCCTGCTGTCCTGTCTCTCTCGCCAACCCCCTTACCCCCCCTACTCGAAGCGCCCAGGTCTCCACAACTTCCAGTACGGTCCCCCTGCGGACCAGGCGGCAAGCCAAGAGGTATGCTGCAGCTAATGAGGGAAGCGGAGACATCTCCAGCCCATAGTGCAGCGTCCTCTCTGCCCAACATCGAGGTGGCTGACGGCGGCAGTGAGATGTCGGCGGAGATGGCCATGTCCACGGCATCGCCCAACCGGATGCGGATGGCCAAAATTAAGGAGTACACCCGGAGGGAGGTTTTTCTGGACGGGCAAGTGGTTAAGACCGAGGAAAACCGTATTTCCTACCTCAAGGCGATCGAGGTGGATGCAGAGGGCCAGCCTACCGGAAAGTAAATATATAAGTTAATTGTTTCAAGTTTTTATAGGTTAAACATTGTTCTGTCGGCCCTTGATGTTTGTGATTTCTGCGAAAGTTATTTTCTGATAATTGTATAAATATTTAGATTTGTGGAAACTTGCTAAGTGTAAATTACTTTGTATATCGACTACAATTCCTCTCGTTGAATCGGTGCTACATCATTTACTAAAAATCATTGTATTTTTTTTAATCTGTGAAATCTTGTACAAAATGTTAATTGTTGCAAATTTGACAGTTTAAACCTCAGGGGACGTAAGCGTTATAATTAACCTTTTAAACAATTTAAGAATTGTGGTTTGTCTAAAAGTTGTCTGATTTTATCTAGATTGGTTTGTCAAAAATTGTCTAAGAATGTGATCTTGTTCAATACTCATCCGTCCATTTTTAAGTGTAAATTAGCCCTGAAAATGTAAGTCAGTAGATTTAAGTCAGTAGGTTTCTCTAGAGAAATATTAATGCTGCGTTTGAATTTGGGTAAATGCAGTGCCACTTCTCTACGAATTCTTGTGAATATGTAATGAGCTTAACTTTTATATTAAATTATAAAGCAAAGGTTAAGAAATTGCCACTTTCCTTTTTAGTTTTATGGCTTGTGGTGTCTGGGGACATACACCGCCTAGCTCGGGCCTGTGTAACGGAAAGTGTATTGACTTAAAGCCAGTCTAGCCTGGTGCAGCGCGATTGTATTATAATTATGAATGTACAGACTGTTCTGTGTTGGTGACTGGGCGGAGCTTATCGCGCTCTAGCGAACTGCTGCTTGTACGTGATTGGGTAACCAAGGTTTATAGGTAAAGTACATGCATGCATTATGTACATGGTTAGGGACGTGTACTTTATAATGTACGTACTCACGTGGGGGGGTGTACGTACGTGTTTATGGGTCAGTCGAGCTGTGGATTCCGTTAGGTAAGGTACAATTGTTGATTGCGTCCTGCGTTTTATGTAAGGCTTACGCGCGTTGTAAGTACAAGCCGTGGTCGACTCAACTCGGGCTGCACTGCACGTGCAAAGCTGATGCGTAGCCATACAATATTGTACCGTATGATGCTGACGCAAGCTTGCATGGGTCAAGTGTAGCTGGTGCAGAGCTTACGGGTTGTGCGTGACACCGTGTATAATGCTGCCGCAGTACTATTGAGAAGCTTATTATCGGTACAGCGTTTACACTGCTTTGACACAGCGCAGACTTTTATAGTGTACTGTTTACATTGGACTGTATTGTTTACATTGGACTGTATTGTTTACATTAGACTGTATTGTTTACATTAGACTGTATTGTTTACATTGAGGTGCATTGTTTACATTGAATCGCCTTGTTTACATTGTAGTGCGTTGTTTACATTGTGGTTCTTGGATGCATCAGGGACCCTAGTATAGAACAACCCGGCCAGTTTAGTCCGATCATTACTGTACGTTTCTTGATCATTGTCTAATAAATTACAATCATGCTTGTTGTGCCGACGACTATGTTGTCAAGGTGTATTTTTTGTTAGTGTATTGTGCAGTTGTGAGAGAGTAATCGCAATCATCATAATCGGCGGTATATTTCCTCCAAAACGGACCTGCTCCCTGAGCCTTGAGGTCGCTCTGAGTAGTCTCTCGTCTAGGGAACGCTTGGGTTTGGGAAGATCGGTTACATTATAATAGGTGTCAGACTCGGTCCCAACAAACTTAGGTTGGCCCGGGGAGATCCCCGCCACAATATCATAATTAAAACACCGTACAAGTTTCACTAGAAAACAATGCTTCGTAGCTGTGCACCGCTCTAAGAACAGGCAAAAAACAAAAACCTGCAGGAAAACCGCATATGAATCAAGGGACAAATGGCTAAATGTATTTCCAGCCCTTAGCTGCGGCGACTCAGTATCATGAAACTCTAGAAGCAATCAAAGTGCGTAATGTGAAATAGATTGGGCGTCGGCATTTTGTCATTGCTCCCATGCGAACAAAATAAGTTGGTATAAGGCAAACGGTAGCCGTGCAATAAAATTATAAAATCCTTAAAGGTAGGATACACCATTGGTAATTGCTTGAATTATCATAAATGGGTAGATTTGGGGGTTGTATTTTATAGTAAATATCGTTTAACTGACCTGTCCGAAGTTTTAAAATTATGTGATGCCGAGAAAGGCACGAAAAACAGCTTTTGTTTGCAACCGGCGTCGAGCAGTTACTCTTATGTTATTTGTGTTTTTTCGCGATCGCGCGAATTTGTCTTTATAAAATTATATTTTTCAGAATAATTACAAGATATCTAGAGCAATCATTTTGCTGGATGACTAACATCATTCTTTACTTTTAGATGAGTAAGATATTTCACCGGTAATTATTTTCGATATCTGCAAATGGTGTATCCGACCTTTAAACAAACCCTCTGAAGTACATTATAGGTAACCCGAATGAATTCGAAACTGAAATCAAACGTTAATACTGTTATTACAGATGCACATGTAGTATGTACATCTACATCTACATGCAACAACGTAGGCTAGGATTAAACAACAAACTATAAGCAGGTCAAAAAAGAAAAATTGTAAAAAAAACCAAAAAACAACAAGGTACATTTAGGTCACGGCCCATGTAGTCAGGTTCACTATGTTAATAAAGACAGTTTCGTTCAAATTTTTTGGAGATTAGCAAACTTATACATTTTTAGAATCTTCAGAGCATGGAAAATCAGAAAATCAATGTTGGCATTTGCGTAGACACCTGCATGGCGGCCATCTTGGATTTTCAAAATGGCCGCCATAACATACATAATTTGCGCTGTTTTCGGCTTCTAGTCAACCAAAAAACATAATTTAAGAGGCTAATACTATGTTTTCTGGGTCAAGGAATCTACTAAAAGCCACACAATAGTGCGCAGAATTATAGAAAACAACACAAAAGTTATGTGAAAACCATTGTCTTTATATTTGTGACATATCAGTGTTACGTAATACATATTTTGCGCTATCTCGGCATCTAGTCAATCTATAAACTTATTTCAGTATGTAATCTTATATTTTCTGGTTTAGGGAATTCAATAAACTCCTCAAAATAGTGCCCAGGATTATATAAAAGCAATAAACAAAGGTATATGAGCACCACTGTCTTTGTGTTTGTGATTGACTATTACATAATACATGCCGCAAGTCATTTGAAGTTATAGGTACATGTAGATGTACTGTTTATAAAGCAAAACAGAAAAGCCTTGTTAGTTATTAGCTTGAAATATAACTTCCTTACACAGGATCTACTAGGTCGCGATTGTTCACGATTATGCTTTCACAAATCTTCATCACTGTCCTGAGTGTCACTTTGGGCAATACAGTCCGCATCATTTTCGCAGTCACTTCCACACAAACAAAGGTCTGTGCACCCCAAGTTGTGTCTCCTGCATGAACACCTCTGGGATGTGCAATGGGCTTTACACTGACATCTCACCAACTCTACAATGGCCTGTGGTGCAGGTGGAACCTTCGTGGTGGAAGGAAGTATCTCATCATGGTCATTTTGATAATAGCCATGTTTGAGTGGGTCAAACTGACGTTGCCACGTCACGGTGGCTTGGCACCACACCTTACTCTGTATGTGCACACGTTCAATGTGCTCCTCAAGGGCACCAACTGTAGGATGTTTACAAAACAGATGCCATCTCAGGTCAGGAATACTTGTTATATGGATTCCCTTCGGGCAGTACATTAAGCATACAAACATGGCTAATGCATTATTCACCTCCTGTGTTAGGTCGCCTTCCTCTGTCAGTTTCATCAGTGCTGAGATGATGTCCCTGTGAACCTTAATGTACTGTTGAAACCACTTGGTTTTTCCTACACCAGAGAATCTTCCAACATTGTCCGCCCCGGTGAATGCATGAAATACCAGTAATGCTACTGCCTTGTCAGACCTATAAGCTCGCACCCGTTCAAACTACCTTCAACTTGGACTCCCCAACCTACCTTCAATCTAAACCTACAGTCATATATTGAAGGCACTCTGGAGGAACTGTCCAGACTGAAAATTCAAAATGTCAAACTAAATATAACAAAAGCAGAACGTGTTGCGCTGTCTGGCCTTAAGAAAAGACAGGATATTATCATCAAACAATTCGATAAAGGCCGCGGTGTGTGCGTCCTTAACAAACAAGACTATACGTGAAGGGACACGACAATTAACAGGCCCCCACTATGAAGAAATTAACAGGGACCTGACCGATGAAACCGCGGAATTAGTCTCTCAAGCCATACGCCAACTCTACGTGGACGGACTCATATCGAAAAACATATCTGAGTTTCTTAACCCCCGCAACCACGACATTAAAACACCTTGCCTTTACCTCCTACCGAAAGTTCACAAAAAAGTACCAGAAGGAACACGGTTCATGGGGAGGCCAATCATTAGTGGTTGCGGAGGACCGACTCAATCCATATCCAAATACATATACTAGTTTCTTGCTCCCAATTGTCAAACAGCAAATCACATACATATGTACACACGCGATTCCGGGCATGTGCTTGAAAAACTAAATAACCTGACATATTGGAGCAAGATAACCTATTGATAACACTGGATATAGTATCCATGTACACTAACTGCCCACAAGATGAGGCAATTGAGTCAGTTTGTGACGCACTTGCAATGGCCGACGACAGACTATACGCAATACCCAAGCCTACGACAGACCACGCGCGAAGTCTCCTTGAACTCATTATGCGTCGAAACACGTTTGAATTCAATGGCAAGTTTTTTCAGACAAAAAAATTGGCGTGGCCATGGGCAGCGAATGCAGTCCGGAGATTTGTGACATAACCCTATTCAAATACGAACAAGACAAAATCCTCCCTCACAATCCCTCAATTGTGAGCTACATGAGATATAGAGACGATGTTCTTATATTCTTTAACGGAAATGAAAAGCAGGCTGCTAACCTAGTGCAATCACTTAATAAAATTCATCCTACGCTGAAGTTCACGTCTAAGATCTCGCACCGCCAAGTCACTTTTCTCGACCTTATTATCTACAAAGGCGAACGATTCATACATGAAGGGATATTGGATACTCGAGTCGCTACCAAAAAAACTGATACATTTCAGTACCTAGCTCGAGATTCAGCACACCCCAAGTCGGTATTTGGCGGATTAATCAAGATATAAACCAGATATTGACCAGATATAAACGTATATGTACCCATTTAAAAGACTTTGAGGAGAGGGTTGAATTCTTCAAAGACAAACTTCAAAAGCGCGGATACACAAACGAAGACCTAGCCCTCCTTTCTCAAAGGGGCAAGACTCCCGCGGACCCTAAGCGTGAAAAAAACAATATCCCACTGGTGTTCGTCCTACCATACTACCCACATGTCGCGCACCCAGCCCTCAAACGGGCTATCCTCAAACACTGGCCCTTGATTAGCGAAAACGAATATCTGAATAGGCTATTTAATACCCAGCCCATCCTGGCATACAAACGGCACAAAAACATAAAAGATGAACTTGTTCGATCTAGGACTAAAGCATCTCCACAATCCAACCAAGAGGAACACAATATTGATGAGGAGAATCTGCAAATTCTATTGGAACTATTGAAAGAACAAAACAATGATCAAAGAAATGGATCTCAAGACTAAAACAAAATAAATAAGTCAAACCCCACCAACCCCCCCTTGTCCTTGCCACGCGTCATATAAACCGACACACACATAAAAACAAGGAAAGGAAAATGAACTATATAAGAAGGTGACTGATGAAGTGCATGATATAGCACAGACAATATGCCCTGCTCCCCTTCCAAAAAAGGGGGGAAAAGAGGGGACGGCATATTATCACCGGTAATAATCAATCACTGTGTGAACTAAAAACAAAGGGACCACTGTTGCAATACACAAACCGGTCATCGCGTCGCCAAAACCAGAGACAGGGTTTGAAACTCCCGCTTTTAGGGAATGTCTAACCCAATTGGCCTGCAGACGTTGGATGTATTTGCCCGTCCACGAACTCAAACCACGGACTGCATCTAGCAGAGATAATGTGGCTAGAACTGACCCCCAGATGCGTGTCTTACAACAACAAAAAACAAAAAAGTTAAGAACTACGCTCTGGAGAGACCAGTCAAACAACCACTTTCTAGCATACCCACTAGTTAACGTACAATTATAGATCTATCTCTGTAGACCAGTCACAAATACAATCCATATGATACTTGTCAGCAGAACCTTCCCGCGTCTCAAAAAATAACGAAAAGCACGGAGGGGTTCTTTTGAAACTTGTACAAGAAACAACCCCCCCCCCTCCCCATTCCTACAGACTTCAATCTCGCGAAAAAAATGTGGCCTGAACTGACCTCCCATGAAGCGTATACATATCACTAGCAAAAAAAACTTAAATTAAGAATTACGCTCTGGGCGGGATAGTTACGCAACCACACTGCTGGCATACCAGCACATCATAAATTATACAGATTTATCTCTGCAGACCAGCCACACACCTACAATCCAATGATACTTCACGCAGCAGAACTGCTTCAGCATCTCCAAAAAAAATAACGAAAACGATGAGAAAAAACTTCTGACTTGTGACAACTTCCATAAACACCCTCCCCTTCCCACATAGAATGAGTTCTGATTCACTGCAGCTAACTCTAGAATTGATCTAAAAAAATTAATAAAAACAACTTAACTGATCATTCCTTGAAGTATGCCTGCATAAACCGGTGTCTCTGTGCTATACCTTCTTGCAAAAGCATTCCATTAGAATTAAAAAACTAATAGCCTCACAGGAAAAGAAAGAAAATTCCACAAAACCCAGTATTACACGTCCTTCACGTTAATGTCCTTCCCAGGTGACCGAGAATGGTTCTAAAAAAAACAAAAAACGTGAGTGACATGTATGATTACGCTGCTTCCCAATAAAAACAACAAAACAAAATGTAAGCGGAATAGTATTGTTCCACTCTGTGGCGTAACATAGGATTAGCATATATATTACAAATATAAAGAAAATGGTTTTCACATACCTTTGTTGTTGTTTTCTTTAATCCTGAGCACTATTGTGTGGCTTTTAGTAGATTCCTTGACCCCAAAAACATAGGATTAGCCTCTTAAATTATGTTTTTTGGTTGACTAGAAGCCGAAAACAGTGCAAATTATGTATTTTAGGGCGGCCATTTTGAAAATCCAAGATGGCCGCCATGCAGGTGTCTACGCAAATGCCAACATTGATTTTCTGATTTTCCATGCTCTGAAGATTCTAAAAATGTATAAGTTTGCTAATCTCCAAAAAAATTGAACGAAACTACATAGTGAACCTGACTAATGTATGCAATACACGCTGCGCGTGTAACTTGCTACATTTCAAGGTCCACAGAGATGGCAGGAGAAGGAATGACGTCACGCTCCGTTCACATGCGCGCCCCTCTGAGTGAGTCTGTCTCTGCGTCGTCTGGCGTCTCGACTTCGCTCCCATAGAAAAACGCACATGTAAACAAACCAGCAATGACGCCACTACAACTCATGTATTAATGGTGGGCTATGCGTGACTACTGCATGTTTTGCCCCGATCAATAAAGCTCCAATGTAAACAAGATGAAAATTATAGCAGTACAATATATCAAACAATTAGGCTTACTCTGTCTATTAACAGTTAAGAACCAATTAACAATTATAACTAAAATCACACAAAGGATACTTATACATGTGTCGACAAATTTCCATCACATCACAGTAGTAGTTAGAGATAAATTGTCCCAGCACTTGACGACGGTTATCCACCGATTTCAACTTGAAATCGAAATCCAAATCAATCCATCAAGCAATCGGACAAACTTCTGTCCAAACAGGTCGGACTTGAGGGCGAGAAATGTCCACACTGTGACCGATGTTTATGTCCTGTGTCCGGGTGAATGTTTGAGATCGTGGAACGCTGACTTTAGCCTGAACTTTAGTCCCTGTTCTTGATGAACTTTTGGAACCGCGTGGTCTGGCCATCCTGCAAACAAAAAAGAAAACTCAACGCAGCAGTTGTCTGTTGCCAAGTACATATGCTGTGTTGCTCAAGTTCTGTTACTGAAAAATGCAGGCTATGGGTTTCACGGTTTTTCTTTGTAATTGTTAATGATAAGCATGAGGATTTCTTGGCCCGGATTGCAGGTTAATCCTGACATTTTGTTTTTATTTATTTTTTATTTCTTAATTAAGATTAAACATCGAAACACAGGGCAGAGATCTGCCACAAATACGTTTCAAACAGTAGATTCGTAGAATTAAACAAATAACGCTGTCGCCTGCGTACAAAATTGCCACAAAATTAGCAAATGTAAATATGTGACTAGGAAGTGAATAGCGAACTTCGGAACAATTGTCACATGATTTTAGACAAAAGCAAGCCCAAGTGCTATCATTATATAAGAGAAAAATTACAACTGTCAAATACAAGGCGCTCAAATATTTAGTAGACACAAAATGTTACAAGCCATGACCACCATTAAGAACCTGTGACCAGATAGCTCACCATGGAGCAAATAAGACCGACCCAAATCAATACGAGTGAGCAGAAGAAACCACAAGCAGCTAAATGGAGGTCTGCCTCAACCTTAGAAGCAGTTTATACAATTCTGCAATAATTATATACTGTATATGAATGGGAAATAATTTCCTACCTACCTACCCCTTTTTAAATGGCATGTAATCGCAAAGAGAGCATTCATTTATTTTTGTTATTTATTTATTTTGATATTTTTTCATTTTATTTTTTATATTATTATTATTATTTTATTCACGTCTTTTAGGCCTATTTTTAGTCGAAAATCTCATGCCTGTGTGACCAAAATTGCTTTGCTCCTATTTACCAATCCAGCAAATGAAAAGGTGGCCTCACTATAACTACTACTACATGTACTAGGCCCTAGATCACAAACCAAATGCAGGAATTGTGGTCAACGCTTGCTTATGTTAGCTGTGAACTTAATATGCTAATTAAGCCATGCAATACATGCTATAGTATACAAGCACATGTAGGCCTAGGCATATTGATACAGCCTAGGCCTAGCCTGTCATATTATTTCAACTAGGGCCTATGAATGAGTCTACACACTATATGGCCGTGCAAATTAGTTAGAACTCAAACGTAAAATAAAATAGCCTAGGTAGCCTAGGGCTAGGCCCATGTACTCCTCAGTATTCCGAAAACCTTGTTTAAATTGAGGCTATCCCTTGGAACAATTTTTAATTCAACTAACTTGTGTAATTCTAAATAACGTTAGACGAACAGGCATGTGCAGCTTAACATAATTTGTTGTCATGTTTTCCGGTTCAAAAGCACTAATCACAAGAGACTTGCGCCATGTAAACCGTGTCAGCACAGCCTACATCAAGTCACGTCACTGTTCGACAGTAAACACGGACAATGACGGCCGAACTGCAACAACAAAAACATTGCCCAGACTGCGGGCTAGAATAATGATAATTGGAAAACCCTCACCTCGAATTCCACTAAATTTTGACATGCTTGAACTTGAGTTGAAGCTATTCTGTATTCACGCCACGATGAACTCACAAGTGAGAAAACGTCACTGAAGAGCCCACCACTCACTAGGGTTGTAAGTTTTTGAAAATGAACCATGCATGCTTGCTCCGAGTGGCTCGAACAAGGTGGGCACTGGGCGTGCGAACACACGCCGACCGTCGACCGTCGACTGCAGCTATGAACGGCGGTGCGTAGACCGGGGCTGTGACGCGGAGTACATCCGCGTTTATTACGGGATCCATCGGTGGTCACAGTTTTGCTTGACTTATCAGGCAGCGACGACCACTAACCAAGGGTATGTGACGGCTTCTTCAGCTGGAGCAGCATTTGGAGCATCCCAGGAATCGAAAAGAAGAGGAATTCAAGTGACAAAACGTGTAGGCCCTTTACGTTTACGGCGTTTTTTTCTGCGGCTGTATTGCCCTACAACAAGCGGAGCCCAGCTTAGGCCTAACGGTAACCGGCAACTGGGGAGGTCCGTACTCGATGTCTTCAAAAGGTCACGAAAACCACTGATAATATCATCAAACCCGATAACATCGTTCCTGGGATGTCTATGAGACACTCTACTCAGTACATTTTAAAAGAAAACGAAAACAACAGTAGAAATCCGACCGGATATTTTGCTATCTACGGAGAAAATTTTCTTTTTGTGTCGAGGCTTCGAAAATCTAAGCCGAAGTGTGACGCTTTACTGCGCGCCAGTAGTATGTAGTGGGTAAACCTGATTTTGCTACATTGTATCAATTCGCTTTGTTTCAATGGGTAATTATCATGCAGACCCGCGCTCGTTGGCTTTCTGCCAGCAAGGTTTGGGCCAGGTGGCAGTTCATTCATAATATTTACTACTGCACCAAGGCAACCATCAGCTGATTCGCATAGCGTTTGGACCACCGTGTGTTTGTGGAGAATAATGTATTTTATCTTGTAGTGATAAAATTAATTAATTTAGAGACATTTATATAATTTTGGAACAAAATCTATTTTTGTTGCATAATTATAATATTGTTTGCATAATTATCATATTTTGACCTAATTTGAATACAAATGCAAGGTTAACCCCTTATCAATTAATTTAGAGACATTTAAATAATTTTGGGACAAAATCTAATTTTGTTGCATAATTATAATACTGTTTGCATAATTATCATATTTTGACCTAATTTGAATACAAATGCAAGGTTAACCCCTTATCAATTAATTTAGAGACATTTAATTATTCTCAGACTACACACAAAGCCACCTTGACACGATGATTTGACTTTTTTGGCTTAGTTTTTCGAGCCGCTAGTTTATTCTTATAACATTCCAAGATATCACATTTTTAAATTTTGTAAAAACCCTTTTATAACAGCATTAAAAATTAGAGATAATGCCTAAGCTAAAACGGGGCAGGCTTGCCCCAATTACCATGCTTGGTTCACAACTGGGCCCATTTACTTGGCAGGCTTGCCACCAAAACACTGTGGAAATTCACCGTTTGAAGTGACGGTTGAGTAGCCCCAGCTGAACGAGTGCAATAGGCGCTAACCACAGTGTTTATATATTTGTCACGTGACCTAAATTTATGTAAATTTATGTAAATTACTAAAGACTTAATTGAAACAAATACACCGCTTTTCCACCGTTTGTAGAGACGGTTGGAATAAACCCAGCTAGCACAAGCGGGCGTTTTGCGTGTAGATTTTTAAATATTAAACACAACTTGTAAAATTTTATTTTAACGTACAACTTTAAATTAGACTTACTTTAAAGAACTATTAAAGTATTAGGGCATGTAACTAGTTTAAATGGAGTCACAGCCGGTCGCTCCCAGCCAATTCCTGCCTATATTTAAGAAGTTTGTATACTTTGTCTATTTGTTAATCTGGCGGTGAATTAAGGGGAGGTGGGTTTCTTTATGTGTTGAGGCTTCGAAAATCTAAGCCGAAGTGTGACGCTTTACTGCGCGCCAGTAGTATGTAGTGGGTAAACCTGATTTTGCTACATTGTATCAATTCGCTTTGTTTCAATGGGTAATTATCGTGCATACCCGCGCTCGTTGGGTTTCTTCCAGCAAGGTTTGGGCCAGGTGGCAGTTCATTCATAATATTTACTACTGCACCAAGGCAACCATCAGCTGATTCGAATAGAGTTTGGACCACCGTGTGTTTGTGGAGAATAATGTATTTTATCTTGTAGTGATAAAATTAATTATTCTCAGACTACACACAAAGCCACCTTGACACGATGATTTGACTTTTTTGGCTTAGTTTTTCGAGCCGCTAGTTTATTCTTATAACATTCCAAGATATCACATTTTTAAATTTTGTAAAAACCCTTTTATAACAGCATTACAAATTAGAGATAATGCCTAAGCTAAAACGGGGCAGGCTTGCCCCAATTACCATGCTTGGTTCACAACTGGGCCCATTTACTTGGCAGGCTTGCCACCAAAACACTGTGGAAATTCACCGTTTGAAGTGACGGTTGAGTAGCCCCAGCTGAACGAGTGCAATAGGCGCTAACCACAGTGTTTATATATTTGTCACGTGACCTAAATTTATGTAAATTTATGTAAATTACTAAAGACTAAATTGAAACAAATACACCGCTTTTCCACCGTTTGTAGAGACGGTTGGAATAAACCCCGCTAGCACAAGCGGGCGTTTTGCGTGTAGATTTTTAAATATTAAACACAACTTGTAAAATTTTATTTTAACGTACAACTTTAAATTAGACTTACTTAAGAACTATTAAAGTATTAGGGCATGTAACTAGTTTAAATTGAGTCACAGCCGGTCGCTCCCAGCCAATTCCTGCCAAACGCGCAAAGCGCGCCCCACTGGGACGACTGGAAGTGCACTCCCCCAAACCCTGAGCCCGATGACTATAACCCAAATTAGCACAGACGGTAGGGGACAATTTAAACAAATGCTGCATCAATGCAAGCTCAAATATTGGCCCGAAATTCTATTTCTCCCGTAGGCGATAAATGGACGCCATCGTAGCGAAACAGCGCGAAGTCTGACCATCTGAACTGGGGGTGGTTAAGTACCGACGCGCCAATGCGCTTGCTTAGTGAACGGGCCCATTTATTAACCGCCCGTCGTTTTAATTTCATTTTTGACTGGTCATCAGTCGCACCGAAGTAGAAAGCGCGCGGCAATATATCTGACCAAACCACCCGAGTCTCGGGGTAGTTGTCGCGACAACCCTGCATAAAAGTACAAATTCGCTGGCGAATACAGAACCAATCCGTGCCGCCTAAATCGTTATTGCCCAAATTAATAATTAGCATGGCCGGCAGAGGCCATGGGGCGCAAAGTTTAGATACTATCAACAGTTAAGGTTGTCCCAATGGCCTGGACCCCACCAGAGCCTGTTTCGGCCCTCTTAAACCAAACGACCCTAGAGGCAATACATAATTGAAGCCGCATGGGCCTCAAATGATTTAACATTTCTTTCCCTTTGGAAACGAGAACAAATGCCCAAGGCCCGTAATAAACCCTAAGAAAAGTCCCATAGCGAATTGAGGAGCACAATGTATTGTTATGCAGTATCCGCATATTAAAGGTTGTGACACAACTATTGATATCATAATTAAAACACCGTACAAGTTTCACTAGAAGACAATGCTTCGTAGCTGTGCACCGCTCTAAGAACAGGCAAAAAACAAAAACCTGCAGGAAAACCGCATATGAATCAAGGGACAAATGGCTAAATGTATTTCCAGCCCTTAGATGCGGCGACTCATGAAACTCTACAAGCAATCAAAGTGCGTAATGTGAAATAGATGGGCCTCGGCATTTTGTCATTGCTCCCATGCGAACAAAATAAGTTGGTATAAGGCAAACGGTAGCCGTGCAATAAAATTATAAAATCCTTAAAGGTAGAATACACCATTGGTAATTGCTTGAATTATCATAAATGGGTAGATTTGGGGGTTGTATTTTATAGTAAATATCGTTTAACTGACCTGTCCGAAGTTTTTTAATTATGTGATGCCGAGAAAGGCACGAAAAACAGCTTTTGTTTGCAACCGGCGTCGAGCAGTTAGGCCTACTCTTATGTTATTTGTGTTTTTTCGCGATCGCGCGAATTTGTCTTTATAAAATTATATTTTTCAGAATAATTACAAGATATCTAGAGCAATCATTTTGCTGGATGACTAACATCATTCTTTACTTTTAGATGAGTAAGATATTTCACCGGTAATTATTTTCGATATCTGCAAATGGTGTATCCTACCTTTAAACAAACCCTCTGAAGTACATTATAGGTAACCCGAATGAATTTCAAACTGAAATCAAACGTTAATACTGTTATTACAGATGCACATGTACACATGTACATGTACATCTACATGCAACAACGTAGGCTAGGATTAAACAACAAACTATAAGCAGGTCAAAAAGGATACATTGTAAAAATAAAACCAACAAAACACAACAAGGTACATTTAGGTCACGGCCCGTGCATGCAATACACGCTGCGCGTGTAACTTGCTACATTTCAAGGTCCACAGAGCCGGCAGGAGAAGCAATGACGTCACGCTCCGTTCACATGCGCGCCCCTCTGAGTGAGTCTGTCTCTACGTCGTCTGGCGTCTCGACTTCGCTCCCATAGAAAAACGCACACGTAAACAAACTAGCAATGACGCCACTACAACTCATGTATTAATGGTGGGCTATGCGTGACTACTGCATGTTTTGCCCCGATCAATAAAGCTCCAATGTAAACAAGATGAAAATTATAGCAGTACAATATATCAAACAATTAGGCTTACTCTGTCTATTAACAGTTAAGAACCAATTAACAATTATAACTAAAATCACACAAAGGATACTTATACATGTGTCGATAAATTTCCATCACATCCCAGTAGTAGTTAGAGATAAATTGTCCCAGCACTTGACGACGGTTATCCACCGATTTCAACTTGAAATCGAAATTCAAATCAATCCATCAAGCAATTAGACAAACTTCTGTCTAAACAGGTGAGACTTGAGGACAAGAAATGTCCACGCTGTGACCGATGTTTATGTCCTGTGTCCGGGTGAATGTTTGAGATCGTGGAACGCTGACTTTAGCCTGAACTTTAGTCCCTGTTCTTGATGAACTTTTGGAACCGCGTGGTCTGGCCATCCTGCAAACAAAAAAGAAAAACTCAACGCAGCAGTTGTCTGTTGCCAAGTACATGTATGTTTTACTTAGCATTTATGTTGTTATCCTTCAGGCTGGTTCAGAATCGTAAGAGAACTCGGCTGGATATTGTAACGGCGTCCCACCCTTGGGCGGGGCTCCCGTCAGTGACCAATACAATAACAAAATAAACAGATTTCTTTGATGTTCTAATATTCTATATGCACATTTATTCACTGCCCTTACTTCGGGCAAAATGGAGTGGTGTCTGCCAGGACGGACAGGTACAGTTTCTGGAGAGCCCCTTAATAAATAATGTAAAAGAATACTCACAAACCGAAGAACCGGCCGACCACTAACCAAGATTTTAAATACAACATAAAATCACTACACTTAATACAATCATAAATGGTGGCCGCCCGGGAAAATGGTGTGTATCCAGCCACAGCAAGATAGAAATGCCCTCCCGATTGCTAGGGAGGGTGGCTTTTTAAAGGAATATTCTAAAGGATAAACACAATGAATGCACTCATTATACAATGAGTGCACTCATTGTGCACAAAAACCTTACAAACAAATTCCTTTCCATTCTCCTATACTTTAAAGTCTATACAATTATCTCTGCTGCGCCTGGGCTGGCACACAAAGGCAGCGTAAATATTTTGGATTCCATTACACTACCCTCCCCAGGGAAAAAAAAGGGGGCGCCCCTGCACCTAAACAATTACAACTGAAATTGTCAAATTCTTAATTAGAACCCTTTTTTAAATTGTATTATATATATTTGTTTTTAAACATTAAGAATGTGATGGCAACAGCAAATACAAAATTAATCACAGGCCTTTCTGTATGTATCAGTTTCGAAAACGTAACTTGTTATATTAATTTCATTATTGATAATTACATCCTTGAACACCATACTCTGATGGTTGACATTACAGGAGTTTAAAATGCGACAACTGTCTCAAACATCACTTCACGCACTCATGGTTACGTTTACGTTGTTAAGTTCAGTAGAGAGTATCAAAAGTGTCCTCAATGGTCTGCAGCCCACAGGGCACAATAAAATGCGCTTATCCACCGAATAATTAGAGTTCAGTTTTAGTGTCACATTACGAAATGTCCAGATTGCATCCAGGCAGGAGGTCGATGTCTTCGGCGCGGGTGATGGGGTTGATCAGTCCATCCATCACTTGCGCTGTACTCATCCTCCTCTGCCTGTCTTTGTTGGGAAGCAAACTGTTGACTCGGGTGTTCTCCAATCTCGGGGTCAAGGGTGACGTCCGTCTCATCTTCCAGGCTCCCGCCTCCAGTCGTGTACAAACTCACGTCTGCTTCCGGCATTGGCCCATCTGTTTGATGTAGCGTCTCATCCTCTTTCTTCCCGTATTCCCTCCTGTACGTTGTTCTCTCTGCACTCGGACTGCCATCCTGCGTCATCCAGCGGCCTCCGGTAGCAGCAGATGTAGTATTATCCTGTTCAATAGAACTAGTATAACATGGTTTCATTCTATCGAAATGTATTATGAGCCTTTTGTGTGACTTAACATCCTTAATTCTATATACGGCATCTGAAATTTTTTTGATTACAACAAATGGTCCTTTCCAAAAGGATTGCAATTTTGGACTTAATCCTATTTTCTTTACTGGATAATATACCCACACTTTGTCCCCTACTTTATATGGATCCCCTTTTAATTTAGCATCATATAAGCGTTTTTGCCTTTTTTGTTGGCCTTCGATATTTTGCCTTGCAACTTCAAACGCTGTCTGTAATCGATTATATACTTCAGCTGCATAAGTTTCGCTAGTAATATTCTCCTGTTTTGGAGAAACTAGTAAATCAAGAGGTAACATAACCTCTCTACCGAATAGCATCCTATTTGGGCTAACACCTGTTGTTTCTTGTTCACTAGCCCTGTAACTCATCATCACATATGGTATGTGTACATCCCAGTCCGATTGATCTTCACAAACGTATGTACTTAACATCGCCAGTATAGTTCTATTGAATCTTTCTACTAGACCATCGGACTGAGGGTGATACGCAGTTGTGCTCGTCTTATTAATCCCTAACAATTCACATGTCTTTTGAAAGAGTTTGCTCTGGAAATTGGAGCCCCGATCTGAATGTAAGCTAAGTGGTACGCCGTATCGGCAGATAAACTGTTCTACAAGAACCTTTGCTATAGTCTCGGCTTCCTGATTTCTCAATGGGTACGCCTCAGCCCATTTAGTGAAATAATCCATCACTATGAGAATATAGCGGTTTCCCTTCTTAGATCGAGGTAGGGGACCCAGTATGTCCAAAGCAATCCTTTCAAACGGAGCACCAACTATGGATTGTTGAAGTGCAGCCCGAGCTTTAGGTGCCGGACTTTTTCTTTTTGCACATTTTTCACACTGCTTGACCCAATTAGCTACTTCTGTCCGACAACCAATCCAATAGTAGGAACGCTGAACTTTCTTAAAAGTTTTTGAACGACCTAAGTGCCCCCCAGTTCGAACATTGTGAGCTAATTCTAACACCTCTTTTCGTAGTGGATTTGGGACAACAAGTTGAAAAAAAGATGCACCATTATTCTGAAATTGTCTGTATAAAATACCTTGCTGTATCTCTAGTTGTTCCCACATGTACCAATAGCCCTTAGTCTCCCGGCTGTGGCCTGCGACTGCACTGCTGGGTGGCCTATCAGCGGAACGCTCTTTCCACTGTATTATGGGCGCCAAAGTCTTGTCGTTCCGCTGTGCCTCCCGCAGTTCGTCAAGGTCCCAGCCTAAAGAGACAGTATTCAAAGAACACACTGTTGGGTTACAATCTGCTTTAGTTGAATTATCACACTCAAATGGCAATCTAGACATGGCATCTGCATTCTTATGCTGATTACCAGGTCTATAAACAATTTCATAATCAAAAGAACTTAAGGTTTCGATCCACCTTGCCAATTGTCCTTGAACTTCTTTAAAGTTACATAACCACCTTAAAGATCCATGGTCTGTTCGTATTTTGAACTTCCTACCATATAAATAGTGTTTATAGTGTTTTACGAAGTGTACTACTGCTAAGAGCTCTTTCTTTGTTACACTATAATTACGTTCACTTTTAGACAGTTTACGGCTACCATAACAGATTACTCGTTCTTGTCCATCCTGCACTTGTGAAAGTACACCACCTATACCCTCATTACTGGCATCTGTATCAAGAACGAATGGTTCTGTAAAATCAGGAAATGCTAGAATGTTAGTTGACGTTAATTTAATCTTTAGTTCCTGAAAAGCTTCATTACACTCCGTTGTCCACTTAAAAGATACATCTTTGTGCGTCAATTTATGGAGTGGAGCCGCAATGTGCGCAAAATTCTTTATGAAACGTCTGTAATAAGAACAGAGTCCAAGAAAGCTGCGCACACCTGCTAAGGTACTAGGCATTGGCCATTCCTTAATTTTTCTTATCTTGTCAGGGTCGGTAGACACACCATCACCTGAAACTACATGGCCTAAGAAAAGGACCTCTTTTTGAAGCAGGGAACATTTCTTAGGCTTCAACTTGAGACCTGCTGAGGAAAGTTTTTGACAAACTTCACTCAAACGTGACTGATGTTCATCAAACGATTCTGCAAATATCAAAATATCGTCCAAGTAAATGAGGCAAGTTTGCCAGTGAAGTCCAGATAAGACCAATTCCATCAATCGCTCAAATGTACTAGGAGCATTACATAGCCCAAAGGGCATTACATTATACTCATACAGGCCCGTACCAGTAGTAAATGCAGTTTTTCTTCTATCTTTGGGGTCAACTTCCACTTGCCAATAACCGCTAGCCAAATCTAATGACGAGAACCATTTCGACCCAGATAATGCATCAAGACTATCGTCAATGCGAGGTAATGGATACGCATCTTTATAAGTGACTTTGTTCAGTTCTCGATAATCTATGCAAAATCTTGTAGACCCATCTTTCTTTTTGACTAGTATTACAGGACTAGCCCAAGGGCTACTCGACGGGGAAATTACTCCTTTATCTAGCATTTCTTTTACCTGTGTTTGAGCCTCAGCCCTCTGGTGATATGGTAAGCGACGAGCAGGTTGTCGCTTTGGTCTAGCATCGCCAGTCTCTATATTGTGATATACCACGTTAGTTCTACCAAGTTCACCAGACTCGGAAAATGCACAACTATATTCAGCTAGCATGCCTCTTAACTTGGATTTTTGTTGACAATTTAAATTCTCAGAACTACGTTGGTATAATTCTTCCAAATCGCCTCCCAATACTTTGTCACAATTAGTCAAGCACACTGCAGGAATTTCTGATGCTGGCTGTAGAACAGCAACATGAGTACCTTTGTAAATGGTCGTAACATCATTATTCAAGTTTAAAACACGAATGGGTATGTAATGGTCCTTACCAAAACTAGAAAATGTCCGACCTATTAAAGTGCCATTATCTTTTGCAACAAACCGGCTGGATGGCTCTATCATTCCTTGGGACACCCCTATTCCACGAGCATGTATCTCCCCTGATATAATAGCCTCGTGACCTGCCGGAATTGTTACTGTGCTTGCTACTGAAATCCTACACAGCTATTTAATGTCGCGTTTTCTAGTTTCACGGCTATGTCGCAAGTACCGAACCTCAACTTTTTTCTAGGTATATCTAATACACCTTCGTGTAATGACAAAAAGTCAAGGCCTAGAATGCCAGCCTGTGTGATTGGGGCTACATACATGACATGGCGCCTCACTAATTTGCCAAATCTAATGACAACTTCTACGGTGCCTACTATATTTAAATTGGTTCCTTCGGCTGCAACTATTGTCTTATTGCAAGGTTTTAAAGCCTGTCTGCAACTTAGAGGGAGTAAATCATATGTATGTGGGTGTATTATAGACACCGAAGAGCCAGTATCCAGTAAAAAAATCACATCTGTACTGAAAATTTTACCTTTGACAAGAATGGTATTTTGAGCCTGTCTAGCTATTGTTGGCTGGGCACCGGCCCCGTACTCAGCCGACTCCAGTTTTCCTGTGGATTAGGACCATTGAGGTTTTTAGACAACTGCTGATTATCATATGGGCATTCAAAATGTCTATGCCCTTCATTCCTGCAATTCCAACAAACTAGTGGTCCCTTGGGTCTCTGGCGTCGTTCCCTAACTCCATGCAATGCAACTTGTAAATTCTTTACAGTCTGTTCCAGTTGATCTATCTTAACTTCGAGATCATTTCTAGTTTGTTTTAACGGCTCCATTTTAGTGTTATCTTGGCATGCACTAGTGGTCATTCTCAAAACGTTACCTTTATTGTATTCTACATGAAGAAAAGCCTCTTCCTCAAGAGCTACCGTAAGGGCGGCCCCTAGATTTTTAGGTTTGAATCGCCTTATCTGCATTCTAACGTCGGGTGAATCTAGTGCCTCGATAAAGTGATCTCTACCTAACTCTTCTCTCAACCCTGCGGGTACATCCGGATAGGCTCTTGACACTAACCTACGGATATCACTAGCCAACTCGGGTAGGGCTTCTCCCTTTCTTCGACATCTTATCTTAAGTTTAGCTCTGAAGAGACTCGTCTGTCCATGGGAGGAAAACCGTTCTTTAAGGGCAAAGACGAGTTCATCATAATTGTTCTTACTTGCCTCATCTAAGTCTGTGTATACCTGTAGTGCAGGGCCCCGTAATTTAACTGCTAAAAACTGAGTTTTCTGTTTTACGTTCCACCTATTTATCTGGCTACAAAGATTAAGATTGGTTAACCAATCCGAAAAATCTGTTTTACCATCAAAATTATCAGGATATACAATAGGCTTTGGTTGCATAAGTATTTGTGCGCTGTTGCCATCAGCATTATCATTACTGCGTAATTTAACACCTCTATATGATGGTAGAGAATGATACTCTGTCATACATTCTGAGGGACTTGAATCTAATACAGTATTTACAGGTGTCTGGACACTCCGAGAAACTGTTCCTATTCTGCCCGCGGTGGAGGGTATGTGGCTGGAGACGTTTGACTCCACGGGCCGAACTCTGTCCATCCTAGCAAGCGCATCAGTCCTATTCTCTAGCTCTTCATCTATCATCCTAATTGTACGATCTAACTGACTCGTTAGATCCATACGAGAACTCATTTTAAATCAAACGGAACAATATAATCCTAATCCGAACAAATTCAATCCCACCGCTGCCACCAAAACTGTAACGGCGTCCCACCCTTGGGCGGGGCTCCCGTCAGTGACCAATACAAAAACAAAATAAACAGATTTCTTTGATGTTCTAATATTCTATATGCACATTTATTCACTGCCCTTACTTCGGGCATAATGGAGTGGTGTCTGCCAGGACGGACAGGTACAGTTTCTGGAGAGCCCCTTAATAAATAATGTAAAAGAATACTCACAAACCGAAGAACCGGCCGACCACTAACCAAGATTTTAAATACAACATAAAATCACTACACTTAATACAATCATAAATGGTGGCCGCCCGGGAAAATGGTGTGTATCCAGCCACAGCAAGATAGAAATGCCCTCCCGATTGCTAGGGAGGGTGGCTTTTTAAAGGAATATTCTAAAGGATAAACACAATGAATGCACTCATTATACAATGAGTGCACTCATTGTGCACAAAAACCTTACAAACAAATTCCTTTCCATTCTCCTATACTTTAAAGTCTATACAATTATCTCTGCTGCGCCTGGGCTGGCACACAAAGGCAGCGTAAATATTTTGGATTCCATTACAATATGCAGGAAAGAAAATAGTGAGGCAATGATGCCTTTCTAGCAATTCTAGCAGAATTAAATGTTCTTTGTGCCACATCTCATTTCATTACCACAAACATTTCATGTCAACACTAAAATTAACACACTTTCATATAGCATTCTATGCTGTGTTGCTCAAGTTCTATGAAGCCTGTTACTGACAAATGCAGGCTATGGGTTTCACAGTTTTTCTTTGTGATAGTTAATGCATGAGGACTTCTTGGTCCGGATTTAATTAAGATTAAAAATCTAAACACAGGGCAGAGATCTGCCACAAATACGGTTCAAACATTATATTCTTAGAATCAAACCTACAATTAATGCTGTCGCCTGCGTACACAATTGCCACCGAATTAGCAAATGTAAATAATTATGTCAGGTAGGAAGTGAATAGCGAACTCCGGAACAATTATCACATGACTTAGACAAAATCAAGCACAAGTGCTATAATTATATTAACAAGATAAATTACAACTGTCCAATGCAAGGGGCGCAAATATTTAGTAGACAAAAATGTTACAAATAAAAGCCATGACCACCCTTAAGAACCTGTGACCAGATAACTCACCATGGAGCAAATAAGACTGACCAAAATCGTCTTTTAGGTCTATTAATTATATTTATAAAACAAAGTCGAAAATCTCATGCCTGTGTGACCAAGATTGCTTTGCTCCAAGTCCTAGTATTACCAATCCAACAAATAAAAAGTGGCTTCATTATACTACTAGTAGTAGGCCCTAGATCACAAACCAAATGCAAGAGTTGTGGTCATCGCTTGCTTTATATGTTAGCTGTGAACTAGGCATATTGATACAGCCTAGGCCTAGCCTGTCATTATTATTTTAACTAGGGCCTATGACTATGAGTATGAATGAGTCTACACAGTCTATGGCCATGCAAATTTGTTAGAACTCAAACGTAAAATATAATAGCCTAGGTAGACTAGGGCTAGCCTAGGCCCATACTCCTATTCGGAAATTTGTATTTATTTATTTATTTATTTATTTATTTAGCGGACGGTGTTTCCTCGAGCTCTGAGTAAGTCCCCTAAATTATCTGTTTATAGACCTTTTTAGGTCCTTGTTTTTGTATCATTGTATTTATTTCATAGTATAGACCTGCATGGCTAGACTAAGTTTATGGTTTTTCATTTACTTATTTTGCTGTATTTTAAGGTTATATTTTTCACCCTGTGTCGTTGGTTTCTGCACTGAGTTGGCCACTATGGCCACTCAAGCAGAACCACGCACTGTGGCCCATTCTAACTCTAACAGTGCGAGTTCGACCAAACCCATTGTTGCTGGTGACGAACCGTTTGGTGGAGTCACTAGGAACAATGGGCTGGCTTTCAGAGCATTGGAAAATGTCTCTATACAATCTTATCTTGAGAAATTCTATGAATCAATGCCCGACAAACATGTTGTTTCGGCTAGCCGTATTTCGAACAACCGTATTGCTTTGTACATGAGTTCCAGGGAGGAGGTAGCTGACGCCATTTCCCACGGGTTAACGTACGGCGACTCCTTCCTGGAGCTCACCCCTCTCATCCAACCAACCACCCGTCTGACTTTCTCTAACGTTTATCCTGAAATTCCCAACCGTGTCCTTCTTAGTAATATTTCTGATTTTTGTAAGGTAGTGTCGGCTATCAGACCCATACCCCTTGGTCTTAAACATAAACATCTGTCTCATGTAATGTCCTTCCGCCGGCAAGTCCAGGTCCTCGTTAAACCCAACATCACCCTTCCTGATCACATCAATTTTTCTTACTGCAATACTAATTACAGATTTTTTTTGTCGACCGAAGCAGTGAAATGCTTTAACTGCGGCGAATTTGGTCACATCAGCCGTTACTGCAAGAAACCTCAGGTCCGCGATGGCCCCACCGAACCCTCCAACCCCCTCAACCCCCCTCCCGTGTTTGTACACAACAAATCTGATCCCAAACACCCTCCCAAACGTGCTTCCGCTCACCCACCCAGCGCCCTGGATGGCGGTGGGGTGTCCGCCTCGGGTGCTGCGGGTGGGGTTGGTCCGTCTCGTGCCGGGTCTGATGCGCCGAGAGGGAGACCTGCACCGGCGTTTGCTGGAGCGTCCTCCTCGGTCGCTAGGGGCCCGGCTGGGGTGGGCCTGCCCGTGTCCGGGGCACCTAGAGCTGGGCGTGCCCCGCCTCCTGTCCGCCCGCCCCCGCCCACCCGCACTTCTAGATCTGCCTCTGCTGCTCGCGCGGCAACAACAAATGCGCCCGCGAGCGTGTCTGCCCCGACATCCTTGTCCAAAACCCCTGGCCGTGCCACTAAACCCAATCAAGGTGAAGATATGGACACATCCAAGTACGTCTGGGGCACCCCACCACTTCCAACCAGAATGTATTCCGAGGCCGTCACCAAACGTAAACTGTCCCCCTCGAAATCCCCCGATGACGGTCCCCGTTTGACCCCCCTCATCTCGTCTAGGCCTCTCCACGCAAACTAAAGAAAAGGTCCCAACCTACTCCCCTCGTTGAACCAAGTACCCCGACACTAACCCAGGCTCTAGATTCTACGCCCACTCAATCACTGACCCCAATGCCCTCATCCGTGCCCCTCACTCCCTCCATTGCCCCCACCCCCACCCCCACCCCTACCCTCACCCCCACCCCCACCGTCAACCCTGAACCTACACCAGTTCTCACCGTTCCCGAAACACCTCGTTTCACAGCCAATTTGGTTGATCCCTCGTCCACCCCACAGCCCACTCCAACCCCCATGTCCATGTCTAGTCAACAATCCACTGATTGTGATATGAGCGATGACTCGACCCAGTGGGAGGAGGATGAGGACTCTTACCCCACGGCTCTCCCAACATCCAATAAACCCCTCAGTCATCCGGACCTGATCAAATTTCTCTCTGCAGTCAAAAACCAAAGAAAACCTAAGAAAATCGCCAGAAAATTCACACACAACGTGCCTGGACTTGTCAAGCAATTAAAACCTTTGCGTAACACTTCCATCCTTCATAATTCGACGCAGCAGAGGATAAAAAAACTGATCAAGAAACTCGATACTTAATTTCTTTCTTAATGCTTGTAAAAATGTGTAGGCTTTTTCTTTTTGTAATGGTACTGTCACTTGTTACATTAAACACTGGAGGCTGCGGTAACATCACTCGGAATGCCTCCCTCAAAGGCTATTTTGATTTCATCAATCCCAATAGTGACGTCATTCTTCTACAAGAAACTTATAACCTGAGAGATGACCATCCCTGCTGGAAGCAGTGGTCCAATTACATCCCCGTTTGTGCTCCTGGTAGCTCCGCTGGCTCCGGAGTCACAACTTTAATAAACAAAAACATTGACACAGTAGCCTCCAGTGTTTTATGTAAAAATTACATTCTCTATGTTAAAATTAAGTCGAATAATAATATTTATCACATTTACAATGTTCTTATTCCGCAGTCAAATGCGTACGCTCTTAATTTTATTACTGATATCGATAACCATTGTTTTATGTGTACTGACGGTGCCATTATCATCGGAGGTGACTTTAATTGTACCGATAATCCCACCATAGACCGCCTGAATAAGCCGGCCGAGCATCGCCCCCAGGTCGCGCTGGCCCTCAGAAATGCCATGAATAGAAACTCTTTGTGCGACGTCTGGCGCAGACTGAATCCGCAACAGAATAAGTACACCTGGTTCAGATTTAACAAAAACAATCCTCAACGCACCTCCAAAGCTAGACTCGATCGCCTCTATGTCCCTCTTAGCCTCGTTTCGTGCATCCGTTCTTGTTAAATTCACCCCTGCTCACTTTCTGATCACTCTGCTGTTTCCGTTTCTATTCAGAGTCCCCCTAACTCTCATAAAGGAAGTGCTTATTGGCACTTTAACAACTCCCTTCTTGAAGACCAAAACTACCGTGAAATTCTTTACCTGTTTTGGTCTAACTGGCAACTTCAAAAACACACTTTCAGCAGTGTTTGCCCTTTGTGGGACTTGGGCAAAGCCCAAATAAAACAACTTACTCAAAAGTACTGTTCCCAAAAAGCAAAAGAAAAACGAAAAACATTCCAAGATATCAACTCTTACATTGACGACCTTCAGTCTGCGTCCGTCGTAACTCCGGGGACACAAAAAGTATTGCAAGAGCAAAGAAACGAATTAAATGTTTTTCTTAAAAATCGAGCTCAGGGCGCCCTCGACCGGTCTCGCTTTCAACACATTAATGAGATCGACACCAACTCGTCTTACTTCTTCAATCTCGAGCAGTCGCATTCTAAATCAAAATCTGTCTTTTGTCTTCGCCTTCCATCGGGATCTCTTTCAGATGATCCTGACGAAATTAAAACTCACTGTCGTAACTTTTACAAAGACCTTTACAGCTCTGTACCGACCGACGAGGGTGCCCTTGAGTACCTCTTGCAAGACTTGCCCAACCTCGATCCCGCGGACGCGGAGGACCTCGATGCTCCTCTGCGTCCCGAGGAACTCGATGCTGTCATCGAGCAGCTTAGCAAAAACAAAACGCCCGGAATCGACGGTCTCACTTCTGAATTTTTCACTTCTTTTTGGCCTCTGTTTAAAAACGATCTCTTTGAAGTTCTTCGGTTCGCCACCGACTCGGGTACTCTTCCCCACTCTTTCCACAAAGCCGTCATCACTTTAATCTCTAAAAAAGGGGATCTCACTGATTTGGCCAACTGGCGCCCCGTTTCACTGCTCAACACCGACTACAAGATTTTTGCTAAGCTGCTTGATAACAGATTAAAGCAGTCTATTGGGCAAGTCATTCACGAAGACCAATCTTATTGTGTCCCCGGACGCTCGATTTACGATAATAAATGGTTAACTTAGACCAGAAAAAAGCCTTTGATAATGTTGACCACGGCTACCTTTTTAATACCATGAGTCAATGAGGGCCATGGGATTTGGGGGAAAATTCATCTCCAATCTTAATCTCCTGTACAGCGGCGCCGAAAGCCACATACAAATTTGCGGCTCTTTAACCGCACCTTTCTCCTTTCAAAAAGGAATTCGCCAGGGTTGCCCGCTCTCGGGGCTGCTTTACACAATAGCCATCGAGCCTTTTCTTCATACGTTACGTAATGAGTTGACAGACAATAGTCTTCTCCTCCCCGACACTAATACACGCTGCTCGGTTTCGGCTTACGCAGACGATGTCTCTGTCTTTGTCACCTCCGATGCCGGATTTGATATTATTGATAATGTGTATAATATTTACAGAAAATCCTCTGCTGCCTGTCTTAATTACCAGAAGTCCAAGGGTTTATGGGTCGGTAGCTGGACCGACAGAATCGACAAGCCCCTCAAATTTCAATGGAATAACCAGGGACTTCCTTTTCTTGGAGTTCACCTGGGAAATAACAATAGTTACACTCAGCAAAATTGGAGTCAATGCAAAGACAAACTTAACAAAACTCTTGTTTCCTGGCAACGGCTTTCAAGCGCTCTATCTTTCAAAGGGAAAATCTTGGTCGTTAATCAACTCGCTGCTTCAAAACTTTTTCACTGTATAGCCGTTCTCTCATGTCCTCAAAATGTCCTGGGTGAACTCCAGAACATGCTTATCGATTTTGTCTGGTCTGGCAAAAAACACCTTCTTAAGCAACAGATCCTCTTTCAAAAGCCAGACAAAGGTGGATTTGGTCTAGCCTGCCTCCAAGCACGCAGTCTCACTTTCAGATTCAACCGCATCCAACGCTATCTCCAGTTTAATTCTCACCCTTCCTTTTCTTTCATGAATCACAACCTTCGGCAGTACAAACATTTGAACTTAGACTATCAAATCTTTCTTATCGACATCGATCCCAAATGTTTCACTAGTCTCCCGGTTTTCTATAGCGAGGTTCTGCGTGCTTGGATGGCAGTTGGAGCTCGAGTAGAAACACCGCCCAATTCGATCAACCACGTCATTAATCTACCCTTGAACTATCCCCCACTTACTTGCGATTTGCCGGGACACGCGGCTTTCTCTGCCCGACTGCTTGCGGGTGGGATCGGCCTCGTCAAGGACGTCATCAACCTGGACACCGGCGAATGGCTCAGGGCTGAGGACCTACATCTACCTCTTCCAAATCTCCGTCCTCCGTCTGCTCGCCTTCTCCACATCGAACTCTCTCGTCTGTACCACACCATCTCTTCGTCTTTTCCTGCGCTCTTCAACTCCGAAGGAATGCATCGGTCGTCCCCCCTTCCCCTGGACGTCTCCGCTCGGCCCGATACACCCGGCCGAGTACTTTTGGACGTGGACACCGATGCCATTTTAATCTCGTCTAAATCAATCTACCTAACTCTCACCGCTTACTTGAACGACCTGGAATTTTCTTCATCTTCTACCCACTGGCATGAAATTGGTTTCCTCCCTCCTTCTCACAGCATCCAGTGGAAGTCCATCTACCAACCGCCGACTTCCAAGAAGGAGGGAGATGTCCAATTCAAACTCTTCCACAATATCCTCCCGCCGCTTACTGTCCTTCATCACCTGAATCCTGCCATCTCCTCTTCTTGCGGTTGGTGCAGCGAGAGAGGCACAATAGATCACCTGTTCATCCTGTGCCCTTCCATTCAGCCCGCCCTCGACCTCCTTCATCGTCTCCTCTCCTCTCTTCTTCCTGACGTCAAGCTGGACTTTGACATTTACTGGGGCCTGTTTCCCCACGCTCGGGATCGAAGCAGGGAGGCCGTGTGCCTGGCAAACTACCTCATTATTAGTCTCAAGAATGTTATTTACTGGCTCTACCGAACAACCTATTTCACCGCTCCCCTTATCATCTGGACCCACCGGCTAAAAGCTAAGATCATCCTGGAGTATCACTATTATAATTTTAATGACACCCTTAACAAATTTATGGCCAAATGGTCTATTAACGATACTCTTTTTTCTTTTGAACAAACTAAACTGACGTGGTTGATCTGATCTTTTTGTTTTAACCTTATCCCCCACCCCTCCTCCCCGGGTTGACGGGGTGCGGGTAGGACTCGCCGAAAGCCAGAGGCGAGCCGCGATGACACTTGTCATCACCCGCACCCATCACCCACGCCGGCATGGGCGACTGGTAGTGGGCACTCGTTGCCCACATCCTGACGCCAAGGACCCCATGCCCCTTTTCCTCCCTCCCCGCATACCATGATAAGGTTATAATTGTTTTATTGTTTTCTTGTAATTTTGATTATACAAATGTATTTTTCATTTTGTGTGTTACAGTGATTTGTAATACGTAACCATGTGCTGTCGCCGTGACTGGCCGGGTTGGCAGTAGTAATACTGCTAATAGGCTAGTCGCGGCGGCATTGGTACCTGTTGTCATGTTTTTGACTAAAGTTTACTTTCTGTGAATTATCTTCTGTTAATTAATCTTTTACTTTTGTATATACATGTATTCATTGTATTCGTTGCCATTTAATGGTTCTTTGTCTGTTATTGAACGATATCAGAAATAAAGTGACCATTTTGAAAAGTAAAAAAAGTATTTATTTATTTATTTATTTATTTATTTATTTATTTATTTATTTATTTATTTATTTATTTATTTATTTATTTATTTATTTATTTAGCGGACGGTGTTTCCTCGAGCTCTGAGTAAGTCCCCTAAATTATCTGTTTATAGACCTTTTTAGGTCCTTGTTTTTGTATCATTGTATTTATTTCATAGTATAGACCTGGCTAGACCAAGTTTATGGTTTTTCATGTACTTATTTTGCTGTATTTTAAGGTTATTTTTTTCACTCTGTGTCGTTGGTTTCTGCACTGAGTTGGCCACTATGGCCACTCAAGCAGAACCACGCACTGTGGCCCATTCTAATACTAACAATGCGAGTGCGACCAGACCCGTTGTTTCTGGTGACGAGCCGTTTGGTGGAGTCACTAGAAACAATGGGCTGGCTTTCAGAGCGTTAGAGAATGTCTCTATACAATCCTATCTTGAAAAATTTTACGACTCAATGCCCGACAAACATGTTGTTTCGGCTAGTCGTATTTCGAACAACCGTATTGCTTTGTACATGAGTTCCAGGGAGGAGGTAGCTGACGCCATTTCCCACGGGTTGACGTACGGCGACTCCTTCCTGGAGCTCACCCCTCTTATCCAACCAACCACCCGTCTGACTTTCTCTAACGTTTATCCTGAAATTCCCAACCGTGTCCTTCTTAGTAATATTTCTGATTTTTGTAAGGTAGTGTCGGCTATCAGACCCATACCCCTTGGTCTTAAACATAAACATCTGTCTCATGTAATGTCCTTCCGCCGGCAAGTCCAGGTCCTCGTTAAACCCAACATCACCCTTCCTGATCACATCAATTTTTCTTACTGCAATACTAATTACAGAGTTTTTCTGTCGACCGAAGCAGTGAAATGCTTTAACTGCGGCGAATTTGGTCACATCAGCCGTTACTGCAAGAAACCTCAGGTCCGCGATGGCCCCACCGAACCCTCCAACCCCCTCAACCCCCCTCCCGTGTTTGTACACAACAAATCTGATCCCAAACACCCTCCCAAACGTGCTTCCGCTCACCCACCCAGCGCCCTGGCTGGCGGTGGGGTGTCCGCCTCGGGTGCTGCGGGTAAGGTTGGTCCGTCTCGTGCCGGGTCTGATGCGCCGAGAGGGAGACCTGCACCGGCGTTTGCTGGAGCGTCCTCCTCGGTCGCTAAGGGCCCGGCTGGGGTGGGCCTGCCCGTGTCCGGGGCGCCTGGAGGTGGGCGTGCCCCGCCTCCTGTCCGCCCGCCCCCGCCCACCCGCACTTCTAGATCTGCCTCTGCTGCTCGCGCGGCAACAACCAATGCGCCCGCGAGCGTGTCTGCCCCGACATCCTTGTCCAAAACCCCTGGCCGTGCCACTAAACCCAATCAAGGTGAAGATATGGACACATCCAAGTACGTCTGGGGCACCCCACCACTTCCAACCAGAATGTATTCCGAGGCCGTCACCAAACGTAAACTGTCCCCCTCGAAATCCCCCGATGACGGTCCCCGTTTAACCCCCCTCATCTCGTCTACCTCTCCACGAAAACTAAAGAAAAGGTCCCAACCTACTCCCCTCGTGGAACCAAGTACCCCGACACTAAACCAGGCTCTAGATTCTACGCCCACTCAATCACTGACCCCAATGCCCTCATCCGTCCCCCTCACTCCCTCCATTGCCCCCACCCCCACCCCCACCCCCACCCCTAGCCTCACCCCCACCCCCACCGTCAACCCTGAACCTACACCAGTTCTCACCGTTCCCGAAACACCTCGTTTCACAGCCAATTCGGTTGATCCCTCGTCCACCCCACAGCCCACTCCAACCCCCATGTCCATGTCTAGTCAACAATCCACTGATTGTGATGTGAGCGATGACTCGACCCAGTGGGAGGAGGATGAGGACTCTTACCCCACGGCTCTCCCAACATCCAATAAACCCCTCAGTCATCCGGACCTGATCAAATTTCTCTCTGCAGTCAAAAACCAAAGAAAACCTAAGGAAATCGCCAGAAAATTCACACACAACGTGCCTGGACTTGTCAAGCAATTAAAACCTTTGCGTAACACTTCCATCCTTCATAATTCGACGCAGCAGAGGATAAAAAAACTGATCAAGAAACTCGATACTTAATTTCTTTCTTAATGCTTGTAAAAATGTGTAGGCCTTTTCTTTTCGTAATGGTACTGTCAGTTGTTACATTAAACACTGGAGGCTGTGGTAACATCACTCGAAACGCCTCCCTTAAGGGCTATTTTGATTTCATCAATCCCAATAGTGACGTCATTCTTCTACAAGAAACTTATAACCTGAGAGATGACCATCCCTGCTGGAAGCAGTGGCCCAATTATATCCCCGTCTGTGCTCCTGGCAGCTCCCCTGGCTCCGGAGTCACAACTTTAATCAAAAGAAACATTGACATAGTAGCCTCCAGTGTTTTATGTAAAAATTACATTCTGTATGTTAAAATTAAGTTGAATAATGATATTTATCATATTTACAATGTTCTTATTCCGCAGTCAAATGCGTACGCTATCAATTTTATTAACGATATCGATAACCATTGTTTTACGTGTACTGACGGTACCATTATCATCGGAGGTGACTTTAATTGTACCGATAATCCAACTATAGACCGCCTGAATAAGCCGGCCGAGCATCGCCCCCAGGTCGCCTTGGCCCTCAGGAATGCAATGAATAGAAACTCTTTGTGCGACGTCTGGCGCAGACTGAATCCGCAACAGAATAAGTACACCTGGTTCAGATTTAACAAAAACAATCCTCAACGCACCTCCAAAGCTAGACTCGATCGTTTCTATATCCCTCTTAGCCTCGTTTCGTGCATCCGTTCTTGTCAAATTCACCCCTGCTCTCTTTCTGATCACTCCGCTGTTTCCGTTTCTTTTCAGAGTCCTTCTAACTCTCATAAAGGAAGTGCGTATTGGCACTTTAACAACTCCCTTCTTGAAGACCAAAACTATCGTGAAATTCTTCACCTATTTTGGTCCAACTGGCAACTTGAAAAACACACTTTCAACAGTGTTTGCCCTTGGTGGGACTTGGGCAAAGCCCAAATAAAACAACTTACTCAAAAGTACTGTTCCCAAAAAGCAAAAGAAAAACGGAAAACCTTCCAAGATATCAATTCTTACATTGACGACATTCAGTCTGCGTCCGTCGTAACTCCGGGGACACAAAAAGTCTTGCAAGAGCAAAGAAACGAATTAAATGTTTTTCTTAAAAATCGAGCTCAGGGCGCCCTCGTCCGGTCTCGCTTTCAACACATTAACGAGATCGACACCAGCTCGTCTTACTTCTTCAATCTCGAGCAGTCGCATTCGAAATCCAAATCTGTCTTTTGTCTTCGCCTTCCATCGGGATCTCTTTCAGATGATCCCGACGAAATTAAAACTCACTGTCGTAACTTTTACAAAGACCTTTACAGCTCTGTGCCGACCGACGAGGGTGCCCTTGAGTACCTCTTGCAAGACTTGCCCAACCTCGATCCCGCGGACGCGGAGGACCTCGATGCTCCTCTGCGTCCCGAGGAACTCGATGCTGTCATCGAGCAGCTTAGCAAAAACAAAACGCCCGGAATCGACGGTCTCACTTCTGAATTTTTCACTTCTTTTTGGCCTCTTTTTAAAAACGACCTCTTTGAAGTTCTTCGGTTCGCCACCGACTCGGGTACTCTTCCCCACTCTTTCCACAAAGCCGTCATCACTTTAATCCCTAAAAAAGGGGATCTCACTGATCTGGCCAACTGGCGCCCCGTTTCGCTGCTAAACACCGACTACAAGATTTTTGCTAAGCTGCTTGCCAACAGATTAAAACAGTCTATTGGGCAGGTTATTCACGAAGACCAATCTTATTGTGTCCCCGGACGCACGATTTACGATAATTTAAACCTTATCCGAGATTCTATTTATTATTGTAATTATAACGACCTTCCGCTTGCCGTGGTTAACTTAGACCAGAAAAAAGCCTTTGATAATGTTGACCACGGCTACCTTTTTAACACCATGAGGGCCATGGGATTTGGGGGAAAATTCATCTCCAATCTTAATCTCCTGTACAGCGGCGCCGAAAGCCACATCAAAATTTGCGGCTCTTTAACCGCACCTTTCTCCTTTCAAAAAGGAATTCGCCAGGGTTGCCCGCTCTCGGGGCTGCTTTACACAATAGCCATCGAACCTTTCCTTCATACCTTACGTAATGAGTTGACTGACAACAGTCTTCTCCTCCCCGGCACTAATACACGCTGCTCGGTATCGGCTTATGCAGACGACGTCTCTGTCTTTGTCACCTCCGATGCCGGATTTGATATTATTGATAATGTGTACAATGTTTACAGGAAATCCTCTGCTGCCTGTCTTAATTATCAGAAGTCCAAGGGTTTATGGGTCGGTAGCTGGACCGACAGAATCGACAAGCCCCTCAAATTTCAATGGAATAACCAGGGACTTTCTTTTCTCGGAGTTCACCTGGGAAATAACAATAATTACACTCAGCAAAATTGGATTAAATGCAAAGATAAACTTAACAAAACTCTTGTTTCCTGGCAACGGCTTTCAAGCGCTCTATCTTTCAAAGGGAAAATCTTGGTCGCTAATCAACTCGCTGCTTCAAAACTCTTCCACTGTATAGCCGTTCTCTCGTGCCCTGAAAATGTCCTGGGTGAACTCCAGAAAATGCTTGTCGATTTTGTCTGGTCCGGCAAAAAACACCTCCTTAAGAAACAGATCCTCTTTCAAAAGCCAGACAAAGGTGGATTTGGTCTAGCCTGCCTCCATGCACGCAGTCTCACTTTCAGATTCAACCGCATCCAACGCTATCTCCAGTTTAATTCTCACCCTTCCTTTTCTTTCATGAATCACAACCTTCGGCAGTACAAACATTTGAACTTAGACTATCAAATCTTTCTTATCGACATCGATCCCAAATGTTTCACTAGTCTCCCGGTTTTCTATAGCGAGGTTCTGTGTGCTTGGATGGCAGTTGGAGCTCGAGTAGAAACACCGCCCAATTCGATCAACCACGTCATTAATCTACCCTTGAACTATCCCCCACTTACTTGCGATTTGCCGGGACACGCGGCTTTCTCTGCCCGACTGCTTGCGGGTGGGATCGGCCTCGTCAAGGACGTCATCAACCCGGACACCGGCGAATGGCTCAGGGCTGAGGACCTACATCTACCTCTTCCAAATCTCCGTCCTCCGTCTGCTCGCCTTCTCCACATCGAACTCTCTCGTCTGTACCACACCATCTCTTCGTCTTTTCCTGCGCTCTTCAACTCCGAAGGAATGCATCGGTCGTCCCCCCTTCCCCTGGACGTCTCCGCTCGGCCCGATACACCCGGCCGAGTACTTTTGGACGTGGACACCGATGCCATTTTAATCTCGTCTAAATCAATCTACCTAACTCTCACCGCTTACCTGAACGACCTGGAATTTTCTTCATCTTCTACCCACTGGCATGAAATTGGTTTCCTCCCTCCTTCTCACAGCATCCAGTGGAAGTCCATCTACCAACCGCCGACTTCCAAGAAGGAGGGAGATGTCCAATTCAAACTCTTCCACAATATCCTCCCGCCGCTTACTGTCCTTCATCACCTGAATCCTGCCATCTCCTCTTCTTGCGGTTGGTGCAGCGAGAGAGGCACAATAGATCACCTGTTCATCCTGTGCCCTTCCATTCAGCCCGCCCTCGACCTCCTTCATCGTCTCCTCTCCTCTCTTCTTCCTGACGTCAAGCTGGACTTTGACATTTACTGGGGCCTGTTTCCCCACGCTCGGGATCGAAGCAGGGAGGCCGTGTGCCTGGCAAACTACCTCATTATTAGTCTCAAGAATGTTATTTACTGGCTCTACCGAACAACCAATTTCACCGCTCCCCTTATCATCTGGACCCACCGGCTAAAAGCTAAAATCATCCTGGAGTATCACTATTATAATTTTAATGACACCCTTAACAAATTTATGGCCAAATGGTCTATTAACGATACTCTTTTTTCTTTTGAACAAACTAAACTGACGTGGTTGATCTGATCTTTTTGTTTTAACCTTATCCCCCACCCCTCCTCCCCGGGTTGACGGGGTGCGGGTAGGACTCGCCGAAAGCCAGAGGCGAGCCGCGATGACACTTGTCATCACCCGCACCCATCACCCAGGCCGGCATGGGCGACTGGTAGTGGGCACTCGTTGCCCACATCCTGACGCCAAGGACCCCATGCCCCTTTTCCTCCCTCCCCGCATACCATGATAAGGTTATAATTGTTTTATTGTTTTCTTGTAATTTTGATTATACAAATGTATTTTTCATTTTGTGTGTTACAGTGATTTGTAATACGTAACCATGTGCTGTCGCCGTGACTGGCCGGGTTGGCAGTAGTAATACTGCTAATAGGCTAGTCGCGGCGGCATCCGCATTGGTACCTGTTGTCATGTTTTTGACTAAAGTTTACTTTCTGTGAATTATCTTCTGTTAATTAATCTTTTACTTTTGTATATACATGTATTCATTGTATTCGTTGCCATTTAATGGTTCTTTGTCTGTTATTGAACGATATCAGAAATAAAGTGACCATTTTGAAAAGTAAAAAAAAGTATTTATTTATTTATTTATTTATTTATTTATTTATTTATTTATTTATTTATTTATTTATTTTTTTATTTATTTTTTTTTTTTATTTTTTTTTTTATTTTTTTTTTATTTTTTCTCTATGTGGAGTTCAGGACTCCGTTTATTTCATCATCATCAAATCAATTACATCAACTCAAAACAAAAATCACATACAAAAAACATGAAAAACATTACACAAATTGACATTCTATAAATTGCATTGCAGGGAAAAAAACAACCTGACTTATTTACAAGTAAAAACAAAAAGGAACAATTACTTAATGTTGGAATATTAGAGTGAGAGTTAATAATCAAAACATAATAGTTCAGCTTCATCAATAAAACACAACGCATCATTTTTAGCATAGCACGATTTAAAAGACTCCAAATTCATTCTACTCTTTTCCAAAAAGAGGAACCGCTTCAAGCTTTGTTTAAACTGTAAAATAATGTCGACATCCGAAGCATGTGTGTAATTATCAAAAGCCATTTTGCACCGTATAATCCATATTTGTCTCAGCATTTTAACAATCACTATAGCTTCAACCGACTTCAACTTATAACCAAGGATTCTGTTACAGTCATTTAAATGAAAAAAATTGTTACCGGTGTACTTTCTTAAAATATATTCTACAAAAATCCAGGCCTGTAAAGTCGAAATACAGAAAATAAACAAATGTTCATGGGACTCTGGCTCAGTTTGGCAAAGCGGGCAAAAAGTATGGTTAATTTTACCAATTTTATGGAGGATATCTTTAGTGGGCAAAATGCGGTGTTTTAACTTAAAAAGAAAATGTTTATCATCAGGATCCATCAAAAAATTCTTGTGAATATTTCCCCAAATAATTATCCAATCCAAATTAATACATTGGAGAATATTACCCCAAACATACTGAACTTTAGGCGTAACAAATTTACGAAGAACTAGATTCCTATAACTGGCTTTCGCATTAGTTCTAGAAATCTCAACGGACTCTATGTCATTCACATTGTCAATAACCATCCAATTGCAAATATGATTAGGAGGTCCCTGTCTCCCTTCATCAATAAGTGTTTGATCGATGTGCTGTCTCAATCTACCGACTATTCTACCGGCATTGATGTTCCTGATTTTACACCTGTTAGCAATTTCTTGAAACGTAATCAATTTTTCACCTACAACGACATCTTTTAAATAGTGGAAACCAGCTTTCTTCAGAACGGGACTATCAAAAACGGAACCGTCAAAAGTGACGCAGGTGTTGTTCCACAGAGGTATCTCCCCCGATTCCAAAACACTCGAGATTTTGCGGTTGATTTTGCCCCCTGCACTTTGGAATGCTCGAATGAGCTCAATGTAAAAAGATGTCGTTTTAGGTCGAATTTTACCATTGTTGAACACAAACCAACCCAGAGAATTATTGCTGCTGGCTCTGTTAATCCAATAATCAAAAAAAGGTTTCCAATTCCCTTCGGTAGCCAAGTATCGAGGTAACCACTGGAGTTTCAGACTCAATAATTTGGATTGAATGTCAATGATTCCAATTCCCCCTAATTCTTTTGGACCAATACAAGTGTTTCTTTTTATTTTATCAATTTTCTCGTCCCAAAGGAAGTTCCAAATAATTTTGCTCATTTCTTTTGCTAGATAATCGGGACAAGCAACAACACTGCCGAGATAATTAATTCCCGACCCAACCAGTGTGTTGACAATCACAGCTTTACCTTGATAAGTTAAATTTCGTTTGGACCATTTCTCCAGTGTACCTTTCATTTTCTTGATTCTAGGACTCCAATTATCTTCCGCAGTTACCTCGTTACCAACCACAATGCCCAGAATCTTCATTTTAGTACAGCAAGTAAAATTACACGGTTTGTCTACTCTGTTACACCATTTGCCTAACCACAGAATTTTGGACTTCTGGGTGTTAAGTTTTGAACCACTTCCTTTGCAGAAAGTATCGAGGATGTCTTGAATAATAGCAAATTCACTGTTATCGCTCACAAAAAGGTTAGTATCGTCAGCATGTTGAATGAGGCGAATACTCTTTTCCCCGAAGGGAATTTTAACTCCTTTTAAACTGGAGTTGGTCCTTATTAGGTTGGCTAAGCCTTCGGCGCAGATAGAGTACAGCAAAGGTGATAATGGGCAACCTTGTCTTATACCACGTTCAACATGAATCGGAGCACCAATAAAATTATTGACAATAATACTACAGTTGGGATTACTATAGAGAAGCTTGATCCACTTGACTAACTTAGACGGAATTCCCATTTTACCTATGACAGCAAACATATAGTCCCAATTTATACGGTCAAAAGCCTTTTCTTGGTCTAGGCTAACAACAGCAGCTTCAAGGTTTTCCCAATTAACATAGTCAACAACATCTCTAAGAAGCATGAGGTTATCTTGAATTTTCCTAGACACAACACCACATGTCTGTTCTTCTCCAATGACCAGAGGCATAATCAATTTTAACCGGTTAGTGATCACTTTCGAGAGAATTTTGTAATCGACATTTAATAAGCTGATGGGGCGCCAATTTTTCAAATCGTGTCTATTACCAGAGTTTTTATATATGAGTCTAATGAGAGCCGAGTTCATAGTATTGCACAAAAACCCACATTTAAAACAATCATTATACACATCCAAAATGTCACGACCAACAATTTCCCACACTGCTTGGTAAAATTCGACTGTCAGACCATCGAGGCCAGGCGATTTGTCTTTCTTCATTTGAGAAAGAGCGATTTTGACTTCGTCTTCGGAAATCTCAGCTTCGAGATCAAGAAGGTTTTCATCAGAGATTTGCACGCGTTCAGTTTTGGATGTAATATAATTTAACTCCAAATCGGAAACATTATCACATTTATACAGTTCACCATAAAAAATATTTACAAGCTTCAAAATATTGTTCGAACCATGGACGTAATCGCCATCAGGGGTAATTAGTTTATCGATAATGTTACTCTGAATTTGTTGTTTCTCTAGATTAAGGAAATATTTCGAGGGTTTCTCTCCTTCGTGCTTGGAAATATTACGAACTCTAATTTTAGCCTTTTTCCATTCGTTAACTTCGTGGCTTTGTAACTGTGCTTCAAGGTTTTTTAAGGTATCGGAATGAGACCTATCCGGGTGACTAATGAGATAGTCATAGTGCTTTTGCAAATTGGTGAATTTTTGCTTATCATTTCGAGCTATTTCTTTACCATAGCCTTGAATAATTTCTTTGATTCTAAATTTGCCAACATCCCACCACTCAAGCAGAGAAACATAATCACATTTCTGATAAATCCAGTACTGCCAAAAAATATTAATTCTTGAAATACAATCTTTGTCTTTTAGAAGATTGTTATTGCAGATCCACCTTCCTCTGCCATGACCAGCACAGGGGTTGTAAATTTTGACATTAACAATTTTATGATCAGCGAGGCCCGTTTGGGTGCAAGAAACATTATCAATGTTATTTAAAAGCTTGGAGGAAATGAAAACATAATCGATCCTACTGGGCTTCTTGTGGACTTTGTGAAAATGAGTGTAACCCGGGTTATCTGGGTGAATTGTGCGCCAAGTATCAACAAGATCTTTTTCGTTAAGAACATTATGCAAAATAGTTCTACTCGGATCTCTAGAATCACTATCAAGGTTACAATTAAAATCACCTCCTATAATGCAATTGTTGTCATTAATCAAGTCAGTTAACCCATCGAAATATTGAGCTCTAACATAGAAATCATTTGGAGCATAAACGGAAGCAATAGACATAACCTCGTTTTCCCATTGGAATTCTCCCATGATCCACCTGCCTTCCTCATCGCAAGTAATATTACTGATATCAATACCCGATTTTTCAGAGGTGAGAATTGCCACACCCCTTGATTGGCGGTTACCATGACTAAAATGCATTTTTCCTTTCCATTCTCTGCTCCATGTAATTTCATCGTTTTGCTCACTGTGAGTTTCTTGCAAAAATATAATACTGTATTTTTTCCTAATAAGATAATCAAACAAGACATTTCGTTTTAAATCTCTTCTCAGGCCATTAACATTAATAGTTGCGATGGATAAAAAAGACATGCAAACAAATAAAGCAAAGAGCAACTTAATCATCGTTATTGGTCAAAAAAAGGAAAGACTACTTTTTATCGGTTGTTCTCCCGCGTCCTCTCCCCGTTCTCTGTGCTGGCGACGATGACGGCGCTGGCTTGCTCGTAGTTGACGGGCGTGGCTTGCTGGATTGGGTTGACTGGCTGGACTGGTTAGACTGGCTGGACTGGCTGGACTGGTTAGGCCGGCTTGACGGACTCTCCTGACTGGCTTGGTTGGACGCGCTGGGCTGGCTTGATTGGGTCGCCAGACTGGGTTGGCTAGACTGACTGGTCTGACTGGATTGGCCAGACTGATCGGGATAGTCCGACCACAAAACTTGGCTGGAATTGCCTGTTAAACTCGCCTGGCTTATTACATTTTCGTGTTGTTTGGTCTGGTTTGACTGACTCGGTCGTCTGGCTTGGAAATCCTGTAGGATAACGTGTTTTTCCAGGGTGTGGGGCTGGCTGATCCCGTGGGCTTGGTCAGGTTGACTGGACTGGTCAGTTTGACCGGTCTGACCTGGCTGACTAGGTCGGTTGGCCCCATTGCCATTACTGGCCTCGTTTGATTGGTGGGGCTGGCTGTTTTGATCGGCATGGTCTGGCTTACTGGTCTCGCCGGCGTGGTCTGGCAAGCGGGACCGACGAGACTGACTTGACTCACTAGATCGGTTGGCGCGATTGCCGTTACTAGCTTGACTGGATTGGCGGGGTTTGCTGGTCTGATCGGCATGGTCTGGCTTACTAGTCTCGCCGGCGTGGTCGGACTGGCGAGATTGATGAGATTGACTTGACTCACCAGGTCGGTCGGTCCGTTTGTCGATGCTGGCTTGGCTTGATTGGCGATCGTCATGGTCCGGTTGACTGGTCTGAGCAGGCAAAGGGATCTTGCTGGACTGGTTAGACTGGCTGGACTGGCTGGACTGGCTGGACTGGCTGGGTTGGCTTGGATGGTGGGGCTGACTAGACCGACGGGACTGGTGGCTCGATTGACTGGACTGACGGGCCAAGTTCAACTGTCGGTCCTGGTTCGGCTTGCGAAACTGACTGGGCGGGCGTAAGTCTCGACGAGACTGATTGGTTTCGCGAGCCTCGCTTGGTATTGTCGATTTACAGGTTGGACTCGTCTTTGGTGTTTTTTTACTGTCACCATCCTGAGATTTTCTTTCCCACGATATACGTTTTTTCCTCCTCCGTGTCACTCCTCTCCTCGTGTACAGGACAAAGTCGTCCGAATCTTGGTTTCCGTCTTGGTCTTCTGGTACTAAAGAGCCCTCATCCGAAAAATCCTGACTTTCGGGTTCATGTTCAACCTCCCTATCGCCTTCCGGCTCCGCGTCCCTACCCTTGTCTTTAGGCTCGTCCCTAGCCTGTTTTCTGCCTTCAGATACATCGTCTTCCTCTCTGCTCTTGCGCTTTCTACTTTCTGCGTCTTTTTGTGCTAGATCCCAGAACCCTTTGCGTTGGGTAGATGGTTTTCCCGTCTCTCGGCTCTTCGTCGATGTGTCTCGAACCTGATCACTACGCTTTTCCTTGCCCCGATTAAGACTCTCACCTCCGTCTTCCTCAAATTCGGATGTTCCTTCTTCGCTTCCTGTATAACCATCGGTGTCGTCGTCATCTCTGCCCGCGTCTGGGATCTTTAGTACGGGCGTCTGTTGTTTATCATCAGCTGCTTTAGCTATGGTGCCCGTGGCTCCCTCGTCTCCCCCGTCTCCCCGATGCCATGATGACCGGTGGTCCTCACTCCCACAGATGAAGCAACGACCTCGGTAGGTACAGTCTCGGGCAAAATGTCCAGGCCGGTTGCAAAGTTTACATGTCTTTTCCTGCCCTCTATGGTGAGCAGGAAGTGTAAAAATACCAATCTTTATGAAGCTGGGTATGGCTTTCTTGATATCTTTGATCAACACGCTGCGGACTCCCGTCTCGATGTCGCCGTTGAATTGGTGAAACTGTCTGCGTGCGCTGACGGGTGTGCCGAATTCGGACAGGGCTCCCATCACCGTCATGTCGGACATTTCATAGGGCGCCTTGATGTAAACCACTGTAGATCTTTCCACGTTTGACCGCTCACAACTGACCAGCGTGTTCTGCAGAATCATGCCACGCCTCGCTACTTCCATGCAGTGTCTTTCATTACTGAAAGACACATTGTACCATCCATTGTCTAGTTGCGCTATACACTTTATTGTGTCAATTGTTTGTAACTCCTTTTCAATTGCCTCATAGACATCTCTGGCTGCGATAGTCTCCAAATTTCTTGCATTAAAGCGTATTGTGTTCGGGCGATCAAGCCTATATTTTTTTGTTCCCGTCCGGAACATGGTGAGATTCAAGATGGCCTCGGCGGTGGTTTGCCTTGGCCAAAACTTGACAGGAAGCTTTCCGAAAAAAGCCTCCAAAATTGTCTAAAATGACTACTATGCGGGCTCGTTTTGGTCTACGGCACTTACCCCATAAAATAGTAGACTTTGGATGCCAATTTCTGGCAAATAGACGAATAAATTAGCGGAGAATCAGGAGCGTTTGACGAAACACGTCTTGCGCCATGAACGCTATTTATTTATTTATTTATTTATTTATTTATTTATTTATTTATTTAGCGGACGGTGTTTCCTCGAGCTCTGAGTAAGTCCCCTAAATTATATGTTTATAGACCTTTTTAGGTCCTTGTTTTTGTATCATTGTATTTATTTCATAGTATAGACCTGGCTAGACCAAGTTTATGGTTTTTCATGTACTTATTTTGCTGTATTTTAAGGTTATTTTTTTCACTCTGTGTCGTTGGTTTCTGCACTGAGTTGGCCACTATGGCCACTCAAGCAGAACCACGCACTGTGGCCCATTCTAATACTAACAATGCGAGTGTGACCAAACCCATTGTTGCTGGTGACGAGCCGTTTGGCGGAGTCACTAGGAACAATGGGCTGGCTTTTAGAGCTTTAGAAAATGTCTCTATACAATCCTATCTTGAGAAATTCTATGAATCAATGCCCGACAAACATGTTGTTTCGGCTAGCCGTATTTCGAACAACCGTATTGCTTTGTACATGAGTTCCAGGGAGGAGGTAGCTGACGCCATTTCCCACGGGTTAACGTACGGCGACTCCTTCCTGGAGCTCACCCCTCTCATCCAACCAACCACCCGTCTGACTTTCTCTAACGTTTATCCTGAAATTCCCAACCGTGTCCTTCTTAGTAATATTTCTGATTTTTGTAAGGTAGTGTCGGCTATCAGACCCATACCCCTTGGTCTTAAACATAAACATCTGTCTCATGTAATGTCTTTCCGCCGGCAAGTCCAGGTCCTCGTTAAACCCAACATCACCCTTCCTGATCACATCAATTTTTCTTACTGCAATACTAATTACAGAGTTTTTCTGTCGACCGAAGCAGTGAAATGCTTTAACTGCGGCGAATTTGGTCACATCAGCCGTTACTGCAAGAAACCTCAGGTCCGCGATGGCCCCACCGAACCCTCCAACCCCCTCAACCCCCCTCCCGTGTTTGTACACAACAAATCTGATCCCAAACACCCTCCCAAACGTGCTTCCGCTCACCCACCCAGCGCCCTGGCTGGCGGTGGCGTGTCCGCCTCGGGTGCTGCGGGTAGGGTTGGTCCGTCTCGTGCCGGGTCTGATGCGCCGAGAGGGAGACCTGCACCGGCGTTTGCTGGAGCGTCCTCCTCGGTCGCTAAGGGCCCGGCTGGGGTGGGCCTGCCCGTGTCCGGGGCGCCTGGAGCTGGGCGTGCCGCTCCTCCTGTCCGCCCGCCCCCGCCCACCCGCACTTCTAGATCTGCCTCTGCTGCTCGCGCGGCAACAACAAATGCGCCCGCGAGCGTGTCTGACCCGACATCCTTGTCCAAAACCCCTGGCCGTGCCACTAAACCCAATCAAGGTGAAGATATGGACACATCCAAGTACGTCTGGGGCACCCCACCACTTCCAACCAGAATGTATTCCGAGGCCGTCACCAAACGTAAACTGTCCCCCTCGAAATCCCCCGATGACGGTCCCCGTTTGACCCCCCTCATCTCGTCTACCTCTCCACGAAAACTCAAGAAAAGGTCCCAACCTACTCCCCTCGTTGAACCAAGTACCCCGACACTAACCCAGGCTCTAGATTCTACGCCCACTCAATCACTGACCCCAATGCCCTCATCCGTCCCCCTCACTCCCTCCCTCCCTCAGGAGCGTTTGACGAAACACGTCTTGCGCCATGAACGCTATTTATTTATTTATTTATTTATTTATTTATTTATTTATTTATTTATTTATTTAGCGGACGGTGTTTCCTCGAGCTCTGAGTAAGTCCCCTAAATTATATGTTTATAGACCTTTTTAGGTCCTTGTTTTTGTATCATTGTATTTATTTCATAGTATAGACCTGGCTAGACCAAGTTTATGGTTTTTCATGTACTTATTTTGCTGTATTTTAAGGTTATTTTTTTCACTCTGTGTCGTTGGTTTCTGCACTGAGTTGGCCACTATGGCCACTCAAGCAGAACCACGCACTGTGGCCCATTCTAATACTAACAATGCGAGTGTGACCAAACCCATTGTTGCTGGTGACGAGCCGTTTGGCGGAGTCACTAGGAACAATGGGCTGGCTTTTAGAGCTTTAGAAAATGTCTCTATACAATCCTATCTTGAGAAATTCTATGAATCAATGCCCGACAAACATGTTGTTTCGGCTAGCCGTATTTCGAACAACCGTATTGCTTTGTACATGAGTTCCAGGGAGGAGGTAGCTGACGCCATTTCCCACGGGTTAACGTACGGCGACTCCTTCCTGGAGCTCACCCCTCTCATCCAACCAACCACCCGTCTGACTTTCTCTAACGTTTATCCTGAAATTCCCAACCGTGTCCTTCTTAGTAATATTTCTGATTTTTGTAAGGTAGTGTCGGCTATCAGACCCATACCCCTTGGTCTTAAACATAAACATCTGTCTCATGTAATGTCTTTCCGCCGGCAAGTCCAGGTCCTCGTTAAACCCAACATCACCCTTCCTGATCACATCAATTTTTCTTACTGCAATACTAATTACAGAGTTTTTCTGTCGACCGAAGCAGTGAAATGCTTTAACTGCGGCGAATTTGGTCACATCAGCCGTTACTGCAAGAAACCTCAGGTCCGCGATGGCCCCACCGAACCCTCCAACCCCCTCAACCCCCCTCCCGTGTTTGTACACAACAAATCTGATCCCAAACACCCTCCCAAACGTGCTTCCGCTCACCCACCCAGCGCCCTGGCTGGCGGTGGCGTGTCCGCCTCGGGTGCTGCGGGTAGGGTTGGTCCGTCTCGTGCCGGGTCTGATGCGCCGAGAGGGAGACCTGCACCGGCGTTTGCTGGAGCGTCCTCCTCGGTCGCTAAGGGCCCGGCTGGGGTGGGCCTGCCCGTGTCCGGGGCGCCTGGAGCTGGGCGTGCCGCTCCTCCTGTCCGCCCGCCCCCGCCCACCCGCACTTCTAGATCTGCCTCTGCTGCTCGCGCGGCAACAACAAATGCGCCCGCGAGCGTGTCTGACCCGACATCCTTGTCCAAAACCCCTGGCCGTGCCACTAAACCCAATCAAGGTGAAGATATGGACACATCCAAGTACGTCTGGGGCACCCCACCACTTCCAACCAGAATGTATTCCGAGGCCGTCACCAAACGTAAACTGTCCCCCTCGAAATCCCCCGATGACGGTCCCCGTTTGACCCCCCTCATCTCGTCTACCTCTCCACGAAAACTCAAGAAAAGGTCCCAACCTACTCCCCTCGTTGAACCAAGTACCCCGACACTAACCCAGGCTCTAGATTCTACGCCCACTCAATCACTGACCCCAATGCCCTCATCCGTCCCCCTCACTCCCTCCATTGCCCCCACCCCCACCCCCACCCCCACCCCTAGCCTCACCCCCACCCCCACCGTCAACCCTGAACCTACACCAGTTCTCACCGTTCCCGAAACACCTCGTTTCACAGCCAATTCGGTTGATCCCTCGTCCACCCCACAGCCCACTCCAACCCCCATGTCCATGTCTAGTCAACAATCCACTGATTGTGATGTGAGCGATGACTCGACCCAGTGGGAGGAGGATGAGGACTCTTACCCCACGGCTCTCCCAACATCCAATAAACCCCTCAGTCATCCGGACCTGATCAAATTTCTCTCTGCAGTCAAAAACCAAAGAAAACCTAAGGAAATCGCCAGAAAATTCACACACAACGTGCCTGGACTTGTCAAGCAATTAAAACCTTTGCGTAACACTTCCATCCTTCATAATTCGACGCAGCAGAGGATAAAAAAACTGATCAAGAAACTCGATACTTAATTTCTTTCTTAATGCTTGTAAAAATGTGTAGGCCTTTTCTTTTCGTAATGGTACTGTCAGTTGTTACATTAAACACTGGAGGCTGTGGTAACATCACTCGAAACGCCTCCCTTAAGGGCTATTTTGATTTCATCAATCCCAATAGTGACGTCATTCTTCTACAAGAAACTTATAACCTGAGAGATGACCATCCCTGCTGGAAGCAGTGGCCCAATTATATCCCCGTCTGTGCTCCTGGCAGCTCCCCTGGCTCCGGAGTCACAACTTTAATCAAAAGAAACATTGACATAGTAGCCTCCAGTGTTTTATGTAAAAATTACATTCTGTATGTTAAAATTAAGTTGAATAATGATATTTATCATATTTACAATGTTCTTATTCCGCAGTCAAATGCGTACGCTATTAATTTTATTAACGATATCGATAACCATTGTTTTACGTGTACTGACGGTACCATTATCATCGGAGGTGACTTTAATTGTACCGATAATCCAACTATAGACCGCCTGAATAAGCCGGCCGAGCATCGCCCCCAGGTCGCCTTGGCCCTCAGGAATGCAATGAATAGAAACTCTTTGTGCGACGTCTGGCGCAGACTGATTCCGCAACAGAATAAGTACACCTGGTTCAGATTTAACAAAAACAATCCTCAACGCACCTCCAAAGCTAGACTCGATCGTTTCTATATCCCTCTTAGCCTTGTTTCGTGCATCCGTTCTTGTCAAATTCACCCCTGCTCTCTTTCTGATCACTCCGCTGTTTCCGTTTCTTTTCAGAGTCCTTCTAACTCTCATAAAGGAAGTGCGTATTGGCACTTTAACAACTCCCTTCTTGAAGACCAAAACTATCGTGAAATTCTTCACCTATTTTGGTCCAACTGGCAACTTGAAAAACACACTTTCAACAGTGTTTGCCCTTGGTGGGACTTGGGCAAAGCCCAAATAAAACAACTTACTCAAAAGTACTGTTCCCAAAAAGCAAAAGAAAAACGGAAAACCTTCCAAGATATCAATTCTTACATTGACGACATTCAGTCTGCGTCCGTCGTAACTCCGGGGACACAAAAAGTCTTGCAAGAGCAAAGAAACGAATTAAATGTTTTTCTTAAAAATCGAGCTCAGGGCGCCCTCGTCCGGTCTCGCTTTCAACACATTAACGAGATCGACACCAGCTCGTCTTACTTCTTCAATCTCGAGCAGTCGCATTCGAAATCCAAATCTGTCTTTTGTCTTCGCCTTCCATCGGGATCTCTTTCAGATGATCCCGACGAAATTAAAACTCACTGTCGTAACTTTTACAAAGACCTTTACAGCTCTGTGCCGACCGACGAGGGTGCCCTTGAGTACCTCTTGCAAGACTTGCCCAACCTCGATCCCGCGGACGCGGAGGACCTCGATGCTCCTCTGCGTCCCGAGGAACTCGATGCTGTCATCGAGCAGCTTAGCAAAAACAAAACGCCCGGAATCGACGGTCTCACTTCTGAATTTTTCACTTCTTTTTGGCCTCTTTTTAAAAACGACCTCTTTGAAGTTCTTCGGTTCGCCACCGACTCGGGTACTCTTCCCCACTCTTTCCACAAAGCCGTCATCACTTTAATCCCTAAAAAAGGGGATCTCACTGATCTGGCCAACTGGCGCCCCGTTTCGCTGCTAAACACCGACTACAAGATTTTTGCTAAGCTGCTTGCCAACAGATTAAAACAGTCTATTGGGCAGGTTATTCACGAAGACCAATCTTATTGTGTCCCCGGACGCACGATTTACGATAATTTAAACCTTATCCGAGATTCTATTTATTATTGTAATTATAACGACCTTCCGCTTGCCGTGGTTAACTTAGACCAGAAAAAAGCCTTTGATAATGTGGACCACGGCTACCTTTTTAACACCATGAGGGCCATGGGATTTGGGGGTAAATTCATCTCCAATCTTAATCTCCTGTACAGCTTCGCCGAAAGCCACATAAAAATTTGCGGCTCTTTAACCGCACCTTTCTCCTTTCAAAAAGGAATTCGCCAGGGTTGCCCGCTCTCGGGGCTGCTTTACACAATAGCCATCGAACCTTTCCTTCATACCTTACGTAATGAGTTGACTGACAACAGTCTTCTCCTCCCCGGCACTAATACACGCTGCTCGGTATCGGCTTATGCAGACGACGTCTCTGTCTTTGTCACCTCCGATGCCGGATTTGATATTATTGATAATGTGTACAATGTTTACAGGAAATCCTCTGCTGCCTGTCTTAATTATCAGAAGTCCAAGGGTTTATGGGTCGGTAGCTGGACCGACAGAATCGACAAGCCCCTCAAATTTCAATGGAATAACCAGGGACTTTCTTTTCTCGGAGTTCACCTCGGAAATAACAATAATTACACTCAGCAAAATTGGATTAAATGCAAAGATAAACTTAACAAAACTCTTGTTTCCTGGCAACGGCTTTCAAGCGCTCTATCTTTCAAAGGGAAAATCTTGGTCGCTAATCAACTCGCTGCTTCAAAACTCTTCCACTGTATAGCCGTTCTCTCGTGCCCTGAAAATGTCCTGGGTGAACTCCAGAAAATGCTTGTCGATTTTGTCTGGTCCGGCAAAAAACACCTCCTTAAGAAACAGATCCTCTTTCAAAAGCCAGACAAAGGTGGATTTGGTCTAGCCTGCCTCCAAGCACGCAGTCTCACTTTCAGATTCAACCGCATCCAACGCTATCTCCAGTTTAATACTCACCCTTCCTTTTCTTTCATGAATCACAACCTTCGGCAGTACAAACATTTGAACTTAGACTATCAAATCTTTCTTATCGACATCGATCCCAAATGTTTCACTAGTCTCCCGGTTTTCTATAGCGAGGTTCTGCGTGCTTGGATGGCAGTTGGAGCTCGAGTAGAAACACCGCCCAATTCGATCAACCACGTCATTAATCTACCCTTGAACTATCCCCCACTTACTTGCGATTTGCCGGGACACGCGGCTTTCTCTGCCCGACTGCTTGCGGGTGGGATCGGCCTCGTCAAGGACGTCATCAACCCGGACACCGGCGAATGGCTCAGGGCTGAGGACCTACGTCTACCTCTTCCAAATCTCCGTCCTCCGTCTGCTCGCCTTCTCCACATCGAACTCTCTCGTCTGTACCACACCATCTCTTCGTCTTTTCCTGCGCTCTTCAACTCCGAAGGAATGCATCGGTCGTCCCCCCTTCCCCTGGACGTCTCCGCTCGGCCCGATACACCCGGCCGAGTACTTATGGACGTGGACACCGATGCCATTTTAATCTCGTCTAAATCAATCTACCTAACTCTCACCGCTTACCTGAACGACCTCGAATTTTCTTCATCTTCTACCCACTGGCATGAAATTGGTTTCCTCCCTCCTTCTCACACCATCCAGTGGAAGTCCATCTACCAACCGCCGACTTCCAAGAAGGAGGGAGATGTCCAATTCAAACTCTTCCACAATATCCTCCCGCCGCTTACTGTCCTTCATCACCTGAATCCTGCCATCTCCTCTTCTTGCGGTTGGTGCAGCGAGAGAGGCACAATAGATCACCTGTACATCCTGTGCCCTTCCATTCAGCCCGCCCTCGACCTCCTTCATCGTCTCCTCTCCTCTCTTCTTCCTGACGTCAAGCTGGACTTTGACATTTACTGGGGCCTGTTTCCCCACGCTCGGGATCGAAGCAGGGAGGCCGTGTGCCTGGCAAACTACCTCATTATTAGTCTCAAGAATGTTATTTACTGGCTCTACCGAACAACCAATTTCACCGCTCCCCTTATCATCTGGACCCACCGGCTAAAAGCTAAAATCATCCTGGAGTATCACTATTATAATTTTAATGACACCCTTAACAAATTTATGGCCAAATGGTCTATTAACGATACTCTTTTTTCTTTTGAACAAACTAAACTGACGTGGTTGATCTGATCTTTTTGTTTTAACCTTATCCCCCACCCCTCCTCCCCGGGTTGACGGGGTGCGGGTAGGACTCGCCGAAAGCCAGAGGCGAGCCGCGATGACACTTGTCATCACCCGCACCCATCACCCACGCCGGCATGGGCGACTGGTAGTGGGCACTCGTTGCCCACATCCTGACGCCAAGGACCCCATGCCCCTTTTCCTCCCTCCCCGCATACCATGATAAGGTTATAATTGTTGTATTGTTTTCTTGTAATTTTGATTATACAAATGTATTTTTCATTTTGTGTGTTACAGTGATTTGTAATACGTAACCATGTGCTGTCGCCGTGACTGGCCGGGTTGGCAGTAGTAATACTGCTAATAGGCTAGTCGCGGCGGCATTGGTACCTGTTGTCATGTTTTTGACTAAAGTTTACTTTCTGTGAATTATCTTCTGTTAATTAATCTTTTACTTTTGTATATACATGTATTCATTGTATTCGTTGCCATTTAATGGTTCTTTGTCTGTTATTGAACGATATCAGAAATAAAGTGACCATTTTGAAAAGTAAAGAAAAGTATTTATTTATTTATTTATTTATTTATTTATTTAGCGGACGGTGTTTCCTCGAGCTCTGAGTAAGTCCCCTAAATTATCTGTTTATAGACCTTTTTAGGTCCTTGTTTTTGTATCATTGCATTTATTTCATAGTATAGACCTGGCTAGACCGTTTTTATGGTGTTTTATTTGCTTATTTTGCTGTATTTTAAGGTTATATTTTTCACCCTGTGTCGTTGGTTTCTGCACTGAGTTGGCCACTATGGCCACTCAAGCAGAACCACGCACTGTGGCCCATTCTAACTCCAACAATGCGAGTGCGACCAGACCCATTGTTGCTGGTGACGAGCCGTTTGGTGGAGTCACTAGAAACAATGGGCTGGCTTTCAGAGCGTTAGAGAATGTCTCTATACAATCCTATCTTGAGAAATTTTACGACTCAATGCCCGACAAACATGTTGTTTCGGCTAGTCGTATTTCGAACAACCGTATTGCTTTGTACATGAGTTCCAGGGAGGAGGTAGCTGACGCTATTTCCCACGGGTTGACGTACGGCGACTCCTTCCTGGAGCTCACCCCTCTCATCCAACCAACCACCCGTCTGACTTTCTCTAACGTTTATCCTGAAATTCCCAACCGTGTCCTTCTTAGTAATATTTCTGATTTTTGTAAGGTAGTGTCGGCTATCAGACCCATACCCCTTGGTCTTAAACATAAACATCTGTCTCATGTAATGTCCTTCCGCCGGCAAGTCCAGGTCCTCGTTAAACCCAACATCACCCTTCCTGATCACATCAATTTTTCTTACTGCAATACTAATTACAGAGTTTTTCTGTCGACCGAAGCAGTGAAATGCTTTAACTGCGGCGAATTTGGTCACATCAGCCGTTACTGCAAGAAACCTCAGGTCCGCGATGGCCCCACCGAACCCTCCAACCCCCTCAACCCCCCTCCCGTGTTTGTACACAACAAATCTGATCCCAAACACCCTCCCAAACGTGCTTCCGCTCACCCACCCAGCGCCCTGGCTGGCGGTGGGGTGTCCGCCTCGGGTGCTGCGGGTAAGGTTGGTCCGTCTCGTGCCGGGTCTGATGCGCCGAGAGGGAGACCTGCACCGGCGTTTGCTGGAGCGTCCTCCTCGGTCGCTAAGGGCCCGGCTGGGGTGGGCCTGCCCGTGTCCGGGGCGCCTGGAGGTGGGCGTGCCCCGCCTCCTGTCCGCCCGCCCCCGCCCACCCGCACTTCTAGATCTGCCTCTGCTGCTCGCGCGGCAACAACCAATGCGCCCGCGAGCGTGTCTGCCCCGACATCCTTGTCCAAAACCCCTGGCCGTGCCACTAAACCCAATCAAGGTGAAGATATGGACACATCCAAGTACGTCTGGGGCACCCCACCACTTCCAACCAGAATGTATTCCGAGGCCGTCACCAAACGTAAACTGTCCCCCTCGAAATCCCCCGATGACGGTCCCCGTTTGACCCCCCTCATCTCGTCTACCTCTCCACGAAAACTAAAGAAAAGGTCCCAACCTACTCCCCTCGTTGAACCGAGTACCCCGACACTAACCCAGGCTCTAGATTCTACGCCCACTCAATCACTGACCCCAATGCCCTCATCCGTCCCCCTCACTCCCTCCATTGCCCCCACCCCCACCCCCACCCTCACCCTCACCCCCACCGTCAACCCTGAACCTACACCCGTTCTCACCGTTCCCGAAACACCTCGTTTCACAGCCAATTCGGTTGATCCCTCGTCCACCCCACAGCCCACTCCAACCCCCATGTCCATGTCTAGTCAACAATCCACTGATTGTGATATGAGCGATGACTCGACCCAGTGGGAGGAGGATGAGGACTCTTACCCCACGGCTCTCCCAACATCCAATAAACCCCTCAGTCATCCGGACCTGATCAAATTTCTCTCTGCAGTCAAAAACCAAAGAAAACCTAAGGAAATCGCCAGAAAATTCACACACAACGTGCCTGGACTTGTCAAGCAATTAAAACCTTTGCGTAACACTTCCATCCTTCATAATTCGACGCAGCAGAGGATAAAAAAACTGATCAAGAAACTCGATACTTAATTTCTTTCTTAATGCTTGTAAAAATGTGTAGGCTTTTTCTTTTTGTAATGGTACTGTCACTTGTTACATTAAACACTGGAGGCTGTGGTAACATCACTCGAAACGCCTCCCTTAAGGGCTATTTTGATTTCATCAATCCCAATAGTGACGTCATTCTTCTACAAGAAACTTATAACCTGAGAGATGACCATCCCTGCTGGAAGCAGTGGCCCAATTATATCCCCGTCTGTGCTCCTAGCAGCTCCCCTGGCTCCGGAGTCACAACTTTAATCAAAAGAAACATTGACATAGTAGCCTCCAGTGTTTTATGTAAAAATTACATTCTGTATGTTAAAATTAAGTTGAATAATGATATTTATCATATTTACAATGTTCTTATTCCGCAGTCAAATGCGTACGCTATTAATTTTATTAACGATATCGATAACCATTGTTTTACGTGTACTGACGGTACCATTATCATCGGAGGTGACTTTAATTGTACCGATAATCCAACTATAGACCGCCTGAATAAGCCGGCCGAGCATCGCCCCCAGGTCGCCTTGGCCCTCAGAAATGCAATGAATAGAAACTCTTTGTGCGACGTCTGGCGCAGACTGAATCCGCAACAGAATAAGTACACCTGGTTCAGATTTAACAAAAACAATCCTCAACGCACCTCCAAAGCTAGACTCGATCGTTTCTATATCCCTCTTAGCCTCGTTTCGTGCATCCGTTCTTGTCAAATTCACCCCTGCTCTCTTTCTGATCACTCCGCTGTTTCCGTTTCTTTTCAGAGTCCTTCTAACTCTCATAAAGGAAGTGCGTATTGGCACTTTAACAACTCCCTTCTTGAAGACCAAAACTATCGTGAAATTCTTCACCTATTTTGGTCCAACTGGCAACTTGAAAAACACACTTTCAACAGTGTTTGCCCTTGGTGGGACTTGGGCAAAGCCCAAATAAAACAACTTACTCAAAAGTACTGTTCCCAAAAAGCAAAAGAAAAACGGAAAACCTTCCAAGATATCAATTCTTACATTGACGACATTCAGTCTGCGTCCGTCGTAACTCCGGGGACACAAAAAGCCTTGCAAGAGCAAAGAAACGAATTAAATGTTTTTCTTAAAAATCGAGCTCAGGGCGCCCTCGTCCGGTCTCGCTTTCAACACATTAACGAGATCGACACCAGCTCGTCTTACTTCTTCAATCTCGAGCAGTCGCATTCGAAATCCAAATCTGTCTTTTGTCTTCGCCTTCCATCGGGATCTCTTTCAGATGATCCCGACGAAATTAAAACTCACTGTCGTAACTTTTACAAAGACCTTTACAGCTCTGTGCCGACCGACGAGGGTGCCCTTGAGTACCTCTTGCAAGACTTGCCCAACCTCGATCCCGCGGACGCGGAGGACCTCGATGCTCCTCTGCGTCCCGAGGAACTCGATGCTGTCATCGAGCAGCTTAGCAAAAACAAAACGCCCGGAATCGACGGTCTCACTTCTGAATTTTTCACTTCTTTTTGGCCTCTTTTTAAAAACGACCTCTTTGAAGTTCTTCGGTTCGCCACCGACTCGGGTACTCTTCCCCACTCTTTCCACAAAGCCGTCATCACTTTAATCCCTAAAAAAGGGGATCTCACTGATCTGGCCAACTGGCGCCCCGTTTCGCTGCTAAACACCGACTACAAGATTTTTGCTAAGCTGCTTGCCAACAGATTAAAACAGTCTATTGGGCAGGTTATTCACGAAGACCAATCTTATTGTGTCCCCGGACGCACGATTTACGATAATTTAAACCTTATCCGAGATTCTATTTATTATTGTAATTATAACGACCTTCCGCTTGCCGTGGTTAACTTAGACCAGAAAAAAGCCTTTGATAATGTTGACCACGGCTACCTTTTTAACACCATGAGGGCCATGGGATTTGGGGGAAAATTCATCTCCAATCTTAATCTCCTGTACAGCGGCGCCGAAAGCCACATCAAAATTTGCGGCTCTTTAACCGCACCTTTCTCCTTTCAAAAAGGAATTCGCCAGGGTTGCCCGCTCTCGGGGCTGCTTTACACAATAGCCATCGAACCTTTCCTTCATACCTTACGTAATGAGTTGACTGACAACAGTCTTCTCCTCCCCGGCACTAATACACGCTGCTCGGTATCGGCTTATGCAGACGACGTCTCTGTCTTTGTCACCTCCGATGCCGGATTTGATATTATTGATAATGTGTACAATGTTTACAGGAAATCCTCTGCTGCCTGTCTTAATTATCAGAAGTCCAAGGGTTTATGGGTCGGTAGCTGGACCGACAGAATCGACAAGCCCCTCAAATTTCAATGGAATAACCAGGGACTTTCTTTTCTCGGAGTTCACCTGGGAAATAACAATAATTACACTCAGCAAAATTGGATTAAATGCAAAGATAAACTTAACAAAACTCTTGTTTCCTGGCAACGGCTTTCAAGCGCTCTATCTTTCAAAGGGAAAATCTTGGTCGCTAATCAACTCGCTGCTTCAAAACTCTTCCACTGTATAGCCGTTCTCTCGTGCCCTGAAAATGTCCTGGGTGAACTCCAGAAAATGCTTGTCGATTTTGTCTGGTCCGGCAAAAAACACCTCCTTAAGAAACAGATCCTCTTTCAAAAGCCAGACAAAGGTGGATTTGGTCTAGCCTGCCTCCAAGCACGCAGTCTCACTTTCAGATTCAACCGCATCCAACGCTATCTCCAGTTTAATTCTCACCCTTCCTTTTTTTTCATGAATCACAACCTTCGGCAGTACAAACATTTGAACTTAGACTATCAAATCTTTCTTATCGACATCGATCCCAAATGTTTCACTAGTCTCCCGGTTTTCTATAGCGAGGTTCTGCGTGCTTGGATGGCAGTTGGAGCTCGAGTAGAAACACCGCCCAATTCGATCAACCACGTCATTAATCTACCCTTGAACTATCCCCCACTTACTTGCGATTTGCCGGGACACGCGGCTTTCTCTGCCCGACTGCTTGCGGGTGGGATCGGCCTCGTCAAGGACGTCATCAACCCGGACACCGGCGAATGGCTCAGGGCTGAGGACCTACATCTACCTCTTCCAAATCTCCGTCCTCCGTCTGCTCGCCTTCTCCACATCGAACTCTCTCGTCTGTACCACACCATCTCTTCGTCTTTTCCTGCGCTCTTCAACTCCGAAGGAATGCATCGGTCGTCCCCCCTTCCCCTGGACGTCTCCGCTCGGCCCGATACACCCGGCCGAGTACTTTTGGACGTGGACACCGATGCCATTTTAATCTCGTCTAAATCAATCTACCTAACTCTCACCGCTTACCTGAACGACCTGGAATTTTCTTCATCTTCTACCCACTGGCATGAAATTGGTTTCCTCCCTCCTTCTCACAGCATCCAGTGGAAGTCCATCTACCAACCGCCGACTTCCAAGAAGGAGGGAGATGTCCAATTCAAACTCTTCCACAATATCCTCCCGCCGCTTACTGTCCTTCATCACCTGAATCCTGCCATCTCCTCTTCTTGCGGTTGGTGCAGCGAGAGAGGCACAATAGATCACCTGTTCATCCTGTGCCCTTCCATTCAGCCCGCCCTCGACCTCCTTCATCGTCTCCTCTCCTCTCTTCTTCCTGACGTCAAGCTGGACTTTGACATTTACTGGGGCCTGTTTCCCCACGCTCGGGATCGAAGCAGGGAGGCCGTGTGCCTGGCAAACTACCTCATTATTAGTCTCAAGAATGTTATTTACAGGCTCTACCGAACAACCAATTTCACCGCTCCCCTTATCATCTGGACCCACCGGCTAAAAGCTAAAATCATCCTGGAGTATCACTATTATAATTTTAATGACACCCTTAACAAATTTATGGCCAAATGGTCTATTAACGATACTCTTTTTTCTTTTGAACAAACTAAACTGACGTGGTTGATCTGATCTTTTTGTTTTAACCATATCCCCCACCCCTCCTCCCCGGGTTGACGGGGTGCGGGTAGGACTCGCCGAAAGCCAGAGGCGAGCCGCGATGACACTTGTCATCACCCGCACCCATCACCCACGCCGGCATGGGCGACTGGTAGTGGGCACTCGTTGCCCACATCCTGACGCCAAGGACCCCATGCCCCTTTTCCTCCCTCCCCGCATACCATGATAAGGTTATAATTGTTGTATTGTTTTCTTGTAATTTTGATTATACAAATGTATTTTTCATTTTGTGTGTTACAGTGATTTGTAATACGTAATCATGTGCTGTCGCCGTGACTGGCCGGGTTGGCAGTAGTAATACTGCTAATAGGCTAGTCGCGGCGGCATTGGTACCTGTTGTCATGTTTTTGACTAAAGTTTACTTTCTGTGAATTATCTTCTGTTAATTAATCTTTTACTTTTGTATATACATGTATTCGTTGTCATTTAATGGTTCTTTGTCTGTTATTGAACGATATCAGAAATAAAGTGCCCATTTTGAAAAGTAAAAAAAGTATTTATTTATTTATTTATTTATTTATTTATTTATTTATTTATTTATTTATTTATTTATTTATTTATTTATTTATTATTTTTTAATTTTTATTTTTTTTAAATTTAGGCTATCCCTTGGAACAAATGTTAATTAAACTAACTTGTGTAATTCGGAATAACGTTAGACGAACAGGCATGCGCAGCTCAACATGTGTTGTCATGTTGTCCGGTTAAACAGCAGTATAAACATAACAGATTTGCCGCAGTTAAGCCGTGTCAGCACGGCCTACATCAAGTCACGTCACTGTCCGACAGTAAACACGGACAATGACGGCCGAACGAACTGCAACAACAAAAACATTGCCCAGACTGCGGGCTATATAATCACGATAATTGGAAAACCCTCACCTTGAATTCTATCAACTTTGGCTTGAACTGTAAGCTATTCACGCCACGATGAACTCACAAGTGAGAAAGAGTCACTGATGAAGAGCCCACCACTCACTAGGGTTGTAAGTTTTGAAAATGAACCATGCATGCTTGCTCCGAGTGGGACGAACCGGGTGGGCGCTGGGCGTGCGAACGCACGCTGATCATCCGGAGACCGACCGTCGACTGCAGCTATGAACGGCGGTGCGTAGACCGGGGCTGTGACGCGGAGTACCTCCGCGTTTATTACGGGATCCATCGGTGGTCACAAATTTGCTTGACTTATCAGGCAGCGACGGCCACTAACCAAGGGGTATGTGACGGCTTCTTCAGCTGGAGCAGCATTTGGAGCATCCGAGGAATTGAGAAGAAGAGGCATTCAACTTTCAAGTGACGAATCTTGAACTTGAAGGCCCTTTACGTTTACGGCGTTTTTCTGCGTCTGTATCGCCCTACAACAAGCGGAGCCTAGCTTAGGCCTAACGCCGGTATTGTAACCGGCACTCAGCAACTGGAGGAAGTCCGTACTCGATGTCTTCAAAAGGCCACGAAAGCCACTTGATAAAATCATCAAACCCGATAATATCGTTCCCGGGATGTCTACGAGACACTCTACTCAGTACATTTCAAAAGAAAACGAAAACAACAGTAGAAATCCAACCGGATATTTAGCTATCTACGGAGAAAATTTTCTTTTTGTGTTGAGGCTTCGAAAATCTAAGCCGAAGTGTGACGCTTTACTGCGCGCCAGTAGTATGTAGTGTGTAAACCTGATTTTGCTACATTGTATCAATTCGCTTTGTTTCAATGGGTAATTATCGTGCAGACCCGCGCTCGTTGGCTTTCTGCCAGCAAGGTTTGGGCCAGGTGGCAATTCATTCATAATATTTACTATTGTACCAAGGCAACCATCAGCTGATTCGCATAGAGTTTGGACCACCGTGTGTTTGTGGAGAATAATGTATTTTATCTTGTAGTGATAAAATTAATTAATTTCGAGACATTTAAATAATTTTGGGACAAAATCAAATTTGTTGCATAATTATCATATTTTTTTTGCATCATTATCATATTTTTTTCATATTTATCATATTTTGACCTAATTTGCATACAAATGCAAGGCTAACCCCTTATCAATTAATTTAGAGATATTTATATAATTTTGGGACAAAATCATTTTTTTTGCATAATTATCATATTTTTTTGCATAATTATTATATGTTTTGTATAATTATCATATTTTGACCTAATTTGAATACAAATGCAAGTTTAACCCCTTATCAATTAATTTAGAGACATTTAAATAATTTTGGGAAAAAATTTAATTTTTTGCATAATTATTATTTTTTTTGCATAATTATCATATTTTGACCTAATTTGCATACAAATGCAAGGCTAACCCCTTATCAATTAATTTAGAGATATTTATATAATTTTGGGACAAAATCATTTTTTTTGCATAATTATCATATTTGTTTGCATCATTATCATATTTTTTGCATAAATATCATATTTTGACCTAATTTGCATACAAATGCAAGGCTAACCCCTTATCAATTAATTTAGAGACATTTAGATAATTTTGGGACAAAATCTAATTTTTTATTTAATTATAATATTTTTTGCATAATTATCAGATTTTGACCTAATTTGAATACAAATGCAAGGCTAACCCTTATCAATTAATTTTACGGAAATTTTTATAATTTTGGGACAAAATCTATTTTTTTTCATAATTATAATATTTTTGGTATAATTATCAGATTTTGACCTAATTTGCATTATCCCCACATGTGACAAGACCGGACATACAGAATCAATCACTCGTATTTTTGTTGCGTGTGGCCGAGCAGCCGTTTATTGTTGTAAGCGCTGTCCCAGCTCGAAGCTATGATAGCACGGGACAGCATATGCAAGCAATGTAATGACAGTTTGTCCGAGCCCGAAGAGGGGAAGCACAGGACAGCAATATTATATTACACAATTATCACAGTTTGTTCCCGTCCGAAGCTGATGTCGGAGAACAGCAATATTGTTACAGTTGGTGACGAAATAGCAATTATATTCAGCAATATTGACAACATTTGTGACGCAAACAGCGATTACATTCAGCAATATTGTCACAGTTCGTGACGCAAACAGCAATTTATATTCAGCAATATTATCACAGTTTGTGACGCAAACAGCAATTAAATTTAGCAATGATGTCACAGTTTGTGACACCGATCTGCAATTACCATATCCACATACGATGCAATACGCATTAGCAAGCAACATTATAACATTTTATCAATGCAAACCATATCATATAAAACCATTAATCAATCCCGTAGTGGCATAGCACAAGCAATACCTTAAGCTATTATTATCGTCGGCAATAAGTAAGAAATGCAATAATCAAAATATCAATCAGCGAATGTGGTAAACATATAGGGACTGTAACTACCGTGTTCCAATTTCATCTTGGAACCGACAAAGAAAGAGGGTTAAGTGCTTTTGCCGCCAATTCCCTGAAGCCTCTTAAATTAAGGTTTTATTGGCCAATTTTTGAGGCCTATTTGCGCTATGGAATGCAATTTCCGCCAAACGGACATTTTGCGAAAGGAGAATCGCAACATGACCGCCGCCAAATAGCCTCAGAATGAATGGGGCGTGACAAAGGTTGCTCAGAATAGCAGAGCAACCTGCCTAAGTTAGGTGGAAGCCATCAGCGTGATACCAGGTCATTGGTCCCGACCTGACTGATTACAAAGTCCGGCAATTCGACAGCAGCTGACCAAGCCTCCAGCAGAAAACCGGGGTACTGGTCCATCGTTAGTCCCAGACGTCCAATCCAGTTGATGTGGGCCAGCTGGTGGAGCCTCTCCCCCAGGGCGACGACCGTGCAACTCGGGCGCACCAATTAACTCGGGCGCACCAATTAAGTAACTCGTCGCCAATTACCCCCAGAGTCGGCTTGTCAGGGATGAAAGCTCATGCAATTTGGGAAAGATAAAGAAATTAAGAACACATCAGTGCTAATACTCATCATTAGTAGTTAAATTGCAGCAGTCGCCGCGCCAATGCAAAATGAACGGGCTGTAAATCTGTCACCATGAAGCCCTATAAAGTCAAGTGCACGACGAAGTACCGCTGTGAACTGTGGTCGTTCAAACTTGGTTGTATACACATCGGGGTAACTCAGCAATTACAATTTCGAAGTAATACCAGATACATAGGAAGCAATGAATGCAAAAACTTTACTTGCTGCTGCAGGGCCAGGGAGAGGCACCTAGCAGCATCAAACCCATGGTTTGCACTAAACCATTGGAAAAGACGCAACGCCCGCTGATATAATAAACGCGTGCGAGGGGCAAGGGCGTCTCGCAAAAGACCCTGAACTCAGCAATTGCAATTTCGAAGAAATACTAGATACAAAGGAAGTAGGCTAATGAATGCGAAAACTAAACTAGATGCTGCATGGAGGGGCACCCAGCAGCATCAAACCCATGGTTTGCACTAAACCATTGGAAAAGACGCAAAGCCCGCTGATATAATAAACGCGTGTGAGGGGCAAGGGCGATAATCAGCAATATTGCCACAGTTGGTGACTCAAATAGCAATTATAGTCAGCAAAATTGTCACAGTTTGTGACGCAAACAGAAACTATATTAAGCAATCTTGTCACAGTTGGTGACGCAAACAGCAATTATATTCAGCAATATTGTCACAGTTGGTGACGCAAACAGTAATTATATTCAGCAACATTGTCACAGTTGGTGACGCAAACAGCAATTATATTCAGCAATATTGTCACAGTTTGTGACGCAAACAGCAATCATATTCAGCAATATTGTCACAGTTGGTGACGCAAACAGCAATTATATTCAGCAACATTGTCACAGTTTGTGACGCAAACAGCAATCATATTCAGCAATATTGTCACAGGTTGTGACGCAAACAGCAATGATATTCAGCAATATTGTCACAGTTGGTGACGCAAACAGCAATTATATTCAGCAACATTGTCACAGTTTGTGACGCAAACAGCAATCATATTCAGCAACATTGTCACAGTTTGTGACGCAAACAGCAATTATATTCAGCAAGTCACAGTTGGTGACGCAAACAGCAATTATATTCAGCAATTTTGTCACAGTTTGTGACGCAAACAGCAATCATATTCAGCAATATTGTCACAGGTTGTGACGCAGACAGACAGCAATCATATTCAGCAATATTGTCACAGTTGGTGACGCAAACAGTAATTATATTCAGCAACATTGTCACAGTTTGTGACGCAAACAGCAATCATATTCAGCAATATTGTCACAGGTTGTGACGCAAACAGCAATCATATTCAGCAATATTGTCACAGTTGGTGACGCAAACAGCAATCATATTCAGCAATATTGTCACAGGTTGTGACGCAGACAGACAGCAATCATATTCAGCAATATTGTCACAGTTGGTGACGCAAACAGTAATTATATTCAGCAACATTGTCACAGTTTGTGACGCAAACAGCAATCATATTCAGCAATATTGTCACAGGTTGTGACGCAAACAGCAATCATATTCAGCAATATTGTCACAGTTGGTGACGCAAACAGCAATCATATTCAGCAATATTGTCACAGGTTGTGACGCAGACAGACAGCAATCATATTCAGCAATATTGTCACAGTTGGTGACGCAAACAGTAATTATATTCAGCAACATTGTCACAGTTTGTGACGCAAACAGCAATCATATTCAGCAATATTGTCACAGGTTGTGACGCAAACAGCAATCATATTCAGCAATATTGTCACAGTTGGTGACGTAAACAGCAATGATATTCAGCAATATTGTCACAGTTGGTGACGCAAACAGCGATTATATACAGCAATATTGTCACAGTTTGTGACGCAAACAGCAATTAAACTCAGCAATACATGTATGGTCACATGTGGTGACGCAAACAGCAATTGTATTTAGCAATATTGTCACAGTTGGTGACGCAAACAGCAATTATCTTCAGCAATATTGTCACAGTTTGTGACGCAAACAGCAATTATATACAGCAATATTGTCACCGTTGGTGACGCAAACAGCAATTAAATTCAGCAATATTGTCACAGTTTATCCACTTACAAACTAGAAATCATCAAGATAATGCACAATGTGTTTGGAGTTAGCCACCTTACGAGTGCAGTACGCAATGAAAGTGCTAAGTAAAACGTTCAAAAGTGACACATAAGATGGTGCACCCCATCGGCGCGGCATACGTGTATCATAAATATATTTGGCCATTAGTGAAAAACCATAGCAAATCGAAATCATCCTGGTGAACATGGAGTAATCGAAAAGCCGATTTATTATCCGAGTTGGCCATAACTGCACCCTGAGCAAAATTGAATACCATCGCTATAGCTTCATCAAAACTTGTGTAATTGACGGCAGTGTTTGTCAACGCAAATTAGGAATAGGCGCATTAAGCTAACGGCCCGGCTACGCGGCCCAACTCGATTCTCGCGATCAATTTTTTAATTGCAACATAGCTGGGTGTTGAAGAGCAGACAGAGAATAACGAGCAGTGGAACTAACGCTAGGTCTTAAATAACTAAGTCGAAAGCCAAAGGCAAAGCCTTCCAGCAATATTTGCGCATCTTTAGTGCTACTGCTAGTGTAACGCGCAAGAATATTACTTAGGTTTACTGGTATTTGCCCTGGCCCGCTGGACTGACGATTGTCTAGACAGCGGGCTGCTGGGTGGCCGAATACCTGACAGGTGGAGCAATGGTGCGCAAACCGGGAATTGGGCCGGAGGCATTTTCCGCGATTAAAATCCTTGCACGGTTATTGTTGACCGCCGGCAATATTTGAGCAATTGGCGTGCTTGGCTAGGTTGGCGCAACAAGACAGTATATCAACGCAAAAACCAAAAAGGCAGATGTCCACTGCTCAACTGATGTTACGCAATTATCACAGTTTGTTCCCGTCCGAAGCTGATGTCGGGGAACAGCAATATTGTCACAGTCAGTGACGCAAACAGAAATTATATTCAGAAATATTGTCACAGTTTGTGACGCAAACAGCAATTATATTCAGCAATATTGTCACAGTTGGTTACGCAAACAGCAATTATATTTAGCAATATTGTCACAGTTGGTGACGCACGGCCAAATAGACTGAACACTAGTGGTAATAATTGGTTGAGGGGTTGATTCCTCAGCATTAATAGCCACACTAGACTTACCCGACTCCAAAGTCGTAGACGAGTCACCTCCGGACCGACCGATGGTGGATGGTGCAACAATTGGGCCTCCGTCGCTGCTGACAGGGCCTTTTTTGCCGTATCCAACGGCCGGGTATGCAATACCCGCTACCGTCGGTGCATCCCATAGCTCGACTGAACTCGCATCGCGTCGACTGGCCCAGCATCCTGCCGAGAGGACGAACGATCAAGGCCGTCCTTGCGGCCGCTTGGCTCCATCCACCGGCCCAGAGGCAACCCGTCGCTTCGACCTGGCACGGGGCATATTTACGCCAATATTTGGCGAACTTATCGGCAAGAAAACATTTATTAATTTTTTGCAAGACGAAATTTCTACATCTAAACAGCTCGGCTGCTCGAACTAAAGTGAGACTGGCTGAGTGCTCGAATTGAGGTTATAGTATCAAGCCAAGACTGAACTAGTTCATATCCATAAATCAATCCGACCACAAGGGGAGTGACCTGAATTGTCCAAACTCTAGTTCCGTCAAAGCCTTCCAAATTGTCCAGCGGGGATAAATCATTTGAATCTTTAATTGCCTCAAACGTATTATTGGTGTTCCTCCTGCATCAGAGATGATATTTAAGACGTTTAGAGAGAAATCAATTTTTGGCCATATTTTGATCAAAAAGGTGGGTTAACCCCTTGTATTTTTTTCAAATTTTGTCCCAAAATTATATTCTTTTAAACTCTTTCAGAAGATGCCTACAGGACAGGAGAAGCCATTCCAACTTGAATTTGGACGAAATTCACGTTAAATAAATAAATAGGTAAAAAAATTGGGAGAAAATCAATACGAAAAATGATTGTTTTTTTCAAAAATAGGTAATATTTGTCCAAATCTTTGCAATTTTAGCCTTGTTTTTATTGATTGGTGTTCCTCCTGCATCAGAGATGATATTTAAGACGTTTTGAGAAAAATCTATTTTTGGCCATATTTTGATCAAAAAGGTGGGTTAACCCCTTGTATTTTTTTCAAATTTTGTCCCAAAATTATATTCTTTTAAACTCTTTCAGAAGATGCCTACAGGACAGGAGAAGCCATTCCAACTTGAATTTGGACGAAATTCACGTTAAATAAATAAATAGGTAAAGAATTTGGGAGAAAATCAATACGAAAAATGATTGTTTTTTTCAAAAATAGGTGATATTTGTCCAAATTTTTGCAATTTTAGCTTTGTTTTTATTGATTGGTGTTCCTCCTGCATCAGAGATGATATTTAAGACGTTTTGAGAGAAATCTATTTTTTGCCATATTTTGATCAAAAAAGTGGGTTAACCCCTTGTATTTTTTTCAAATTTTGTCCCAAAATTATATTCTTTTAAACTCTTTCAGAAGATGCCTACAGGACAGGAGAAGCCATTCCAACTTGAATTTGGACGAAATTCACGTTAAATAAATAAATAGGTAGACAATTTGGGAGAAAATCAATACAAAAAATGATTGTTTTTTTCAAAAATAGGTAATATTTGTCCAAATCTTTGCAATTTTAGCTTTGTTTTTATTGATTGGTGTTCCTCCTGCATCAGAGATGATATTTAAGACGTTTTGAGAGAAATCTATTTTTGGCCATATTGTATTTGTATTTTTTTCAAATTTTGTCCCAAAATTATATTCTTTTAAACTCTTTCAGAAGATGCCTACAGGACAGGAGAAGCCATTCCAACTTGAATTTGGACGAAATTCACGTTAAATAAATAAATAGGTAAAAAAATTGGGAGAAAATCAATACGAAAAATGATTGTTTTTTCCAAAAATAGGTAATATTTGTCCAAATCTTTGCAATTTTAGACTTGTTTTTATTGATTGGTGTTCCTCCTGCATCAGAGATGATATTTAAGACGTTTTGAGAAAAATCTATTTTTGGCCATATTTTGATCAAAATGGTGGGTTAACCCCTTGTATTTTTTTCAAATTTTGTCCCAAAATTATATTCTTTTAAACTCTTTCAGAAGATGCCTACAGGACAGGAGAAGCCATTCCAACTTGAATTTGGACGAAATTCACGTTAAATAAATGAATAGGTAAAAAATTTGGGAAAAAATCAATACAAAAAATGATTGTTTTTTTCAAAAATAGGTAATATTTGTCCAAATCTTTGCAATTTTAGCTTTGTTTTTATTGATTGGTGTTCCTCCTGCATTAGAGATGATATTTAAGACGTTTTGAGAGAAATCTATTTTTGGCCATATTGTATTTGTATTTTTTTCAAATTTTGTCCCAAAATTATATTCTTTTAAACTCTTTCAGAAGATGCCTACAGGACAGGAGAAGCCATTCCAACTTGAATTTGGACGAAATTCACGTTAAATAAATAAATAGGTAGAAAATTTGGGAAAAAATCAATACAAAAAATGATTGTTTTTTTCAAAAATAGGTAATATTTGTCCAAATCTTTGCAATTTTAGCTTTGTTTTTATTGATTGGTGCTCCTCCTGCATTAGAGATGATATTTAAGACGTTTTGAGAGAAATCTATTTTTGGCCATATTGTATTTGTATTTTTTTCAAATTTTGTCCCAAAATTATATTCTTTTAAACTCTTTCAGAAGATGCCTACAGGACAGGGGAAGCCATTCCAACTTGAATTTGGACGAAATTCACGTTAAATAAATGAATAGGTAGAAAATTTGGGAAAAAATCAATACAAAAAATGATATTTTTTTTCAAAAATAGGTAATATTTGTCCAAATCTTTGCAATTTTAGCTTTGTTTTTATTTATTGGTGTTCCTCCTGCATCAGAGATTATATTTAAGACGTTTAGAGAGAAATCAATTTTTGGCCATATTTTGATAAAAAAGGTGGGTTAACCCCTTGTATTTTTTCAAATTTTGTCCCAAAATTATATTCTTTTAAACTCTTTCAGAAGATGCCTACAGGACAGGAGAAGCCATTCTAACTTGAATTTGGACGAAATTCACGTTAAATAAATAAATAGGTAAAAAAATTGAGAGAAAATCAATACGAAAAATGATTGTTTTTTTCAAAAATAGGTAATATTTGTCCAAATCTTTGCAATTTTAGCCTTGTTTTTATTGATTGGTGTTCCTCCTGCATCAGAGATGATATTTAAGACGTTTTGAGAGAAATCTATTTTTGGCCATATTGTATTTGTATTTTTTTCAAATTTTGTCCCAAAATTATATTCTTTTAAACTCTTTCAGAAGATGCCTACAGGACAGGAGAAGCCATTCCAACTTGAATTTGGACGAAATTCACGTTAAATAAATAAATAGGTAAAAAAATTGGGAGAAAATCAATACGAAAAATGATTGTTTTTTCCAAAAATAGGTAATATTTGTCCAAATCTTTGCAATTTTAGACTTGTTTTTATTGATTGGTGTTCCTCCTGCATCAGAGATGATATTTAAGACGTTTTGAGAAAAATCTATTTTTGGCCATATTTTGATCAAAATGGTGGGTTAACCCCTTGTATTTTTTTCAAATTTTGTCCCAAAATTATATTCTTTTAAACTCTTTCAGAAGATGCCTACAGGACAGGAGAAGCCATTCCAACTTGAATTTGGACGAAATTCACGTTAAATAAATGAATAGGTAGAAAATTTGGGAAAAAATCAATACAAAAAATGATTGTTTTTTTCAAAAATAGGTAATATTTGTCCAAATCTTTGAAATTTTAGCTTTGTTTTTATTGATTGGTGTTCCTCCTGCATTAGAGATGATATTTAAGACGTTTTGAGAGAAATGTATTTTTGGCCATATTGTATTTGTATTTTTTTCAAATTTTGTCCCAAAATTATATTCTTTTAAACTCTTTCAGAAGATGCCTACAGGACAGGAGAAGCCATTCCAACTTGAATTTGGACGAAATTCACGTTAAATAAATAAATAGGTAGAAAATTTGGGAAAAAATCAATACAAAAAATGATTGTTTTTTTCAAAAATAGGTAATATTTGTCCAAATCTTTGCAATTTTAGCTTTGTTTTTATTGATTGGTGTTCCTCCTGCATTAGAGATGATATTTAAGTCGTTTTGAGAGAAATCTATTTTTGGCCATATTGTATTTGTATTTTTTTCAAATTTTGTCCCAAAATTATATTCTTTTAAACTCTTTCAGAAGATGCCTACAGGACAGGGGAAGCCATTCCAACTTGAATTTGGACGAAATTCACGTTAAATAAATAAATAGGTAGAAAATTTGGGAAAAAATCAATACAAAAAATGATTGTTTTTTTCAAAAATAGGTAATATTTGTCCAAATCTTTGCAATTTTAGCTTTGTTTTTATTGATTGGTGTTCCTCCTGCATTAGAGATGATATTTAAGACGTTTTGAGAGAAATCTATTTTTGGCCATATTGTATTTGTATTTTTTTCAAATTTTGTCCCAAAATTATATTCTTTTAAACTCTTTCAGAAGATGCCTACAGGACAGGGGAAGCCATTCCAACTTGAATTTGGACGAAATTCACGTTAAATAAATAAATAGGTAGAAAATTTGGGAAAAAATCAATACAAAAAATGATATTTTTTTTCAAAAATAGGTAATATTTGTCCAAATCTTTGCAATTTTAGCTTTGTTTTTATTTATTGGTGTTCCTCCTGCATCAGAGATTATATTTAAGACGTTTAGAGAGAAATCAATTTTTGGCCATATTTTGATCAAAAAGGTGGGTTAACCCCTTGTATTTTTTTCAAATTTTGTCCCAAAATTATATTCTTTTAAACTCTTTCAGAAGATGCCTACAGGACAGGAGAAGCCATTCTAACTTGAATTTGGACGAAATTCACGTTAAATAAATAAATAGGTAAAAAAATTGAGAGAAAATCAATACGAAAAATGATTGTTTTTTTCAAAAATAGGTAATATTTGTCCAAATCTTTGCAATTTTAGCCTTGTTTTTATTGATTGGTGTTCCTCCTGCATCAGAGATGATATTTAAGACGTTTTGAGAGAAATCTATTTTTGGCCATATTGTATTTGTATTTTTTTCAAATTTTGTCCCAAAATTATATTCTTTTAAACTCTTTCAGAAGATGCCTACAGGACAGGAGAAGCCATTCCAACTTGAATTTGGACGAAATTCACGTTAAATAAATAAATAGGTAAAAAAATTGGGAGAAAATCAATACGAAAAATGATTGTTTTTTCCAAAAATAGGTAATATTTGTCCAAATCTTTGCAATTTTAGACTTGTTTTTATTGATTGGTGTTCCTCCTGCATCAGAGATGATATTTAAGACGTTTTGAGAAAAATCTATTTTTGGCCATATTTTGATCAAAATGGTGGGTTAACCCCTTGTATTTTTTTCAAATTTTGTCCCAAAATTATATTCTTTTAAACTCTTTCAGAAGATGCCTACAGGACAGGAGAAGCCATTCCAACTTGAATTTGGACGAAATTCACGTTAAATAAATGAATAGGTAGAAAATTTGGGAAAAAATCAATACAAAAAATGATTGTTTTTTTTCAAAAATAGGTAATATTTGTCCAAATCTTTGAAATTTTAGCTTTGTTTTTATTGATTGGTGTTCCTCCTGCATTAGAGATGATATTTAAGACGTTTTGAGAGAAATGTATTTTTGGCCATATTGTATTTGTATTTTTTTCAAATTTTGTCCCAAAATTATATTCTTTTAAACTCTTTCAGAAGATGCCTACAGGACAGGAGAAGCCATTCCAACTTGAATTTGGACGAAATTCACGTTAAATAAATAAATAGGTAAAAAATTTGGGAAAAAATCAATACAAAAAATGATTGTTTTTTTCAAAAATAGGTAATATTTGTCCAAATCTTTGCAGTTTTAGCTTTGTTTTTATTGATTGGTGTTCCTCCTGCATTAGAGATGATATTTAAGTCGTTTTGAGAGAAATCTATTTTTGGCCATATTGTATTTGTATTTTTTTCAAATTTTGTCCCAAAATTATATTCTTTTAAACTCTTTCAGAAGATGCCTACAGGACAGGGGAAGCCATTCCAACTTGAATTTGGACGAAATTCACGTTAAATAAATAAATAGGTAGAAAATTTGGGAAAAAATCAATACAAAAAATGATATTTTTTTTCAAAAATAGGTAATATTTGTCCAAATCTTTGCAATTTTAGCTTTGTTTTTATTTATTGGTGTTCCTCCTGCATCAGAGATTATATTTAAGACGTTTAGAGAGAAATCAATTTTTGGTCATATTTTGATCAAAAAGGTGGGTTAACCCCTTGTATTTATTTCAAATTTGTCCCAAAATTATATTCTTTTAAACTCTTTCAGAAGATGCCTACAGGACAGGAGAAGCCATTCTAACTTGAATTTGGACGAAATTCACGTTAAATAAATAAATAGGTAAAAAAATTGAGAGAAAATCAATACGAAAAATGATTGTTTTTTTCAAAAATAGGTAATATTTGTCCAAATCTTTGCAATTTTAGCCTTGTTTTTATTGATTGGTGTTTGTTCCTCCTGCATCAGAGATGATATTTAAGACGTTTTGAGAAAAATCTATTTTTGGCCATATTTTGATCAAAAAGGTGGGTTAACCCCTTGTATTTTTTTCAAATTTTGTCCCAAAATTATATTCTTTTAAACTCTTTCAGAAGATGCCTACAGGACAGGAGAAGCCATTCCAACTTGAATTTGGACGAAATTCACGTTAAATAAATAAATAGGTAAAGAATTTGGGAGAAAATCAATACGAAAAATGATTGTTTTTTTCAAAAATAGGTGATATTTGTCCAAATTTTTGCAATTTTAGCTTTGTTTTTATTGATTGGTGTTCCTCCTGCATCAGAGATGATATTTAAGACGTTTTGAGAAAAATCTATTTTTGGCCATATTTTGATCAAAAAAGTGGGTTAACCGCTTGTATTTTTTTCAAATTTTGTCCCAAAATTATATTCTTTTAAACTCTTTCAGAAGATGCCTACAGGACAGGAGAAGCCATTCCAACTTGAATTTGGACGAAATTCACGTTAAATAAATAAATAGGTAGAAAATTTGGGAGAAAATCAATACAAAAAATGATTGTTTTTTTCAAAAATAGGTAATATTTGTCCAAATCTTTGCAATTTTAGCTTTGTTTTTATTGATTGGTGTTCCTCCTGCATCAGAGATGATATTTAAGACGTTTTGAGAGAAATCTATTTTTGGCCATATTGTATTTGTATTTTTTTCAAATTTTGTCCCAAAATTATATTCTTTTAAACTCTTTCAGAAGATGCCTACAGGACAGGAGAAGCCATTCCAACTTGAATTTGGACGAAATTCACGTTAAATAAATAAATAGGTAAAGAATTTGGGAGAAAATCAATACGAAAAATGATTGTTTTTTTCAAAAATAGGTGATATTTGTCCAAATGTTTGCAATTTTAGCTTTGTTTTTATTGATTGGTGTTCCTCCTGCATCAGAGATGATATTTAAGACGTTTTGAGAGAAATCTATTTTTGGCCTTATTTTGATCAAAAAAGTGGGTTAACCGCTTGTATTTTTTTCAAATTTTGTCCCAAAATTATATTCTTTTAACTCTTTCAGAAGATGCCTACAGGACAGGAGAAGCCATTCCAACTTGAATTTGGACGAAATTCACGTTAAATAAATAAATAGGTAGAAAATTTGGGAGAAAATCAATACAAAAAATGATTGTTTTTTTCAAAAATAGGTAATATTTGTCCAAATCTTTGCAATTTTAGCTTTGTTTTTATTGATTGGTGTTCCTCCTGCATCAGAGATGATATTTAAGACGTTTTGAGAGAAATCTATTTTTGGCCATATTGTATTTGTATTTTTTTCAAATTTTGTCCCAAAATTATATTCTTTTAAACTCTTTCAGAAGATGCCTACAGGACAGGAGAAGCCATTCCAACTTGAATTTGGACGAAATTCACGTTAAATAAATAAATAGGTAGAAAATTTGGAAGAAAATCATTACAAAAAATGATTGTTTTTTTCAAAAATAGGTAATATTTGTCCAAATCTTTGCAATTTTAGCCTTGTTTTTATTGATTGGTGTTCCTCCTGCATCAGAGATGATATTTAAGACGTTTTGAGAAAAATCTATTTTTGGCCATATTTTGATCAAAAAGGTGGGTTAACCCCTTGTATTTTTTTCAAATTTTGTACCAAAATTATATTCTTTTAAACTCTTTCAGAAGATGCCTACAGGACAGGAGAAGCCATTCCAACTTGAATTTGGACGAAATTCACGTTAAATAAATAAATAGGTAAAGAATTTGGGAGAAAATCAATACGAAAAATGATTGTTTTTTTCAAAAATAGGTGATATTTGTCCAAATTTTTGCAATTTTAGCTTTGTTTTTATTGATTGGTGTTCCTCCTGCATCAGAGATGATATTTAAGACGTTTTGAGAGAAATCTATTTTTGGCCATATTTTGATCAAAAAAGTGGGTTAACCCCTTGTATTTTTTTCAAATTTTGTCCCAAAATTATATTCTTTTAAACTCTTTCAGAAGATGCCTACAGGACAGGAGAAGCCATTCCAACTTGAATTTGGACGAAATTCACGTTAAATAAGTAAATAGGTAGAAAATTTGGGAGAAAATCAATACAAAAAATGATTGTTTTTTTCAAAAATAGGTAATATTTGTCCAAATCTTTGCAATTTTAGCTTTGTTTTTATTGATTGGTGTTCCTCCTGCATCAGAGATGATATTTAAGACGTTTTGAGAGAAATCTATTTTTGGCCATATTGTATTTGTATTTTTTTATTGTATTTGTATTTTTTTAAACTCTTTCAGAAGATGCCTACAGGACAGGAGAAGCCATTCCAACTTGAATTTGGACGAAATTCACGTTAAATAAATAAATAGGTAAAGAATTTGGGAGAAAATCAATACGAAAAATGATTGTTTTTTTCAAAAATAGGTAATATTTGTCCAAATCTTTGCAATTTTAGCTTTGTTTTTATTTATTGGTGTTCCTCCTGCATCAGAGATTATCCCCACATGTGACAAGAGCGGACATACAGAACGAGCACTCGTATGTATTTGTTTTGTTGCGTGTGGCCGAGCAGCCGTTTATTGTTGTAAGCGCTGTCCCAGCTCGAAGCTATGATAGCACGAGACAGCAATGCAAGCAATGTCCGAGCCCGAATCGGGTAGCACAGAACAGCAATATTATATAACACAATTATCACAGTTTGTTCCCGTCCGAAGCTGATGTCGGGGAACAGCAATATTGTCACAGTTGGTGACGCAAACAGCAATTTATATTTAGCAATATTGTCACAGTTTGTGACGCAAACAGCAATTACATTCAGCAATATTGTCACAGTTGGTGACGCAAACAGCAATTTATATTCAGCAATATTGTCACAGTTTGTGACGCAAACAGCAATTAAATTTAGCAATGATGTCACAGTTTGTGACACAGATCTGCAATTACCATAATCCAAATAATTCAGATACAAATAGCAGCATCCGCACATACGATGCCATATTCATTAGCAAGCAATATTATGAAATTTTATCAAAGCAAACCATATCATATATAACCATTAATCAATACCGTATAGTGGCCAAGTAGCAGAAGCAATACCTTAAGCTATTATTATCGTCGGCAATAAGTAAGAAATGCAATAATCAAAATATCAATCAGCGAATGTGGTAAACATATAGGGACTGCAACTACCGTGTTCCGATTTCATCTTGGAACCGACAAAGAGGATTAAGTGCTTTTGCCGCAAATTCCCTGAAGCCTCTTAAATTAAGGTTTTATTGGCCAATCTTTGAGGCCTATTTGCGCTATTGGAATGCAATTTCCGCCCGCAGTTAGTAACCTTGCCGATTCTAAGAAAGGCGAAAACCCCCTCAAAACCACATTGGGAAAAAAAGGGGAAAATTCCTTTCTGGCTCCGCTAACAATGGCAACCGAGTATAGCAAAATAAAGATCACTACCAAACACTCTAGAATCGGCAAATTGCAACATAACATGATGCAGGCTAAATACGAATTTGGCAAAGAAAAGTATAATCTCAAAACAATGTTTATTAAAATAGGCGGCAATGACGGGGTGGAGGAGGGACATTTTTTGCAAGACGAAATTTCTACATCTAAACAGCTCGGCTACTCGAACTAAAGTGAGACTGGCTGAGTGCTCGAATTGAGGTTATAGTATCAAGCCAAGACTGAACTAGTTCATATCCATAAATCAACCCGACCACAAGGGGAGTGACCTGAATTGACCAAACTCTAGTTCCGTCAAAGCCTTGCGAACTGTCCCGCGGGGATAAATTATTTGAAGCTTTAATTGCCTCAAACGTATTATCCCCACATGTGACAAGAGCGGACATACAGAACGAGCACTCGTATGTATTTGTTTAGTTGCGTGTGGCCGAGCAGCCGTTTATTGTTGTAAGCGCTGTCCCAGCTCGAAGCTATGATAGCACGGGACAGCAATGCAAGCAATGTCCGAGCCCGAATCGGGTAGCACAGAACAGCAATATTATATAACACAATTATCACAGTTTGTTCCCGTCCGAAGCTGATGTCGGGGAACAGCAATATTGTCACAGTTGGTGACGCAAACAGCAATTTATATTTAGCAATATTGTCACAGTTTGTGACGCAAACAGCAATTACATTCAGCAATATTGTCACAGTTGGTGACGCAAACAGCAATTTATATTCAGCAATATTGTCACAGTTTGTGACGCAAACAGCAATTAAATTTAGCAATGATGTCACAGTTTGTGACACAGATCTGCAATTACCATAATCCAAATAATTCAGATACAAATAGCAGCATCCGCACATACGATGCCATATTCATTAGCAAGCAATATTATGACATTTTATCAAAGCAAACCATATCATATATAACCATTAATCAATACCGTATAGTGGCCAAGTAGCAGAAGCAATACCTTAAGCTATTATTATCGTCGGCAATAAGTAAGAAATGCAATAATCAAAATATCAATCAGCGAATGTGGTAAACATATAGGGACTGCAACTACCGTGTTCCGATTTCATCTTGGAACCGACAAAGAAAGAGGGTTAAGTGCTTTTGCCGCAAATTCCCTGAAGCCTCTTAAATTAAGGTTTTATTGGCCAATCTTTGAGGCCTATTTGCGCTATTGGAATGCAATTTCCGCCAAACGGACATTTTGCGAACGGAGGTTCGCAACATGACCGCCGCCAAATAGCCTCAGAAGAATGGGGCGTGACAAAGGTTGCTCAGAATAGCAGAGCAACCTGCCTAAGTTAGGTGGAAGCCATCAGCGTGATACCAGGTCATTGGTCCCGACCTGAATGATTACAAAGTCCGGCAATTCGACAGCAGCTGACCAAGCCTCCAGCAGAAAACCGGGGTACTGGTCCATCGTTAGTCCCAGGCGTCCAATCCAGTTGATGTGGGCCAGCTGGTGGAGCCTCTCCCCCCAGGGCGACGACCGTGCAACTCGGGCGCACCAATTAACTCGGGCGCACCAATTAAGTAACTCGTCGCCAATTACCCCCAGAGTCGGCTTGTCAGGGATGAAAGCTCATGCAATTTGGGAAAGATAAAGAAATTAAGAACCCATCAGTGCTAATACTCATCATTAGTAATTAAATTACAGCAGTCGCCGCGCCAATGCAAAATGAACGGGCTGTAAATCTGTCACCATGAAGCCCTATAAAGTCAAGTGCACGACGAAGTACCGCTGTGAACTGTGGTCGTTCAAACTTGGTTGTACACACATCGGGGTAACTCAGCAATTGCAATTTCGAAGAAATACCAGATACATAGGAAGCAATGAATGCAAAAACTGAACTTGCTGCTGCAGGGAGAGGCACCTAGCAGTATCAAACCCATGGTTTGCACTAAACCATTGGAAAAGACGCAACGCCCGCTGATATAATAAACGCGTGCGAGGGGCAAGGGCGTCTCGCAAAAGACCCTGAACTCAGCAATTGCAATTTCGAAGAAATACTAGATGCATCGGAAGTAGGCTAATGAATGCGAAAAATAGACTAGATGCTGCAGGGAGGGGCCCCCAGCAGCATCAAACCCATGGTGTGCACTAAACCATTGGAAAAGACGCAAAGCCCGCTGATATAATAAACGCGTGTGAGGGGCAAGGGCGATAATCAGCAATATTGCCACAGTTGGTGACTCAAACAGCAATTGTAGTCAGCAATATTGTCACAGTTTGTGACGCAAACAGCAATTATATTCAGCAATCTTGTCACAGTTGGTGACGCAAACAGCAATTATATTCAGCAATATCGTCACAGTTGGTGACGCAAACAGTAATTATATTCAGCAACATTGTCACAGTTGGTGACGCAAACAGCAATTATATTCAGCAACATTGTCACAGTTGGTGACGCAAACAGCAATTATATTCAGCAATATTGTCACAGTTTGTGACGCAAACAGCAATCATATTCAGCAATATTGTCACAGGTTGTGACGCAAACAGCAATCATATTCAGCAATCTTGTCACAGTTGGTGACGCAAACAGCAATTATATTCAGCAACATTTTCACAGTTTGTGACGCAAACAGCAATCATATTCAGCAATATTGTCACAGGTTGTGACGCAAACAGCAATCATATTCAGCAAAATTGTCACAGGTTGTGACGCAAACAATCATATTCAGCAATATTGTCACAGTTGATGACGCAAACAGCAATTATATTCAGCAATCTTGTCACAGTTGGTGACGCAAACAGCAATTATATTCAGCAACATTGTCACAGTTTGTGACGCGAACAGCAATCATATTCAGCAATATAAAAATTTTGTCCCAAAATTATATTCTTTTAAACTCTTTCAGAAGATGACTACAGGACAGGAGAAGCCATTCCAACTTGAATTTGGACGAAATTCACGTTAAATAAATAAATAGGTAAAGAATTTGGGAGAAAATCAATACGAAAAATGATTGTTTTTTTCAAAAATAGGTGATATTTGTCCAAATTTTTGCAATTTTAGCTTTGTTTTTATTGATTGGTGTTCCTCCTGCATCAGAGATGATATTTAAGACGTTTTGAGAGAAATCTATTTTTGGCCATATTTTGATCAAAAAAGTGGGTTAACCCCTTGTATTTTTTTCAAATTTTGTCCCAAAATTATATTCTTTTAAACTCTTTTAGAAGATGCCTACAGGACAGGAGAAGCCATTCCAACTTGAATTTGGACGAAATTCACGTTAAATAAATAAATAGGTAGAAAATTTGGGAGAAAATCAATACAAAAAATGATTGTTTTTTTCAAAAATAGGTAATATTTGTCCAAATCTTTGCAATTTTAGCCTTGTTTTTATTGATTGGTGTTCCTCCTGCATCAGAGATGATATTTAATACGTTTGAGGCAATTAAAGATTCAAATGATTTATCCTCGCTGGACAATTTGGAAGGCTTTGACGGAACTAGAGTTTGGTCAATTCAGGTCACTCCCCTTGTGGTCGGATTGATTTATGGATATGAACTAGTTCAGTCTTGGCTTGATACTATAACCTCAATTCGAGCACTCAGCCAGTCTCACTTTAGTTCGAGCAGCCAAACTGTTTAGATGTAAAAATTTCGTCTTGCAAAAAATTATTTTCTTTTTGCGAAGTATCATTTAAATTTTTCTTGCCGATAAGTTCGCCAAGAATTTTTGGCGTTAATATGCCCCGTACCCAGTCGAAGCGACGGGTTGCCTCTGGGCCGGTGGATGGAGCCAAGCGGCCGCGGGGACGGCCTCGTTCGTCCTCCCGGCAGGGTGCTGTCGTCGGTGGAGGCGATGCAAGTTTAGTCGAGCCACGGGCTGCACCGACGGCAGCAGGTATTGAATACCCGTTGGATACGGCAGGCCCTGTCAGCAGCGATGGAGGCCCAATTGCTGCACCATCCACCATCAGTCGGCCCGGAGGTGACTCGTTCACGACTTTGGAGTCGGGTAAGTCCACGGCTATTATGACTAATTATGAGGAATCAACACCTCAACCAATTATTTCCACTAGTGTTCAATCCATTTGCCCGTCCTTATCCATTACATCGGCCCCGTCTTCTGATAGTGCAAATTTAACTAGCGTTTGCGATGACTTGGGGTCGGGGGTCCCTCAAAGTGTGAAGGAAAAAATTTGGAAAGGGGAGTTCGTGGAGTTTGGAGCTCTTTGGAAGTCGGCATATGGTCCGGGCTTTGACAATTCTGTGGGTGACACGGTGTTTATGGTTGGGTCTAATGATTCGCCGGCTTGGCAGATTCGTCCGCATAAACATGCTCCCCAGATAACATCGGTGGAGCAGTGGACATCTGCCTTTCTGGTTTTTGCTTCAATTTACTTAATGCGCCAACCTAGCCATGCACGCCAGTTGCTTAAGTATGCTGATTCCATCCGTTGTGCTGCCTCCCGACACTCTGGATATGGCTGGCGCGATTATGATACACAGTTTCGCTTGCGACAGGCGCGTATGCCATCCCGATCCTGGGCGAGCATTGACGCCGAGTTATGGTTGACATTGCTCGGCGCACATAGCCAACAACATTCTTTTCGAGCCTACCAGCAGCGCGACCGTGCCCAAGCAAACACCTGGTCCGGATTCGGGCCAGGTCGCCGTCCCAATGCCGGCGGTCAACAATACCCATGCAACGATTTTAATCGCGGGAAATGCCTCCGCTCCAATTGCCGGTTTGCGCACCGTTGCTCCACCTGTCAAGTATTCGGCCACCCAGCAACCCGCTGTCGAGACAATCGTCAGTCCAGCGGGCCAGGGCGCGTGCAGGCAGCTAGCGCACACACCAATAAACCTAAGTAACATGTTATCATTCCTGCGCGTTTACCCAAGCACTAAAGATGCGCAAATTTTAATGAAAGGTTTTGCCTTTGGCTTTAGACTAAGTTATTCAGGACCCAGAGTTAGTTCCACTGCTCGTAATTCTCTGTCTGCCCGTAAACACCCAGATATGTTGCAATTAAAAATTGATCGCGAGATCGAGTTGGGCCGCGTAGCCGGCCCGTTTTCTAATGCACCTATCCCCAATTTGCGTTGTTCACCAGTGGGTCTTGTACCGAAACAGACCCCTGGTGAATTTCGTTTAATTCATAATCTTTCGTCCCCGATAGGTAGTTCAGTCAATGACTTTATTGACCCGGCTAACACTGCCGTCAATTACACAAGTTTTGATGATGCTATAGAGATGATATCCAATTTTGCTCAGGGTGCACTTATGGCCAAGTCAGATATTAAATCAGCTTTTCGATTACTTCCTGTTCACCCAGATGATTTTGATTTGTTAGGATTTTCCCATAATGGCCAAATATATTATGATAAATGTATGCCGATGGGATGCGCCATATCATGTGTCACTTTTGAACGTTTTAGCACTTTCGTTGAGTACTGTACTCGTAAGGTGGCTAACTCCCAACACATTTTGCATTATCTTGATGATTTCTTGTTTGTGAGTGCTGGCCATTCTGAGGGGTGCGCGCGTTCCCTCCAATCTTTCCGGGTGGTTTGTGAGCGGTTCGGGGTCCCCCTTGCCGAAGATAAAACTGAAGGGCCAACTACGAGTCTTACTTTCTTGGGTTTAGCAATTGACACAGTTGACCAACAGATACGTGTTCCCCCTGACAAGTTAGTTGCGTTACAGGGTAAGCTAGAGTGTGCGCTCAGGCGAAAGAAATTATCTCTCCGTGAGCTGCAATCATTACTAGGGCGACTTAATTTTGTCTGTAAAGCTGTGCGGCCGGGAAGAGCTTTTCTTCGTCGTTTACACGATTTAACTAGAGGTGTGTCCAAGGCCCATCACAAAATTCGCCTTACTTCGGGTGCACGCGCAGATTTATTGACCTGGCAGCAGTTCCTGACCTATTTTAACGGCACAGTTATTTTTCCCTCCTCGGTGTGGTATACTAGTGACCAATTGCACTTGTATACTGATGCCTCCGCAGAAATTGGGTTTGGGGCCTATTTTGCCGGGTGTTGGTCTCAAGGGAGATGGCCAGAGTTTGTTAAATCGAAGTCACTCTCTATAGCTTTCATGGAGTTGTTTCCAATTGTAATTGCATTACAGATGTGGGCAGGGGAATTGCGAGACAAGCGGGTGGTATTGTGGTGTGATAACCAGGCGGTTGTCAGTATCATCAATAGGCAAACGTCCAAGTGTCAGTTGATAATGGGGTTGGTCCGACAATTAGTTGTACTGTGTTTGACATTTAACATTCAGTTTAAATCTAGGCATGTACCAGGTCTAGCTAATGGCATTGCCGACGCTCTCTCTCGTTTCCAGATGACACGATTTCGTCATCTCGCTCCCACTGCAGACCACCATATGACTCCCTTACCCGCCAACCTGTGGAATTACTTCAGTTAGAAGTTCAGGGTCTTTTGCAAGACGCCCTTGCCCCTCGCACGCATTTATTATATCAGCGGGCTTGGCATCTTTTCCAATGGTTTAGTGCAAACCACGGGTTTGATGGGGCTAGGTGCCCCTCCCTGCAGCAGCTAGTTCAGTTTATAGCATTTATGTCGGTATCTGGTTATGCCCCTGCATCCATTACTTCCTATGTATCTGGTATTTCTTCGAAATTGCAACTGCTGAGTTACCCCGATATAACGAAACATTTTGTAGTAAGGCGTTTATTAGAGGGTTGTCGGAGGCGTAACAGCCGTCGAGACAGACGTCGCCCCATCACATTTGATATTTTGTGCCGTATTGTGCCAGCCTTGAATGCGGTGTGTACAAATCAGTTTGAAGCTCGCCTCTTTCAAGTGGCTTTTTTATTTGCTTTCTATGGCTTCCTTCGCATTGGGGAGTTTACTGCTCAGTCACGCACTTTGCCTGCCCCGCTATGTCGGTCTGACGTCACTGTCAAAGATGCACCGCTTAGGGTTGAACTAGGGCTGCGCCATTCCAAAACGGACCAACTTGGTCGTGGTTTCGTAATTTCGATTCCAGCGGTCCAGAATGCTATAGTTTGCCCAGTCCAAGCGACTAGGTCTTATCTAGCCTGTTCTACTTCCCAATCCGTTTCGTTTTTATCCCATTTTGATGGCAGCCCAGTTACACGATCACAGTTCACAGCGGTCCTTCGTCGTGCAATGGACTTTGTAGGGCTTCATGATGACAGATTTACATCTCATTCATTTCGCATTGGCGCAGCGACTTCTGCGGCTATGGCAGGCGTGGCTGAAGCGGATATTAAAGTTATGGGGCGATGGAAATCGGGAGCGTACCGTCGTTACGTGCGAATTCCGTCTAGTATTTTCAATTAAAATGAGCATTACTTCTGATGGGTTCTTAAAATGTATTATCTTTCTCAATTACATGAGCTTTCATCCCTGACAAGCCGACTCTGTGGGTAATTGGCGACGAGTTAGTCAATTGGTGCGCCCGAGTTGCACGGTCGTCGCCCTGGGGGGAGAGGCTTCACCAGCTGGCCCACATCAACTGGATTGGACGCCTGGGACTGACGATGGACCAGTACCCCGATTTTCTGATGGAGGCTTGGTCAGCTGCGGTCGAATTGCCGGACTTTGTCATTATTCAGGTCGGGACCAATGACCTGGGTGCGGTCACGAAACAGAAGTTAACGATTTTGGCCCGTCAATGTTTGAACTTAACTCGGGAGGTTCTCCCTCATGCAGTTATATTTTATTCGGAGGTTGTATCCCGTTTGAATTACCCCCATGCCCGCAAACAGGGCGCCATTGAGCAGACACGACGCTTGCTCGTTAAAGACGTACAGCCTCTGTTTCGGGTGCCCTATGGTGGGGTCATTTTACACCCCCAGATTATTTGGTCGTCACCAGCGTGGTTTCACGCTGATGGCTTCCACCTAACAGACGAAGGTTGCTCTATTATTCTGAGCAACCTTTGTCACGCCCTTTCATTCTGAGTCTATTTGGCGGCGGTCATGCTGCGATCCATCCTTTCGCAACATGTCCGTTTGGCGGAAATTGCATTCCATAGCGCAAATAGGCCTCAAAAATTGGCCGATAAAACCTTAATTTAAGAGGCTTCAGGGAATTGGCGGCAAAAGCACTTAACCCTCTTTCTTTGTCGGTTCCAAGATGAAATCGGAACACGGTAGTTACAGTCCCTATATGTTTACCACATTTGCTGATTGATATTTTGATTATTGCATTTCTTACTTATTGCCGACGATAATAATAGCTTAAGGTATTGCTTGTGCTATGCCAATACGGGATTGATTAATGGTTTTATATGATATGGTTTGCATTGATAAACTGTTATAATGTTGCTTGCTAATACCATCGTATGTGGATATGGTAATTGCAGATCGGTGTCACAAACTGTGACATCATTGCTAAATGTAATTGCTGTTTGCGTCACAAACTGTGACAATATTGCTGAATATAAATTGCTGTTTGCGTCACGAACTGTGACAATATTGCTGAATGTAATCGCTGTTTGCGTCACAAACTGTGTCAATATTGCTGAATATAATTGCTATTTGCGTCACCAACTGTGACAATATTGCTGTTCCCCGACATCAGCTTCGGACGGGAACAAACTGTGATAATTGTGTAATATAATATTGCTGTCCTGTGCTACCCCGCTTCGGGCTCGGACAAACTTTTATTACATTGCTTGCATTGCTGTCCCGTGCTATCATAGCTTCGAGCTGGGACAGCGCTTACAACAATAAACGGCTGCTCGGCCACACGCAACAAAACAAATATATTCGAGTGCTCGATTCTGTATGTCCGGTCTTGTCACATGTGGGGATAATACGTTTGAGGCAATTAAAGATTCAAATGATTTATCCTCGCTGGACAATTTGGAAGGCTTTGACGGAACTAGAGTTTGGTCAATTCAGGTCACTCCCCTTGTGGTCGGATTGATTTATGGATATGAACTAGTTCAGTCTTGGCTTGATACTATAACCTCAATTCGAGCACTCAGCCAGTCTCACTTTAGTTCGAGCAGCCAAACTGTTTAGATGTAAAAATTTCGTCTTGCAAAAAATTCCCTCCTCCACCCCTGTCATTGCCGCCTATTTTCATGAACATTGTTTCGAGATTATAATTTAATTTTTTGTCAAATTCGTATGCAGCCTGCATCATGTTATGTTGCAATTTGCCGATTCTAGAGTGTTTGGTAGTGATTATTAATTTGCTGTACTCGGTTGCCATTGTAAGCGGAGCCAGAAAGGAATTTTCCCCTTTTTTTCCCAATGTGGTTTTGAGGGGGTTTTCGCCTTTCTTAGAATCGGCAAGGTTACTAACTGCGGGCGGAAATTGCATTCCATAGCGCAAATAGGCCTCAAAAATTGGCCGATAAAACCTTAATTTAAGAGGCTTCAGGGAATTGGCGGCAAAAGCACTTAACCCTCTTTCTTTGTCGGTTCCAAGATGAAATCGGAACACGGTAGTTACAGTCCCTATATGTTTACCACATTTGCTGATTGATATTTTGATTATTGCATTTCTTACTTATTGCCGACGATAATAATAGCTTAAGGTATTGCTTGTGCTATGCCAATACGGGATTGATTAATGGTTTTATATGATATGGTTTGCATTGATAAACTGTTATAATGTTGCTTGCTAATACCATCGTATGTGGATATGGTAATTGCAGATCGGTGTCACAAACTGTGACATCATTGCTAAATGTAATTGCTGTTTGCGTCACAAACTGTGACAATATTGCTGAATATAAATTGCTGTTTGCGTCACGAACTGTGACAATATTGCTGAATGTAATCGCTGTTTGCGTCACAAACTGTGTCAATATTGCTGAATATAATTGCTATTTGCGTCACCAACTGTGACAATATTGCTGTTCCCCGACATCAGCTTCGGACGGGAACAAACTGTGATAATTGTGTAATATAATATTGCTGTCCTGTGCTACCCCGCTTCGGGCTCGGACAAACTTTTATTACATTGCTTGCATTGCTGTCCCGTGCTATCATAGCTTCGAGCTGGGACAGCGCTTACAACAATAAACGGCTGCTCGGCCACACGCAACAAAACAAATATATTCGAGTGCTCGATTCTGTATGTCCGGTCTTGTCACATGTGGGGATAAGACGTTTTGAGAAAAATCAATTTTTGGCCATATTTTGATCAAAAAGGTGGGTTAACCCCTTGTATTTTTTTCAAATTTTGCCCAAAATTATATTCTTTTAAACTCTTTCAGAAGATGCCTACAGGACAGGAGAAGCCATTCTAACTTGAATTTGGACGAAATTCACGTTAAATAAATAAATAGGTAAAAAAATTGAGAGAAAATCAATACGAAAAATGATTGTTTTTTTCAAAAATAGGTAATATTTGTCCAAATCTTTGCAATTTTAGCCTTGTTTTTATTGATTGGTGTTTGTTCCTCCTGCATCAGAGATGATATTTAAGACGTTTTGAGAGAAATCTATTTTTGGCCATATTTTGATCAAAAAGGTGGGTTAACCCCTTGTATTTTTTTCAAATTTTGTCCCAAAATTATATTCTTTTAAACTCTTTCAGAAGATGCCTACAGGACAGGAGAAGCCATTCCAACTTGAATTTGGACGAAATTCACGTTAAATAAATAAATAGGTAAAAAATTTGGGAGAAAATCAATACGAAAAATGATTGTTTTTTTCAAAAATAGGTAATATTTGTCCAAATCTTTGCAATTTTAGCCTTGTTTTTATTGATTGGTGTTCCTCCTGCATCAGAGATGATATTTAAGACGTTTTGAGAGAAATCTATTTTTGGCCATATTTTGATCAAAAAGGTGGGTTAACCCCTTTTATTTTTTTCAAATTTTGTCCCAAAATTATATTCTTTTTAACTCTTTCAGAAGATGCCTACAGGACAGGAGAAGCCATTCCAACTTGAATTTGGACGAAATTCACGTTAAATAAATAAATAGGTAGAAAATTTGGGAGAAAATCAATACAAAAAATGATTGTTTTTTTCAAAAATAGGTAATATTTGTCCAAATCTTTGCAATTTGAGCTTTGTTTTTATTGATTGGTGTTCCTCCTGCATTAGAGATGATATTTAAGACGTTTTGAGAGAAATCTATTTTTGGCCATATTGTATTTGTATTTTTTTTTAATTTTGTCCCAACATTATATTCTTTTAAACTCTTTCAGAAGATGCCTACAGGACAGGAGAAGCCATTCCAACTTGAATTTGGACGAAATTCACGTTAAATAAATAAATAGGTAAACAATTTGGGAGAAAATCAATACGAAAAATGATTGTTTTTTCAAAAATAGGTAATATTTGTCCAAATCTTTGCAATTTTAGCCTTGTTTTTATTTATTGGTGTTCCTCCTGCATCAGAGATGATATTTAAGACGTTTTGAGAAAAATCAATTTTTGGCCATATTTTGATCAAAAAGGTGGGTTAACCCCTTGTATTTTTTTCAAATTTTGTCTCAAAATTATGTTCTTTTAAACTCTTTCAGAAGATGCATACAGGACAGGAGAAGCCATTCTAACTTGAATTTGGACGAAATTCACGTTAAATAAATAAATAGGTAAACAATTTGGGAGAAAATCAATACGAAAAATGATTGTTTTTTCAAAAATAGGTAATATTTGTCCAAATCTTTGCAATTTTAGCCTTGTTTTTATTTATTGGTGTTCCTCCTGCATCAGAGATGATATTTAAGACGTTTTGAGAAAAATCAATTTTTGGCCATATTTTGATCAAAAAGGTGGGTTAACCCCTTGTATTTTTTTCAAATTTTGTCTCAAAATTATGTTCTTTTAAACTCTTTCAGAAGATGCATACAGGACAGGAGAAGCCATTCCAACTTGAATTTGGACGAAATTCACGTTAAATAAATAAATAGGTAGAAAATTTGGGAGAAAATCAATACAAAAAATGATTGTTTTTTTCAAAAATAGGTAATATTTGTCCAAATCTTTGCAATTTTAGCCTTGTTTTTATTGATTGGTGTTCCTCCTGCATCAGAGATGATATTTAAGACGTTTTGAGAAAAATCTATTTTTGGCCATATTTTGATCAAAAAGGTGGGTTAACCCCTTGTATTTTTTTCAAATTTTGCCCAAAATTATATTCTTTTAAACTCTTTCAGAAGATGCCTACAGGACAGGAGAAGCCATTCTAACTTGAATTTGGACGAAATTCACGTTAAATAAATAAATAGGTAAAAAAATTGAGAGAAAATCAATACGAAAAATGATTGTTTTTTTCAAAAATAGGTAATATTTGTCCAAATCTTTGCAATTTTAGCCTTGTTTTTATTGATTGGTGTTTGTTCCTCCTGCATTAGAGATGATATTTAAGACGTTTTGAGAGAAATCTATTTTTGGCCATATTTTGATCAAAAAGGTGGGTTAACCCCTTGTATTTTTTTCAAATTTTGTCTCAAAATTATGTTCTTTTAAACTCTTTCAGAAGATGCATACAGGACAGGAGAAGCCATTCCAACTTGAATTGGGACGAAATTCACGTTAAATAAATAAATAGGTAGAAAATTTGGGAGAAAATCAATACAAAAAATGATTGTTTTTTTCAAAAATAGGTAATATTTGTCCAAATCTTTGCAATTTTAGCCTTGTTTTTATTGATTGGTGTTCCTCCTGCATCAGAGATGATATTTAAGACGTTTTGAGAAAAATCTATTTTTGGCCATATTTTGATCAAAAAGGTGGGTTAACCCCTTGTATTTTTTTCAAATTTTGCCCAAAATTATATTCTTTTAAACTCTTTCAGAAGATGCCTACAGGACAGGAGAAGCCATTCTAACTTGAATTTGGACGAAATTCACGTTAAATAAATAAATAGGTAAAAAAATTGAGAGAAAATCAATACGAAAAATGATTGTTTTTTTCAAAAATAGGTAATATTTGTCCAAATCTTTGCAATTTTAGCCTTGTTTTTATTGATTGGTGTTTGTTCCTCCTGCATTAGAGATGATATTTAAGACGTTTTGAGAGAAATCTATTTTTGGCCATATTTTGATCAAAAAGGTGGGTTAACCCCTTGTATTTTTTTCAAATTTTGTCCCAAAATTATATTCTTTTAAACTCTTTCAGAAGATGCCTACAGGACAGGAGAAGCCATTCCAACTTGAATTTGGACGAAATTCACGTTAAATAAATAAATAGGTAAAAAATTTGGGAGAAAATCAATACGAAAAATGATTGTTTTTTTCAAAAATAGGTAATATTTGTCCAAATCTTTGCAATTTTAGCCTTGTTTTTATTGATTGGTGTTCCTCCTGCATCAGAGATGATATTTAAGACGTTTTGAGAGAAATCTATTTTTGGCCATATTTTGATCAAAAAGGTGGGTTAACCCCTTTTATTTTTTTCAAATTTTGTCCCAAAATTATATTCTTTTTAACTCTTTCAGAAGATGCCTACAGGACAGGAGAAGCCATTCCAACTTGAATTTGGACGAAATTCACGTTAAATAAATAAATAGGTAGAAAATTTGGGAGAAAATCAATACAAAAAATGATTGTTTTTTTCAAAAATAGGTAATATTTGTCCAAATCTTTGCAATTTGAGCTTTGTTTTTATTGATTGGTGTTCCTCCTGCATTAGAGATGATATTTAAGACGTTTTGAGAGAAATCTATTTTTGGCCATATTGTATTTGTATTTTTTTTTAATTTTGTCCCAACATTATATTCTTTTAAACTCTTTCAGAAGATGCCTACAGGACAGGAGAAGCCATTCCAACTTGAATTTGGACGAAATTCACGTTAAATAAATAAATAGGTAAACAATTTGGGAGAAAATCAATACGAAAAATGATTGTTTTTTTCAAAAATAGGTGATATTTGTCCAAATGTTTGCAATTTTAGCTTTGTTTTTATTGATTGGTGTTCCTCCTGCATCAGAGATGATATTTAAGACGTTTTGAAAGAAATCAATTTTTGGCCATATTTTGATCAAAAAGGTGGGTTAACCCCTTGTATTTTTTTCAAATTTTGTCCCAAAATTATATTCTTTTAAACTCTTTCAGAAGATGCCTACAGGACAGGAGAAGCCATTCCAACTTGAATTTGGACGAAATTCACGTTAAATAAATAAATAGGTAAAAAATTTGGGAGAAAATCAATACGAAAAATGATTGTTTTTTTCAAAAATAGGTGATATTTGTCCAAATGTTTGCTTTGTTTTTATTGATTGGTGTTCCTCCTGCATCAGAGATGATATTTAAGACGTTTTGAGAAAAATCTATTTTTGGCCATATTTTGATCAAAAAGGTGGGTTAACCCCTTGTATTTTTTTCAAATTTTGCCCAAAATTATATTCTTTTAAACTCTTTCAGAAGATGCCTACAGGACAGGAGAAGCCATTCTAACTTGAATTTGGACGAAATTCACGTTAAATAAATAAATAGGTAAAAAAATTGAGAGAAAATCAATACGAAAAATGATTGTTTTTTTCAAAAATAGGTAATATTTGTCCAAATCTTTGCAATTTTAGCCTTGTTTTTATTGATTGGTGTTTGTTCCTCCTGCATCAGAGATGATATTTAAGACGTTTTGAGAGAAATCTATTTTTGGCCATATTTTGATCAAAAAGGTGGGTTAACCCCTTGTATTTTTTTCAAATTTTGTCCCAAAATTATATTCTTTTAAACTCTTTCAGAAGATGCCTACAGGACAGGAGAAGCCATTCCAACTTGAATTTGGACGAAATTCACGTTAAATAAATAAATAGGTAAAAAATTTGGGAGAAAATCAATACGAAAAATGATTGTTTTTTTCAAAAATAGGTAATATTTGTCCAAATCTTTGCAATTTTAGCCTTGTTTTTATTGATTGGTGTTCCTCCTGCATCAGAGATGATATTTAAGACGTTTTGAGAGAAATCTATTTTTGGCCATATTTTGATCAAAAAGGTGGGTTAACCCCTTTTATTTTTTTCAAATTTTGTCCCAAAATTATATTCTTTTTAACTCTTTCAGAAGATGCCTACAGGACAGGAGAAGCCATTCCAACTTGAATTTGGACGAAATTCACGTTAAATAAATAAATAGGTAGAAAATTTGGGAGAAAATCAATACAAAAAATGATTGTTTTTTTCAAAAATAGGTAATATTTGTCCAAATCTTTGCAATTTGAGCTTTGTTTTTATTGATTGGTGTTCCTCCTGCATTAGAGATGATATTTAAGACGTTTTGAGAGAAATCTATTTTTGGCCATATTGTATTTGTATTTTTTTTTAATTTTGTCCCAACATTATATTCTTTTAAACTCTTTCAGAAGATGCCTACAGGACAGGAGAAGCCATTCCAACTTGAATTTGGACGAAATTCACGTTAAATAAATAAATAGGTAAAAAATTTGGGAGAAAATCAATACGAAAAATGATTGTTTTTTTCAAAAATAGGTAATATTTGTCCAAATCTTTGCAATTTTAGCCTTGTTTTTATTGATTGGTGTTCCTCCTGCATCAGAGATGATATTTAAGACGTTTTGAGAGAAATCTATTTTTGGCCATATTTTGATCAAAAAGGTGGGTTAACCCCTTTTATTTTTTTCAAATTTTGTCCCAAAATTATATTCTTTTTAACTCTTTCAGAAGATGCCTACAGGACAGGAGAAGCCATTCCAACTTGAATTTGGACGAAATTCACGTTAAATAAATAAATAGGTAGAAAATTTGGGAGAAAATCAATACAAAAAATGATTGTTTTTTTCAAAAATAGGTAATATTTGTCCAAATCTTTGCAATTTGAGCTTTGTTTTTATTGATTGGTGTTCCTCCTGCATTAGAGATGATATTTAAGACGTTTTGAGAGAAATCTATTTTTGGCCATATTGTATTTGTATTTTTTTTTAATTTTGTCCCAACATTATATTCTTTTAAACTCTTTCAGAAGATGCCTACAGGACAGGAGAAGCCATTCCAACTTGAATTTGGACGAAATTCACGTTAAATAAATAAATAGGTAAACAATTTGGGGGAAAATCAATACGAAAAATGATTGTTTTTTTCAAAAATAGGTGATATTTGTCCAAATGTTTGCAATTTTAGCTTTGTTTTTATTGATTGGTGTTCCTCCTGCATCAGAGATGATATTTAAGACGTTTTGAAAGAAATCAATTTTTGGCCATATTTTGATCAAAAAGGTGGGTTAACCCCTTGTATTTTTTTCAAATTTTGTCCCAAAATTATATTCTTTTAAACTCTTTCAGAAGATGCCTACAGGACAGGAGAAGCCATTCCAACTTGAATTTGGACGAAATTCACGTTAAATAAATAAATAGGTAAAAAATTTGGGAGAAAATCAATACGAAAAATGATTGTTTTTTTCAAAAATAGGTGATATTTGTCCAAATGTTTGCTTTGTTTTTATTGATTGGTGTTCCTCCTGCATCAGAGATGATATTTAAGACGTTTTCTATGCAGTTCATCAATCATCAATACTCCAAAAACGGGCTTATTGAGGGCGCCCTTGATTATCCCGAGATTTGTTAGTGCTTGTGGCAAATCTGCTTTGAAGTCAGATTAGTCGTCAAGCCCCTTTCTTTAGATTTTGAGAACTTCTGCTGTTTTATAAGATAACAATGCTCAACTGGCAAATGGTAGACTATAACTTTAAAGGGAATATGCACAGCATTTGCAAGCATCAAACAAAATAAATTACTAATTGATCACAAAACACTTTACTCTGGACTGTTAGGTAATGGCAGTCTGAAGCATCCTGTAAAATCATGGCTCCTGGTAGAGTGGTATTTGTGTATCGATTCCCAACGCTGGTCGGCCGACCAGAGTTGGGACAACAAAATGACTTGTTCAAATACTGCTTCTAATTGTTCATATCTAGTTATTCCACATTTTCTTTGCAATTGATTACACACCTGTGAAGATGTACAACTGATTCTCAGACCTTACAATTCCCCCAACGTCTACAAATTGATCCGTTTCATTGTTGGGTCAGGGTACCTGACTACAAGAACATGATTGGTTTTTGTTGATTTTTGTCCAGCATCTACGAACCCAAAACGTCCAAAGAAAGTCAGTGTAACAATATTGGCTATAACATACTCCCCGCCCCCAATCCATCCATTAATAATAATAATAATAATAATAATAATACAAGGCATTTATATGGCGCTCTACAAAGAACACAGCGCCTCACATCAACAACAGAATTAATACAATGAAATACAGAAAATGCAGTAAAACAAACAAATCATAAGCTGGGAAATAGGTGAGTTTTGAGTTGGCGCTTGAAGGTCGCAGTAGATGTCGCTTCCCTGATAGCACACGGCAGCTTGTTCCACAATTTAGGGGCAACAACAAAGAATGAACTGTCCCCAGCCTTCTTTTTGGATCGCGGAACAATCAGCCGGGTGACATCAGAAGAAGAGCGAAGCCCCCTGCGACCTCCAGGCCCCTCAGTATTATATACATTTAGACCGTCAGAAATGTAACTTGGAGATTGCCGTTGGAAAAATTTATAAACAAACAGGAGAATTTTGAAAGTGATTCTTTCCTTGACGGGGAGCCAGTGAAGTGAGCACAGTAATTGAGCTGATGAGAATTGATCTCTAGCGCATGCAAACACAAGACGCGCAGCTTTGTTTTGAAGGCGCTGTACTCGTCTGAGGTCCACTTCCCTGGCTCCGTATAACAATAAGTTGGCATAATCAATGCGTGAAAGAACCAATGATCTGACAACATTATGACAAGCATCCTTGGTGAGGAAACGGCGTATACGCCACAAATTGCGAATATGAAAATTCACACTTCTGCAGACTGTACTGATGTGTTTGTTCATTAACAAGGATGAGTCAAGAGTAACCCCAAGATTTTTTACAGTGGTAGAAGGATTTATGCAAATGTCTCCAACTCTTAATACAAGATTAGGTGTAAAGTACTGATGACCTTCGGGGAACCAAAAACAAAAAATTCTGTTTTGTTTTGATTAAGCTGCAGCTTGTTTTGCACCATCCAGTTATTAATCTTAGAAATACACGTGGACAGAATAAAAAGAGCACGATTAGAATCACCTGCAACTTTGGGATCAAATTCAGTATAGAGTTGGGTGTCATCAGCGTAAACATGAAAATTGACATTGTATTCTCTTATAATATCACCAACTGGATGAGTATACATGGTAAAGCACTGTGGTCCAATGACGGAGCCCTGAGGTACTGAGAAACTGAGAACATGCTCCACAGATTTGGCATTCCTAATGGACACTCTGGTACGACGTTCATTGAGATAGGACCTAAACCAAGATTTAGCAGTACCTGTAATGCCAAAACAAGTCTCTATTCTATCAATAAATATGCCATTTCGGACAATTACAGCAAGCGAAATGATGTTTATTCCATTTAAACTTTAGAAAATGCACATAGCACTAGGTTATATGGTCTGTTGAGTCTCTGTTTGGTTTTGTAAGAAAACGGGAAGGTCAAGTTTGTTGTGGGGGGGGGGGGGGGGGGGGGCCAGGCCATGCACCCCTGTCTACGCCACTGCGTTAGAGGGCTAAATTGTCCCAGGTATTGATGAATAGTCCGTTTTTCAAGCATGTATTCTATTTTGACGAGCAAAGAAGATTGTCAACTTTTAAACTGAACGGTGAGATTAAATAAACGAAACGAAACAAAACGAAATGACAGAGAAACCGATGAAATAAGCAGAACTTTAAAGATATACAAATTTTGACAAGACATTTTTATTTTGGTTCCTTTGAAATATCTTCGATAGAATTCATGCTATCAACTCCAAGCGATCACATAGATAACTATAGTTTCACTACGTCACCGTTTAAAAAAAGCATTTTAAATACCAGAAAATAAACGTCTATTGTGGCGTTAATATTACTCAACAGAGAGTGACCGACAAAGTTGTTAATATGCACTAGTCTCTGTGTTAAAACTGTGAAACTTCATACAAAAAAGATATATAACTGTTGTATGTAAAACCGGCATTTAAACGCTCTAGATATTTATGTTTGTACCTTTAGTGTGATAACACTATTACAAAAGGCTTAATTGAGATAATTTAAGCCAGCCAATTTCTCCATTGTTTAGTAACTAATTTTACATGACAAACTACATGTACATTTTAAAAACTGTAGTCGTGAATATTTGAAAAGCATTTTAACCAGCAAATAACGTCATTGGTGATGTTATTATTACATGTACTTAGAGAGTAGCGATCAACAAAAATGAAAATATCTGTTAATCATTATTTACTTTCAAATAAGTAGGATATTTCTTAATAATTCGGTAGAGTAAACAATTTTGATATCTGCAAATGGTGTATCCTCCCATTAAGATAATTTAGACTATAGCCACTTTCCCCATTGTTTTGTAATCAATGTTTCACAATAAACTGATTATCAAAATCGGATGCATAATTTAAAACTTCCAATAAATTATGCTTTCATCCTCATGCCGATAGCATTCTGTCAAAAACCTATTCACACATTAATAAAAGAACCCATTGTTTTAAAGTTCATTCAATTAAGTACACGTGCTATATCATGTTCACCCATGTTGTTCTTCATTGCAAAATTCATACCTTTGCATACTTTGCGTGCCATACCCAGGGTGTCAAAGGTTAACATTAGTGCAGACATTTGCGACTCTCGATACTGTGTATGAGAGTCTCAAAACTTACGGTACTGAAAACATGCAACACAAGAAAATAGACTGGCATATGAAACAACCAGTCCAACACGCCTTTAGTACCGAGTCAACTGTGTCAAAATCTCTCCCTAGTCTGTCATCAGACTACTGAAGAGACCAGTCTAGTTCCAAACAGATGAACATGCACCAGTCTATAAAGCCTCGAGATGAAACCACTTTCTTGAGTGGAACATCTGATGTTCAATTCATCACAAATAAAATCCCATTAATGTACAATGTCTTATTTTATACATAACTTATACATTACACACATTTTGCATCATGCATGACACTGTTACTGGTTCGATGCACGCAGCGATAAACACAAAACACATGCAGCTTATATTATACAGAATATAAATCGACAACAGCACAGTATTTATTTACAATTTTACAAGAGGGTCATCCAATTCTTGGCGGGAATTCCAGCAGGATTGTTATCTCGGGTAATATCAGAAGTATAACAAGGGTTCGTATAGGTTTGGCAATTTTCAATCGACTCTGTGTATTTATGCCAAGCTTACGTCGGCTGTGGTTTATTAGCTTGTGTGATGTTCATCTTCCAAAAGCCGAATTCAGCTAGGGTACGCTTGGGGACTGTTTTTGCAAGTCAAAATTGACCAGAATATTTCGAGAGTGTAAACCAACCATGACGTCATCTTTGTCTCGGTTTATTTCTCAATAATCTTGTCAGATCTGTGCCAGACATACTTTTCTTTTTCAACAACGCAGCTCTCGTTCCCTGCCCCTCCAGACTCGCACAACTCACTTCTCTGGTCAGAAATCACAATGAAGATCGAACCTTTTGGCCGTAATAAGCTCAGGTTTTAAATCTGTACTTTTGATTGTGCTGCAGAAATCCGAATTCTAGGTTTCTCCTAACTTTTTAAAAATATGTGGTTTCTTGAAACGCATGTTATTCCTATTTATTCAAGGGTCTACTTACTTGACATTGTATGTAAATCACCTAATTTGTTTGCGGATAAAGTGAGACAAAATATGCATGTTTAAATTACGAGAGAATTGCTCTGTGAATAGCGATCCACACGACGAATTGGAACCGTATTTTATTTATTTTTAAAAAGTTAGCAATCGTTGGGTTTTAACGGTTGTTTCATCACAAACTATCACAAAGTTGTTCTAGTCCTTTGTTCTCTGAGACCGCGTCTGTGTACTGAATAGAAGTATGAAAAGAGACTTTCATTATCAATTATCTTAGGGAAGTCATTTCTGACATTAGCTGCCGATATACCAAGTCAGTAGAATATTGTATAACGCCATCCCGCAGGGAAGTTATGTACGCGCAAACGCGCACGATCCAAGCACTTTCAAAATGCTGCATGTACGGAGCCCATTATGGATGAGACTAATATACCACTTCCAGGCTGGTCATTTGACTCACTGCTTCGGTGATTTCTGCCTTATCGTCAGTGGTCAACCGACAGCCCCCAAAAGAAAGCTTTACGAGGTGGTTCATTTTTGTCAGGACAGACCATGACCGACCTGATCCACCAAGGGTCTCATTGCAAGACAGATTCAATTCAACAAGGTTGGGCAGAATACCCAGCGCCACGGCAATGTGCTTCAAGTCATCACTTCTCAATGTGCAGCCATCCAAGACTAGGTTGTTGAGGCTTTTGATTTCCTTCAAGTGAGACCATGACCGACCTGATCCACCAAGGGTCTCATTGTCAGACAGATCCAATTCAACAAGGTTGGGCAGATTACTCAGCGCCACGGCAATGTGCTTCAAGTCATCACTTCTCAATGCGCACCAACCCAAGTCTAGTTTGTCGAGTGTTTTGATTTCCTTCAAGTGAGACCATGACCGACCTGATCCACCAAGGTTCTCATTGTCAGACAGATCCAATTCAACAAGGTTGGGCAGATTACTCAGCGCCACGGCAATGTGCTTCAAGTCATCACTTCTGAATGTGCACCCACCCAAGCCTAGTTTGTTGAGGGTTTTAATTTCCTTCAAGTGAGACCATGACCGACCTGATCCAGCATTGCGAGACAGATTCAATTCAACAAGGTTAGGCAGATTACTCAGCGCCTTGGCAATTTGATTCAAGTCATTACTTCTCAATTCGCACCAACCCAAGCCTAGTTTGTTGAGGCTTTTGATTTCCTTCAAGTGAGACCATGACCGACCTGATCCAGCAAGGGTCTCATTGCCAGACAGATTCAATTCAACAAAGTTGGGCAGATTACTCAGCGCCACGGCAATGTGATTCAAGTCATCACTTCTCAATCCGCATTTAACCAAGTCTAGTTTGTTGAGGCTTTTGATTTCCTTCAAGTGAGACCATGACCGACCTGATCCAGCAAGGGTCTCATTGCGAGACAGATTCAATTCAACAAGGTTGGTCAGATTACTCAGCGCCTTGGCAATTTGATTCAAGTCATCACTTCTCAATCCGCACAGACGCAAGTCTAGTTTGTTGAGGCTTTTGATTTCCTTCAAGTAAGACCATGACCGACCTGATCCAGCAAGGGTCTCATTTTCAGACAGATCCAATTCAACAAGGTTGGGCAGATTACTCAGCGCCACGGCAATGTGCTTCAAGTCATCACTTCTCAATGCGCACCAACCCAAGTCTAGTTTGTCGAGTGTTTTGATTTCCTTCAAGTGAGACCATGACCGACCTGATCCACCAAGGTTCTCATTGTCAGACAGATCCAATTCAACAAGGTTGGGCAGATTACTCAGCGCCACGGCAATGTGCTTCAAGTCATCACTTCTGAATGTGCACCCACCCAAGCCTAGTTTGTTGAGGGTTTTGATTTCCTTCAAGTGAGACCATGACCGACCTGATCCAGCATTGCGAGACAGATTCAATTCAACAAGGTTAGGCAGATTACTCAGCGCCTTGGCAATTTGATTCAAGTCATTACTTCTCAATTCGCACCAACCCAAGCCTAGTTTGTTGAGGCTTTTGATTTCCTTCAAGTGAGACCATGACCGACCTGATCCAGCAAGGGTCTCATTGCCAGACAGATTCAATTCAACAAAGTTGGGCAGATTACTCAGCGCCACGGCAATGTGATTCAAGTCATCACTTCTCAATCCGCATTTAACCAAGTCTAGTTTGTTGAGGCTTTTGATTTCCTTCAAGTGAGACCATGACCGACCTGATCCAGCAAGGGTCTCATTGCGAGACAGATTCAATTCAACAAGGTTGGTCAGATTACTCAGCGCCTTGGCAATTTGATTCAAGTCATCACTTCTCAATCCGCACAGACGCAAGTCTAGTTTGTTGAGGCTTTTGATTTCCTTCAAGTAAGACCATGACCGACCTGATCCACCAAGGGTCTCATTGCAAGACAGATCCAATTCAACAAGGTTGGGCAGATTACTCAGCGCCACGGCAATGTGCTTCAAGTCATCACTTCTCAATGCGCACCAACCCAAGTCTAGTTTGTCGAGTGTTTTGATTTCCTTCAAGTGAGACCATGACCGACCTGATCCACCAAGGTTCTCATTGTCAGACAGATCCAATTCAACAAGGTTGGGCAGATTACTCAGCGCCACGGCAATGTGCTTCAAGTCATCACTTCTGAATGTGCACCCACCCAAGCCTAGTTTGTTGAGGGTTTTGATTTCCTTCAAGTGAGACCATGACCGACCTGATCCAGCATTGCGAGACAGATTCAATTCAACAAGGTTAGGCAGATTACTCAGCGCCTTGGCAATTTGATTCAAGTCATTACTTCTCAATTCGCACCAACCCAAGCCTAGTTTGTTGAGGCTTTTGATTTCCTTCAAGTGAGACCATGACCGACCTGATCCAGCAAGGGTCTCATTGCCAGACAGATTCAATTCAACAAAGTTGGGCAGATTACTCAGCGCCACGGCAATGTGATTCAAGTCATCACTTCTCAATCCGCATTTAACCAAGTCTAGTTTGTTGAGGCTTTTGATTTCCTTCAAGTGAGACCATGACCGACCTGATCCAGCAAGGGTCTCATTGCGAGACAGATTCAATTCAACAAGGTTGGTCAGATTACTCAGCGCCTTGGCAATTTGATTCAAGTCATCACTTCTCAATCCGCACAGACGCAAGTCTAGTTTGTTGAGGCTTTTGATTTCCTTCAAGTAAGACCATGACCGACCTGATCCAGCAAGGGTCTCATTTTCAGACAGATCCAATTCAACAAGGTTGGGCAGATTACCCAGCGCCACGGCAATGTGCTCCAAGTCATTACTTTTCAATACGCTGTGACGCAAGTTTAGTTTGTTGAGCGTTTTGATTTCCTTCAAGTGAGACCATGACCGACCTGATCCAGCAAGGGTCTCATTGCTAGACAGATCCAATTCAACAAGGTTGGGCAGATTACTCAGTTGCCCAACAATGTGCTTCATGCCACTGCTGGCTAGGTCGCAATTGTTGAAGGTCACGGCCTGAAGCTGCGTCATTTTCTTCAGACGTAGAGACAAAAGGAAACGTGTACAGTCTTTAAATCCAGCTTTTTGGTTACTCACTTTAATTCTTTGAAGATTTGTCATTCTGTTCACATAATTCACGTATTCTGTACCCAACTGTCGAAAGTTGTAATGATCCATTGATAATGTATGTATGCTTTCCAGGCAAGTATATCCGCCACCCTTCTGGTCATCAGTAACGTTGTTTAGGAAGTACACAAACGATGTCAAATCATCACTCCCTAGAACACCAATATCTAGATGTGAATCAATAACGGAATTAATTAACTCTAACGGTGGCAATGTCTGGCTCTGACATTCAAAGTAACATTTCAAGGCTACTTGTATGGCTCGATCACCTAGATCGCCTGCATCTTTGACTTTTTGCGATAAAATCTGCAAAATTGAATTTGTCCGTGGCCCATCACTGTCACCGCAGCAAAAATGCAGAAGAGTTTCAAACCCAGCTAAATCAGACACTTGACGAAAGAACGTTTCAAATTCACGCGTTTCTTCTTCCGATGTTAAACTTTGGTAGTATATCGCAGCGCAAAATTCTTGAAACGTCTTGTCAATGAAATAAACAGTGTTGCAAATGTGATTTCCCTTCAAGACTCGCTCGCTGGTGAGGATGCCAGCTCCTATGGCCATTTCAAGCACATCCGGCTCAAAATCCGCCTCTAGGAATGATAACTTTTGATCAGAAGAAAGTAGACCACGCAAAGCAACCTTTCCAATAGCAGTAACTAGCCTTGAAATCTCTTCTTCTGACATGTTAGTTTTACGTTTAAATATGTAACGCAGTGCCTCATTATAAAGGCGAAACATGGTGTCAGGGAGTGTAGCACTGTCTTTCCACAACAAGCACATCAATAACAACAGCACGGGACTTTTGGCCAAATCTAATAAAACATTCGAGGATACAATTTTCCCAAAAAGCCCATCAGCTTTGGATGATTCTCCTGAATAAAATGTGTGCACATATCCCTTAACATCGTCCTCGCTAAACCCTAAAACATTCACACGAGCAAACGGCTTCTCAATCAAAGTGTTCTTTACCAGCTTGTCATAGTGTGAGGGGCGGGTTGTCACAAGTACATTGCATTTTGCGTACTTTCCCTTTCGATTAAGCATTTTGAGGATCGAACCGAACTCCGACTCATCAAGGTCAGACGACCTGAATTCATCAAAACCATCTAACAGAAACAACACGTCGTCAGGGTTGGCTGCAATGAAGAATTCCAAGTCTTTCCTGTCTATGGTCTCTTCATCTAACAACTGATCAAACAGTGCATCTATCACATCCAACGTTTGTTTTAGGGAACGCATTTTCAACACAAAAACAAGTTTGTACTTTTTCAGTGCAGCAACATTACCACAGGCCCAATCGTAAGCCATTTTGGCAACAAGAGTCGTTTTCCCTATACCAGCCCCTCCGCTTAAAATTGCCCGTATAATTGAATGACCCTCTCTTGTTTTGAGTTTGAAAATATCCCAATACGATTTCACCTCCCCCTTTAAATCCTTATCATCTTTTTCTAATTGTAGCTTTGTGTAGATGTCCATGATGTGTTTTGGGTCATCATTCATCCATGGAGGCATCTGCACATAGCTACCAGTGCTGGTGTAGATGTCTTTTAATGCCTCCTCGCACTTATCAGCAGCAAGTTGAGTTGGGTCATTGAGTCGAGTCTCCTGTCTCGTACTGTATCCTGGTCCCCTCCCACTCGACCGACTCGTTTCTAATGTAACAAAAAGACAAATCGAAATTAAATCATGTTAATCGGGTATTTTAATTTTAGCTCACACTTATCGGCAGCAAGTTGAGTTGGAATATCGAGTCGAGTATCCCTTGTCGTACTGTATCCTGGCTGACTCATTTCAGAAGTGAAGAGTAAAACAACAAATCGTGTCAGAACATAATGAAAAATGGGTTCCGTTTCGTCTGTAATTCATTTATTAAAAAAGTCCAATATCAATAGAAGTAGAGTGTTCGAGAATCTATCGGTAAAGTATGTAGTCATGATTTGTTCAAAGTTTTTTTTTTTTTTAACGAGGATCATTTTAACCCAGGCCGTCAACGGATACTTCTTAAATCATAATTATGTGTCCATTTTTCTGCATGTGGATTTATTTCCTGAATCAGTAGGCATACTTGTCAATGGTGTCCCTTGTTCGCTGGGTGACGTCTCCGTTCTGAATAAAACGTGGCATCCAAGAGTTAGGTCGCATTCAAATTACTTAGCTGGGGCTTTTCTGAACAAATAGCACGCGGGAGTGGCCAAGCCGCGTCCCTATACAGTCTTTTGTGTTGATGATTTGTCTCTTTCAGTCACGCAATTGGAATGTCCCTCCTATTTTAGGCCTTCCGGAATCCCCAGCCGCATAACTACACAGTACATGCATCAATTCTTTCAAATGTACTTCTTTCGTACCGATGTTTTTCTTCGAAATACTGATTGGTTTGTAAAACACAAATTATAGAAATGGGCGTAACATATGTACCTACATATGAGAACAGCGCCATCTAGAGTCAAACGACCCCCTCTCCACTCTTCCGAATATTCCAAGTTGCTAGTTTTCGTGTCCCACGAATGTTGTCAAGAAATCACCACTGACGTACAGATTCGCCATTCAATTAAACAAATGTTTTCAGACTCCAAGAATTGCGGGTTCATTGGTAACATTGCGCATGTCTAAAGTGAAGATAATTAGGAGCGTGACCGGTCACGTGATAGGGTTCAACCATTTTATAGGTAATAGGAGTCCGATTTTCACACGAGCTCAAAACGCGAATCTATGACGTCAGGGCTGAGCGTTCTCGCTGCGAATTCAGAAAAGTTAAACCCATGTCAACTGCGGCAAATTTTGCAGCAAATTCTTTGTGGTGCCACATTTACATCGCATTCAGATTCACATTGGCATCAAGCATGAGCCCGTCTTTATACGTTAAACAGGTTACCAGGCAGTGGTTGGGCGTAGTCGTAATTAACTAATGCATACCTTTTCTCCTTCGCTCCCACCACCTACCAATAACGTCAGTACCAAAGAAAAATGCCACTGAAATAGACAGAAAATGTCCTTATTCAGTAAATACTCATCAACAGGTTATAATCAAATGTACCATTTGTGTTTCGCCAGCAAATAAGGTGACAATACTTTTATTAGAAACGATGGTTTATTTTTACATAATGCTATCAATGCTCTACTATAACCCGAACCGGAATCCTTCAAATTAAATATTATAAACAGTTTTATTATATTGAGACAACCTCAATTAATACAATTAATTGAGGTTCGTTAGTTTACAAAATTCATCAAATTGTAACATAGAAAGAAGCTATAAAATAGCAATCAAAAGGTAAAACATGGATTCAGATTTATACATTAAACAACTAATTGATATATACATGTATTTATCTTTGTTTACATGTATATTTATCCCGATTCGGGATTGTAGTCCTTTTTGTCTCTTGGATTATCTATCCGGATATAAATCTGTCTAAAAAAATTCTTACTAAAAGAAAAAAATTGCAAAAAAGTTTATTACCAACACCAAAAAGGCCAATATATTTAGACACCATTCCACTAAACCCACCTTGGGATATTAGCTCAAAACGCTCTTCGGATTATCGTCCGGAATCAATCATCAATTTCAGAAATGTCCATATACAATGTTTGTTTGTATATTCTATTAATTGCTTTTAATATACTCGACCGAATTTTTGCAAATCTCATCTTGGGATATTAAACCATCCATCATTGACCTTCGAATTGTTTGTCCGGGGGGGGGGGAGCACGGTTGTTACAAAAACAAAATTGCAAGACGGTGTTTTACTATCAGAGTTAGCCAACATTATTTCACAAAAATTTAAACTAATTCCTTTCTGGGATATTAGCTCAGAACTGGGTTTTTTCGGAAGAAAATACCAGCGGCACTCGAACTTGCTCCAAGCAAGATGGCGTCGTTAGTGACTCCCTAACTCACTTTCTTGACGTGGATGGGTAAATAAGGAAAGGAGCTTATCAGGCATATCCAATCATACTCACACAATCCCAGAATCAGGGTGACCACGGCACCAGCGATGCCAATGCCAATGAGTGCCCACTGTCCATCAGTAAATCCTGATCCTGCAGATGTAGACGCGAGGACAGTGATGGATGCAGTCAGAACGGTCAAGTTTAAGGTCGTCATGTCCATAGTACTGAACTGGGGGAAATGTATTCAAATAGGTTGACATTTTATTGTGACCTTCTGTAAAGAATCGTCGGCAATACTGTTCCTTGTTTAAACCCCAGGTTTGAAAATATTTGTACTAAAGGGTTGTACGCGTTGCAAATCATGACTAAATGTAACTGATGACAGATGTTCTACTTAAAATATGAGAAAAACAAGATAATGCCGGGAAATTAGCAACACCCCAGTCGGCAAAACTATGTTTCAAACACGGGTTAACAAGTAAGAAAAAACGCGGGTCTTGGCGAGGTAAAATGAAATATCCAGACACGCGTTTCGAATGTGTTCTAGACGTATTACAATGTAATATGCGTGTCTGAAACTACTGTTAAACACGTGACCATTTGAAGTGCGGGTTTGGGTGTTTCATTTTACCTCGCAAAGACACGAGTTTTTTTAAACATAGTTTTGCCGACTGGGATTGTGTGTTTTAAGTGCAATGTTCGGTCACGATTAATTTCACCTCGATAAATAAAGTATCGAAATAGAGTACGAGAAATTGGCTTAGTCGCGGTGGTAACGTGTGCACGACTACAATGATTTCAACATAATATCGACCCTCGATACTGATTAGCCGAAATCTAAGCTAGAATCGATTCTCCGCAGAGCGCAACTATAATGAGTTCAAGTCTTTCGATTCCAGTTCAATGTTCGATGAGAATATTGTTGCCTCTATCAACCCCTGTCTGTACGGATCGCCGTCACAAAATAACGCTAACGTACACTACACCAAACCAGACGTGTTTGTGTGCACTCAGCCATCTGTACCACGGTACACGTGAGCCATGTACGAACGACGCAGCATATAGCAGTGACTGCGCACTTCCAATGACAAAAAGTTCCAATGACTAGGCGTGGCAAGTAAAATTTAGAATCATCAAAACCTACAAGAATGCGTTTGTCTTACAATAATTATGAACCCAATCTCACCTTTTTCTCAACATCCGTATCGGCAATAGATATCGAGTCTTGTATGTCACGTGTGTTTATATTCCATTTCTTTACCCAGGGTGTTCCCAAACAGTTTAAAACTGGTTTTCATTGTGGCCCTGCATACATGTACATCGTTAAATAAAATAAAATAACAGTAAATATAAATACAAGGATATTTATAGGAATCCAAACGTTGATACTAATTCTGATTTACGAGATAGGCAAAAACCCACAAAAACAAACTTTGGGGTGGGGGGGGGGGGGGGAAGAGAAGGGGAAATTCATATCCGGCTCCACATTATTGTGGCAACCAAGTTATAACTCCGTAGATCAGCGCAATTGGCATAATATCTAACGAATGACATGTCGGAGCTCCGATTTGAATGTGCTTAATGAGTCCAATGTTGTTTGGACAGATTATTCCAAATATTTGCACCACTCAATTGTGTGGCGTAGCATTCTTTTTTGGCGAAAGGAACTTTCAGTGCCGTGTGGGTTGATTGCCTTGTTTCGCGAATAACTGTAAGTGGTTTGTCATGTACAAAGGAGTCATTTTGTTGAGACTTTTGAAGACAAGAATAGCCTTTTTTGACTTGACTTTTTCGAAAAAGGAGCCCAATTAAGACGACCAAATATAACCTCTGAAGAGGTGAGGCAGGTACATTTGAGGATTATCCGCGCGGCTCTTTTGAGACATTTGTTTAACATAATTATCGTGAGATATGTACCTTCCTCCCCACACCGTACAACAATACTCTAATGTTGACATAACTAAACTTACAAATAGTGTGTGCAGGCTGTGTTGAGGAACACAATCATGGATTCTGCTTAGTATACCTAATTTAAACACAACAGTGTTTCTTACGTATTCGACATGTGGGCCCCAACTTAGGTACGACTTAAACCAATTAATTACAGAAGATGACATGTTTATCCTTTGTTGTTTCTTTAGCAAGATTTCATGATCAACACAATCAAATTCAACACAACCAATTCAAGTTCACGCAAAGGGTAGTTTCCAGCAGTACGCTTGCCAATTGTTGAAAAGTGTTCATTTAATGTATCAGCAATGTCGGCGATATCGTCAATATTTTTCCCATTTGGGGGAGTAATCGAATTTGGTACAGTTTTGTGGTTTCTTAGGGAGTACCTCCTTCAGAGTTTTTCACAGCATAGATGGATTGCTTTTATTTTCTTTTTATAGCGGATGTGTAGTAATTACTCATTTTACTGCGGATTTTATTAGTTACATTGTTCCGCATGTTTTTGTTTGAATCCCAATGGATTTGTAAGCCTGTGTGCTTTGCAATTTTGTGTACAGGATCGCGCTGCCGCATAAGTTAAACAATTTCGCTATCGAGCCACGGTATACTGAGGCACCCCGAATGTGTTTTGTTTTGACTGGCGCATGGAAGTTAATAATACTCATAAATATGGACTACCATATAGACCACGCATTATCCACATCATAACAACCAAAAACATCGTGCCATGGTGCATTACTGAGATCGTCCGTAAATGCATCACTGTCTATATTTTTTAGACATCGAAAGTGTATTGAACGACCTCTTATTTTTGGTGTTTCCCAACTGTGTAGCCCATAAACAAGATAATGATCACTGATTAGGACTGGTAAGACACCACAGTCCTTTATTAGCTCTGGGTGGGAACTAAAAATTAGATCGATGGTAGTTTGAGTGGATTCAGTGACACGTGTTGGGTCATGTATGAGTTGCGCTATTTGGAACAAACTAAAACAAGAAACAATTCGATTTGATTGCATATTCTATCGTATTCAATGCTCCAGACCACGAGGCCACATCACTCCACAATCGAACATAATGACAATACTATCTGCCTATATATACATGTACTCTCTACAGACGGAATGGGCCAGATCTGCATCTTAGATGTCACATAACGTCAAACCTTCCTGGACAATCGTCACATATTTCTGTGAGGACCTTCTTGGGAAGGTCCTCGAAGGGTTTGCAAATTTCTAAGTCGAACGGGCTGTGTAAAATGGCAAAATGTGTGGTCTATATACAAATCGAACGGGCAAAATTGCTTACTGAATATCCGGACTGGGGACTTCAGAGAAGCAACTAACAAATGGAACAACAGAACAATAGCGAGTCCCCATTAGCATGTGTAGCTACGGGGAGGGAAAGGGGGAGGGAAAGGGGGAGGGAAAAGGAGAGCGCGCACCCCCCCCCCCCCCCCCCCCCTCCCCATCAAATGTAGCAATCGGAAAAAAATCGACGCTTTGGACAACAAAAGTGTGGATTCATATCTATTAAACCATTGCGTCAACTGTCATGCAGTTGAGTGGACATAAAAGGCATGCAATCTTATATATTAACCTTAAGTCATAATTAACCTTAAACAACGATTAATTGCAGATTTGCGTTTCATAAAATCATTCTTAGTCCAAGATTGATCGAGTGTAAAATAAGATCGATATTAATTGTATCTGTAGAATTTAATTGTTTTTGACCTTATGGCGCTTTTGGCTAACAAATTGTTCAAGTCGCCATCTTGTTTTGTCGGAGTGGGCGGTCTTGGCGGTGAGTGACATATATACACGATATGCCATAGCTATCACAGCAGCAATAAGTTACACCAACACAATATTGAAATTCTTGTCTTACTTTCCCGCCAAGTTCTCACATGGTACTTCAGATTAATTGTTTTGCTCCTACAATTGATTCAGATCAAGTGCGAAGCTACAATGAAGTTTAAGTTTTATATTGACCCTAACTTTCTTTATGAAACAGAGATAAGATTAATTGTGAATTTAAGGGTTTAAGATTGATATTTTGGAAGATAAGATTATTATTAGTTTGGAGTAAAGATTTGTTGTAAAGCTTTATGAAAAAAAACCGTATCGTGGCCATGTATTAGACGCGTAACTTACATTCAGAGTTTCTCGAGGATCTTACGTTATCAAGCTCTGGGTTAGTGTTCAAGACAAACATAACTGCAATAAATTCGTAATTGTTTAAATTTAGCCAAGATAAAACCCGCGAATTTCTAACTTCGCTATACACCCGTACAACTCAGCATATAGTATTATAAATATGTTTGTGCGAGATAAGCCTACGCCTCAGCGTCTACAGGGATAGTTCACGGATGTTTTCGACTCAAACTATAGTATACATTTCTTAATTTGTGTTGCAATGTCAGTGGTAAAATGTTAAAACAATTGTGCTACATTTCCTGTTATCAAAAATGCACTTATTTTGCCGTAAGTTGTTTTCAGGCCCGTTTGAAAACTGTGGATTCGTAGTTCCGAATCCACACTTTTAACAATAGAGTGACGTCATATCAATGGTTTAAGTAATTTACGAATTTAATCGGCGCTTCATAATTACGAATCCAAACTTTCTTGTTTATTCTCCTTAACTTATTCAAGCACAGAATGGCCAATAAATCAGTGCAGATAGCTTGCAATGTTCTTTGGTTAAAATCATCCATTACATTGAAATGGAAAGATTTTGTGTAATGATAAAGATTTTTCTTTTCTGCACGCGAATGAGTTGCCCGTATGTATACTGTACATGTTCACTGTACACCCGTCCCGACCAGTAGCAATGCGTGATTTCCAACCAAAGTGAAAGCTATCGACCTAGACACGTCATCAGATCAACGTAGATCCGCCATCGAGTACTAGAAGCCAGTAACAAGGAAATCCGTACGCAGGAAATAACAACCTATTCCTTGAACCAACCTCAATAATAATCGGATTACATTCAACGAATGTTGCACTACACTGAAAACAAAATCTAGTCAATTTGAGTGAAAAATTAGTCAAGTAGGTAATACAAATTAGTCTTTCAATGTCTGACTAATTGTTCAATCTAAAATACTAATGGAAATACTGTTGACTAATTAAACAAAATGAAGTACTAACTTTAAATGTTCAAAGACTAACACGAATTGTATTAATATCAATTTTGCTGTGTGACTAATTGATCCATCACTGATTTACTAATGCGGTTAGTCTCCTCAATCGGACATAACGAACAAAATTTTAAATTACTAATCGATTGACTAATTTATTACCCAAATAATAATGATATTTTTTTCTCACTCAGCCTGCCCGAAGAAAACTTGCCAAAGTATATAAGTCGGTCAGTGTATTATTGCCCCCCCCCCCCCCCCCTCCCTCTGACTAAAAGACTAATACATTTTGTTGTTTGACTAATTAATTTTCTTACATTACTAATTAAATTTCAAGGATGACTAATCTCAAGAAAAATTAGTAAAACTAAACCATTTTGAAAGACTAATTATTATTAGTCAATTAAGAAGTGAGTTGACTAATCTTTTGATCTGGTGACTATTTAAAGATTGGTAAAACTATAAAACTAAACATAAAAATGACTAATTTTTGTTAGTCAACTGACTAAGTGAGGTTTTAAGTGTAGTCACCCCAACCAAATACTGCCACAGTATCGCAATACCCCAGGCCTGCTAGCAGTATTTATACTGCAAGGACACACCTCGTTTGACCCTACACGACCTTTGATAAACCGAAAAGAAATTCATTGATTTGAAATTAACCCCCTCAAAATTATAAAGGAATGGAAAGTTTACTCCAAGAAAACTGCAAGTGGAAACCCAACTTAGATTCAACTAAGTGAAACAAACCAGAATATTAATTTAGAATTCAAAACAACTTAAATTATGTACACACGTGAACAAAATTACTTTCAGAAAAAACAACAACAACAACAACCTGCAATTGATAACACAAACTTCAGAACTCGCCTCTTAAAAACCAACGGCCTATAACACGACTGTCAAGCCTCTTTAAAAAAAACACGAATTAGGTACAAACATGAAAAGTAACCAAAAAAACTAAATTCCATTGGGTCTGAACAGAGTGAAAACATACTGGTTTCCCTCAACAAAAAACATTCCTAACCCTTTACTGTAGTCAAAGCCAGAGATCAGTTTTTCCCCATTGGAAAAAAAATACGACTTAACCCCCGATTTGTAGATACGAATCCACACTTTTAGTGACGTCATAGCAATGGTTTAAGTCAGATAATACCAACTGTGTGGATTCGTAATTTACGAATTCACTCGGCGCTTCATAATTACGAATTTACACTTTCTCGTGTATTCTCCTTAACTTATTCAAGCACAAAATGGCCAAGAAATCCGTGCAGATAGCTTGCAATGTTCTTTGGATAAGATCACCCATTTCAATTTTACATCGAAATGGAATTAAAGATCTACACGTTATGGGTTTTGTGAAATGATAACGATTTTCTTGTCCGCATGTGAACGAGTTGCCCGTATGTATACTGTACATGTTCACTGTACACCCGACCCGACCAGTAGGAATATTGCGTGATTTCCAACCAAAGTGAAAGCTATCGACTTAGACACGCCATCAGATCAACATTATTAACCTTCGTATACTTCCCCTTAACCTTGTTCAAGTCGGCTCACTTTTAGCAAGATTGGTTACTTTGTTTTGTATATGAAAGCTACAATAAGGGTATTATTCGAACAGTTTAGACTTATAGAATAATGCACAATGTTAGCAATTAACCCTCATCACATCATCCAATACTACTTGAGCAAAATGGAATGTGCAGTAGGGGCCTAAACTCTTACCACAGTGGTATATGAGAACTGAGTAGTATTGTGCAGTACTGTGTACTGTACCCGAAATAAATGCATATATGAATCTTGCTATCTTAGTGTGGACTTAATAACAAAAGATGTCCACACTTTACACAATTAACCTGAAACCTTGTGTGGACTTGGCCAAGTCCACGCAAGGATAAAGAACGCTAGAGGTAAAACGGGTTAGGGTTACATACAGAAAAAATGAAGAGGATTATCCTAGTGTATAGCAGTTACAAATGTGGATAAAAAACAATTTCATGGTGTGAGAAATATTAGTATTTGGTGAAATTTTATCGATGGTTCTGAACAACACGAATACAAAGGATGTCCACACAGGGATAGCAAGGTTCGCATAATGAGTGCGTTCGTGTGCACTCGGCCATCTGTACCACGGTACACATGGGCCATGCACGTACGACGCAGCATTAGCACTGACTGCGCACTGACAATGGGAAAAAAAGTTCCAATGGCTAGGCGTGGCAAGTAAAACTTAGTATCACCATAGAGGTAGGAAACCCTCCATGGTATCACCAAAACCTACAAGAATGCGTTTGTTTTAGAACAATTATGAACCCAATCTCACCTTTATATCTCCACCTCCGTATCGGCAATATATATCTAGTCTTGTATGTCACGTGTTCATCCAAACGATGCAAAGACCAACTGGTAGTATGCCGCGGATTTCCAACCAAAGTGAAAGCTATCGGCTGAGACACGCCATTTTATACCTTTTTCCTTTCCGATAAACTATATGGAACGCCAAACGTACCAATGATGTTACGAGATACAAGTTATTGGACGATTTAACCCTCAAACGAGGCACCTGTTTAAGCGGAACGTATCGTCGGCACCTTGTCAAACATGTTTGCCACGTGTATTTACTGAAGAAGCTACTTAAATTAAACCCCCCGTAACCTTAGCAACCCAGCACACTACTATCAGCCCATTGGTGAACAGATCTGTGTGGGCCTGCAGACTTGCAGTGACTTGCAGTGACAGTGCATAAAGCATGCTGGAAACATGTTGTACACAAACGATGCTGAAGCATTTTGTACACAATTAAGGCACTGGGGAAATATTTTTTCCACGCCCATTCTGACCAAGTCACTGCACCTGTTGATTGACACCTCTTTTAGAACGTGTGTAATGGTACAGCTTAGGATATCATGTAGTATGGCACGGCTAGTATTTACCATGTGGTTTCGTTAATGTTTTTCTTGATTTGGGAAGAACATGTTTGCCCAGGTGCCTCGTTTGAGGATTAATCATTAGGTGATGTTGTCATTATATTATGCAATGTCACAATACACTAACTACATCAGATAATGGTTGACTACATCACATAATGGATTGACGACATCACATAATGGACTGACAACTAATTCGTTTAATAACTTGCTTTAACATAATAAAAAACATGTTTACAGACGCTTTTGTTTATACCCAGCAATATGGGATCGAGCGACTCCCCCCTTAGTCCCCCATAGCTATACACTCCCTAGACTATTGTTACCTAATGCACCTCCTCCTAAAAACTCAAAAGAAACCACAACATTCCGCAAGCATCACAAAGGAGGGAGGTTCTGTCCGTCCCATATATTGCCTCGTATGCTTTTGTTCGCAGGGCTTACACATATTCGTACACCCACCCCTTCTATATGGTCCCCTTTTTTTACTTATATATTTCAAAATATTGTAAATACTCAGTCCGCCTCAGCCGGGAGAAAGTTTGGATGAATCGTCTTTGGACTATTCAACCACATGGGCTCAACATCCAACTAGGAAATGATTAACTATTTTCTTCTACTATTTGACATCTGTTTCAGATTTATTCCTTGCCAGGAGTTTGTTTTTGTTTGTTCTCACTCCTCTGGTTTCCCCTTGTCTATTGTCCTAACCCCCCCCACCCTCCTACATTACTCCTATTCATACTTCTTTGTTAGTTCTTCCCTTTGATTTTCACCCCGGACCCCCTTCCTTGTGGTTTTACCCCTTCTATTTTTGTTCACCACCCAAATTCACACCTCTTTATCCCCTTGGTCTGTCTTTGATCCTACCCACACTGACCTCACCCTTTAACCCCTCAGCCTAATCCTCCTTTTGTTCATTGTTTCACAGGACTCTGTGATTTTTCTTCTGTGTTTCTTCCGCCAACCACGATGTGCATCATGCTGTATGCTGCCCGATAATGTTTGTTTCTTGTACACAGCCATTTGTCTCTGAAGATCTTGTTAAGATCGAAATATTAGGCCCTCTTAACTTATTTGATATTTCAGGTCATTCCAGCCAGTAAGCAGTTTGCAGCAGTTTTAATCTTATTCATATGTTAAATATAAATAAAGTGTATAGGCCTATTAATTATCCAAAATGGTATATATAAAGGTAGGATACACCTTTTTGAGATATCGAAACATTTTACTACCGAATTATTAAAAAATTCGTATTTACGAATCCCCACTTTCTCGTGTATTCTCCTTAACTTATTCAAGAACAAAATGGCAAAGAAATCAGTGCAGATAGCTTGCAATGTTCTTTGGATAAGATCATTTCAATTTTACATCGAAAGATCTACACGTGTGGGTTTTGTGAATTGCGCGTCCCAACCAACTGGTAGGAGTATTGCGTGATTTCCAACCAAAGTGAAAGCTATCGACTTAGACACGTCATCAGATCAACATTATTTGATACCTTCGCATACTTCCCCATGAATAAGTTCAAGTCGGCTCACTTTTGGCAAGATTGGTTACTTTGTTTTGCATGAAAGCTACAATAGGGGTATTATTCGAACAGTCTATACTTTTAGCAATTAACCCTCGGCAATACCAGTATTGGATCCAGGTTTTAACTAAGGGGGGGGGGGGGGGGGCTGAAGTGATTGGCCTACACCCCCCAGCGTGCAGAAGGCCCGCCTTGCTAGGGGGTCCGGGGCAATAAACCTGATTTCACTGAGCAGCCACTCAGTACTAGAAGCCAGTAACAAGGAAACGCGTATACAGGGAAATCCGCACGCAGGAAATAACAACCTACATTCCTTGAACCAACCTCAATAATAATCGGATTACATTCAACGAATTTTGCACTAGTCACCCCAACCATTTACTGCCACAGTATCGCAATACCCCAGGCCTGCTGACATTATTTATACTGCAAGTACACACCTCGTTTGACCCTACATGACCTTTGACAAACCGAAAGAAATTCATTGATTTGAAATTAACCCCCTCAAAATTATGAAGGAATAGAAAGTTTACTCCAAGAAAACTGCAAGTGGAAACCCAACTTAGATTCAATTAAGTGGAACTAACCAGAATATTAATTTAGAATTCAAAACAACTTAAATTATGTACACACGTGAACAAGATTACTTTTAGCCAAAAAAACCAACAACCTGCAATTAATAACACAAACTTTAGAACACGACTCTTAAAAACCAACAGCCTATAACACGACTGTCAAGCCTCTTTAAAAAAACAAGAATTAGGTACAAACATGAAAAGTAACCAAAAAAACTAAATTCCATTGGGCCTGAACAGAGTGAAAACATACTGGTTTCCCTCAACAACAAACATTCCTAACCCTTTACTTTAGTCATAGCCAGAGATCAGTTTTTCCCATTGGACAACAAATACGACTTAACCCCTGATTTGTAGATACGAATCCACACTTTTAGTGACGTCATAGCAATGGTTTAGGTCAGAGAATACCAAGGTCGGCGGAACAGGGGGGTGGGGGGGGGGGGGGGGGGGGGGGGGGCAGGGGAGGGCCGTTGCCCCCCCCCCCCCACTTTTCAAAAGGTATCTATTTTGCCCCCCCCCCCCCCCCACAAATTTTCTACCAATAACCAAGCGACAGTTCACTGTTATCGGCGTTTGGAATAGGTAGGCCATATGCATTTATTTTCAGAACGGGCATTCACTGTAATTTCACACAGAATTTTAACTTTCAGCGCTACAAAAATGATGAAAATCGGCTTGCGAACTGTCTAGTGGCGCGCGATTTCACCGCTGTTTCGGCCATTGTGTAAAGCGACATAAGGTTGTGCGCACGTGCCATTATCAAAACCAGGTCAAGGAACTAGGAAACAAACTGTACCAGTTCTTTATAGTGTATAAGTTAATTGCAGTTCTTTGATTCTGGGTATAACGGGACCTATAATAAGTGCTATTGGAAATCCGGGGAACAAAAGCAAAGAAAAGCAAAGAACTTAGGGCCTCCATTGATATCTTTGGGGGGGGGGGGGGGGTAAAATGAGTAATACAGAAAAACGGGGGGTGGGGGTAAAGAGGGGGAGGTGAGGGAAAAGGAAAGGAGGAGGATCGGATCGGATAATCTGCTGTGTCTAATTTTTGGCATAAAATAATACTGACAAAAAAGGGTTATCAATCCATGGAACCCCAGTTTGCGACCCGCACCCGTTCAATTTCTCCATGCACATATCATGAAGCCCTCTCAGGGTCTCTACTCGCAGAGGTCGAGGAGGCTGGACATTGGTGTTATCCGCAGAAGACAACCTGAAGGCCTGGTGTGCATCTAGCCGCTCGTTGGTATCAGAGGTGGCCCCGTTAACCAACGTATGATACTCGGACTACCTGGCATCGAGGTTCGATAAATAACCCCGCGCCTGGTGGACATGTGGTCATTGAATTGGCAGTAATGTCCCCTAATTGCCAATTACCCTTTTATTGCAGTATGCCTGGATAAATGTTTATGTTGTTAATGACTTTGTGTAAGAATATTAGTTGGTTGGTTTGTCCATGGAGCTATGGTTTGTCTTACCCAAGCTAGGACATTGTCCGAAAGCTCATCTTTTTGGCGACAGTTTTGCTAAATATATTTATTTTCTCGCATGTTCTAGTTTTGGGTGTGGCCCACATTCATATATTTATAATATATTTATAATCTCCGTAATTCTCCATTTTATCTCCATATAATCTTGAAAACTTCTGCTGAAACAATCCGACGAAAGAGGCCAGGAATCGCCTCCGATTGCACCACAAAGCATAATATAATCCAACATTTCCCGGGGCCCTTAAGCGGGCCCCGGACCCCACGCCGTAAAGGCTTCGCGCCCCGCGCTCACATTTTCCAATTTGGGGTGTGCCCCACATTCCTCACAAAATGTATACGTAATATATATTTATATATATACATTCTCTATTATAATCTCCATAATTCTCCATTTTATCTCCATATATTTATTTTACATTTTTGCTAAAAAAAATACAGGAAAGTGGCCAGCAATCGCCTCAGATTGCACCACAAAGCATATAGAATCAACAATTTTCCGGAGCCCTTAAGCGGGCCCCAGACCCACGCTTCGCGCTCGCATTTTCCATTTTGGGGTGTGCCCCACATTTATATATATAGTATATATTTATTTATATTATATTCTCCATTAAAATCTTCATAATTCTTCATTTTATTTCCATATCATTTAAACAACTTCTGAGAAAAGAGGCCAGGAATCGCCTCAGATTGCACCGCAAAGCATAGAATCCACAATTTTCACGGGCCCTTAAGCGGGCCCCGGACCCCACTCCGTAAGGGCTTCGCCCTTCGCGCTCGCATTTTTAAATTGGGGCGTGCCCCCCCGTCTAAAACAATCCTAGATCCGCGCCTGCAGCCCCCCTCCCCTTTAATATCCAATATGGCCGCCGCCAAAGATGGTTATTTGGCCCCCCACTATCGAACCCGTTCCGTCGCGCCTGGAGAATACACTCGCAACTGTGTGGATTCGTAATTTACGAATTCACTCGGCGCTTCATAATTACGAATTCACACTTTCTCGTGTATTCTCCTTAACTTATTTAAGCACAAAATGGCCAAGAAATCTGTGCAGATAGCTTGCAATGCTCTTTGGATAAGATCACCCATTTCAATTTTACATCGAAATGGAATTAAAGATCTACACATTATGGGTTTTGTGAAATGATAACGATTTTTCTTGTCCGCATGTGAACGAGTTGCCCGTACATGTTCACTGTACACCCGACCCGACCAGTAGGAATATTGCGTGATTTCCAACCAAAGTGAAAGCTGTCGACTTAGACACGTCATCAGATCAACATTATTTGATACCTTCGAAAACTTCCCCATAAACATGTTCAAGTCGGCTCACTTTGCAAGATTGGTTACTTTGTTTTGCAAGGAAGCTACAACAGGGGTATATGCCGTTAGGGTTAGTAAATAAACACTCTTGGTTAGATGACAAAAGGTACCCCGTAGAGGACTTTGGGAAGTTTATTTCTGTTGGCTTTCCCCAACAGGCTACGTTTAATAGTTTCCGCTACTTCCATTGGTTTCCTTTCGTAGTCTCATAACGTATCTGATTCCCCAAGTTAAAAAATTCGACTGTGAAAATTAACTCGAAGAATGGATTAAACAAATGCATTACTTATATTCAGTGATTATTATTTGAAGATTTTCCGAAACTTTGACCTGCGGCCTCGGGTAGTATCAGGCACAAAACTGGCATTGTGAACTCTGCTTCTGAGACTTTATGCTCTATTTTGGAAATATCGGGAACCAGTTTGGGATATCTGTAATGTACTAACTCAGAGACAAGACTAGAATTATTGTCACAGTTATTTTGTAATGTTGAGTTTTCATAGCTTGCAATGGTTGGCATAAAGCTCGTCCCTCCATCTTCTGTTTTGTCTCCCTCCTTCTGGTTTGGTTTTCTAGCGTCCAAAGTTGTTCTGCATGTCCACCGGTTGTCATACCTCCTTGCTGGTTGACCTGCCCATCTCCACTTCTTTGATTTAATCAGTTCGCGCCGGATGACGTATATAAACGCAAAGTTTTTTCCAAATTCAAAACGAATGACGCATAAACACGCCAAGTTCAAGTTCAGAAATGCCTGTCAGCCGCGAGCAAGACCGGAAATGCGTGGGTGTGCTTCCCGGCACCATCGGCTTGAACCCGCCTCGGATCGGATCGGTGATGTTCAAATAATCCCGGCGCGAACTGGTTAATATCCCGGTTCATTTCCATATTATAAGGGGTTTATGTACATGTACTACAGAAGGGATCCCTTCCTTTCCCTCCGTAAACCTAACAACCACTCGTCACTCTCCTACCCAACACACTCACAACTCCCCCCCTCCCCCCTACTAGACCACTCCCCTCCTCAACCCCTCCTCACTTCTCCCCTCTCCCACCAATCCCCTCACCCACCAATCCCCTCTTCAACCACTTCAATCCTTCCCCAATCCCACTGACCTCTACACATGGCCATAATTATTATCACTGTTTCACACGTCGGCGCGAACTGGAAGTGCAACATGGCGGACCCACGACGTCACTCTGTGAGCCAATGAAATGTCCAGGTGTAGAGTTCATTGGGTACGGTACGTATGACGTAATGTTCATAAATACAAAATGTACAGAGTAAATCCACTGACCTCTACACCTGGACATTTCATTGGCTCACAGAAGTGACGTCTTGGGTCCGCCATATTGCACTTCCAGTTCGCGCCGACTTCAAGCGTTAGCACAGCAGAATATGGACAATGGTCCGTCCAGGTGTAGAGGTCAGTGCCCAATCCCCACTGCATACTTTACTTCTCATTTTCCTTCCAGTTTCCCTCCGATAACCCCATTCCCCACTGACCCCAGCTCTCTAATCCTCTTTACCTCTTGAATCATTCAGTTTTGCTATTCAAACTTATTGTTTCTGTTATTTTGATTGCATTGTTACTTTATACTTGCAATGATTTCATGTACAGCAGTATAACTTTGTCAATGTACTGTTTTTATTTCTTGGCCGAATAAATAATAATAATAATAATATATACTGCACACTATTGTTCGATTGGGGTTCGAGTTCGGATGATGCTCATTTTGTATCGACTATTTTTGTACTCCACGTTTATTGTGGGGATGAGTTTAATTTACGGAAAAGCAAGGTTCCGTAGTTAGACTAACTAGTCAAACCACACAGCGTTCGAGTGGCAACTAGATTGAATAATGGTTAAGTCTAGTCGATCTAGGCTGTTTTCCAAACCCCAGATTTGTCTTCGCCTTAGGCTTCATTCATACAGTTCAGCAATAAGCTGTAGCCGGAGACGGAGCCAAAGCAAGGTGTTTGGAAAACGGCCTTGGTCGCCCAACCGAACTCGCTCCAGGCTGTTGACGTGGCGCCCTCTATTGCTGCTTATACGCTATTACGAAAAGGCAGCATTCAGAAATCGAACTCGTCTTATATCAATTATTTATACTATGTATAAAAATGTGTTGGTGTCTGGCCAGTAATGACAGATATAACCAAGAGCAACAACAATTTGAAAACTAAATTAGTTTGGTAAAAACTTGTAGATTATGTTCTCGGATGAAACTGAATGCGAGTGTTACGTTGGTGAATTTAAACGAAACATGTTCTAAAAGGAAAACCTATTTGTAAGCAGTGCTGTCAATGAAGTAAACACGTCTACAAAAATACATAATTATGACACATGAATACCTTTATTATTATTATTTTCACCAAAACAGCAAAAAATAACATCTGGAACGATATAAATATTCATCTCATTACACCAACCGTTTTACCCAGAACACTACAAAACTACCCTTAACAAATCCGGTACGAATATAAAAATCAAAAAAATATGTCTTTGCAAAAAACTTTTGAAAACGAACACCGTTTTTCTTGCTTTTTTTTTCTATGCATTTATTATGTCAAACTTCGGACAGGTCTGTTAAAGGTAGGATACACCAATTTGCAGATATGTTTTACTACCAAATTATTAAGAAATATCTTACTTATTTGAAAGTAAATAATGATTGTAGGCATCCAGCAACATTATTGCGCTAGATATTCTATATTTGTTCCGAAAATGTATAATTATATTTTTTTAAATGTACAATTTCTCGGCATCCACGCTGTTCTTTTTTTACTAAAAGGTACATAAACAAGTTTAATTTAAATATGATTTTTCATTTCATTTTACAAACTGTGAACGATATACACTTTAAAAACGGATTGGTTAAAAATAACCAATATTGGTCGATTTCAACCAATCCAGTTGGTAGATATGTGGATAACCAAAATATTGGTTAAAATAACCAATCTGATATTGGTTACCTTTTTAACCCATCCACATTGATTATAACACCAACCAATGCAATGTTGGTTAATTTAACCAATCCACAATGGTATGACTCCAACCAATTTGTATTGGTTACCACGTAACCAATCCATATCGGTTATAGAACTAACCAATACATAATGGTAGGGCTGCAACCAATTCATATTGGTTATTAGACATGTTTTTTAAATGTTAAACACAGCATTTCCTAAATTTAGTGGGTAATCGTTTATGCAATTAGTGTAGCGATATTATGTTAGAAATACTGGTCAAGTAATTATATGCATTTATTTAATACATTATTATTACTACTATAACTAACCCTGAACAAATCGAACGGGCACAATTGCCTACTAAATATCCAGACTGGGGACTTCAGAGAAGCAACTAACAAATGGAACAAACGAACAATAGCGAGTCATCATGAGCACGCGTAGCTACGAGAATAGCCTTGGTCAAGGCGAGTTCGTCGTTATCCCGCGTCCGTCGTTATCCGTCCAGAAATATACGCCACGCGCGCCCCGCATATGCTGCCAGCTCGCGCTCCCGCCCCGGCCGGCCCCGTGCAAAGATACAGCGCGAACAGCGACCTCATACGGCCACTATTTATGCAAATCAACTGAAGCTACTTTCATTTGCATATAATAGTGGCCGCGTGAGGTCGTTGTTTGAGCTCCGATTACAGCCGCGCCGATCATTTACACTTGATTTTATATTGATTTTCAAAGATTATATCTTGAAATTTTGGTTGTTTGTCATCTGATACTTGATGACGTCATCGTGACATTATTAAATAATACAATAGGGTCAAAATCGAAATCTTTGAAGATTATTTTCTCCGAGTTTAAAGCATTCACAAAGCTAATAGTTTGCTGGGTTAAGTTGTCAAGCACAGTGCTTGTTTATACGATAAAAATGCACAACTGACAAGTGGTTTTTCATAAATTTAAAGGGAATATACAACATTTGCAAACATCAAACCAAATAAATTACTAATTGATAAAAAAACACTTTACTCTGGACTGTAAGGTATGGCAGTCTGAAGCATCCTGTAAAACCATGGCTGCTGGTGTGCTGACATTTTCAAGTAGAGTGGTATTTTTGTATCAATTTCTAACCGTTAGAAATTGATACAAAAAAGCTGGTCGGCAATTGATTACACATGCATGTAAAGGGGTACAACTGATTCTCTCAGCATCTACGAACCCTAAACGTAAAAAAGTCAGGGCTACAAAATGTGCTACAACATACTTCCCCCCCCCCCCCCAGTCTATCCCCCAATCTATCAATTACAACAAATAAATAATAAAAAACAGTCCATCGTTCGCTGTGTCACTTCAAGGCCACTGTAATTAACCCCTGAGCCTTCTCGGTTGAAACCCGTACAAAACAAATCATGAACACATGTTCCCAGTACACATGAACACATGTATGCCCATAGTATACAGACGTTACTAACGCAGAACTTGACACCAAATCCCGGCGAAATTCGGGGAGGTTTCAGCCAGTTGTAGAGTTTTTCTTTAAGTCGAAATGAATCCCAAAGTTGTGGTAGGAATATCTGCGGCAGTGGTGCTTGCTGTTGGGATCGGTGTGGGTATTTTACTCGGTCATTTTGTGACCGCGCCGGCCACGGCGGCTAGCGGGGAGCCCACGGCGAGCGCACCCACCGCGCCGCCCAGCTATCAGAACGCCGTCCGTGAACCCGACGCTAGCATCAGCGGCAAGCTTATCAATGGGATCGTGGCGGCAAACATCGAGTCAAATTTACGGTAAGCAGGTCAAAGTTTATAGAGCATAGATAGGCCTATAGATAGGCCTACAACATTTGCAAACGCCAAATATATATATATATAATATATATATTATTAAATACCTTACTAAGTTTACTTCACATGTATCTGTTTGTGAATGACAGTTTGAAGCATCATGTTAAATTATAATATGCCTGGTGTGTGTCATTTACTAGAAAAGTGGTATTTTTATATTTTTTATGAGCTTCAAGATAACTAAATTATAGCTTTCAAATGCATTTTTATTTTACCCGATTTTCTTTTTTCAATTTAAAGATATGTATGATCAAAATCTAGTGGGTGCCATTTTTACTTTGAGAGAAAGAATGCTTCTAAGCGCTTAGCGATACCAGCATCTTATGCAAAGGGTGGTTGTGTACATAATGTAGGCCTAATAGATATTTCTTTGAAACCTCTTTATAATTACCTGAACCTATTCAATCTCAAGATTAAGTTGGGCTATCAATTTAGCTATGTATGTTCACACTTTGATGATCTCTTTTGAAGCCCTTTAATGTCCAATCTTACGGGTATTAGTATTTTGTAGCATTGGGTCTCTCCGTGACTGATGATTGGGTGTGTACTGACAGAGTACAGATACTGCCAACTACAAAATACTAATAGTGGCAATACAGGTCAGTTATACTTACCTGGCAGAAAATGCAGTAGTCCAGCCTTGACCCATAGCTGTGTCCAAAGTAACAATTGTTGCTGTAGAGTTTAGAACACCCTACAGAGCATACATGGGCCATGCACACTCAGCAAGCAGAGGGACCCAATGCTAAAAAAGTACTACGAGTGCAATAAGGGGTGAAGTACCAAATACTACAGGCATTGCAAACAAGTCAGTGAGAGTACTGCATACTACTTTTTACTACTAGTAGTAAAAAGTAGCATTAGGTAGGGTTAGGGTTAATTGGGTATATATATAGACTGACACAACCAAATCAGATAAAATAAATATCTGATGAAACCTACATTTGTAGTCTTTATGAGTGTGTAGCTTGTTGATAGCAATCTTAATAACTTTATCATGTTTATGATTAAAAAATTAGTTCTACTTGCACCGTTTTTCGGGACACCATAGTGTGCTGGTTTAGGGGAGTTGCTCCCCCCTCCCCCCCTTCCCCTTCCCCTTCCCCTTCTGTTTTTGCGGTACTGGGGCCAACTTGGTGTAACAGATAGGGAGTTGTTTGCAGTACATAAATATGTCGAGATCAATTTCTGTCAATGGCAGCTACAGACCTAGACTTAAAGGTGGGATACACTATTTGCAGATATCCAAACAAAATTACAACTAAATTATAAATAAATATCTTACTAATTTGAAAGTAAATGATTCTAGACATCCAGCAAAATGATTGCGCTATTTTGTACCTGTAGATATCCTGTAGTAATGTAGTAAAAAAAAATCAAGTACGATCGCCAAACAACAAGAACAAGAACAAGAAAAACTACTGCTTTTTACTCGGCATTCATGATTGTAAAACTTCTGACAGGTCAGTTAAATGATATTTACTATAAAATACAACCTCCCAAATCCACCCATTCATGATAATTCAAGCAATTACCAATGGTGTATCCTACCTAAATGAAAATACATTCTACTATCATGAAATAAAATGGGTAAAATATAACAGAAGAAAAAGTAATAACTTTACTCCAGACATGTAAACGAAATAAAACCACCTGTTTGTGAACTTGTTGGAAAACCACTTGCACTCAGAATGTATAAAGTACAACATGGTTCAAGGTCAGTTCAATGTTGTGTGGTGGATACAATGCTGTCTTTCACAAGTGTTCCCACAAAAAATGATACAAACAAAATATAACAAAATGCCACACGAAGAATGTGTAACCAAGTACGGTTTACAAAGATATACCCACATCAAATGTCCAAATCTGATAATGTTTGACAGGAATATTACATTAGTCATTTCCCAAGAGATGTCAAATTGATCATGGGGCCAGGTTTTCTCGATTTTGTTTAAATGTGCAATTGTTGCAATGTGAATGACCTGTTGGGGATTAGCAGCTAAACATCAATGTTCAATGATACCCATCTTTAATTATGCTAAATGTGTTTAGCAGCATGTAAACATGTTTACAAATGTGAATTTTGTTTACTAATTTTCTGTGTAGTAGGCCAGGCATGTTGTCCACAGCATAATGGGCTACCTTATTTGTCCTATAATGCATAAAATAAAAAATAATTAAACAAAATTGGTGCCATGGTCAATTTGACCCCTCTTGTAAAATTTAGGTAAATCTGTCAACAATAATTGAGTAAGATTAAAACTGCTGCAAACTGCTTACTGGCTTAAATGGCGTGAAATATACAAATCAAATAAGTTAAGAATATAAGAGAGCCTAATATTTCGATTTTAACCAGTGGCCAATTTCATAGAGCTGCTAAGCACACAAATTTGCTTAGCATGACAATTTGTCCTTGGCAAAAACAAGGTTACAGACCAAATGTTCACCTGATCTTTATTGTTCTGGATTTATAATCAGCTGTTTTTTTGCTTAGCATGAAAAACACGTAAAATGTTGGCTGTTAACCTGTTTTTAATGAGCAAGACTTTTTTGTGCTAAGCAATTCTTTTTGCTTAGCAGCTCTATGAAATTGGCCCCAGATTTTCTGAGGCAAAATGCTATGTACAAGAAACAAACGGGTAAATAATAACATGTCGGACATACAAGCATGATGTTTGTACTAGGTTTTTCCTGTCTTTTCTGAAACCAAGTTTCACAATACTGTCTCCAAAATGTAAATATTAAATGGTAATAAGTTTGTTAAATTCAGAACTTCTGTTGCACAAATAATGATTCACAAACCAGGAAATGATGAACATTATTAAATTTTCCCACAGGGCAGGGTTATAATGTTATTCAATTTTTTGTTGATATGTAAATAACAATTCGGTTTATTGGGTAGTGATAAACCTACATCTTTTGTATGATAAGTGTTTGTTTAAATTATGTACATAAAGATTAGGGCAGATTTGCCCTGAACCTTTGCTCCCTATTAAAACACGAAAACTTTGTGGTTTATTATTCACTGCTAGTTTATTGCAGCTAGTTTTATAGATCTACTTTGCAGAGAAAATAACTTGGCACAGACATTATTTGCATAGTACATGTACAACTTTATTGACTTTTCGTACATGTACATGTATGTATACTGCTTGTAATTACAGTTAGTGTGGCATGGGCTTTTTCGAAATTTATATTTTATTTCTTGTAACGAATTCTAAAGGAATATATACTGTACTCTAACAAATACATTTAATTGGTTGCATTTGTACAGTTTTAAAAAGTGTTTTTTATCATTGCTCAAATTGCTCGGCAAGTTTGGAGCGAGTTGCACAGATATATATACAGTATTTGTATAGAGTATATCAAAGCCTTGCCATGTCTCATTTGAAATCTCATAACAAATATAATGCTACATAAAATTATTCATTCAATTTGAAAATCAATTTTTCAGGGTGTAACCCTCTAAAAGCATGGACACACCAACTTTGAAGATAGCTTTTTTGTTTGCATCTATCAGAAAAGTAAACCAACCAAATCATTGTTGATAGGGTCACCTGTTTTTGGCTGTTATTAACCCTAACCCCCATGGCCCTTTTTGCCAGAAACTGCCCTAAATCCTTCAAATAAGCCATTTGCGCGTGACCCCGAGTTAAATTTGAATAACATCTGGTACACTGACTTGCAAACACAGCTTGGCACAGTTTAACTTTAAATTCTCCAGACTAAAGACGCTGTTGCTACATCACGTGATTCGGGGCAAGCCTTACGCGTCATACGCTAGCAACCCCCGGCTCTGGAATAGTCTGGTGTCTTTCTGCCATTCTCACCCATTGTAAACAATGTATTGGTGCTGAGCGTCTCTTACGTAACTATGCAAAAGCTTGCCCCGAATCACGTGATATAGCAACAGTGTCTTTGGTCTGGAGTATTCAAAGTTCAACGGTGCCAAGCTGTGTGAACAAGTCAGTGTACCAGATATTATTTAAATTTAACTCGGGGTCACGCGCAAATGGCTTATTCCTAATTTTTTAATAACCCTTTGTGCCTCAATCCTCTAAAATCCTCATTTTTTGAAAACCCCATTCAGCCTCAATCCTCAAAAATCCTCCGCACTTGAAATAACATTGTGCCTTAATCCTCCAAAATCGTCATTTTTTGAAAACCCCATTCAGCCTCAATCCTCCAAAATCCTCCACACTTCAAATAACATTGTGCCTCAATCCTCCAAAATCCTCATTTTTTGAAAACCCCATTCAGCCTCAATCCTCAAAAGTCCTCAAACTGCAATGAGGACTTGAGGATTGAGGAGCGTTAGGGTTAATACATCCGCTAAGGAGGTTTTGATGTTGCCGGTGTTTGTTTGTTTGTTTGTTGGTGGGGGTGTTTGTTTGTTTGTTAGTAGGATTACTCTACGTAGTAGGAAAAACTATACTGCAGGAATTTAATAAGTCTTGGTCGCAAGACGTCCTAATCGCGGAATGCCGCGCGCGTAGGCCGCCAATGCTGACACCCTCTAATAACGTACGTCGTACATCACGCCATCACCTTTGAATAGACGTCTTGGCTAACTCACAACATCACTTGAAAAATTCTGAGCAGAATTGTGTCGCAATGAGCCATTTGCGCGTGACCCCGAGTTAAATTTGAATAACATCTGGTACACTGACTATCACACAGCTTGGCGCGGTTGAACTTTGAATTCTCCAGACCAAAGACACTGTCGCTATATCACGTGATTTGGGGCAAGCTTTACGCTAGCAACCCCCAGCTCCGGAATGGTCTGGTGTCTTTGTGCCATTCCATTGTGAACACTGTATTGGTGCTGAACGTCTGTTACGTAACTATGCAAGAGCTTGCCCCGAATCATGTGATATGGCAACAGTGTCTTTGGTCTGGAGAATTCAAAGTTCAACCGTGCCAAGCTGTGTGAGCAAGTCAGTGTACCAGATGTTATTCAAATTTAGCTCGGGGTCACGCCCAAATGGCTTATTGCATGCACCTGTGACGTTGCGTGCATAATTACGCGACGTAACAAAAACTTAACCAATAAGTCGGCGATTATGTATGTTTTACGTCATGCGATTATTCACGCAACGTCACACGCGCATGCAAATGCATGAAGTTGGAATTGCTTGGAATTTTTCGAGCGATTATGTGAGTTAGCATAGCCAAGACGACCTGGGGCCAATTTCATAGAGCTTCTAAGCACAAAAATTTGCTTAGCACAAAAAAAGTCTTGCTCATTAAAAACAGGTTACCAGCCAAAATTCTACGGGTTTTTCATGCTAAGCCAAAAACCAGCTGATTTCAATCGAAAACAATAAAGATCACATGAAAATTTGGTCCATAACCTTGTTTTTGCCAAGGACAAATTTTCATGCTAAGCAAATTTGTGTGCTTAGCAGCTCTATGAAATTGGCCCCTATTCGAAGGTCATTTCGTGGTCTATGGTGTACGTTAGAGGGCATCGCATGCGCGGTCTACTACACGCACTGCATACAGCGATTAGGACGTCTTGAAACCAAGACTATAGATTTAACAAACCTTGATGGGTCCATGGATTACGGGTCAAGGGTCAAGGATGATTCCATTGTACATTTTCAGATCGAGGCTGTTTTAAAGATTATTATACTGCCTTCCCCAGGAAGGTAAATGTTTTTGCTGGGGTTTGTTTGTTAGCAAGATTACGGGAAAAAACTACTGAAGGGATTTTAACAAAACTTGGTCGGTAGATAGATTATAGGTCAAGGACGATTCCGTGAAATTTTCAGATTGATTTGGATCTAGATCCTGAAAAAAGGCATTTTTGTGGTTTGGGGCAGAGCTAGGTCCACACTCTACCGAGTGCCATTTTTTTTCTAGTTATTAATAAAACCAAGGATCCGTCAAAAGCGCTCTAGGCACTGTAGCTCGTAAGCCTGAAGAAACCTGTAGAGAGAAGACAATAAGAAGAAGGTACAGTTTTAGAGGTGGGAGGAAAACCCCAGAAGAATATCCTGGGGGTAATCCACGGAGTCAGGCAGGGACTGAAAACCCAATCCACATGTGACCCGCTCTGCAAAAATGAGTCTGATGTGTTAAACAATTTTTTTTTTTTAATTAGTTTTACAATTGGTCAGAAAGAGCATGAAATAAGCTTTTATTTGACATATGGCACAACTCTGTAGTGTAATGCATTGGTCTTTTACAATTGTTTGAAATTTGCTTTTTCTCAGTTATATATTTTTTTTAAATGAACAGAAATGAAGATTTATAATTTTAGTGCTTCATTAGATGCTATGGTTAGAAGATGACAAAAACCTTGATTAAATCTACTTTAGGGATCAAAACAATTTGTTCTTCTTATTCCTGCATGTTCAAACGATCAGTTCTGAAAAAAATAGGTGTCGGAGAAACCTTAAAACCTTAAAACAAAAAATGATTTGTTGAAAGAAAAATCACCTCTGAGACAATAAGCAGTCATTTACGTGAAAATGTATTATGCGACATCAGACTCATTTTTGGCAGTGCGGGTCACATTTTGGCCTAGGCGAGATTATAACCCGGGTCACGGCGGTGGAAGGCGAGGAACGAACTGCTACGCCAACCTGACCCCGTTGCTTGTGGTCTGCGGCATCGAATTCACCGTCTGTGGGTAAAGCAGCAGTTCCAGTCAAGCCTAGGGTTATGGTGCGTGTGCCCTTGGGCAAGGCACTTTGTCACCAGCGCTTCACCCCACCCAGGAGTAAATGGGTACCTGTGAGGGCGGAGATGGTTGTTATTAGCTGATTTGCGCCGAAATGGCAGCATCGAGCTGTATAGACGATGTGCCTCTGTTTAAATCTGTATTCAAATGTGCCCGTCAATATAAATTTGGTTAAGAGATGACATCAGAGGTCACATAAGTCAAAGGCGATCTGACCTGCGACGTCACTCTTTAAGCAAATTTTATGTAAAACACGATGGGTGCGCATCACTGCCGGGCACGTTTGAATACAGGGGCCAATTTCATAGAGCTGCTAAGCAGAAAAATTTGCTTAGCATGAAAATTTGTCCTTGGCAAAAACAAGGTTACAGACCAAATTTTCCAGTGATCTTTATGATTGTTTCCGATTGATAATCAGCTGGTTTTTGGCTTAGCATGAAAAACTCGTAGAATTTTGGCTGGTAACCTGTTTTTAATGAGCAAGACTTTTTGGTGCTAAGCAAATTGTTGTGCTTAGCGGCTCTATGAAATTGGCCCCAGATGTAAACACGTGAGTACGTCAGAGGGCACATCGTCTATACTCACTCCCCTGGGAGCTGAGATGATTTGGAATGTTTCGTTGGCCCAAATGAGCTGGAGGATCTGAACGGGAGAATCTTCTCTTCTTCTTTTTTTTGCCCCAGGTATTTAACCAACAATTCCCACGTAGCAGGGAGCGCTGTGAGCAAGGAGCAAGCTGAGTGGGTTCGAGACAGCTGGCTCGCCCAGGGGCTGGACTCGGCTAAGATTGTCACCTACGAGGTCTTGCTGTCCTACCCACCAGCCTATGGAGATGCCAATCAAAACACGGTAATAAAGTCAGGCCTAAACATTTCAGAATTGTAATGACTCGCGTCAATGACTCGACTTAAGTCTGACTTAACCCTAACCCTGCCAAATCCAGCACAGTGCATCTGTGACTTTGTTGCACTCTGCACACAAGTCAATGTGACAAAGTATGCAATCTGTTGCGTCTGGCAGGGTTTCTAGCCAAAATACCCTGGAGGGTTAGGGTTAAGTTAAGGGATCGTATAAGTTTGGTAATTTGAGCCCATTGTTTGTTTCAATCCTATAGAGTTATAGATATATACCATAAAACTAACCTGTAAAAATTTCGTTTGAAAAGGTGGTAGCGATTTTGAGATATTGCCGAAAATCTGGAGCGGTTAATGTCTACGCAGGAAGAATAATCTGCATTGGAATACACAATCTGAGAAACGTCACTGCAGTAACGCTTCTCGGAATTTAAATTTTTGGAAATAAAAAGTGATATCTTTTTCCATAACCGCAGTAAGATCGACGTGAAAAGTTTCTTAAAACGCATTATACTATCCAAAGCTGCTGTACTTCTTACCAAGTAAGTTTTTATTGCCATACATTTTTGGAGTAATTACCAAACGTATACGATCCTTTTAAGTCATATTGGTTGGCGAGTCGAGTCCGATGAGTAAATTTGACTCGACTTGACTCGAGTCACTGTAGGCAAATGACTCGACTCCCCTCCCCCCCCCCCCCACTCCTTTAAAAAAACAATTTCGTTAAATCATCAGCAGATTATGCTTATAAGCAGGGATGTAGTCGTGTCCATCACAAGTCCCTGTAAGTCCATGCAAGTCCCTGCAAGTCCATCACAAGTCCTTCAGTTCCAATTCAAATCACAAGCTATTCAAAACAGCTTTGACAAAGGCATTCCTTTGTCATTGTTCATCCAGTTTACTTGTGACTGCCTTTATGAAGGGACTTGTGACTGGCTTAACGAAAGGACCTGTGAACGGACTTGCAGGGACTCGACTACAACCCTGCTTATAAGTACATTATCGACAGCAAAACGTCACCATTTCCACGTGAAGGATTAGGGGTACCGTGTGAAGATTGTACGGCAGTTGTGCGAATGCGATGCGACATTCACTGCGAAATTCGTAAAGTTTCAGAGTTTTAAAGTGAACAAAGAAATTGGCAATTAAGGCGGGACTCGAACCTCCGGAATACCGGACCGGTGCTCTACCAACTGAGCTATCTTGTCCTATGTTGGCGGTCTCCACAATTGTCAGTATATAAATGTATGAGGTGGGGGTGCCCCACCCATGTATGTCGGAGATTGCCACTTGCCATTTTGCCCCTATGAGGGTATATTTGAACATTTTTTCTGTTGGGGAGGGGGGAGGGGGGAGGGGGAGATAGAAGGGGGTGGTATGATTACAGGCTCATATTTAGAGACATTTTCTTACTAGCATTTATCTCCGAATCTTGAATTGTTTTTCTTAATTACAGATTCAGCTTTTGAGTTCGCCGGGCGGAAGTGCAGATTATACAACACAGGAGCGGGAACCGCCCCTTGAGCCCGGCAATCCTAACCCAATACCTGATAATGATGTGTTAGCCCCGTTCAACGCTTATTCTGCAGATGGAGAAATAGAGGAATTGTTTATTAACCCTAACTCGATACCTACCCTAATGTTTTATGAATACCACTATACTTACCAACTAGGCTTAGTAAGCAGCTAGTGACTTGGACTTACCCTTGATCAACTTTAACTTTAGTAAGAAGCTTAGAATGTAACTAACGCTAGTGATGTTTCTTGAATACCAATTACTTACCAACTAGACTTAGTAAGCAGCTAGTGACGTGGAGTTACCCTTGATCAACTCTAACTCTAGTAAGAAACTTAGAATGTAACTAACGCCAGTGATGTTTCAGAAATACCAATTACTTACCAACTAGGCTTAGTTAGTAAGCAATAGTGACTTAGAGTTACCCTTGATCAACTTTAACTTTAGTAAGAAGCTTAGAATGTAACTAATGCTAGTGATGTTTCATAAATATACCAATTACTTACCAACTAGGCTTAGTAAGCAACTAGTGACTTAGAGTTACCCTTGATCAACTTTAACTTTAGTAAGAAGCTTAGAATGTAACTAACGCTAGTGATGTTTCATAAATATACCAATTACTTACCAGCTAGGCTTAGTAAGCAGCTAGTGACTTAGACTTACCCTTGATCAACTCTAACTTTAGTAAGAAACTTAGAATGTAACTAACGCTAGTAATGTTTCAGGAATATCAATTACTTACCAACTCGGCTTAGTAAGACTAGTGACTTAGAGTTACCCTTGATCAACTCTAACTTTAGTAAGAAACTTAGAATGTAACTAACGCTAGTGATGTTTATGAATACCAATTACTTACCAACTAGGCTTAGTAAGCAGCTAGTGACTTAGAGTTACCCTTGATCAACTCTAACTTTAGTAAGAAACTTAGAATGTAACTAACGTTAGTAATGTTTCATGAATACCAATTGATCATTTGTGTGTGGAATTTAAATAATATCTGGTACATTGACTTGTTCACACAGCTTGGCACAGTTTGACTTTAAATTATCCAGACCAATACACTGTTGCTATATCACGTGATTCGGGGGCAAGCTCTTGCATAGTTACGTTAGAGACGCTCAGCACCAATACATTGTTCACAATGGTTGAGAATGGTACAAAGACACCAGACCATTCTAGAGCCGGGGGTTGCTTGCGTAAGGCTTGCCCCGAATCATGTGATATATAGCAACAGTGTCTTTGGTCTGGAGAATTTAAATGTAAACTGTGCCAAGCTGTGTGAACAAGTCAGTGTACCAGATATTATTCAAATTTCACACGCAAATGGCCAATTACTTACCAACTAGGCTTAGTAAACAACTTCAGGCCTTTTTAGTAACCATCTATGCTTAGTAAGGTTTCATGAGCATTGGCCCCTGAAATAAGTTTTGTTTGCTCTCTTCTCAGGGTGAACTTGTGTATGTTAACTACGGCAGAGTGGAAGACTTCCAGGAACTAGACCGAGTGTTGAACATAGACGTCGCGGGCAAAATCTGCATCGCGCGGTATGCTAAAATATTCCGTGGTGACAAGGTAACATGAACGAAAAATTGCTACATTTGGAAAACATTCTCACAATTTTTTTTCGTATAATTATCTAAATTTTAAGGGCACCGTAATAGAAACCCTATATAAAACTCAACTTAAAGGTAAAATATCATTTGCACTTCTACTGAAAAAGTACTCGTCATAATGAAAACAGTCTTTTAACCAGTTCGCGCCGAAATTACTTTAACCCTAACCCTGCCAAATCCAGCACAGTCCATCTGTGGTGACTGCTTGACCTTGCTGGACTCTGCACACAAGTCAATGTGACAAAGTATGCACTCTGTTGCGTCTGGCAGGGTTTCTAGCCAAAATACCCTGGAGGGTTAGGGTTAACATTACTGAGCCGACGCGCGGGATTATTTTTTAACGAAACGCGATCCGAGGTGGGTTCAGGCCAATAGTACTGGGAAGCACATCCACGCATTTCTGGCCTTGCTCGCTGCTGACAGACATTTCCGGCCTTGCTTGTGGCGTGTTTATGCGTCATCCGTTTTGAATCTGCGGAAAACTTTGTGATTATATAAAAAGTACGTCATCCGACGCGAACTGGTTAAGAAATGCTGGCAGTTTTGACACATCCATTGTTGGGGATTCTTTGAGTATAAAACAAACTTTCTCTGACACTCAATAAAACAGTTTTATAGCTCCATGCACTTCACCATGGTCCACATGGTTCAAGGCTGTAAGTAATTGATGCTGGACATCCCAAACTAAACTCCAGTTAACCAGTTCGCGCCGGAGGATGTCTATACACGCAAAGTTTTCCCCAGATTTAAAACGGATGACGCAGAAACACGCCAAGTTCAAGTTCAGAAATGTCTGTCAGCAGCGAGCAAGCCCGGAAATGCGTAGGTGTGCTTCCCGGTACTATCGGACTGAACCCGCCTCGGATCGAGTTTCGTTAAAAATAATCCAGCGCGTCGGCTCGGTGATGTTAAAATAATATGCAACGCATGCCAGCGCGACCGTTGAATGGAGTTGACTGCGTGAGGATATTCGAATAGTCGGATTTGCACACAAAAAGTCATGCCCATTTAAGCAATTTGCAAAGACTGCGTGATCGAGAGAGCTGATGGGAATATAAATCATGTTGTTAGCGGGCGCACTGTCGAATGCAGTGTTTTTTGGCAAAGGTTATCACTACGGATTTTCACGAACTCATTGAGGGTTCTTTAAGCAAAACTTTTTTTTCCAGGCCACAAACGCGGAGAAAGCTGGCTGTATTGGACTGATTCTATACAGCGATCCCGGGGACTATGCCGTAGAGGGCGCTGCGGTCTACCCTGATGGCTTGTACCTCCCGGGGACTGGTACCCAACGCGGCACATTGATGCTGGGCAGCGGTGACATACGCACACCGGGGTACCCTGCCATCGGTAAAAACAACCGACTTATAGTTCTACAGCTAAACACGCTCGCAATATGTGACCTGTCATCACAAAATGAGCGCACACAAATCCTCTTCATTTTTCTCTTTATTGATCGTTTTTACATACAAGACAATAATCTGTAATAACTACACTTCCTAAATGTTCAGAAAATCGACTTGTTCACGATTTTCACCCATGCGTTCACTTTAACAGCCGATTGCGTAAAACGGTCTCAGCGACTTATTCCTGATTACGATGGAGCGGGTCACATATGGTGAATCAACCATTGTATTATTCTGATGACACTTAGACAATTACCAACATACCAAGTTTAAAGTTGTTATCCTGTGTTAATCTCAAGTTATGGCATCCTCCCAACCATTAGTATTTTTACCCATTCGCTCAATACGCCAATTTCTACGTATTTTTGTTTGATTTTCTGGTAGATTCGGCTTACCGTGTTCCAATAAGCAACCTTACGGGTTTGCCTGGTATCCCCGTGCACCCTATAGGATATGACGACGCGGCTGTCTTTCTAAGGTCGGTTACCGGTCCTATAATTATCTCTTAAACCTGAACGCGTACAGTCCCAGGTTCGATCCGACACCAATTTTAGTCAGATCCGACACCAATTTGAGTCGGATCCGACACCAATTTGAGTCGGATCCGACACCAATCGGGGTCAAATCCGACACCATAGGAAGACACCTAATACTAACCGGTGTAGCGGTTCGCGATTTTTTTTTCAGGAGCTGGGTGGTGCGTGAATGTATATTAATGAGAAAGAGCAACGGCAACTCAGCTACATTGAAGAACTATACAGAATTATAAAGAACGGCTTCCTCAACCAACTCGCCAATAGCATAGTTGGTAGAGAGGAGAGCTATATGGGTCAAAAGGTCTGTGTGTTCGAATCCGATATCGTTAACGTTTGTCTTTTTCTTTGACCAATTTTCGTGTGGGTTATTTTAACCATAGAACAAGCCTTAACAAGGTTGAAGGGGAAACCGGGTTAGGGTACATAAGTGCCTTAAAAAATACCACGAACTGCAACACTGGTTAGTTTATAGTGACTTCTGACACCATAGCTGAGTTAGATCTGACACCAATTTTAGTCAGATTTGACACCAATTCGGGTCGGATCCAACATTAATCCTGGTCGGATCCGACACCAACACGGGTCAGATGCGACACCAAGCCGGGTTGGATCCCGCACCAATTCACGTCGAACTATTCCGCACTAATTCGGGTCGGATCGATCCTGCACTCATTCGGGTCGGATCGATCCCGCACTTATTCCGATCGGATCGATCCTGCACTTATTCCGATCGGATCGATCCTGCACTTATTCCGATCGGATCGATCCTGCACTTATTCCGATCGGATCGATCCCGCACCAATTCCGATCGGATTGATCCCGCACCAAACCAGATAATGCAGATCCGACACCAGAAAGCCAGGTCGAATTTCCCATCAATTTGGGTCGGATCGGACACAATTTTTTTTTTTCTGTTTTTAGTGCAGACTATGATTTCAAAGTAAATATTTAAATTTAAAACCATTTAATTGATGTTTTGTACCCTTTATAGAATTATGGGAGGGAACAACGTAACCGAAGAATGGTCTGGCAACTTGCCCAATTTGGTGTATCGCTATGGGCCTGGCTTCAATGCTGACAACATAAACAAGTAAGTCACCAACGAAACCCGGACAAAGTCGCACAATGTGTTTTATAACAATGTACTCGTGAAGTAATTTCAGGGTGGATTTTACCATTTTTAGGTTTTAGGTTTTTTTCTGAATCACAATAACTATTAATCTACAATCTCCCAAATTTTAACATAATTCGTCACCCAGAAGTTGTTTTTTTGTTGATTTTGTGAAACAATTGTGTATAGAATTGATACTCTTTTTTGAACTTCAAAAGTGTTTATCTCATAATTAGGTTGAAAGGGTTAATCACTAAATCTTTACTCCCATTTTGAGGTGACTGGTCACATTTGTATTGCCTAACATGTTTTTTATCTTCAACAGGACAGTAAAGATGAATATTTATACCGAGAACCGAATGGCAACTGCTTACAATGTTATTGGAACAATTAAGGGAAGTGTAGAACCGGGTAAGTTGAGCTCACATCAGACTAATTTATTGAACAATTCAATTTAATTTGTTTCACTTATCTGATTTGTATATTTCTGGTCTTTCCAGCCAGTAAGCAGTTTGCAGCAATTTTAATCTTATGTTTAAATTGATTTGACGAATTTAATCTCTGAATACCTCAATTCATCCTCAATGGAGTGTCGTGGCCGAGTGGTTAAGAGCGTGTGTTTTCTGTTCCACAGAGTGTGAGTTCGAATCCCGGCCGTCGACACGTGTGTCCTTAAGCAAGGCAATTAAACCACTATTGCTTCGTCCTTCGGATGGGACGTAAAGCCGTTGGTCCCGTGTGTGTGTATTGTGTATATATTGAACCTAGACACGCACGTAAAAGAACCCAGTCACGCTTATCGCTAAGAGCAGGGGTTCGCCCCGGTGTTTCTGGCAATTCGTTCATCCTCCTGCAGGTTTTCTCAGGCTTACGAGCTTACAGTGCCTTGGGCGCTTTTTGAGGAATCCTCGGTTTCATTGCCGAAAGAAATAATAATAATAATAATAATAATAATCCTCCCAAATCCTCGATGCTTCATCAATCACTATTCATCCTCAATCCTCCAACATCATCTAAAACTGCAATGAGGATTTTGGAAGAGTTAGGTTGCCGGGTTCGAGTTAATGGTTGTTATACCTTTTTTGGTGCAGATCGTTATGTGATTATCGGCAACCACCGCGATGCCTGGGGCTATGGGGCTATTGATCCATCCAGCGGTACGGCATGTCTAATGGAGATGAGTCGGGTGATGGGAAAACTTATTAAAGATGGTAAGGATATTCACACGGTGCTCACGCGCTGTTCGTGCACTGTTCCTGCGCCGTTCACGCCAATGGCGAATTCTCTTTCCCTAATGCAGGTCCATCCCAGTCCGTCCCAGTCCGTCCCAGGTCAGTCCCAGGTCAGTCCCAGGCCCGTCCCAGGCCCGTCCTCATCACAATTGTATTATTATTATTATTGTTATTATTATTAGTATTTTTTGAAAACCTACTTCACTTTGTAAACTTTACGTGCAGGTTGGAGGCCCCGTCGCACTATCATGTTCGGGAGTTGGGGAGCTGAGGAATACGGACTAATTGGTTCCAATGAATGGGTCGAGGTAATTAACAAAACCGATCAATTCTTTGAAATATGGAAACTAAAGTTTATCAATTTCCGATTTTCGCACCGCTGTACATTACAGTATAGACAAATCCATCGAAGGCATTTCTTCATTCACATTTTAAGAAATAAGTACCTCTGTAAATTGATTTAAAATCAGGAATACGCCAAGAATCTCGGAGCTCGCACAGTGGCATATCTGAACCAGGACATCGCTGTAACAGGTCAGTATCTCGTTTTAGTGTAATAGGCCATCAGCCTAGGTCCAAAAAATTGATCAAATGTGACCGGCTCTACAAAAAGGTGTATTAAGTCGCGCTATGCATTATCATGTAATGGCCCGCTCAACGTTGAGGGGGTAAACATTTCATCAAAATGTGATTTTAATTGTTTGTCATGAATGAAATCTTTAATACCTACAGTTTCAGGTTTCATTCAAAGAAATGTTGATTTTGATGAATAAAGTGGCAAAAACAACCATTTTGTTTGCATCGTTCTGTTGTACTACAACAAAGCCGGCTATTTCAAAGCCTGTTTTCTCAGTTGTATAATTTGAACTACAATGAAGTAATCAATATGTAAACATGTCATATCTTCAAAATAACTCTATTATATACCAAATGAAAGCTTACGTTGTGGGCTTTCTTACCATGTATAGAACTCCATTTCTTTTTTTTGCGACATAATACATCTTTTTGTAGAGCCGGTCACAAATGATCGAGAGGAGTAATGCTCATAGCAATTTTTGTCAAGGTATGCAAACCTAAGGTTGGGAAATGTGTGATAGCATTGCAGTGTGAGCGATGGCAGCTTTTTAGGTGTTATCACTTTTTTTCTTTTTTTTCTCAAAATGACCGCCAATATGGTTATCAGATTAATTATAATAAAACTCCCCAGCGATACTTAGGGAGACAATCCCTTAGGGATGTACACCAACTTAAAACAGTCCTAACTTGTTTACCCTAACCTTTTTTTTTTCTTCTAAGATCTTCGAGGTTAATGCTATTTAGACCCTAATCTGTCTTTCTGGAGCAAAAATAACTCCCAAATATTGTTTTTTAGGGTAGCTAGACACTTAGGGAGACACTGAAATGTTTTCCTATGTGTCACTGTCTCCTTATTACCTAAAAACTTACGCTAATTTGTCTTCCTAATCGCTCATTTGTGGTAATATGTGACCCACTCCACAAGGTCGCAGCAATTAAGTTATAAGTTAACCTAAGCTTTCATTTGGTATATAATAGAGCTACATTGCCCCTTCCGTTCTAGAGATATGACGTGTTTGCATATTGATTACTTCCTTGGAGTTCAAATTACACAACTGAGAAAACATGCTTTAAAAAATAGCCGGCTCGGTTGTAGTACAACAGAACGATGCACACAAAATGGTCAATTTTTTACACTTTATTTATCAAAATCGAAATTTCTTTGAATGAAACCTGAAACTGCAGGTATTAAAAATGTCATTCATGACAAAAAATGAAAATCGCATTTTGATAAAATGTTTATCCTCTCAACGTTGAGTGGGTTATTACATGATAATTCACAGCGCGATTTAATACCCTTTTTTGTGGAGCCGTTCACTTATGTGATAACTAGCATTTTGGCGGCCATTTTTGAAACGGTTGATAACATTTAAAAGTAGGATACACCATTTGCAGATATCAAAAATATTTACTACCCAATTATTAAGAAATATCTTACTTATTTGAAAGTAAATAATGATTCTAGGCATCCAGCAAAATGATTGCGCTAGATATCCTGTAATTATTCCGAAAAATAGAATTTGATAATGGAAAATTCGCGATCGCCGTCCGGCGATAACAAAACAATAACTTGCTCGACGCCGGTTGTAAACAAACCGCTGTTTTGTGCTTTTCTCGGCATCCATGATTGTAAAAACTTCGGACAGGTCAGTTAAACGATATTTACTATAAAATACAACCCGCCCAAATCTACTCATTCATGACAATTCAAGCAATTACCAATGGTGTATCCTAAACTGCTGTTTTTCGTGCTTTTCTTGGCATATATGATTGTAAAACTTCGGACAGGTCAGTTAAACGATATTTACTATAAAATACAACTCCCAAATCTACTCATTCATGACAATTCAAGCAATTACCAATGGTGTATCCTACCTTTAATCCCTCATGCAGTACAACATTTCACAAAATGTGTTCCTGCGGAAAAACAAAAATCTTTGCAATTTTGTTTTGATAAACGACCAATATGATTTGCGCACTAAACTCTACGAGTGGGTTCTGTCGTTAACGTTCGCGCTAACTTCTTTTTTTTTTTTAACTGCTAGGAACCTGGGTGCTTGAAGTTAGTGGGACGCCCAATCTCTACAATACGATCTACAATGCTGCTAAGAAAGTAATTAGGCCCAGTTTGTTTAAAACCCAACAGCAATTACATTATTAAGAAATGGGGTTACGGGAAGAATATAACTTGACGTTACTTCAGCGGTTGTGTACAAATTCGATGTAGAGTCGAGAAAATTGTGACCCAACACCCCAAAACCAGGCTAAAGTCGAAATTGTTCATATGAGAGATTTTTATACCATTGGATTGCTAGCGTTTTAAGCTTTAAAATGATACGTCACATGCACCAGTACCGCTATGGAATGAAAAGTAACGACGCTTCAAAAAGTGACATTTTGTTGCCGTTCGCGGCAGCAAGTTTGTTCAATTTGAGTAATAGCAACGACAACAAAAATCAGGAGAAGACCGATATTATCACTTTTGGGGATTTAAAAAAAAGTTTAAACATGAACTGTCTATAAATTAGAGTTTTTAACTAACGATTTATGAAGAAAAAAAACATCGACCGGCAACACATTTGTTTGTGTACAATGCCATTTCTCGAAATGGCATTTGCCGACTTCTGCCTGGTTTTGGCCTGGTGGGTCACAATTGTCTAAGTATTGCCTAATAAAATTGGAAATGTTTCTAAGTCCCAGATTCATGTCTTTTTAACATTCAGTCAGGGGATTTCGCACCAAAAAATTACTAAACCGCGGCTTTGTAATTGTTGTGGCGAAATGACCTCTAACTAATTCACTTATTAACAAAATAAGGTCTAGATCTTAATGATCGTGACAAACTTTTTGAGTGTCAAAACTTGTCACGATTATCACGATTCCGTGCACCAAGTTCCCTCAAGATCATCACGATTCGATCCCACGACCCCCCACGCTCATCGCGATTCTCCCAAATCGTGGCGATCGTGGCAATCGTGGCAATCGTGGCCCAGTGTAAACCTAGCATTACACTACCGGCCCAAATCAAGACATTTTGGTATCATATTTCTACTAGAAAGATTCTCCATCCATTGGTATAGGTAGTTTTAGCCTCAGGGTAGTGGAAGTATGCTTGTCTGTTTCTTGGTGTCGTTGTTCTTCTTCTAGAAAGATTTTCCATCCATTGGTATAGGTAGTTTTAGCCTTAGGGTAGTGAAGTATGCTTGTCTGTTTCTTGGTGTCGTTGTTCTTCTTCTAGAAAGATTCTCCATCCATTGGTATAGGTAGTTTTAGCCTCAGGGTAGTAGAAGTATGCTTGTCTGTTTCTTGGTGTCGTTGTTCTTCTTCTAGAAAGATTCTCCATCCATTGGTATAGGTAGTTTTAGCCTCAGGGTAGTAGAAGTATGCTTGTCTGTTTCTTGGTGTCGTTGTTCTTCTTCTAGAAAGATACTCCATCCATTGGTATAGATAGTTTTAGCCTCAGGGTAGTAGAAATATGCTTGTCTGTTTCTTGGTGTCGTTGTTCTTCTTCTAGAAAGATTCTCCATCCATTGGTATAGGTAGTTTTAGCATCAGGGTAGTGGAAGTATGCTTGTCCGTCGAGATATGCTTCTCTGGTATTTTGGGGCCACCCGGTAGAGGTATCGCATGAATGAAATACCAAATTGGCTTTATACGATCCATCACTTGTTGGTCTTGTTTTTCGTCTAAGGTAGCTGATCCCAATCCCGATGGCAAGCGACAGACGGTGTACGATACGTGGAAGGAACGCGATCTCAAAGGAAACACCGTGGACGGACATCCGCAGTAAGTTCACAACTCGCGGTGAAAGGTTTGACCAGTTAATTCGCTCCGGGATTATTGTAACATTCACCGAGCCGAGGCGTAGGATTATTTTGAACGAAACTTGATTCAGAGGCGGGTTTAGGTTGATGGTATCTGGAAGCGCAGCCACACATTTCCGGCCTTGCTCGCTGCTGACAGACATTTCCGGGACCTTGCTCGCTGCTGACTGACATTTCCGGTCTTGCTCGCTGCTGACAGACATTTCCCGCCTAGTTTGCTCGTGACGTGTTTATGCGTCATCCATTTTGAATCTCGGGAAAAAACTTTGTGAGTATATATGTCCTCCGGCGCGAACTGGTCAAGTCCAGTTTCTTGACAAAAGTTTTGATGACAAATGATGGCCTTCCAGTTTTGATTAGATCTCTGAAGCTGCCGGATCGACGGAATTGAACAATTTTGTGTACACACTTCGCACTAGGAATGGGCCACGATGTGATTTTGCATTCAAAGCGGACACGGTTCTTAGCAGAATGTGATTTCAACAAAAGATTTCAAAAATCACATTCAAATACTGGGTTGAGGTGTTCTAAAGTCAAATTCACATCCGCTGGTGTTAATTTTAACGTTTTATCCAGGATTGAATTTGGACTGAGGATGTGAATCTGGGAGCATTTGGATGTGATTTTGATAATCTTTTTTGTTGAAATCACATCTTGCTAAGGACCGTGCCCACTTTAAATGCAAAATCACATCGTAGATCCATTCCGAGTGTTTTCTAAAGAACAAAAACTGAGATTTATTTTTTGAGAAATTGAAATAAAATGACCGCAAAATGTGATCCCTGTTCATTTTGAATGAGAAGACATCACTTTTTGCTGCACTGCATATTTTGGAGAATTAATCATTAGCAAAAGGCTTTTGAAATGCAGCACAAATTATTCAACATCATGTGACTATTAAAATGTAACCAATTAAAAACAAACATATGTGTTGTATAAAACTAAAATGTAGTTATTTCAAAATATTAATAACTTAGAAACATGAAAAACAAAATGGTCTAAATTGTTTTTTTGTTTTGTTTTTTTGTCTATAGTATTGGTACTCTGGGTTCTGGAAGTGATTATGCCCCGTTTCTTCAGATTGTTGGAATATCGGCTGCAGATTTTAGCTACACTTATAATCAGGTATTGTATATCTAAGCTATAGTCTGGTTCCCTGACTTGGCAATCCCAAGTCGTAGCTCAGATAAACGCTAGCGACAATAACGGATCATGGCATACTTATGCTGCAAAATTTAACCAGTTTGCGCCGGGATTAATTTAACATCCCCGAGCCGACGCGCGGAATTATTTTAAGAGTGTTTAGGCCGATAGTACCCGGGAAGCACACCCACGCATTTCCGGCCTTGCTCTTTTTTTGGTTAACCAGTTTGCGCCAGGATTTTTTTTAACATCTCCGAGCTGACGCGCGGGATTATTTTTAACGAAACTCGATCCGAGGCGGGTTCAGGCCGATAGTACCGGGAAGCACACCCACGCATTTCTGGCCTTGCTCGCTGCTGACAGACATTTCCGGCTTGCTCGTGGCAGGTTTATGCGTCATCCGTTTTGAATCTGGGGAAAACTTTGCGTTTATATATGTCATCCGGCGCGAACTGGTTTTTAAATAAATTACGGTTTCCAAAAACAGCAATTTGCTTTAAATGGTGATTTTAGGCATTTTGTCGGATGTTGATTGCAAGGCCGGAAATTATTGACCCGCTTTTTGAAAAAGTGATATAAGTTGGAAAGAATAAAAATAGTTATATATATGGTTGGAAAGTCCAGGATATAAGCTTTCATTTGGTACATAGTACAGCCCCATAGCCCATCCCGTTCTGGTGATATGACGTTTTTGCACATTAATAGCTTCCATGGAATTCAATTTACACATCTGAGAAAACAGGCTTCGAAACACAACAAAACTTAAGACAATACAATGGAACGATGCACTCTTAAAAGTTTAGTTTTGTTTACTTTATTGATTGAAATCCAGCTTTTTGTTCATTAAATCTGAAACTTTGGATACTAAAGATAGCATTGAAGACACACAAATGTAAAATAATTTTTTGACAAACGATTTTACCCCCACAACTTTAACAGGCCATTACATAAATGCATTGCACGACTAATATCACCTTTTCTGATTGGAACACATATTTATTCCTGTATTAGTTTAGCCTAGAGACTTCTTCCTTTGTTCATTCTGAAAACAGAACGAGATTCCAATCTCTGGCTACCCGATGTACCACTCGGTCTACGAGACGTTCCAACTAGTCAAACTCTACTACGACCCCAAGTTCGCCTACCACCGCGCCATCACGCAGCTCCTGTCCGAAGTCGCGCGCAGTCTCGCCGAGTCTGTTCTTCTGCCCATGGACGTGTCCGTGTACGCGGAGAACGTCAAGGAATACTACGTCAGCCTCCGCGAAGGCCCCGTGGGTCTTCGGATGATTGTCGAGGGCATCAAATTTGGTAAGTAGGGCCGACGTATGTACTAACCCTATCGATCTAGTTACGGACAGAAACAATGGGGACTCCGTGAAATGTGACCTGTCACCACAAAATGAGAGTAAAGTCGGAAATATTGAAAATTGAGATATTGGTATTTTCAAATTCTTAAGAAAGAGAGCCTTCCAATGGTACATAACACATGGGGGTTTTGCAATAAATACTTTTTACAGCGCTCTAGAAAGTCATGGGTTTCACAAAACGTATTTGTGAGAAAACTTACTTTAAACATCTTTATAAACAAAACACGCAAAATATTACAAGACAGGACAAGTAAGGTTTGGTTGAGCATAGCAACGGCTATGTTCTAATCATTATTTCTTGTTGAAAGTTTCCGCACATACAAACTATTGTATAAACAACAAAATATCAAAATTTCAAAAACGAGGGATACTTACGAGGACCTGATTTGCATATTTAATTACCGTGTTAATTAGACCACTAATGGACTTCAATCCAAACACTAACTACGCAAACACTACGCAAACTCGCGTAATTTAAGAGGTTTTCGATCATCGGATTTTACCCAAAAAATTAGAATATGTAGAGGAGGACTTGGGCTTTCCAAATTACGCAAAATCTTAAAATTGACCACCCCTTCATATTTTGACTTTGGATGGCCATATCTCTGAATCACATTGTGCGACTTTACTCTCATTTTGTGGTGACAGGTCACAAATGATATCTTGTGTTTAAAACTGCTGGGCGAATCAACTAATTGGTTGTGATGTTCAAAGCTCATTCGTCTTGAAGTTGCAGTGTAAACGACTTCTTTTGTGGCGCTGAAACATTGTACTTGCACAAACAAAACAATATTTCATATCGTTTATTCATATCATAACAGTAATTGCGTATTTGGGGTATCTTTGTAATCGCTACTTATATCGTACAGTGGTGACAAAAGTGACAGAATCACAAACTTTTTCATTCACAACAGCATTTTCGGCATCCTGAGCCACGCAGTGCTTTTACGAGCTTTCTACTAATATCGCTCAAACCCCTGCGGACATTCGTCAAGATCCGTGGTTATTAGCGCAAAGATTCATGCGCCCAATTAGAGCCTCCGTTACAAACAGACCAAGGCCATTTCCCAAACCCTGGCTTTGGATCCATCTCCGGCTACAGTCTATTGCTAAACTGTATGTATGAAGCCTGAGACGAAGACAAAGCTGGGGTTTTGAAAAACAGCCAAAGGCATGCGAACCAACGCGCATTTCTATTGGTCCATTCGTTTGGACATCTGAGGTGTTCTCACAAATGTTCGTCCTCCCACGTAAAAATTAAAATTAATCGGAAAAATTGTAATTGAAATAAAGCTTTGCTATTATATATTATACAGAATAAGAAACTTAAAAGACTGAAAAGCTACGTAAACGCCAATAAAATTAAGTATAGTGGTAGAAATTGTCATTTTACCAGGGGCGGACGTTCATATCATGTAATTGGCCAACTTGTTTAATGATTGTTGCGAAAGTCCATGAATGACTGAACAAGCAAGACATTTATGAAAGGTACTGAAATCACCACTGTGGCAAGTTGTTTTTACTTGAGTGACAAAGCTCAGGCAGGTGTTTGTAAGGACAAATTATTTTTAACGGTTTAAACACATTGAAAAAGCAATGACTGGGTCGATGAATCATTTTTGTTGATCCCTTTCTTTTTGTGGTACACTTATCTGAAAAATTTAAGATGATGTACCCTTCACATGGCCACTATTCCTGTTTTTTAACATCATCTTCGTCTCATGTCTCTCGCTGCACGCCTTATCATCCCAACTTGCAGGGATGTAGTCGAGTCCATCACAAGTCCCTGTAAGTCCCTGCAATTCCCCGTAAGTCCCTGCAAGTTCATCACAAGTCCTTCAGTTCCAATTCTATCACAAGCTATTCAAATCAGCTTTGACAAAAGCATTCCTTTGTCATTGTTCATCCAGTTTACTTGTGACTGCCTTTATGAAGGGACTTGTGACTGGCTTCACGAAAGGACTTGCAGGGACTCGACTACAACCCTGCCAACTTGCCACAGTGCTGATTTTAGTACCTTTCATAAATGTCTTGAACCTTATACCATTGGGCAGAGGGCATTTTACCCTTTCAACAGACATTTGTATTTTTCAGAAACATTCAGTAGTTTTGCAATAATATGAATTTGAAAAAATGGGAGTGACAAACGAAAGTGTTTAGCAATCGCGGACATAATGCGCCTAAATTATGTCATCATTTTATATTTTAATTTGCAGATGACTTGCAGTTAGCTGTGAATAATCTGACGGAGGCCGCCAACAAATTCACGGCCAAAGTGGAATCGGTCGACAAAACTGAGTAAGATTTCAAAACGCCTCTAAAAACGCCTCGGTATAGTTAAAGGGAACGTATACGTTTGGTAATTACTCCAAAAATTAATGACAATAAAAACTTACTTGTTAAGAAGTACAGCAGCTTTGGATAGTATAATTCATTTTTGGAAACCTTTCACTTCGAAGTACTGCGGTTATGGAAAAAAGATATCACTTTTTATCCCCAAAAATTTGAATCTGAGAAGCGTTACTGCAATGACGTTTCTCTGTGTGTATTCCAATGCAGATTATTCTTCCTGCATGGACATAACCGCTCCAGATTTTCGGCAGTATCTCAAAATCGCTACCACCTTTTGAAATGAAATTTTTACAGGTTAGTTTTATGGTATATATCTATAACTATAGATTGAAACAAACAGTGGGTTCAAATTACCAAACGTATACGATCCCTTTAACAAATTCACCCAGAATTTGAATCCCAATTTGCTCAATCAGAAATATATATATTTTTTTTTTTAACTATTCCAAAAGTAATCAACCTGAATACTGTTAGGAAACTTTAACTGGTTGAAAAGACATTAATGACACTGAAATTCCTTGCAAAATTATTCCTAATGGCATAGTGTCAATTTGAAGAAAAGCTGTCCTGCATGGATTGAGTTAAATTGAAATTGAAAAAAAATAATTTCGCCCTTTTTGGAATGGTTTTATAAACACTAAGAATGAACATGATGTGATTTTGCATTTAAAGTGGACACTTTGCTTAGCAGGATGTGATTTTAACAAATGATTTCCAAAATCACATCCAAATGCTTCAAATTCACATTCTGGATAAGATCGTTAAAATGCAAATTCCCACCAGTGGATGTGAATTTGGACTTCAACGACTTAACCCAGAATGTGAATTTGAAGCATTTGGATGTGATTTTGGAAATTTTTTGTTGAAATCACATCCTGCTAAGGACCGTGTCCGCTATTTGAATGCAAAATCGCATCGTGCCTATTCTTAGTTTGAGAGACTCGCTCTTTCTAGCTTTTCACTCTTTTACATTTGTGACCTTTCATCACAAAATGAGCGTAAAGTCGCACAGAGTGATTTCACAGTACGGCCAGTCAAAGTCAAAATTTAAAGGGGTGGTAGATTTTGAGATTACATTTTTTTTTAAAGACTAAATCCCCAACAATCAATTCCCAATTTTTCAGGACAATCAGATACAAAAGAAATTAGTTTTTGAGACAATTTTGACTTTGCCTTTCTATGCCTTTCACACAATTTCTCGCAAGAAATGCCCGTTTTCTCATAATCTCTGTATTATTAAGACTCCAGACTAAAAAATAAAAAAAAAAAAATATTGAGTATCAAACCTCCAAGTGTTATATACCATTGGAAAGCTCTGTTTCCACAGAATTGAGAAATACCCATATCTCAATTTTTGATTTCGCCGACTTTACGCTCATTTTGTGATGACGGGTCACATTTGGAGAATATTAATCTATTTCAGCGTTCTGGTGGTTCGTATGCTGAACGATCAGATGACCTTGTTTGAACGAGCATTCAGCGATCCACAGGGGCTTCCAGATCGTCCGTTTGTCAGGTAAGCCCTCTAGTCTTTGACAAAGACCGCTGCATTCGACCCTAACGACACAATTTATATTCCCATCAGCTCCCTCGATCACCCAGTGGTCTTTTCAAATTGCTTAAATTTGTCAGGTTCATAATGTACATATTGAAAGTTTCTTTCACTTTTTGTGTAGATTTACTAAACTATACATTTTTGGAAACGTTAGGATATACTCAACATGAAAACCAATGTTTACATTTGTTTTTAGGTTCTTTTGAAAAAAAATGGTTCTTTAATGTGACGCGGCACATGAAAAGTCAATGGGTGTCACATTAAAGTTCCATTTTTGTTTAATGCTCTATATCTCTGGAAGTATAAGTCCGATTGGGTTCAAACTTGGTATGCAGGTATGGCGGGATGTGTTATAGATATAAATTGAAGTGACATCATGATGACGTCATCGTGTGATTTGTTATATTGTTTCATTTTTGGACCTTTAAGCCGTATCTCATCAACAGAACATAATAAATTCAAAATTCTTTTTGTAATATGTTTATTGGGTCATAGACATATGCACACAATTGTGAAAAATGTGTGACATCATCATGATGTCATCAAAAAATCCAAGATGGCCGCCATAAAGAACCTAAGAGCAAATGTAAACATTGGTTTTCATGTTAAGTAAATCGTAAGGTTTCCAAAAATGTATAGTTTAGCAAATCTATACAAAAATTGAACGAAAATACATAAGAAACCTGACTAAATGTGACCCAGCACGAGTAAATGAGACACTTTGCGGCAAAAATAAAATTTTAGATTATGATTTCATCATTTAAAGCTTGTTTAGCTTTAAATGATGAAATCAAAATCTCAAATTTTATTTTTGCCTCAAAGTGTCTCATTTACTCGTGCTGGGTCACAAAAGGGGGGTAACCTTTTCATGCAAATTCAACCAATCAAATATATAGGCATAGCATCTTCACGCAGTCAGCTACCATTCAGCGTTGCATATCTAATTAGCGCTGTTTCACAAAAACAGCGACTCGAGTCGCGTCGAGTTAATACCCATCGAGACTTGAGTCGAGACGCCAAAAACTGTGACTCGAGTTGGACATTATTTTTAATGAAACTCGATCCGTTGCGGGTTCAGGCCGATAGTACCGGGAAGCACAACCACGCATTTCCGGCCTTGCTCGCTGCTGACAGACATTTCCGGCCTTGCTCGCTGCTGACAGACATTTCCGGCCTTGCTTAATTGCTGCTGACAGACATTTCCGGCCTTGCTCGCTGCTGACAGACATTTCCGGCCTTGCTCGCTGCTGACAGACATTTCCGGCCTTGCTCGCTGCTGACAGACATTTCCGGCCTTGCTCGCTGCTGACGGACATTACCGGCCTTGCTTGCTGCTGTCAGACATTTCCGGCCTTGCTCGCTGCTGACAGACATTTCCGGCCTTGCTTAATTGCTGCTGACAGACATTTCCGGCCTTGCTCGCTGCTGACAGACATTTCCGGCCTTGCTCGCTGCTGACAGACATTTCCGGCCTTGCTCGCTGCTGACAGACATTTCCGGCCTTGCTCGCTGCTGACAGACATTTCCGGCCTTGCTCGCTGCCGACAGACATTTCCGGCCTTGCTCGCTGCTGACAGACATTTCCGGCCTTGCTCGCTGCTGACAGACATTTCCGGCCTTGCTCGCTGCTGACAGACATTTCCGGCCTTGCTCGCTGCTGACAGACATTTCCGGCCTTGCTCGCTGCTGACAGACATTTCCGGCCTTGCTCGTGGCATTTTTAAACATCATCCGTTTTGAATCTGGAATTGTATACGTCATCCGGCGCGAACTGGTTAAATACTGTTTCAAACTGCTGAATCAAGTATTTACGTCATTTTTGTTTCCGAATCCAGGCACATTATCTTCGCCCCCAGTAGCAGAGACAACTACGCTAGCGATAAATTCCCGGGCATCGTCGACGCTATGTTCGACATCGACAACAACCCGGATCCGGAAAAGTGGAACTTCGTCGAGAATCAACTGTCAATCGTCGTGTACACCATCCAATCAGCGGCCAGCGTTCTGATGGAGGTGGCCTAAAAATAAAAGATCTACATGTAAATAATTTTGGATGAAAAAAAATTGCCACAGGTTATGCCGCGAGTGCCTTCTATAGTCCCATGAACGTGTTTGCAAAAGCTATAAGCTCAGAACGAGCTCACTAATCGTGACCTGTTCCAACGAAACTCGGACAAAGTCGCACAATGTGTTTTATTACAATGTACTCGTGAAGTCATTTCAAGGTGGATTTTACCATTTTGAGGCAAACTATTAATCTACAATCTCCCCAAATTTGAACATAATCCGTCACCCGGAAGTGTGGTTTTTGGTCGATTTTGTGAAACAATTGTGTATAGAAATAATACACTTTTCTGAACTTCAAAGCTGTTTATCTCATGATTAGGTTGTCTGGGTTTTATCACTGCATTGCATAATTAACTTCAGAATCTTTTCTTTTTAGAGTTTCGTTTTTAGTATTATTTCTGTTGGTCTTGAACATTATAAACTTTAGATTTTTTTTATGTTATTCAAAACATTCCAGCTAAAATATCAGTCACTATTTTAACACTATTTGTCCAATAACAAAATTAATACAAAAAATTAAAACAAAAGGCAATTTACTTAAACATTTGTGATTGGCTGCATAAGCCTGTTTTCTGTTGTTTTATATTTTACACAGTGCATTATTTAGGTTTATAAAGGTTTGTTCATTCTGAAGCAACATATGGGACGATAGACCCCCCCCCCCCCCCAACTCTTTTGTGGTGGTCATTGTGCTTGCGGAATGTTGTGGTTTCTCAGGAATTTTGTTTAGGTTTTTAGGAGGGGTGCGTTAGGTAACAATAGTCTAGATAGTGTATAGGTATGGGGAACTAAAGCCCTGTTCGCACCGAGCCAATAGGTAACTTACCCATTTCAAGTCCAGTGCGAACAGCCTGGGTAACTTTCCTCACACGTAACTTACCCACGCCGCGTGGGTAGTTTAACCGAGCCAAAGGTGCCCAGGAAGATTGACCAGGTCAGTTTAACCGAGCCAGAAAATCCAGTGCGGACGCGATGTCTCGGGAACAGACGATCCGGTCATCAAGTCGCGGTCATAGGCCACGCAGGGCGCCCTCTTTATTGTTTTGGAGCCAGCTCGGTTAGTTTACCCATGGTCTCTGCAATTCTACCCGCGTCAATTATTAAATCCAAGTGCGAACGGTGGGAAGATTAACCCATCGGAATGTTACGGCGTCATGGTAAAGTTACCCAAAATGTTTATCCAGTGCGAACACGGCTTTTGAGGGGAGTTCGTCGGTCCCATATCTTGCAGGGTCTGTGATTTTAGATTCTTCTTATCTTTTGTTTAACTATTGTTTTAATGTTTTCATGTATTCATAATATAGTTATAGTTTGTGCAAACATATAACCCGGATTATGTATGAACTGATGTGACATAATTTCTGTTAATAAAAAATCATAAATACTTTTACAGTTTACCCATTCCTATTGGTCGAAAGCCCGTCACGTGGCCGGTATTAAACGATAAAATTATGATAAAGACATGGCTGGCTAGCTGGCTGGCTAGCTGGCTGGACCAATTTCGCTTAAGCACAAACACCCTTGCTTGGTAAATCAAGTTAGGAGCAAAAATTCCATGCGATCGTTATGCTAAGCAGAAGCTAACAACGGCTAAATACCAATCACAAATAATATACATCACATCGAGTTAATGTGGCTGGTAAGCTGGTTTTACTAAGCAAGAATATTTGGTGCTTAAGCAATTGCTATGCTTAAAAAGCAGCTCTAAAAAATTGTCGCATGAACTTTGAACTCCTGTGAAATCCAGGTATTTATGAATGGGAAAATGGGCGGTATTAAACAAATATTGTTAACTTTGTTATCGCGTTCATGACCATTAGACGGATTTAAACAGACTTGTTTAAAACATTTATATTTCCTTATGAATGTATTCAAAATCTGATATTCCAAAATGTAGATATCCACTATTATTTTGTGTAATAATATGCATAGTTTTCAAGTGTTCCTATTTTCTCTGGTTTATTTTACCTACGTTTTTCACGATATTACTACTACATGTATATTCTTCTTTTTTTGGTTTCCATAACTCCCAAAAATGGTTCTTTCCTCGCCTTCCACCGCTGTGACCCGGGTTCGAATCCTGCCTTGGCCAATATGTGGATTTGGTTTTCAGTCCCTGCCTGATTCCGTGGGTTTTCCCATGAAATTCGTGGTGTTTTTTTTCTTCAAAGTGAATAAACACATTGGCAAGGCGGGACTCGAACTTGCGACCTCCGAAATACCGGACCGGCGCTCTACCAACTAAGCTATCTTGCCCTATGTTGGTGGGCTCCCAAATTGTCAGTATCTTTGTTCTAGGGCGCTAGTCGGAAGTCAAAAACACCTGGGCCCAATTCCATAAAAGCATTCTAACTTAGTATATTACTAGGTTTTAGCAAGATTCCAAATGCCTAGTTGGTTACTTGCTAGCAATCAACTAAATCGCATTCCATAACACCATTCTATGAAATATTCTTACTAGTTGCTTGTACATTTGTATCGGCCTAAGCACATGTTTCAGAAATGGCTAATTCAGAGGGTGTTTCAACTCCAAAAAGGGGAAAGAAGCCTAATTACTCGACTCGGGAAAACCTGTTCCTTGCAGAACGCTATGAGGAGTTTAAGGTTATCTTTGACTCTGCGCATAAGGATGTCAATACAAATTCCCAAAAGATAACAGATTGAAAGTGACTTAGAATGGTGCTAAGGATTTAGACATACCCCAAACCTATTCTAATTGTAGCAAGCAACTAGGAACCTTGCTAAGCGTATAATGGTTTTATGGAATAGATTTAGCAAGGAACTAGAGATAGAAAGGAAGTTAGCAACCAACTAGGCTTAGAATGCTTTTATGGAATTGGCTCCAGAATTCCGTGTGAAAATTATTGTTTGTGTTTGTTTATGGTTGTGTTCATATAAATTGTCTCTTTTTTTTCACAGTCCTGACCAGTTAGGCGCAAAATGGATTTCACGGAACCCCTTAATCGTCTCCTGTGAAAACTAATCCATCAAAAATATCATCCAAACAAGCAGTAAGCGTGTTACTCTTAAAAGTACATATGAAAATATCTCATGGATATTGCTACAGAATAAAACTGTGGCCATTTTAAAAGTGTATTTATTTTTTACTTGCACTGTAGTTTGTTATTGATAGGATTCTTTAATTGTATGCATCTTATTTCTCACAATTGTAATAATGTGTGTACGTACACTTATGTTTTAAGTTAAATACTGTTAATTCAATGTTTGAAAATTAGTTTACATACATTTCTTATTTGACTGTAATTTCTTATTTGATAATTGTTTATTTTGTTTCTCTCAAAATAAGACAATAAACAACACAATGTTGACAAACAATCAGAATGGATTTGAATTGGTGCAATATACAAGGTTAACCCTAACAATTCTTTTTTTTTCAGAAAAATCCAATTGTACCTAATTATTTTGATCATTTTGTTGTAATGTTCGATATTTTGGCTTTGTTTTTACTGATTGATGTTCCTCCTGCATGAAAGATAATATTTAAGTCGTTTAGAGAAAATCAATTTTGATACAAAAGTGGGATAACGCCTTGCATTTTTTACATTTTTTGGCTTGAAATGATATTTTTAAAAACTCTTTTAGAAGATGCCTACAGGACCGGAGAAGCCATTTCAACTCGAATTTGGACGGATTTCACGTTTAAAAAGCAAAACTTGGGTCGACGATTTTAGAAAAAAATCGATCAAAAATAACGATGGGCGAATATGTTTAGGTAGCTCGTGCGACTTGAGTAAAGGCTAGTCGTACACGCGCACGCGCCACTTAATACCAGCGCTCATTGGACAAACCCGCCGTATATAGCGCGTTAACTCGTGTTTCATTGGCTCGAAGAGTCCGTGTAAAATCCCCACGTGGTTCAAGTGACCACGTGTCATTACAGAAAATGGCGGATAGCTTTTCAGCTGGTGGGCGCAAGTTGAAAAAAAAATATCGTTTAACTACCTGAATTTTGCTAATTTATGTTTGCTGGTGACGGCTATTAGTGCTTCAAAACTTATCGACCTGCACCGAGAGGAAAGTTGAGGGAGTAGACTGCGCCACGCCATGGAAAATAACAGGTTATTTATTTAAAAACACTCCCCCACCTTATCATATACTGCGCATAATAACGGCGGGCCTTTCGAAGAACAAAATTATCACTGCCACGGACTCGTCATTTTCATCTGAAAACATCGACTTTATTTTTGTAGATCAAAAGAAATAAGTGCTACAGGATGAAATAATATACATTTATTTGTATTTTATGTAGTATTTTGTGTGATTTAAATTGGACTTTTGCAAGAAAATGTCGTTTTAGAATGTCATTAATTTTGTGTAGCAATTCGATATCGACAACGCCGGCGGCGTTATTGAATACACGTGGTGTATATTATTTTGGAGGACGTACATGTACGATTGAACAAAAATGCTAACCTATGTATGAGTCGTTCTGTCTTGAACTATGCTATTCGCAATAACTCGAAAATGGTATCATTATTTTATTAAAGTCTTGTTTTACATGGCATACAGATTATAAAAAAAAAAAAAAAAAGGGGCAGTGGTTTTAAAATGGGGTACGGATTTACAAAACAAAACAGGTAAATTCATTTCTAAAATTAATTTGTTTGACAAAATGTAAACGTACACTCTTATTCGCTTTTAAAAAGTATTTAAATATGGAAATAATGTCACATTTCTTCCATATTTTAGTATTCTGATGCTACTTCAGCGGTTGAGTACAAAGTCTATGGAGAGTCAAGATATAATTGTCTTAAGTTAAGTATTTCCTAACAAAATTTTAATTGTTTCTCATTCCCAGATTCATGTCTTTTCAAAATGTTTTACTGATTGACCTTCATTGAGATGATATATGAAGAAGAAAACAGTGTCAGGTTGCAATATTCTTTCTGTAAATATCTTTCGTTCATCCTCCTACTCGGGTTTCTTCAGGCTTGCGAGCTACAGTGCCTTGGGCGCTTTTGAGGAATCCTCGGTTTCATTGCCGAAAAGAAATAATAATAAAACAATGTCCGATTGTTTCTTTATTACCATAGTGACATTCACTGGAGCAGGCCAAATCCAGTTGAAGGGATTTTTCATTCAGGCTCGACGCACCGATTCGGCTCAAAACAACAAGATTGCCATGGGAACGTTCTCCAGTTAACAAGGCAGGACATTCACGTGCAACAATGTTTCAAATGTAAGCAATCGCATTTAATATAAAATAGGCAGGGGTTTCCCTTAACTTTATTTTCAGTGGCCCGCCGGGCTACCTAATTAGAGTTTTCAGTCGCCCGAAAGCATTTTCAGTGGCCACTTGTGCATTTGCATCTGTGTTTTCCACCGAGGTTACGCAACGCCAACTGCATTGTCCGACCTTACGCGAAAGCGCGCCGCGCGTTCGGTAAAATTGCCGTAACGCGGCACGGCACGGCACGGCACTGCACTTTACAGCCCACTGCTTGTTGTAATCGCTGATCTTGCGGGAAGATTTAATTTGCATCCGCCACAAAAGCTATCAAAACTAAACCTCACATGTGACAACAAAACTGAGGGAGTTATTGTAAAAGCATATTAAATGTTTAAGGTTGAAAACATTTTGGGGGGAAAAACGGAGAATGTTGGCCTAAATCGATCTTTCACACGATGAACGCCTAGTTGACCAACACACCACACAAGCGTAAACTGAATGCAGGAAACATGCCGCGGTAGAACATTTTGTAGAAACACGCTACATCGCTCAAGAAGGACAAGCGTTACTACCTCGAAAGAAATACATTAACAGAAAATAAAAAAATAGGAAAGGGCGACCATGATCTGATAATTAACCTGCAGGATATGACTTTCTTCATTGACGTTTGTTTGCCGGGCATTTTTACATCTTACGATGTCAAATTCGACCATTTCGCGTAACGGAAAAATACATGCATGTCGGCCATGGACTGGTTTCGGTCCTTAACTTTGTCCATTGAAGCGTGCGGCGGAAACCAATCCAACAATGCGCCTGCATTATGCATGCTTTGCATGGGGCGAGCACATGGCTTTTTGGCACCATCACCGTTTTTACGTACGCTTGCGGTACCTGTACATGTGTATGTGTGCCGCACAGGCCATGCGCACCATGCGCTAGCGCCGCCCAACGGCCCGGTCCAAGGGCAGCTTTTGCTGAATAGGCTCTGTCTGTGGGGAGTCCCTTGAGCAACGACTACAATGGTTGAAGGGCAGCTTTTTGACTATTTAATGTTATACATTTTAATTTTTTTTTCCTACGACCGAGGTTTAGGCCTAACGTTAAGTGTGAAAATAAAAATAATAATATTAACAACTGTTATTATAAATACGTTTACAATAATTAAATTGTTCGCCTACATCACGTATAAACGGTATATTAATATTATTAGGCCAATTTTGTTTAATAAAAACTTACCTTCGTAATTTAAATGAAATAAAATAACAATTTTTATGGCGAAATAATCACGTGCTTCTGTAAAAGTGCGCCCTCTGTTGAAGACTGTGTGAATTGTTTACATTTCAGAATTTATTTTTTACAGATTCTGTTCCTCGTGAGTTTCGGGGTCCCTGTCGTGTTGAGGAAATTAGTTTGTTTACTAAAATAATGTAATCCAGAAAACAGGTAAGCATATGGCTTGTGCACAGGTAACCCCCTTAATTTTTGTGTTATTTTCTTCATCGGAGAATAGGTGCCTTGCCCTAGACGTCCTAGTTCAGTTGTAATTGCAATTGTAGTAGCCCAGTATTCGGACGCATTTTTCTTTTTGGCTTTTAGCGTTTCGAACGTAAACAACTTAAATTGTTACCTTAAATTAATAGGAATAAAGCCATTTAAAATAGATTTTTAAGATTGTCATCATGAGCCAAGTCGTACATACGCGGGCCAAGTCGTACGTACGCGAGCCAAGTCGTATACGTACGCGGGCCAAGACCAAGTCATACACGTACGCGGGCCAAGTCGTACACGTACGCGGGCCAAGTTGTACACGTACGCGGGCCAGGTCGTACGTACGCGGGACAACTCGTATGCACGCGGGACAACTCGTATGCAGATTGGTCAACTCGTCGTAGTCGTACGAGGGACAACTCGTACGCCATTCAACTCGTACACAGGCCAAAATTGTGGTTAAATATGGGTGGCATTAATCAATTAAAAAGGCAGATACGGCATCCAAGGCGAATCTGTAAGACTTTTGGCATTATTTACCTTTTTGGCATTATTACCCTTTAGCTTTGTAAACACTTTTTCGTCAACAATTTTAATTCCATTAAATGTAACGATGTACAAATTGCATAAGATTCAGTCTGTTCAGTTTCATTTTTAATTCGGCCAGCGTAACATATGGAATTCCTGAACCTCCCCCGGAAAGAAAGATAAGGACACAAAGAGTATATGTGACGATTAAATTAACTTCTACAAGGTAAAGCATAAGACAAATATGTTTTACATCGGCCTAATGCGGGATCTCGCATCCTGAATGTCAGTCGTAGTGCAATGAACACATAGTCCAACCTGGGCTAGTGTAGACCCTAGACTTATGTTATCGTATAAATGTTTAGCGCTTTTGTATGCAATGTTTCAATTGGTTAATATAGTCCCAAATGCATTTGTTTATATTTTTTAATTTACCAATCACAGATACCCTAGCTGAGATGATTGCAATGTGGAGCCTCGTGTTCGTTTTTCAATTTAAACCCCTAGCCTAAACATTCCGTTTCAGCTCCATCACCATTGCCAAACTTCAGGAATGAAACCAAAAATAGAGAGGAAGCTGGGGTTTGGAAAATGGCATATTGGAACCGTCATTAATAGTCGGGAGCCACGTAGTTTGACGACGCTGTCCCAGGAATGGCATGCATAACCACCTGCAAATGTAAGTGTGTCTTTTGGGCGACTTATTTACCATATCAAATTTTATTTGGCTTTGTTTCCTTATTGTTCTCCAAAAATATACATTATTTTTGTGAAACAAATCATGAAAAGAACAGGTGCGTCGAACCCATACATCTACATAGCACTGCCACTGCTTATGAACTGTGAGCATTAACTACTTATCCATGTACATTAACTTGCTCAACAGGAGGGGCAATTTCTTGTTATGGAGTTGGCCTACTTGTATACATATATGCAAATGTAATACAAATATCAGGGAGGGAGAAGGGTGGGGGTCATTGAATCTTACATTGAATGTTTATTCTAAACAAATGTAGTATCCTGCTGCTATTTCTTTGTATTTTAAAAGTGTTTTCTAGCAAAATTGGGAATGTTTCTCAGTTTCAGATTCATGTTTTCTAGCATGTTAATTATTTTGTTCATTTTATTATGTTCACTTTTCACACAGGGTCTCAAGTCAAGTTTTCGAGCGACCTTTCAAGCTTGTTCCTCAGTCAGTCCCAGAATGTACACAACATGACTTTAAGGTATTGTCTGGGTTGTGTTTTGGTACAAGATCTGTTTCCGAGGGCGACCCGAAACTATTTATTTTGTCACACACGTTTGGCCACATACACTTGACACACTATTGCTTTTGGGGTACCTCTATTGTTTGAAAAATATACTTCCCTTCCTTTGTTCCCATTTGTCCCTTTAGAAATCTTGAAATATAACGTATGCATAACTCTCTCGGTAAAAGTAATATTCATTAGATGAGACACCACATTTCCAAGCTCGCTTTCTCGAAAACAGATCTTTAACCAGTTCGTGCCGGATAAATGCAAAGTTGACGCATAAACACGCCACGAGCAAACATAACATGAACGAAGCGTGTCGTACAGTTGATTATAAATTAGATCAATGTGTACAACACTTACACGTGTACATGAAATCCTCATGAATGACAAGTGCAAAAGTTTACAATTCTTGTAAATTTTAGTATCAAAATTCAAATCGTCTGTGTGACCGGCAGAGACAGAAATAATACAAGTCGAAAACATAACTCTTGAATATTGTAGGAAATGAGAAATTTTGATTCAAAATTTCTCAAAACAGTCAGGATCACCAAAAACGAACAGGTATTCTAAAGAAGCCTTGTAAATAGCCTTCACAACGAAATAATAATTAAAAATACTAAATTTTCACGTACCATCCCATATTGGCCCAACGCTGCTGCGAAAATTAACTGTATGGCCTATTTTTGCGGCGCACTTATTCATGCTCACAAAACTTTTTGCGAGACCGTCAAATGGCTGCAAATAAAATGTCGCTGTACACCTCATTATAGAGTACACTGTGACCTAATTATAGAGTACACTGTGACCTGACTGGACACCAGAATTATCTTTTCTACTTTAACAATTTAAGTTGTTATACATTGATTTATATATAAGCATCCGCTTAATATTGCGTGTCATTGCATAAGCAATAAATACCGAATAACCTTTGACATGGACTACTTCACCGATATACTGAACTGCCTTATTACTGACAACCAACAAATTCTTGGTTGTGCTTGCCAAAACACAACCCGTTGTTCAATTAAAACTGCAATCTAGCAGTTAAGGGAATAATTTTGTTGGTCGGTTTTAGGAATACTTCTAGGCGCGGGATTACTTTTTACTAAACTCGACCCCAGGTGGGTTCAGGCCGCTTGTATCGGGTAGCACACCCATGCTTTTCTGGCCTTGATCGCTGCTGACAGACATTTCTGGCCTTGCTCGTGACGTGTTTATGCATCATCCGTTTTGAATCTAGGAAAATCTTTGCTTGTATACATACGTCCTCGGGGGCAAACATCGCGAATCTGTATCGATCCTATCTCTGCAATGCACGTGCGCGTGCACTGTTGTGTAAAGGTACTGCTGTACATGTACTGGTAAACAGTTGATCTGGGAAATCACATGTAATGTATTCAATATTAACTCGTCGGCCGGACGACCAAGGCAGTGTTTTGAGTCGTCCGTGGCTGTTTTGGGTCGCATTTGGCGAGCTGGCGACCGCTAAGGGGAAACCCTGATAGGTCCCCCTTCTGGTCACTCACAGTCCCTCGGGGGAATAGACGTTCTCTAGTGACCTTATTGCCAGTCAATATGTGACCTGTCATCACAAAATGAGCGTAAAGTCGCACGGAGTGATTTCCCAGTACGGCCAGTCAAAGTCAAAATTTGAAAGGGTGGTCGATTTTGAGATTATATGTTTTTACTAAAGACTAAATCCCCAACAATCAATTCCCAATTTTTCAGGACGATCAGATAAAAATAAAAAAAAGTTTTTGAGACAAATTTGACTATGCCTTTCTTTGCGCGTTCACACAATTTCTCGCAAGAAATGCCCGTTTTCTCATAATCTCTGTATTAAGACTCCAGACTAAAAAATAAAAAAATAAAAATAAAAACAATATTGAGTATCAAACCTCAAAGTGTTCTATACCAATGGAAAGCTCTGTTTCCACAGAATTTAGAAATACCCATATCTCAATTTTTGATTTTGCCGACTTTACGCTCATTTTGTGATGACAGGTCACATATATGTATAATATTGCCCTTAATTGTTAAACGTCCACTATTTGAATGCATAAATGCGCAGGTATACGTACACTATACAATGTGTGCTGCGCATGCAGTCGAAAATCACATGCGCATACTAGCCCCCCCCCCCTCCTCCCACAAATTAGGAGCTATTTTTTTAATTACAAAACTAGCATCATTATGTTTCTTGTCAATCTTCTTTTCAGTCCGTCTGGAGACACTCCAATGGCAATTTAAACTCCTTGGTCATTGGGACCAGGAACGCCCCCGATTATGATGAAGGACCGATCGAGTTCAAGTAAAACAAAAATTGTTTCCCAATTAAATGTCGGTCAGGAAATGTTATAAAACACTTTAACTTTAATGTCCTAGGTATTAGTTGATATAAAATATAATTAATACAAAAATACTTCTCAATTCTCGTAGGCCAGTGTAGTGAAATTAGTATAAATACTGCAGTTTACTCAAGTAGAATTGGGTGGTGTTAGGGTTGAAATGTTAATTCTTGACGCCGGGGGCGGCTATGGCCCCGCCTCGCTAATCTGTCCGGAATGCTGTTGTCAGCTATGCAACGCCAAAGAACGCGGCCTGTGTAGTGTCATAGCTGCACGCTCGGGTCCATTGTTCAGTGCAGCTACTGGACAAAGGCTGCGGTACGTGCAGTCTTGCGTATAGTGAGAAATAGTTAGTGAGGAATAATACCGGCGTCACTGTGTTGAAAAAGGAGAACTTTTACAAAATAAGGTTAAACAAAAATAGATAGTTTGTTCATAGTGAACATTTGAACAAAATATGTTTCAGTGAAAAGAGTTTTACCATGGTCTGTTAAACCTTTTTTGTTTAGGGCAACCATTGGGAAAGGAACGAGACACTTCTATACTGGAGTCAAGTCTGCCTCAGTAAGCCCGCTCACCGATGAGGGCGCTACAGCTGAACCTGACACCCAGCAGCGTAAGTTTGTTGCTTGCTTCTATTTTATTTATTGATTATTTATTTAGTAATTGGCGGGATAACCCACAACTGTATTTTGACTTATTTCCAGTGGGACTCCCTTAGTGGAAGACCTTGAAGAAATATTTTTGAAAACGCAGAATGATATTCTAGCGAAAAAATACGCGGAATCGAGAAGGGGCTGAAAACCCTATCAACAAATTGGCCATGATTCGAGGTAGAGTCGTAGTGGCTTAAGGCGAGGAAAGAACCGCTACCCCAACCTGACCCCCAACCTGGACCCCAACCTGACCCCCAACCTGACCCCCAACCTGACCCCCAACCTGACCCTCGACCTGACTTGACCTGACCCCCAACCTGACCCTCGACTTGACCTGACCCCCAACCTGACCTTGTGTTCCTATTGATTATTTTGCCGATTAGAAACCTCCCCGACGACAGAATTGCCATCTTCATCTGCTAAAACCATCTCCCAAGAAACAACGGGAGATTCATCAACAGAATCTTTAATCACAGGTTACCAATACCCCCATTGTATAGATGTATATCACTTTAATGAACTGTAAAGAACGGCTGTCCTCGATCAACTCGTCAATAGCCTAGTTGGTAAAGAGGTGAGCTATGGATCGTAAGGTCTGTGGTTCCAATCCGGCTATCGTTAGCGTTTATCTTTTTCTTCGCCAAATGTTCTTGTGGATTATTTTACCCATAGAGCAATAAGGCTGAAGGGAAAACCGAGTTAGATACCAAAGTGCCTTGGAAAAACCAAGAAAGAACCGCTACACGAGATAGTTTATAGTGACTTCCTAACAAAACCTGGTGTTGGAGTTTCACTGGATGGTGACTGTTAAGGTTGAACACATTCGTGACCTGCAGCCGATTTCACGAAACTTTACTTTATGGCGTAAGTGGACTTACGCCATAACTTATTGCGCAAGTTGCGCTATAACTTTAGGACGGATTTCACGAAAGTTACGCATTATCGGGATATGTCGTAACTCACCGAGTTACGCCATAAGATGTGGCGTAACTTACGCCATGACTTTAGGTGGCGTAAGTCTTGGCTATGTGTCGTAAACATGGCGTTCAACGTGAACACCGAAGAGCGCTTCGCCGTGAAAGATTGTTCCGTGACCGACTAAATCCCCTATATATCATCACGAAGACGACGAAATCAGAGGACGGTATCGCTCTTCTCGGAAGGGTATTTTCCAAATCGTTAAAGATTTACGACATGTTTGGAGCGTCCTACAAGGATAGTTTCTCATTTTCCGTTAACGTTAGTAAATGTCGCGTGCAAAAAAACCCACCGTGACCCTCGTTTAAATCTCACTTTAACAAATCTCCGGCGCACTTTTTCGTCTCAAAAGTTAAACAGCGCCCTCATGCACCCCTAAAAGATGAATGTAGGCCTATATTGGTCGAACAAAATACATAATGTACTCGGGAATGTGGTTTGTAAGGAGTGCGTTCTCCAAATGTATTGTTAGATAAGCAACCCACCTGTTAAAATCAAATCCAGAACCAAAGGATTGTTTTTGTAGTTTTTGTACCCAGTTTATAGGCTTATAGGTTATATAAAACACTACAAAACATGACAAATTGAGAAACCAATGCAAGTCTAGGAACAAGGCTTCTGTTTTTTATTTATAAATAAATTCTACATGTACATTGTATATACACAAATTGTTCCAAGAAAGAAATTATAATAAAGAAAGATAATAAATATAAATAAATATAAACAAGACTTGTTTGTATTATCATGGCAATTTTATAAACTTGACTTCTCATTGGATATACAAACAATATGCCTTTTCCTGGCTTTGTCTTAAGTTGATTTTTGGCCTCTAAATGCAGGAACTCGGGTGCATTCTCCATTTTTACAGTATATTTTTCCATTATTCTGCTACACAGTGGGTAGTCTTGGTTGCAAAACATCCTAATCTCAGTATGCAGTGCGCGTAGACCGCCTATGCGGGCGCCCTCTTAATAAACGCCATGACCTTTAAATTGAACATCTTCGCTAATGGACATAATCACTTAACAAAAATTCCCAGCAGAATTTGCATGCGCGTGTGACGTGACATTGTGTGTATAATCGCGTTGACGTAACATGCATAATCATACTCATTGGTCAAGTTTCTGTTACGTCACGTAATTATGCACGCAACGTCACACGCGCATGAAAATGCATCACAATTCTGCTCATAAATTTTTGAGCGATTGTCAGTTAGCCAAGACATCCTATTTGAACGTCATGGCGTGGTCTGTAGCGTATGTTAAAGGGCGCCCGCATCGGCAGCCTACGCACGCTGCATACCACGATTAGGACGTCTTGCAACCAAAATTTCATAGTGGGGTGGCTGACTGGGTTTTGTAAGATCACTCCGCTTACGTAATCTTGAAACCAAGACTAATTTCAATGTCAAGTATAAAGGGGCATTCAAAATATCAATGTTTTTAAGTTTGACTTTTAACCAGTTCGCGCCGGATGACATATACAAACACAAAGTTTTTCCCAGATTCAAAACGGATGACACATAAACAAGCCACGAGCAAGGCCGAAAATGTTCGTCAGCAACGAACAAGGCCAGAAATGTCTGTCAGCAGGGAGCAAGGCCGGAAATGCGTGGGTGTGCTTTCCGGTACCATCGGGCTGAACCCACCTCGGATCGAGTTTCGTTAAAAATAATTCTGCGCGTCGGCTCGGTGATGTTAAAATAATCCCGGCGCGAACTGGTGGAGACTATGGAGCGTCAAAAGCTAGTACATGTAGAACAAACATTTTAAGTTTTCAGAAACTGCGACACAGATAGTAAAATCCAAATTTCTGCTAGCATAAAATCCAGGTTTTTTTTAACCAGTGTCGCAATTTCTGAAAACCTAAAATTATACTAGCTCTGAGAAAATCGGAAAATACGGTTGTCCACTTTTGACGCTCCATAGGAGACAATTCCCCTACATTTTAGAGTCAACATTTTGTAAACGTTGATTACTTTTAATGGCCCCAATAAATAGGGAAAATTATGACAGGGAATAAAGAACATCTGGAAATGAGAAGTTAAGACGTTAAGCATTATCTTCAGCTGGCACCAAAATGATGGCACGCTGCTGACAGGCAATAGCAATGACCATCTGCAAATTAGCATTAAGATACTGCGACACTTTTAAATGTTCCTTTGCAACCATAGCCTTTTCTTCTCAATTTCCAGAAGTAAATTTGTCCAATTCATACATTTTCCTATTTGTTATTGATAATTCTTTAGGTTGTACATGTTCTACACCACTCGGGGTTGCAGTCTGTGTTGACAGGTCTGGCCTTGATGATGTAGAGGCAATGGAGGCTTCCAGTTTAGTTAGTAAATCTTTCTGATGGGTCGTGATCAGCGTTGTCGTCATCATCATCACCAGCAGCATTATCTTTATCGCAATCCTCAATTTGAAAGAAAGCTGCAATAAACACAATCGTAAAATGTTGCTTAAAAAATATCTAAGCAAAAAACCCTAGTACTACTAGGGCCTAGGAACAAGAAAACACTACAGACTTTTTTTCAGACCAGTCTCATCCCTAGCCATGCTAGCCTGGTTTGTGCACAAATCAGGGTGATGATGTCCGTAACGTTAGGCCTAATAATGCCTAGGTCCCTATGGAATTATTTCCTAGTTGTATTCAGCTCGATCAAAACGGAAGGAAAAAAAGAGCACAGATTATTATGCCCAATATTATTATGCCAATTACCAATGAATTACTAGCTACCACTCTTTTCTCCATCCCGGCCATTTTTATTTTCTAGCTTTTGCAGCAAGCTCCCCTTTCCCCAGGCCCCACCTCTTTCTCGCTTTAAACCAATCTTTTGTTGACATCCGCTGTCACAGCACTCTGCCAACACAGCTTTTTTACCTTTCTATATTCATCTATGACCTTTTCCCTTTTAAGTTTTATAATTGTTGCCAAACAACCGTGTTAAATTTTCTCTCACAAATTCAGTTAAAATATTTAGTCTTCTGCCCTTCCCCCCACCCCCCAGTTAGTGCCACTGCCACATTTGTTTTCTTTACTAGTTCTATCATTGTATTCGGTATAACGCTCAACATCGATCACAAACATTCAAGTTGCCATGTTGTGCTCACTGTTTTTACCAGATTTACTTATATAATTACCCGCTAAATCATCGTTAGCAGACGAACACCGCCGGCCGCTCATCCCCGGCTCGATCGATCGACGCAACGATCGACAATATGATCAAGTGACAAACCTTACGTGACTGATGACAATCCCTATCCTATCTTTGTTCAAGTTGCTGCTTCAATTTCCCATTATAAATAGGTCAAGACAAGGCGCGATCGTACTATGGGTTTTTCATTGAGACAAAAACGGCTTTAAAATCGGTGACTTATTTCTCCATGCTACAATTAACACAGCCCCCAAAAAAATGGCGGCCTCCAACAAAAATCCGCGTAAACACGTATAATTGTAACGTCTGTTTTATGTATATTTGTGCAACAACTGCAAACAGTCGTTGTTAGAACTTGAGGTCACCCTCGTCCTACAAATATAAAAGTTTTTAGTGAAAATAGGATGTTGCGTAGCTAAGTCGAGTTTCGTGAAATCGATTTTAACTTATGGCGCAGCTACGCATTAAAGTTATGGCGTAAGTCTTGCGCCACATCCAGTTAAGGCGTAAGTTACGCACAGTTTCGTGAAATCGGCTGCTGTCATCACAAAATGAGCGTAAAGTCGGAAAAATCAAAAATTGAGATATGGGTATTTCTAAATTCTGTGGAAACAGAGCTTTCCAATGGTATATAACACTTGGAGGTTTGATACTCAATTTTTTTTTAATTTTTTTTTTTAGTCTGGAGTCTTAATACAAAGATTATGAAAAAAATGACATTTCTTGTGTGAAAGGCATAGAAAGGCATAGTCAAAATTGTCTCAAACTAATTTTGTTTTTATCTGATCGTTCTGAAAAATTGGGAATTGATTGTTGGGGATTTAGTCTTAATCTCATATAATCTCAAAATCGACCACCCCTTCAAATGTTGACTTTGACAGGCCGTACTGGAAAATCACTCCGTGCGACTTTACGCTCATTTTGTGATGACAGGTCACATTTGTGAGGCGTTCTGGACAAATGAGACGGAACTGGGCAAAGGGTAAAATTTGAAACAAATGCAAAATAATGAATAATGGGGGATTGTTTAAATTTCCAGATGTATTGATGTTTGTAATCCTTGGCATGCCTACCAACTATATTTTGTGAAGAAATAGTTTGAAAAGTAATGAAAAGTGTTTTTATGGAAAAACAACTGGCATTTGTTTTATAACATGTACAAAACACAAAACTTCAAAGGCCTTTTTGCTCAACATTTTTCTTTTGCAACATTTGACATGACATGAAAAATTCAGTACTGTCTCGTTCACAACCTTTTGTCGTGCAAACATTTGTAAAAACCAACTGCTAACTAACCACAAAATAGAACCGTTTGTATATTTACACCGTAAGGTTTTTGTAGAAAAAACAGGAATATGTTGACAAATATGTTCCGATGTAACAAATGTCTGGCACGTGTCATGTATTTCATATAATCCTATTTTATTTACTTTTGACATTGATAAAGGGTTCAGGTAGCGGTTGTGTGTTCGTGGCTGCTTTACTCCACTACTTGACTCTGTCTACTATGGTGTGGATGGCAATTGAGGCTAGGAACATGTACGTCAGTACGGTGAAGGTGTTCCCGGAAGGTACGCCTCGATACATGGTCAAAGCCTGTCTCATCGCATGGGGTGAGTTATCTAAAACTTTTTGCCAGAGTTTGACACACGGAGTATGTCATGAGAAAGATATTTGCCAATAAAGCCATCGCAGAACAAAACTATAGGTGGAACAAGCAATGGCAGTCAGGTCACCCCACCGACCGTCGCTGATGACCATTCCAACGTTGTTCCAGCTTGTGGAAGGGAAAGACGTCGAAAGATGGAACTTAGTAGCAGCAGCTGGTATCCCGCCTCTGCACCCAGATAACCCATGACTCCTACTGCCGTTAAGAAGAACATCCCCTGTGAAGTGCGCAAGGCCCATGTCCACTGCCGTTTGACGAATGTAAAGATCTACTTCAGCTGGTCTCCATCCTCTGCATCCAGATAACCTCGGCAACGCCTATGACTGCAATGTATTATTAACTGCTTCCAAGAAGAACATCTCCCGTGAAGTGTGCAAGGCCTACGTCCCCTGCCGGGATGACGAATGTGAAGATCTACTTCAGCTGGTCTCCAGCCTCTGCATCCAGATAACCTCGACAACGCCTATGACTCCTACTGCTGCCAAGAGGAACATCTCCCGTGAAGTGCGCAAGGCCTACGTCTCTGCCGGGATGACTGATGTGAAGATCTACTTCAGCTGGTCTCCAGCCTCTGCATCCAGATCCTCGACAGCGCCTTTGACTGCAAGGTATTATTCACTGCTGCCAAGAAGAACATCTCCCCTGAAGTGTGCAAGGCCGACGTTTCCTGCCGGGATGACGAATGTGAAGATATACTTCAGCTGGTCTCCATCCTCTGCATCCAGATAACCTCGGCAACGCCTATGACTGCAAGGTATTATTCACTGCTGCCAAGAAGAACATCTCCCGTGAAGTGTGCAAGGCCTACGTCTCTGCCGGGATAACTGATGTAAAGATCTACTTCAGCTGGTCTCCAGCCTCTGCATCCAGATCCTCGACAGCGCCTATGACTGCAAGGTATTATTCACTGCTGCCAAGAAGAACATCTCCCCTGAAGTGTGCAAGGCCGACGTTTCCTGCCGGGATGACGAATGTGAAGATATACTTCAGCTGGTCTCCATCCTCTGCATCCAGATAACCTCGGCAACGCCTATGACTGCAAGGTATTATTCACTGCTGCCAAGAAGAACATCTCCCGTGAAGTGCGCAAGGCCTACGTCCCCTGCCGGGATGACGAATGTGAAGATCTACTTCAGCTGGTCTCCAGCCTCTGCATCCAGATAACCTCGACAGCGCCTATGACTGCAAGGTATATTATTCACTGCTGCTAAGAAGAACATCTTCTGTGAAGTGCGCAAGGCCTACGTCTCCTGCTTGGATGACGAATGTGAAGATCTACTTCAGCTGGTCTCCAGCCTCTGCATCCAGAAAACCTCGGCAACGCCTATGACATCTACTGCCAGGTATTATTCACTGCTGCCAAGAAGAACATCTCCCGTGAAGTGCGCAAGGCCTACGTCCCCTGCTGGGATCACGAATGTGAAGATCTACTTCAGCTGGTCTCCAGCCTCTGCATCCAGATAACCTCGGCAATGCCTATGACTGCAAGGTATTATTCACTGCTGCCAAGAAGAACATCTCCCGTGAAGTGCGCAAGGCCTACGTCTTCTGCCGGGATGACAAATGTGAAGATCTACTTCAGCTGGTCTCCAGGCTCTGCATCCAGATAACCTCGACAACGCCTATAACTGCAAGGTATTATTCACTGCTGCCAAGAAGAACATCTCCCGTGAAGTGCACAAGGCCTACGTTCCCTGCCGGGATGACTAATGTGAAGATCTACTTCAGCTGGTCTCTATAGCCTCTGCATCCAGATAACCTTGACAACGCCTATGACTGCAAGGTATGATTCACTGCTGCCAAGAAAAACATCTTCCGTCAAGTGCGCAAGGCCTACGTCCCCTGCCGGGATGACGAATGTGAAGATCTACTTTAGCTGGTCTCCAGCCTCTGCATCCAGATAACCTCGGCAACGCCTGTGACTGCAAGGTATTAGTCACTGCTGCCAAGAAGAACATCTCCCGTGAAGTGCGGAAGGCCTACGTCCCCTGCTGGGATGACGAATGTGAAGATCTACTTCAGCTGGTCTCCAGCCTCTGCATCCAGATCCTCGACAGCGCCTATGACTGCAAGGTATTATTCACTGCTGCCAAGAAGAACATCTCCCCTGAAGTGTGCAAGGCCGACGTTTCCTGCCGGGATGACGAATGTGAAGATATACTTCAGCTGGTCTCCAGCCTCTGCATCCAGATAACCTCGGCAACGCCTATGACTGCAAGGTATTATTCACTGCTGCCAAGAAGAACATTTCCCGTGAAGTGCACAAGGCCTACGTCTCCTGCCGGCATGACTGATGTGAAGATCTACTTCAGCTGGTCTCCAGCCTCTGCATCCAGATAACCTCAACAACGCCTATGACTCCAAGGTATTACTCACTGCCGCCAAGAAGAACATCTTCCGTCAAGTGCGCAAGGCCTACGTCCCCTGCTGGGATGACGAATGTGAAGATCTACTTCAGCTGGTCTCCAGCCTCTGCATCGAGATAACCTTGGCAACGCCTATGACTGCAAGGTATATTATTCACTGCTGCCAAGAAGAACATCTTCCGTCAAGTGCGCAAGGCCTACGTCCCCTGCCGGGATGACTGATGTGAAGATCTACTTCAGCTAGTCTCCATCCTCTGCATCCAGATAACCTCGACAACGCCTATGACTCCTACTGCAAGGTATTACTCACTGTAATACCTTGATTGACCTCGAGGATGACATATTGGCTTGACTTGCCTCGACAGAGCTGCAAATCTAAGAGCATACGACAGATGAAGCAGCCATTATGAAAATTGTTATTGTTATTCTACTTGTATTTCTTTAAAGACAAATCTGTTATGGCCCTATATCCAAATATTATGACATATTCCGACTGTGCAATCGTATACCTCTTTCGTAATCGTATACCTCTTTCGTAATCGTAGAACGGTTCAGTAAGCGTAGAACGGTTCAGTAAGCGTAGAACGGTTCAGTAAGCATAGAACGGTTCAGTAAGCGTAGAACGGTTCAGTAAGCGCAGAACGGTTCAGTAAGCGCAGAACGGTTCAGTAAGCGCAGAACGGTTCAGTAAGCGCAGAACGGTTCAGTGAGCGCAGAACGGTTCAGTGAGCGCAGAACGGTTCAGTGAGCGCAGAACGGTTCAGTGAGCGCAGAATGGTTCAGTAGGCGCAGAACGGTTCAGTAAGCGTAGAACGGTTCAGTAAGCCAGGGTAAAAATTAATATTTTTATTTCGGGGGCTCCATTTTCAATTTTTTCGAAATTTTCGGGGGCTACTTTTTTAACTTTCGGGGGCTACTTTTTCCATTTTGGGGGCTACTCTTTCGGGGGCTACTTTTTTTCCATTTCGAGGGCTACTTTTTCATTAATTAACAAAAGGATACAATTTGTTGAGTACTTGAGTTTATCTGGCACTAGTCTTGAATCTTGATCCAAGACCGAGCTAGCTGTTCATTTGTTCCGCGGCGCGCTGTCCGTATATATCCAGGCTTATTGAGGGCGCCCTAAATTATCGCCAGATTCAAACGAATCTGGCGATAATTTAGGGCGCCCTCAATAAGCCTGGATACGGACGGCGCGCCGCGGAACAAAATGAACGGCTAGCTCGGTCTTGGATATCGGATCAGGACTATTTAATTTGGCACGCAAACAATCTATGAAAACTTCAAACCAGTACAGTCACAATATCGGGCGAGGTTTACTTTGCTGATATCGCTGCATGACATAGCACATGCGCTGCAGCGATCGCGTGCCCAGAGAGGGGTATCCCTAATTGCTCAATTGCGACACCCCCTAGTCTTTTTTCCAGTCGTTTTGAATGCTCCGCGCTGTGTAGTTCGGATGGTGAATTGCATGAAGCCGGAATGTAGACGAAACAAACGTTTAGAAAACGGCCACATAGTACAGGCCAGCTTTTTATCGCTGTTGTACGCGTCATGCATGCATAGCGCATGCAGCGCGCGCTGCTGAGTGCAATCTATGTACTGTACATGTACCGTACATGTACCGCGCGCTCTGGATCTCCGGTCTGCATGCCGGCGCGGCCGCTTAGCAGTGGCGCTAGGATCAGAGAGAGCGGCCGTTCGTAATCGTAGTCGTGCAGCAAATATTACGGGGGCGATTTTGGACCATTTCCTATTTTTAAGTCGCCCCCGAAATCGCATTTTTTGCCTATTTCGGGGGCTTCTTTTGGTGTTTCTGGGGCGAATTCGCCCGCCGCCCCCGTGTATTTTTTTCGCTGCAGTAAGCGTAGAACGGTTCAGTAAGCGTAGAACGGTTCAGTAAGCGTAGAACGGTTCAGTAAGCGTAGAACGGTTCAGTAAGCGTAGAACGGTTCAGTAAGCGAAGAACGGTTCAGTAAGCGTAGAACGGTTCAGTAAGCGAAGAACGGTTCAGTAAGCGAAGAACGGTTCAGTAAGCGTAGAACCCTCTTTCGTAAGCGTAGAACCCTCTTTCGTAAGCGTAGAACCCTCTTTCGTAAGCGTAGAACCCTCTTTCGTAAGCGTAGAACCCTCTTTCGTAAGCGAAGAACCCTCTTTCGTAAGCGAAGAACCCTCTTTCGTAAGCGAAGAACCCTCTTTCGTAAGCGAAGAACCCTCTTTCGTAAGCGTAGAACCCTCTTTTGTAAGCGTAGAACCCTCTTTCGTAAGCGTAGAACCCTCTTTCGTAAGCGTAGAACCCTCTTTCGTAAGCGTAGAACCCTCTTTCGTAAGCGAAGAACCCTCTTTCGTAAGCGAAGAACCCTCTTTCGTAAGCGTAGAACCCTCTTTCGTAAGCGTAGAACCCTCTTTCGTAATCGTGTATACCTCTTTCGTAATCGTGTATACCTCTTTCCTTTTTTTTTTCACTGTTTGACATGTCTATAAATGTGAACTTTAAACGGGCATAACTCGTCAATGGAATGTCCAATTGAAGTGCAACAAACAGTACTGTGAGGAGAATTTTATTCACTTTCCTCCCAACCGCAATCCGTAAATTTGACGAGACATCTGCCCAGTTCTGTCTCAATTTGTCAGAATGATTTGCATTTATGAAGAATAATTATAATTTTGTTTAAACAAAATCTAAATATCTTTGATATTAATCGCAACCCCCAATCTCTACTTTTTTTCGCCAGTTCTTTCCTGAAGCCAAACCTCGTGTTGTACCTCGGCCTTCTTGCTCCCATCGGTCTCATCCTCGTCCACAACACCATCACCTTCGTCTTGGTCATGCGCAGTCTCCTGAAGGTCAGGGAGACGTCCCGCTCCCAGCAAATCTCCAAACGCTTCGAGAATGCCGTGGGAATCGCCACCCTCATGGCCTTGACCTGGTGTTTTGGGTTCCTGGCGATCGATCGGGCGACGTTTGCCTTCCAGCTAATCTTCGGCCTCGCCAACTCACTGCAGGTAAGGGTTCTCCCGCCGTTTTGCCTCTTCTCTGGACCAACTTTCTTTAGCTCTCAAAAGCTTTTTCAGAGAGCGTATTGAACAGAAATGAACTGTTATGTTCAACCAGTTTGTGTCGCATGCCGTGTATACACGCAAAGTTTTTCTTGATTCAAAACGGATAACGGATGAACACGTCACAAGTAAAGCCGGAAATATCAGGGTGTGTTACCCACAGATGCCGGCCTGAACCCGTCTCGGATCGAGGTTCCTGATAAAAATTCCCGCGCCTGGGCCTGGTCCATGTCAAAATAGTCCCGGCGCAAACTAGTTAAAACTAATTTGTGATGCGATGAAACAAAATTAGTCTGTAGTTGACCGTGGCACCCTTTGAGTTTCTTGTATTTTTTATTGGAAGGACACTTTAAGCTTAAATTTTGTGTAAACCCCATGTTGATACGACAAGTTTAGTAACGACCATTGAAAAGAAGAGAAGAGATAAAATCGTGTTTGAAGTCGTTGAAAAGCACACTTTGAATAAATAGCAGAACAAATTCTGTAGCAACTAAATTATTTTAAAAGTTTTGTTAAAGGTAGTATACACCATTTGCTTTTGCTGTGATTTTCATAAATGGATAGGTTGGGGGATTCATAATTTATAGCAAATATTGTGACGCTGAACCGTTTATATATTATATGTTTATAGAAGCTGGAAAAACAAGGAAAAATAGTGCTGTTCTTGCAGTCTAGATCCTTGACTTCCTTCAGGCTAATTCAATAAATTGGGAACAGTGTTGGAAAATAGTCGGGTTTTTACGATTGCCGGCTGGCAACCATTTTGAAATTCCACTTTTCTTGAAAACCACATCACATCAGGTACCGTGATTTCACAGGATGCTTGAGACTGTTATTCACTTACAAGTATTAAGGTAATTTAGTAGTTGGTGTATACTACCTTTAAGTTGAGGGAAATTCTTGTTGACTCGGCCTTTATTATAACTTATCCTTTGTACTTCCAGGGAGTGGTCGTCTTTGTCATGTTTTGTGCCCGACGTGAGGAGGTTCGCTCTGCGTTGGCGCCGTACATAAGACGCATTTGTTGCTGCCGAGGGGGGACCCTACCGACAAGCCACAGACGGTCCTACGAGCTGCCAGATGTCTCGCAGACACCCACATCACCGTCCAGTGTCTACACCGGGAACTTGGAGACTTCCGTGTCGAGGTTATCATATATATACCATGGGGTGATCGCTAAAATGTTCCAATTTATGTATATCCATAAATGCAGCACATCAATTTGGCAAATAGAAGAGTGTAGATTCCAAAATACGAATGTTGTGAACTGTAAAATTGCACATTTTTAGAATATATGAAACAATTTTTAGTGCACGGTTATATAATAATGGCAATGGCGAATGTCTTTAGACGTTTTGTATTAAAGTGTTGTAATAACTTAGACCTTTTTTTTCTCTTCTCAAATGTAAATGCCAAAACGATTGGTTTTTTTCTTTAATTTGTTTATAAAAATATTATAATTAGTTAACATTGTGTGGTGCAAAATAAGTACCGTTTTTTGGAACATTTTTAGCGATCATTCCATGGTATATTATTGATCTAAGCCTTTACTCTTAAAAGTCCTCGGTCAGATTCCACCTAAATGCCGATTATATTTCTTGGTCAAAAAGACACATTGCTAAATTTCTCGGACTGCAACTCGGAACAAAATTGAGTTGAGCCGGTCAGTGGTTCTTATGTTATTTGCTGTTTATTTCCTAATAAAGTAGTACTTTTTTTTTATATCTGCAAATGGTTGTGTATCCTACCTTTAACTCTGAACACATTTTTTACCGAAAAATAAAATGTTGCTCAATTTTGAATAAATTCAAATTTTGATTAAAAAAAGCAAGGTTAACCCTTACAAATTAAATATTTTCAGAAAAATCTATTTACAAATTACATTTGATCAAATTACATTTTTTTCCTCATTCGAAAAATCGAATTTGGCCCAATTTAGATAAAAAAGCAAGGTTATCCCCTTACAATATTTTTTTCCCCCCAAAAAAAATCACTTCTCAATTTTACCTAATTTTTAAAAGTACATTTTGATTCAGAGTCAATTTAAATTGCTGTATTATTGTAAAACCTTTAATAAGTGAAACTTGTAATGAACTGTTTGTAAATTGTTTGAATGCTCTGTTTTTGTTTTTTTAAATTGCATAAATAAATTCTTCAACCATGGTATGTATTGTTATGTTCTTTGAAGTTTTTTTCAGAGTATAACTGTAATCCTGTTGGGAATCCCACCCATGGGAGGGAAACATATGCCCAAATATTTACAAAAATTAGGGGATTATGAGATTATTTCGGCCCCCCCCCCCCCTTTCTCGTCCTGCACCACCCTGGACCCCCTCGTCTTGCCCCGCCCAGGACCCCACCCTCGTCTTATCCTGACGACCCTCTGTCTGCGCTTTAACCCAGCACCCTCCGCACTACAATCCTTCAACGACCCATTTTCCTTTTTCCTTTTTCAAGTTATAAGGATGGCACCGCCTGGGTTTGAACCCAGGATCCTCCGCACTCCAGTCCTGAGTTTATCTCATTGAGCTATCTGGCTCTTGGAAAAAAGGCTCTCAAACATTATATATAAACATAAGGCTCACACATCTCCAAAATATAGACCAAGTCCAAAAAATATAAACTAAGTCCAAAAAATAGACCAAGTCCAAAAAATAGACCAAGTCCAAAAAAGAACCTGTTTGTAAATAAATAAGACTATCACCAAAAAATAGACTATTACCAAAATCTCAACTTTTTAAAAACTTTTTAATGTTTACCGCCAAAGTTTACCACCACAAATAACTTTTAAAATATATATTACCTTGTTAGCACCCATTTAAAATCAAGAATAAAAAAAACACTAACAAACTAATGTTAATTAAAAAGAAGGTACACTGCAATTAAACATAGATGTACAAACAAATTGTCATTTTTAACAATAGAGTTGATTTTGATAAATATAGAGTTGATTATGTGTATACAATAGATTTATATTCAATATGAAATGCTTCTTGAATATTAAAGTCGCATATAACAAACCATATCAGAAGATGGATTTGAATACACAGCTATTCTTGCCTAAATATACACAGACAACAATCTTGTGAACAACTGTAAGCTTTGCAATAAAAGGACGGACATTTCAAACAACTGAATCTATTTTTAAAATACATAGATTTTTTGGGAAAATATTGCTTTTAGTATTGCTATTTAGCGAACTGTGTATTTTTGCAGAAAACATTTATATATCAGATAAAATATGTATTGCATTTAATAATAAATAATTTGTTGTTTAAAGTGTCTGGGCTTTTTCACAATTTAGATTTTCTTTTCCGAACTAATTTTTAAGGAATATAATGTACTCTTAACAAATTAATATTTGCTTGTTTGCATTTGCAGGCTTTTTTACAGTTTCAAAAAGTGTTTTTTGCCATTGCTCAAATTGCTTGCTAACTTTTGCGCGAAGGGTCATAATTATTCGTACCAGTCCAAAAAAGTACATTCGCATAATAGGCAAAAATTTGGATGCTCATAACAAACACAATGTTAGAAAATTATCGATTCAATTCAAAATTCTATTTGAGTGCTAATTCTAAACCCAAAACGCACAGACACACTAACCTTAAGGTTGATAATTATCAAATAATAATGAATGTTTGTGATTGCGATGGTAACAATGTGCGTCGTTCCCAACGCTTGTAGATTACCTCTACAATTCGGTGTGGTTTTCTTTATAGTGGTCCTCCAAACTTCGTCTCCGTCGACGTCGGTTCTCTGGGTATGTCACCTGGAAGCGGCCCTGATCCACAAAGCTTGGAATGAAGTCTGGGTCCCCAACGATCAGACCGTGGTGGGAATACAAGCCTTGATCTAGAAGCATACTTGAACCTGTGGACCCAAACGATAAGAGTAATTATAACGAACTATTGGAACATACAGATTATAGAAGTATCCTAGGCATCACACAGCAGAACACAATTTTTAAATTTGTTGCCACAGATTGTTATTCTTGTTTTCAGTTTGCGCTAGGATTATTTTAACGTCACCAAGCCAAGGCGCGGGATTATTTTTACGAAACTCGATCCGAGGCGGGTCCAGGCCGATGGTACCAGGAAGCACACTCACGCATTTCTGGCCTAGCTCGCTGCTGACAGACATGGAAATCGATCGCCAGGAACCCGAAACACCAGGTCAAGCCCATGACGGCAGAGATTCCCACTGCATTCTCGAGGCGTTTGGAGATCTGCTGGGAGCGGGATGCCTCTCGGACCTTACTGGTTTAGGACAGTACTGAGAGTACCAGGCAGGGCGGTTTGGGGCAGTACAGGAAGTAACAGGTAGGGCGGTTTGGGGCAGTACAGGGAGTAACAGGCAGGGCGGTTTGGAGCAATACAGGTAGTAACAGGCAGGGCGGTTTGGAGCAATACAGGGAGTAACAGGCAGGGTGGTTTTGGGCAGTACAGGGAGTAACAGACAGGGCGGTTTGGGGCAGTACAGGGAGTAACAGGCAGGGTGGTTTGGGGCAGTACAGGGAGTAACAGGCGGGGCGGTTTTGGGCAGTACAGGAAATAACAGGCAGGGCGGTTTTGGGCAGTACAGGGAATAACAGGTAGGGCGGTTTAGGGCAGTACTGAGAGTAACAGGCAGAGTGGTTTGGGGCAGTATAGGTAGTAACAGGCAGGGTGGTTTGGGCAGTACAGGGAGTAACAGGCAGGGTGGTTTGGGGCAGTACAGGGAGTATCAGACAGGGTGGTTTGAGGCAGTACAGGGAATAACAGGCAGGGTGGTTTGGGGCAGTACAGGGAGTAACAGGCAGGGTTGTTTGGGGCAGTACAGGGAGTAACAGGCAGGGTGGTTTGGGCAGTACAGGGAGGTATGGGGAGTAACAGGCTCTCACTGCAACTTTATTACATCCACTATATATGCACAAAACAAGCGCCGAGGTTTGGCACACAAGATAGCTCATGGTGACCCTCTTTCGTACTTGACTCGTCACCAAATCGTTTCAGGAGACCTTACTGGGCTTTTCCACACGCTTTCATATTTTTCAGGTCAAAGTGGGAGCGCCATGCAGCGTGATCGCAAGTAGGTGCGACAGCTGTTTTACTGATATTCAGATCATGAAAAAAAACTAAAATATATGTATGCGCACATGAAACTGTAAGAGTTTGTTTTGCGACAAAAATACATGTCAGAAAGGCAAGGCATCTTTTTTGTATGCACACTATTTATACATGTTGTACATATTTACATGATGCAGTACAGTATGTACAGTACCGCTCACCTTTAATAATGCTTGGAGCATCTATATACAAACTTTTTGAAACATTAAACAAACCTTTTCGACACATTTTAAAAGCATCATGAAATGACTAACAAGCAAGTTTATAAACACACACCTACATATAGCTGGTAGTTCGTGGTTGGTTTGTCATACAATTCCCATTAAGTTGTCAGGAATTCAACAAGGTTTATCTATTACAATTCCACCCATGCTAGCAGGTGCTTAATAGGGGGGCATCCTGCTAGTGATACTAAATCCTTATAAACATCCCTTACGAAAATGTCCTGTGGTATTACCACAAAAAATACCACAGGACAGTACCACAGGAAATGTCCTGTCATTTTTTGGGACATTACCACAGGACAAATCCCTGTGGTATTCCTGTGGTACTTTTTCCTGCGGTATTTTTTCCTGCGGTACTTTTTTCCTGCGGTACTTTTTTCCTGCGGTACTTTTTTCCTGCGGTACTTTTTTCCTGCGGTACTTTTTTCCTGCGGTACTTTTTTCCTGCGGTACTTTTTTCCTGCGGTACTTTTTTCCTGCGGTACCTGTGGAACTATTCCTGTGGTACCTGTGGTACTATATTCCTGTGGTACTATATTCTTGTGGTAACATGCATGTTCCTGTGGTACATGTTCCCAGTACTTGTTCCTGTGGTATCGATCATGTGGTATTTCCCTTTCAATGAGTACCACTTTCTTCTGTTGAATATTCCTGTAAAAACATGGCACTTTGAAATTAAAGTGATGCACTAAAACCCTTTAAATATGCTCTTTTAGATTGTTGTTTATTGAAAGCCCTTCCACCACCACCACCACCAATCCTACATGTACTTGTGTCGATTTTTAAGATATACAGCAAACAAAGTAGATTCAGGTTACATTCAAATTTTGGATTCAAGGAGCAACTGTTTGCATTCATACATTTCTTTGCAATTAAGTTTCATGTCCTTAAACTATAATGACGGTAATAACAGCAAGTCAGCAAGTTATTTTATATATATTTCTGAGTCAACTTGTGCGTAATTTGATTAAGTAAAGTGGAAGGGTTTATTGGGTTTTTTAAACAAATGAATTTAGGTTCTGTCACATTTGATTTACATGTGATGATACAAAAGTCATAGAACAGTCTCTTCGCTTGATATTTGCAAATTGTACTGATTCAAGAAGAGGAAAGAAACTACTGATTGCTTAGTTTAAAACCTAATGTATTTGACTTACAAATACAATTATGTTCAAGTATAATTACCGGTAGCTGTTAAAATCTTTGTGGTGCGAATGCGAAACGTATAATTGAATAATGAACATGTATACACAAAAAAGTCCTTCAACATTTCTTAGTGTCCAGAGTTTACCCTTATAATGCACAAGTTTGTTCGATCACATCAACAATTAAGACTTCATTTATAAAGTCTCTGTACGTATTGTAACGAAAACGCGTTGTCTGGGGTCGACACACACACAGGAAGGAAACTGACACAAGTATTCTGTGGTTTCGGTGATTCTAAGGTCGTTTTAATGCACTCCTTCTCTGGTCACAAACACTGACATGACGCTTACCGCTATCGCGCGGCCCTGGAACTGGTCTAAACCAGTTCGGCGTATGCGCTATCCAGAACGGGTTTCCCTGGCGTACCGTCAGGGGATTACACCATGGAATCGCTCTAGTGCCCTCTATCGGCCAACCGGCACAAACGTTACACAGCCCCCCACGAAGACCTTGTTTGCCCCCAAACAAGACGGTGGGCTCTGCCGCCGCACACCCGGAAGACCCGCACCGGAAAGCGCACAACGCCAACATTTACACAACAATTTACATTACAACAATTTACATTACAACAATTTTTGGGGTAAGCCCCTGGCCCCGGCACACCCCTGGCCCCGGCACACCCCTGGCCCCGGCACACCCCTGGCCCCGGCACACCCCTGGCCCCGGCACACCCCTGGCCCCGGCACACCCCTGGCCCCGGCACACCCCTGGCCCCGGCACACCCCTGGCCCCGGCACACCCCTGGCCCCGGCACACCCCTGGCCCCGGCACACCCCTGGCCCCGGCACACCCCTGGCCCCGGCACACCCCTGGCCCCGGCACACCCCTGGCCCCGGCACACCCCTGGCCCCGGCACACCCCTGGCCCCGGCACACCCCTCTAATGTTAAGACTTGACTGCGACTGTGACTGCGACTGGCTCCTCTGACTGCGACTGGTGCCTTCAACTGCGGCTTGCTCTTGCGACTGCGACTGTGGTTCCTGCGACTGCGACTGCGGCTGGCTCCCGCGACAGCGACTGGCTCCTGCGACTGCGACTGGTTCCTGTATCTGGTGCCTGCGACTGCGACTAGCTCTTGCGACTGTGGTTCCTCCGACTGCGACTGCGCCTGGCTCCTGCGACTGCGACTTGCTCCTGCGACTGCGACTGGCTCCTGTGGCCGCGACTGTGACTGCCTCTTGCGACTACGACTGGCTCAGAGAGCGTGGGCGTCCCGGCGAGGCCCCGCCCCCGCTGCGCCGACGGACCCGGCTCGGAATCGTTCACCCCGGCACACCCCTGGCCCCGGCACACCCCTCTAATGTTAAGACTTGACTGCGACTGTGACTGCGACTGGCTCCTCTGACTGCGACTGGTGCCTTCGACTGCGGCTGGCTCTTGCGACTGCGACTGTGGTTCCTGCGACTGCGACTGCGGCTGGCTCCCGCGACAGCGACTGGCTCCTGCGACTGCGACTGGCTCCTGTATCTGGTGCCTGCGACTGCGACTGGCTCTTGCGACTGCGACTGTGGTTCCTCCGACTGCGACTGGGCCTGGCTCCTGCGACTGCGACTTGCTCCTGCGACTGCGACTGGCTCCTGTGGCCGCGACTGTGACTGCCTCTTGCGACTACGACTGGCTCAGAGAGCGTGGGCGTCCCGGCGAGGCCCCGCCCCCGCTGCGCCGACGGACCCGGCTCGGAATCGTTCCGAGTGGAACAAAACGTCTGCCGCGCCGCCGTTCACAGCATGGGCCGGGCCCCCCGGACTCGGTTTAATTCCTGCAGAAGATCCAGAGAATGTCTAGACGAGGCCCCACCCCCCACTGCATCCACGGGCACAGCTCGGAATCGCCCCGTGTGGAGCAAGACGTCTGCTGCGCCACCGTCTACAGCATGGGGCGGCCCCCCCGACACAAACCTGGTAGCGGACCCGGACAAATATGGGGAAGGGCACCCTCTCTCCAAATCGGAGTGGACTAGTGCTGGGACTCAAAACCGAATATTCGGTTATTCGAATGTGCTTCCACAAACCGGTTTGGAATTTGGAAACCGAATATTCGAAAAAAAAAAAAAAAAAAAAAGGACTTCTCTTTTCACGATTTCTGGGCAGAAAAGAAAAAGAAGTTGTTCATTTTGGAATTCTGATTTGAATTGGTTCCGTAGACGATCGCTCAAGCGCGGCGAAGTTAATGAGCAAGGCTGGCTGTGCGCCATTGTCATCGATTCAATGGTTACGTGAATAAACACGAGCCACTAGATAAACTCATGAATACAGTCAGCTGGTACGCGGAAAGACGTTCTGTTTGAAGTAGCTGATAGCACGTATTGGAGAACGCAACTTCCATGTCACTTAATCCATTAAAATCACTTTTATAAAAAAAATAAAAAAAAAATAAAAATTATTAAAAAAAAAAAAAAAAAAAATAATAATACATTTTTGGATTTTGTAAACCGATTAACGAATTCGGAGAATCGATTATTCGATATTTTCAAATTCGGTTATTCGGTTTTGAAAACCTCCGATTTGTCCCAGCACTAGAGTGGACGCACTGAAGCCCCCAGCCATAGGCGCATGTCCCGAAACTCCCCGCCATCCTTCTCTAACTCCTCCCCCTGGAAACATCCAGACTCCCAGGTCCCCATAACCTCCCTAGAGAAGGCCTCTAACTCCGCCAGCGTGATGTACGGAATGCACCGGCTCCTGGGCCCCGCTCCCCGGGCCCGCACTCCAGCTCGCCTCCCCGCCGCAGGGCGAGTCGGCCGCCACACCATCATGGTTTCGTGAAAACATGAAACAACTTCACCTGGTTTCCTTAGTCCTCCTGCATGCCAACCGCTGCCACCAATGTAACGAAAACGCGTTGTCTGGGGTCGACACACACACAGGAAGGAAACTGACACAAGTATTCTTTGGTTTCGGTGATTCTAAGGTCGTTTTAATGCACTCCTTCTCTGGTCACAAACACTGACATGACGCTTACCGCTATCGCGCGGCCCTGGAACTGGTCTAAACCAGTTCGGCGTATGCGCTATCCAGAACGGGTTTCCCTGGCGTACCGTCAGGGGATTACACCATGGAATCGCTCTAGTGCCCTCTATCGGCCAACCGGCACAAACGTTACAGTATGCTCCTCTCGGTGTTCGCTGAATTCCCCCATCTACATCTGTTTCAACCATGCAGCCACAAATTTGATCTCTTCACTAGTAGTACGGTTGAACTGATCTTCAATCTTGACCAACTCCCTGGCATTGAGAACAAAAATAAAAATTACAAAAAGGAAAAATCATTAACAAAGTTCAAAACCAAGGGAAAAAACAAAGACTATAATCTGAAAGAATCAAACGTAGTTTAAGACGTACACCTTAAAGAATGGCACCAATCACAAACCTAGCCTTTTCAGCCTTCAATATTGTCAGACATTACATTGACATTGTTGTAGTTGTTTAAGCATGCACCCATGATGATGTTTTAATATTCCATTACATTGGTGTTTAATAAAGTCTTCTTATTATCCCTAAAGTACATGTAATGTGATCAAAAATGTGTTGATCGTAAGTTGCATATTGGAATAAGCAATCAGTTGACTAACATTACAGGATCACAACAAGTATATACAAGATTGACACGATATAAATGTTAAACATTGAAGTCAATACAAAAAAACTTACCACACAACCGAGTCAACCGACAGCCATGACAGCAAGACTATTATGCAGAATGCAGTGAAGTTCTGTCCAAATGAAAGCCTTATGTTTTCAACCAAAACATACATAAACTCAAGTCATTTTGTCATGATATCTTGACAGGCATGTGAGATACATTTTGGCAGTTCTGGGGCACCATTATACTATGAATAGTTGCAGTTTTCTAGCAAACATTGATGTACATATACCACTGATAAACTGCTCTTTCCCCAACCCAATTCAAAATATGCAGCATGTGCAGTGGATGTAGCCAAGCCTAGAGTTAATGCAAGGTCATTGGACCTTGAGACTTGCATGCACTGTATATAGGGGTCAAAGGGCATCCATGTGTCCTTGCAAGACAACCACAAGCCATTGTGTGCCTATACTGCACCAGAGCTGTGTACAGTATATGTACACAATGACTGAGAGATAAGCATTTAGTTTGAGATTGTGTGATGTGTGTATTAACTGGAATAAGAACAGCATTTCTTGTCTGGTATTTTCTCCCAGCGTCCACAAAAAAAAAAAAGACAGTTCTGTGAAACAATTTACTATTGTTACCTGCCCTCAAAATTAAAATCCCTATGAAAATTACAGCAAAAGTAAATCTAACTCGAGTACCACAGGGATACCACAGGACAGAGATGTAGGAACCAATCTATATGGTACTGTCGATGTGTACTGTGGTATCTCAGTTTGTACCACAGGGATACCACAGGACAACAAGATGGGAACTAACCCAGTGGGCATTTTACCCGATATTACCCGGGTTGTAACGAGTAATAACGCTAGTTATTACTGGGTAACATACCGATATTACCCGGGTTGTAACGAGTAATAACGCGTTATTACGGGTAATATCACCGAGTAATAACGGGGAAATAGTAGACGAACATTTCCCCGTTATTACCAGCCGATATTACCACATTTACCCACTGTTACCCGGGAGAATGTTACCGATATTTCTGGCATTGCACGTTATTACCACCCGATATTACCACATTTACCCGATATTGCCAGGGAGATTACCGATATTTCTGGCATTGCATTGTTATTACCACCCGATATTACCCCATATTTCTGGCATTGCATTGTTATTACCACCCGATATGACCTCTTTTACCCGATATTTCTGGCATTGCATTGTTATTACCACCCGATATTACCCCATTTACCCGATATTTCTGGCATTGCATTGTTATTACCACTGATATTACCTCTTTTACCCGATATTTCTGGTATTGCATTGTTATTACCACCCGATATTACCCGATATTTCTGGCATTGCATTGTTATTACTAGCCGATATTACCTATTTTACCCGATATTTCTGGCATTGCATTTTTATTACTACCCGATATTACCCCATTTACCCGAAATTACCAGGGAGAATATTACCGATATATTACCGTTATTACCACCCGATATTACCCCCTTTACCCAATATTACCAGGGATAATGTTACCGATATTTCTGGCATTGCATCGTTATTACTACCCGATATTACCCCATTTACCCAATATTGGTTAATTTGTTGGTTAATTGGTTAATTATATTGGTTAATTGGTTAATACTAATATTACGATACTACCGGAACAATACTACAATGTATACACATATAAACATCAATGACTCTTCTGAGCCTACAATCTTAGCGTGTACTTAAATGCTATATATGTGCCCAATATCACCGCTGTCTGTAATCACAGCTAGTTTGCAATTAATTTGTTGTTAATTTATTTGTGTGTTGGTTTTTTGGCAAATTTGTTTCTTTGAGACTTGGAGTAAATAAATATTACACAATTATCTCTACGAAAACACCCTAAACGTATCGCTATTTCGCAAAACATAACGTTCATGTAGAAAAAAAGTGACAAAATTGTTTCACCAAGGTTTATCACGCCCACTTGGGGTCAACATGTAAATTGAGGTCACCCGATATTACCCTATTTACCCAATATCAGAGCATGTAACTGATATTTCTGACATTGCCGTGTTATTACCACCTGATATTACCCCATTCACCAAATATTACCAGGGAGAATGTAACCGATATTTCTGGCATTTTCATGTTATTAACTCGGTAAATTGTTACCCATTACCTCTTATTACCCTGTTATAACTCGCTAAAATGTCGGTTTCAACAGGGTAATAACAGTAATCTTTGAACTTGGAAATTATTAGCTTGGATTGCTATAATTTTACTGTTATTACCCCCCCGGTACTCAAGTTCCCAATGTTATAACCAATTCAAGCCTTTCACCATTACCCACATTACCTGTATTATCCTGTTGTTACCCGGTAAATTGTCGGTTTCAACAGGGTAATAACAGTAATATTTGAACTTGACAATTTTGCTGGAATTGCTACTAATTTTACTGTTATTACTCAAGTTCCCAATGTTATAACCAATTCAAGCCTTTCATCATTACCCACATTACCTGTATTATCCTGTTGTTACTCGGTAAAATGTCGGTTTCAACAGGGTAATAACAGTAATATATTAGAACTTGGAAATGTTACTGTTATTACTCAAGTTCCCGATGTTATAACCAATTCAACCCTTTCACCACATTACCCATATTACCTGTATTATCCTGTTGTTACTCGGTAACATGTTGGTTTCAATAGGGTAACAACAGTAATATTTGAACTTGGAAATTTTGCTAGGATTGCTATAATTTTACTGTTATTACTCAAGTTACCAATGTTATAACCAATTCAAGCCTTTTATCATTACCCACATTACCTGTATTATCCTGTTGTTACTCGGTAAAATGTCGGTTTCAACAGGGTAATAACAGTAATATTAAAACTTGGAAATGTTACTGTTATTACTCAAGTTCCCGATGTTATAACCAATTCAACCCTTTCACCACATTACCCATATTACCTGTATTATCCTGTTGTTACTCGGTAACATGTTGGTTTCAACAGGGTAATAACGGTTATATTTGGACTTTGAAATTTGGTAGACCGGTGCACCATTTTTCAAGAGTTTTTCTCATCAGAAACAGATCCTGTCGGTCTCAAGGATCAATTAGATCCAATCCTTATATTAAAAAAACAAATATTAAGGAATTTATAACAATTTCATTATCACACCGGTAATATCATTTGGGTAATAACACGGTAATATCGGTAAAATTTGGACTCAGTCAAATTTTGGGGTGATATTACCGGTAATATCGGTAACCGGTAACAACTTGCCCACTGGGAATTATGTAGTACTTCATGTATTTAATTTGTGTTTTATCTCAGCATTTACTACAGGGATACCACAGGACAGAGATGTGGGAAACGGCAATATTGTGGTACATGACTGTCCTTGTGTGGTCTCTTGATATTTACAACACATGAGTACCACAGGCTAGAGATGTCCTGTGGTACTTATTACCACACAAAACAATTTTGTATGACATGTTTGTGTCCTGTGGTAATTTGTGTGGTATCTAAGTAAATACCACAGGAATACCACAGGACATCTCTATCCTGTAGTATCCTATGGTATATTACCACACAAAACCATTTTGTATGACATGCCCTGTGGTAATTTGTGTGATATCCAAGTAAATACCACAGGAATACCACAGGACATCTCTATCCTGTGGTATATTACCACACAAAACCATTTTGTATGACTGTCCTGCGGTAATTTGTGTGGTATCTAAGTAATTACCACAGGAATACCACAGGGCAGCAATGTCCTGTGGTACATACCACACAAATTTGTGTGGTATTTGACTGTCCTGCGGTAATTGTGTGGTATACCACAGGAATACCACAGGACATTTTCGTAAGGGATGTACACCATAAATTGATTACATGTTAACATAAATTGATTACAATTAAAACTGTACCTGAATGTCCGACTGTACATGTAGATGGTCCACTGCACAACTAATTGTACTGGTACTGGTACTGGGTTGTTCACCATAAATTTGTGATGCTTCCTACATTGTACAATAGTGAATATGTAGATGTACCATAGGATACAAATATGTATGCAAATAGTTGAATGACAAGTACATATGTCAATAATAAAAAGGAAAAACAAATGTATGTTGTTAACTTCACAAGATGTGAACTGTATGTACCTTTGTATGTACTGTACCATGTGTGCCTGTGAACACGGCGTTTTAAATTTGGCATCAGTTCACATGCACCCTGCTTATGCAGAGCCAGGAGTCCCCCCCCCCCCCCCCCCCCCCAACGCCCCCTAATTAAAATAAATAAGAGTGCCACATACAGTACATAAACCAAAATGACTCTGTATATATTAAGTATTTGTGTTGTAATTTGTACATGTACAATGTATGACCCAAATTGGCCAAAAGGAATATTCAAGACTTGTAGAATTCATTCTAAAAACACAATCTATCGGATTCCCTGACACTATACCCAGCCTGACATTGACAATAAAATTTGGATTTCTAGCAAGAGTATTGTCAAATATCAATGTCAGGCTGGACATGTTGCGGAATCAGATTGTTAAATGTTGTAAACTGCATGTGTAGACTCAGTAATTAGGAGGTAGCTGTTCACTTTTGTTAGCATGACTGTTTTCTGGATAGGAACCTCTGGTGAAATCAAAAAGCTGTTTTTTTGTTTCACTAAAAATGTACTTGATTTTGAAATCTCTGATTTCTTTTACCACTGTTGCAATTGTATGATGTATGTAAAAATGAAGTACAGTAAAATGCAATAAAATTATACAAAACACAATGCTGCACAATACATTGGACAAAAACATCTTGCTCATTAAAAACAATTTATCAGCCAAAATTCTACGTGTTTTTTATGCTAAGCCAAAAACCAGCCGATTATCAATCAAAAACAATAAAGATCACGTGAAAATTTGGTCTGTAACCTTGTTTTGACCAAGGACACATTTTCATGCTAAGCACATTTTTGTGCTTAGCAGCTCCGTGAAATTGGCCCCTGATCGTGTGCCAGCAATTAGCCCGGTTCAATACGAATTTGCATTATTTTGTACAAGTACCGCTACGCGCGCACACGCATGCGCGCTATACAGTGCAGCGATGCAAGCCTGCACTCTTGCACCATAAAACAGTCGTTGGTGGTCGCTCGAAAAGCCATTGTCGTTTCCCTCGTCTTCACATAGTGTGCTCTTTACTTGAGTCGGGTGCTGTCGGGACGTCTATGTAGTTTATATAGACCGCGACGTTATAGGCATCATTGTTTTGAAAAGCTGGTCAAAATTGCTCGGATTTGCAACCCCAAATAACCGTGAGTACCAATAAAGCCATAATAGTTCTTCTTTAACACGTATAGAAGCCAGTGTGCGCTTTCCAATATACATTGTCAAGTATTTGGCATGTTTTTGGCAACTTTTGTGGTCACAACTTCTTTTTTAATTGGCACAATGCTTTACAACCGTTGGGGCGTAGAACGACAGACAAAATCCAAAATTCGAAAAAGGAGTGAAAACGCCCCAATTATTGGGTCTACATCAATGTGTGACATTTTGCCAGCTTCGTAATGTGAATAAACATTCTGTCGCAAAAGAAAATCCGAGTGGGATCGCACGATAGGATAGAATAGAATTACGAGAAGGCAAGCTTCCGCGCGGTCACGGAATAAAAAGTGAAGTGGAATTACATACAATATGAACAAATTTTAAAGCTTACTAACCTCAAACATTGTGACCTCTTCAAAAGTCCCAGGTGCTATTAAGTTTTTGCGGGCCCTATATTCGCCCAACGTTGCGTTTTCAACAACCCCTGCCCTTGGTGCTTGTGTCAACACAATTTCCATTATGAGTAGATTTCTCATTCGGTATCTGTAGTCAGGGCTGTTCCTAAAGGTTATAATGCATTAACATGATACATGTATGAGCTTTTCATGTGAAATATATTGGCGTACTCCAATCTTTTAACGACACTTTTTATGAATGTTAATGACATTCCATAAATTCAACCTAGGATCTTTTATTATTGGGATATATTTTTGTCGCACACTTTTTATTGAATTTTAGAATGAATTGTAAGTTAGGGGCCATTCAATGTTTGGAAATTTTGTTGACCCACCCACTCACCCCCAATTTTGATTAATAAAAAAATGATTTGTCATGCAGTAAAAAAATCCAAATACATTTGCATGTACATATACATGTCCAGTTTAGTGACGGCGTAATGAAGCTGTTGGTCTGCCCCTTTTGCACAGGTGCCCAACATTAATGAATATCCCCATTTGTCTTCAAAGGTAGGATACACCATTGGTAATTGCTTGAATTATAACAAATGTGTAGATTTCGGGGATGGTATTTTTAGAGTAAATATAGTTTAACTGACCTGTCCAAAGTGTTACAATCCTGGATGCCAGGGAAAGGAATAACAAACTATATTCGTTTTCAATTGTTCTTTTGTTGTTATTGTTTTTTGCGATCGCCATCCGGCAATCCCAAATTTGTTTTCAAATAATGTTTCGGAACAATTATAGGATATCTAGCGCAGTCATTTTGCTGGATGCCTACAATCAATATTTCCTTTCAAATAAGTAAGATATTTTCTAATAATTCGGTAGTAAAATTGTTCGATATCTGCAAATCGTTTTTACTTACCTTTAAAAGTAGGATATACTATTTGCAGATATCGAACAAATTTACTACCGAATTATTAAGAAATATCTTGCTAATCTGAAAGTAAATATTGATTCTAGGCATCCAGCAAAATGATTGAGCTAGATATCCTGTAATTATTCTGAAAAATATAATTTTATAAAGAAAAATTTGCGATCAACGGGCGGCGATCGCGACAAAACACAAATAACAGAAGAATAACTGCTCGACGCCGGTTGAAAACGAACGCTGTTTTTTGTGCTAGGTCAAGGCTACAGTTTACTTGCTATGTATTGGTATTTTGTAATATTGGGTCATGTTGGGGTTTAAATGTTACATATTTTAAGCCCTTTTTACACTGGACAAATCTTGGAGTTGACGCAGGGTTGAAAACATGATGTGTTTTCCACTGGAAAATGTCCAACCCTGCGTCAACCGGAGATTGATTACAACACCTGCCGAAGCTTTGTCACTCTAAAACAACTTTATTGGGGATTTGAGTATCTTTCAAAAACAGTTGTGTTCATTCACGAGAGTAATATATGTGTGCAGTTTTAAACTTACTTCCGTTCACCAGGGCCTTTAATTCCTGGTTTGACCGTCCACGGAATGTTGAAATTTGTTGGCTGTCGACCAGTAGGCCTGCAAAGACAAAACTTTGTAGGATTAAAATGTGTTCTGTAATAAGGAAACAGATGACAAAAATGTTTTACATTGACCAAGCACAAGCGCTGCGAACCTGTTGCTGACAGATATGTTCGTTACGTGCTTATCCGTCATCCGTTTAGAATCTCAGAATTATGTTTTTGTGTGTATATGTCATCCGACGCGAACTGGTTCTAAAAGCTGAGATTTTCCATGCCTGGAATGACAACATTTACAATAAAATATAAATTCTAAACCCAATAACTTCTTTAACCAGTTCTCGCCAGAGGACACGTAAAGTTTTTCCATGATTTAAAACGGATGATGCATTTCATGTTTAATTATTTGAAACGGCAACTTTGTCTTTTGCTTGAAATGTGAGAAAAACATTCTTACCTTGAATTTTTCGTTTGTTTTGGTTCGCCCTGGTCAAGCAGCATTGTGGCTTTCTTTATCTTGTATGGCCGGATCTTAAAGGCCGATGCTGCCTCGTCCTGCAGTTCTAAGAACTGTACAAACCGCTTCAGTGCCAGCAGGTACTTATATATGGTCTGATCTTGTTTCTGCTCATTCCTCAGCAGCGTTACTAATCTACAAGTAGGAAATGACAACAGTAATGCGAGTGAGCCCTCAGTTTGCGTTAGGTGAGGGTTTGAGTATGGTTTTGAAAGTTTATTTGAATAAATTAGACCGATGTTTAATATTTTGGGTCCAAACAGTTTTCATATGGTTTGATCAAATAGTAATTAATTCTGTGTCCAAAATGCAAGTATAGTATTAACTTCAAGGCAGCTCAATGTCGCATGATTCAGGTTCAAATTGAAACTTAAAAATGTCATTGTCGGTCAAATTGCTCTGACATAAAAAGTAAAGCAAAAATTAGATTGTTTCAAGATATTATCGTCAAAAGAAATCAAAATAAGTATACATGACAAACAGGGAGTTATGGTCTTACTTGTTATCCCACAATTCAAGCACCTCGTCATAAATGTTGGGACCCCACAAGGTTAACGCTATGTACATGTACAGTTTTAGAGAAACGAACTTGTTTGCTTTATATTAGTTTGTAACCTCATTACAATTTGGATTTCTGTTCTGTGAACATCATACACCATGTGAACTTATTTTTGCGGTACCTTTGGCGAAACAAGCTTGTTGATTGCCAGGCCAATTTTTTCTGCTATCGAAAGACTAGATGACTGTTGTTGGTATTTATAAGATAAATCTGATGTGATTTTATTTGGGGGTGCGAGGAGAGAATTGTAATCGCAAATTCTCTTGTGTTAGCAATAGCAATGCTTTCGTGTCTTTACTGTTATATATGACACTCGTCAGTTGCATTGTTGTTGTTTTTTTTTTTTTTTCTTTTTTTCTTGTTAAAATTGTAAGGAGCGCTTTTTTTTGCTCTCCTTAAAATTTTTAAGGAGCGCGGAGGAGCGCGATCGCGCTCCTTTAAAATGAAGGCCTGACATGTGAACTTACTTTTGCGGTACCTTTGGCGAAACAAGCTTGTTGATTGCCAGGCCAATTTTTTCTGCTATCGATAGCAGTTGGCGAACGGTGTTGGCCGCCGTTTTTTTGGCGGATCTAGTCGATCCTTTTTCAACCTCGACGAAATCATGGAATTGTCGTAAGATATCTGCTTGAAAGGAAAAAACATAGGAAGAATGCTTCTGATTGGTCGACTAGATCAAGGGGGCGGCATTGTTTTGTGAAAGAATTGGAGCAAATTTACTGTTTATTTCCTAACTAAAAAGGTATTTATTAAAGGAGTAACAGGGTGAGGACCTGGTCCTTACTGCGTATAACGGACTGGGTTGGGGATGACCAATGATAATGGACCGAATCCCCCAACACGGTACGTTATCACGCAGTCAATAAAAAGAAAATAAAAAGTACTGGATTCTCTGCAAAATTCATCAATTGCACCAGCACTGCTTCAGGCCTCCTGCACCAAGTCTATCAAAATGATCTATCACTATTCTTACCTTGAGCCTTCTGGACCAAGTCTGCTAATATCAAAACAATTGTGAGAATTGATGTTAGCAGATTTGGGGTTTTTGGGTTACCGGTAATTAATAAATCACCTTTTGGACCCTTGCCCAGGTTTGGTATCTCTGGTTCTGCTGTCTTAGACGTAGTGCCGTATCTACCACTACCAGTGTTTCTGGATTTCGTCAAGTAGTGACGATACTCGCTAGATCTAAGCTGTGTGATTTAATCAAAAGTCATGTTCTGGAGATAATCGAATTACAGACAGAAACACAAATGTACCCTGTGTCATACAGACAGAGATTTTCACATTATGTACGTCCGTCCGATCCATGTCAAAATTAATATGGCTGCAACCAGTGTATACTTCTTACAATTTAAATACATTCTTTATTAGTTCTTCCTACTACATGCAACACCAGCATTTGTGCTACATCTGTATCATTTTTATTTGTTTATTGCGTGATAGTTTCACACTACACCTGCAGACGGTCATCTAGCTAGTGTGAAGAAACCTATATGTAGTACATTTGGGTAACATACTGTACAGAGTAACTGTGCATACATACTTTCATTTTGTGCTGAACCCGCAAATGGATATCAATTCTTTTCAAGCCTCTGGACGGGCAGTCTTTGTATGTGCAGCGGTGTGTTGCCCGCTGCACTCCTGGTCTTGATGTTTTTGTTGTCCGGTTTATGGGTTCCCTGATTGCAAGACATGAGATATAAAAATATAACATACATGTAATATATTTTTAAAAGAGCTTTTGCCCAAGCTTTTGCCCAAGCATTTGCCCAAGCTTTTGCCCAAGCTTTTGACCAAGCTTTTGCCCAAGCTTTTGCCCAAGCATTTGACCAAGCTTTTGCCCAAGCTTTTGCCCAAGCTTTTGCCCAAGCTTTTGCCCAAGCTTTTGCCCAAGCTTTTGCCCAAGCTTTTGCCCAAGCTTTTGCCCAAGCTTTTGCCCAAGCATTTGCCCAAGCATTTGCCCAAGCTTTTGCCCAAGCTTTTGCCCAAGCTTTTGCCCAAGCTTTTGCCCAAGCTTTTGCCCAAGCTTTTGCCCAAGCTTTTGCCCAAGCTTTTGCCCAAGCTTTTGCCCAAGCATTTGCCCAAGCTTTTGCCCAAGCTTTTGCCCAAGCTTTTGCCCAAGCTTTTGCCCAAGCTTTTGCCCAAGCTTTTGCCCAAGCATTTGCCCAAGCTTTTGCCCAAGCTTTTGCCCAAGCTTTTGCCCAAGCTTTTGCCCAAGCTTTTGCCCAAGCATTTGCCCAAGCTTTTGCCCAAGCATTTGCCCAAGCATTTGCCCAAGCTTTTGCCCAAGCTTTTGCCCAAGCTTTTGCCCAAGCTTTTGCCCAATCATTTGCCCAAGCATTTGCCCAAGCTTTTGCCCAAGCATTTGCCCAAGCTTTTGCCCAAGCTTTTGCCCAAGCTTTTGCCCAAGCTTTTGCCCAAGCTTTTGCCCAAGCTTTTGCCCAAGCATTTGCCCAAGCTTTTGCCCAAGCTTTTGCCCAAGCTTTTGCCCAAGCTTTTGCCCAAGCTTTTGCCCAAGCTTTTGCCCAAGCATTTGCCCAAGCTTTTGCCCAAGCTTTTGCCCAAGCTTTTGCCCAAGCTTTTGCCCAAGCTTTTGCCCAAGCATTTGCCCAAGCTTTTGCCCAAGCATTTGCCCAAGCTTTTGCCCAAGCTTTTGCTCAAGCATTTGCTCAAGCATTTGCTCAAGCATTTGCTCATATCAGCACAAAAATCCTGGCTTAGTAAAAACGGGTAACAAGTCAAAATTACAGAAACGGCGCTGTATTAGCTGCTGCCACGGGAGATATGTTGCTCCCACTTTATCCCCGGTTTATTACCGGAATCTGTCTTGTTGCCTCGTTGATCCTGTTGGAACGTCTTGTTGAATATGTTGCCCTTCAACATGAAGCAAATCAGAACATTAGATCGTCTCCGGGAGTAAGCCATTGGAACGAGAATTTTGAACATGGAATTCCCAACGTGAGTACACCTACTGGTAGCCATAATGGTCGTGAAGACGGTATCGGTACAATGATCATCAACAATACCGCCAGTGGACTTGCACGCTTTTTGGACAATAGACAACCCATTGTGTCTTATGGCGCTACTGTTCAATGCTACACCAAACGACAGCTACTGTCATTACGTGAGCGTAAAGGGCCTATATCTGCTGAGACCTATGACACCCTGAAGCAATTGGGTATTGCCCGTAATGCAAGAGGCCGACGAGCAGGAACACATATGTTCAAAAAGATCCGGTCTTATTGTTCCCTCAGATCTCAAAACCCACATAAGAGCAACCTGCATACCAGTATATCGTCTAACCTGCGACCAATATCCCCGGTTACGCCATTTGCAAGTCTAACCATACACATCTGGAATGCAAATTCCATACGCAATAAAACCACCACTCTATTGGACCATATTCTATTGTATGATGTTGACATGATGTTGTTGACTGAGACCTGGCTATCTGATGATGACATGGTGATAATTGGTGAATGTACTCCTCCTGGCTACATGTTCATCAATTTTCCTCGTAGGGGGGCAACCCATGGTGGCGGGATTGGCATCGTGCACAAGAAATCGCTGAAACTGTGTTCCACACCATCTGGGTTCTCCTCAGTTAACTTTGAACACTGCACTGTTATGCTCAACAACTGTATCCGACTTTTCGGAATATATCGTCCGCCTCCATCACGTGCTAATGGACTGAAAACCTCCGAATTTTTGGAAGAGTTCGAGAGATTTCTGGATGAGATGTCCGTAACTCCTCATAAAACTGCCTTATTGGGTGATTTCAATGTGCATATTGACTCACCTGATAAATGGGACACCAAAACATTCACTGAGATTATTTCAAATGCAGGTTTCAACCAACACGTCAAGGGCCCAACTCACAGGCATGGTCATACCTTAGACTTGGTCATTTCTCGTGATGATGATGATCTCATTCATGCAGTTCATGTCGACCCTCTGCATCACTCTGATCATCATGTTGTCACATGTACCATTAAGTGTGGCAAACCCCCACCACTGAGGGTCTCAACAACATCCCGCCAGTACGGTAAGCTGGACCATGAGCGCTTGACGGAGCTACTACATGACCGGTTTACCTATTTCTCAGACAGCAATAATGACCCTAATAGTCTTGCAGAGTCTTATGTGACGATAACTTCTATGGTCCTCGACGAAGTTTGTCCCTTGGTCACCAGGGAACGAATTATCAAGCCAAGGCTCCCATGGTACAATAACTCCATCCACACTGAAAGGCGTACTTTTCTGTCTAAGGTTATAGAGAAGGCCGTGACATGTCAAGTGATTGACCACATGGACAGCTACAAACTAGGTGAACAGTTCCAGTCTGCGTACAAGCGTCATCACAGTACCGAGACCGCCCTTCTTAGGGTCAAAAGTGATATTCTTTGTTCCCTAGATAAAAACAAAGCTGTTTTTATGGTCTTGCTTGACATGTCGGCCGCTTTTGACACGATCGATCATGGCATTCTACTGCAGAGACTCCAGAACCAATTTGGAATAGGAGGCACCGTCCAGTCCTGGTTCAACACATACTTGAAAGAACGCATAGCTAAGGTTTCCATCAAAGGAGATTTGTCTGAAGAGCACATTTTCACCTATTCCATACCCCAGGGCTCTGTAGTAGGTCCGTTGGGATTCATTATGTATACCAATCCCATCGGCGAAATCATTCGTAGGCATGGCATTTCATTTCATGAATACGCAGATGATATCCAGCTTTATGCTGAGTTTGACCCTAAATCTGAAGGTGATTGTCAACAGGTACTTGGCAATTTATCATCTTGCGTTTTCATGATAAGTGAATGGATGTCTCAAAACATGCTGAAGCTTAACCAAGACAAGACTGAGTTCATTGTTTTCGCCAGTAATCATGTTGTTTCTAATCTCCCTGATCTCCACTTAAAATTGGGAGACGTATCCATTCCAGCTTCCACATCCATTAAGGACTTAGGAGTCACACTGGATTCTTCTTTGAATATGTCTCATCACGTTAGCTCTCTGTGCAAAACTGTTAACTTCCACATACGCAACCTGTGGCGTATTCGCCGATTTATTACACAGGATGCCTGCCATCACGCTGTCAGAGGTCTGGTCCTGTCCCGTCTCGACTATGCGAACTCTCTTTTGCTAGGCGCTCGTGAAAAAGATCTCAAACGGTTACAGCGCCTACAAAACAAGGCTGCTCGGCTGGTTTTCGCATGCGGCCGGGACCAGCCTTCTGAGGGCCTGCTGGCAGAGCTACATTGGCTCCCTGTTAAACAGAGGATAACCTTCAAAATCTTCACCCATGTGTACAAAATTCTCAACACTCAAGCTCCATCATATCTGGTTGACCTATTACATTCATATCATTCAAATATTCCTGATGCCTACAGACACCGACTCCGCTCATCAGCTGATCAGACCCGGCTTTCTGTCCCTAGAAGTAGGAAGAAAGCCGGAGATAGTTCTTTCGCTGTGGTCGCTCCTCGCCTGTGGAATGAGCTTCCTACCTGTCTGAGAGAGGCGGTCTCGCTGCCTGTATTCAAACGTCTCCTTAAGACATTCTTGTTCCAAGTCCAATTGTAATCGTATTGTGTCTGTTTCTCTTTTTGTTAATTTGTGTGGTTGTGTGTTAAGCGCTTTGTTCTTCGTAAGGCGCTATATAAATGCTTTGTATTATTATTATTATTATTATGTGATTGTTATGCCATGTACAAGTGACAGCTAAATATCAATCACAAACAATAAACATAAATTTTGTGAATATAAATTCAGGTTGGTATCAATCTACAATGTACCAACCCTTACAGTTGATCATTTGTCACCTATGTATCGTGCCAAGTCGCTCCTAATCATTTCAGACATGGGACTTGCGACAGACCGAATACACTCATTTGGCTCGGCACGACTCTGGCACGCCTTTCTTAACCATGTGTTACCTTTCTTTGGCTCGTCCGAGCTCAACATGCCTCTTGTATTTATTCCGAATACGGTTGAGTGCGCTGAAGGTGTTGGGATAGGTATTTATACCTCCCATGACAAAGAGGGCAACTTCTTTTGGCTCGGTTTTCCCTGTTGTGAGAAAGAGGAGTGTACTCTTAATGGCTGGTATACTACATGTGTAATGACATGTGATGAACGAATGTACCTTTAGTTTCTGTCTTCATCATGTCATCATTCGCAGTGCATCAACTTCTCCTAATGCAGTCCAAAGTTGTATCTTCTGCATACATAAATACCAAAATAACCTAATCTGCCATATTTGTGAGATGTATCATTTCTTCAAACAAATAATTTGGCTTATTTAATAGTTTTATAGACGTAAATCATGTGTAGCATGTTTTCGCTTTTAAAAAGATACATCATTTTAGCATGTTAAATTGCGGGGACATGTTCCAAAATGGAATGATGTATCTTTAAACAATCCTATAATTGGCACATTTATAAAACATAGTATGTTGAAGGAACTATTAATAGAATGGATTAATATTGGAGAAATTACAAACAGTTGAATGAAATTGGTTTTAAATTAATGCAAAATTACAATACCCAAAACGTATAATTTTTTCCATAACAACTTTTGTAGAGATACACAATTTTACCATATTTGGGCCAAGTGAATGAAGACGTGTTGAAGACAGAAAATAAAGTAAGAAGCTCCAGTGGACAAACCAGTTTTGGACATGCCATCTCTAATGGGCCATTTATTTCTTAATCCAGATCCAAATTAGCCACACCTATCATTTGTCAGGATTATTTCTAAACATCAACACTAGATTATCACAAAGTCTCTCAAATTGTTGAAGGTGGATGGACAATCTCCTCAAACGTGGTTTAACGTTTTTTTGGTAACCACTTTAGCATGCACTGTCATGCACTAATTATGTAAGCTTACTGGTGTTCTGATTCTGTTTTTCTTAGGAGGTACTACTTGTACATGCACTTCTTCTTCGTCATGAGCCGGGTCGGGGGACTGGTTCTAAATATAAAAGTAAATAAGTGAACCAACAAATTAGTTATGGACAGCCTGGCCTGCAAAATAAAAGGTATGAAATAGTAATACAAAAACATATTTGTTTATACAACACCAAAATAAATCCCGTCATCTGATTAGTGGATCGATGACCATGTGCATTGTATTTTTTGTTCCATCGCACGGCCACACCAACAATATATTCAATATTTTTATTCAACAGTGAATATAACTTACATAGCACGGTTGCACAATAACCAATCAGATGGCGAGAATTTATTCAGGCGTTGTATAAAACATGGACGTTCGTTTGATGGAAATAATAATTTTATTCGGATGACAGATGTAACGTTCCATTCCTCTCGGCTCCGCCTTGTGCAATGGAAACATTTCATCTGTCACCTCATAATATTAATCTTAGCATCGTGCAAACATTCATTATTTGTATATTATATAACATATCCAAGTACATCCTAGTCATTTCATTGGAGAATTGTAAGTTACGCGGCACTCATTAGTCAAACCATTAACCAGTTCGCGCCAGGATTATTTTAACATCACCGAGCAAACATGTAGACCAGGGGATGAATTGAATCGTTCTGTTTTGTTGCATTATGTATTGATATTCTTTTACTGTCCCCATTGTCATAATTTACCTCATCGTCTTCATCGGTTGATGAGTCCTCCAAGTCTGTATTACTGATTGTCTCCTGCAGAAAAACCACAGACTCAGGATTATTATCCTCCTTCCTCAAACCTCTTCAATTCTCTTTCAGTTTTGAAGGATTATTAAAGGTAGGATACACCATTTGCAAATATCAAAATAAATTACTAACTGAATTATTAAGAAATAATTTTTTGAAAGTAAATAATGATTCTAGGCATCCGGCAAAATTATTGCGATAGATATCCAGCAATTGTCAGAAAAATCAAATTGAAAATAATCGCGATCGCCAACATAAAAACTCACACTCCCTCACAGTGATTTTTGTTGTTGTTTTCCCCGTTTTCCCCCCATTCATTTACATTTACCAAGGGAGAAGCAGTGACATTATGTATTGGTGTTATTTTTTTAATGTTCCATAATTGTTCCAAATTTACCTCTTCTTCATCGCAATGATGGACGAGTCCCAATCGGGGGCACTTTCAAACTCCTGCATATAAACACATACAATATGAACTTGGGGTTAAGTTTGGGTTTCAACTGAAAGGTGGGTTTCAAGTTTGCCAGTACTACAACATACTTGCTCACAGGGGCGTAGCCACTGGGAAATTGTTGGGGGAGGAGGGTGTCACACCACACAATACTTTCCCTCAGTTGGCATTTCGAGCCTCAGTCGGCAACTGCACTTGTCGCAAAATACTCAGTCCACAAAAAGGGCCACCCAATACAAAATTCCAAGAATTTTTTTGCAAATTTGATTCAAAGAGTCAGATGAAAATAGCCAGGAAATGCCTTGGATTGAACCACAGATAGAGCATCTAGAATTCCGGACCCTACTTCGTAAAGCTGCGCTCGGCCTCGAATCAGCAAATTTACTTCCTCACCCCCCCCCCCCCCCTCCTCCGCCCCCCCCCCCCCCCCCCACCCCCCCCCCCCCCCCCCCCACCCCCTCCTCCGCCCCCCGCCCCCCCCCCCCCCCCCCCCCCACCCCCAACAAATTTCCTCGCTAGGCCCCTGCCTGCAAAACTTTCGGAATGACAATGCAACATAGAGACTATTATGTGAAACGTAGGGTTCATGCACTTTCTGTTGTAGTACCGGTACTTGGTTCGTACATGTATGCGTACATGTATGAAAGTAGTCTGTATCGAGAACCATTCTTGTTTTTATGAAAGTCAAACCCCAAATTGCCAAAAGATGAAATTAATGATACAAATACCAAAATGATATAAAACAATGTTTCTCTCACATCACTGGTGGAGCTGTCGTTGTTGTCCGGGACCCAGTCTTCATCCGAACTATCATCTTCGACTAAATCGTCTAGTTCTACAAAAAACGGCACCGATGCTTGCTGAGACGAACCGGCCTTGATGAACAAAGCGAAATAAAAAAAATAAAAATCTCCATCTTTTTACAAAGTAATATTTGTAATTTGCTAACTTAATGTACATATACATGTGGGATATAACTTGACATTGCAGTCTAGTATGATACACATGTAAATACGTCTGTTATATTGTTACACGTTTTGGAATACGCAGTTTCAGATTTCGAACCACATTTTTTCAAATCTCGGGTCTAATACGCGGCAAATTTCAAATTGTTACCTGGCATGCATGGTGGCAGTTAGAAGAATTTTACAGGATGAATATGGTTCCTACATTTGGACCCACCCTAATTAGCCCTGCCAGATCCAGCACAGTGCATCTGTGGTGACTGCTTGACCTTGCTGGACTCTGCACACAAGTCAATTTGACAAAGTATGCAATCTGTTGTGTCTGGCAGAGTTTCTAGCCAAAATACCCTGGAGAGTTAGGGTTAAGGCATGGTTTCAACATGTTCCCATTGCTATAGAATTTACACTCCCTCACAGTGACATTTTGTATTTGTTGACATTTTTTTCATTCATCTACATTTACCAAGGGAGAATCAGTGACATTATGTATTGGTGTTATTTTTTTAATGTTCCATAATTGTTACAAATTTACCTCTTCTTCATCGCAATGACTGGACGAGTCCCAATCGGGGGCACTACTTTCAAACTCCTGCATATAAACACATACAATATGAACTTGGGGTTAAAGTTTGGGTTTGGGTTGGGATGTGAGGGGAGGAGTGTCACACACCCCAATAATTTCCCTCAGTTTGCATTTCGAGCCTCAGTCGGCAACTGCACCACAACAGCTCAGTCCACAAAATGGACCACCCAATTGTTAATTTGGTGACCCATTTGCAGACCAAGGCTCCAAATATGTTAACTAAGGGAAATAACACAAAAATCCCTCCCCGTAATTCTCCAGCATACTGTATTCACGCCGTCTATGGACAAGAACACAATGTACATTGACCCCCATTTAACCCCATGCAAGTTTTTGTGAGACTAAAGACTAATAAGTGACCATTAGGCAGGTCACTGATGAGACTTCAAAGTTACCACACAGCAGTAAATCTTTGTCCTTACCTCAGTTCAAGTTTACACAGAACTATAATTCTAAAATATGAACCTTGATTTGTGAAATAGGCCTAGGCCTACACAATGTTTACACTGCAGTGAATTGATAGGCGATTTTGCAGTGAACTGTTTAAAAGGCGATGATATGTCTTGATGTTGATCACCTTTTGATCATAATTCCAGTTATCCCCTCCCCACTCTGTGATGAGTTTCGCTCAGAAGAAAAATAATCCAAGAAAAATTGCCAAGAAATTCCGGACCCTACCCCGTAAATTACTTTGCGCTCGCTGCATGCTATTCAATAGGAAAATATAATTCGCGCGCCGTCCATCTATGCAATTCATCAATCATCAATACTCCCAAAACGAGCTTATTGAGGGCGCCCTTGATAATTTGAAGTCAGATTAGTCGTCAAGCCCCTTTCTTTAGATTTTGAGAACTTCTGCTGTTTTATACAATAAAAATGCTCAACTGGCAAATGGTAGACTATAACTTTAAAGGGAATATGCAACATTTGCAAGCATCAAACAAAATATATTACTAAATGATCACAAAATACTTTACTCTGGACTGTTAGGTAATGGCAGTCTGAAGCATCCTGTAAAATCATGGCTCCTGGTAGAGTGGTATTTGTGTATCGATTTCCAACGCTGGTCGGCCGACCAGCGGTGGAGGAAAAAACAACTTTTTCAAATACTGCTTCTAATTGTTCATATCTAGTTATTCTACATTTTCTTTGCAATTGATTACACACCTGTGAAGATGTACAACTGATTCTCAGACCTTACAATTCCCCCAACGTCTACAAATTGATCCGTTTCATTGTTGGGTCAGGGTACCTGACTACAAGAACATGATTGGTTTTTGTTGATTTTTGTCCAGCATCTACGAACCCAAAACGTCCAAAGAAAGTCAGTGTAACAATATTGGCTACTAGGCCGGACCCGCGTAGCTGGTTCAACGTGCACGGGGACCGAGCCGGACCCACCCACCGAGTTTGAACGCCGCACGACCCCGGGAAGGGGACGAAAAAGTGCGCACAGACAGACACACAGACAGACAGACAGAGAGTAGCGTATTATTATATGTTTAAGCCCGATCGGACCAACTTCAAAAAGTTGACCCCTAGATGACCTTTGACCCGACAAACGCTTTTTTTTCCACGCTCAACTTGCATTCGGGCTTCCCGTCCCCGAGTTTAAGCCCGATAGGACAAACTTTGAAAATTCGACCCTTAGACGACCTTTGACCCCGGAAGACCCGAAAAACGCTAACCCGTTTTATTTTTGCCACGCTCACCTCGCGCGCATCGAGCATTGCGATCACCGAGTTTAAGCACGATCCGACCAACTTCAAAAAGGTGACCCCTAGATGACCTTTGACCTCGTACGCTCTAGCGAATGCAAACTGGTTCTTGCGGGGACCGAGCCGGACCCACCCACCGAGTTTGAACGCCGCACGACCCCGGGAAGGGGACGAAAAAGCGCGCACAGACAGACACACAGACAGACAGACAGAGAGTAGCGTATTATTATATAGATAGATAGATAGATAGATAGATAGATAGATAGATAGATAGATAACATAACATACTCCCCGCCCCAATCCATCCATTTCTGACAATTACAGTAAGCGAAATGATGTATATTCCATTTAAACTTTAGAAAATGCACACAGCACGAGGTTATATGGTCTGTTGAGTCTCTGTTTGGTTTTGTACGAAAACGAGAAGGTCAAGTTTGTTGTGGGAAGGGGGGGGGGGGCACCTAGGGGAACCGGGAGTCTGTGGGGGAAGGTGCCCCACGCCATGCACCCCTGTCTACGCCACTGCGTTAGAGGGCTAAATTGTCCCAGGTATTGATGAATAGTCCGTATTTCACGCATGTATATTTTGATAAGCAAAGAAGATTTTTAACTTTTAAACTGAACGGTGAGATTAAATAAAGGAAACGAAACAAAACGAAATGACAGAGAAACCGATGGAATGAACATAACTTTAGAGATACAAATTTTGACAAGACATTTTTATTTTTGTTTCTTTGAAATATCTTCGATAGGTTTCATGCCATCAACTCCAAGCGATCACAAAGATAACTACAGTTGCACTTACGTCACCGTTTAAAAGGCATTTAAATACCAGAAAATAAACGTCTTTTGTGGCGTTAATATTACTCAACAGAGAGTGACCGACAAAGTTGTAAATATGCACTAGTCTCTGTGTTAAAACTGTGAAACTTCATACAAAACGATATATAACTGTTGTATGTAAAACCGACATTTAAACGCTCTAGATATTTATGTTTGGACCTTTAGTGTGATAACACTATTACAAAAGGCTTAATTAAGATAATTTAAGCCAGTTAATTTCTCCATTGTTTAGTAACTAATTTTACATGACAAACTACATTTAAAAACTGTAGTCGTGAATATTTGATAAGCATTTTAACCAGCAAATAACGTCATTGGTGATGTTATTATTACATGTACTTAAAGAGTAGCGATCAACAAAAATGTAAATATCTGTTAATCATTATTTACTTTCAAATAAGTAAGATATTTCTTAATAATTCGGTATAGTAAACAAATTCTATATCTGCAAATGGTGTATCCTCCCTTTAAGATAATTTAAACTAGCCACTTTCCCCATTGTTTTGTAATCATTGTTTCACAATAAACTGATCACCAAAATGGGATGGACAGTTTAAAACTGTAGTCGTGAAAATTTCTAAGATATTATGCTTTCATCAACAACAAAACCCATTGTTTTAAACGTCATTCAATTAAGTACGTACTATATCTTGTTCACCCATGTTGTTCTTCATTGGAAAATTCATTCCTTTGCCTACTTTGCGTGCCATACCAAGGGTGTCAAAGGTTAACATTGGTTCAGAAATTTGCGACTCTCGATACATGTACAGTGTACTGTGTATAAGAGTCTCAAAAATTACGGTACTGAAAACATGCAACACAAGAAAATAGACTGGCATATGAAACAACCAGTCCAACACGCCGTTAGTACCGAGTCAACTGTGTAAAAATATCTCCCTAGTCTGTCTTCAGACTACTGAAGAGACCAGTCTAGTTCCAAACAGATGGACATGCAACAGTCTATAAAGCCTCGAGATGAAACCACTTGGCTTCACTCTCAGGTGAACATTAAATATTGAAGTAAACATCACTTTAAAACTTTCTTGACAGTAGAACATCTGATGTTCAATTCATCACAAATAAAATCCCATTAATGTACAATGTCTTATTTTATACATAACTTATACATTACACACATTTTGCATCATGCATGACACTGTTACTGGTTCGATGAACGCAGCGATCGACACAAAACACATGCAGCTTATATTATACAGAATATAAATCGACAACAACACAGTTTTTATTTACAATTTTACAAGAGGGTCATCCAATTCTTGGCGGGAATTCCAGCAGGATTGTTATCTCGGGTGATATCAGAAGTATAACAAGGGTTCTTAGGTTTGGCAATTTTCAATCGACTCTGTATTTATGCCAAGCTTACGTCGGCTGTGGTTTATTAGCTTGTGTGATGTTCATCTTCCAAAAGCCGAATTCAGCTAGGGTACGCTTGGGGACTGTGGGTTTTTTTCAAGTCAAAATTGACCAGAATATTTCGAGAGTGTAAACCAACCATGACGTCATCTTGTCTCGGTTTATTTCTCAATAATCTTGTCAGATCTGTGCCAGTCATACTTTTCTTTTTCAACAACGCAGCTTTCGTTCCCTGCCCCTCCAGACTCACACAACTCACTTCTCTGGTCAGAAATCACAATGAAGATCGAACCTTTTGGCCGTAATAAGCTCAGGTTTTAAATCTGTACTTTTGATTGTGTTGCAGGGATCGGAATTCTAGGTTAATTTCTCCTAACTTTTTAAAAATATTTGATTTCTTGAATCACATGTTATTCCTATTTATTCAAGGGTCTACTTACTTGACATTGTATGTAAATCACTAAATTTGTTTGCGGATAAAGTGAGACAAATATGCATGTTTAAAAAACCAAAGAATTGCTCCGTGAAAAGCGATCCGCGTGACGTAATAAAGAACTTGTCGTTTAACGAGGGGCCAAAAGTTGACGAAGAAAAAGTTAGTGTTGGTGAAAAAACTGGAACCGTATTTTTATTTATTTTTGAAAAGTTGGCAATCGTTGGGTTTTAACGGTTGTTTTATCACAAACTATCACAAAGTTGTTCTAGTCCCTTGTTCTCTGAGACCGCGTCTGTGTACTGAATAGAATTATGAAAAGAGACTTTCATGATCAATTATCTTAGGGAAGTCATTTCTGACATTAGCTGCCGATATACCAAGTCAGTAGAATATTGTATAACGCCATCACGCAGTGAAGTTATGTACACGCAAACGCGCACGATCCAAGCACTTTCAAAATAATGCATGTACGGAGCCCATTATGGATGAGACTAATAATATTCCACTTCCAGGCTGGTCATTTGACTCGCTGCTTTGGTGATTTCTGCCTGATCGTCAGCGGTCAAATAACAGCTTTCCAAAGAAAGCTTCACGAGGTGGTTCATTTTTGTCAGGACAGACCATGACCGACCTGATAACCCATGAAGGGTACGATTGCCAGACAGATTCAATTCAACAAGGTTGGGCAGATTACCCAGCGCCTCGGCAATGTGCTCCAAGTCATCACTTCTTAATTCACAGGAACCCAAGTCTAGTTTGTTGAGGCTTTTGATTTCCTTCAAGTGAGACCATGACTGACCTGACCCAGCAAGGGTCTCATTGCCAGACAGATTCAATTCAACAAGGTTGGGCAGATTACTCAGCGCCACGGCAATGTGAATCATCAAGTCATCACTTATCAATTTGCAGACACGCAAGTCTAGTTTTTTGAGTGTTTTGATTTCCTTCAAGTGAGACAATGACTGACCTGACCCATCAAGGGCATAATAAGACAGATTCAATTCAACAAAGTTGGGCAGATTACCCAGCGCCTCGGCAATGTGCTCCAAGTCATCACTTCTCAATCCGCATGCACGCAAGTCTAGTTTGTTGAGCGTTTTGATTTTCTTCAAGTGAGACCATGACCGATCTGATCCAGCAAGGGTCCCGTTGCAAAACAGATTCAATTCAACAAGGTTGGGCAGATTACTCAGCGCCACGGCAATGTGATTCAAGTCATCACTTCTCAATTCGCAGTCACCCAAGTCTAGTTTGTTGAGGGTTTTGATTTCCTTCAAGTGAGACCATGACTGACCTGACCCATTAAGGGTCTCATTGCCAGACAGATCCAATTCAACAAGGTTGTGCAGATTACTCAGTTGCCCAACAATGTGCTTCATGATACTGCCTGTTAGGTCGCATCCGTGGAAGGTCACGGCCTGAAGCTGCCTCATTTTGTTCAGACGTAGAGACAAAATGAAACTTGTACTGTCCACATCCATTCCGAAACATTTTCGGGTAGCAACAAATGACGTTGGGCCTCTATATAGTACTTCGGGAACTACTTCAATTCTTTGAAGATTTGGCATACTGTTCACACAATCCTTGTATTTTGTACCCAAGTGCCGAATGCTGTCATGACTCATTGATAATGTATGTATCCTTTCGAGGCAAGTATTATGGTCATCAGTAACGTTGTTTAGCAAGTACATAAACGATGTCAAAGTATCACTCCCCAGAAAACCAATACTTAGATGTGAACCAATAACGGAACTAATTAACTCCAATGGTGGCAATGTCTTGCTTTGACTTTCAAAGTAACATTTCAAGGCTACTTGTATGGCTTTATCATCTAGATTGCCTGCATCTTCGATTTTATTTGATAATACAATCCTCAGAATTGAATTTGTCCGTGGCCCATCACTGTCACCGCAACAAAAACGCAGAAGATATTCAAACCCAACTAAATTAGACCAAGACACTTGACGAAAGAACGTTTCAAATTCACGCGTTTCTACTTCCGATGTTAAACTCCGGTAGTATATCGCAGCGGAAAATTCTTGAAACGTCTTGTGAATGAAATAAACAGGTTCGTAAATGTGGGTCCCCTTCCGGACTCGCTCGCTGGTGAGGATGCCAGATCCTAGGGCCTTTTTAAGGTCATCTGCATCAAAATCCCCCTTTAGGAATGTTAACTTTTGATCAGAAGAAAGTAGACCACGCAAAGCAACCTTTCCAATAGCAGTAACTAGCCTTGAAATCTCTTCTTCTTCTTCTTCTTCTGACATTTCGTTTGTTTTACGTTTAAATATGTAACGCAGTGCCTCATTATAAAGTCGAAACATGGTGTCAGGGAGTGTAGAATTATCTTCCACTAACAAGCACACCAATAACAACAGCATGGGACTTTTGGCCAAATCTAATAAAACATTCGAGGATACAATTTTCTTAAAAAGTCCATCAGCTTTGGATGATTCTTCTGAATAAAATTTGTGCACATATTCCTTAACATCGTCCTTGCTAAACCCTAAAACATTGACACAAGCAAACGGCCTCCGAATCAAAGTGTTCTTTACCAGCTTGTCATAGTGCGAGGTGCGGGTTGTCACAAGAACACTGCATTTTGCGTACTTTCCCTTTCGATTAAGCATTTTAAGAATCGAACCGAACTCCGACTCATCAAGCTCAGTCGACCCGAATTCATCAAAACCATCCAACAGAAACAACACGTCGTCAGGGTTGGCTGCAATGAAGGATTCCAAGTCTTTCCTATTTATGGTCTCTTCATCTAACAACTGATCAAACAGTGCATCTATCACATCCGACGTTTGTTTCAGGGAACGCATTTTCAACACAAAAACATGCTTGTATTTTTTCAGTGCATCAACAGTGCCACAGGCCCAATCGTAACCCATTTTGGCAATAAGAGTCGTTTTCCCTATACCAGCCCCTCCGCTTAAAATTGCCCGTATAATTGGATGGCCCTCTCTTGTTTCGAGTTTGAAAATATCGCAATACAATTCCACCTTTCCCTTCAAATCCATATCACCTTTTACCAATTGTAGCTTTGTGTAGATTTCCATGATGTGTTTTTGGTCATCATTCATCCATGGAAGCATCTGCACATAGCTACCTGTGTTGGTGTAGATGTATTTTAATGCCTCCTCGCACTTATCAGCTGCAAGTTGAGTTGGGTCCTCGAGTCGAGTCTCCTGTGTCGTACTGCATCCTGGTCCCCTCCCACTCGATCGACTCGTTTCTAATGTAACAAAAGGACAAATCGAAATCAAATCATGTTAATCGGGTATTTTAATTTTAGCTCACACTTGTCAGCAGCAAGTTGAGTTGGAACGTCGAGTCGAGTTGCCAGCAATTAAGGTGACAATACTTCTATTAGAAACGATGGTTTTATATTTACATAATGCTATCAATGCTCTACTATAACCCGAACCGGAATCCTTCAAATTAAATATTATAAACAGTTTCATTCTTATGAGACAACCTCAATGAATACAAAAAACACACGATTCAATTGTGTTATCAGAATTTATTAAAGCATTAATTATAAAGATGCAGAAATATTTAAGTGAATACTTTTGATATACAAAATTACTTGATTCACGAAATTATATATTGTTCAAGTGCGTAGTTATATATTTGTAACGACTATGTGGAAATTTTGTATACGAGTAAAGGGTTCGTTAGTTTACCAAATTCATCAAATTGTAACATAGAAAGAAGCTATACAATAGCAATCGAAAGGTAAAACATGGAATCAGATTTGTACATTAAACAACTATTTGATATATACGTGTATTTATCTTAGCAATGTGTGGTATATCTTGTTCATTTATGTCACATGTAGATAAATCGAGTGATTTCAGGTGAGTCACCGTCTGCAAACTAGCCGCCAACGTTCCTGCTTTACCACCCAAGCCCACATTGCCTGAAAGTTTAAGATTGGCCCTGTTTGGTATCCCTCCAACTGATGATGCAATAATGTGGTATATCTTGTGCATTTATGTTACAATCGTTTGGCATCGCTCCAACTGATGATGCAATGCACGGTCGCGCACTGTCTGACCAATCAGATGGCGAGGATTTATTCAGGCGTTGTATAAAACAAATAGTGAATGTTTCACGTTCGTGCGATGGTAAGAATAATTTCATGAGTTGATAGATTATGTTCAATTCCACTCTGCTTCGCCTCGTGGAATTGAACGTTCCATCTGTCACCTCATGAAACTATATATATCGCACTAACCATACCAGGCAGCGACTCAGCCAAGTTTTATTTGCAGTCTGGGCCGTTCGATAATCTGAGCATGGCATCTGTTATCGGCGACCGCTCGAAAAGGAAGCGGATGAACTGTTTCACACTACCGTGGGACGCTTGGCACTCTTGGCTCCCGATACACATTTCAATTTAAATGAATCCTGCAGTTTTATAGCCAACCAAACTAGCCACTGGTATAGTCGATGTGCCCTATGTTTACATCTGTATTCAAATCTGCCCGTCAATATTTGAACGCATCAAGTTTTACATAAATTTGGTCGAGATGACATCAGAGGTCACATAATTCAAAGGCGATCTGACCTGCGACGTCACTCTTTAAGCATATTGTATGTAAAACATGAGGGGTGCGCGATACTGCCGGGCACATTTGAATACAGATGTAAACACGTGACGTCAGAGGGCGCATCGTCTATTCTGGAGTGAACTACTGGGCAATAAACATTCAACAAAGGATGACTCATTCTCTTTTGTCTGGCCGTTAGACGTAGATACCCCGCAGTACACAACGTACAGTGTGCATTTATGCGTTAAGGCCGGTTCATACTCGGCGCGAAAGCAAACGCGAACGCGAATTTGTGACGTCAGGGGGGAGTTTTCGCGATGCGAAATCGCAAAAGTTGAACACATTTCAACTTGGGCGAATGTTCGCAGCAAATGCTTCGTGACGTCAAATTCGTATCGCAATCGCTTTCGCGTGAAGTATGAACCGGCCTTTATGCGTGTAATCGCGCGCGGTATGCAGCGTAGGCTGCCGATGCGGGCGCCCTCTAACGTACGCGCCATGACCTTTGATGAGATCGGCTTGTATATCTCGTTTAAGCGCTCGGGAAATTCGATGCATTGTGATGCATTGTGATGCATTTGCATGCGCGTGTGACTTTGCCTGCATAATTACACGACGCAACATGCATAATCGTCAATGGAGGAATAAAAACACCATGGCTCGCATAACCTGTTATCACATTTTCTAATATTTATAGGATGGATAAATAAGAAAACATTTAGTTGGTTCCAAATTTATCCGCATTTGTGTTATCTGAGGGCAAATTTCCTGCACTTATCCGAGAAAAGTGTCATGTTTTATCCGGAAAGGGTAGAGCAGGTATTCAGATTCAGTGTCATTCTAATGCAGCAGTTTTTGGTGTGCGTGATGCAATGTGTGTCATAATACTTTGGTAGTTTTGTTTTTTATATTTGCAAATTTTGTATAACACCTTTACAGGCGAAAACTAAAAGATTTAAAATAAATTAAGACCAAATTATAGAAAGTCAAAAAGTTAAGGAACATGTCTTACCTGAACGATTTTCTGTCACTTTCAAACTTTGAAAGTTTATGTTGAAAATCGGTTGGTTAACTGGCCCGAAAAAAGGACAGTTCTCGCCACGTATATTCACTGAAACGTTTTGCACAGGTCCACGTGCGAGTACAGCGGCTGATGACAGGGGTGATATTTCCAGTTGGTGTCTACCAGCAGGTACGATGTCTTGAACTGAGCTTGGACCCGGCATTAGATGTTGGTCTTGTGATGCCACATCTCTTACCACTGTCTCTTGTATCTCTGTAGGATTGCTTGGTGTATCACCCACTTGCCTGTGGCCTGGTTTCTGGTGCGTTGACACTTTTAATCCAGGACCTTTTGATGCTTGCATCGTCTCCTTCGTTTGAATGTTTGGATCCGTTTCCTCTACTCCTTGCTGCTGTTGTCTCTGCTCAGTCTCAGAAGATGCAGTCCCTTTCTTCTCTTCTTGTATATCTGAAGGATTGCTTGATGTAGCACCCACTTGCCAGTGGCCTGGTTTCTGGTGCGTTGACCCCTTCAATCCAGGACCTTCTGATGATTGCATCGTCTCCTTCGTTTGAATGTTTGGATCCGTTCCCTCTTCTCCTTGCTGCTTTTGCCTCTGCTCCTCAGAAGATGCAGTCCCTTTCTTTCTTTCTTTTGTCTCTGAAGGATTGCTTGATGTATCACCCACTTGCCCGTGGCCTGGTTTCTGTTGTGTTGACCCCTTCAATCCAGGACCCGTTGGTGATTGCATCGTCTCTTTCGCCCGAATGTTTTGATCCGTTCCCTCTGCCCCTTGCTGCTTTTGTCTCTGCTCCACAGAAGATGCAGTCTTTTTCTTCTTGTTGTCAGTGTGTTTGCTGCCTTTTTAGATAAAAAGTAAAGGACTTAGACATTACATGTTACTCAAGATGAAAACACCCCCAGCGCTGTGGTAAAGAAAAGGGGGGAGGCAACATGCACAAAAACAAGAAAAACACAGGAGAATTCAAAAAGAAAGTGACCGAATTTGAACAATATTTGAGAAAAATTTGGCTCACTCCAATAAATATATATATTTATACATATATATTATTATTAAACGGGTATCTTATTGACTTTATTAACTGTGAACATTTAATTTGCATAATCCATTCCCAAGTTATGTCTATTTCAATAAAAATATAACAAAACTTGGCTTTTTACACCATTTACAGTTCTACGAACTGATGAATACCCGTTGAGTACAATGAAACATGGACGTTTTCCCACCTCCATGAATGAACCCAAACTCGCAAAGGAAAACATACACAAATCCCCAATAATATATTGAGGGAAAATAGTTCACTTGTTCCTTATTTAAAACCAAACAATCTGACAATACAAATAAGGTTTTCAGTTTTAATTTCAAGTAATAAAATCTTATTTATACTTGAATTCTCAATGTCATTCCACGGACAGCTATAACATAGGTTCTTTATCCATAACTTCTGATAGCATGGATCGATTTTGGTAATTTTTTTTTCCAAATAGGTGAGAACATGCTCTTTATTGACATGCTTGGTGTATCAAATTTGATTGCTTTTAAACATTTATTTTTTAATCCGGGTCACTTTCTTTTTGACTCACCCTGTAGTTTATGCTTCGCTGTTCTGCCCTATTAACACAGTGTGACTGTGTTTTATTTTTACTAAAATGGTTTTTATTTGCCCAGTATGGTTTTAAAGTAAGTCTGTTTTGGTCTCGTATTACACTACATGCTCACCAATATTTATGACCACCAAAATTGACCAATACGTGAAGCAAAATGTCCCAAATTATTAATCTGATTTCCTTCAGACATTACAGTACAATGTTAAGTTTTTTAGTGAGAAAACGGCACCTAATGATGTGACGGCTATGCAGCACATGTGTTTAGACTAACGGTAGTATTTCGTACTCATGTAACTTAAGAGACTTTCGCTTAAAATATTGAAATTGAAATCCTATACATTGTATGTATTTCTGTTGAAGAAAAGGCAAACTATTCAACCTCGTTCCTTCTAAGGACTACAGGGTGCAGCACAATAAATACTCGCTACTCACGAGACCGACAAAAAGTGCAATTCAATATCGGTTATGTTCTAAAACACTCATCACCTTCCAGCAAAAGATGCTCCTATGAATGTTCGTGGCATGAAGATAGTTATACGGGACGATGGACATCTAAAGGAAAGTTGTGATGGTATTACGCCAGCAGGCTTTCCCCCATCTTGAAAGGTAATGATGTTCCAATATAAAAGTATTTACCTTTCAGTCCACCGCCCAGTAGGCCATCAGTAGACAGACGGAGTGAGATGTTCTCGTCCTGATGAATTCCACAGTCGTGAAGTGTCAGCAAGTTACATAGCTGGCAAAATAGTTTTTAAGATACTGATGTAATACCCACTCTTTGGAACAAAGGTTTGTAAAAACGACAGTTTGGTGTTTTGTAGCCCCAACCACCAAACGGTGCCTTTAGACGAAACCGGTCGGGCTAAAACCAACTATCATTTTTCATAATCGTTTATGCATGATGGCTTGAACTTTAACCCTTGCTTTGCTAAACGCTCCAAAAACACTTCACTGTTTGCAAATTATGCTTGCCAATTAAGTCAATGGCTTGTAACATGCAACTGCAAAAAAACAAACAGTGTACATGTACCGACATCACAAGCAACATTTTATTATACACGACTCATGTAATTTGTATAGTTATGTAATGAACCGAACCTTATACATCATGCATGTTCTATCTTTGTAAAACCTGAGGCTATCGTTACCTCAAAGTTTCTGAAGCCTCTTCGGATGTACAGTCGCTGTTGTTGAGGCTGGACTTCAAGTTTCTCGTGTATTATCTCCTTTAAGGTCGAGACAGATGTCTCTGGATTCAGTTGAAGACAAAGAGTCTGTGGTTTGTGTGAGAGGTGACATCGGATAAAGACTTGCAGCTTCTGGGTCACGTATCTGAAACTGTCAGAGTGGGGTGTTTATGTTAGAGCTCTTGTTATATAAAGGAATGAAGACCACCATTATAAACATTCTGTATACACCGTTTTACTAGATTTTTTTTAAGGCAGTCTATGCATGATCTACAAAACCAAATCTGATTTAGCTTTTCGGCTATTACATGTAGTTAAATTATTCAAACACAATGTGCATTATAAATTGCAGCGTTTAATCATGTTTTACCAGATAACAGGTTTTTCTTGATCACAGACGTCCTTTTTCAGTGGATTATTTTCGTTTTGTTTGCTCTCCTCTTTTCCTCCTGCATCTTGACGCCTTTCTGGCTCGGGTCCAGCTGCTTCGTCTCTTGATTTGCTCGTTACTGAGGCAATAACAACACATTTCATTTTACAGTTTAAATTAGTTTTGAAAACTGATTACATTGCTGTTGTTTAAAATACAAGTAAACTATATGTTTTGTAAAGTTTTGGTTGTGGTTAAATGAGTATTCAAGTCTTTTGCATAATGACTCTTGAAATTACGGAGTCCGTTTTAAATTTAGTCTCTACTGCTAGCTCACCTGGTACATATTGAGCCAATTCCGTCAACCCGATGTCCTCCAATGCTCGTCTCAGCTTTTGAGCTGCTTCGTCGCGATCTGTCGTCTTTTCCCACCAAGTGAGTAGCATGTGACGGCTCGCTTCAGTGCTGCCTTCGTTGGTGGTTTGGATGTCTGCAATTTCAGCTTCTTCGTATCCTAGGTGTTTGGCTAATTCCTTCCACGATGATTCAATATTCGAGGACAAGCTTTTAATGTACTTTTCATCAAGCTTGACTTTGTCTGCCAAAAGAAAGTGTGACTTCTTGAAACTTTCTCAAAGGTGTCCGGTGTTGCATAGGTTACCAACGTAGCAATTCAGATATCTCTCACACCTACACCAAAAATATACTCTCTAATTTGTCTACTTCTACTCACCTGGTACATCTTGAGCCAATTCAGTCAACCCGATGGCCTCCAATGCTCGTCTCAGCTTCTGAGCTGCTTCGTCGCGATCTGTCGTCTTTTCCCACCAAGTGAGTAGCATGTGACAGCTCGCTTCAGTGCTGCCGTCGTTGGTGGTTTGGATGTCTGCAATTTCAGCTTCTTTGTATCCTAGGTGTTTGGCCAATTCCTTCCACGATGATTCAATATTCGAGGACAAGCCCTTAAGATTGACTTTGTCTGCCAAAATAATGTGTGACTTCTTGAAACATTCTCAAAGGTGTCCAGTGTTGCATAGGTTACCAACGTAGCAATTCAGATATCTCTCACACCTACACTAAAAATATACTCTCTAATTTGTCTACTTCTACTCACCTGGTACATCTTGAGCCAATTCAGTCAACCCGATGGCCTCCAATGCTCGTCTCAGCTTCTGAGCTGCTTCGTCGCGATCTGTCGTCTTTTCCCACCAAGTGAGTAGCATGTGACGGCTCGCTTCAGTGCTGCCTTCGTTGGTGGTTTGGATGTCTGCAATTTCAGCTTCTTTGTATCCTAGGTGTTTGGCCAATTCCTTCCACGATGATTCAATATTCGAGGACAAGCCCTTAAGGTACTTTTCATCAAGCTTGACTTTGTCTGCCAAAATAATGTGTGACTTCTTGAAACATTCTCAAAGGTGTCCGGTGTTGCATAGGTTACCAACGTAGCAATTAAGATATCTCTCACACCTACACCAAAAATATACTCTCTAATTTGTCTACTTCTACTCACCTGGTACATCTTGAGCCAATTCAGTCAACCCGATGGCTTCTAATGCTCGTCTCAGCTTCTGAGCTGCTTCGTCGCGATCTGTCGTCTTTTCCCACCAAGTGAGTAGCATGTGATGGCTTGCTTCAGTGCTGCCTTCGTTGGTGGTTTGGATGTCGGCAATTTCAGCTTCTTCGTATCCTAGGTGTTTGGCCAATTCCTTCCACGATGATTCAATATTCGAGGACAAGCCCTTAAGGTACTTTTCATCAAGCTTGACTTTGTCTGCCAAAATAATGTGCGACTTCAGTGAAACATTTTAAAAGTGCCCAGTGTTGTATAGGTTACCAACGTAGCGATAAAGATATCTCTTACACCTACACCAACAATATACTCTTGTTCTGAATTGCTTACTTATCAGTCAGAAAATATTACATGCAGGTAGTTTATTCACTTGAATATTCTATTCCCAAAGTTTGTCATTTACCTGTTGGTACATTATCTTTATTCTGGTCATCTATTGATAGACGGAGTGAGATGACTTCATCCTTGCTGACACCATTCTCCTCGAGTGTGAGCAAGTCACAGAGCTGACAAAGTGAATAATGTTAGAGACTAAATTAAGAAACGTGTTGGGTTTTTGTTGTGCATCGTTAATTGAAACATCTAGAGAAGTCAATTCGTTTGACCCTTTAGGTGGGGGATTAATTGAGCTTTATTGTGTGTGTGGGAGTTTCATGAACACCGACAGATTATTAATTAAACATGAACATTTTAGCTTTTGCATTTTAGATCAACATTTGTAACTCCCACGATGAACAAATCTAAGTTTTGATATTTTAAATACAACGAAGTGTCCGGTTTATAAATTATATACCTACCTGGAAGTCTCTCCTGGTGTACAATTGCTGATATCGTGCCTCGACACCGATCTTCTTGTCTATTTCTTCTTTTAGGAATGAGACTGTCGTCTCGGGATGAAGTTGGAAACAAAGTTTCTTGGGTGTATGGGAGAGAGGAGTCTGGACAAATACCTGCAGTGTCTGCTTTACGTCTTTGGTATCACTGTGAAAATGAGAGACAATCATGTGTAGTTTTAGAAAGGCATTATTCTACAATTATAGAAGAGTTAATTTTGATTATGTTCTCAAAGTAACGTCCACTATAGCTGCCACATTAATATGGGTGTTATGAAAGTGTCAAAGATTGAAAACATTCTTCGAAATTGAGTTACAATAACTGATTTTGTTTTACCTTCGACTTTCAGGCTTGCAACTCGATTGTCTTCGAATCCATTGTTTCGATGGTTGTCTCTCTGCACAGCTATCATCATAAGTCAATTTCCTGTAATGCAGTACAGACAGGAAAGCCTGTTTCTTGCTTGGTTTGACTTTAGTCTTCCTGTTGATGAGTTTGGTGTTGGAGTGGTCGTACACGACGGCTGTTGCCTTAATGTAGGCATCTAACTGCTGGACGGTCTTTTTCGGCATCTTGGTAGTAATCAGGTCCAAGTACTGCAGTACACCGAGGAACCTGAACGAATTAATTAAGATAATGTGCCATTTCTTAGCGAAGCATAAGACAGTACCATCTATAAAGTGTGTGGTAAAACTGACCAAGCATCAACATTCTCTGCTAGTGGCCTAATGGTAAAATGTGTGTTTATATTCGCTTTGAGTAACCGTAACATTTTAGGTTTATACTTTACGGACAGATCAGACATAAACATAGGCTGCTCGCAGTGTATTATAATGACAAAGTTGCACGTGCATTTCAACAATTATTCCCAATACCATCTGGTTTTCTCTAGACATTATATTCTTAAGGAGACCAATGAAAGAGCTATTTCGATGCATGATTTATTTGTTGATTTAATTGTTGGTTTTATTGTAATTTGTGATCTAGCTATTTCAGGATAAATATTGACAGCCCAACGCTATAGGTATATTCTGTATACATGTAAACTCATCACAAAAAGTATCGAGACACTTAAAAATGAGCCAATAATTAACGGCCCGAAAGGGTATGGATTATAATCGAAGTAAATAACCCAGTGCATAATTTTGTTTGACACCTCGATTGTTGAGATACGATGTTGCGGAGCGGAGTTATTGTTATTTCAATGGTCGTAGATCTAGTTTCAAAAGTGACAATCATCCCTATACTATAGAAGCAGGTTTGTATTGATCATGTTAATGTTAAATCAGGCCTCGAATTACAGGGCGGCCACGACGGCCAGTGCCGTCGATGCCTTTGGCCTTGCAACTGGCTGTGGTGCCCCTCAAAAAAATACCCTTTTCACGGCCATAATGTCGTGCCCTTTTTATGGAAGTTAAATATTTACTTGTGTTAATTTTCAGCCTGCGATGCATCTTGTGCTTGTGACGTGTTTTAATGTATATCCAGCGCAATCCGCTCGAACGAGTCAAAGGAAGTTGCACTAGCGTAAATTGTTTACGTTCAACGCATTCGCGACGGTCCTACTATTCACCGACAACACACCGACAACACGCACAGCACCGACAACACACCGACAACACATCCAAAACGTATTCTATATTTACTAAAAAGGTATAGCACTGTAATATACACGATACAAAAGAGTGTCATTGTACTTGAGGTTACATTTCCTTTGTAAAATCACCTTTCATTCCAACTAACTTTATTTCAGCATAAAACCGTACAGAGCGCCCTCTGTTGTGTATGACATGATAATTTCATTTTCTGCACACCCGTACATAAAATGGTATAGGCCAGCTCCGCGCGAAGGCAAGATGGCGGCCAACGACCGTGCTGGTTAGAGATATTTTTTTCGCGTGAAAAAAACATCATTTTTACTAAAGAAATGTAACCTCAAGCACAAAGACACTCTTTTGCATCGTGTATATTACAGTGCTATACCTTTTTTGTCAATATAGAATACGTTTTGGATGTGTTGTCGGTGTGTTGTCGGTGCTGTGCGTGTTGTCGGTGTGTTGTCGGTGACTCTCTCGGCACCCGTTGTACACGAGCACTTGACGTAAACAAGGGACCAGTCTAAAATAAAAAACATTGACCAACAGAGGGCGCTCTCTGTTGTTTGAACGCCCTCTTCTGGTGGAATTGTTGCACCGCATGACTATTAACTAAAATGACAATCTTTTGTTCAACGGATCAATAGTTATTATAAAGAGGCCTGTTTTAGTGTTTAATGAATCAACAAAGTAGTTCGCCGTGGGTTGTGGTTTGTTTTATAACTTTCATAACTAAGTGGCCTTCGCGTGCCCTTTTTATTTTCAAATTTTGGCCTTGGTGCCCTTTCTACTGGCCTTGGTGCCCTCCCAAATTTTGAATACTCCAAGGCCAAAGTGGCCTTGCCCTAAAAAAATTGTAATTCCAGGCCTGTTAAATGATCAGCCAATAAGATAATCTCTACATTTAAATTCAAAAGAAACGGCGGGCATATGTGACCTCCTGTAAAAAATCGTCGGCAATCCTTTTCTTTGTTTCAACCCCAGGTTTTCAATACATTTTTGTTGAAGGGTTGTACGCATTGCAAATCACGACTAAATGTAACTGATGACAGATTTTCTACCTAAAATATGAGAAAAACAAGATAATGCCGAGAAATTAGCAACACTGTTTTGCCGACTGGGACTGTGTGTTTTAAGTGCAATGTTAGGTCACGATTAATTTCACCTTGACAAATCAAGTATCGAAATAGATACAGGAAATTGGCTTAGTCGTGGTGGTAACGTGTGTACGACTAAAATGATTTCAACCTAATATTGACCCTCGATACTGATTAGCCGAAATATAAGCTAGAATCGATTCTCCGCAGAGCGCAACTATAATGAGTTCAAGCCTTTCGATTCCAGTACATTGTTCGATGAAAATATTGTTGCCTCTATCAACCCCTGTCTGTACGCGGATCGCCGTCACAAAATAACGCTAACGTACACTACACCAAACCAGACGTGTTTGTGTGCACTCAGCCATCTGTACCACGGTACACGTTGGCCATGTACGAACGACGCAGCATTGGCAGTGACTGCGCACTTCCAATGACAAAAAAGTTCCAATGACTAGGCGTAGCAAGTAAAACTTAGAGTCATCAAAACCTACAAGAATGCGTTTGTTTTACAATAATTATGAACCCAATCTCACCTTCATCTCAACATCCGTATCGGCAATAGATATCGAGTCTTGTATGTCACGTGTGTTTATTTATTTATTTATTCCATTTCTTTACCCAGGGTGTGCCCAAACAGTTTAAAATTGGTTTTCATTGAGGCCCTGCATACATCGTTAAATAAAATAAAATAACAGTAAATATAAATACAAGGATATTTACAGGAATCCAAAACATTGATACTAATTCTGATTTACGAGATAGGCGGAAACCCGCAAACAAAAACTTATGGGGGAAAAAGAGAAGGGGAAATTCCTATCCGGCTCCACATTATTGTGGCAACCAAGTTATAACTCCGTAGATCAGCGCAATTGGCATAATATCTAACGAATGACAAGTCGGGGCTCCGATTTGAATGTGCTTAATGGGTCCAATGTTGTTTGGGGGATTATTCCAAATATTTGCACAACTCACAGCGAAACTTGTGGCGTAGCATTCTTTTTTAGCGAAAGGAACTTTCAGTGCCGTGTGGGTTGATTGCCTTGTTTCGCGAATAACTGTAAGTGGTTTGAAAATATTTGTCGTGTACAAAGTAGTCATTATGTTGAGACTTTTGAAAACAAGAATAGCCTTTTTTGACTTGACTTTTTTTCGAAAAAGGAGCCCAATTAAGACGAGCAAACATAACCTCTGAAGGGGTGAGGCAGGTACATTTGAGGGTTATCCGCGCGGCTCTTGTGAGACATTTGTTTAACCTAATTATCGTGAGATATGTACCTTTCTCCCCACACCTTACAACAATACTCTAATGTTGACATAACTAAACTTACAATAGTGTGTGTAGGCTGTGTTGAGGAACACAATCATGGATTCTGCTTAGTATACCTAATTTAAACACAACAGTGTTTCTTACGTATTCGACATGTGGGCCCCAACTTAGGTACGACTTAAACCAATTAATTACAGAAGATGACATGTTTATCCTTTCTTGTTTCTTTAGCAAGATTTCATGATCAACACAATCAAATTCAACACAATCAATTCAAGTTCACGCAAAGGGTAGTTTCCAGCAGTACGCTTGCCAATTGTTGAAAAGTGTTCATTTAATGTATCAGCAATGTCGGCGATATCGTCAATATTTTCCCCATTTGGGGGAGTAATCAAAGTTTGGTACAGTTTTTTTGTTTCTTAGGGAGTACCTCCTTCAGAGTTTTCCACAGCATAGATGGATTGCTTTTATTTTCTTTTTATAGCGGATGTGTAGTAATTACTCTTTTTACTGCGGATTTTATTAGTTACATTGTTCCGCATGTTTTTGTTTGAATCCCAATGGATTTGTAAGCCTGTGTGCTTTGCAATTTTGTGTACAGGATCGCGCTGCCACATAAGTTAAACAATTTCGCTATCGAGCCACGGTATACTGAGGCACCCCGAATGTGTTTTGTTTTGACTGGCGCATGGAAGTTAATAATACTCATAAATATGGAGTACCATATACACCACGCATTATCCACATCATAACAACCAAAAACATCGTGCCATGGCGCATTACGGAGATCGTCCGTAAATGCATCACTGTCTATATTTTTTAGACATCGAAAATGTATTGAACGACCTCTTATTTTTGGTGTTTCCCAACTGTGTAGCCCATAAACAAGATAATGATTACTGATTAGGACTGGTAAAACACCACAGTCCTTTATGAACTCTGGGTGGGAACTAAAAATGAGATCGATGGTAGTTTGAGTGGATTCAGTGACACGTGTTGGGTCATGTATGAGTTGCGCTATTTGGAACAAACTAAAACAAGAAACAATTCGATTTGATTGCATATTATATCGTATTCCTCTGAAACATCACAAGTCCCCAGTTGTAATAATTTCTTTACATTCACATGAGGCCTTATTAAGGATATCACTCAGTTTTCCCATAAATTCGACAGAGCTTGAAGGAGGCCTATAAATAGAACTGATAAGCACAGGCTGTCTTTGTTTACTCCTAATTTCAACCCATATACACTCTACATCATCTATTTCGAGATCTTAACGACGAGAGAACATTAGGGTATCTTGAATGTAAATTGCAAGCCCTAGCTCCACCATGTCGGTTCCTGTCTTTTTTGACAATAGAATAATTTGGTAGAGTTATCTCATTATCAGAGATTGAGGCGTCGCAAAAAGTTTCGTTTAGACAGATGATGTCGTTTGTTCATCCAAACGATTCAAAGACCAACTGGTAGAAATATGGCGCTGATTTCCAGCCAAAGTGAAAGCTATCGGCTGAGATCACATCATCAAATTAACATTTTATACCTGTACTTCCCCATAAACATGTTCAAGTCGCCCTTGCGTTTGGCAAGCTTGCCTTGTTTTAGCGGAAAGCTGTAAGAAAATGTTGACATTCGAGAATGGCAGATCTGTGTGGCAGATCTGTGTGGCCGTATGTATGCGCCTGTATCAATTAATGCCAATCAATAATCATCACTCTCGGGCTTTGGCCAGAAGACAAAAATAGCTCATAGAGGACTTTGGAAAGTGTATTTGTTTGCAATAGGACGTCTTCTTAAAATTAAGAAAGAAATGCGTTGTGCTTAACAGGGGTCTGATATTAAGAATCCTTAATTCATTAAACAACTGTCCCATTAGCTGTTTTTCTCATTCCCGGATGCCAGGAAGTACTAGAAGCCAGTAACAGGAAACGTTTACAGGGAAATCCGTACGCAGGAAATAACAACCTACATTTCTTGACCCAACCTCAATAATAATCGGTTTACATTCAACGAATGTTGCACTAGTCACCCCAACCAAATACTGCCACAGTATCGCAATACCCCAGGCCTGCTGGCAGTATTTATACAGCAAGGACACACCTCGTTTGACCCTACATGACCTTTGACAAACTGAAAGTAATTCATTGACTTGACAGTAACCCCAAAAAATTATTAAGGAATGAGAAGTTTACTCCAAGAAAACTGCAAGTGGACACCCAACTTAGATTCAACCAAGTGGAACAAACCAGAATATTAATTTAGAATTAAAAACAACTGAAATTATGTGCACACGTGAAAAGAACAAAATACCAATTCCCTTATAAAATAGAAAAACAACCTGCAATTGATAACACACATTTCGGAACTCGGCTCTTAAGAAAACCAACGGCCTTAATAATAACAACTAACAAGACTGTCAAGCCTCTAAACAAAAAACACGAATTAGGTACATGTACAAGCATGAAAAGTAACAACAACAAACTATATTCCATTGGGCCTGAACAGAGTGAAAACATACTAGTTTCCCTCTACAACACACATTCCTATAACCCTCTACTTTACTCATAGCTAGAAATCAGGGTTTCCCATTTGAAAACAAATACGACTTCACCACCCCCCCCCCCCCCCCCCCAATTTAGGGAAAAATACGACTTAACAACCCCCCCCCCCCCCCCCCGCCCCATCCGGACAAAAAATACGACTTCACGTAGCCCTCTGTGCACATAATAATAATAATGGATATTTATAAAGCGCACGTATCCACCAAGACTGGCGCTCACGGCGCTACAATTATTACCCCTGCTCACTGGGCCAACGTAACCCTCCAAATCCCATCTCAACTCCCCGGGGAGTATACAGCTCGATGCTGCCATTTCGGCGCAAAGCAGCTAAAAATATCAATCATCTCTGCCCTCACAGGTACCCATTTACTCATGGGTGGAGAGAAGCAACAAGTGACAAAGTGCCTTGCTCAAGGGCACACGTACCGCAGTCCCAGGCCGGATTCGAACCCGCAACCTGTAGCTTTACCTACAGATTACAAATTCAATGCTACAGACCACAAGGCCACGGCACTCCACAATCGAACCTAATGACAATATACCATCTGCCTATATAATACTCTCCACAGACGGAATGGGCCAGATCTGCATCTTAGATATTACATAACGTCACACCTTCCTGGACAATCGTCACATATTTCTTTTAGGACCTTCTTGGGGAGGTCATCGAAGGGTTTGCAAATTTCCAAGTCGAACGGGCTTTGTAAAATGGCAAAATGTGTGGTCTATACAAATCGAACGGGCAAAATTGCTTACTGAATATCCGGACTGGGGACTTCAGAGAATCAACTAACAAATGGAACAAAAGAACAATAGCGAGTCCCCATTAGCATGCGTAGCTACGGGGAGGGAAAGGGAGAGGGAGAGGGCGCACCCCCCCCCCCCCCCCCCCCCCCCTCCCCCTCCCCACTCCCCATCAAATGTAGCAATCGGAAAAAAATCATGATATCATAGTTAGCGATTTTAACATGAATATGTGTTTTAACATGTTAAATTGTTGGCGAAAAGCGAAAAGCCTATACATTGTATTTCACGATTGGAAGTTCATTTTAACATCGCATAACGCACGTATGGCGATTCCTATTGTTGTTACAATGATCATGCATTGAGTTTTGAACATTGCCCCGTTGAAAGTTGGTGTCTAGCCTAGCCTAGAGCCCCCCCCCCCCCCCCCCTCCTCCCCTCCCCCCCCCCCCCCCCCCCCCCCTCCCCTCCCCACCCCTTAATATATTGTTAAAATTGTGAATTTGTATCTACAAATCGACGTTTTGGACAAAAAGTGTAGATTTGTATCTACGATCTTTAGTAAAGTGTGGATTCTTATTTACGAATCGACGCTTTGGACAACAAAAGTGTGGATTCGTATCTATTAAACCATTGCGTCAACTGTCATGCAGTTGAGTGGACATAAAAGGCATGCAATCTTATATATTAACCTTAAGTCATAATTAACCTTAAACAACAATTAATTGCAGATTTGCGTTTCATAAAATCAATCTTAGTCCAAGATTTATCGAGTGTAAAATAAGATCGATATTAATTGTATCTGTAGATTTAATTGTTTTTGACCTTATGGCGCTTTTGGCTAACAAATTGTTCAAGTCACCATCTTGTTTTGTCGGAGTGGGCGGTCTTGGCGGTGAGTGACATATATACACGATATGCCATAGCTATCACAGCAGCAATAAGTTACACCAACACAATATTGAAATTATTGTCTTATTTTCCCGCCAAGTTCTCACATGGTACTTAAGATTAATTGTTTTACTCCTACAATTGATTCAGATCAAGTGCGAGGCTACAATGAAGTTTAAGTTTTATATTGACCGTAACTTTCTTTATGAAACAGAGATAAGATTAATTGTGAATTTAAGGGTTTAAGATTTATATTGTGGAAGATACGATTATTATTAGTTTAGAGTAAAGATTTGTTGTAAAGCTTTATAACAAAAACCCGTATCGTGGCCATGTATTAGACGCGTAACTTACATTCAGGGTTTCTCGAGGATCTTACGTTATCAAGCTCTGGGTGAGTGTTGAAGACAAACATAACTGCAGTAAATTCGTAATTGTTTAAATTTAGCCAAGATAAAACCCGCGAATTCCTAGCTTCGCTATACACCCGTACAACTCAGCATATAGTATTATAAATATGTTTGTGCGAGATAAGCCTACGCCTCAGCGTCTACAGGGATAGTTCACGGATGTTTTCGACTCAAACTATAGTATACATTTCTTAATTTGTGTTGCAATGTCAGTGGTAAAATGTTAAAACAATTGTGCTACATTTCCTGTTATCAAAAATGCACTTATTTTGCCGTAAGTTGTTTTCAGGCCCGTTTGAAAACTGTGGATTCGTAGTTCCGAATCCACACTTTTAACAATAGAGTGACGTCATATCAATGGTTTCAGTAATTTACGAATTTAATCGGCGCTTCATAATTACGAATCCAAACTTTCTTGTTTATTCTCCTTAACTTATTCAAGCACAGGATGGCCAATAAATCAGTGCAGATAGCTTGCAATGTTCTTTGGTTAAAATCATCCATTACATTGAAATGGAAAGATCTACATGTATGGGTTTTGTGTAATGATAAAGATTTTTCTTTTCTGCACGCGAATGAGTTGCCCGTATGTATACTGTACATGTTCACTGTACACCCGTCCCGACCAGTAGCAATGCGTGATTTCCAACCAAAGTGAAAGCTATCGACCTAGACACGTCATCAGATCAACGTAGATCCGCCATTGAGTACTAGAAGCCAGTAACAAGGAAATCCGTACGCAGGAAATAACAACCTACACTCCTTGAACCAACCTCAATAATAATCGGTTTACATTCAACGAATGTTGCACTATAGTCACCCCAACCAAATACTGCCACAGTATCGCAATACCCCAGGCCTGCTAGCAGTATTTATACTGCAAGGACACACCTCGTTTGACCCTACATGACCTTTAATAAACCGAAAAAAATTCATTGATTTGAAATTAACCCCCTCAAAATTATAAAGGAATGGAAAGTTTACTCCAAGAAAACTGCAAGTGGAAACCCAACTTAGTTTCAACTAAGTGAAACAAACCAGAATATTAATTCAGAATTCAAAACAACTTAAATTATGTACACACGTGAACAAAATTACTTTTAGCAAAAAAAACCCAACAACCTGCAATTAATAACACAAACTTTAGAACTCGGCTCTTAAAAACCAACGGCCTATAACAAGACTGTCAAGCCTCTTTAAAAAAACCACGAATTAGGTACAAACATGAAAAGTAACAAAAAAAACTAAATTCCATTGGGTCTGAACAGAGTGAAAACATACTGGTTTCCCTCAACAAAAAACATTCCTAACCCTTTACTGTAGTCAAAGCCATAGATCAGTTTTTCCCCATTGGACAACAAATACGACTTAACCCCCGATTTGTAGAATCCACACTTTTAGTGACGTCATAGCAATGGTTTAAGTCAGAGAATACCAACTGTGTGGATTCGTTACGAATTCACTCGGCGCCTTATAATTACGAATTCACACTTTCTCGTGTATTCTCCTTAACTTATTCAAGCACAAATGGCCAAGCAATGTTCTTTGGATAAGATCACCCATTTCAATTTTACATCGAAATGGAATTAAAGATCTACACATTATGGGTTTTGTGAAATGATAACGATTGTTCTTGTCCGCATGTGAACGAGTTATGTATGTATACTGTACATGTTCACTGTACACCCGACCCGACCAGTAGGAATATTGCGTGATTTCCAACCAAAGTGAAAGCTGTCGACTTAGACACGCCATCAGATCAACATTATTAACCTTCGTATACTTCCCCTTAACCTTGTTCAAGTCGGCTCACTTTTGGCAAGATTGGTTACTTTGTTTTGTATATGAAAGCTACAATAAGGGTATTATTCGAAAAGTCTAGACTTATATAATAATGCACAATGTTAGCAATTAACCCTCATCACATCACCCAATACTACTTGAGCAAAATGGAATGTGCAGTAGGGGCCTAAACTCTTACCACAGCGGTTTATGAGAACTGAGTAGTATTTTGTAGTACTGTGTACTGTACCCGAAATGAATGCATGTATGAATCTTGCTATCTTAGTGTGGACTTAATAACAAAAGATGTCCACACTTTACACAATTAACCTGAAACCTTGTGTGGACTTGGCCAAGTCCACGCAAAGATAAAGAACGCTAGAGGTAAAACGGGTTAGGGTTACATACAGAAAAAATGAAGAGGATTATCCTAGTGTATAACAGTCACAAATGTGGATAAAAAACAATTTCATGGTGTGAGAAATATTAGTATTTGGTGAAATTTTATCGATGGTTCTGAACAACACGAATACAAAGGATGTCCACACAGGGATAGCAAGGTTCGCAAATGAGTGCGTTCGTGTGCACTCGTATGGAGCAGAATCAGTGTCAAAAAGATCGGACGTGTTTTTACAACTCGGATGCTTTTCTAATTCGGATGCTTTTCTAATTCGGATGCTTTTTTCAAACTCGGATGCTTTTTTCAAACTCGGATGCTTTTTTAATTCGGATGAATTCGTAATTCGGATGCTTTTTGTAAACTCGGATGCTTTTTTAATTCGGATGAATTCGTAATTCGGATGTTTTTTGTAAACTCGGATGCTTTTTTAATTCGGATGTTTTTTAATTCGGATGTTTTTTAATTCGGATGTTTTTTAAATTCGGATGCTTTTCTAGTTCGGATGCTTTTTAATTCGAATGCTTTTCTAGCTCGGATGCTTTTTTAATTCGAATGCTTTTCTAGCTCGGATGCTTTTTATAAACTAGGATGCTTTTTTAATTCGGATGCTTTTCTAGTTTGAATGCTTTTTGTAAACTCGGATGCTTTTTGCAAACCGAACATATTCGCAAATCGGATGCTTTCCCAATCCGGCACTAGGGTGGCCCTGAAAGGACATCACACATCGCAGATTCTGCGATTTCGCGCATTCTGCGCGAATTTGAACGATGACAAGCATGTTATATATCTGAGATGTGGAAGATTTTATTGTAGATTTCTGCACAGATTTATGTGATAATGAAAATTTTCTGGGCAGATTTTTGAAAAGTCGCATATTTTTATTTTAGATTTCAAGTTCTGCGCAGATTTCTTAGTACGCAAATTTGTGCGATGTCGCACGGATGGGCACTACATGTACATTTTCATTGCACATTTAATTATGCGCAGCTATATGTCGCACTCACGTACAGCAGATTTATATACAGATTTATGTGCACATTTCTGCCGCGATGTCAGCACATACGACGTTTTGAAAGTTGAACCACGACGTTTTGAATGTTATGATGTTCTAAAACGGACAGGCAACGTCGTGGTTCAACTTTCAAAACGTCGTGGTTCAACTTTCAAAACGTCGTACTTCAACTTTCAAAACGTCGTACTTCAACTTCCAATTAACGTCCAACTTTCGCGCGCTTTTAACTGGTTCAAGGTAGCCGCGTATTCGGCCGGTTCTCTCCGCGCGGATTCAGTCCGCATTCACCAAAAGGCGACACATATTTAATACATGCTGCAAAAGGTGATGCATTTTCTAATAAGTTTTTTGTCAATTTATTTCAAGAATTTTTCGAAATAAACCGTAAATATAACAATACTTTTTCAAACCCTTGAAGATCATACAGCATATTAGCCACACTTGTTCCTGTAATTGTAAAACCTTTCCTGTAATTTTGATGAAAAATTACAGTTAAATTAGCTGCTTAATGGAAGTAATTCTACTTCGAGTTATTTGTCAAACCTTTTATAGAAATTTCAAACAATACGGCAACAGTGTGGTTTTACAAATTCAAGACCTGCTTTTATCATTGCTGTACTTTTTTTCTTTTGCCACATGAATTGCAATTGTACATTTCTGTAAAGCACACCTGCAAGGACTATCTTTCCGTGCCCCACTCTTTCTATCTGGCAAGTGTTATTTCAAGCACGAGTGGCAGTACGTAGTTTCCAAGATTCTTTTATATGCTAATTTTGACATATAACCGTTGTTCTTTGTTTACATTTTATGTAGTTTTGATAATATCTGCTTATTTGCACTCGACCTTAGAAACTTACATTTGACCCAAGTGTGCAATATATCGCAAATAAATTATTATGGGGCGATATTAGGTGGAAATAAAAAAGAAATGATGGACACGGTCTGAAACCGTATTTTACCTAACGTTCTAAGCTGACAAACTACTAGGATCCATCTAATGATGCAGAACTTTATAGTTGAAGGGCTGTTGTGTTATTAAATAAAGTAACAGTTATCATTCTCATAAAATCTGGCGTGGTGAAATTAATTGTTGAAATTGTTGATTGACGAAACTGATTCACCGAGAACATTGCAAATAAGCCCGAGTGCGAGTGCACTAATTACTGTTCGGCTGAAGCCTATACCCACATGCCCAGTAACATTATCTTGTAGATTATGAAATAAAAGTATGAGTTTTTGATAACATGTGAGGTATATTTTGTTTTAAATGTTTCATTCTCATTTCCAAATCTATACAAATAACTCGAAGTAGGATTACTTAGTTCATTAGGCAGCTAGTTTAACTGTAATTTTTCATCAAAATTACAGGAAAGGTTAAACAAGTGTGGCTAATATGATGTATGATCTACAAGGGTTTGAAAAAGTATTGTTATATTTACGGTTTATTTCGAAAAATTCTTTAAATAAATTGACAAAGAAATTGTTAGAAAATGCATCACCTTTTGCAGCATGTATTAAATATTTGTCGCCTTTTGGTGAATGCGGACTGAATCCGCGAGGAGAGAACCGGCCGAATACGCGGCTACCTTGAACCAGTTAAAAGCGCGCGAAAGTTGGACGTTAATTGGAAGTTGAAGTACGACGTTTTGAAAGTTGAACCACGACGTTTTGAAAGTTGAACCACGACGTTGCCTGTCCGTTTTAGAACATCATAACATTCAAAACGTCGTGGTTCAACTTTCAAAACGTCGTATGTGCTGACATCGCGGCAGAAATTTGCACATAAATCTGTATATAAATCTGCTGTACGTGAGTGCGACATATAGCTGCGCATAATTAAATGTGCAATGAAAATGTACATGTAGTGCCCATCCGTGCGACATCGCACAAATTTGCGTACTAAGAAATCTGCGCAGAACTTGAAATCTAAAATAAAAATATGCGACTTTTCAAAAATCTGCCCAGAAAATATTCATTATCACATAAATCTGTGCAGAAATCTACAATAAAATCTTCCACATCTCAGATATATGCTTAGATATATATGATAACATGTTTGTCATCGTTCAAATTCGCGCAGAATGCGCGAAATCGCAGAATCTGCGATGTGTGATGTCCTTTCAGGGCCACCCTAGTGCCGGATTGGGAAAGCATCCGATTTGCGAATATGTTCGGTTTGCAAAAAGCATCCGAGTTTACAAAAAGCATTCAAACTAGAAAAGCATCCGAATTAAAAAAGCATCCGAATTTATAAAAAGCATCCGAGCTAGAAAAGCATTCGAATTAAAAAAAGCATCCGAGCTAGAAAAGCATTCGAATTAAAAAAGCATCCGAACTAGAAAAGCATCCGAATTTAAAAAACATCCGAATTAAAAAAGCATCCGAGTTTACAAAAAGCATTCGAATTACGAATTCATCCGAATTACGAATTCATCCGAATTAAAAAAGCATCCGAGTTTACAAAAAGCATCCGAATTACGAATTCATCCGAATTAAAAAAGCATCCGAGTTTGAAAAAAGCATCCGAATTAGAAAAGCATCCGAATTAGAAAAGCATCCGAGTTGTAAAAACACGTTCGATCTTTTTGACACTGATTCTGCTCCATACACTCGGCCATCTGTACCACGGTGCACATGGGCCATGCGCGCACGTACGACGCAGCATTAGCACTGACTGCGCACTGACAATGGAAAAAAGAGTTCCAATGGCTAGGCGTGGCAAGTAAAACTTAGTATCACCATGGAGGTAGGAAACCCTCCATGGTATCACCAAAACCTACAAGAATGCGTTTGTTTTAGAAAAATTATGAACCCAATCTCACCTTTATATCTCCACCTCCGTATCGGCAATAGATATCTAGTCTTGTATGTCACGTGTTCATCCAAACGATGCAAAGACCAACTGGTAGAAATATGCCGCTGATTTACAACCGAAGTGAAAGCTATCGGCTGAGACACGCCATTTTATACCTTTGTACTTCCCGATAAACCATATGGAACGCCAAACGTACCAATTTATGATGTTACTATATATACAAGTTATTGGACGATTTAACCCTCAAACGTATGGGCTGCCAAAAGGGCCAAAATCAAAAATGTGTTCACAAATGACAAAACAATAGCAAAGAACAAAATGGCAAGAGGACAAATTTACAGAAGGACAAAATTCAAATCAAACAAAGGACAAAGCTGCAAGAGGACAATTTACAAAAATACAAACTCCAAGTCAAACAAAGGACAAAACGGCAAGGGGACAACATTACAGAAATACATATAATAACAATCAAACAAAGGACAAATCAAATAATAACAATCAAACAAAGGACAAATCGACAAAAAGACAAAGTTACAAAAAGACAAAGTCAAAATCCAACAAAGGACAAAACGGCAAAAATACATTAAACATGTCGAAAGGACGTTTTCACGAAAGGACATCCATACACACGCAAAGGGCTTTTCACGAAAGGACGTTCATATACACGCAAAGGACGTTTTCACGAAAGGACGTTCATACGCACGCAAAGGACGTCAATACACATGCAAAGGACGTTTTCACAAAAGGACGTTTTCACAAAAGGACAAACCTTTGTTTACTTAACTAATATCGAACGCTGGGGGCGCTTCTTTAGATGTCCGCTAGAGGGTGCACTAGCCTAATTCAAGTCCCATTGAAAACAGTGTAAAATCAACAATGTTTAGGACCAAGTTTCATGCACACCAACATCACTGGGGTTTTTCAAACAACAATCAGATTATTGTCTTGGTCTTTTATCTGTCCATTTCTTTTCAATTTTTAGTAGGTTAGCCAATTATATTTTTTAATATTCACACCAAAAGAAACTCACCTCCCGAAAAGTGATAATTCCCGAGCCTGCAAGCAGCCATTTTACAAATGGCATCCCTCCACATTCTAGGGCAATTAGGACCCATTTTTCAACCGTAATTTTTTCAAGTCTGCCCTTAGATTGAAGCTCAAAAACCAGGGAGTCGATCCTATGCTATATTTACACAATCCCACCATTTATTTCTCCAAACGGCATCCTTTTTCAAAAGAAATTGTTGGGGGGGAGGGGGGGGGCACATTTCATGCTAATGAGCTGGCGGAGAAATTCTCCCTTCAATTAGGGTAGTGCACCCTAGATATCGAGCCACGGTTCGCTCGATCGTACCATGGGGAAATCGTACGTACCGCGTACCGGTTATACCACCAAGCTCGCCCTTGGGATCGGAGCTGTAATATCAGTAATATCTTCACTCTCGGCCCTCCCAATTTGGTGTTGTCATATTATTACATCGTATTTCGTGCGGCATGATTGGGTGACCAACTGACCATTCCCACATGACTTAATTCATGCTTGGTCATTCCATATTTGTTTCAGGGGTAGACTGCAAAATTGTACGCTCCGATGTCAAAATGTGTGTCTTTCACAAGATTTATCTGAAAGTAGACACCAAAAAGAATTGAGAAGTTGATCATGGCTTCAGACGTGTCCAAAACAAATAGGACGGGCCGTTTCCTCAAATTTCACAATCATCACACAGTAGTGTCCGTTATGTGTGGGGTGGGTGGGCGTCTTCGGTAAGTAAAAAAATCTGTAAAAAAATATGTTGATTCTTTGGTCATAAAAACTCTCGTGCACACTTTTCCGAGAGATCGTGAATATTTAAGATTGCCTTTTGGGGGGAAATTTGATTGAGAAAGTGGAATTCTACAGGCAAATATTTCGTCCATGTTTTGTTGGTATAAATACCATACACCCTCGCCCTTCATAATATGACACAACACCCTAGAAAGTGTTTTGCACCCTAGAAAGTGATTATTGCCACCTAATTTTTGCCCCAGAGGTGGGGATTTTGTCACGTGAAAAGTGACAATCGCCTCCTCTTATCATGGGTGGGGTACTATCGAAAGCTATCGGCTGAGATCACGTCATCGGATCAAAATGGTATTCCTTTGTATAACATTTTGTACCTTTGTACTTCCCCATAAACATGTTCAAGTCGCCCTTGCGTTTAGCAAGCTTGTCTTGTTTTGGCGGGAAGCTGATAAGAAAATGTTGACATTCGAGAATGGCAGATCTGTGTGGCCGTATACGCTTGTATCAATTAATGCTAATCAATAATCATCACTCTCGGGCTTTGGCTAGAAGACAAAAATAGCATATGGAAGACTTTGGAAAGTTTATTCGTTTGTCACAGCGCTGGCGGAATGTTGTAGTTTCTCAGAAATTATTGTTTAGGTTTTTAGTGGGAAGGAGGGGGGGGTGTAGGTAACAATAGTCTAAAGAGTCGCTCCTTTGTGGTGGTCATTGCGCTGACAAAGTGTTGTGGTTTCTCAGGAATTGTTTATCTAGTTTTTAAGGGGGTGGTTAGGTTTCAATAGTCTAGAGAGTGTATATGTATGGGGGACTATAACTTAGGGGGGAGTCCGTCGGTTCCATATCTTGCTGGGTATAGGATCCCGTGTGTATTGTGAAAGCCAATGTAATATATTTTCATCTGTATTTTCATTACTTCCTCAAAAGGTTACATATATTATATTATTACATTTATTTACGTTGTACAAATCTGCATACACATTCATTAAGTGTGCGCGGCTAATGACGTCACACTAGTCCAACTCCCTAGTCATGTTGTCGGATGCTGCCATGATCAACATTTGAGAGTTTTTAGATTGTGGTCCACCCCCCCCCCCCCCCCCCCCCTTCCACCCCCCCCCCCCCCCTTCCACCCCCCCCCCCCCCCTACAAAGTTGAAATGACTTTGCGCACACCGGCAAACCAACCTTTGAAGTAAAATCTGTTCAACATTGGATTGGAGGGGGGAGGAGAGACCATTAGGTCTCGCTAAGGGCAGGGTCGGCAAAGTCAAATAAGGAATGTTTCTTAAATATGTTTAAAGTGTCTCCTAAATACTTTACTGATTTCTTATGTGTTGCACAAGATAAATGTCACGTCTCGAAGATTCCCACCTGCTAAAACAGATTATTCTCCAAGTTTTGCAGTGACATTAATTGTAGCCTAACTTTGTAATAGTTTTGCAGCTCAGCCTTGGAGTTACATGCTCGATTCTTGGTTTTGAAGACCTGGCTGCGTAAATACTCACAGTAACATTAATTGTAATCCTATATTCCTTTTCATTAAATCAGTCTTTATTTTAATTTTTAACGATTTGTTTACACATTCGTGTTTGTTTGTTTGTTTCCTCTAGTAAGTTTTACGAGATTGCTCTTTTAAGGTTTTCAACCTTGTAAGAATCAGATTATTTTATTCATTTAAATGCAGGGCCCCAATAAAAATTAGCTTTTTGCTGTTGGTGTTTACCCTTGTGGAGAAATAAAGAAACGTCTTCAAGTTTGTGCAATTACTCGAACAATCTTTTCGCATAACATCAGTACACGTAGTGAGTTAGGATTTTATGAACCACTCCTGAACAAAACAAACTACATGCATTTTCATTAAATCTATATTGTTCTAATTACCAGAACAATTATCCTTTTTTTTTCTATTGTGCTTGCAAGAGTTGCCTTTCATGAGATTGTCTATTGAAGGCGCTATACACTGAAAGTTTGCTCAAATGTGCCTCGTAAATAACTGAACATGCTTGGACCAAAACTGTGGGAACCAAAGCCTGTGTGAGGAAATAATGTCTTGGGCCGGGGTTGATAGGGTTAAACGCGGAATTCTGTGGTTAGCAACGCCAAGAAATTTAGCCCACGTCTTTGCATTGTTTAGTTCGACACGTCGTGCCCCCCGCGCGCGAATTGTTTTCCCCACTATGGGAAAGGCATACATTTGCATGTCACGCTCCCATTGGTGGATTTCTCTAGCTGATGAATTGTTCACGACATGGAAACTTCTCCATGTTGTACACGTACGTACATGACATGTACGATCATGTGTGTGGTTGTACTTGTACATTTGTACATGTGCATGGGAATCTTGCTCGAAAACGACTGCCTACTGTACTTGGGTGTTGTTGTTGGATAAACGTATACGGTATCTAACGGTATGGCTTAAGCATATGAGCACACAAATGTATATCAAAACAGTTTTATTTATGTACTCGTAGCTATTCATCACCCACCTATAACCGTCAGCCTCGATTGCTTCTTATGTTGCACCTATTTATGTTGTAGTTATACCATCAGTGGCACTGTGGACACTAGAACAACTTTCTCGATAACCCGAGTCTTATACTACACGTTCCTTGGTCCTCACATTCCTTGGAAAACTACCAAGGGATTATTGTAAGAACCAATAAAATGAGTCACGAAAGTACAAGGAAACCAATAATGTGGTAGTGGCATTACCTTTTGGGTGTGGAGGTGGTTACTTTAGCAGAGGATTGGAATGTGGTTTGCCCCAACAAGGAAAAGATTTTCTCACAGTGGCTTTACTGTCAAGAAGATCAAATATTTGGACATAAAAATGTGTCAAAAAGCCACCCAACGACAGGACACTAACATGTACATGCAGGCCCGTACGCAGGATTTTTTATTTGGGGGGGGGGGGGGGGGGGGGGGGGGCGAATTTGTACTGATAGGGACAAAAATGGGACCAAAATTTGTCGTGTGCCAGTACCATTTTTTCTACATCAAAATACCATTATTTACACCGAAAAAAAGTGGACCGTTTGGTAATTTGGGGGGCGAATTTGTACTGATGGGACAAAAAATGGGACCAAAAATGTTCGTGTGCCAGTACAGTTATTTCTACATCAAAATACAATTATTTACCCAGGAAAATGTGGACCTTTTGGTATTACAATTCAGCAAATGGGAGCGTAATATGCAAATACTGGCCTTTCCCAACAAATATGGTTTTAAATTAATTCCGCTTTGGCTTGCCATATTAAACGCGGAATTATGTGGTTAGCAGCGCCCAACAAATTGGGCCCAAGTCTTTGCGCACAGAGCAGCGAGCAAAGTTCAACAGGTCAGTCCGTTGCCATGGTGATTTCCACGTCTCGGATTACTAATGGGGAGTTTATCGCGCGCTGTGCATCAGTCGCAGTGTACTGAACTGGGGGGAAACGTATTCAAATAGGTTTACATTTTATTGTGACCTTCTGTAAAGAATCGTCGGCAATACTTTTCTTTGTTTCAACCCCAGGTTTTCAATACATTTTTATTGAAGGGTTGTACGCATTGCAAATCCTGACTAAATGTAACCGATGACAGATGTTCTACCTACAATATGAGAAAAACAAGATAATGCCGGGAATTAGCAACACCCCAGTCGGCAAAACTATGTTTCAAACAAGCGGGTTATTAAACAAGTAAGAAAAAACGAGTGTCTTGGCCAGGTAAAATGAAATATCAAAACACGCGTTTTAAATGTGTTCTAGACGTATTGCAATGTAATATGCGTGTCTGAAACTACTGTTAAACACGTGACCATTTGAAACACGTGTTGGGTGTTTCGTTTTACATCGCCTAGACACGCGTTTTTTTAAAACATAGTTTTGTCGAATGGGACTGTGTTTTTAATTAAAGTGCAATGGTGGGTCAGGATTAATTTCACCTTAATAAATCAAGTATTGACATCATAGAGTACGGGAAAGTGGCTTAGTCGCGATAACGTGTCCACGACTAATATGAGTAATATTTTTTTTTTATTTTAATAAAAAAAATACCGATCGCTCGACCCTCGATACTTACAAGCCGAAATCTAAGCTAGAACCGTTTCTCCAGATAGCGCAACTATAATGAGTTCCAGCTTTTCGATTCCAGTACGTTGTTCGATGAAATAGTTTTTCCTCTATCAACCCTAGTGATCACCGCACAAAATAAGCAAATGTACTATGATGTACACTACACTAAACCAGACGTGTTTTTGTGCACTCAGCCACCTGTACTGTAGTACCATACCATGTGGTATAATATGAGCCGTGCACGCCGTATGGCGCCAAAGTTCCAATGACTAGGCGTGGCAAGTAAAACTTAGTATCACCAAAACCTACAAGAATGCGTTTGTCTTACAATAATTATGAACCCAATCTTACCTTTATCTCAACCTTCGTATCGGCAATAGATATCGAGTCTTGTATGTCACGTGTGTTCATCAAAACGATGCAAAGACCAACTGGTAGAAATATGCCGCTGATTTCCAGACAAAGTGAAAGTCGGCTGAGAACACGTCATCAGATCAAAATGTTCCCCATAAACATGTTCAAGTCGCCCTTGCGTTTAGCAAGCTTGCCTTGTTTTGGCGGGAAGCTGATAAGAAAATGCTGACATTCGAGAATGGCAGATCATCATCATCATCATCATCATGTTACTTTATTTCCACACAACAATATTATATTATATTATGAAATATTTAAACCACTGCAGAATAAGTGTGGATGGGGCCCCCAAAAAGCAAGCTTGTCGAGTGGGGGCCCCCACTAACAAATAAGAGCTAATTACATATACATGTAGGACAAATAACAAACAAAAACACGGCATACAATTATTGTAGTAGCATAGAGAGAAACAAAAAATACTTATAACCTGTACTTATAACCTGTTGCCTGTAACCCCGTAGTCTTGGTTCCAAGACCTTCGTGTTGTTTATTCCGCGATCACTGACACAAACCACCGATGTTATAGAGGGCGCTATCTACAGACGAATCGCACCCGCGAACTCAGTGGACTCACTCGAAGGTCTTGGACAAGTTGGCACACAGGGGGCGTGGTCAGACTATTGTAATATATGCATTATTCATATCACGTGATAATGATGGCCGGTTATAGGCAAATTCGTGCGAGGGTTACGCAAAACGTTACACGCCGCGATTGACCCGGCCGTGATGTGCATGTACTATACTGTACATGTATTCGCATTTTTGTATCACTGTGGACGGAGACATGTTCTCGTGTACAAAATGGTTAGAAAGTCGAGCACTTTTTTCAAAATGCTCTCATTTTAACCACAATTATTTTCCTGGGTTGAAATTTCCAACCAATATACCCTATATTATACCCTAACCCAAACACTAACCCTAACCCACATCCTAACCCTAGCTTTTGAGTAATTTAAGTACAATCCAAAAATCTAATTCGTGAAATTCCTAATGGAGACCTAAATATAAATCACCCTTTGGAGACCTTTTTACTCCCATTGTCCCCATTGTGTTCACGTCTCCAGAGGTACCGTATTTCGCACCATACAGTACATGTACATATGTACATGTACATGTACTTTACATGTACATTGACACAGCAAATCATAGCTGCCCCGGCGTTTATTTGTGACTGCGGGTGAATTTGTTGATTGAAACAACTTTGCTCTATGGTGAAAACCTCCAAAGCCCCAGTCCCACCGAAAGCCGGATACGCTACGGATCAACCCGGATGCACTACGGTTCATATCCGGGGTCATCCGGAGTGGAACCTTAGTCAAACCGTGATAATCCGGGACTATCCGGGACTATCCGGGGCCATGCATCCGGGACCATCCGGGGACATCCGTAGTGAGTCCGGGAAGTCGAGCGTCACCCTGGATCAGCATCTAGCATCCGGAATGATCCGGGGCCATCCGGGAAGGGAGAGGGGGGCGGCGAAGAACCGTAGTGAAACCGTAGTGCGATCGTGATGATCCCTAGTGTATCCGGGATAAACCGTAGCGTAACCGTAGTGTAACCGTGTTTATCCGGGATGAAACGGGAGTTGGTTCCACTACGGTTCCACTACGGATCACCACGGATTCACTACGGTGTCACCACGGTATTTCCCGTATGAACCGGGATTAACCGTGGGGTCATCCGGGGTTAACCGTGGCACATCCGGGATGAACCGTGGCGCATCCGTAGTGAAACCGTGGCGGAACCGTAGTGAATCCGTGACCATCCGGGGTCATGGGGGAAAAACAGGCTTGAACCGGGGTGATCCGGGCCCATTCGTGGCAGAACCGTAGTCAAACCGTAGTAGAACCGTAGTAGGATCGGGGAACATGTCACTTTGTTTTTGATTGCCTTCCCGGACCACCCCGGATCAAACGTAGTTTCATCCGGGGTCATCCGGGGCGATCCGGGGCGATCCGTAGCATATCCGGCTTCAGTGGGACTGGGGCTACTAATTTATATGGTGGCCCTGAGGGATATCAAAAGTCGTGAACATTTTCGCGACAAATTTGCGACTTGTCGTTAATTTATTTGCGACTGGTCGTAAATAATTTTGCAACTAGTCGCAAATAATTTCACAACTAGTCGTGACAAAATTTGCGACTAGTCGCGAATTTTGTCACGACTAGTTGTGAAATTATTTGCGACTAGTTGCAAAAATATTTACGACCAGTCGCAAATTTGAGTCCTGAATTTGTTACGACTTGTTTTTTGCGACTAGTCGTAAATATTTTTTCGCGAATAGTCGTCAATATTTTCAATAGTCGCGAAAAAAATTCGCGACTAGTAGCGAAAATATTCACTAATAATCACGAATTATACGACTAGTCGCAAAAATATTCACGAACAGTCGCAAAAATATTAACAACCAGTCGCGAATAGTTTCACAACTACTCGCAAACAAATTCACGACTTTTATGTCCCTCCATGCAGAGCCACCATAAATTTCCCCTTTTATTTCAGGGAAAGGTAGTTTTTGCAGGTAATTAACTGTTTGCCAAAATGAAGCACGACCTCACTAGATTTGAGGCTAATACTGACGTACTGTACGTTCGATACACTGGAATACAAAAAAACGCACCGCGCTGAAGCACCATAACATAGCGATGCTGCAGCGGGCAGACCCGCGGTACGGTACCGGTGGCTGTAGCTAGCTTGCACTGCCATGCCCCGGAAGATCGGACACACGTACATGTACAATGCTATTAAAAGTCTGCACATTTCGCGCAATGCACGTGCATACAGTCACCATCACATACATGTACATTGTACATGTACAATGTTGTACATGTACACTGTCTTGTGTACACACACACAGTATCTTATATTTGTGTATAATGAATAATTCATGATGAGGCTCAAACTCGGTCGCTGATTGGATCCCTCGGAAAAGCGAGGGAGATTCGTCGAAAACTAAGGTTAAAGTTAACAATTGATTGCCAACTAGTGCTAGACCCATTGGGGAATCCAAAATCATGTACGTTTGTCAAACGTCGGCTCCAGTGCGAGTATGGATCCAGCTGCATTATGTAAACTACGCATGCGTGAGACACCAACGCACACGAAGTCGGGATTTGAAAAAGAGACAGCGTTAACGAATCTGCGCGCGTGGGCGCCGAAATAACACAAGGGTCTAGGACTAGACTAGTAACCCCGTGAAGCAGAGACATATTTTAATCATCAGTTTGAATATTTATTTAATAATTTAATTTTGTACTTGCGTTTAAAAGTACGCAGGCTGGATATAGCTTGAGAGGGGTCAATAGAACCCCACAGCTTGGGGCCTTCATGTTTCACTGTAGCTTTAGCAAGCTTAGTACGAGCATAAGAACGATGAAATTCCTTGCATTGTCTTGTGGAGTAAGAATGAACTTGTTGATTTTTTGTGAATAGCGAGCAAATGGATTTTGGTAATTTAGTGTTACTAAGATGGTGCATGAAGGAGCCAAGCTGGAGACCGTAAATATCAAAGACTTTCAATGTATTACAATTATAAAAAAGGAGATTACTATGGTCATTGAAATTAACATTGTTAATTATACGTAAAGCCTTCTTCTGTAATTTAAGTATTCTATTAATTTGACCTATACCACTATTTCCCCATGCTAGAATGCCATATGAAATGTAAGGCAAGACAAGGGTATTATAAAGAACCATTAAAATATCACGGGGAAAAAATTGTTTTAATTTACAAAGAATACCTACATTTCTTTAAATAACTGTACATATGTAATTGACATGCCGTTTCCATGTGAGACTGTCGTCGATCATTATGCCCAAAAATTTAATGCAATTGGTTTTTATAATTCTAGTATTGTCAACGATAATTTCAGGAATTTGATATTGCTTTTTGGTAAATAACATATAATTAGTTTTTTAACATTAAGGGATAACTTGTTTGCTTTTATCCAAGACGATATTTTTTCCATTTCACAATTAATTATGTCAAAAAGTACATTCATATCACTATGGCTATAAAATAAATTACTGTCATCAGCAAATAAGATAAAAGAAAGTACATCAGAGGATTGGTCAAAATCATTAATGTAGATTGAAAATAAAAGGGGGCCCAAAATAGAGCCCTGGGGGACACCACAAGAAATATTACAAAAAGTAGATTGAATACCAGAAATCGATACAAGCATGGATGTTGAAACACAAGTTAAAATTAAATAAAGGCAAAACAGAAGTTATTATTTTTGGAACTCAGCAGCAATTGAATAAGATTAATATAGATCATGTTAAGGTTGGGAATAATCATATAAAAATAGTTGACAATGTTCGTAGCTTGGGTGTCTTGCTGGATTCCAGGTTGTCAATGGATACTCATGTTAATCATGTTTGTAAGAAGGTGAATTTTAGCTTGTATAATTTGCGCCGTATTCGTAAGTATTTAAATCAAGGAGCTACTGAGTGTTTAGTTCATTCATTGATTACCTCTCACTTAGACTATGTCAATTCTGTAATGTATGGAATGTCTCAATCTTTATTTGACAAACTACAGCGATTACAAAATAATGCTGCTCGGTTGGTTCTCGGGTTGCGTAAGTATGACAGAATTTCACAATCATTAAAGGATTTGCATTGGCTTCCAGTTCGTGCACCTGTTCAATTCAAGATTTTGCTCTTGGTTTTTAAGGTCTTGCAAAAAAAAGCACCGGTTTATCTCTCCGATTTGATTGTGAGATCCCGTTGTAGTTATGGCTTACGTAGTCATGATACTTTAAATCTTATTGTTCCCCGATCATATAATAAATTAAATGACCGTGCATTTGCTGTTGCTGGACCTGCATTGTGGAATTCCTTGCCACATCAGTTTAAGTATATTACAAATGAAGGAGAGTTCAAGCGAGCAATCAAGACCTATCTTTTTAAGCAATTTTATAATTAACCCTAACCCTGTTTGATGTTTTACTGGGGGTCTTCCTCGTCCTTGCTTGGTCCCGTTGAGCTGCGGTTAATAATGATGATTGGTGGCGATTGTTTTATTGTTTTATGTGTAATTGTGTTATCCTATCAAAGTTTATTTGTTGTCTCATGTTGTTTTTATAATTATTGACTTTGTAATTTTTAGTTGTTTACTGGGTCTGTTGTGTATATTTTATCTTTTCGTAATGTTTAATAATTTTTAATGTAATTTTGTACTGCTATTTAATCTTTTTACAATTATGCTTATTATAATGTACAGCGCTTTTGAATATTTTTAATAGAAATGGCGCTTAAGAAATTAAATAAATGTTAAATGTTAAATGTTAAACTGTGTCGAAGGCCTTGGAGAGGTCCAGGAAAATTTCAATCGTAGAAGTAGATGCATCTAGATCAGTTGTTATTTTGTCAATTAATTTAATTATAGCATGTATAGTTGAATGGTTTTCCCGAAATCCATACTGATTATTAGATATAATATTGTGTTTGTTTAAAAATTGTAAGGTTTGTTTATAAATAACTCTTTCCATAATTTTGGAAAAAGATGTCAGAACAGAAATAGGTCGATAATTGTTAACAGATTTGGGATTTCCATTTTTTTAAACTGGAGTGATCCTGGCAATCTTCATTTTGTCAGGTACTTCACCTGATAAAATGGAAAGATTAATAATATATGCAAGAGGTTTGGATATTGCCTGGATCACTTGTTTGAGCAATGAACAACTAATCTGATCGAAGCCTGCACTAGTTTTATTAGGTAAATTACGTACAATATCAGTAACTTCTTCCTCAGAAACTGGAGAAAGAAAAATAGAATTAGGATTTGAGTTGACTAAGTAATCATCGAAACTAGGGTCTTTACTGCTATAAGTTATTGTACTGGAAAGGTTTTTTCCGACGTTAATGAAATAACTATTAAAATGATCTGCAATAAAGTGAGGATTACTAACATTTATACCATCAATATCAATTGAACTAATTTTTGATTGTAGTCTATTTTGGAGCACACTATTAATTATTTTCCAAGTATTTTTGATATTACCTTTTTCTTTCTCAAACTGCTTAGTGTAATAAGCCTGCTTTGAATTACGAAGGACTTTAGTAAGTATATTTTTAAAACGCACGTACTCAGAGCGATTAGTATCTGTAGGCCTGGCAATATACCTATGATAAAGCTTACTTTTGTGACATATTGATTTGCATAAACTAACTGTAACCCATGGACATTTAGGAGTTAATTTGCGTGATTTAGATTTATTTTGCTTAACTGGAATATGGTTATTTTGACAAGCGTCAAAAATATCGTTAAAATTAACAAAAGCAGAATTAACATCACTAGCATTTAAAACCGATTCCCAATTGTGGCTAAGAAGTTCATGTTTAAAATTATCAAGGTTATCACATGTGTAATCCCGAGTAAAAATATGTTGGGGGTTATGATGATTTAAATTAAGTGGAAAAGAGGTAAATATTGGAAAATGATCAGACAGATCAGTAACAATAATGCCCGAAGGCGGAATTGGTAATACATTTGAAAAAATGTTGTCAATAAGGGTGGCTGAAGTATTTGTAACCCTTGTTGGTCTAAGGATTAATGGTAAACATGAAGAGGAATAGACTGTATCTAAAAATTCTTGTGGTTGGCCATTACAATCAGAAGTAAGCAAATTCAAGGACAAATTTGTTCTCGTTAGACACATGATGAAACAATGCTTGAGAACATATCGAAAAATTCTCAAAGTTTGCGTCCGGGGGTTTATATACAACTCCGACAATAATGTTGTTAGTGTTATTCGAGGTAATAATCTCGGCAAATTTACACTCAAAAGAATCATTACCAATGTCATTTAAATCCGGTCTAGGAATATATTGTAAGTCATCCGATATGTAGAGAGCAACCCCACCACCAGCTCTGGCGTCTCTACTTTTGGTCGTTAATGTGTAGCCCGGTATATTATATTGATTTATACAAGAATTTAAAGTTAGCCAAGTTTCAGTTAATCCAATAACAGAAAAACCATGACTTAAAGAACAAAGGAAAGATTTTAGGTCATCAAAATGTTTAGGTAAGCTTCTAATATTAACGTGTAGTAATGAAAAATTCTCTATGGGATCATGTTTGAAAAAATCAGTACAATTATCCAAAGAGTAGTAGGACGAGTTTCGAGTGACATGTTGGGGATTGTCTGGATCGATAAAGGTTGGCAATTCAAGACAGTCTAAGTTAAGATCAGTTAAAATATTAAAAATGGAGGAATGGTTAAGACTAAGATTTGAATCAGAGAACACCGTGTCAAATTCAATAGGGTCAAGCCCATAAAACGGAAAGGCGGAACTAATACATTGCGGACATAACCAAGTACTATCATTATTAGCCAAGTTATAATAATCAATAAGATTAAGACCAGTACATTTAAGATGAGTCCAAAATTGACAATAATCACAAAATATACCATTTTGGTTCGTTTTCACGGGGTTACAGCAACTACTACATGGAAATTTAACAGGCATATTACGACGCAACAAAGCAATATGAATTAAAGAATTAAATAAAATAAAGTAACAGACAAAACAGACAAACAGAGGACAGAACAGAGACAAGGTTAATACCTACAGTTTAAGGTTTAATTTAACCCTAACTCCCTAAGGTATGTGCAAAATCATATTGATTTTGGAGGATTTGGGAAGGTTGCGGTTAAAGAAATGTTGATTTTGATGAATAAAGTAGAAATAAACTCTATTTTGTGCGCATCGTTGCGTTGTACTAGAATGGGAGGGGCCACGGAGCTCTATTATATACCAAATGAAAGCTTACGTTGTGGGCTTTCAAACCAGTATATATGTGACCATCCACGACAAAAGGTCTGTAAAGTCGCCAGAGCTTATTTTGAGAAAAGGACCATTAAAATATGTGAAAAACAATTTAAAAAACAAAGAATTTTCATATCCAGTGTTACTTGTTGTAGATAACCATAAATACCAACTATGTCTTGTAATAAAGCTTATTTCTTGTAGATTTCATTTCTCTAAATATCTAAAAACTTAAAAACCCTAACCCCGGCCCTCACTGCTTTTTCTAGAAAGTATCCTGAATCCGCTACAATCCACCAAGTTTGGTTTGCAAAAACTGCTGGTGTCCTGAGTCCATCAGACTCCACCAGTATGAATACTGGAGATATCCTGAGTCCATCAATAATCCACCAATAATCCACCAGCAAAAGTGTGATGGACTCTGGCGGATTCAGGATACCATGGTGGCATACAAAACATTGCAGTGTGTTTCTCCATAGAGTCCATCACAGTCCATCACCTAAATTTCTGAATCCTGAATCCATCCAACTCCTGCAGTAACGCTAGGCTTAAAATCCTCAATCCATCACACTCCTCCAGTTTGTTCAATATGAAGGTATCCTGAATCCGCTAAAATCCTCCAAAACAGGAAATGGATTTTGATGGGCTCAGGGTGGTTCTAAGGGATGCCTACTTTACAGCCCTTTCGTCGAAGACGGCATAACTCAATTTCACTTTTTGTAAATTTGCTTTATTGGTTACCTAGTGGGCTATTGAAAAAATTCACTAACCTACTTAACCCTAACCCTGCCAGATCCAGCACAGTGCATCTGTGGTGACTGCTTGACCTTGCTGCACTCTGCACACAAGTCAATGTGACAAAGTATGCAATCTGTTGCGTCTGGCAGGGTTTCTAGCCAAAATACCCTGGAGGGTTAGGGATAATGTACTTGTTAAAACTTAGATCAAATAATACCTTGCGTCTAGTAACATCTTCAGTTAACTAGCTCAGCGCAAGGCCTGTTAACCAGTTCGCGCCGGAGGACGTATATACACGCAAAGTGTTCCCCAGATTCAAAACGGATGGCGCATAAACACGTCACGAGCATGGCCGAAATGTCTGTCAGAAGCGAGCAAGGCCGGTAATGCGTGAGTGTGTTTCCCGGTACCATCGGCTTGAACCCGCCTCGGCTCGGTGATGTTAAAATAATCCCGGCGCGCGAACTGGTTAACCCTAACCTAACGCTCCTCAATCCTCCAAAATCCTCATTGCAGTTTTGGAGGATTTTTGAGAATTGAGGATGAATGGTATTTTTTTTAAATAAGGATTTTTGAGGATTGAGGCACAATGTTGTTTCAAGTGTGGAGGATTTTTGAGGATTGAGGCTGAATGGGGTTTTTTAAAAATGAGGATTTTGGAGGATTAAGGCTGAATGGGGTTTTCAAAAAATCATAATGAGGATTTTGGAGGATTGACTTTTTTCAATCCTCCAGAATCCTCATTGCAGTTTTGGAGGATTTTTGTATACACAAAAAATGAGGATTTTGGAGAATTGAGGCACATGATGTTGTTTCAAGTGTGGAGGATTTTTGAGGATTGAGGCTAAATGGGGTTTTCAGAAAATGAGTTTTTTTCAAAAAATGAGGATTTTGGAGGATTGAGGATGGCAAAAAGGGCCTAGGGGGTTAAGGTTAACACAGTTGACTATTTCCCAACGTACCCAACTTGACGTAGCACAGGGAACCAATGATTGACGTTTTTCAATCCTCCAGAATCCTCATTGCAGTTTTGGAGAATTTTTGGAGAATTGAGGCACATGATGTTGTTTTAAGTGGGGAGGATTTTTGAAGATTGAGGCTAAATGGGGTTTTCAAAAAAGTTTTGGAGGATTTTTGGAGAATTGAGGCACATGATGTTGTTTCAAGTGTGAAGAATTTTTGAGGATTGAGGCTAAATGGGGTTTTTAGAAAATGAGGTTTTTCAAAAAATGAGTATTTTGGAGGATTGAGGATGGTTGCTAGCAAAAAGGGCCTAGGGGGTTAGGGTAACTGACTATTTCCCAACGTACCCAACTCGACGTAGCACAGGGAACCGATGATCGACAGCAGGCCGGCTACGGTCCACACTAGCAGCGCCGCACCAACGGAGCCGCTACTCGCAAGCACAAACGAAGGCGTGATGAAAATCCCACTCCCCATCATAACTCCCACCACGATGGCCACGCCCACCAACGGCCCAATCTTCTTCTGGAGTTTGATGTCAGGCGAGGGCGCTATTTGCGAGCGAGACTCGGATTCCTTCATGGCGAGCACGTCCCCGTCGTCTATAGCTGATTGGATATCTGGCTCTTTCCTCCTTCGTTAGGCCCTACCCGTAAATAAATGGACTTCTAGAGAGGTACAATTTAGGACAATCAGTTCAATTACTATAGTATTAGTAGGCCCTATCAAGAACGAAATTAGGGGCATTAGCATAATATCTAATAGTGCTGGATTTAAAGGTAGGATACACCATTAGTAATTGCTTGAATTATCAGGAATGGGTGGATGTAAAAGTACATGTAGGATACACCATTGGCAATTGCTTGACTTATCAGGAATGGGTGGATGTAAAGGTAGGATACACTATTGGCAATTGCTTGAATTATCAGGAATGGGTGGATGTAAAGGTAGGATACACTATTGGTAATTGCTTGAATTATCAGGAATGGGTGGATGTAAAGGTAGGATACACCATTAGTAATTGCTTGAATTATCAGGAATGGGTGGATTTAAAGGTAGGATACACCATTAGTAATTGCTTGAATTATCAGGAATGGGTGGATGTAAAGGTAGGATACACCATTGGTAATTGCTTGAATTATCAGGAATGGGTGGATTTAAAGGTAGGATACACCATTGGTAATTGCTTGAATTATCAGGAATGGGTGGATGTAAAGGTAGGATACACCATTGGTAATTGCTTGAATTATCAGGAATGGGTGGATTTAAAGGTAGGATACACCATTGGTAATTGCTTAAATTATCAGGAATGGGTGGATGTAAAGGTAGGATACACCATTGGTAATTGCTTGAATTATCAGGAATGGGTGGATTTAAAGGTAGGATACACCATTGGTAATTGCTTAAATTATCAGGAATGGGTGGATGTAAAGGTAGGATACACCATTGGTAATTGCTTGAATTATCAGGAATGGGTGGATTTAAAGGTAGGATACACCATTGGTAATTGCTTAAATTATCAGGAATGGGTGGATGTAAAGGTAGGATACACCATTGGTAATTGCTTGAATTATCAGGAATGGGTGGATTTAAAGGTAGGATACACCATTGGTAATTGCTTAAATTATCAGGAATGGGTGGATGTAAAGGTAGGATACACCATTGGTAATTGCTTGAATAATCAGGAATGGGTGGATGTAAAGGTAGGATACACCATTGGTAATTGCTTGAATTATCAGGAGTGGGTGGATGTAAAGGTAGGATACACCCTTGGTAATTGCTTGAACTATCAGGAATGGGTGGATGTAAAGGTAGGATACGCCATTGGTAATTGCTTGAGTATCAGGCATGGGTGGAAGTAAAGGTAGGATACACCATTGGTAATTGCTTGAATTATCGTTAATAGGTAGATTAAGGGGGTTGTATTTCATAGTAATAATCGTTTAACTGACCTGTCCGAAGTTTGACAATCATGGATGCCGAGAAAAGCACGAAAACAGCGTTTGTTTTCAAACGGCGTTGAGCAGTTATTCTTTTCTTTATAAAATTCTATTTTTCAGAACAATTACAGGATATCTAGCGCAATAATTTTGCTAGATAGATGCCTAGAATCATCATTTGCTTTTAAATGAGTAAGATATTTCTTAATAATTCGGTAGTAAATATTTTCGATATCTGCAAATGGTGTATCCTACCTTTAAGACATTTGGCCTGATGCACGTTGTACTTCCTCGGACTCTATCGCCAGATCATGTCCAAATTTAAAAAAACGATGACTAGAGTCTAGTAACTCGGAATAGGTACCATGCAACATGGCCCCTGAACATGAACACAAAATGCTGGAAATATCGCCAAATGAAAAGTCACAAAATTTGCATTATTTTCACAATTTTTTTCGTTAAAAAGGTATGTATTAAAGGTAATATTTAATAGCAATAACAGTGCGAGAAACGGTTATTACTGCATGATAATGGCCCGAGGGCGAGGTCCAATACCAGCGGTCATCCCTCAAGTCCAACATGGTCATTATCACGCAGTAATGACCAGGTCCTCACACTGTTAGCTAAATAATAATAGTATAATTTCTATAGAAAGCAGTTTGTTAACTGAAAAGGACTACCCTCTTTAAATTAAAGATTACAATAAATAAATAAATAAATAAATAAATGATGACCGTCTTCGAATTTGCGGCCCCAGGTTTATACGCGGGTCTAACCGCCGCCCGGCCATGCCGGCGTTATTGCGGGAATGCGGCTGTATTCGTCTTAGTTCTTACCTGCTGCAAATGTTAAACGCTAGTTTATATCGGTTCCACTAACCATACTCTTTGTTTCACCTTGACCACAACAAAAGAAAGACACTTTTTTGGTAACAAAAATATTTCGACTTTATAATTTAAAGGCCCAGTCCCACTGCACTTGCGCACGAATTACTCATGAATTGCGCATAAAATTTTCTTTGTGCGTGATTCGTCAGTGATGTGCGTAAATCCCACGTGATTCACACGTGGAGCATCAGTTTTTGTAAGTGATTGTACGCGGAGACGGGTTTGTGCGCGATCGCCGGTTTTGAACGGTTCAAAAATTTTTCCACGCACAACGTGCGCGATTATACGCAGTTTATGCGCAGTTTATGCGCAATGTACGTAGTTTGGACGTGGAAGGTGCGTGATATGTGCGTGATATGTGCGTGTTCTGTCAGTGCGCCCTTCATCAGTGATACATGCGTGCTCCATGCGCGGACCGTACGTGATTCATCAGTGCTCGTGCGCTGTTCATGCGTGATCCATACGTGTTACATTCGCTATACATGCGTCGATTGAACGTCAGAAATTGTATCGGGTTTGGGCTTGTGCGCTGTTGTGTGTGGAATGTTCGTTTTTTGTCAGTGATTGTAAGTGATACATGCGCAGTTTATACGCGATTCATCGGTGATTCTGACCACGCACAACCCCAGAAAATGACCAATTTCTCCACGAACAATCACGCACAAACCAATTTTATGCGCGATTTATGCGTGATTTATGCGTCATTGGCAATGGGACTGGGCCTTAACATACACATGTAAACCTGTCCAAAGCTATCCGCGATTTCCATCCTCGAACTCATCCGCGAACTCATCCTCGAACTCCTGAAATATAAAACACATGCATCAAAAGGAGGTCCAAAAAGACGTCGTCGCGGCGAGAACCACGCAAGCTGCCCAATCAGTCTTACGATTTCATTGAACAAAATTCAAAATAAATAAACATATTAAAATTTAATTTTTTTTATTGCAGAATCTGAAAGATCATGCTACAGGGCACACTTAATTTTGGATAAGGCTGAATCGGGCCACTAATAATGTCCATCCTCGACAACTCAAAATTACACTTTTCTCCATAGACTTTGTGCACAAAGTTTAAAGACGTCTTTAAAAAAAAATTATCCCTCCCAAAATCTTCAAAGTAAATTTTTTTATTGCAGAATCTGAAAGATCGTGCTACAGGGCACACTTAATTTTGGATAAGGCTGAATCGGGCCACTAATAATGTCCATCCTCGACAACTCAAAATTACACTTTTCTCCATAGACTTTGTGCACAAAGTTTAAAGACGTCTTTAAAAAAAATTATCCCTCCCAAAATCTTCAAAGTAATTTTTTTTATTGCAGAATCTGAAAGATCGTGCTACAGGGCACACTTAATTTTGGATAAGGCTGAATCGGGACACTAATAATGTCCATCCTCGACAACTCAAAATTACACTTTTCTCCATAGACTTTGTGCACAAAGTTTAAAGACGTCTTTAAAAAAAATTATCCCTCCCAAAATCTTCAAAGTAATTTTTTTTATTGCAGAATCTGAAAGATCGTGCTACAGGGCACACTTAATTTTGGATAAGGCTGAATCGATCCACTAATAATGTCCATCCTCGACAACTCAAAATTACACTTTTCTCTATAGACTTTGTGCACAAAGTTTAAAGACGTCTTTAAAAAAGATTATCCCTCCCAAAATCTTCAAAGTAGATTTTTTTATTGCAGAATCTGAAAGATCATGCTACAGGGCACACTTAATTTTGGATAAGGCTGAATCGGGCCACTAATAATGTCCATCCTCGACAACTCAAAATTACACTTTTCTCCATAGACTTTGTGCACAAAGTTTAAAGACGTCTTTAAAAAAGATTATCCCTCCCAAAATCTACAAAGTAGATTTTTTTATTGCAGAATCTGAAAGATCGTGCTACAGGGCACACTTAATTTTGGATAAGGCTTAATCGGGCCACTAATAATGTCCATCCTCGACAACTCAAAATTACACTTTTCTCCATAAACTTTGTGCACAAAGTTTAGAGACGTCTTTAAAAAATATTATCCCTCCCAAAATCTTCAAAGTAATTTTTTTTATTGCAGAATCTGAAAGATCGTGCTACAGGGCACACTTAATTTTGGATAAGGCTGAATCGGGCCACTAATAATGTCCATCCTCGACAACTCAAAATTACACTTTTCTCCATAGACTTTGTGCACAAAGTTTAAAGACGTCTTTAAAAAAAATTATCCCTCCCAAAATCTTCAAAGTAAATTTTTTTATTGCAGAATCTGAAAGATCGTGCTACAGGGCACACTTAATTTTGGATAAGGCTGAATCGGGACACTAATAATGTCCATCCTCGACAACTCAAAATTACACTTTTCTCCATAGACTTTGTGCACAAAGTTTAAAGACGTCTTTAAAAAAAATTATCCCTCCCAAAATCTTCAAAGTAATTTTTTTTATTGCAGAATCTGAAAGATCGTGCTACAGGGCACACTTAATTTTGGATAAGGCTGAATCGATCACTAATAATGTCCATCCTCGACAACTCAAAATTACACTTTTCTCTATAGACTTTGTGCACAAAGTTTAAAGACGTCTTTAAAAAAGATTATCCCTCCCAAAATCTTCAAAGTAGATTTTTTTATTGCAGAATCTGAAAGATCATGCTACAGGGCACACTTAATTTTGGATAAGGCTGAATCGGGCCACTAATAATGTCCATCCTCGACAACTCAAAATTACACTTTTCTCCTTAGACTTTGTGCACAAAGTTTAAAGACGTCTTTAAAAAAGATTATCCCTCCCAAAATCTACAAAGTAGATTTTTTTATTGCAGAATCTGAAAGATCGTGCTACAGGGCACACTTAATTTTGGATAAGGCTTAATCGGGCCACTAATAATGTCCATCCTCGACAACTCAAAATTACACTTTTCTCCATAGACTTTGTGCACAAAGTTTAGAGACGTCTTTAAAAAATATTATCCCTCCCAAAATCTTCAAAGTAATTTTTTTTATTGCAGAATCTGAAAGATCGTGCTACAGGGCACACTTAATTTTGGATAAGGCTGAATCGGGCCACTAATAATGTCCATCCTCGACAACTCAAAATTACACTTTTCTCCATAGACTTTGTGCACAAAGTTTAAAGACGTCTTTAAAAAAAAATTATCCCTCCCAAAATCTTTAAAGTAAATTTTTTTATTGCAGAATCTGAAAGATCGTGCTACAGGGCACACTTAATTTTGGATAAGGCTGAATCGGGCCACTAATAATGTCCATCCTCGACAACTCAAAATTACACTTTTCTCCATAGACTTTGTGCACAAAGTTTAAAGACGTCTTTAAAAAAAATTATTCCTCCCAAAATCTTCAAAGTAAATTTTTTTATTGCAGAATCTGAAAGATCGTGCTACAGGGCACACTTAATTTTGGATAAGGCTGAATCGGTCAACTAATAATGACCATCCTCGACAACTCAAAATTACACTTTTCTCCATAGACTTTGTGCACAAAGTTTAAAGACGTCTTTAAAAAAGATTATCCCTCCCAAAATCTTCAAAGTAGATTTTTTTATTGCAGAATCTGAAAGATCGTGCTACAGGGCACACTTAATTTTGGATAAGGCTGAATCGGGCCACTAATAATGTCCATCCTCGACAACTCAAAATTACACTTTTCTCCATAGACTTTGTGCACAAAGTTTAAAGACGTCTTTAAAAAAGATTATCCCTCCCAAAATCTTCACGATTTCTGAATTTGGGATATATTCCAAAATTGGGCTCAAAGTTACGTGCATGGACACCTAAGTTTAACTTCAAATGGGTCACTTCATGGACATCATAAATGCCTTCCCCTGTTTTAATTTGACCTATTTCTGCAAAAACATTCTTTAAAAAATGGTTTATTAGACATGTGGTTAATTATTTTAAAAGACTAATATTTTTGACAGCCAAAACTATCCGAAATCCTGACCGTTTTCAAGAAAATAACTATTATTGTGTGGCAAGGTAGCAGTATTAGGTAAATTGGTAGAAAGGTCGTCTGCTTGTGACAAGTCTAGTTTCGCGCTGTCGCATGCGTGATGTGAACGAATTTATTAACGGTTAACATACAGACGCAAAAGATGAACGACACCTTTCCACTCATTGGGGGACATTAGATTTTTAGTATGTAAAAGGGTGACACTTCCCCTTCGTGACAGTGTTAAAATGAATTATATTGAAATTACTTTCAGGTTTCTATTTTGATGTAAATTGACCGCACTAATCCCCGTGCAGTGCTATCCATATCTGAATGTTTTTGTTGACCAGTACTTCCGGGGTCCTTCCAAAATTATCATGCCCTGTTTTAATCTGAATGTTTATGTTATTACCTTTTTTCAAGTAATAGTACATGTATGACAATTCTTTGCCGAAATTTGAATTGTTTTTGAAAGACACAGCACATTCAAGGTGTGCATTTTTGAACAAACATCCAGATCTACAATTTCCTGAGTCTCAATCCGAAGTAAAAATAAATTGCGTTCTCTATTAATACAAACTATTATTTTGACCGAGGCATTGGCCTGACACCTCCCCCACCCCCCTTCCCATGTTTGAAAAGGGGCTTATGTCTCGTCCACAGTTCTCGTTTCAGTTTTAGGTCCCGCTGATTTCTAATTTTAGTAAAATCAACCTGTCTTATCAATAATTTATCTCCTTATTTTTTTTCTTGAGAAGAAAATAGACGTGGTGGGGGGGGGGGGGGGGGGGGGGGGGGGGGGGGGGGGGGGGGGGGGGGGGTTCCCCCTCCCCGTAACTCTACATATCCGCTTCTGGCATCATACAACCGGCAATTGCGCTTAGCCTCAGGAGGCTCAGTCCATCACAACAATCGCATCCCACACGGGGCGTCCAGCCAGCAGCTTCGACATGGACACCCCATCCTATGAATCAAGCGGACGAGTGCCGTCTTTAGAGTTGGGCAACGGCGGGTCTGGGGGAAAAACTATAGAAACACCTGAGCCAACCTCTGTAAAATCGTAAGCTGTCGGACTGTGGCCGATTTATTTATGGCGGTTCTCTAGGAGATGGACAGGTGTCGAGTTTGATTGGCACATTATGAGTCTCTGGGCATTGAGGTCTGTTTCCGCGTCTGTACCTTTACTTTTATATTTTGCAGTTAATTAATAAGGATGTCAGAAAGAATGTGGGCAAACGAATTTGTAGAATTCGGCTTGTTGCTTCATCTCTCTCCAGCTTTACCCAGCAAGATATGGTTTCAGAAGGAAAACAAGGTTGAACTTAAAATAGGAAGACTTGCAGTGCCCTTCCAAAACTTGCCGCTAGAACTGTTTGTGTATAAAGCCCAATTTGATTAGTTCCTAAATAAAAACAAACAGCCTGTGGGGCATTTCTAATCAATCACCATTGGGCCAAATTAAAAAAAAGAGAGTTGTTGATCGCCTTAGTCGTGTCCAGAAACAGTTCAAATCACAAAATGGTATACCAGATTGCTATGCAACGGTCAAGTACACATCAAACAGATGATGCAATTACATTTTTAGCATAACGTCTGCGTTCAAAATGTTTACAGTTCATTTTAAAAGCTAGGGCAAATTAGTTTCATGAGAAATTGTGACTCATCGTGGACTCTTTAGACTCCCGAGGCATATTTTAATCGAAGCTCCGAAATGCGCCGAAATGGCAGCATCGAGCTGTATACTCCCCAGGGAGCTGAAATTGTATTTTGAATGTTTCACGGGCCCAATGACAGGGGAAATCTCAGCGCTAAGAAACACTTGTATTAAGCGCTATATAAATGTTATTTATTATTTATTATTTAATAATATTATTATTATTGGACCATTGCCGCACATGCGCAATTTGATTAATCGTATTATATAAGAGCTTGCACAGTGCTGTTCTACGTTTTGCAATGCTCTCACACCCTGGCGCTATGATGTGAACTTGTATACCGCTCTGACTCACGCTAGTCATACTTGTGCACGTGCGACTATTAATGCTACTTTATTTAATTACCTAGTGCTTTTATAACTTCCTGATTATACAAAGAAGTGTAAAATGATTTGTAATGTAAAGGCTGGCTCACACTATGACGAATAGGGGGGTACGGCAAGCTACGGTAAGCTGCGAATTTCAATTTTGAATTTGCCGCCACTATCGTGTGTTGCCGTCAGTTGTCGCTGACAAATCCGCTAGCGACCGCAGACGACCGAAATCATCAGTCGCGTCCGTCGGCAAATTTTCAGCTTGTTGGAAATTTTGTGGCGGCAACAAAATTCGTTGTGATTCCGTTCAGATTTCGTTAGAGACCGCAACCCTCATTTCCTTGACGTTTCCATGCCGTGCGATTCCGTCTCTAGTCGTTTTAAGGTCGTCACAATTTCGTTGGTAGTCGTTGTCAACGACCATTGACGGCAAAACAACGGCAAGTGACGTCACATCTCGAACCCTGACGACACATTGCGGCAAGTAACAAAATTGTAACGACCTTGGTGCGACGATGGATTGCGAATTTTGGCCGGAGGGTGACGGGTGATGACTGTTGATGGCGGGTCGTTTGCGAGTACCTGCGGCATTGCAACGGTGGCCTGCGATGGGTTACGATTTTGCAACGATGGTCCACGATTTTAAACTTTTAGTGCGATTTTTCACGTTGTGTGACGCCAGAACGTTGTGAAGAGTGGGAACGCCAAACTCGACTATTTATACGACCCGCACACACACACACAGAGACAGGCATTGATATCGACCGCAACCCACCGTCAGCCACCGTTCCTTGCCGCCAGCCAATCCGCTGCTAGCCGTCTGACCTCGTTCCTTGTTGCCGGGCTCCGTCGAGACATCGTCACTCGCCGCCCAGACAACGTCCGAGTTTGGTCGCTAGCCTCCGTTCCCTGCCGCAGCCATTCGTCCCTTGCCGTCGTGTTGTCGCTGGAGGTCGTTCCCAACCGTCAGCGAATCTTGGTTTTCCTCTTTTGCCGTCGCTTTGCCGCCAACATTTTTTGATTTTCACGTTCGTCGCCTTTCGTTGGGTCTTTGCCGCTACTATGTGAGCCAGCCTTAATGAACATGTAAATGAAATGTAAATGTGCACGACGAGGGAGAAAGGAATCCTGCCTAGACGTTGTGTAATATAGTTCTATTCATATTGTAGCGGCTGTGTATTTTGTTGTTGTAATAAATGTTATATGCGTCTGCAGACACAAAAGAATACTAATTTTTGAGCATTTCAGTGTGTTCAGCTTGTATGGTCTTTTATTACCGTCAGTCATTGCCTGCAATTCTCCAGGTACTAGGAGTGCCGGTGTCGCTGGTTCCCGCTGACTTCCGAGATCCCTGGTGCCTCTCACATGCCAATGCCCATGGGACTTTTGTATCCCTGAGAATTATTAAGGTCTGAACGATAATAATACACTGGGCCAAATAAGATCATTCAAATTCAAGAGGTCGCAAAGATAATTCACTTTTTTAAAACCAAGCAGCAAGAGACCGGTGAACCCTTTATTTTAATCAATATTATTAACATGTTTCAAAATGTTCACACTCAAATTCATTTTTATGGTACATGTATGTGCTTTTTGATTTCGTATGTGCCCATTACCGTTTTCACAAAGAATCGAATTTTAACTTTCACGTTCTAAACAAACAATATAGAAAAACGCGTGTAAATGTTGGTCCCTTTTTCACAATTTAAAACGTACATAATAGAATGTGCAAGATTCAGTTATCAGAAGAAAGAACAGATTCTAATCAGCATAAATGTAGCAAACACTGAACAAAACATGTGATTAGTTTTGCACAAGAAGCGCCTTTTCGTGACAAAAGAAAAAAATAATTAGCAAATTTGACCTATGGCTTAAATTTTAAATGTGAATATTTTTTTCCCGCTACGCGTGCGCCCCAAATTCACCTCTATGTGCGAACGCTATAAGTAGGCCTATGCGCACCAAAGCGCCAACTTCGACTCTTCGTGAAAACGTAAACGTCAGTACACCCACCAAAGCGCCCCCCCCCCCCCCCCCCCCCCCCCGCCACTTTTTTTTGTTTTACGTGAGGGGGATTTGGTTTAAAGACGTCTGTACACTCCGTGCACAATATTAAAGCATAATAAATGGGAAAATGATGTCATTTTGGCGAGGCTAAAAATAATTATTATAGCAACTGATTTAGCCTTTAATATCCAAAATTAAGTGTGCCCTGTAGCACGATCTTTCAGATTCTGCAATAAAAAAATCTACTTTGAAGATTTTGGGAGGGATAATCTTTTTTAAAGACGTCTTTAAACTTTGTGCACAAAGTCTATGGAGAAAAGTGTAATTTTGAGTTGTCGAGGATGGACATTATTAGTGGACCGATTCAGCCTTATCCAAAATTAAGTGTGCCCTGTAGCACGATCTTTCAGATTCTGCAATAAAAAAATTTACTTTGAAGATTTTGGGAGGGATAATTTTTTTTAAAGACGTCTTTAAACTTTGTGCACAAAGTCTATGGAGAAAAGTGTAATTTTGAGTTGTCGAGGATGGACATTATTAGTGGCCCGATTCAGCCTTATCCAAAATTAAGTGTGCCCTGTAGCACGATCTTTCAGATTCTGCAATAAAAAAATTTACTTTGAAGATTTTGGGAGGGATAATTTTTTTTTAAAGACGTCTTTAAACTTTGTGCACAAAGTCTATGGAGAAAAGTGTAATTTTGAGTTGTCGAGGATGGACATTATTAGTGGCCCTATTCAGCCTTATCCAAAATTAAGTGTGCCCTGTAGCACGATCTTTCAGATTCTGCAATAAAAAAAATTACTTTGAAGATTTTGGGAGGGATAATTTTTTTTAAAGACGTCTCTAAACTTTGTGCACAAAGTCTATGGAGAAAAGTGTAATTTTGAGTTGTCGAGGATGGACATTATTAGTGGCCCGATTCAGCCTTATCCAAAATTAAGTGTGCCCTGTAGCATGATCTTTCAGATTCTGCAATAAAAAAATCGACTTTGAAGATTTTGGGAGGGATAATCTTTTTTAAAGACGTCTTTAAACTTTGTGCACAAAGTCTATGGAGAAAAGTGTAATTTTGAGTTGTCGAGGATGGACATTATTAGTGGACCGATTCAGCCTTATCCAAAATTAAGTGTGCCCTGTAGCACGATCTTTCAGATTCTGCAATAAAAAAAATTACTTTGAAGATTTTGGGAGGGATAATTTTTTTTAAAGACGTCTTTAAACTTTGTGCACAAAGTCTATGGAGAGAAGTGTAATTTTGAGTTGTCGAGGATGGACATTATTAGTGGCCCGATTCAGCCTTATCCAAAATTAAGTGTGCCCTGTAGCACGATCTTTCAGATTCTGCAATAAACAAATCTACTTTGTAGATTTTGGGAGGGATAATTTTTTTTAAAGACGTCTTTAAACTTTGTGCACAAAGTCTATGGAGAAAAGTGTAATTTTGAGTTGTCGAGGATGGACATTATTAGTGGCCCGATTCAGCCTTATCCAAAATTAAGTGTGCCCTGTAGCATGATCTTTCAGATTCTGCAATAAAAAAATTTACTTTGAAGATTTTGGGAGGGATAATTTTTTTTAAAGACGTCTTTAAACTTTGTGCACAAAGTCTATGGAGAGAAGTGTAATTTTGAGTTGTCGAGGATGGACATTATTAGTGGCCCGATTCAGCCTTATCCAAAATTAAGTGTGCCCTGTAGCACGATCTTTCAGATTCTGCAATAAAAAAATCTACTTTGTAGATTTTGGGAGGGATAATCTTTTTTAAAGACGTCTTTAAACTTTGTGCACAAAGTCTATGGAGAAAAGTGTAATTTTGAGTTGTCGAGGATGGACATTATTAGTGGCCCGATTCAGCCTTATCCAAAATTAAGTGTGCCCTGTAGCATGATCTTTCAGATTCTGCAATAAAAAAATTTACTTTGAAGATTTTGAGAGGGATAATTTTTTTTAAAGACGTCTTTAAACTTTGTGCACAAAGTCTATGGAGAGAAGTGTAATTTTGAGTTGTCGAGGATGGACATTATTAGTGGCCCGATTCAGCCTTATCCAAAATTAAGTGTGCCCTGTAGCACGATCTTTCAGATTCTGCAATAAAAAAAAATACTTTGAAGATTTTGGGAGGGATAATCTTTTTTTAAAGACGTCTTTAAACTTTGTGCATAAAGTCTATGGAGAAAAGTGTAATTTTGAGTTGTCGAGGATGGACATTATTAGTAGCCCGATTCAGCCTTATCCAAAATTAAGTGTGCCCTGTAGTACGATCTTTCAGATTCTGCAATAAAAAAAAATTACTTTGAAGATTTTGGGAGGGATAATCTTTTTTAAAGACGTCTTTAAACTTTGTGCATAAAGTCTATGGAGAAAAGTGTAATTTTGAGTTGTCGAGGATGGACATTATTAGTGGCCCGATTCAGCCTTATCCAAAATTAAGTGTGCCCTGTAGCACGATCTTTCAGATTCTGCAATAAAAAAAATTACTTTGAAGATTTTGGGAGGGATAATCTTTTTTAAAGACGTCTTTAAACTTTGTGCATAAAGTCTATGGAGAAAAGTGTAATTTTGAGTTGTCGAGGATGGACATTATTAGTGGCCCGATTCAGCCTTATCCAAAATTAAGTGTGCCCTGTAGCACGATCTTTCAGATTCTGCAATAAAAAAAAATACTTTGAAGATTTTGGGAGGGATAATCTTTTTTAAAGACGTCTTTAAACTTTGTGCATAAAGTCTATGGAGAAAAGTGTAATTTTGAGTTGTCGAGGATGAACATTATTAGTGGCCCGATTCAGCCTTATCCAAAATTAAGTGTGCCCTGTAGCACGATCTTTCAGATTCTGCAATAAAAAAAAATACTTTGAAGATTTTGGGAGGGATAATCTTTTTTAAAGACGTCTTTAAACTTTGTGCACAAAGTCTATGGAGAAAAGTGTAATTTTGAGTTGTCGAGGATGGACATTATTAGTGGCCCGATTCAGCCTTATCCAAAATTAAGTGTGCCCTGTAGCAAGATCTTTCAGATTCTGCAATAAAAAAAAATACTTTGAAGATTTTGGGAGGGATAATCTTTTTTAAAGACGTCTTTAAACTTTGTGCATAAAGTCTATGGAGAAAAGTGTAATTTTGAGTTGTCGAGGATGGACATTATTAGTGGCCCGATTCAGCCTTATCCAAAATTAAGTGTGCCCTGTAGCACGATCTTTCAGATTCTGCAATAAACAAAATTACTTTGAAGATTTTGGGAGGGATAATCTTTTTTAAAGACGTCTTTAAACTTTGTGCATAAAGTCTATGGAGAAAAGTGTAATTTTGAGTTGTCGAGGATGGACATTATTAGTGGCCCGATTCAGCCTTATCCAAAATTAAGTGTGCCCTGTAGCACGATCTTTCAGATTCTGCAATAAACAAAATTACTTTGAAGATTTTGGGAGGGATAATCTTTTTTAAAGACGTCTTTAAACTTTGTGCATAAAGTCTATGGAGAAAAGTGTAATTTTGAGTTGTCGAGGATGGACATTATTAGTGGCCCGATTCAGCCTTATCCAAAATTAAGTGTGCCCTGTAGTACGATCTTTCAGATTCTGCAATAAAAAAAAATTACTTTGAAGATTTTGGGAGGGATAATCTTTTATTAAAGACGTCTTTAAACTTTGTGCATAAAGTCTATGGAGAAAAGTGTAATTTTGAGTTGTCGAGGATGGACATTATTAGTGGCCCGATTCAGCCTTATCCAAAATTAAGTGTGCCCTGTAGCACGATCTTTCAGATTCTGCAATAAAAAAAAATACTTTAAAGATTTTGGGAGGGATAATCTTTTTTAAAGACGTCTTTAAACTTTGTGCATAAAGTCTATGGAGAAAAGTGTAATTTTGAGTTGTCGAGGATGGACATTATTAGTGGCCCGATTCAGCCTTATCCAAAATTAAGTGTGCCCTGTAGCACGATCTTTCAGATTCTGCAATAAAAAAAAATACTTTGAAGATTTTGGGAGGGATAATCTTTTTTAAAGACGTCTTTAAACTTTGTGCATAAAGTCTATGGAGAAAAGTGTAATTTTGAGTTGTCGAGGATGGACATTATTAGTGGCCCGATTCAGCCTTATTCTCGCGGTCAGGATGACGTCACCGGGCCCTGTTCTTGTCTCTGATTGGTCAGTGGTGGCTGTTAGTTATCACCCCCTCTGGACTCAAAGGGGAATGAGTAGCAATAAATAGTGTTGTGGTCTATGTGAAAAAAATCTAAATAATCAATTATTGTCTAATATCTATTAAACACTACACCGAAATATTTCAAAATTTCATTGTTTTATGAAGTAACAAAATCTCCCACGGTACACCGAAAAAAAAATATGCATGTTTTTATTGCTGTAATTTTTTTTAGAAAACACGTAATTCCCTGTACAAATTGAATGGAGGGCTACCCCTTTGCCCAACGGTGTGTGCAATAGGTAGAACAGCCTCCGACCGTGAGAATCCAAAATTAAGTGTGCCCTGTAGCACGATCTTTCAGATTCTGCAATAAAAAAAATTACTTTTAATATGTTTATTTATTTTGAATTTCGTTCAATGAATTCGTAGACTGATTGGGCAGCTTGCGTGGTTCTCGAGCAGACAACGTCTTTTTGGACCTCCTTTTGATGCATGTGTTTTATATTTCAGGAGTTCGAGGATGAGTTCGCGGATGAGTTCGAGGATGAGTTCGAGGATGGAAATCGCGGATAGCTTTGGACAGGTAAGTGCGGTGAATTTGCAATGTTTTTAAGCCATTTTCTCACATTAATAATGAGAATTGATATTTGTTTTATTGTCTGAGGATAATTATATAGTATACAGATTTATAATTATTTAACATTTTGTCAAAAAATTGAGACTAGACGTGAGGTTATCGAAAATAAAAAGCTCCCCCTGAGAATCTATTTCGTGAAAAAACTGTTTTAATATGTTTTTGGTATGTAAAATCATCTTGACGTGTGTAAACAGAATATATACTTATGGTTCAGTTGATAATTTCTACATAATAATGTTGATTTTTTTAATTTAAATTCTTTCTTTTTTTCAACAAAGAAAAGTATGACATGATGAATAGGCCTACTACCGGTACTACATCATACATGTACTTTGTTATCGTGTGATTTTGGCTACCAGGAAATTTTCTCTGATAAAAAAAAATAAATAAAATAGCGGAAGCTATGCGCAATTTTTTCCCACAATATTATATAACATTTTGAAGTTGTGAATTTGGTTAAATTTTTTACAGAGCTGTCAAAACAATGGAGTTGAGTGCAGCTTCTCCAGCACCATAGTGCAGCTTCTCCAGCACCAACAAGCACTTCGCCTCGTGTGACTGAAACGCAACCCTCACCCGTCTGACTCCACTAATAAGTGTAGCTTTACACAATTTTATTTCCATCCCATTTAAGAAATTGCTGTCTTAGTGTCAATTATTTAATTTTTAAATATTACAATTTATTCATTCATTCATGTCATCTGTTTCTATGCAACATCAATTGTGCTAAAACTAAACAACCATAAATTGTAAAGCAGACATATTGATAAGTTCATTTTAATTGTGCAAAACTGTGAACGAGGTAATAATATACTTTCGTAATAATTTGTTCTCATTATTTATGCAAATGAGCTGTGTATAAATTAATCTCTAGAATCACTGTTTGGTGTATTTGAGAAATACATATACCTTTTACTAGAGACTAACACAAAATATTGCAAAATATTAACAAAAAGTTGCAAAATGTGCAAAATCCTTACATTTTCCAATATTTTGGTAATTAATTATGCAAATTAGTAATTAAACATTCATTTTTGTATTTGAAATTGTAGTAAATGATAAATAAGGTCATACATAATGTATGTACACAATTTAAATGATAACAAATAAATAAATAATGATTTATGACAGAAAAATGCTCTGTTTGTATTTTCTTGGTGCCGTTGCCTGTATAAAGAAAAACATAAGAATAGGTCAAAGGTCATGTCAAATTGTTCTCCTAATTTGCTTTAATTAAATTGACGTATCCCGAGAACCGCTTTGCCAATTTTGCAAAAAAAATACATTTTTAAAATGCTGAAGACATGCTCTTTCGCCTCATCTACATGTATGTTTTGAAGCTCTGTGTACTATATTTCAAAATCACCTGAAGTGCCTACTAACTTAATAAATAAATATAATAATAAATAATAATGAGATTTGTAAAGCGCACATATCCACCCTGCAGGGTGCTCAAGGCGCTTAGAGTGGGCAGCGCTGGTAGAGTATACCATATATTTTACAAGATACCATTTAAATTTGCCCATATGTGACCGGCTCTTATTAGTGTATTATGTCACCCAAAACGTGAAGTTAGGTTATTATACATGGGTGAAATGCACACAACGTAATCTTTCATTTGGTATAGTAGTTAGAGCTCTATAGCCCCTTTATTTTTGGAGATACATATTTCTTTCTTTCATTGAGTCAAATTACACAACTGAGAAAACAAGATTTGAAATAGCCGGCTCTACAACAGAAATATTTTACCAGTTCTTCGAAAGACTTTTCCCCGGGCTAATTAGCGGGTGCCACATGACAAGGTTTCTTAGTAGCTTACAGATTTTTCGCTGTAAGGCCAAAGATGAGAAAATCTTTTGTTGGAACAGAAAACGTCAAAAGTAAACAATAGGCCCAAGGTATAGCAAGCCAAAGCGGAATTAATTTGGCCAACACAACATTTTGTGGCAAGACCCAAATTGTTGTGCAAATAATTCTTCTAAGACGCAATTTTTTGTGCAAGACCACAATTTTCTTTGTTCTTACACAAAACTTTGCGTCTTCGACAAATTTTGTCTTGCATGATATTTTTTGTCTTGGCCCAAAAATATGGTTTTAAATTAATTCCGCTTTGACTTGCCCAACCCATGATCACTTTTTGTAATACGTGAAAAGGAGACCTATTGCACTTTTCACTTTTTGGTTCCAACAAAATGTCTTCGGGTCGCATCATATCACAGTGTATTCAGTGTTCATTTGGCGTTATTTATACCAGTAACTCAACATATAATCTGATTCTGAATGCCTTCAGGAATATACAAAAAAGGTTTACTGGTCAATCCAACAGGGTCCCACGAAATGTGAAAATAGTTGGACCCTGTTGGATTCAGCAGTAATACTGATAAGCAAACTTAAATTCTCGATTGTGATACGTTGTCCCATATACTGGTCCATACCACAATCTGTGTATCGCACTATTCCGAGATGTGAAAATGCATTTGGAACATTGTTTTCACTATGGTACGATCTACCGTCCCAAATCGAAAGGTATACTGACTGACACTAGTATAATACGAATAAGATGACCATCCAACCAAAAAGTCATAGAACTTGTATCGAGAACGTATCTAGGGTGACGCGGGAGCGTCACGCCCAACGGGTTCGCCCGGCTGGGAGTGGCAGCGCCGCGGCACCCTTACTTTGCCAGTGCACCGATTTTGCGTTAATTTTATTCTTTCTTTCTTCTTCAGTCCGACTGGAATAACTCGCGATCGCTCCACGGAATCGAAAAGAACCCAATAACGAAAATGATCAGGAGATCAAGGGCATGAGTTCTATTGGGACAGAATTTTGATTTTCGACTTCTCAGAGGGGGTTGTCATACGAATCTGACCATCTGACAATGACAAAAAAAAAATGTGAATGAATGAATGAATTTCCTCAGTTCGACGACAGAGGGGGTTGTCATACGAATCTGACCATCTGACCAACCCAGTTTCCTTCTTATCTTAAATTGTGTACATATCACAATTGACCAATTGTGTGTATATCACAATTTAAGAAACTGTACATGCGCAGTAATACCGGCAAAACGGAGGTTGGTCTTGAAAGAGTGAATAAACAAGTGTATGATGTTCTTATTACTTGAATTAGTTGGTTTAAGTTCATTACTTTGTTTTGGGGTAGAATAAGGGAAAAGTCGGGTTAGGGTACAGAAAGAAAAACAAAACTTGAGATACAATGCAATTAAACTTGCGTCAAATAATAACAATAATAAGAATTGCTGTTAATGCGGTAATATGAATTGTTTTTTTCTTAGTTTTTAAATTGTTTTATTCTTGTAAACAAAACAAACACTCATATACACAACGGTCACAGTATTTACAATATACAAATTAAATACAACTTGTTTTGACAATGCAAACATTAAATAAACCGCACTAGGGACATAACCCTCCACCAAAAGAAACGCTTGGATTACTATCAATAATGGACAACTGGAATGTTATTTACACACAAAACAAAATTGACTCTTCCTATAATTTACGAAAAACGCACAACTGTGGAATTATTTACATAAAATTTACATCTTCTTATTATTTACAAAACACACAAAGGGAATAAACCCACCACCACTTATTTAAACAAAACAACTCACGTTACCCACCACCAAAGAAAACAGTTCATTTTTTGTTGGCTCGTGCCTTCTTCTTTGTTGTAGCTGGTGTTTTTTTCTGTCGTATCGTCGACCATTCCTCAGGGGAATCCGAGGAATGGTGACAGCGTTTTACGGAGGCGGTGGATGTCACGGACGCGACGGACCCGTCGGAATTGCTATCCTGGCTCCGTCGCTCCATCTCTTGCTGGATCTCCGCCTCCGCACTCGCTACCATCTCCGCCCAGTCCCTGGTTTTCTCGTCCGACGTTATCCACGGGAGGTCCGGCACGCACGGGTTACTTTCACCGCCTTCCACGGAGGGGAGCGACACGTTCGTAGTCATCGATGTGTTTGCCGACGACAACGATGACATCGACACCGTTGCCGTTATACTCTCCGTGGTCGGGGCACCCGCCACGCCCGCACCACGCCGAGGTGGACGGTTGGCTGTGCGGGCGGGCTTGGTGCCGCCTGCAGTGGGTGTGCCGGCTTCAGATGGTCTCTGCGGTGGGGTGCTGGGCCGTGAAGGCTTGGGTGGTCTGGCCGGCTGCGGTGGGGCGTCCTGGGGTGGGGTCCGGGGCACTCTGGGCGGTCTCGCCTGACGGGTGGTAACAGCAGGGTCTGGACTGGCCCGAGGTGGTGTGGGTGGTCTCTCAGGCTGCGGGTCGCCGCCGATGTCGTCGTTGTCCGAGCCGGTGAACGCCGAAGCACGCAGCCAACCGGCGTATGAACGGGGGCACCGTGCGGCATAGTGCCCCGTCTCCCCGCACCCACGACATATCACCGGCTCGGGACACTCCCGGCTGCGGTGCCCGTGCTTGTTGCAGTTGTAGCACACAACTGACGGGCACCCCGCAGCCAGGTGGCCGGCCAACCCGCAAACCCGGCACGTCCTCTCCTGGTGGTCGTAGCTCACCCTCAGTTGGTACCCACCGACACGCACATACGATGGGATTGGACGACTCAGTTCCATACGTGCGTGCCGGTGGCCGTTCTCCCACCCCAGATGTTTTTGCCAGTGGCCACGTCTGATGCCGGCCACCTTGCCGTAGGGAGATAGCGCCGAGGAGATGGTGACGTCGCGCAACTCAAATGGTGCGTCACGGATGGTTACAAAAGTCAGTTTCCTGCTCACCGGTGTGGACGTTACTTGGTGTTGCCCGACGAGCAGGCCGGCTTGCAGGATCTTCGTCTTCGCCGCTTCGGTCTTGCAGGTGACGCACCATTTGTTGTCGCTCAGCTGTTGGACGCAGGCGACGTCGGTCTCCCCGGCGGTCTCGGCAATCAGCTGGCACATCTCGTCGTATGGTATCTTCGCATCAGTAGTCAGGTATGCAGACAGCTCCCTCTGTAGTTCCTTCGTGGCCATCGTCCTAACCCGACTTTTTCCTTTTCCAATCCCAAACTTAAACAACTACTGCAACTAATAAGAACATCATACATTTGTTTATTCACTCTTTGAGGGCCAACCTCCGTTTTGCCAGCATTACTGCGCATGTACAGTTTCTTAAATTGTGATATACACAATTGGTCAATTGTGATATGTACACAATTTAAGAAGGAGACTGGGTTGCAACGGGTTCGCCCGGCTGGGAGTGGCAGCGCCGCGGCACCCTTACTTTGCCAGTGAACAGATTTTGCGTTAATTTTATTCTTCTTTCTTTCTTCTTCAGTCCGACTGGAATAACTCGCGATCGCTCCACGGAATCGAAAAGAACCAATATAACGAAAATGATCAGGAGATCAAGGGCATGAGTTCTATTGGGACAGAATTTTGATTTTCGACTTCTCAGAGGGGGTTGTCATACGAATCTGACCATCTGACATGTGAATTTCCTCAGTTCGACGAAAACGGCACTAAAAGCATCTGTGAATGAATGCATTCCTAAGTGAAACTCGGTGCAAGAATGTGTGATATTTCTTGCGTTTTTGTGAGTTTCGGGCGTTTTAGCATTTGCTAGTGTCAGTGCGCATGTACTGCGCAATTGTGCGGCGTTGTTTGCAAGTGTGCGCTGCGCAAATGCCGCCAAAACGCTTGCGCACACAACCACAAATTTCAGCTCTGGTAATAATTTTCGCTGTCTGAATCGCTTCAAATTATTGGCAATTTCGGTCAATTCTGTGTTTCTGTCTAACTTTCTTGCTTCTGCCGCAATTTTGTTTCATTTCCTGCTGAAAATTGTCAAACTATTTCGCTTTTTTGCAGCAGTCACAGTGTGCCCTTTGTAGTGAAGCACAACGGCAACTTGACGCTGGACAATATCATCACAATCGCAGACGTTCGCCGATGACAACGACGACGCCGACTCGCAGGAGGGGGGGGGGGTAAAAAAAGTAACAAAACACCCGAAATAACGAAGCTAAAACGTATTTTGGCTTCAAAAGTGACCAATTTAGACAATTAAGACAGAAACAACGAAGTAGCAGCTGCTATTGACTAGTGCTATCTCCTCACAGGATAGGAGCTAATGGGTATACGGAGAACAATGTAATAATGGTGTACAGTACTATATAGTATATACATACTAGTAGCCCGTAGGTATGTGGCAAGACGCAACACCGTAGGTCTGACGGCAAAGTAGGCTGATTGGTTTATTTAGAGTCGGGTAGGTTAGTAGATGGGCTCAACTGTAACGGTGGTTCTGTTCTGTGTGGGAACAACGTGTACCGAGGTGTCAACTTGCATCTATACTCAACAACCGTTTGCTGTTTGTTCGCACATCGGCAAACTTACATTGTGTTTTTTTGCAGGTTTCATTCGCTCGGAATCTACGCATCGATTTCCGGGCACAACAAGCGATAGACGATTGCTTGTAAGAGGTAAGAGAAAAAAACGTAAAAAACCCTTCAAAACAAAAACAAAACACAAAACTAAAAAAAATAATGGCGCGCAGTGCGGCCGACAAGCGACGGCCGCCCAAGGCGTCGCCGCGTCGCCGACTGCGTCGCAAACCCTACGGGGCGCGGGAGAGTGAGCTGCCACTCGTCGACAGCAGCCAGTCGCAGTACACTAGCGACGCGCACGAGATACAAGCGCACATGCCCAAGTCGCCCTGCGACGACAACACCGGGCCGCAGGCGGCGCTTCGCGCGCGGGCGCACTCGTTCTCGCGCTATAGGGCGCATAAGATCAATCGGCGTCGGCGCAGTCACTCCGCGCAGCCACACGACGACACGCGTCCGGCCCAGCACGTGCAGCTGCTCTACACGCAGTTCATGCACATATGGCTGGACGCGCGTCGCGACCGCATGGCGCGCATTCCGCGTCGAAAGCGACGCCCCAAGTTCCATGCGCCGGCGCCGCTCACCATCACCAATTAGCGAGAGAGTGAGCTGACACTCTGCAACAACAGCCCGCCGCAGTACAAGGGCACCTCACTGCCGCACAAACAGAAGTGTGCCGGCAAGTGCAGCCAGCTGCCCTCCGAGTAGACTTGATCCAAGTCGGGATTATGTGGTAACATTGCTCATGGTCATCCACACTGTGCGCCTCGCGTCACGTCCACGCTTATCAGTAGCGCGCCCTCATGCGCCACCCATGCTCATGTGTGGTTCAGAAATCCCGACTTGACGGATCTGCCACACGTTTTTACACAACCTATGGGCTCATCTACCGAAAACGGTAGCGGCCAATCAAATTGCAGAATTGTATAAATTAGCATATATCTGTAATAATATGAACTTTGACCCAGTTGTGTGACGGACATACGTGGACATTGTGATGTACAATGTACATACACATGTGCATAGTGTACATTATGTGTAAATGTACAAACGGTTTAATAGTCTTGCTATCGTGTACATTGTCCGGCCGTTAAGTTTGCACTATACCATACTCTAACTAAATAAACGAAGTATGGACGCAGTTATTTAATTTGAAAAAGGCATCTAGTGACAGTACTGCCTACCATTCCTCCATAGTCCGTTAGCGGTCTAGCGAGTCCGTACCGATTGGCGGACTTATTTGGCATGCATCGATAACCATGTGATGCGTATGCAAATAATTTATGAATAACTACATATCACCGCGGGGGGTTTGATTGGCCGATCCGTCAAGTCGGATTTACTGCACTGACATGATGACATCGCGTTGATGCCGATAGCGGAACGACAACCAGATGACGGCGCCTTTTTTCTAAGGCCAACAAAGCACATAACTATTCGGCCGGATTGACGAAAGCAATTTGGTAGTCTTAACTCCATGGTAAGTCCGACTTGGGTCAAGTCTACCCTCCGAGTACATTTGCGCGCGCCTCTACGCGGCATACGAGAAAATGCGCCGACTGCGCACGCACAAGCGGCGTATCGCCTGCCTCTTCAAAGAGGATGCGCAGTGGTGGGCGCACACGGGCGTCAAAGCGCTGCTGCCGGCGAGTACACAAAAAACTCCACATCTGGGCAATCGGCCGGGGGAAGGCGCTCGCTCGACTATAAACAAAACCCCCCGGACGCCAGATGTGGAGTTAGTCGAGCGATTGGGTGAGGGACTGCACCCGATGATCCCGAGCCAAAAGCGCGCATGCAAACTTCTTACTGTTCAAACACAAGCTACTAAATAAAAGGAAGTGGACAAGTCAAAGGTAAAATGCTCTGAGAGCATAATAAAAGGGCCAACGGGTTTCCAGTTAAAGTAAAATGCTGTGCGAGCATTCCAGCTAAAGTAAAATGCTGTCTCAGCACTGCACTCGCGTCAAAAAGGAAGTGGACAAGAGAATGCCAACGAGTTTTACCTCTTACCCCCAACAAGCGCAGACCGAGCGAAAGGTCAGCAGGTGTGGGCCACTAGTTCGGTGTGGGCGGGTCGAAACCGTTGCCCTCCCACCGAGCAGTAGATGTTAACTGGTTAGCACCGTACCGTAATCACTGCATTTATTTGCATACACTAATGCTGGTGGGTCATCGTAAGATAGCCATTACGGCTTGGATGGAGTTCAATTTTGGTTTTGCGTTGCTATAAAGAGTATACTATCACCAATGTTCGATATACGCTGCGTATACGATATACGTAGCTGTGCATTGCGCGCATTTGTCTCACAAACGCTCGCAAATACACAGCGAACGCACGCTTTCTCTCATTCATCCGACACGTGTGCCGGATTTAAAAAAAAACAATGTCACCTTGCTTCAATACTCAACAACTTTTGCACGGAAACATGTGAGCGCCAACAGCAGCATAGGCCTACTTACTACTTGATACACAGCGCGCATAGAGCGGGTAAGAAGTGAACTTCACCGTGGGCCCACAGCGCGCGTCGAGATTATCCGTTAATAAGCCCATTATAAGCTTATTTATAAGCTCGTGCTCATCCGCCCTATCGCGCGAGCACGAGTTATTGTTTACGCGCCGCCCATTTCGTGCCAGTTATTCAGCTACGTGACCACCGACCGCGTTACATAGCCGGTGATCGCCTTCCCACTCTCTTGCGTTGCGGCCTTCTCTCTCTCGCAGAGAGTGCAGCGCTTTCCCCTCCAATGTGTGTGTCTCTCTTTCATTGGCTCATTGAGTCGGTGCTTTAGACTACCCGATTGTGAGTCCATGCTGCTATGGGAGGAGGGGGCGAGGTGGGAGGGCAACGGTTTCGACCCGCCCACACCGAACTAGTGGCCCACACCTGCTGACCTTTCGCTCGGTCTGCGCTTGTTGGGGGTAAGAGGTAAAACTCGTTGGCATTCTCTTGTCCACTTCCTTTTTGACGCGAGTGCAGTGCTGAGACAGCATTTTACTTTAGCTGGAATGCTCGCACAGCATTTTACTTTAACTGGAAACCCGTTGGCCCTTTTATTATGCTCTCAGAGCATTTTACCTTTGACTTGTAAATACTTTACGAACGTACTGTACTCCCGTGTAAACCGCATAGCGCGCGTCCCTGGGTTCCACACACAACTTGACGTAACTTTCCATTTTCGAGACACTTTTTACACGACTACCCGGTACTACTGTTTCAAATCGTACGACATCAAAATAAAAAAATGATTATGTGAATCTACATTATCAGGCTAGTATACAAATTTAGAATCATAAAGAATTTAAAAATAGTGAATTTGCCTCTTGAAAAAGAGCTCTGATTCCACATGGCCATCGTTGTCGGAAGATATGCATGTCTTGGCTGTGTATTTTAATGGGATCTCAAACGACCAGTCTGATTTGCTACTTGGATTCAGCATACCAAGTACAGTAGAAAAGAATAGCCAATCAGCATGACTTTTACATCATTATTTTTTAGGGGACCAATGTTTATTTTAATGCTGGAACTAAATCAATCCACTGTTTGGTTGCTGAGTTACGACCATGAAGGGACCTCATTGAATTTGCAGGGTTGATCAAGACGTGACATGCGCACAGTAAAATGGACATGTTACTGGTCCATGTTATTACACTTTAATAAAAACCTAGGAGAGTTGAAGGCGAGACTCGATCACGTGCAGGGCATTGTATGTAGTAATATCATGGGTTTTCCAAGGGCCGTTTTCTAAACCCCGGCTTTGGGCTGCATTCTGGCCACATTACAGACATTTTCCTAGTTTCGGATCGCAACAAATATTCAGGCTGTTTTCGGCAAGTCTAATCCTCGAAATTTAAATGAAATAGGTTTAGTAGTTTACCTTGAGTGATGGAGAAACTACAGTTTTTGTTTCGATATTTATGCTCTTCTTTATTTGAAAATAGGACGTCAAATATACTAACAATATAATAATAATAATAATAATAATACTGACATTCATTTTTCTAGTTGCGGATCGGTTTAACCAATTCCGGATCGAGTAAAAAACTGCTTCGTACATGAACAATTATCACGCTAGAACCAACCCGAATCAAGCCTATATTTCTGATAAAGTATTCATTAATTTATATAAATACAGTTTAAAATAAATTTCAAATACTTTCAAAAGAAGACTTGCAAGGAAATGCTTTGAAAAGGTTTTGTCCGTGTACATGTACGTGTGTAGCGCGCGGCAACAAGCCGATAAACTTTGTGAAATAAAGATAAAGAGTGAAACACCCGCGAAATTGACAGAGAAGTTGGAGAGAAAAAGTAAGACTAGAGGAAGTGCACAAAATACGAGAGCTCGCTGGATGGACCATATAGACATGGAGTTTTTTCCCTGTTTTTCCATGTCTATATGGATGGACGTTGCAAGCAAAACCAGCTTCTTATCAAAGACAAGGAGTGTCTTGGTAAGTTTTTAGTTCTGATTTATGTAGACAATAGTTGTGTTTATTTGAGAACACAGAAATCAATTCACAATATTTAGATTTATGAGGCATAATCTCGATCGAAATTGTACTACATGTACCTCTATAAACCAGTACTTTGGGCTGGGGAGTAATAACAAAACATGTAACGGCATTGTTTACCAGTACACAGAACACCCACGCTCGATGTCTTTGTTCGCGCGCATGCGCAGTTGAAAGAAAAAGCCGTGCAGCGTCTATTCACACTCCCCCTGAACATTTTGAATTGTTTGTGTGATTCCCCCAGGTTTATGTTGACAAACATGTTTTAATACAAATTGAATAAGATTAATACTGCTGCAAACTGCTTACTGGCTGGAATGACCTGAAATATACAAATCAAATAAGCTAAGAGGGCCTAATATTTCGATCTTAACAAGATCTTCTTCAGAGACTAAATGAAGGTAAACAGCAAAATAGTCTTACTGTGTAATATGCATTTATTCAGTCATGACACTGGCATTGTAGGCCCCAAATGTTATGTTTGTGAGTACATTGTACAAATACAATACCAATTCTTTTTTTTTTAAACATGATGATGACAAATGACGCCTGCATTTAATAAATGTCAATGGGAAGGTACTTCAGAAAAAAGGAAAATACAGTGTTTATGATATAGTAGGAAGTCTTTGATAGTTCTATTTCTATTATGAATAGGTGATTTCTGTCAGGTTTTTGATTCGATTCAAAAGCTGTTTTCTGATAAATTCCAATATTGTTGAACATCCATATCATTTCATCCTACATCCTGCAATTGTTTTCTAGCTGATGTTGCCCATTCCAAAATATTAAACCATTGCTATGACGTCATTCTATTGGTAAAAGTGTGGATTCGTGTCTTCGAATCTTTAGTAAAGTGTGGATTCGAACGGTTCTTATCTTGCCTACATTTTTAACAATTACGAATCCACGGTTATTCGTTTTAGTCAGGGAATTCACTTGTAAGTGTGGATTCGTAATTTACAAATTTACTCGCGCAAATCTCAGGGTCTCACCCAAATCGTGTATGTTACTCGAATTCCTGCAGGTTTGAACTCTTAACATCGATCATGGTATGATGATGTGGATGGGTATACTGACCTAATTACTAGGGTTATTGCCTTCAGGGAAAAGTCTAACTGTTGTTCGAGACAGGACTGGGCACTTTGTGTTGAGACATGCTCTGTGCTCTGCTCTGTGCTAGTCGTGCCAGTTGGCAGTTGCAACCTCCTCCATTATAAAGCTTGCACTGGACTTTGTCAGGTTTTCATCTAGCCAACTCAGCAGGGTGAAACAACAGCTGGATTGTGTTGAAGATTAACTGGGCCCTAGCCATGCAGTTGGCTTTATATTGGTGCCGCCCGGTCTGGAAGAACCATTAGCCTCATATTACTATAGGTTGGATGTTTTTTGGTTTTTTTAGTCTGTTTTCAGGTCATTGGCACAGCAACTCTAATTCTACCTTTGCCTTGATAGGGGATGCTATTGAGTCATCGAACACCAGCTACAGAAAAAGATTCCCCCCCCCCCCTCAAGCTACACCAAACCTCCAAGCCCCCCCCCCCCCCCCCCCCCCCCCCCCCCCCCACCCATCTTTGAGCTGTCTTGGTCTGAAGCAACGATCAATCCTGACAGGGTACTAGCAAAAGTAAAAGGTATGTTGCTAAAGCTGACAAGACTGGAGACTATCTTCCACTATGTCAAGAAATACCAGAACTGTCTACAACCCACATCAAAGTTATTGGTCCAGCATGTGCAGCACATGGAATAACACCAGGGTGGTTGGGAAATGCTGATACTTGTTGCAGAACTTCACCAGTTTTGTGCTAGAAATGATATAACCTGGAAAACTGTACATGATAGGTGGTGGACAAAACTGTTTCCCAACACTGTGACTCCACCCAGAGGCACAATACAAACAAAATGGGAAAGCTTTGACTGCTAAAAAGAAAAGAGTATCACCCGACTTGGACAAAGATAAACGAGAAAGCTTCTTAATTGCAAACTATATGAGCTTCCACAACCACACGCACCAACAGAAGTAACGATTACAATGATTATGAATTGGATGACCACAAGGAGCAGTTTTTTCGAAAATTAAGACAGCGGATACACCACCAGTGAAAAAAGAATGGGATGTTGGTTTACTTTCTATTCTGTTATTGAACAATACAATTCCTTCAAAATCCTCCAACTTCCTAATCTTCCTTTGTTGTCTAGGGAGTTAGGGTTAATGATTTTGGCGTGTCAGTTGATTTTTCCATTGAGATTTTTCCAAGTTAATCACCTGGGACTCAGAATTAATGAATTTACTAGGACACATGCTGGTAAATTTGAAAAATAGAGAAGCTAAAAGGAATTTTTGAATATTTGACATTATGTCCACATATAAAATATGCTTTAAAGGTGGTATACACCATTTGCAGATATCGAAAATATTTACTACTGAATTATTAAGAAATACCTTACTCAATTGAAAGTAAATAATGATTCTAGGCATTCAGCAAAAGGATTGCGCTAGATATCCTGTAATTATTCCCAAAAAAATGAATGTTATAAAGAAAAATTCGCTCTCGCCGGACGGCGAGAGCGAAAAAACAAATATAACATAAGAATAACTGCTCGACCCCGGTTGAAAACAAACGCTGTTTTTCGTGCTTTTCTCGGCAGTCGGCATCCATGATTGTAAAACTTCGGAAAAGTCAGTTAAACGATATTTACTATGAAATACAACCCCCCCAAATCTACCCATTCATGATAATTCAAGCAATTACCAATGGTGTATCCTACCTTTAATTCCTTCCTGTACATAATGATGGCACTTATATGTATGTCAAATGAAGCTTCATGTATAACAAACATGTGTACCAAATTTCATTGATTATGATTGATGTACCCCATTTTGACTTATGCGCATATGTAATTAGGTTAAATGATGAGCTGCTAGGTTTGTTATTCCACATTATTGTGACAAAAATGCCCTTTGCCCTGGGATACATTTTCTGTATTATATTATTCAGCTTCCAGAGAATGTGCCATGAAACATGTTGATTTTTAGGACACTTTAATTAGCGAATCGCACTTTATTCACTGCCTATGGAGTATGGCTATAGAATTACCTAGGATGTGGCCTATTTATAGAATAATTACGTCGATGATGTAAAGAAGCCAATAACTTTGTTGCTAATGCTTTCTACGCTGTAGTTTCTTTCAGGTACTTAATACTTTGTATGCAGTCTTTATATTACGCAAGACATATACTGTAGCATGTGTATAGGGAGTGAAATTTCACTGTCTTATTATAGTGTGAGTTCCCCCTTTGTGTTGCAAAGTTGTTTTTCTGCGGTGTATGATGGAGTGGGACTGGTGGTCTCGAATGCAGGGCACCCTTAAGCTTCCAAGGGGCCTCGCCAGGGCAAACTACTAAATGTCGACCTCAATCATCCGGAGTGCTGCCAGATGTGGACCTATAGACTGGTGCATGTGAAAACCTTAAACAATGCTATACAACGAGAGCACTATCCAATGCAAACAATTGATGAAGTCATCTCTCGCACTCCCAATGCTAAAGTATATTTAGCACCCTTGACACCAACTGTGGGTACTGGCAAATACAACTAAATGATAAGAGCTCACATCTCTGTACATTTAATACCCCGTATGGCTGATACAGGTATACACGCACCCAAACGCATGCCGTTTGGAATAAACTCAGCTCCCGAAATATTCCAACGCACCATGAGCCAAATCTTTAAAGATTTGGAAGGAGTCGAAGTTATCATGGATGATATTTGTCTGAGAGTGAATGCTGAACAACATGATGCCAGACTTGAACAAGTACTTCAATGCGTGCAAGACTGCAACATCAAGTTGAATCCAACCAAATGCAGGTTTAAAGTCAATGAGGTCATATGCATTGGCCACAAACTGACTGCTGATGGGGTAAAGCCGGATCCCCATAAGATAGAAGCAATCCGAGGCATGACAGAGCCAACGAACAAAACTGAACTGCAACGCTTCATGGGAATGATACATTATGTGCTAAATTTATCCCGAATTTGTCTACTGTCACAGCACCTAGCTGCGTAAACTACTTGCGAAAGACATACTCTGGCACTGGAGACCAGAGCAAGCCAATGCTTTTAGCGAACTGAAAGGTTTAATCACCGAAGCACCAGTGCTTCAGTATTTTGATGTAAACAAGCCGATTACTCTCAGTTCCGATGCCTCCAAGGATGGACTTGGAGCTGTTTTGCTTCAAAACGACAAGCCAGTAGCATATGCATCGCGTTCGCTAACACTGTCACAACAACGATATGCTCAAATTGAGAAAGAACTTTTGGCAATCGCATTTGGGTGCGAACAATTTCACCAATATCTCTTTGGTCATAAATTTCATGTGGAAACGGATCACAATTAAGCCATTGGAATCAATCATGAAAAAGCCGTTCGCTGAAACTCCACCACGTTTACAGCGTATGTTGCTTAGGATTCAGAAATACGATATGGATGTCAGCTACAGACGAGGAAAAGAGCTTGTGATAGTAGACGCACTCAGTAGAAATTTTCTACCTGAAGCTGTTGAAGATGATGACAGCACAATTCCGATATGAATGGTGACATGTTTGCCTATGTCACTTACGAGAATCGCAGAACTTCAATCGGAAAGTGGGAAGGATCCCATCATGACTGCACTACGGAAAACAATCCACACTGGCTGGCCCGAACTTAAATCGCAATTACCCACCGACTTACGTCCATATTGGGATATTCGTGATCAGCTCACCGTCGAATAGGGTATTAATTATCTTCAAAGCTGACAAAGTTGTTGTTCCCGCGAAACTTTGACAAATGGTGCTCGGAAAAATACATGGAAGCCACCAGGGAATCGAGAAATCAAAGAGACTGGCAAGGGACATTTATATGCACTTGTCATTGGTAGTCCCGGCCCTGGGGGACCCGGGACTTTGGACAAAGTAGCGGGGACATAGCCGGGGATGTTTTAAAAAAAGTGCCCGGCTAGCCGGGACAATAGCGGGGACTTGGCCGGGGTTGTACAGTTTATTGCCCCGCTGCACCGGGACAATAGTGGGGACTTTGCCGGGGATGTACAATCTTGTTGCCCTGCTGTACCGGGACAATAGCGGGGACTTTACCGGGGTTGTATAATCTTGTTGCTCCGCCCTACCGGGACATTAGCGGGGACTTTGCCGGAGTTGTACAATCAAGTTGCCCCGCCCTACCGGGACAATAGCGGGGACTTTGCCGAGATGTACAACATGTTTCTCCACCCCGCCGGGGCATAGCCGGGGATGTCACACAACGAGAAATCGTGTATTCTCCGACCCTCCGTAATCTGCGCACCCAACGCTCTGCACACGCATTGTTTCAATGAACAAAGAGCTGTCCTTACAGCAAACCTAAAGGGCGCCCTCTTGTGAATAGACATTGTTTTTACACATGTTTTTCAGCCATGTTTACAACGTTCGTTTTATTGCTAAAATTATAACCGAAATTTCTACCGTTTAAAACCGGAATTTACAACAGTTAATCATCAGGTGTTGTGTCTCTATGTCTCTATACGAATTGCAAGATTTCTAGTCCGTAAATTGGTTTTACGCTTCGACGATCCACGCATTGATGTGGATTAATCAACGTACCTAGCATACCCACGGTCACGGTGCGACTTTTGTGGCCTTATATAGGCCTATTATATACAAAATCAGCGCGAAAACAACGCAGTTTTGGGTTCTTCAAAGTCTGCAACTGATTACGGTGCAGGTCTGGCGCCAACAACTGAACGATTTTCCCGAAAACAGTTCGTCATTAGATCTGTTTGACACCAGGTTGAACTTTCCTAAAGCCAACATTTTAAACTGCGTTTCAAGAAAACGAACCAAAAGCTAGTCTCAGACAAGAAATCCAACAGCCAGTTTCAAAGTTTGGAGAGGATGGATCTGTATCATCACCAGGGGTGCGGCCCGGCAATTAAGAGCAAACCCCGGGAGACCGTGACAGCACTATCACCACCCGGTATAGGGCGACACTCGTATAATGGTGGTGATTTGACGAGCCCGGACGCGCGCAGCCCGGACGCTAAGCGCATTTGCGGTACCAGCATCATGGGGAATGGAAGCAAGGACGAGGTGGTGAAGCAGGATCCAGACAAAAAGAGCAGATGACAAGCCAGACCCAACCGACAAACCAGACCCAACCGACAAACCTCCGTATAATCCTTCGTACGTCACCCTGATCGCAATTAATGGCCATTAGGGAGTCACCGGACAGGCGCCAAACTCAGCCAAATCTACCCGTACATCATCAACAAGTTTCCGAACTACGAGAAAAACAAGAAAGGCTGGCAGAACTTCATCATCACTACCTCAGCATCAACGAATGCTTCATCAAGATACCGAGGGAATGGAGAGGGTTAGACGAGAACATCCCAATAGATCAAGCAGCCTACCGTGCAGGAAGAGGAACCACAGAACACATCGTCGCATACAAGATCCTTGCAGAGAAGGCAATAACATCCAAAGACTACGAACTTTACATCACCTTAATGGACATGAGCAAGGCATTCGTCACAGTGAGACGTAACACCCTCATAGAAGACCTGGCAACGATTCTAGACCAAGCAGAACTCCACCTCATCAAACTACTGGTCGAAGACGTCACCCTAAAAGTGAGAGTGGGGAGTGAAACAAGACTCCTTTCCAACTAAATGGGCGTTCCACAAGGAGACTTCCTCAGCCCAATACTCTTCACGCTATACTTGGCAAAAGCCCTGCAAGACCACCCGCAGAGTGGAGAACACACATACGCCAAAGCACCAACAAACGAGAGTACGCACGAAGACCTACCACCGGAAATGAGGGACCACACGTACTGCAAACCACCCGAATATGGCACCATCATCAGGCCAAAGTATGCAGATGACATAGGATGGGCAGCGAGCAACAACAAGTTCAAGATAGAAAAAGAAAAGAACATCACACTTCCGAAGTTGAAAGACAGAGGCCTAAAAATAAACGAAGCAAAAACCGAAGAATACCTGGTAAAGAAGAACGGATCAGAGGACTGGAAGAAATGTAAGATCCTCGGTAGCCTTATGGATACCAACGAAGACATCAAAAGACGAAAACAGCTGACGAACAACGCAATGAAAAAACTTGAACACGTCTTCGAGAACAACAACCTCAACATCCAAATGAAGATCAGAGTGTTCAGAGCGTGCGCAGAAAGCATATTTCTATACAACTCGGAACTGTGGACACTGACCAAAACCGCTGAAAAAAAGATCGACTCGTACCATCGAAGAATACTACGAAAGGCTATAAACATCAAATGGCCAAAGAAAATATCCAGTGAAGACCTGTACAACAAGACAACACAAGAAAAATGGAGCGCAAAAATCAAGACCAGAAGACTGCGATGGTACGGCCACGCTATGCGACTACCAGAAGAAACACCTGCAAAAACAGCACTACGAGAAGTGTACAGAAAAGTGAAAAAGTTAAGAGGAGGCCAAACAATAACCTGGATCTCAGTGCTCAAAAAGGATCTGGGCACTCTAGGACTAACATATAGAGGGCGCCACCCAACTGGCGCAGGACAGAGGCGAATAGAGGATCGGAAGGTGGTGTGGCAATCTCGGGCGCCGTGCGTGAATGATGATTATTATCCAAATGTGGTGGTTATGCAAATATGGAACAACAAATCACAAGATTTTTAAATAGTGATGAATCACGTTTTATGTGTGAAACTGCTTCTAAAAGAAGTGATTTTGGGATTTTCAGGATTTTACTTGAGCCTATTTCAAACAAATCAGGTGTTTTCTAATCTAGTCCATGCAGATTAATAGCTTTCTTCACCACAATATTGCATTTGATGATATACAAGCACGGTGGCCGAGAATATTCAATCAGACAGTAACACCACTTTGATAATTCGTTTTATATGAATTTCTTTGTACAACTTAAGCCAACAATTACTAACACGGCGGAAATCGTCTCCAGAAACCTTGCAAAACATTGCCTTTTTGGCGTTTCCAGTTTCATATCTCAACTTCTGCTTAACGTATGAATTTAGTTCGCTCGCCAAAATAAAGAGTATTCTTCATCTTCATTACAGTACTTAAAATGTATTACAAAGTTCTTTAAAACTGTCCTACCAGGGGGGTTGAAGGTGGTCGGTTATGTCCATTTTACTGTGCGTCCCTTCATGGTCGTAACTCAGCAACCAAACCGGCCGATTGATTTAGTTCCAGCGTATAAACTTTGGTCCCCAAAAAATAATGATATAAAAGTCACGCTGATTGACTATTCTTTTCTACCGTACTTGGTATGTCGTACAATTTGAAACAGTAGTAGTCGTGTAAAAAATGTCTCGAAAATGGAAAGTTACGTCAAGTTGTGTGTGGAACCCGGGGCAAAACGCGCGCTATGCGGTTTACACGGGAGTACATGTACAGTTGCAAGGATAGCACAACCCACGCAGGCGGCAGATTGGTTTTTAACTATAAGCACTTGATTATAAATTGTCTAAGTGTCAGCACAAGGCGATTGGGATTAAAGGTATGATACACCATTTGCAGATATCGAAAACATTTACTACCGAATTATTAAGAAATATCTTACTCATTTAAAGGTAAATAGTGGTTCTAGGCATCCAGCAAACTGATTGCGCTAGATATCCTGTAATTATTCCGAAAAATTGAATTTTATAAAGTAAATTTTGCTATCGCCGGACGGCGATCGCGAAAAAAACCAAAAAACATAAGAACAACTGCTCGACGCCGGTTGAAAACAAACGCTGTTTTTCGTGCTTTTCTCGGCATCAATGACTGTAAAACTTCGGAATGGCTGCCATGGTGTGTTGTGCGAGAAAGAAAAAAAAGCTTGCAATTATCTACATTTAAGGGATCGTATACGTTTGGTAATTAGTCCAAAAATGAATGGCAATAAAAACTTACTTGGTACTATTTGTCTACAGAAGTAGGAGGACCCAAGATAAAACTCACGAAACGAAGTGTCTTGAGTCAAGTTGCCAGAGTCTTTGACCCGATTGGATTTGCTGCACCGTTCCTGATACGAGCGAAAATTGGTATGCAGAAACTTTGGCAAAGGGGACTCGACTGGGATCAAGAACTTCCATTGTCCGAGCAAAACCTATGGATCCAACTGTTTAAAGAAATGGAAGAGCTAAATGGTGTGCATTTCCAGAGATCGCTCACCCCCTCTGATGTCATCGGAAATCCAACACTCTGTATTTTCTCAGACGCATCAGAAGAGGCCTTCGGAGCTTGCGCCTACGTTAGATGGCTGCGGAGTGATGGTAGATATGAAGTCCGATTCGTTGCTGCAAAGTCAAGAGTTGCACCCTTGAAGAAGCTGACCATACCCCGCCTTGAGCTACAAGCCGCGGTAGTCGCTGCCCGCCTGTACATGACCATCACTGAGGAAACAAGACTTCAGATATATAGAGAAGACAATCTTTCTATCTGACAGCATGATTACATTGGCATGGATACGTAGCACAGCACGAGGTTTCAAGCCATCGCAGTGGAGACACATCCCAGGGGAGTTCAATGTAGCAGATGATGTATCTCGTGGCATACCTGTCAAGAAACTGACCGAGCGATGGCAACATGGGCCAGACTTCCTGTCACTACCAGAAGATGACTGGCCCCAAGATGCTTCCATCGTAGACCAAGCTGAAGTAGATAGAGAACAACGAAAGACACAAAATGTCTTCATGGCACAGATGAAACCAGAGGCCATTGATTGCAGCAATATTTCCTCCTGGAGAAAGCTGATCAGAGTAACGGCCTACACTCTAAGATTCATCTGGAACGTGCGTACTAAACGACAAAATGGAATGGTTACCAAAGACGGTCACTATCACCACAGGAGCTTCAAGAGGCAGAAAAGTATTGGATCAAGAACACACAAAAGAGCCTCCATGACTGCCTCGCCAAGGGAGAATTCAAGACACTGAGTCCATTCATAGATACAGATGGAGTAAAGAGGGTAGGAGGTCGAGTAAAGGAATCCTCGATATCGTACGAATCAAAGCATCCAGCCCTACTGCCGAACAACCACCATGTATCACGTTTGATCATGCGTCACATGCACCAATATGGGCATACTGGTGTCGCAACTACTGTACCGAAGACAAGACGAATCTACTGGATCCTGAAAACTCACACCCTCGCCAAGACGGTGAAGTTCAGATGTGTATTCTGCCGAGAAGCGGAACACAAGGTGGAAACACAATTCATGGCCGACCTGCCGAAACAGAGATTGGCACCATACACGCCTCCGTTTCATTTCACATCGTGCGATTACTTTGGGTCGTACCAAGTGAAGATCGGGCGCAACAAGACGACAAAACACTATGGCGTCATCTTCACGTGCCTAAACACTAGAGCAGTTCACCTGGAACTAGCAGTTGACTGTTCCACCATGGAGTACATGCAAGTTCTGCGCAGGTTCTTTTCCATCCGAGGCTATCCGGCAGTAATGATAAGCGACAATGGCACACAGCTAGTAGGAGCTGAGCGAGAGCTACGCGAGATGATAAAGGGGTGGAATTCCAAAGAACTTCAGCAGTTCTGCGCAGAAAAACAGATGGAGTGGAAGTTCATCTCACCTGCAGCCCCACACCAGAATGGATGTGCCGAGGCACTCGTGAAAAGCTGCAAGTGTGCACTGAAACACGCAGTTGGAGCCCAAGTGCTCACACCTTTTGAGCTCTACACAGTTCTGCTCGAAGTGGCCAATCTCGTCAATCAGCGACCAATCGGAAGAATCCCGAACGACCCAGATGATGGCGCTTACCTCTGCCCGAACGACATTCTGCTAAGAAGGTCTTCATCTGAGGTACCCCAAGGTCCCTTCCGAGATACGAAAAATCCAAGGCATCGAGTGGAGTTTATACAGAAGATTGTGGACTCGTTTTGGCGACGCTGGAGCCGAGACGTGCTACCACTGTTAGTCCTGCGCAAGAAGTGGCAGACGGAGAGGCGTAATGTTCGAGTAAACGACATAGTGACGGTAGCAGACCCGAACGCCATCCGCGGCAAGTGGCACATCGGTAGAGTTCTGGACGTCTACCCTGGACCAGATGGGAGAGTTCGCAACGTCAAGGTGCGGACATCTACTGGAGAGTATGTCAGACCCATCACCAAGATAGCCGTCATCTATCCAGAAGAAGGATATGCTGAGGACTAAATGAACTCATCGGGGTGGAGGATGTTTCAATGAACAAAGAGCTGTCCTTACAGCAAACCTGAAGGGCGCCCTCTTGTGAATAGACATTGTTTTTACACATGTTTTTCAGCCATGTTTACAACGTTCGTTTTATTGCTAAAATTATAACCGAATTTTCTACCGTTTAAAACCGGAATTTACAACAGTTAATCATCAGGTGTTGTGTCTCTATGTCTCTATACGAATTGCAAGATTTCTAGTCCGTAAATTGGTTTTACGCTTCGACGATCCACGCATTGATGTGGATTAATCAACGTACCTAGCATACCCACGGTCACGGTGCGACTTTTGTGGCCTTAGGCCTATTATATACAAAATCAGCGCGAAAACAACGCAGTTTTGGGTTCTTCAAAGTCTGCAACTGATTACGTTGCAGGTTTGGCGCCAACAACTGAACGATTTTCCCGAAAACAGTTCGTCATTAGATCTGTTTGACACCAGGTTGAACTTTCCTAAAGCCAACATTTTAAACTGCGTTTCAAGAAAACGAACCAAAAGCTAGTCTCAGACAAGAAATCCAACAGCCAGTTTCAAAGTTTGGAGAGGATGGATCTGTATCATCACCAGGGGTGCGGCCCGGCAATTAAGAGCAAACCCCGGGAGACCGTGACAGCACTATCACCACCCGGTATAGGGCGACACTCGTATAATGGTGGTGATTTGACGAGCCCGGACGCGCGCAGCCCGGACGCTCAGCGCATTTGCGGTACCAGCATCATGGGGAATGGAAGCAAGGACGAGGTGGTGAAGCAGGATCTGGACAAAAAGAGCAGATGACAAGCCAGACCCAACCGACAAACCTCCGTATAATCCTTCGTACGTCACCCTGATCGCAATTAATGACCATTAGGGAGTCACCGGACAGGCGCCAAACTCAGCCAAATCTACCCGTACATCATCAACAAGTTTCCGAACTACGAGAAAAACAAGAAAGGCTGGCAGAACTTCATCATCACTACCTCAGCATCAACGAATGCTTCATCAAGATACCGAGGGAATGGAGAGGGTTAGACGAGAACATCCCAATAGATCAAGCAGCCTACCGGGAAGAGGAACCACAGAACACATCGTCGCATACAAGATCCTTGCAGAGAAGGCAATAACATCCAAAGACTACGAACTTTACATCACCTTAATGGACATGAGCAACGCATTCGTCACAGTGAGACGTAACACCCTCATAGAAGACCTGGCAACGATTCTAGACCAAGCAGAACTCCACCTCATCAAACTACTGGTCGAAGACGTCACCCTAAAAGTGAGAGTGGGGAGTGAAACAAGACTCCTTTCCAACTAAATGGGCGTTCCACAAGGAGACTTCCTCAGCCCAATACTCTTCACGCTATACTTGGCAAAAGCCCTGCAAGACCACCCGCAGAGTGGAGAACACACATACGCCAAAGCACCAACAAACGAGAGTACGCACGAAGACCTACCACCGGAAATGAGGGACCACACGTACTGCAAACCATCCGAATATGGCACCATCATCAGGCCAAAGTATGCAGATGACATAGGATGGGCAGCGAGCAACAACAAGTTCAAGATAGAAAAAGAAAAGAACATCACACTTCCGAAGTTGAAAGACAGAGGCCCAAAAATAAACGAAGCAAAAACCGAAGAATACCTGGTAAAGAAGAACGGATCAGAGGACTGGAAGAAATGTAAGATCCTCGGTAGCCTTATGGATACCAACGAAGACATCAAAAGACGAAAACAGCTGACGAACAACGCAATGAAAAAACTTGAACACGTCTTCGAGAACAACAACCTCAACATCCAAATGAAGATCAGAGTGTTCAGAGCGTGCGCAGAAAGCATATTTCTATACAACTCGGAACTGTGGACACTGACCAAAACCGCTGAAAAAAAGATCGACTCGTACCATCGAAGAATACTACGAAAGGCTATAAACATCAAATGGCCAAAGAAAATATCCAGTGAAGACCTGTACAACAAGACAACACAAGAAAAATGGAGCGCAAAAATCAAGACCAGAAGACTGCGATGGTACGGCCACGCTATGCGACTACCAGAAGAAACACCTGCAAAAACAGCACTACGAGAAGTGTACAGAAAAGTGAAAAAGTTAAGAGGAGGCCAAACAATAACCTGGATCTCAGTGCTCAAAAAGGATCTGGGCACTCTAGGACTAACATATAGAGGGCGCCACCCAACTGGCGCAGGACAGAGGCGAATAGAGGATCGGAAGGTTGTGTGGCAATCTCGGGCGCCGTGCGTGAATGATGATTATTATCCAAATGTGGTGGTTATGCAAATATGGAACAACAAATCACAAGATTTTTAAATAGTGATGAATCACGTTTTATGTGTGAAACTGCTTCTAAAAGAAGTGATTTTGGGATTTTCAGGATTTTACTTGAGCCTATTTCAAACAAATCAGGTGTTTTCTAATCGAGTCCATGCAGATTAATAGCTTTCTTCACCACAATATTGCATTTGATGATATACAAGCACGGTGGCCGAGAATATTCAATCAGACAGTAACACCACTTTGATAATTCGTTTTATATGAATTTCTTTGTACAACTTAAGCCAACAATTACTAACACGGCGGAAATCGTCTCCAGAAACCTTGCAAAACATTGCCTTTTTGGCGTTTCCAGTTTCATATCTCAACTTCTGCTTAACGTATGAATTTAGTTCGCTCGCCAAAATAAAGAGTATTCTTCATCTTCATTACAGTACTTAAAATGTATTACAAAGTTCTTTAAAACTGTCCTACCAGGGGGGTTGAAGGTGGTCGGTTATGTCCATTTTACTGTGCGTCCCTTCATGGTCGTAACTCAGCAACCAAACCGGCCGATTGATTTAGTTCCAGCGTATAAACTTTGGTCCCCAAAAAATAATGATATAAAAGTCACGCTGATTGACTATTCTTTTCTACCGTACTTGGTATGTCGTACAATTTGAAACAGTAGATAGTCGTGTAAAAAATGTCTCGAAAATGGAAAGTTACGTCAAGTTGTGTGTGGAACCCGGGGCAAAACGCGCGCTATGCGGTTTACACGGGAGTACATGTACAGTTGCAAGGATAGCACAACCCACGCAGGCGGCAGATTGGTTTTTAACTATAAGCACTTGATTATAAATTGTCTAAGTGTCAGCACAAGGCGATTGGGATTAAAGGTATGATACACCATTTGCAGATATCGAAAACATTTACTACCGAATTATTAAGAAATATCTTACTCATTTAAAGGTAAATAGTGGTTCTAGGCATCCAGCAAACTGATTGCGCTAGATATCCTGTAATTATTCCGAAAAATTGAATTTTATAAAGTAGATTTTGCTATCGCCGGACGGCGATCGCGAAAAAAACCAAAAAACATAAGAACAACTGCTCGACGCCGGTTGAAAACAAACGCTGTTTTTCGTGCTTTTCTCGGCATCAATGACTGTAAAACTTCGGAATGGCTGCCATGGTGTGTTGTGCGAGAAAGAAAAAAAAGCTTGCAATTATCTACATTTAAGGGATCGTATACGTTTGGTAATTAGTCCAAAAATTAATGGCAATAAAAACTTACTTGGTACTATTTGTCTACAGAAGTAGGAGGACCCAAGATAAAACTCACGAAACGAAGTGTCTTGAGTCAAGTTGCCAGAGTCTTTGACCCGATTGGATTTGCTGCACCGTTCCTGATACGAGCGAAAATTGGTATGCAGAAACTTTGGCAAAGGGGACTCGACTGGGATCAAGAACTTCCATTGTCCGAGCAAAACCTATGGATCCAACTGTTTAAAGAAATGGAAGAGCTAAATGGTGTGCATTTCCAGAGATCGCTCACCCCCTCTGATGTCATCGGAAATCCAACACTCTGTATTTTCTCAGACGCATCAGAAGAGGCCTTCGGAGCTTGCGCCTACGTTAGATGGCTGCGGAGTGATGGTAGATATGAAGTCCGATTCGTTGCTGCAAAGTCAAGAGTTGCACCCTTGAAGAAGCTGACCATACCCCGCCTTGAGCTACAAGCCGCGGTAGTCGCTGCCCGCCTGTACATGACCATCACTGAGGAAACAAGACTTCAGATATATAGAGAAGACAATCTTTCTATCTGACAGCATGATTACATTGGCATGGATACGTAGCACAGCACGAGGTTTCAAGCCATCGCAGTGGAGACACATCCCAGGGGAGTTCAATGTAGCAGATGATGTATCTCGTGGCATACCTGTCAAGAAACTGACCGAGCGATGGCAACATGGGCCAGACTTCCTGTCACTACCAGAAGATGACTGGCCCCAAGATGCTTCCATCGTAGACCAAGCTGAAGTAGATAGAGAACAACGAAAGACACAAAATGTCTTCATGGCACAGATGAAACCAGAGGCCATTGATTGCAGCAATATTTCCTCCTGGAGAAAGCTGATCAGAGTAACGGCCTACACTCTAAGATTCATCTGGAACGTGCGTACTAAACGACAAAATGGAATGGTTACCAAAGACGGTCACTATCACCACAGGAGCTTCAAGAGGCAGAAAAGTATTGGATCAAGAACACACAAAAGAGCCTCCATGACTGCCTCGCCAAGGGAGAATTCAAGACACTGAGTCCATTCATAGATACAGATGGAGTAAAGAGGGTAGGAGGTCGAGTAAAGGAATCCTCGATATCGTACGAATCAAAGCATCCAGCCCTACTGCCGAACAACCACCATGTATCACGTTTGATCATGCGTCACATGCACCAATATGGGCATACTGGTGTCGCAACTACTGTACCGAAGACAAGACGAATCTACTGGATCCTGAAAGCTCACACCCTCGCCAAGACGGTGAAGTTCAGATGTGTATTCTGCCGAGAAGCGGAACACAAGGTGGAAACACAATTCATGGCCGACCTGCCGAAACAGAGATTGGCACCATACACGCCTCCGTTTCATTTCACATCGTGCGATTACTTTGGGTCGTACCAAGTGAAGATCGGGCGCAACAAGACGACAAAACACTATGGCGTCATCTTCACGTGCCTAAACACTAGAGCAGTTCACCTGGAACTAGCAGTTGACTGTTCCACCATGGAGTACATGCAAGTTCTGCGCAGGTTCTTTTCCATCCGAGGCTATCCGGCAGTAATGATAAGCGACAATGGCACACAGCTAGTAGGAGCTGAGCGAGAGCTACGCGAGATGATAAAGGGGTGGAATTCCAAAGAACTTCAGCAGTTCTGCGCAGAAAAACAGATGGAGTGGAAGTTCATCTCACCTGCAGCCCCACACCAGAATGGATGTGCCGAGGCACTCGTGAAAAGCTGCAAGTGTGCACTGAAACACGCAGTTGGAGCCCAAGTGCTCACACCTTTTGAGCTCTACACAGTTCTGCTCGAAGTGGCCAATCTCGTCAATCAGCGACCAATCGGAAGAATCCCGAACGACCCAGATGATGGCGCTTACCTCTGCCCGAACGACATTCTGCTGGGTAGGTCTTCATCTGAGGTACCCCAAGGTCCCTTCCGAGATACGAAAAATCCAAGGCATCGAGTGGAGTTTATACAGAAGATTGTGGACTCGTTTTGGCGACGCTGGAGCCGAGACGTGCTACCACTGTTAGTCCTGCGCAAGAAGTGGCAGACGGAGAGGCGTAATGTTCGAGTAAACGACATAGTGACGGTAGCAGACCCGAACGCCATCCGCGGCAAGTGGCACATCGGTAGAGTTCTGGACGTCTACCCTGGACCAGATGGGAGAGTTCGCAACGTCAAGGTGCGGACATCTACTGGAGAGTATGTCAGACCCATCACCAAGATAGCCGTCATCTATCCAGAAGAAGGATATGCTGAGGACTAAATGACCTCATCGGGGTGGAGGATGTTTCAATGAACAAAGAGCTGTCCTTACAGCAAACCTGAAGGGCGCCCTCTTGTGAATAGACATTGTTTTTACACATGTTTTTCAGCCATGTTTACAACGTTCGTTTTATTGCTAAAATTATAACCGAATTTTCTACCGTTTAAAACCGGAATTTACAACAGTTAATCATCAGGTGTTGTGTCTCTATGTCTCTATACGAATTGCAAGATTTCTAGTCCGTAAATTGGTTTTACGCTTCGACGATCCACGCATTGATGTGGATTAATCAACGTACCTAGCATACCTACGGTCACGGTGCGACTTTTGTGGCCTTAGGCCTATTATATACAAAATCAGCGCGAAAACAACGCAGTTTTGGGTTCTTCAAAGTCTGCAACTGATTACGTTGCAGGTTTGGGGCCAACAACTGAACGATTTTCCCGAAAACAGTTCGTCATTAGATCTGTTTGACACCAGGTTGAACTTTCCTAAAGCCAACATTTTAAACTGCGTTTCAAGAAAACGAACCAAAAGCTAGTCTCAGACAAGAAATCCAACAGCCAGTTTCAAAGTTTGGAGAGGATGGATCTGTATCATCACCAGGGGTGCGGCCCGGCAATTAAGAGCAAACCCCGGGAGACCGTGACAGCACTATCACCACCCGGTATAGGGCGACACTCGTATAATGGTGGTGATTTGACGAGCCCGGACGCGCGCAGCCCGGACGCTCAGCGCATTTGCGGTACCAGCATCATGGGGAATGGAAGCAAGGACGAGGTGGTGAAGCAGGATCTGGACAAAAAGAGCAGATGACAAGCCAGACCCAACCGACAAACCTCCGTATAATCCTTCGTACGTCACCCTGATCGCAATTAATGACCATTAGGGAGTCACCGGACAGGCGCCAAACTCAGCCAAATCTACCCGTACATCATCAACAAGTTTCCGAACTACGAGAAAAACAAGAAAGGCTGGCAGAACTTCATCATCACTACCTCAGCATCAACGAATGCTTCATCAAGATACCGAGGGAATGGAGAGGGTTAGACGAGAACATCCCAATAGATCAAGCAGCCTACCGGGAAGAGGAACCACAGAACACATCGTCGCATACAAGATCCTTGCAGAGAAGGCAATAACATCCAAAGACTACGAACTTTACATCACCTTAATGGACATGAGCAAGGCATTCGTCACAGTGAGACGTAACACCCTCATAGAAGACCTGGCAACGATTCTAGACCAAGCAGAACTCCACCTCATCAAACTACTGGTCGAAGACGTCACCCTAAAAGTGAGAGTGGGGAGTGAAATAAGACTCCTTTCCAACTAAAATGGGCGTTCCACAAGGAGACTTCCTCAGCCCAATACTCTTCACGCTATACTTGGCAAAAGCCCTGCAAGACCACCCGCAGAGTGGAGAACACACATACGCCAAAGCACCAACAAACGAGAGTACGCACGAAGACCTACCACCGGAAATGAGGGACCACACGTACTGCAAACCACCCGAATATGGCACCATCATCAGGCCAAAGTATGCAGATGACATAGGATGGGCAGCGAGCAACAACAAGTTCAAGATCGAAAAAGAAAAGAACATCACACTTCCGAAGTTGAAAGACAGAGGCCTAAAAATAAACGAAGCAAAAACCGAAGAATACCTGGTAAAGAAGAACGGACCAGAGGACTGGAAGAAATGTAAGATCCTCGGTAGCCTTATGGATACCAACGAAGACATCAAAAGACGAAAACAGCTGACGAACAACGCAATGAAAAAACTTGAACACGTCTTCGAGAACAACAACCTCAACATCCAAATGAAGATCAGAGTGTTCAGAGCGTGCGCAGAAAGCATATTTCTATACAACTCGGAACTGTGGACACTGACCAAAACCGCTGAAAAAAGATCGACTCGTACCATCGAAGAATACTACGAAAGGCTATAAACATCAAATGGCCAAAGAAAATATCCAGTGAAGACCTGTACAACAAGACAACACAAGAAAAATGGAGCGCAAAAATCAAGACCAGAAGACTGCGATGGTACGGCCACGCTATGCGACTACCCGAAGAAACACCTGCAAAAACAGCACTACAAGAAGTGTACAGAAAAGTGAAAAAGTTAAGAGGAGGCCAAACAATAACCTGGATCTCAGTGCTCAAAAAGGATCTGGGCACTCTAGGACTAACATATAGAGGGCGCCACCCAACTGGCGCAGGACAGAGGCGAATAGAGGATCGGAAGGTTGTGTGGCAATCTCGGGCGCCGTGCGTGAATGATGATTATTATCCAAATGTGGTGGTTATGCAAATATGGAACAACAAATCACAAGATTTTTAAATAGTGATGAATCACGTTTTATGTGTGAAACTGCTTCTAAAAGAAGTGATTTTAGGATTTTCAGGATTTTACTTGAGCCTATTTCAAACAACTCAGGTGTTTTCTAATCTAGTCCATGCAGATTAATAGCTTTCTTCACCACAATATTGCATTTGATGATATACAAGCACGGTGGCCAAGAATATTCAATCAGACAGTAACACCACTTTGATAATTCGTTTTATATGAATTTCTTTGTACAACTTAAGCCAACAATTACTAACACCGTGGAAATCGTCTCCAGAAACCTTGCAAAACATTGCCTTTTTGGCGTTTCCAGTTTCATATCTCAACTTCTGCTTAACGTATGAATTTAGTTCGCTCGCCAAAATAAAGAGTAATTCTTCATCTTCATTACAGTACTTAAAATGTATTACAAAGTTCTTTAAAACTGTCCTACCAGGGGGGTTGAAGGTGGTCGGTTATGTCCATTTTACTGTGCGTCCCTTCATGGTCGTAACTCAGCAACCAAACCGGCTGATTGATTTAGTTCCAGCGTATAAACTTTGGTCCCCAAAAAAATAATGATATAAAAGTCACGCTGATTGGCTATTCTTTTCTACCGTACTTGGTATGTCGTACAATTTGAAACAGTAGTAGTCGTGTAAAAAATGTCTCGAAAATGGAAAGTTACGTCAAGTTGTGTGTGGAACCCGGGGCAAAACGCGCGCTATGCGGTTTACACGGGAGTACATGTACAGTTGCAAGGTTGAACGCACAACCCACGCGGGCGGCGGATTGGTTTTTAACTATAAGCACTTGATTATAAATTGTCTAATTGTCAGCACAAAGCGATTGGGATTAAAGGTATGATACACCATTTGCAGATATCGAAAACATTTACTACCGAATTATTAAGAAATATCTTACTCATTTAAAGGTAAATAGTGGTTCTAGGCATCCAGCAAACTGATTGCGCTAGATATCCTGTAATTATTCCGAAAAATTGAATTTTATAAAGTAAATTTTGCTATCGCCGGACGGCGATCGCGAAAAAAAACAAAAAACATAAGAACAACTGCTCGACGCCGGTTGAAAACAAACGCTGTTTTTCGTGCTTTTCTCGGCATCAATGACTGTAAAACTTCGGAATGGCTGCCATGGTGTGTTGTGCGAGAAAGAAAAAAAAGCTTGCAATTATCTACATTTAAGGGATCGTATACGTTTGGTAATTAGTCCAAAAATTAATGGCAATAAAAACTTACTTGGTAAGAAGTACAGCAGCTTTGGATAGTGTATAATGCATTTTTAGAAACTTTTCACTTCAAAGTACTGCGGTTATGGAAAAAAGATATCACTTTTTATCCCCAAAACTTTGAATCTGAGAAGCGTTTTTAATACTGCAGTGACGTTTCTCAGACTGTGTATTCCAATGCAGATTTTTTCTTCCTGCGTGGACATAACCGCTCCGGATTTTCGGCAATATCTCAAAATCGCGGCAAAATTGTTACAGGTTAGTGTTATGGTATATAATCTATAACTATATGATTGAAACAAACAATGCCGGGTTCCATTTACCAAATGTGGTCATTGCTTTTTTTTTACTAATCATAATTAATACTTCCTATAATGTGAAAAGCAGTTCTGGCAGTCAGACATCAGACCATGTGTTGGGTGTAGTTCCTCCGCGGATCGACACCGCCCATCATGGTGGAGGGGTCAGATTGGCCCGCCCCATGCAGACCAGACCGCGTTGCCACAGTATACCGCGTGTATCTCATAGGGCGTGGGCCGCGTGTTTGTGGAGCGAAAGTAATAGTCCGTGGAGCAGGCCGGGTGCCGTTGGTCATCGGCGATTGGTCTAGGTCCAAGAAGCTGGGGTTGGGATTGACTAATTGGAAGCCGGGGAGGCCATGTGCTGGAAGGCTCTGATCTGGCGTCATGGGAGGGGACACTGGCACCCGCATGGTGTTGCGATTCCCCTCAGAATCTGTGGAACGGAAAAGACAAGAAAATACACCCGGTTACGAAATCATTAATAATAATAATAATAATGTGAGCATTTATATAGCGCTCAAACACAGAAGAAACTGGTATCAGACATCAACTTCCAAGTGACCTCATTAATTCCTGCAAAAAAACTTCAATTTGCAAGGAGGATTTGGGAGGATTTGGGATGGTTAGGGACAGTCAAGGTCTTAGCCAGCCAGCCAAGTAGGCAAAATCTGGAGCGGTTATATGTCCACGCTGAGAATAATCTGCATTGGAAAACACAACCTGAGAAACGTCGCTGCACAGCAACGCTTCCGGATTCAAATTTTTTGGGATAACAATTGAAGGGATATATTTCGAAGTACTGTACATGTAGTTTCAAAAAATGCATTCCTGAATTGAATGAAAAAATATATTACACGTAATAATAATAATAAATAATAAAAATAATAACAGGCATTTATACTGCGCTTTTCCAAAACATGATCAAAGCGCATAACAAAAGAAAGGATAAATTAAAACAAGCTATAACAAAACTTAAATCTACTATTTAGGAAAGAGATAAGTTTTAAGTTTACTCTTAAATGCAACAACACAAGTAGAATCACGGACACTAATTGGGAGACTGTTCCAAAGTTCAGCGGCAGAGTGTGAGAAGGCGTGTTTGCCGTAAGATAAACTTGAGTTGTGAGTGTTAAGCCGAATTCTATCGGAAGAATAAACAGAGTAGAGTAACTTGTTTACTTACTTGATAACTTGTTACTGTTAAATTTGAATATTCCTAACTTTCTAATGATTGTAAATTTGTATCTAATTTTTTTTGTTCCCTGCGAAATAATAAATGAAATAATAAATGAAATTATACTATCCAAAGCTGCTTTATATACTTCTAACCATTGAAAGTAAGTTTTTACTGCCATTAATTTTTAGAGTAATTACAAACTTACGATTTAAATTCTTTCCTTTATCAGCTATAGATTTCTCATTTTGACGAACTTAATTGGATAATTAAGATTGATTTACTTATAATTTGAGTATGCAAAAAGTTACACAAGTTTACTTCTGGGGTCAATGATAGTTTTTCGATCCATATTTTATTGTAATCTTATTTCTCTGGTACACCACCTTTTGGTTCATATAATAATAATAATAAGGTTAGTTCTTATATAGTGCTTGAGACTCCCATGATGTGGGTGTATCAAAGCGCTTTACATTATTACCCTGATCATTGGGCCCATGAAACATTCGAAATACCATCTCAGCTCCTTGGGGAGTATACAGCTAAATTCAACCACAATAACCATCTCTGCCCTATACCCATTTACTCCTGGGTTGAGAGAAGCAATGAGTGACAAAGTGCCTTGCCCAAGGGCACACATACCATGAAGGACCTTTGCAGTTTTATTATGCACAAACCTGTCCTGGGTACGAAATGACCCAAAACCCTCTTCAGGTAAACAGCATGAACAGTATTTATTTTATAGTACAGGCCTATATCAATTATTATCATTTATTTTCCCCACCCCTCTCTCTGGAAACTTTGAAATTTGAGAAAAGAGATCGATAGCCCTATACCCAAAGTTGATTTCATTTGTTTCTGACCAATACCGTTTTAGAGTGTTAGTGTTTTTTGTGTTTTGGGGGGAATTTTGTGTGTGTTTTTTTGTCGTTTTGGGTTTGGTTTTTTTTTTTGGGGGGGGGGGGGGGGGGGGGGTGGGGGGGACATGCCTTTACCAAAGGAAAACGTGGCCTATTCCATCCTATCTCCTACTCACTCAGAATTTTGCCAGAATAACGTGGTTGATTGTTAAGACCAAATTTATCTTAGTTATTAATATTATATCTGGTTTATGTGATTTTGAGGAAATTTTAAGACTGCATTTTTGTTTTTAAAATGCGATTCTGATATTTCTTTTTCAATGGAAGAACTTACCGGTATATGTGAGTAACCTATTTTGAAGGAGGATCATTCAATGATTCTTGAAGGGAATATAACATTTGCAAACATAACAAAATAAATTACTAAATTATTAAGAAATAGGGCCTACTTTACTAGACTGTTGGTGAATGACAGTTTAAAAACATCTTTAAAATAAAAGCTCGTGGTGTGCTGTCATTTGAAAACCTGGTATTTTTATATCAATCTCAAACGATGGTCAGCCGACCAGTGTTGGAAAGGAAATGTTTTTTTTCACAGGATGCTTTAGACCGTCAATCACCAAAAGTCTGGTATATTAGTCCAGGAAAAATAAGTTTTGACCTCAAACAAATTGTAACACAAATGTTTTCACCACAATGCATTTCTAAAAGGTCCCCACAATGACATATTAAAAGTCTTTAAAAAATTCAAGTGGTGGAAATATGACTAATTTGCATAAATCGTTAATCCTTGCCGCGTAATATATTTATTCCCATATTTGGGTATATAATATATTACAACAAAATATTGAAAAGTTTATTTGGGTGATTCTACTTACATATCCCTACTTCAATAACATTTTCTAAAGCGTGACTGAATAATTATGAGAACATGGTAATTATCCAAAATGACAACTTCGTGACCCTAAATGTGCGCACATTACACTGTCTCCAGGTAGCTGGACATCTAAAGATTCAAAAGTTTTGGAACATTAACCCTATTGGTTCCCCAGGATTTGTCTGCTAAATCCAACTACGGCACTTCCACGGCAAAATGAATTAACATGTACGTTCAACATGTTAATTCATTTTGTTATTTTGTGGAAGTGCCATGGCCTAGTTGTCAGGATCGAGCGTTGAATTCGTTCTCCTTTTCTGCAGGTAGTTCTGCAGGTTGGGGGGTTCGATCTACCCGGCCTGGGCTAGGACACATCATACACATACGTGTAATTGGGTACGTAGAGGCTTGCTGAGGACTAGCTACCCATAACAACCCTATTCATGCTGTGAAGAGATCAGAATGTCTTGTTTCATGTACATTGTACTTTCCTCTAGTACTAGCCTACACCTCAAGTGCCTTTGACCTTGTGATGGGCGATTTGCATATAAAAACAAACAAAAATTGCATTGTGTTCCAGAAATTGTACCACTGCCAACACAATACACCAACTGCAGACCCTGGGACCAATTCAGCCGTGTTCAATAAAAACAACCAACTGCACAGCTGATATGATGGTATTAATCAGGAGGGTTCTGAAACATTCAAGGTATTTCTTTTTTATTATATATTATATATTTATTTTTATTTTTCAATACGTATACGTATACATACATACATACATGTACATGTATGCCTTCTTTGCGTCGATTGTTTTCTCTGCTGTAGTATCCCTAACATAAAGGTAGTATACACCATTTGCAGATATCGAAAATATTTACTACTGAATTATTAATAAATACCTTACTCAATTGAAAGTAAATAATGATTCTAGGCATTCAGCAAAAGGATTGCGCTAGATATCCTGTAATTATTTTTAAAAAAAAAATTTTATAAAGAAAAATTCGCTCTCGCCGGACGGCGAGAGCGAAAAAACAAAGATAACATAAGAATAACTGCTCGACCCCGGTTGAAAACAAACGCTGTTTTTCGTGCTTTTCTCGGCATCCATGATTGTAAAATTCGGAAAAGTCAGTTAAACGATATTTACTATGAAATACAACCCCCCAAATCTACCCATTCATGATAATTCAAGCATTTACCAATGGTTCATCTGTGAATTTTTTTTAAAAGAAGCTAATTTTAACTGATTTGGGTAGGTATGGGTATGGACAACTACCAAAAAAAAAGGAGGGATAGGGGTTGGGGAACTTTTTTATTAGAGGTCAAAGGTCATTGACCTCTGCCCAAATCCCTAAAGATTATATTTCAGCAACAAAATATGGTATATAGATGATCTTGGTGTCAAAATGCACAGAATTACAATAGAAGATGACATAAAATAATTATTGACCCTTGGGACCAAATCCTGACCTCCGAAAATGAGGTCAAAGGTCACAAAACAATTTTATTACAAAAATGTCATATTTATAGCAACAAAATATGGTATATAGATGATCTTGGTGTCAAAATGCACAGGATTATGAAAGAAGATGACATAGAATAACTACTGACCCTTAGAAAAGAGGTCAAAGGTCACAAATAGAGGTACATGTATTACTAAAATGTCATATTAGTAAAATAACAGGAAAATTACCATGAACCAAAACAAATCTAAGAGGCTAATTTCAACTTATTGTGGCGGGTATGGGGGTTATTATTTATTCCAAGAGCAAAGAAGGAGGGGGAAATTCCCTTTCTGAGGGTCAACATTATAAATTGTATCTCAGCAGCAGTATGTTTTTCATAGGCCTAGACGATCTTGGTGTCGAAATGCACAGAATTATACTAGGAGACAAACACAATATGAAATGGATTCGTCACCACCAAACTTCGAGGTTAAAGGTCAAATTGAGCAATTGGGGGGGGATTAAAGTTTATTAGTGTCAAATAGTTTGTGTATGTAAAGTATATGTGCATTTATAATCATGTTTGGTGTTTATTGGGAAGGAGCGTAATCATACATTCAGCCTACGTTTTGTTATTATTAAAACGATTCTCGGTCACATGGGAAGGACATTAAATTGAAGGACGTCTAACGCTGGGTTATGTGGAATTGTTTTCTTTTTCTGTGAGACTATTAGGTTTTTTATTTAAAGATGAAGTGCTTTTGCAAGAAAATAGCAAAGGGAAACCGGTTTATGCAGGCATACTTCAAGGAATGATCAGTTTATTTGTTGTTGTTTGTTTGATCAATCCCAGAGTTAGCTGTAGTGAATCAGAACTCATTCTACTATGGGAAGGGGAGGGTGTTTATGGAAGTTGTCACAAGTCAGAACTATTTCTCATCGTTTTCATTATTGTTTTGGAGATGCTGCAACAGTTCTGCTGCGTGAAGTATCATAGGATTGTATGTTTGTTGCTGGTCTGCAGAGATAAATCTGTATATTTATTTGCTGGTATGCCAGCAGTGTGGTTGCGTAACTATATTGCCCAGAGCGTAATTCTTAATGTAAGTTTTTTCTTAGTGATATACGCTTCTGGGAAGTCAGTTCTGGCCACATTTTTTCTGCGAGATTGCAGTCGGTAGGAGGAGGGGGAGGGGGGTTACGTGTACAAGTTTCAAGAGAACCCCTCCGTGTTTTTCGTTATTTTCTTGAGACGCGGTTCTGCTGACAAGTATCATATGGATTGTATTTGTGACTGGCAGAGTTAAATCTGTAATTGTACGTTATCTAGTGGGTATGCCCGGTATGCCAGAGAGTGGTTGTTGACTGGCCTCTCTGGAGTATGGTGGCCCTGAAGGGACATCAAAGACGCGAATTTCATTTACGACATCACATACTGTTTTACGACATCATATATTTTCTTTTACGACATCACCATTTTTTTACGACATCACACATTTTTTTACGACATCACATATGTTTGCTTAAGACATCACATATGTTTTTTAACGACATCACATATTTTTTAACGACATCACATAAGTTTTGTTTACGACATCACAAACTTGTATGTACGACATCACATATTTATTTACGACATCACATATTGCATTTACGACATCACATACTGCATTTACGACATCACATACTGCATTTACGACATCACACAATTCGTTCATGACTTTTTATTCACGACATGCATGCAAGTCGTGAATATCTTTGTCGCGAATTTTTTACTAGTAGCTTAGGGTGCGTAGCTGACCCTGCTCGCTCGATGTTTGAGATGCTTGAGCTGGTAATTTGCATTTATTTCTCCTTCTCTTGCTGATCCAATAGATATTTCTTTTCAATCACTATCGACCTTGCGGCTAACTACACAAACTGAAATATCAAAAATTATCTGCAATTTACCATCAAAATCATGTCGCCTGGATCCCTTGCCCACATGGATGCTTAAGGAAAACCTTACTCAAATTGTGCCAATTATTACTGATATTATCAACTCTTCTTTGTCGTCCGGAATCTTTCCTACTGAAGCCCACCGTGCCATCATTAAGCCATTACTAAAAAAGGCGTCACTTGATAGAAATATTCTTAAAAATTATAGACCCGTTTCGAATATCAGTTTCGTTGGTAAGATAATAGAAAAAATTGCTTGTGCACGACTATCTGAACATATGAATCAAAATAATCTAATGGACCCCTACCAGTCAGCTTATAGACCCAAACATAGTACTGAATCTGCCCTAATAAAAGTAAAAAATGATATCATGTTTTCCCTTAATTCAAATCAAGTTACCCTCCTAGTATTATTAGATCTTTCAGCTGCATTTGATACAATTGATCATAGTATATTACTTTCGCGTTTGTCATCCAGAATTGGCATAAGAGGGGTTGCACTTGACTGGTTCCATTCATATCTTAAGGGTTGGACCAGTCAGGTTGACATTGCTGGTGAATTGTCAGCTCCATCTATTGCTGATTATGGCTTACCACAGGGCTCTGTCTTTGGTCCACTAGGCTACACTGTTTACACCCTTCCTGTTGGTGATATAGCACGGCACCACCAAATTTCTTATCATGCTGATGATACACAATTATATATATCATTCAACCCTAATGTACCTGGTGAGATGAATCGTGCAATCTCTAAACTTGAAAAATGCATCTCAGACATTAAAACCTGGATGACAGTTAATAAGCTTAAATTAAACGATGATAAAACAGAATTCTTTGTCGCTGCTTCCTCCCATAATCTTAAACTTATCCCCGATATTTCCATTGTTATTGGAAACTCTTCTACTTACCCATCTGAATCTGTTAGGAACCTAGGTGTATTCTTTGACTCGGCTATGTCCATGTCTTCCCATATATCATATATATCACGAACTGTCAATTACTATCTTCGCAATATATCACGTGCCCGCAAGTTCATGGATGAATCTACATGTCACCACGCTGTTCGTTCATTGGTACTTTCACGGCTTGATTATTGTAATGGTTTGTTATCTTCTGTACCCAATGTACACATACAACGACTGCAGCGGTTACAAAACTGGGCCGCACGTTTAGTTTTTGCTGTCAATAGGTGTGCTGAATCTCTCTGCTGTATACAAGACTCTCTGCAAGATGCACCAAACTCCTCTTCTTATTAATAGGAAACGTTTGGGACATCTCACTTCACTGGGGTAACTAGTCAGGGTACATGTAGGGTAACTAGGTGTTATGAGTAATCACTTCTTAAACAAAGACATAATTCATGTTGTTTTATGTTATACGTATATCTCTAGGGTGGTGCTTTGTGGATTCAATATGGGGCTTCGAATAATGACCTTTGACCTTTAAGGTCATATGTTGCGGTCAATTTGTATCCTACATTTATACCACAAGAATTTACATTTTTCTACTTCCAGTGTAATTATGACCATTTTGACACCAAGATCATACAAGTACATATGTTGTTGCCGAGATACAATTTATAGTGTTTTAGTCCAGGGTCAATGACCTTTGACCTCTGCTCCTAGAATAAATATTAACTCCCATACCCGCCACGTAAGTTAAAAATAGTCTCTTCGATTTGTTTGTGCTCATTTTTATTTAATGATAATTTTCCTGTTATAAATATGACATTTTAGTAATAAAATAGTTTTTTGGCCTTTGACCTCATTTTCGGAGGTCAGGATTTGGTCCCAAGGGTCAGTAATTATTTGATGTCATCTTCTTTTGTAATTCTGTGCATTTTGACACCAAGATCATCTATATACCATATTTTGTTGCTGAAATATAATTTTTAGTGATTTAGGCAGGGGTCAATGACCTTTGACCTCTAATAACAAAAGTTCCCCAACCCCTATCCCTCCTTCCTTTTTTTTGGTAGTTGTCCATACCCATACCCACCAAAATCAGTTGAAATTAGCTTCTTTAAAAATTTTTCACAGATTGGCTCAATATATGGTTAATTTAGGGTTACTACTGAGGTTGAAATGTCCTTTAAGAGTATAAGACTTTCTAAGGTCAAGGTTGGCAGAAGGCCTGCATCTGGGGTGACTCCAGTGCTTGTGCTTTGAACCAGTACATTTCATGAAAACAATTTCAGGTAATTACACATTATTTTTTGTTCAACAGATAACTACTTGTATTTGTACATCAAACAGAAGTAAGGATTTGCACACGCCTCAACACCCAACAGAGATTTCTCTGCGGTACACCCACAACCACCCTGTTATCTGTGCTTAACGTCCGTCGATGTCAGTTTTTTATAATAATCGATTAATCCGAAATTCAACGATTATTTCCCGCTTGCAAGATGAAGCCTAAAAACGGCGCTCAATATACTGAAGCCCGACAGTTTAATAGGTACGTTGCATATACCGGTTTTCGGCTTGATCCTCCGCGCATCGTGTCGGTCTGAACAGTATCAAATTGCGCCAGCCCGCGTGTTTATGGTTTTACAACAAAGATAAGAAATGATTATGGTTGCCGCTTCCGCTTGCTATTGTTCCGCGGGGCGCGCCGTCCGCTATCTGGGCTTATTGAGGGCACCCTATTACAAGAGCCCAGATAACGGACGGCGCGCCAAAATGAACAGCTCGGTCTTGGAATACGGATTGGCTTCCTAGGCCAATAGCAGGGTGCAGAGAACGCTCCCTACAATTCCCGACCCATGATTGGCCACCCCAAAATGTTATCAGATCATGGGAGGGTTATGTCCCGAACAATAATAATAATAATAATAATAATAATAATATAATAATAGTAATAATAAGAACAACCCATAGGCTAGGGCGGCATGGCCGGTTTCTTTTGAGATTTTACTGCGCAAGCTGTTGTGAACTATAGCGGCGGGCCGCGGGTGAAACACAAAGAACAACTTCACAACGGCAGTTGGTCGTCGAACGTATTGTATTTTATAGGCCTAATCAAAATGTTTTAAGCTACAAATAAAGACGGCAGCTTTTCTAATATACTAAAGTCCTGAGATTTTCTGGATAATCTGGCAATCTTTCGGTGTTTTCATTTAGGAACATCGAAATTTAGATACATCAACATTTTCGATATATCGAAATGTCAATATTTCGATATGATCAAAAAAGTGACATCGGCGATATCGATGTCAAAATAGTATCGAGTATTTGAGTAATATCGATATATCGCCGGACGTTATCTGTGCTGACGCTCTCAAATTTAGAGATGTCTCAGAGGAGGCAGCAGCATCACTTGAATCGCTGATCAAGCGCAAGTATGGTCCCACCGCCACTGTGGAGATGAAGTATGAACTCCAGCTGAAGCATGGGAAGGACTACCCAATTTAAGCTGCAAACACCTTTCTTTATATTTTGAGCACTTTTGCTGCTTCCAATGCTAGAAATGCACAATTGACAAATGGTCTATTGTCCCTTTAAATTTGGCAGTATAGTTTTCCGCTTTAAGGGTTTGCACTTAATTGTTTTGACTAGTGTACATCTTTTGTTAGGCTTCTGCCTACCTAAACTTTACAGTAAAAAGCTTTTGTGTTGCATCTTTCTATGAAGCGGTAAATGTGCATACATTCATAAATTAAATGTTTTGTAAATGTAATAATAGGCTGTACAGAAAGGTGTTCAATGGAGAGGCATCTGGAGAAGAGATGCTGGCCAGCCTGCAGGGCTATACAGACAAGTACAATACCGAGATGGGTAGTACCTGCATGGCAATATAGATGGGAAACATAGTTGTCTCCATCTGCACCCCACTTATAAAGCATGTCCATATGTACCACAAGCATGCAGGGGAGATGGTGTTCATGGATGCCTCCTCCAATATGGATAGGCATGGGTGTAAAGTATTTCTACTCCTCACCCATACTTGTGCTGGTGGTCTGCCACTGCTCATTACAACATCGGAATCTGAGGCAACAATAACAGCTGCGTTGAAGCTCTAGACCAGCATCCTTCCAGATAATTGCTTTGGTGGTAGAGGTCTCCAAGGTCCCCAGATCTTCATGAGGGATGATTCAGCAGCAGAACACAATGCCATTCGTCATGTGTTTCCAAATGCTATGTGTCTGCTGTGCATCTTCCATGTACTACAAGCCACTTGGAGGTGGTTATGGGACAATAAAAATCAAGTCCCAAAAGAGCAACGGCCTACCACCTTCTCCACAGCAAGAGAATGATCTATGCTGAATCCCTTGATAATAATAATAATAATAATAATAAAGCATTTATAATGCGCCATTTATCTAGAGAAAACCTATTCCGAGGCGCAACATAAAAACACAAACATGACAAAGGAAAAATAATGAACCAAAATAAAATGCAACAATAAATAAAACATAGAGGCAATTCAAGATCAATAATGTGACCCTATAAGATCAAAGAGGATATCACAGTACCAACACACACTGCCCAGCTGCACATGGCCAACAAGCAAAGAGAGGAGAAGACCAGAATTAGCAGTTACAACAACTTAACAGCATTAACTGATTCCTGCCCGACCAAAATGAGAAAAAAATGGCCGAACATACAACATGTACATGTATAAAGGTATGTGTCAGCAATTCGATACCAGAAATCACATTAAAGACATCAAGTAAAAGCTCAAAATGAGTACATAAATTACAATAAAATGTTTTTCAAAAACAATCAAATATCATAAGCAGTTTCAAATAAATGAGTTTTTAACAACTTTTTGAAAACATTGATGGAACTACAACTGCGAATTTCGAATGGCAAGGCATTCCAAAGCTTGGGAGCAGCTGCATAAAATCCACGATCACCATACGACGAAACAGTTCTAGGGACAGTCAGAAGAATTTTGTCAGCAGATCTCAAAGTGCGTTTGGACACTGGTGCCATAGCATTAAGTGATTTCCAAGTGAGCAAAAGTAGTTTAAATTGAATTCTTTGACGAATTGGTAACCAGTGTAGTTGTTTCAAAATTGGCGAAATGTGATCAAATTTACGAGTGCAGGTTAATATGCGTGCTGCAGCATTTTGAGCACGTTGGAGCTTTGCCAGTAGTTGTTCATTTATACCATATAATAGAGAATTTCCATTGTCCAATCTCGATATTACCAAAGCATGGACTATAAAGTAGCTGCTGTATCGTCATCCAAAACTTTAAGAATTTGATTAATGTTCCTGATTTGGAAATATGTAGCTTTGCAGACACGTTTGATGTGATCCTCCATAGATAGCGTGTTGTCAAAAATAATTCCCAAATTACGAGCATTTGGCGAAGCATGAATGGGTGATGACACTATTTTGAATAGAGTTGTTTGTGGCTCTGGATTGAAGGTATTTTGATGTGACTATGAATGATGAGCTCAGTTTTGTCGTCATTTAATTTCAGTTTATTAGAAGTCATCCAAGATTTTATGTCCACAATACATGATTCCATGCGTTTGCGAGTAGCTAGTTCATCTTCGTTGTCATACAAATCAAATGGTAAATACAGTTGCGTGTCATCCGCATACATGTGCACATGTTTACGAGCAATATTTGCAATGGGAGCTCAGTAAATAGTGAAAAATTGAGGGCCCAGAACAGAGCCTTGTGGGACACCGAAAAGAAGCGGGAGGATTGAAGATAAACATCCATTTATGTTGACTGCTTGAGATCTATCACTCAAATACATCCTATCCATTCAAGGGCGCTACCTTTGACACCAATAGATGAAAGACGTGATAGGACACCTTGGTCTATGGTATCAAAGGCAGCCCACAAGTCCAGTAGCACCAGAAACACACCAAGTTTGTTATCGATAGCATGGAGAATATCATTTTGCACCCGTAGCAAAGCTGTCTCAGTCCCATGGTTTTTCCTGTAGGCAGATTGGAATGGTTTGTAGAGATTATTTTCAGTAAGATGATCTGATAACCTAGTCGATACTACTTTTTCGATGATTTTTGAGACAAAAGCCAAATTTGAAACAGGACGGTAGTTCTTTAGGTTTTCTGAGTCCAATGATGGTTTCTTAAGAAGAGGTGTAACGAGAGCTGTTTTGAAGCATGATGGGAAAGTGGCTGAGTCCAGCGAGAGCTTGACGATCCTTGTGATTACTGGAACAAGTAGACTAACTAGGGATTGGATCAGTCGCAGGATTTTGGTGGAGATGCATCGATTATTTTGCGAATTTCAACTTCAGATGCAGGAAGTAAAACTTCAAGATTGGCAATCGATTTATCATGATCCGTCTGGGGGGAAATTGTGTCATATACTTATGCCAACATCAGCAGAAGTATCGAGTTCCTTGCGTATTTTGCAGATTTTAAAAATGAAGAGCTTATTAAATTTCTCTGCCAGTTCTTGCTTTATAATTGTGAGAGGGAAGTTTAGATTTCCCTTTTTGATGAAGTAGTTGTTCCACAATCTTAAAAAGTTCTTTCTGGTCTGTACATGTTGATATTTTGTCTCTATAATAAGAAGCTTTGGCATCATTGATCTTGTTATAAACTCGTTGACGTTGAGCTTTGAACAGTTCACGATCTATTTCCAACCTGGTTTTCCGCCATTTTCTTTCAAGTCTTTTTCTCAGCTTCTTTTTCTCATCGATTTCAGGAGAGTACCATGGATTGGAAGGTCGAATTGTGATGCTGCGGGATTTAGGCATGCTTGTCCAAAATGCTCGTAAGTGAAGAATTATACTGATCAACAAACAATATAATCTAAATCTGATGAGGGATCAAAATTCAAAAGTGATTGTTCTAGATCAGTAGAGAATTCTGCATGGTTTTCAGCTTTCTAGCTTTCTATAAGAAACTTGCTGTTTCATAGGTGGACGCTGGTCAAGGTTCATTTTGCAGTGAATTGCAGCGTGATCCGTTAACAAACAGTCAACTTTCACAGATTCAACGAGATTATCAGAAGCACGTGCAATTATTAAATCTAAAACATGGCCACTAATGTGAGTTGGTGAGGTGACAAACTGTTCAAGATTAGAGACATAAATTATTTCTTTCAAGTGATTTGTATCATCAGGATCAGTCAAAGATTCATAGTGGAAGTTAAAATTTCCAACAATTAGGAGTTTACATCCTTCTTATTCCTCCATGAGATAACAAACTAAGGTAGTCAGCGAATTCTTGAAGAAATACTTTGGGTGTAGTGCGATTTTTCTTACTGTATGGTGGTCTATAAATCACAACTAGTTTGATGGGAGAACATGTTCCTGGGAAAGTCAAGTCACAGCATAGACTTTCAAAAGATGAAGCATCATGAGCCATATAGTAGCACCTCTGATGATTGATGACTTGTGTAGAATAGATACACCACCACCAGGCCTATCAGGGCAGGGTATGTGGTACATATCATAACCAGGCATACACAACTATAGCTTGTTTGTTCTTGCTGGAATCAGATGAGAGCCAGGTTTCAACCAATGCAATAAGATCACAATCCTGTTGTAGAAAGTAAATCGGTGAGCACAGAAGTCTTGTTATTTACAGACTGGGCATTTAGGACACAAACGTTTACTTTTCTTTCACTCTGCATTTCACCAGTATTACTACATGTAGTACATGGGCTTTCAGCAGTAGCGTACCTACGGGGGGGGGGGGGGGGGGGGGGGGGGGCAGGGGGGCAGTCTGCCCCCCCTGACGAGTGACAAGCAAGCAAGCCAAGCAAGCCAAAAAAAAAAAAAAAAAAAAAAAAAACTTCCAAAAAAATCATCGTAAGAGCAATTTCAATACAAAAAGGGTCATCAACTCATCATCGCCATGGCTGAAAGGTAGACCAATGTCTCAACGTCTGATTGACAAGCAAAAAAATGAAATATAAATTTAAAAAAAGGTAATCACTATCACAAGCAAACACCAAACTGACGGAGGGGAAGGGGGTTGCATCATTTCGCATGAACTATGTACTTCACGCTTCTTACGTAGTACGCCAGCACGAGATCGTCGATTGCTAGTACAACGACCTGCATACATACGCCTACAATGTTATGAGCACGGGGCCTAGGCTAGGCTGCGCCGCCCCGCCCCCGGTCAGGAGCGGCGCGCGCTAGGATTCGTAGGCTGGCCAGCCGGCCGGCGTGATTTTTTCCCCAGTATGGTAAAGGCCAATATTTTGCCCCCCCCCCCCCCACTTTCTACCAATAACCAATCGACAGTTCACTGTTAACGGCGTTTGGAATAGGTAGGCCATATGCATTTATTTTCAGAACGGGCATTCACTGTAATTTCACACACAATTTTGACTTTCAGCGCTACAAAAATGATGAAAATCGGCATGCGAACTGTCTAGTGGCGGGCGATTTCACCGCTGTTTCGGCCATTGTGTAAAGCGACATAAGGTTGTGCGCATGTGCCATTTTCAAAACCAGGTCAAGGAACTAGGAAACAAACTGTACCAGTTCTTTATAGTGTATAATAAGTTAATAGCAGTTCTTTGATTTTGGGTATAACGGAACCTATAATAAGTGCTATTGAAAATCCGGGGGAAAAAGCAAAGAAAAGCAAAGAACTTAGGGCCTCCATTGAGGGGGGGGGGGGGGGGGCGGGGGCACGTGCCCCCCGGGTAAAATGAGTAATAAAAAAAACGGGGGTGGGGGGTAAAGAGGGGGAGGTGAGGGAAAAGGAAAGGAGGAGGATCGGATCGGATGATCTGCTGTGTCTAATTTTTGGCATAAAATAATACTGACAAAAAAGGGTTATCAATCCATGGAACCCCAGTTTGCGACCCGCATCCGTTCAATTACTCTCAGGGTCTCTACTCGCGGAGGTCGAGGAGGCTGGACATTGGTGTTATCCGCAGAAGACAACCTGAAGGCCTGGCGCGCATCTAGCCGCTCGTTGGTATCAGAGGTGGCTCCGTTAATCAACGTAATACTCGGACTACCTGGCATCGAGGTTCAATAAATACCCCGCGCCTGGTGGACATGTGGTCATTGAATTGGCAGTAATGTCCCCTAATTGCCAATTACCCTTTTATTGCAGTATATCTAGATGAATGTTTATGTTGTTAATGACCTTGTGTAAGAATGTTAGTTGGTTGGTTTGTCCATGGAGCTATGGTTTGTCTATAACCCAAGCTAGGACATTGTCCGAAAGCTCATCTTTTTGGCGACAGTTTTGCTAAATATATTTATTTTCTCGCATGTTCTAGTTTTGGGTGTGGCCCACATTCATATATTTATAATATATTTATAATCTCCGTAATTCTTCATTTTATCTGGAGTCCATATAATCTTGAAAACTTTTGCTGAAACAATCTGAGGAAAGAGGCCAGGAATCGCCTCAGATTGCACCACAAAGCATAATAGAATCCAAAATTTCCCGGGGCCCTTGAGCGGGCCCCGGACCCCACGCCGAAAAGGCTTCGCGCCCCGCGCTCACATTTTCAAATTTGGGGTGTGCCCCACATTCCTCACAAAACGTATATGTAATATATATTTATATATATATATACATTCTCTATTATAATCTCCATAATTCTCCATTTTATCTCCATATATTTATTTTACATTTTTGCAAAAAAACTTGCAGAAAAGTGGCAAGCAATCGCCTCAGATTGCACCGCAAAGCATATAGAATCCAAAATTTTCCCGGGCCCTTAAGCGGGCCCCGGACCCCACCCCTCAACCTTCTGACATTCCTCCCAGTGAGTGATTTATCTTATATCTAGTGATATATCATTTTACTGTTTCATTTTTTTCTTACTTTTTCTTACTACATTTATTTTCAATGAGTGAATAGATGCATATTCTGAATATTCTTTTAAAATTTTAATTGTGCATGTGGAAATGAAACAAATGCAAATCAATACAATTCAATTCATTGTCAAATACACTTTTTTACATCTCCAAATATGCAGAATTGGGAACATAATATGTCAAAAGCTTCTTCAAAGAGGAATAATAGAAGTAGGTTAATAATAGAAACATTGTCATTACCAGTGATAAGTTAACCACTGATTTTGTCAAAATTCAATACATTTAACATTTTTTTAAAATGGTAATTCCTTCTTTTAAATCAAAATAGACCAAAGATATACAATCACCCTATCGCAAATACTAATATCAACAAAATCCCTACTGTGTTATTGGGACACCCCCTATTACCCCTTCACCCATTTCCAGTTTTCCACAGCCACACCCCCCCCCCCCCCCCCCTTGCTCGTCCAAATCGCTTGCCCCCCTGACGAGGTATGCCAGGTACGCCACTGGCTTTCAGTTCTACTTCGGAAGTTGTTGATCGGGACAATTGATTGGGAAACATTCTGCCATTTGCGACGCCCACCTCGTTTTCCTCTTGGGGAGTGCTTTGCTATTCCCAAAGTTTTGATGCAAGTCCACAAAGATTGAGGCAGGGGTGGAGAAGTTTTGTTATTGAATTTGTTCAGAGACAGAAGTTGATGTTGGTTATAGCATCCTGAAGGGTATGAGAAACATATTTATTGTCAGTTGACGTGGGACCAGGGTTTGGATTTACATCACCAGATGCAAGAAGATCAATTTGGAAAGTAGCATTTGTATTTCCATAGTAAGGAATTCTACTTCCAAGATATTTCTTGTGTTGAAGAAGTTTATGTGTGCAATACACTGGACACATAACTGAACTGCCACATGCACCTGAGTATACAGGGTAATTGGTCCTGTGCAGAGGAGTAAGATGAAAAGGCACACAGATAAATCCATTGTTCAAACTGAAGAGGGCTAGGGTGATATCCCACAAAGGATGGTGAAAACCACATGCTGGGAAAATGAAGAGCTTATGCAAAGAATTCCAGTTTAAGTAAACAGCTACTTCTTGAGGCAATAAACAACCAGGCAGCATGTAACAGATCTCAGTTCACTGTAGAAATCCAAGAATCCAGAAATTAATATCACCATCAAAAACATCAACAAATATCCACTCGAACACATAGAAAAATGTCCAGTAGTATCCCTGCATGTAGATGTTCCACTGGTAAAACTTTGAAGAAACAATAACAGGTAGAACACAATATTTTAATACAAAACAGAGCACATGAAGAGGTGCTGCCATCCAGTGGGGCGCTTCTCTTCTCAAAAGATGATTTTCCTAAATCGTCTTTTCGGACACTTTTTGCATCAACGATACGGCCCACAATTGGTTCTCCTCATATCTCCAAGGTCGACGAAATCGTGTCGTAGTCTCTGGATCGTATTCTTGTGAACATACTATGGATTACGGACTACCCCAAGGTTCGGTCATTGGACCTATTATATGGGGTTTTCTCTTTACACTCATCCTGTTGGCAAAGTTATTCGTCGGAACAATGTCAATTACCACATGTATGCCGATGATACACAATCGTATGTTGACTTCAATCCAACTGTGCCAGGTGAAAAAGAGAAAGCCTTGGATATACTAACTTCATGCATAGATGACATCATAGTCTGGATGCACACAAACAAATTGAAACTGAATGCTGAGAAAACAGAGTTCTTTGTTGCTGCCTCTAAGAACAACTTGTCACATGTTAAAGATGTTTCTCTTAACATTGGAAATTCTACGGTAACCCCCTCAACTAATATTCGGAATTTGGGTGTCATGTTTGACCCTGTCATGTCAATGTCATCTCAAGTTAATTCAGTATGTAGCTCTACTAACTTCCATCTGCGCAACATTGCAAGGATTCGAAAATACATTGATCATGATACTTGTCACCATGTGGTTCGCTGTCTTGTCACTTCTCGTCTCGACTATTGTAACTCCCTGTTATCTGGAATCACCAAAGCACATCTTAAACGCCTCACCAGTATCCAATACAGAGCTGCCAAACTTGTTCTCACTGTTAACTGTTGGAGAGCTCATGGATCCTCCTTACTTGCTAAACTACACTGGCTACCCATGGAGAAACGCATCCAGTTCAAAACTCTTCTATATGTTTTCAAATGTTTGAAGGACATTGCCCCACCTTATCTCTCTGATATGTTTCATCTTCACCAAAGCAATCGTCAAGGACTCCGTTCTTCTTCCGATAGAACTCGGCTTAACACTCACAACTCAAGTTTATCTTATGGAAAACACGCCTTCTCACACTCTGCTGCTGAACTTTGGAACAGTCTCCCAATTAGTGTCCGTGACTCTACTTGTGTTGTTACATTTAAGAGTAAACTTAAAACTTATCTTTTTCCTAAATAGTAGATTTAAGTTTTGTTCTAGTTTGTTTTAATTTATCCTTTATTTTGTTATGCGCTTTGATCATGTTTTGGAAAAGCGCAGTATAAATGCCTGTTATTATTATTATTATTATTATGGAGACCTTCTATCAAGCAAATCTTCAAGATCCAACTTGCTTTTTTATATCATTCCTGAAGAACAAGAAGTCCAGATAAATTGAGATGGATGCAGCTGAATTACGGTTGTAACCGTTACGGGGGTCGCTCGATAGCCTGAATCCAAAGGTTTGACAGTCCGAATCAACAATAAGGTTCGATAGTCCGAATCGACAGTGATGAGGTTCGATAGTCCAAATTCGGACTATCGAACCTTGTGTAGTTTCGTATTAATAAACCTTCGGACTATTGAACCTTATTTTTATTTCGGACTATTGAACCTTCGGAGTTCGGACTAATATTAACCTCATTCTAAATTCGGACTATCGAACCTTCGGACAAATGAACCTTTGGATTATCGAACATTCGGACAAATGAACCTTTGGATTATCGAACCTTCGGACAAATGAACCTTTGGATTATCGAACCTTCGGACAAATGAACCTTTGGATTATCGAACCTTCGGCCAAAATAACCTTTGGATAATCGCACAAAATGTTCGGATTACCGAACCTTTGTTCGTTTTAGGACTAATGAACCTCTGCTTATGGGAATTTTGTGTTTTCGGACAATCAAACTTTCGGATCAATAAACCAGCAGACTATCAAACCTTCGGACTATCGAGTGGAGCCCACCGTGCCTGACAGGGTTGAATTTCCTGTTTACAGGCAGCGTCCAAATATATAGAGTGTAGTGTCTTATTTGTTGCTATTATACATATGAATGTACATGTAGTTGTAATTTAAAGGTAAAATTATATCACAGGACGACATGGGGCAGTTGCCCACATCTGCATAATACTTTGAATCAATTTCAAATTGATTTTTGTTCCCACAATTTAACAGGATATTCAAGAAACACCTGAAAGGGTGTATGGACAGGAAGGAGATGTGGGCCATTACACTGCGAAGCGACATGAAGACTAGAAGTAATAATACTAACAACTTCGCAGAGGCTGCCATGCGAGTTCTGAAGGACTAACCAAGGCGTTCAGCGTACCCCAGTTTGCAGACTTCATGACTACGTTCCTGCAGGACCACTACCATCAGCGATTGGTGGATGTTGCTAATGGGAGGCTAGACTATGTTGTGACCTCAAAGTTCATGCCCAAAGACAAGATCCCAAAAGATGACATCAAACAGGTACGTTTAACCAGTTCGCGCCGGGTTTATTTTTAGGTTAGGGGGCGTCCAAAGTTGTCAACATTTTTAAGGTCGTACAGAGCGTACTACTTTTCAAGACCCCCCTCCCTCCCCCCAAAGTAGTACTTTTCAACATTTTTTCAATGTTGATGCACATGTTTTATCATCATCATGTGTGCTGCACTGAGTATTACTATTACTAGCAATGTTATTCATGTTGCTGATGATCACTGCAAGTTAAAAACAAAATCAGATGAACATTTGTCAAAAACAATGTACTACTTGCTGTATAGTTTATTACATGTACAATGCTAAAAGCATGGCTGGTCTCTGGACTGCAACGATCGGACTGCAACAAGTACAGTGCGACGCCATGATCATCGGCAGTGACAACCTCGTCCCAAGTGTACAAACTCCAAACACCGCGGTAGATCGAGCGCGGTGGGACATGGCGTGCACCATGTCCATGCACAGCTGTGGGAACAATTCGCAGTACAGCCGTGTCAAAAGTTTATTCATTCACGCTTGGCGCGCACATTCGCGCTCTATTCAGGGTATTGATATACTGTACACGCATGTACGTACAATGTACATGTACATGTACTGTACATGTAGAGCCACACACTTGCGGGATTCGTCCATGCGCACACCCCTACGTGTTAAGTTTACTACGTGTACACCTTGTGGTTAACGTTGCGCTATATGAAATCATTGCCAACTCGGCCGCTGCGGCGTGTAGGGCGGGCGGCGTCAAAAGTATCCTATCCTCGCGCCAGCTACGCTAGGGACGCATCGTTTTTTCGGAGTTGCACAATAGCTGTAAACAAGGTATACCTGCTGAAGCAATCCTTTTGGAACAGCGGACTTTGTATCGCTTCTGATTAAAAAAACTAAAACTCAAATTATATAATCTTCCTTTGCTGCATGATTGTACAATACAAAATCAACATTTTATTCACCATTTAAAGTCGTACGCGGCCTCCAAACCCCCTCCCCCCTGTCGTACGCTTTGTACGGCCATTAAAATGTTGACAACTTTGGACGACCCCTAGCTTATGGCCCTGTCACACCAGACCATTTTAGGTCAACGCGTGAGTAACGTGTTATAATTTTGGCAACACGCTGGCAAACGCTGACCAACGCTTGGCCAGCGTTAGCAACACGCTGAGCGCGTTACTCACGCGCTGGGACATGCTGTCACACGCTGAGGAAAACATATTTGTTTCAACATACATACAATTTCCAGCGTTTGCAAGCGTGTGACTGCACATGCTGGCGGAGCGTTGGAGGTTTGTTACTTACTCACGCGTCGAACACGCTAGACGATCGTTATTAACCCGCTATACTCACACGCTGGCGCACGCTAGAGTACACTAGCCACACGCTGGTTATGGCCCTGTCACCCCAGAACGTTTTAGGCCAATGCATGAGTAGGGCGTTAAAAATAGTTGATACGCTGGCAATCGCTGAACTTTCACAGAAAAAGTCAAGTGGAACCGTTATTTCAGCCATACAGATTGATAACGGGTTCATCGCGTATGCCAGCGCGTGAGTATCGTGTGAGGAACGCGGTCAGCGTGTGAGGAACGTATCACTGATTTATAGTAAAATTACGACAGCGGGTCGCCAGCGTGTGAGTAGTGGGTTGGTAACGATCGTCTAGCGCGTTCGACGCGTGAGTAACGACCATCCTGCGCGCCGCCAGCGTGTGCAGGCACACGCTGGCAAACGCTGACAATTTTAGGTATGTTGAAAAATGTATTTTTTGCCTCGGCGTGTTCCAGCGTGTTCCAGCGTGTGGGTAACGCGCTTAGCGTGTTACGAACGCTGGCCTAGCGTTGGTCAACGTTTACCCGCGTGTTACCGAAATTCCAACACGTTGGCCTAAAACGTTCTGGTGTGACAGGGCCATTAGTGTAGTAGCGCGTCGGATTTTTATACAACTAATCATGTGGTCGTTGCAGTACGCTGGCGCGCGTTGAAACGCGCTACTCACGCGCTGGGCAGTCGTTCATCAGTCGTCGAGCGCGTTACTAACGCGTTTCTCACGCGCTGGCGAACGCATTGAACCCGTTAACAACGCGTTATGGACACGCTGAAATCACGGTTCCATTTGACTTTTTCTGTGGAAGTTCAGCGTTTGCAAGCGCATCAACTATTTTTAAAGCGCTACTCACGCGTTGGCCTAAAACGTTCTAGTGTGACAGGGCCATTACCGGGACCCCCAAAAATTGTTTTTTTTATTCAGTAAAATATTCCTGTTTTGATAATGCAGCTACTACAATATGCAAACACTTAGTTTATTAGCACTGTTATTTACATGTTTTTGCCAACATTCTGTCGCCTAGGGCATTTTATTCCTCATTCGGTGCGAACTGGTTAACTGTTTAAGACTGAGTTGCTCTAAAAATCAAAGAAGTGGTGGCAGATTTTTGTTATGGATTTCGTTTATTCTTTGCATATGTGAAGGCCTTCATCCAAAGTGTAAAAAGAAAGCATATTTATTGCATCCACACTTTGGTTGCCATGGCAACGGGTGAAAATAGAAAGTTATCATATTTCACCTAATTTAGCTCTTTTTATAAGTAAAAATGACCGAAGGTTGTGAGCTTCACTGTATATTCAATCTTGAAAGTTTTGCTTACAATATTGAAAGATAAGATGCTGGTCTGTAAGAATAAGGAAACAAAAGTTTTGGTATTTTTTGTACGGGGGAGCAGTGTTGCCAGAAACTTCATGCTTTATTTATTTTGTAAATGTATATTTTCAGATTTTATATATGGAAAATAGACTTTCTACATGCTGACTGACAAAATACCAGGACCAAATATAGTAAAGCAGCTTACAAGTATAAAAACATAACTCTAAATTGTATAAACATGCATCGCAAAGACAGTGTTGCCAGAAAAGTAGCATTAAAAGACCGAAACTCGTAAAAAACAACTCAATTTACATACAGTAGTTGTGTGACAAAGTTGGCAGTGACATTGTTAGTAGTAGTGACACAATTGGCAATGATGCAGTTGGTAATAACATACATGTAGTTGGTGATGACATAATTGGCGGTGGCATAATTGGCAATGACATAATTGGCAGCAACAAATGTTGAACAAGTGGAGTGTCGTGAGTGTCGTGGCCGAGTGGTTAAGAGCGTGTGTTTTCTGTTCCACAGAGCGTGAGTTCGAATCCCGGCCGGGACACGTGTGTCCTTAAGCAAGGCAATTAAACCACTATTGCTTCGTCCTTCGGATGGGACGTAAAGTTGTAGGTCCCGTGTGTTGTATAATTTATAATGTGTGTATATATCTTTCCCATTATAACATTATAAAATTGTATAATGCACGTAAAAGAACCCAGAACACTCTTCGCTAAGAGAAGGGGTTTGCCCCGGTGTTCCTGGCTGACACAGCCTCTGTTTACGGGTTTCTTCTGGCTTACGAGCTACAGTGCCTTGAGCGCTTTTGAAGGATCCTTGGTTTCATTACCAGAAAATAATAATAATAATAATAAGTCTTTCAAAAAGGCTTTAGCCATACATATACAATGACCTTCAAGTTCAATGGTGCATCTGTTCATATGCAGTTTATACACTAGATTGTGCATAACAAGTATACATCGCATGATAACATTTGGACATGCTGGAAAAGCATCGCATTTGATGACTCTTATGCACTTGTCAATTGTAGTCCCGGCCCTGGGAGACCGGGGACGTAGCCGGGGATGTAATTGGCCCAGCGTGATTGTCCCGGCCAGTCCCCGCTACCGCCCGGCAGTGCGGGGCACTCGGTATTTGTACATTCCCGGCTGTACCCCGGCCCCGGCATGCGAGGCATTTTGCACAACCCCCGCACGATCCCGGCCCCGGCATGCGGGGCAGTATTCGACAACCCCCGCACGATCCTGGCCCCAGAATGCGGGACATTTGTCACAACCCCCGCACGACCCCGGCCCCAGGATGCACAATCCAGGTTTAAACGGTCTCACCTATCCGGTGTGCTAACTTTTCTGGCGGGGAAATTTCGCTTCAGCACGCATGCACGAAGTTGCGCAGTCATAAGAGTTGTACTGGTACCCGTTAGATCACCAGAAATAAATGTATATGTTACAGGGTACCAGTAGCCTCGTGGGGCGTGCTGACAAACTTGCACTGTAGGCATAGCTAAATACACGTTAGTCCAGAGGTTGGACTCCTCCGTTGTGTACAACGCGACGCCATGGAGTCCAAGGTATATTTTGTATCAATTTCTCCCGCCATATGCCTTCTCATGGTTGGAGGCTGTTCCACCTATTGCACACGCTGCCGGGCAAAGGGCAAACCCTCCATTCAATTTGTACAGGGATACGTGTTTTCTATATTTTTTTACAGCAATAAAAAATGAATATTTTTTTGTCGGTGTATCGTGGGAGATTTTGTTACTTTATAAAACAATGAAATTTGGAAATATTTCGGTGTAGTGTTAGACAATAATTAATTATTTAGATTTTGTTTACATAGACCACAACACTATTCATTGCTACTCATTCCCCTTTGAGACCAGAGGGGGTGATAACTAACAGCCACCAGAGGCCAGCTCATCAGTCTAGTCCCTAGGCTAGGCCAGCGCGGCTGCCGGGTACGCGCGCACGCACGTAGAAGTTCATACACGATGTTCACGTCGAAAAGCGTGGATTTGCAATTTATTTTCTCTAAATAAGTAGCCCAAAGACACATTTGCTTTTTGTAACCCATGACGATCTGTAATTCCAGACACAAGAAAGATGTTAACGAATTTTTTTTGGAAAGTGCCCTATTTTGAGATTGGATTTTCCACCATTGGGCTGGAGCCTGTCAACTGGAGTAATTTCTCCAGCTTTTGGTCGAAGTAGCATTACATTTCTGCACTTGGTCCCTGCTGTTGGAAGTGTCTGGCTGAAAAACCCTCGTTCGTCTTTCGGAACAGCCAGTTCGAGTTGCTCATATGTTGGTCTAACATACTTGGGCAGTTCCATGTCTTCAGCTGCACGCTGCATCTTGGGAGACTGCTCGTGTTTTGGTTTGAACCAAGTTTTTTTCATTTTAAAAATTCCTCTTCTGTCTCGACCCATTGTACACAACAAAAGATTTTCAGCTTTGCTCGATGGTTTTCATAGGGTTACTTGAAATGATATGGTCACCCTATGACCAATTTGAGACTTTTATAAATTTTTCAGCATGCTAATTTGGTATTTCTTTGAATTGAGATTGGTCACAAGGAAAGGTCACAAGATATGTACATCACCATAACGTCAGTCAAGGCTTGTGTCCTTATGCCACTTGGAAAGGCTGTTGTGTCCTTGGGGAAATTACCCCAGATTGTTTCTGTGTTGCCAGGGTCACATTACAAGTAGGGAACACTTGGTCATTAATCTTTCAAATAATTACATCCTAAGATAGCAACTTCTGAAATTGTAATGGTAAAACATCAAAATGGCCCCCCAATTCCCCGTAAAAAAATTATCCCTGTGTAATGGTTGAGTAAGCAAAGAACCTTTTTACACTTAGATTTTTATTTTATTAAAAAAATTGGTGTTATTTTTTTTATTTTTTATTTTTTTTTATTTTTTTTTTTGGGGGGCAGGAGGGTGGGGGTGGGGGTGGTGGTTGTTAGTTGTTGGGTGTCCATTGAAGACATGAGTGCTAAGTATAAAACCCTCAATTACTATGAACAATTATCCCCTTACATATATTTGTTTGTTGATTTAAACCCCCCACCTACCAACCAACCCCCCCCCCTCCACACACACCAACAAAGTAAGTACAATATTAAACTATGTATAAAAATAAAAAAACATACTAAATAAAACATTCACCCACGTACTTGCCCACTCGCCCAACAACACACACTACATTTCGAAAAAATGAACTTTAAGATGTTTTTTATATTTTTAAAAACATTGTAGAATCTTTTTGCACTAGCATGTATAGGAGAGTCTGTGCTGTTAAGACAGTGCAAAATGCTATAGGCTGGCCTTGAACATTTAACCCTGTAGATGGCCATTGGATTAATTTTTTCATTTTTTTTGGAACATTTGAGTTCTTTGATTCGTTCTGGACCTTTTAGTATTATTTTTGTTTCAAATAATTTTAAATCATTGTATTTAAAGGGTGCACTCTCCTAATTGAAGGGAGAATTTCCCCGCGGTCTCATTAGCATGAAATGTGCCCCCACAATTTCTTTTGAAAAAGGAGTCTGTTTGGTAAAAGAAATGGTGGGATTGTGTACATTTAGCATGGGATCAACTCCCTGGTTTCTGAGCTTCAATCTGAAGGCAGACTTGACAAAATTACGGTTGAAAAATGGGTCCTAATTGCCCTAGAACGTGGAGGGATGCCATTTGTAAAATGGCTGCGTGCAGGCTGGGAAAGTATCACTTTTCGGGAGGTGAGTTTCTTTTGGTGTGAATATTAAAAAATGTAATTGGCTAACCCACCCAAAATTGAAAAGAAATGGAAAGATAAAGGCCAAGACAATAATCTGATTGTTGTTTGATAAACCCCAGTGATGTTGGTTTGCATGAAACTTGGCCCTAAACTTTGTTTATTTTACACTGTTTCCAATGGGACTTGAATTAGGACAGTGCACCCTTCAGGATTAATAGTATAGATAGATGTCAACAGTATAACTTAAAGGACTGGTCTTGTTGGACTTTGTTTAATATCTGTTCAAAATCAACTTGAGAGTCTGACAGATTGTATTCCCATGAGATTTGTACCTCAGCAGAAAAGCTATTAAGCACAATCCGTCATCCTTTACTGGGTGGAATGTCTGTTCAAAATCAAACACATCAACTGCCATTGACTGTTGATGGGAGTGGTCCTAGGGATGCAATACACAAACCAGTCATCGCGTCGCCAAAACTAAACTCGACCCCCTCGACTATATGTACATGTACGTACATGTACATGTACGTACATGTACAAACTGTTTCGCGCGCAATGCATGTCGCAAGGCCGGTGTGGCGGTCTCGATCTCACGTATCCGGCCGGTCCTGATCCATATCCCCGGGCCGGCTGGCCACGTCCCCGCGCGCCGGGGCGCGGGCCGGGCCCGGCTGCGCCACTGAACCGGGCCGCCAGGCCCGGCTGCGCTACTGAACCGTGGCGCAGTTATATAATGATTAGCTCACAGACACATGTAATGGCACATTGAATGGAACAACCAACCTGATGTAAATTACGTGAACTACTGAATTTGAATGACCCAATGTTTGGGTTTTTTGAATAAATTTAAAATGCATTGTTGAAAAGTGTAGCCGCGGAGCGGTTCCCGCCGAAAAATGCGATTCCGGTACAGAAAAAAGGGGGGAAGTTAAGAATTACACTCTGGAGAGACCAGTCAAACAGCTGGCTACATTCTAGAATTCTAGAATACCAACTAGTTAACGTACCATTACAGATTTATCTCGGCAGACCAGTCACAAATACAATCCATATGATAGGCTACTTGTCAGCAGAACCTTTTCCGCGTCTCAAAAAAATAACGAAAAGCACGGAGGGGGGTTCTTTTGAAACTTGTACACGAAACACCCCCCCCCCCCCCCCCCCCCCTCCACTACAGACTGCAGTCTCGCAGAAAAAATGTGGCCTGAACTGACCTCTCATGAAGCGTATATCACAAGAAAAAAAATTCAATTAAGAATTACGCTCTGGGCGGGGTAGTTACGCAACCGGCCACACTGCTGGCATACCAGCACATCATAAATTATACAGATTTATCTCTGCAGACCAAGCCACCACCTAAAATCCAATGATACTTCACGCAGCATAAACAAAAAAATCACGAAATTCAATACGACCATTAAATTCACTCTGTGTCAATTTTGGGGTGTGGTCATTTGGGGACGTCTGGCGGGGGTACCCCACCACTAAAAGTGTCTGGCAGTGCTGATTCATAATACATAGGGTCATACTGAACATTCTGCACTTGGTTTCATTTGGTTAGCTCATGGGCTGATCTAGCTCAATTTTGGGGTACCAGTTAATTAAGTCTGGCGGACACACCCCACCATTGAAAATGTCTGGCAGTGGTCATTTATGGTACATGGAGTTATGCTGAACATTTTGTCATGAGTTTCAAGCGGTTTCAAGTGATTTCATGAATGTTCAGGTTTTCAAACAAAGCGTATACGTTCCCCTTCTTCACTTCATCGACCTGTAATTCGTTTATTTTTTATCACTTTAAATTGTAATTTGTCTACCGCGGACCGGTAATAAATATAAGGATTTCCAATCAGGAAAGACCTGTGACACCCACAATCATTATTTAATAGGCCTACTTTCAAATATTAAGCAAGATATTTCTTAATAATGTAGTAAACAATTTTGTTATCTGCAAATGGTGTATTTACAATCGTTCAATACCATAGAGCAAGGTTCCTTGCTCTATGGTCATACCAAGGTCTTAGCCAGCCAGCCGTGTTTTACCTTATTCCTCCATGGTTTTACACGGCCACTTTCGAAATAACGCGGCCGATTTTCAATTACCACGGCCCAAAATTCAATACGCCGGCCGTGCACTTTTTGTTATGTTAAAACGCTTGTTATATTTCTGCTGTCGGTGTATTTTGTTTATTTACTTACAATTGCTCTTTTCGAAAGCAAAACTCCGCTGTTTTTGCCCCAATAATATGCCCCGATAAATCAACAAGACTTTGCGTGCTGGTACGGTGATATTGGCAGAAAACCATGTACTCGCTCGCCCGCCCCATATAATATGCAAGCCATGCATACACGCAGCATTGTTGGAATGGTTCCCGCCGCACGCTTCAATATACAAAGTTAAGGACTGGAACCAGTCCATGGCCGACACGCATGTATTTTTCCGTTGTACATGTACATGTACAAACAAGATCATGTACACACGAACTGGTCGAATTTGACATCGTAAGACGTAAAAATGCCCGGCAAACAAACGTCGATGAAGAAAGTCATTTCCTGCAGGTTAATTCTCAGATCATGTTCACCCTTTTATGTGTTCGTATTTTCTGTTTTAATGTATTTATTTCGAGGTAGTAACGCTCGTCCTTAAGCGAGACAGCGCCGCGTGTTTTTTCGAAAAAAATGTTTCTAAATTCACCGCGTACCGCCATGCGGTCCGTTCAATTGTTGCACACGCAGTGGTCAGATCATGGAGGTATATCGGCGTCCTTCATGTGAATAGGCCTACTACATTCTCAATTTAAAAAAAAAGGTTATCAACCTTCAACCTTTATCATGCTTTTAAAATAACTCGGGTAGTTTTGTTGTCACCGGTGAGGGGCAGTTTTGATAGCTTTCGCATGGAGGAATAAGAGCTTATTCCTCCATGGCTTTCGTGACGGATGCTATTTCGTGGCCCGTAAAATTACAAGGCTAGCTTTTAAAAAGAATTACCAAACGTACCTATACGAGCCAAGAATAAATAAGCAAGAATAAAATCGAGGTGGTACCAAATCCCGATGGCGGACCCCAGGATACCAAAACTGAACCATTAATATTTAAAAAAAAACTTTAAATTGAGACCCCAAAACCAAGGCATGATTCTCTTCATAAATGGGTATGATTATTTGTTGTCCTGCATTGTCCCTAAAATGCACGAGCTGATGTTTTATCCCAGCAACTTACTCCCAGAAGCATGTACTTCAATCCTCAAGTGAATTTCTACCATCTTAAGAAGTTGTTATTCAAATTTAATAAATAATCTGCTGGGATATTTAATAAAACCATAATTATTTACTTTGTCCCTAAAATAAGTTGTTAGAAATAGAAGGACCTGATTGGTTTCTTTTTTTATGGGATGGTTTATTTTTGATGTGGGTAATTATCCACCAATAATTCTTGGGAAATGGTGACTTGTTACGTTTTTGTTATAGTCCTATAAATGGCTCTAGCCGCTGGCCATACAGACTTGTCACAGAGTCACCATGGTATTTAGTGAATAAGTCATGACCAGTCTTTCCAAATGGTTCTAGAGTAAAAAAGTATCTAGTTTTTTTCTCTGTGCCATGTTTAGTTATCGCACTTTTTTAGTTATTTATGTACGTATAGTAGGGTATGACTGAAATAAAGACAAAGTAACTTATAAGAAATGTCAAAATTGTGCTTCCTTTCTTCCTATCGGTGTTTTTATTTTTGTACAGGTTTATGGCCAATTAACCGTTACCTCATTTTACACGTAGTGTGAGTCAGTGTGCGCTGTTTTTAAATCCAAACTTTCAATACCGGTAATATACTCCTCTGGTCAAAATTTATTTCAAAAGAATTGTATAAAAATCAGGCTTCATATTGCCACAACATTAACAACAAATAGGTAGAAATTGGCCTCAGATTGCACCAGAGAGCACCTAAGAAACCACAAAAATTGAACCCCGGCCGCAGAATTGAACCCCGGCCGCTCGTGATGTGCGCTTCGCGCACATGCTTCCCAGTTACATGTACTAAAATTGTTACACACCCACATTTTTTTTTTACACACCCAATTCACAAAATCCTGCCTAAGACCTTGTGTCATACATTACATGCATCATGTTTGATATTATTCCTCCATGACAAGAATGTATTTTGTTTCGGGAAAAATTATTTATTTGATTTGATTGGATTGGATTGGATTTGAATTGGTCATCACTTCAAGATATCTACGACTACGAGTACGAGGCTAGACTTTAGCTTTCCACGTCGGTACTAGTCATGGAGGAATAGTTATTCCTCCATGTACTACTAGTACTACTTTACTAGCGCATAGTTTTGGTTTGAAGATAAACGCGTTTGTATGTTTGCAAGGTTATTATCCCGCAAATAAAATGTGAATTAAAAACCTGTTTGGTATTTATATTAACTAATACATTAAAACGTCGTGAACGTTTGACAAAAACACCGGGTCAATTGTGGCGGCTAAAACAGGAGGTGTTTTAAATCACCGTTTTAGCGGCGAGATAAAACCGATCCTGTTAAAACTAAACCGTTCACACATCGTTTTAGCTAAAACTTTTAACCAAATCGAGTTCAACTAGTGTTTTAAGCGAATTTAAAACGGTACGTGTGTGAACGCACCCAAAATTGAAAGCTGTTCGTCATCAATAAATCATGATGAATAAACCAACCTTTATTCTATTGTTTGGTTACGCAACACGGAGGCCAGACAGCAGGGAAGCTTATTCTACCAGTACCACTGAACAATGGACTTAATTTATCTCGTACCCTAATTAAAGCATGATATTGACAATGTAAAAGCATGGACTCTTATCTTGAGTGGCCGGCGGGCGCGGGACGCGCCGTACGTGCAGTCGTCAAGGAATACACGGCATAGTCATGGAGGAATAAGAGCAGCCTCCACTCATATGAATTTCTCCATGGTATAGTATAGTAGTTGTTGCGCCACGTACACACGCTAATTTGAAGGGTAAATTTGGGTCGAATATACCCGGCCTTATGCGAGGGGAATTGTCATAAACTCCCCTAATCGCGTATACTGTGTTGGTTCACTTGGCGGAGGAAGGTTCATCAAGTGAATTTGTAAAGACTTTTAATATGTCATTGTGTGGACCTTTAGAAATGCATTGTGGTGAATTTTGTTTTATTACAAATTGTTTGAGGTCAAAACTTATTTTTCCTGCTAGTGATCGAGTGAAAGGGCAATGTCATGTGTGCTTCAAATCGTTGTATTTAAAAAAAATTTCCCAATAAATTGCATAAATAATAAATTCTGCAACCGTTAAATTGCTGTCTCGACAAAATGAGGGACAATATTATGAAACACAAGACATACCTAGCTTTCATTCCCTGCGTACGTACGGTTCTCCATGATTCGATTGTACGGTCGGCCGGTGTTTCTTGCAAAAATCCACTTTTAACAGCTTTTGGCGCTGATGAGTTATTATGGTAAATGAAACCATGGAGGAAACCAAGGATCTTTCAAAGGCGCTCAACGGATGCTTGTCGTATTACCCCGAGTGACATCACAGAGGCATATTTCTGGCTCTTCACTGAATCACTCAAAATGACTCATGGCAGTGTCCAAGGCAAAATTTGGTTCACTTTAGTTCTGACATGGAGGAATATCTGCTAGTCTTATTCCGTCACGAGTCCTTCTTATTCCTCCATGATTTGATCGAATATATTCCCGAGTTGCTGCACAAGTACAAGTCTTCCATAATTAGTTCCATGGTCATAATTGCCCAGTATAGCTCAATCCACAAGGCATGGGTTTGGATCGTTCGGTACAGCTAGCTCAGTCCATGTACTCTCTATGGGGTGTATGCCCCATGCATGTACAGAACACATGCACGCTATAATACTGACCAATGATCGCCTGCGATTGTTCTGATTGGCTAATAAATGTACACGATTATCGTCACCCACAGAAGAAAAAATAATCGATAATTTGGTGGTAATCCCCGATTTTATTCTTCGTGTGCCCCGCCCCCCCCCCTCCCCCCTCCCCATTTATTTTGTGACATGAAAATGTCCCTGTCTTTTCAGTCGTGTATAATTTTGGTTAACTGTTATATTTTAATGATTGTACCAGTAAACACAATATCAACGGTAACAGGTCATCTCGTACCTTGGACAACTCCATTACGTGAAACTCCCATTTGCCAAAACCACTGAACTGTACCTACCGATTTCACTGTGACTCTTATCAGCTGTTATCAGTAAAGTTATAAGATAAACAATTACCCTTGGCACCCACTTCCCCAGGGCCAGTGACCATGAGCTGTGGTAATTGCCTTATCAATTACGGCATGCACATCTGGTAGCCGGGACTACTTGCAGTGTGTGTGTGTTCACTGTATGGGTGCGTTTGTTTATGGTGTAAATGGAGGACACATACCTGGCGACACGAAGGTGAATTGGGGTTAGGGTTAGAACCATTAACCCATTTCGTTGCCATTTCATTGCTATATCCGGACGTCTCCGGCGATCATTTTCAATTCTAGTTCCAGATAGCTTCCACAGTAAGTGCACCCTTCGCCTCCGCAATTTCCGAATACCGAAACCATAACCCCCGAAACCAGATTTCAGCTTTCCTTATTTTATGTTAGATTTTATGTTCAGCCATAATTATTGAACAAAAATACCAGCTTCAAGGTTTAAAATGCTTCCCCTGCAATTTATTGACTTAGTCACTTATTTTATCTCCCCCCTATCGTATTCACCCCCATCCCTTTCAATATGAAATCTACATTCTGAAAAAACCCTTTAAGTTTTAACATATTTTACTGGATTCATAGTTTTAGCTTCAATGACGCTGAGCGTTTATATCATTGATAAAAACGTGGGCCCGTTAGAGAATTCCCGCCAAATTTCAAGCAGATGTCATCAATTGGGCTAGCGAGCCTCCAGTCTCATGGGCTTTGCTATCCAACTCTGTGTGGTTCGACACGACAAGGCCGTGAAGGTTCAAGTTTCACTTAATAATAAACAAGGCTTAAGATATGATGTACACTTTTAAGCAATATCCTCCATTACAAAGACAAATAAAACGAAGTATTTGCTTTTAACCCATCAAATAATCTTACAGAAAATGTGCGAGAAGCTGCAACGTTTTTATAAAAATAATAGTGAACAACTCAACGAGCATGCGTGTGAATAAAGTATAAATCTTGCTGTATGAAGTTAAACAACAATATTTTCTTCTTTTGTAAACTAATAAATAGACTACACATTTTAAACAAAAACAGGACTGCCAAAATCAACTTGCAAAAATAATAATTTTTTTTACTGAATCCATAGTTTTAGCTTCACTGACGCTGAGCGCCTATATTCATTGATAACAACGTGGGCCCGTTAGAGAATTCCCGCCAAATGTCAAGCAGATGTGGTTCATCAATTGTGCTAGCGAGCCTCCAGTCTCATGGGCTTTGCTATCCAACTCTGTGTGGTTCGACACGACAAGGCCGTGAAAGTTCAAGTTTCACTTTACAAATAATAAACAAGGGTTAGGATGTACACTTTTAAGCAATATCCTCCATTACAAAGACAAATAAAACACAAGAAAACTCGGGGTTGTTCTAAAACCCCCTCGACCCCCTCGACCCACGACCCCTCGACTAACTTACTCTTAAGCACACACTATGCACGGTGTTGTCCTAAAAACCCCTCGACCCCCTCGAGCATAGTGTGTGCATAAGAGTGTAAGTTAGTCGCGGGGTCGTGGGTCGTGGGGGTCGAGGGGGTCGAGGGGGGTTTAGAACAACCCGAAAACTCTCTCTTATCTTACCACAAACAGTACTCTAATCCTTATAACGTCTTATTGAAGACAACTTTCAAGCATTTCAACTACAAAGGTTTAAAATTCTGAACAGTAATTCCCCGCTTTTTGTTGGTAATTTCCGGAGACACTTTCTAATTCAGCGTAAATTCGTGGCCTAAATATTGTCATTCTGCAATAGGCTGGTTCCGTGCAACTATTATGTTGTGATATTGAATTCAGGAGGCGTGATTCAGACATAATTATTTATGTACGTTATGCATAAATTTGCAACATCTCCCGGAAAACTGGGAGATGTATTCGGGATGCAGTGCTAGCTACCTGTCCGAAGAGGTCCGAAGGACAATATGGAGGGTCAGGGAACCAGTCTCGATTGGTTCCCAAATATTCACTGGTTGCAAAGAGGAATTCTGTTTATTTAGTGGTTACCAGTTTTCCCACGTGTAAAGTGCAGGATTATCTTGTTCCGATCCCATCCCACCACGAGAAAGGATTGGTTCCTCAAATATATAGTCACTGGTTTTGAAAATAAATCTTATTTGTATCAGTATCTGAAACGTGCGCTGCGCTGCGCTGCAATACGTAAAAATGCGTTTCATTTGTTGAACAGTAAATCCGGAGTTGATTTTACATTAAAAACAAACTTTTGAAACCGACAATATGGCATAACTAAATCTTGATATTTTACTGTATTTAGACAGCATGAACACGTTCAAATTTATTTTACATCAAAAACCTGTATTTTGACGGGTTTATACCTAAAATATCAGAAACACGCAGAGACTTTCTATCAATTCAGTGTTCTGTATTCGATATACATGGCAACGGTTTTACGATGATGTTTAAAAAAAAAGCTATAAACGGCGTTTCGTTTTTTAACAGTACGCCCGGCGTTGGGTTACATAAAGAATCTCGTAAAACCAACAATATGGCGTAAAACTTTCATTTTAAAGGAAAATAATTTTACGGTATTTGTTTACAGTGCACGTGTACTGGGATGTGATTAAAAGGTAAGTCATTATTATGAAAGTTGTAACATGCTACCTCTTCCTAAAAACAACGAGCCTTTACCTACAACTACTTTTCCTGAAGACTAAAAGGAGAAGTACAAGCAGTTATGGACATTACCAGCACGTTGTCGTGAAAGTTTTATTTGGAAGAATTTATTACTGCAGAGTTATAAATAATTAAGGTCCGTGCAATTAAAGGGATCGTTGTTTACGTTTGGTAATTGGAACCCACTGTTTGTTTCAATTATATTTAGTTAACTAACCTGTAAAAACTTCATTTTAAAAGGTGGTAGCGATTTTGAGATATTGCCGAAAATCTGGAGCGGTTTGTCCACGCTGAGAATAATCTGCATTAAAATACACAATCTGAGAAACGTCTCTGCACGGTTAACGCTTCTCAGATTCAAATTTTTGGGGATAACAAGTGATATCTTTTTCCATAACCGCAGTACTTCGAATTAGTAGTTTCAACAAATGCATTATACTATTCAAAGCTGCCCTACCTCCATGTTCTAACCAAGTAAGTTTTTACTGCCATTAATTTGTGGAGTAATTACTAAACGTATACGATCCCTTTAAATTCTTTCCTTTATAAGCTATTTCTCATTTTGACGAACTTATTTGGAGAATTAAGATTGCAAATGTATTATACAATAAAGTTAGTAATTTCTGCGGTCAATGATAGTTTTTCGATCCATATTTTATTGTAATCCTATTTTTCTGGTATTACCACTTTTTGGTTTATATTATTAGATTCATGCTTTAAGTATAAAATCCTAGTTCAGTCATTTTGTTCTGTGCCAAAGTCCATAGTGTGTATGTTCATGTACTGTACATGTATACTACATGTACTGTACATGTACAATGTACATGCAAGTTGCTGCATATATGGGGGCACACACAAGTTGCCCATGCCAGCTATAATGAGGTTGACCTGGTCCTTTTTCCATCGAGTGGGTTGACCAAGTTGACCCTCCACTGACCCGGCCGCGTTGTAAGACTGAAATCCCGTAAGCGCCCATCAAACTGCCACTCTGTAACCACAAGCCCCAATATGAAGAATAAGTTAAGACTGGATTAAGGTACCAACTTTTACGAGAGTGTGCTGGTAATGGATGGCTTATACATTACAGATTATTGGTGAGTGACACAGTTTATGACTGATGATCAAAATAGTTTACAGGAGATAACAGGAATTTATAATGACAGTGTTTTATACAAAGGATTATCTGGCAAGTTGTAATTATCCAATTCTTGTCTCAGTCTTTCCTGTTCAGTGTTCACTTTTTTTTTAGCCATCCATGACTGCTTGTACTTCTCCTTCTCATCTTCAGATAAAGTAGCATAGTCTTTGCAACACTGTCCAAAGAATTTCGCTTGATCGTGGAAAGAGTTATTTGAACCTTCTTTTATAGCAAATTTGCGTAAAACAATGAGACGTGACTCTCTACTTTAGAGCTCTTCACTTTTGATTGATGAGCACCTTGTCTTTGACTTTTTCAAGAGACTAATCATTCGTATCTTTTTGTTAAAATGCTGATCGTGCAGTGTTGGTTGTTGAGTAACGGTACGGAGTATGTCAGTAAGGTCGGGCGTGTGTGAAAGTTTGTCAACAAGCACATTCTCTTCAATACACTTGAAAACATATGAGTAATCAAGAACAAGATACTTGCGCTGAAGAGTTTCCCTAACGGTATCAGGAATTTTCTTGCCATTGTTTAAAGTATTTCCATTCACAAGGATGTGGTACAGTTTTGTTGAACGCCCTTTGGTGTTTCCAGGTAGGGTTTTGCTGACCTTGCCACCAAGTGAAGTAATTGTTGTGATTAATTTGTCTTGGGTCCATTTTGTACCTGCCTGATTTGGCACAGCTCCCACGAGAACAAACGACATATTTATGAAGATGCCTCCCTCCGCTTCTTGTTGATTTGGACAAACCCTATAGTAGTACAGGGCCGTATGTCTCCAAAATGGCTCCCGTGGGCCTTTCATGTTTATTTCCTAATTTCTACTGGAATCTAATCTATGATGACCACTGAATAAAAAAAACATTGGCGCCAATTTTTCGAGCACCTTTTCCCCCCTTTTTGTGCCTATGAACTGTGACGTCATAGAATGCACATAAAAATGCCAAAAATGAGCATTTTGGCTGTTATCTGCAATGCTATGTTACATTTTCCTGTCGCATACATACATTATTGTGTGTCAATACCTCTATTTATTATTAATATTTATCACATATAAACTAGGAAAAAAGCATGTCTCAATCATCGTTTTGATTTCTATTCAGGTATGATGTCATACCTTTTAAAAGCCTATGGAAAATGTTCACGCTTCCGTTTACATTAAGGTATTTCCTTTGCTTTGTTACTAAAGTCTTTTTATTTGCTGGGGTTTTCAATATATCTTCATCATATTCAAGGGGACCTATCAAACCATTATGTGCAAATTAGTTATGACGTCATAGTAATATTGTGTTCACCATGCATTTGATGCATGCAGTGACCGCTTAAGCTACATTTCAAGAACATCATCATCATCGTCACTGTCGTCACCTGCAGCATGTATGTTAACAATTAATATGTTCTCACAAGCTTCTTCGCAGGTACACATATCTGTGCATTTGAGATTGTGTTTATTGGGAAGCAGCGTAATCATACATGTCAGTCACGGTTTTTTTAATTTTTGGAGCGATTCTCGGTCACCTGGGAAGGACATTAACGTGAAGGACGTGTAATACTGGGTTTTGTGGAATTTTCTTTCTTTTTCTGTGAGGCTATTATAATCCTAATGGAGTGCTTTTGCAAGAAGGTATAGCACAGAGAAACCGGTTTATGCAGGCATACTTCAAGGCATGATCAGTTATTTTTTTTGTCTTTTTTTTAATCAATTCTAGAGTTAGCTGCAGTGAATCAGAACTCATTCTATGTGGGAAGGGGAGGGTGTTTATGGAAGTTGTCACAAGTCAGAACCTTTTCTCATCGTTTTCGTAACTTTTTTTGGAGATGCTGAAGCAGTTCTGCTGCGTGAAGTATCATTGGATTTTAGGTGGTGGCTTGGTCTGCAGAGATAAATCTGTATAATTTATGATGTGCTGGTATGCCAGCAGTGTGGTTGCGTAACTATCCCGCCCAGAGCGTAATTCTTAATTTAAGTTTTTTTTCTAGTGATATACGCTTCATGGGAGGTCAGTTCAGGCCACATTTTTTTCTGCGAGATTGCAGTCTGTAGGAATGGTGGAGGGGGGGGGGGGGGGGTGTTTCGTGTACAAGTTTCAAAAGAACCCCTCCGTGCTTTTCGTTATTTTTTTGAGACGCGGAAAAGGTTCTGCTGACAAGTATCATATGAATTGTATTTGTGACTGGTCTGCCGAGATAAATCTGTAATTGTACGTTAACTAGTGGGTATGCTAGAAGGTGGCTGTTTGACTGGTCTCTCCAGAGCGTAATTCTTAACTCTTTTTTCCTTTTTTGTGTAAGACACGCATCTGGGGGTCAGTTTTAGCCACATTATCTCTGCTACACTCTAAGAAATAAGTACACAATGTTGCGTAAAATCTTACTCTCTGTGGTGGTAAAAAGGGAACATGGTCGTTTGCGGGGTAAAACGCTACGCAACAGGGGTTGTGTCAACATTTACTCAACTTCTGTGTAAAACGTTTACCCAACAGCGACGTCAAATTTCTTACCCAATTTCGTTGCGTCAAAATTATACCCAATAAATGACTACCCTTTTGATACCCAGTTGGTTCAATGTTACCCAACACCTGTGTACGTATCCTGCCTTTTACTCAGCTATTGAGCACTTTTCCTCCAACAGTTGTGTCAATTTAATAAAAACAATGTTTGTTACAGCATACTCCAGTGACATAGACATGAATACCAGTTTTACTTCCACCTTCTTTATTCATTTGTTTATTTTAATTGACAGTTATTAAATGAAGATTTAAGTTTACATTCATTTGGTGAACATATTTAACTAAAACAGTTTGTAATGCCTTAGAAATTTGGGTCTGAATCTCTTCACACATAGTGGGGCAGCCATTTTGAAAATTGTGCTGTTATTGCTTGTATTTAAAGGATAAATCTGTGGTGGTCCTATGTCCGATTACTTTCTCATGACAAACCAAATGTCATGCTTTTAAAGGCAAAATCCTAACACTCACCACCACTCAAACAATCATCAATGCAAATAACCTACCAGTGTTATGTTTAAATATGTTCCACATACATTTTGTAAGTTCAAACCTAAAGTTAATTCAATTATTTTAATATAATAGCAAACTTTTACAAAATTACAACAAATTAAGTGAAACAAACCACAAAACAACAGCTGTTGTGTGAATTATACATGTACCGGTATATGCACTGGCTACTTTTGTGTATCTTGACACATTGTATTTTGTTTCATGTTGTGTGTTGATTCAATTTACCATAGCCACAAAATAAGATTTAACTTCTCATTAAACAGATGCAAAATTCTACAAAATAAATTATCAATTTGCAAGTTGTATAGCCTTGTGTGCAACACAGCTAGAACTTTGTCTCTTGTAATCAAACAATACAGAATATTATAAATAACAAATTTAGTGTTCTTCCTCTACAACAGCAACTAAATAATGTGCTAGTGATGATTTTGTATTAATTATTGAATTAAATCCTTTATCCAACCTTCAAAATCGAATCTTGTATGGTGTACATCATCAGTGGTTGGAATACCCGGTGTCAGTGTCATTTCTGCAAAGAAAAAAAAAAGGGAAATGCAATATGTAACTTAAAATCCCCTCAGTTTATACATGCAATATTGTTTATAGCTCCATCATCCATGTGTTGATTAAACTGACCAGGGAACTGTCGACATTTCACCATATTTAATTACCAGCCCCCCCCCCCCCCCCCCCCCCCCCCCCCACCCCCACCACCACCCCCATCCCCACCCTAGCTTCATACTCTGTTGACAGGGAGTGACTTTCAGGCCAAATTACTGCGGTTTGAACACTTTCAATGTTACAACGCATGCACATGCATTACATGTGTACATGTATACGTTGTTCACAACGTGACACTGCAATCCAATCATCAACCCTATTTTACCACAAATATAACATACTTCAAATGCAGAACATAGCCCACGTTTTCACAATAACGTATTTTATTGATCAGTACATTGTAAAGAGTAAATAATTACCTTCAAACCCAGAAATCGGCGATTTCGAATCCTATTTTTCGCAGCACGTTCGCAACTCCACGGTCCGCCATCTTGAATGCCGATGTCATTTCGAGAAGGCAACAGATGGGCAAAATGTACCCATTTCGAGGCAATATTTACCTATTTGAGGGCATAATGCCCATTTTGTTGTACGCTGCAAGGTCAACTTGACCTAGTAGCTAGGCAAATGTTCTTCCTTACACTAACGTTGCTTACAACTTCAATATTTTCGGTTGCTCAATCAAAAGGTCAAAGTTACTTTTCGAAGGGTACTGGTCAAATCCCCACTTAACCCATAATTGGGTAAGAAAGTACTCAACTTTTGTACCCAACACATTTACGCAGCGGATTTTGACACTTTGTTTTTAGAGTGTAGATGACAGTCCGTGGTTGGAGTTCGTGGACGGGCAAATACATCAAACGTCTGCAGGCCAATTGGGTTAGACATTCCCTAAAAGCGGGGGTTTCAAACCCTGTCTCTGATTTTGGCGACGCAATGACTGGTTTGTGTATTGCCACAGTGGTCCCTTTGTTTTTAGTTCACACAGTGATTGATTATTACCGGTGATAATATGCCGTTCCCTCTTTTTTTTCCTTTTTTGGAAGGGGAGCAGGGCATATTTTCTGTGCTATATCATGCACTTCATCAGTCAACCTCGTATATAGTTCATTTTGCTTTCTTTGTTTGTATTTGTGTGTCGGTTTATATGACGCATGGCAAGGACAAGGGGGGGGGGGGGGGGGTGGTGGGGTTTGACTTATTTATTTTGTTTTAGTCATGAGATCCATTTCTTTGATCATTGTTTTGTTCTTTAAATAGTTCCAATAGAATTTGCAGATTCTCCTCATCAAGATTTTGTTCCTCTTGGTTGGATTGTGGAGACGCTTTAGTCCTAGATCGAACAAGTTCATCTTTTATGTTTTTGTGCCGTTTGTATGCCAGGATGGGTTGGGTATCAAATAGCCTATTCAGATATTCGTTTTCGCTAATCAAGGGCCAGTGTTTGAGGATAGCCCGTTTCAGGGCTGGGTGCGCGACATGTGGGTAGTATGGTAGGACGAACACCAGTGGGATATTGTTTTTGGTTTTTTCACGCTTAGGGTTCGCGGGAGTCTTTCCCCTTTGAGAAAGGAGAGCTAGGTCTTCGTTTGTGTATCCGCGCTTTTGAAGTTTGTCTTTGAAGAATTCAACCCTCTCCTCAAAGTCTTTTGAATGGGTACATAATACGTTTGTATCTGGTCACTTCGCCCTTGATTAATCCGCCAAATACCGACTTAGGGTGTGCTGAATCGCGAGCTAGGTACTGAAATGTATCATTTTTTTTGGTAGCGACTCGAGTATCCAATATCCCTTCATGTATGAATCGTTCGCCTTTGTAGATAATAAGGTCGAGAAAAGTGACTTGGCGGTGCGAGATCTCGGACGTGAACTTCAGCGTGGGATGAATTTTATTAAGTGATTGCACTAGGTCAGCAGCCTGCTTTTCATTTCCGTTAAAGATTATAAGAACATCGTCTCTATATCTCATGTAGCTCACAATTGAGGGAATGTGAGGGAGGATTTTGTCTTGTTCGTATTTGAATAGGGTTATGTCACAAATCTCCGGACTGCATTCGCTGCCCATGGCCACGCCAATTTGTTGTCTGAAAAACTTGCCATTGAATTCAAACGTGTTTCGACGCATAATGAGTTCAAGGAGACTTCGCGCGTGGTCTGTCGTGGGCTTGGGTATTGCGTATAGTCTGTCGTCGGCCATTGAAAGTGCGTCACAAACTGATTCAATTGCCTGATCTTGTGGGCAGTTAGTGTACATGGATACTATATCCAGTGTTATCAATAAGTTATCTTGCTCCAATATCAGGTTATTTAGTTTTTCAAGCACATGCCCGGAATCGCGTGTGTATGTGCTTTGCTGTTTGACAATTGGGAGTAAGAAATAGTCTATGTATTTGGATAAGGATTGAGTCGGTCATCCGCGCAACCACTAATGATTGGCCTCCCCACGAACCGTGTTCCTTCTGGTACTTTTTGTGAACTTTCGGTAGGAGGTAAAGGCAAGGTGTTTTAATGTCGTGGTTGCGGGGGTTAATAAACTATATGTCTTTCGATATGAGTCCGTCCACGTAGAGTTGGCGTATGGCTTGAGAGACTAATTCCGCGGTTTCATCGTTCAGGTCCATGTTAATTTCTTCATAGTGGGGGCCTGTTAATTGTCGTGTCCCTTCACGTATGTAGTCTTGTTTGTTAAGGACGCACACACCGCGGCCTTTATCGAATTGATGAGTGTATGTTGTGTACACCCTATGGTATCCCTAAGTGGGGCATAGGCCCTATGACACATATTGTTTTCTTCGTTAGGTGATAGTCAATAGGTAAGATATATAATTACAAGAACATGTGTCGCGGATTTCGAGCTCAAACTTTTTTCTTTTTTTGGAATAGTGTCGTAATCAAAAAGAATGAAATAATAAAGCAATCTCTAAAAAATAAAAATTATATAATAATTTGTTTTTAAGAGTAGTGGTAGAAACCGGTGTGTGCAGGCCGATATTAAGAGATATCCTTTGAAGAAGGATAAAAAGGGGGTTTGTGCACGTGTCGGTTGCACCACAATTAACCCCGTATTTCTTTAGTTTTTTGTTTGCTTTGTATTTAATTGGGGAGGTACTGCTGAAAAGGGCGCCTTATTAGGATTCCTGATTAAACGTGTGCAACAAGGGTGCCTTCTTTTTAAGATATTTTTTGTTTTTTATTTTTACAAAAAAAGGATTGTGTTAAGTAAAGCTGTTGAAAAATAAAACCTTGTTTTTATAGTTCAGGTTAAATTGTGTTTCGAGATGTGTGGAGTGAGGAATAGCTATATTCGTTTCTTGTGAGTTTAGGGAATAGGGCTACACCAAATATTAATACTGTTTTTGTCAAGGAAAGGAAACTGAAAAGAAGGTAACATATTGGGTCGAGAGTAAAGAATAATCTCCCCTAGCGATAAGAGAATAACTTTTCCAAACATACGACAGGAAGGATAAAAACAATTTTTGAATTGGCAAATTGAAGCCAACCTCCAAATTGTAGGTGCAAATAATAAAACAAATATATAAAATTGTACACTGAATCTTTCTAAATGAATTATTCATCAAATCACTAATAATTATGTTGTAATTAGTCTTAATTAGTGATAATTAGTTATAAGCATCAGTCTACTTTGACTTTAAAGTAAAACATACATAACTCGAACCCTATCAATAATTATTATAGGGCTGAATACAGCACTCAACTGAAGACAAAAATCGCCACATAATTTTTAAAAAGATTTTATATGCAAATTAGGCACCAAATTAGATTTATGCAAATTAGGTACCCTTCCAAGATAATTTTCAGGTGTCACCCCTTCTAAATATCTTCTCTAGGACCAAAAGAATATATCTACCAAGTTTGGTGCTTTGGGCCAGTCGGTCACGATCTCGTCAAAATTTGGACCTAAGCAACCTGACTATATAGACTAGCGTTTTGCAGCAGGTAAGATAAACACAGCCGCATTCCCACAAATCGCAATAACGCCGGGCGGCGGCTAGACCCGCGTACCTGGGGGCCGCAAATTCGAAGACAGTATTTTAGGTAATAACTGTGCGGTAATTACTGCGTGATAATGACCGGGTTGGGGGATGACCGCTGGTAATAGACCGAGCCGAAGTCGAGGTCCATTACCAGCGGTCATCTTCCAACCCTGTGTTAATGACTGGGTTGGGGGATGACCGCTGGTTAGACCGAGTTACTGGCCTCTAGGACTAGGCTCTAGTCTAGTTATCGCTCTTTTAACATTTGGCCAAGATTTGGCCATTATCTTGTGCTACTAAGTACTAGAGGCCGAGCGAGACGAATATTGACAAATGAAAATCTTTTACATGTGTGGTTCAAAATGTCGCCAAAATCTACACAAATACTTATCAAATACCTCTAAATCGTCTAAGCCTTCCATAAGTGTCCAAGCTGGACCTAATGATTTTCGGGGGTACTCACGACCAATTCTTGACCTGCAAATCAAGGTAATTCAATGCCAGTTTTCCTGTTCGCCATTTAAATTTGGCATTGTGGGATGCCTGTGACATCACAGGAGGCCAAAGTGCATGCCGACCGTACCACAGGTCAGTGTATCGTGAGACCATGGAGCAAATTGGAAGATGTTATAATAATTTTCTTCAGCCCGTCACACAAAAAAGAAAGACTAAACTTTTTGGGGGTTGGTTTCAAATATTCGGTTTTCTAAATCGAAACTGAATAGTGGAATTAAAAGCGAATATTAAAACATTCATTCTTAAAGGGATCGTATACGTTTGGTAATTACTCCAAAAATTAATGGCAATAAAAACTAACTTGGTAAGAAGTACAGCAGCTTTGGATAGTATAATGCATTTTTAGAAACTTTTCACTTCGAAATACTGCGGTTATGGAAAAAGATATCACTTTTTATCCCCAACAATTTGAATCTGAGAAGCGTTACTGCAGTGACGTTTCTCAGAGTGTGTATTCCAATGCAGATTATTCTTCCTGCGTGGACATAACCGCTCCAGATTTTCGGCAATATCTCAAAATTGCTACCACCTTTTGAAATGAAAATTTGTACAGGTTAGTTTTATGGTATATATCTATAACTATATAGGATTGAAACAAACAGTGGGTTTCAATTACCAAACGTATACGATCCCTTTAAAGGTAGGATACACCATTGGTAATTGCTGGATTTTTCACAAATTGGTAGATTTGGGGGGTTGTATTTCATAGTAAATATCATTTAACTGACCTTTCCGAAGTTTTACAATCATGGATGCCGAGGAAAGCACGAAAAACAGCATTTGTTTTGAACAACCGGCGTCGAGTAGTTATTCTTATGTTATTTGTGTTGTTTTGCGATCGCCAACCGGCGATCGCAAATTTGTCTTCATAAAATTATAATTTTCGGAATAATTACAGGATATCTAGCGCAATCATTTTGCTGGATGCCTAAAATCATTATAGATATTTCTTAACAATTCGGTAGTAAATATTTTTGAAACATGTATAAAATGTGCAAATGGTGTATACTACCTTTAAATCCCAGCACTGTTAAATATTATGCTAATGCGCCTAATTTCATTCTTGATAGGGCCTACTATATAATTGAACTGAGTGTCCTAAGTTGTACCTCTCTAGGAAGCCATTTATTTACGGGTAGGCCTATCGAAGGATGGAAGAGCCAGATATCCAATCAGCTATAGACGACAGGGACGTGCTCGCTATGAAGGAATCTGAGTCTCGCGTGCAAATAGCGCCCTCGCCTGACATCAAACTCCAGAAGAAGATTGGGCCGTTGGTGGGCGTGGCCATCGTGGTGGGAGTTATGATGGGGAGTGGGATTTTCATCACGCCGTCGTTTGTGCTTGCTAGTAGTGGCTCCGTTGGTGCGGCGCTGCTGGTGTGGACCGTAGCCGGCCTGCTGTCGATCATCGGTTCCCTGTGCTACGTCGAGTTGGGTACGTTGGGAAATAGTCAACTGTATTAACCCTAACCCCCTAGGCCTTTTTTTGCTAGCAACCATCCTCAATTATCCTCAAATCCTCATTTTTTGAAAAAAACTCATTTTCTGAAAACCCCATTCAGCCTTAATCCTCAAAAATCCTCCACACTTCAAACAACATTGCGCCTCAATCCTCAAAAATCCTTATTTCAAAAAAATACCATTCATCCTCAATTCTCACAAATCCTCAAAAACTGCAATGAGGATTTTGGAGGATTGAGGAACGTTAGGGTTAACCAGTTCGCGCGCCGGGATTATTTTAACATCACCGAGCCGAGGCGGGTTCAAGCCGATGGTACCGGGAAGCACACCCACGCATTACCGGCCTTGCTCGCTGCTGACAGACATTTCCGGCCTTGCTCGTGACGTGTTTATGCGTCATCCGTTTTGAATCTGGGGAAAACTTTGCGTGTATATACGTCCTGCGGCGCGAACTGGTTAAAGGTAGTATACACCATTTGCAGATATCGAAAAAATTTACTACCGAATTATTAAGAAATATCTCACTTATTTAAAAGTAAATAATGATTGTAGGCATCCAGCAAAATGAGGGCCCTAGATATCCTGTAATTGTTCCAAAAAATTGAATTGTATAAACCAAAATTCATTCTCGCCGTCCGGCGAGCGCGAAAAAACAAAGATAACATAAGAATAACTGCTCGACGCCAGTGGAAAACAAACGCTGTTTTTCATGCTTTTCTCGGCATCCATGAATGTAAAAATTCGGACAGGTCAGTTAAACGATATTTAATATAAAATACAACCCCCAAATCCACCCATTCCTGATAATTCAAAAATTACCAATGGTGTATACTACCTTTAAAGGAAACATGTAATAAGGTTTTTTTTTGCTTAAATCAATAAAGTATCATATTGACAACAACATTATGTGTGAGGTTGTGTTTATTTTCTGTGATAAATGGGAGAAAATAATTTTTGAAAATGTTTAGTCATACCACTCCGCCCCTCAAAGGGAAGCCTCATTAACATAAAACTTCGCGTGGGGTATGACAAAAATCGAGGCAGAGAATTGCCTCGCTGCGGGGGTGCGCTACCCGGGCCTGGCTTGCATTATGCGCGCATTGCATGCAACAAGTCTTTATCTACGAGTTTACCATGCCGGTTTTTTATTCTAAATCAGGGTAAAAATACAACTGTTTTCAGTCATGCCGACTAGATGTGTAGCTGCTGGGTGTAGCAAAACTACCAAGGATAGAGTAAGCCTTCATTTGTTTCCGGCTGATCCTAAATATCGGAGGATTTGGACAGCCAAAGTAAAGCTTACCAGAGCGAAGTGGTCCCGCCGGGCCTAGTGATTTTTCGGCCCGATCTGCAGCGACCATTTTGAGCGGTCGTGCTTCGACACTGGTCTGTACAGCAACTTTGGCATGCCCTTAAAAAACATGCTGAAGTCGGATGCTGTCCCAACGATATTCCAATCAGACGAATCTGTACTGTTTTCGTCAGATTCACTAAAAACCGACGAAGAACTTTCACGATCGTCCATGTTTAGTCCGCGCCGATTACTGTACATGTACAGGGGCCGTATCGTAAGTCCGACGCCTCATAAGTCCGACGCCTCATAAGTCCGAATTTCGGAATTATGAGTCGTCGGACTTTTGAGGCACTGGCCTCATACACTCGGGCTCATGGGTCCGACGCCCCAACAGTCCGACGCCTCATAAGTCCGACGTCGGACAAATGAGGCGTCGGATTGTTGAGGCGTCGGAGCTATAGACTATAAAGGAAGGTTCATTTGTCCGACAAGGCAAAAACGTGAGAGGGCGCACTGTGCAAAGCACGAATTAGGGGTGCAGACATAGACATCTAAATAATATACATCTAAATAATTATTTAGATGTCTATGGGTGCAGACAACCATAACCCTGTAAACTCCTGCACGCGAGCTCGTTAATTATTATTTTGTGATTTCACCAATGATTCGGTGTATAAAGCGGTCTTCGCGGCCTATATGTGAGATAGATTGTATAAATATTGCTGGAGATCAAGTATTTGGAACTTGTAGAATACAGCTTCATATTTTCGATCGCAATGCTTGTATTCAAGACTGTCGGACTTACGAGGCGTCGGACTTATGATGTGTCGGACTTATGAGGCGTCGGAGTTATGGACAGAAATAACAGTAAAATTAATTGTCGGACCTATGAGGCTTCGGACCTACGAGGCGTCGGACCTATGGAGCGTCGGACCTATGGGGCGTCGGACCAATGAGGCGTCGGACTTATGGGCCTTATTTGGTATTTTGTCGGACTAATGAGGCGTCGGACCTTTGAGGCGTCGGACTTACGAGCGGACCCCTCGATTTCAGTCGCCCCAGTCTCAGTCGCTACGCGGTCCTGGCCCCGGTCGACTCGACCTCGGTCTCGGTCGCCTGTCGGTCTCGGTCGCCTGTCGGTCTCAGTCGCCTCGCAGTCTTGGCCCAATTGCCTTGGTATCGGTCTCGGTCGCTTCGCTGTCTCGATCTCGGTCTCGGTCGCCTCTCGGTCGCCTCTCGGTCTCGGTCTCGGTCGCCTCGGTCTCGGTCTCGGTCTCGGTCTCGGTCTCGGTCTCGGTCTAGGTCTCGGCCCTGGTCGCCTCGGCCTCGGTCTCAGTCGCCTCTCGGTCTCGGTCTCGGTCGCCTGGGTCTCGGTCTCGGTCTCGGTCTCGGTCTCAGCCCCGGTCGCCTCGGCCTTGGTCTCGGTCGCCTCTCGGTCTCGGTCTCGGTCTCGGTCTTGGTCTCGGTCGCCTCGGTCGCCTTGGCCTCGGTCTCGGTCTCGGTCTCGGTCTCGGTCTCGGTCTCGGTCTCGGCCCCGGTCGCCTCGGCCTCGGTCTCGGTCGCCTCGGTCGCCTCGGTCTCGGTCGCCTCTCGGTCTCGGTCTCGGTCTCGGTCGCCTCGGTCGCCTCGGTCGCCTCGGTCGCCTCGGTCGCCTCTCGGTCTCGGTCTCGGTCTCGGTCTCGGTCTCGGTCTCGGTCGCCTCAGTCTCGGTCTCGGTCTCGGTCGCCTCGGTCGCCTCGGCGAAACAAAACATTATGGACACGGTCTCAAACCGTCTTTTACCTAACGATCTAAGCTGACAAACTACTAGGATCCATCTAATGATGAAGAACTTAGTTGAAGGGCTGTTGTGTTATTAAATAAAGTAACAGTTATCGTTCTCATAAAATCTGGCGTGGTGAAATTAATTGTTGAAATTGTTGATTGGCGAAACTAATTCACCGAGAACATTGCAAATAAGCCCAACCAAGTGCGAGTGCACTAATTACTTTTCTGCTGAAGCCTAGGCCCTATACCAAAATTAAGTGTGCCCAGAAACATGATCTCGTAGATCATGAAATCCAAATATGAGGTTTGAATAACATGTGATGTACACTTTGTTTTAAAGAGGCAGATATACTCGCAGCCGGAAAACGCATTACAATGCTGCATTGAAAAGGGGATTTATATTAAACGGGCTAATTAGGCACTAATTAGTGTTCGGCTGAAGCCTATACCCACATTAAGTTTGCCCAGTAACATTATCTTGTAGATTATGAAATAAAAGTATGAGTTTTTGATAACATGTGAGGTATATTTTGTTTTAAATGTTTCATTCTCATTTCCAAATCTATAAAAAATAACTCGAAGTAGGATTACTTAGTTCATTAGGCAGCTAATTTAACTGTAATTTGTCATCAAAATTACAGGAAAGGTTAAATTTCTTTAAATAAATTGACATAGGCCTTTTTAGAAAATGCATCACCTTTTGCAGCATGTATTAAATATTTGTCGCCTTTTGGTGAATGCGGACTAAATCCGCGCGGAGAGATCCGGCCGAATACGCGGCTACCTTGAGCCAGGTAAAAGCGCACGACGTTTTGAAAGTTAAAGTACGACGTTTTGAATGTTGAACCACGACGTTTTAAAAGTTGAAGTACGAAGTTTGCCTGTCCGTTTTAGAACATAGGTGCATGCCCATCCGTGCGACATCGCACAAATCTGCGTACTGAGAAATCTTCGCAGAACTTGAAATCTAATATTAAAAGGGGCCTTTTCAAAAATATGCGCCATCACATAAATCTGTGCAGAAATCTACAATAAAATCTTCCACATCTCAGATATATGCTTAGATATATGCGATAACATGTTTGTCAACGTTCATATTCGCGCAGAATGCGCGATATTGCAGAATCTGCAATGTGTGATGTCCTTTCAGGGCCACCCTAGTGCCGGATTGGAAAAGCATCCGATTTGCGAATATGTTCGGTTTGCAAAAAGCATCCGAGTTGACAAAAAGCATTCAAACTAGAAAAGCATCCGAATTAAAAAAGCATCCGAGTTTATAAAAAGCATTTAAACTAGAAAAGCATTCGAAGTAAAAAAGCATTCGAGATTACAAAAAGCATCTGAACTAGAAAAGCATCCGAATTAAAAAAAACATCCGAATTAAAAAAGCATCCGAGTTTGCAAAAAGCATCCGAATTAGGAATACATCCGAATAAGGAAAGCATCCGAATTGTAAAAATACGTCCGATCTTTTTGACACTGATTCTGCTTCATACGTGAACCACATAACGATCGAGGATCCCATATTGTGTTTTCCTTTATTCCTATGTTATACCCTAACCCCATTACCTTAGCGCTTGCCCCGACGATCGAGGACCGAATTCGGACATTCATACCGTCGATCGAGGCTCCTTTATTCCTTTTGTTCTCTTTTGTGCTTCGACCATCGATCGTTATGTGGTACCAGAGCACGACTGTGTGTGTGTGCTTGCAATTATTTCTGCATTCAATAGGGGACTGTAAACAATAAAGAACAAAACGGTTCCATATATTACCAAACGCCCCCGATGGCCATTCGTGTACAAAACATATGGGAGGTGTTCTGAAAATAATGTAAACTACAAACAAAAAAGACTGGGATATTTTCACACAGTCGTGTTTTACATAACGACTGAGGATTCAATATTGTGTTTTCCTTTGTTTATGTACTGTAACTTAACCCAATTCACTTATCGTACATTTTAACGGTAGGATACACCATTGGTAATTGGTTGAATTATCAGGAATAGGTGGATTTGGGGGGTTGTACTTTAAAGTCAATATCGTTTTACTATAATAAATATTGTCTGAAGTTTGACAATCATGGATTCTGAGACAATCTAGAAAAACGGCGTTCGTTTTCAACCGGCGTCGGGCAGTGGTTCCTATGTTGTACTAGCCTTTAAACAAGGCCACATGTCTGATAGAAGCCGAGCGACTAAAAAGAGACTAATCGCGAAAACCTGAGTGACGTCAGTGCTAATTGCCCAGACAAGTGGCCTTTATCAATCTGGTTTGGATTTCTTATGTTAACCTTTGTTTCCAACTTGAATCGCTACCTATATGGTAGCGTCCAATCAGCGAACGTATCTCTGCGTGACGTCAGCTTATATTTGAGTTAGATTAGTTCATTTTACAAACAGGGAATGTCCAATCATGTCACTTACAATATTTAGCTCAAATCATTAGTTGCTTCCTAATTTATTGAAATTTTGCATGTAAAATAGATTTAAATGTGATATCTTATATTTATCATTCATATATTCAACTCAGAAGCAACATTTATTTACGTTTTTTTTACCTTTTCTTACATGCTTTGATATTGAACGAATCACGAACGAAGCCAACTGGGAGATCGCCGTTCTGATTGGGCGTATTGACATGCTAATATGTACTATGAATAATTCATGCCGAGCAGTGAAACCTACATTGCAAAAGGCCTCGTGACATTCGTCACTCGGTCGCGCGTTCACCCCGGGTATCTAGACTCATCTCAGCCGCTTAAGGCCCAGTCACACCGGGCTTGCGACCAGGTTACGACCTAGCTGCGACCGAAACATGTTGCAATCCTGGGCAAATCGTACAAAGAGCGTGCGACTGGTCGCAGAGGTCGTGGGTCATCGCCACAGCAAAATCAGTCGCAGCAAGGTCGATGGTCATGTTCAAAACTTCTGACCTGCGATTCCAAATCGTAAGAGGTTGCAGACAGGTCTTACATGGTCGTACCACCAATCGTGCATGCTCGCACCACCAGTCGTGGATAATCGCGGGTCCCACAGTCGCACGATTAGTCGTGCAACTGGTTGTAGGTATACACAACTGATCGTGCGAGTGGTCGCAGGTATACACGATTGCTCGTACGATCAATCGTGGGTACCTGGGACTAGTCGCACGATTACCTACGACTGATTTTGCGATCAATCTTCTCCAATCGCTTGTGATCGCACGACCAAGCGTGCCACCAATTGTACGTACCAGTCTTAAGAGCAATCACAGCATACGACCGCTATGAAGATCGTGGCAAAACATTGGCGATTGGTCGTACCTCTGCTAAATCGCACCAATCGCACGATCCAGAAATCGTACGATCCGGTGTGACTGGGCCTTTAGCCAGAGTCACGAGGCCTTGTCAAAAGGCTAATGTTGTACTTGTGGGTTTTTTTACGCGATCGCCGTCCGGCGATCGTAATTTTGGTTAAATAAAATTCATTTTTGTTCAGAACAATTACAGGATATCTAGCGCATTATTTGTGCTGGATGCCTACAATCACTATTTACTTTCAATTCATAAATACCTGGGACTGTTTAGGCATTCCTATTGGTCGAGAGCCCGTCACGTGGCCGGTATTAAACGGACGATAAAGACATGGCTGGAAGTGTTTAAACCCAGCTGGAAACAACATTCCGTCCCCAGGACTCACTTTATTTCCAACCCTGAACCGTACCTCGTCTCCAATAATAAGAGCGGGTAGTGTTGGGCACGTGCAGCCCGACACCTTGGGAACGAGGTTGCCAATGGCAGCAATAGTCTGGTTTACAGTAAATACGCTTTATTGCATGTATTGTGTAGAGAGCGACAGAGGCGGAAACATGTCATTTGACACAGACAGAATGGCGAAACACCAAAATTTACTCGCGACAATTTTCCTGGATTTTCGGGGCTTTTTGGGCTGAATTTTACAAAAAAGGTATTTATGAATGGAAATAAATGTGTGTTCGGTTCGGCTCGGGTAATTATCAGCACCCAGACTCCAAGCGGTATTAAACAGAGTGATTAAAACCTCTCGAACACACATTTATTCCCTTAATAAATACCTAGGAGAGTTGATGGCTTCTGATTGGTCGAGACACGATCAGGTTGTAATATCATTAGCCTCTGTCATGAAATGACGAAAATCAACCGAAGAGGGCGTTTAGCGGAAATTTGTCAATATGGCTTCCGTGCTCTCGCTTAAGACTAACGTAATTAGCTATACCATGGAGGAAAGACAACAGATACTTAGTGAATTACGGGGAAATACTTTTAAAAAAATGGCCAATCATAAAACTAGATTTGCTTTCCTGCACTTGAAAAGACCCGCCGTGTATTTATGCTTCTTAGAACTGAAACCGGTTAGGCCCAACATTTTAACAATGTTTTTTTTTTCAGTGGCACTGAACTGAAGCTTTATGAATGCCATAGTGCAATACAGTAAAACAAATCTGGGGCCAATTCGTACAAGCAATATTCTTTTTGCATTTTTTTTGTTGACATCAAATATAAACTTTTGGGGCTTTATACACAAGCACTTTGTTTACATAATTACTATATGAACGTTAAACCTCAACATTCCTGATCCTGCAATGTTCATTTAAAGATGGACTACAACGGAATAATGATAAAGGCTGTGTTGCTGTTTTTTGTTCGAGAAATGTATAATGATTACTAATATATCATTAGTATTCAATAAATCTTGTTCCTTCATGCAAAAAAACAACAAAATTTATCGGCGTTCTACGACCCAGAAAAACTCAGTTTCAGCAAAAGCCCTTAACTCATGAATAATTCATACTTTGTGTTTGACGTAGTACCCATGAAAACGCATACATATGGTGGCCCTGAAGGGACTCCGCAGATCGCGAATATTGACGTCAAATTTGACGTCAATATTCGCGACTTCTGGGGAAAGTCGCCGTGAATATCGACGTCAAATTTGACGTCAATATTCGCGACTTTTTTGGAAAGTCGTGAATATTGACGTCAAATTTGACGTCGATATTCGCGATCTGCGGAGTCCCTTCAGGGCCACCATGTATGCGTTTTCATGGGTAGTACGTCATCACTTTTCGCTGGTTTACAAGTCCGCTGGTACTATATCGTGGATTTCATTGTGGTTTCCAGTGGATCTTTGCCGGGAACCAGTACAGGGCGGGAAATTTCAAAATCGAAGAATCGAGGTCTAATTTTGTCGGTCAAATTGCAACAAAATTATTTAGAGAAAAACATGACCGTAACAATAGTGTTACCTGAAACACATCATAAACAAGGTCCGATAATAAATTTAATGTGTGAGTTTTCGTTGTAGTCCATCTTTAAAAACCAACCAGTTTTAAATACTGTCACATTAAATGTAGACGCCTGTGAAATCTAGTATCTTTCACCCTTTTATTGACTGAAACCTTACATGAATAAATGGCATTTACTATTAAAAGAAGTTCGAAAATATTAAACTTGAATTTTCCAAGAATTATTCAATTACGCCACGACTAAGGGAACACTCGGTCGATTGTGTGCCAAATTTCTGGACGCCACCGTTTGGGTTTTTTTTGGACTAAGTTTACACCTTAATTGTTAACAGACGGTTAATAGAAAGCATTAATAACATTAACATGGTAAAGGTACAATGAATTTGCAGTTTGTCAACGAAAAAAAGATTGGCAACATTGCATGAGGAAAGCCGGCCCAACATAACTGTTTATAAACAATGTAAACGCCGAGCTTAGCAACGTCGAAGTACAGCTATATACGCACGTACGTAAAGCGCAATTTTGTCAGTCCATGTTTCTTTCTCTTTCGTAATTTTACGGTTTTGGATGACAGTCAGCCTTATGCCTATGGTTTATTCTTTCGAAATAGCCACAGCCTTTAGAGCTCCGTCGTAAGCCATACAATTCTGACATCGACGACACACGTGGTTGTGTTGTTAAGCGCCGCCATTTTGACAATTTTCCGCGCGTTGACCTTTTAGAAAGGTCATGACAGAGTCTAATGGGCTTTCAAGAAGAAGCGAATAAATGTCCCCTGAACCAGCATTGATCAAGCATCATGTAAGCCAATGATTGGCCAAATGCAACAGTTCTACAGTAACTTGTAACAAGGACGCGTCAAAAATTGATACTGCGCGCTATAAATGTACGCGTAGAACGTTTGTATATATATACGCGCAGCATTTTTCAAAATGCGCGTGTCGTCTGTTAACGCTAGCGCGTTGCTATGCACGGTGGGCATCAGTGGTCAGCTAGTCTGGTCTCAAAGTATGGGTTATAATAACAACACATATTGAAGAAACAGGGTACCGTGCATAAGCTAAAACATGGCCCCCTAAACATTATTATTATTATTATTATTTTTTTTATTATTATTATTATTATTATTATTAATTTCTGGTAATGAAACCAAGGATCCTTCAAAAGTGCTCAAGGCACTGTAGCTCGTAAGCCCGAAGAAACCCGTAGACAGAGGCTGTGTCAGCCAGGAACACCGGGGCAAACCCTTTCTCTTAGCGATAAGTGTTCTGGGTTCTTTTACGTGCATTATACAATTTTATAATGTTATAATGGGAAAGATATATACACACATTATAAATTATACAACACACGGGACCTACAACTTTACGTCCCATCCGAAGGACGAAGCAATAGTGGTTTAATTGCCTTGCTTAAGGACACACGTGTCCACACCGAGACTCGAACTCACGCTCTGCGGAACAGAAAACCAAGCTCTTAACCACTCGGCCACGACACTCCACACCAAAACGCTAGAAATATTGCCGGAAGGAAAGTCACGAAATTTTGAGAATGTTTACCATTTGCCTCGTTAAAAAGGTATTTATTAAAGGTAATAACAGTGCGAAGACCCGGTTATTACTGCGTGATAATGACCGGGTTAGGGGAAGACCGCTGGTAATGGACCTCGCCTTCGACTCGATTCATTACCAGCGGTCATCCCCCAACCCGGTCATTATCACACAGTAATAACCGGGTCTTCGTCGCACTGTTATTACCTATATAAACATACGGAGACTACATTGTGTCTACATGGGGAGATTATTTGGAAGTTTTGTTTATGTTTCATTAAATCCAAAGTGTTCCTGACTGGTGTTGCGAGCGAGCAGAGGACGTGTTACTTCGGTCCCCCACCGGAACCTGATCCTGATAATCCAGATCACTGGATGAAGCAAGTCATGCAAGAGATACGGAAGCGTTGCCGGGGAAACAGTGAACCTAAACCACCCGGTAAGTCACCTTACTAATGCTATCTCCCGTCACATCGACTGCGCAACATACTGTATTAATCGGCTTTCAAAACAAAACAAAAAACAAAACAAAAACCACCAATGTTCGTACATAGTCTCATTCCCAAAAATATTATCCCAAATGTTAAATATTACTTAAAGCCCAGTGTTTGTTGGCGGTTTGTTTGTTTGCCTATTTATTTATTATTTTTGTATGTATTTTATTTATTATTATTTGTATATAACAATATCGGTATCTTTTGACATAAACATCAATAGCACATTGGTTTGTTTTCTTGTTTGTTACCAACAGAGTGTTCGAGTCCGCAGCCTCTCGGCATGGAGGACCGGACAATCCGAGATGATCGCATCAACGCGTCCAGTAGTTACAGTAATTATCCTCCACACCTGGCACGCCTCAACCTGAGCCCCGGCACATGGCTAGCATTCAGGTTGGCATTAAAGTGAAATACCACGCCTGATACGTATCTTTATTACAATGCCACAAAACGCGCCTAAAATGGTTTAATAGTCATCAAAACGCCGACTCAGATTTGTTTTCGTATTTTTTTTGGGGTCTGTTTTGTTTTTATTCTAAACAAAATCTAGCCCAATCCCGATGCGCCGCTCAATTATTGCACACTATTATACAGTTTCAATAATTGTGTTGATTTTCAAATCCATTTAAGCAATCGATTAAATCGCGTTGTTGTGTTATAATGTCATCAGTCTCGCATTACACATATAAACATTTGAATATGAGATGTAATTAGAATAAGTACATGTAGTTTGCAGTACTAGCATCATGAACATGTGGTATTTCGTTTTTGTGAGTTGTGTGGTTCTAAAAGGAATTGGAGGGAACTCGACATTTTGGATAGTACGCTCTGCCCGTCCTCAGGAAACTAAGGGATTCCAACGGTGAAGCGGGGTTATATTGAGCCTGGAAAGTGTACGAAGGATGTAACTGAGGGGTTCTCATGCAGGACGCTTGATGATCACTGAGGCGTGTCAGTGTGAAGGAACGGACCGAAATGAAAAGTTACCAAGGGTATAGGCGATCCATAGGCTGGAGAACTACGTGTCCTAGAGTACATGGGACCCATCAGACTGGGAGGTGATGGTGGGTAGGGCGCCAAATGTTGCTTCGCCGTTTGAATCCCTCAGTCTCCATACGAAGGGCAGGGCATTCTGTCCGAGACGTTGAGATCCCTCTGTTTCTTGTTAGAACCACACAACTCACTAGACAGAATTTCCACATGGTGCTACCGCAAACTACTTATCTTGTTGCTATTTTGCAATGCAAACTTTCAAACTTCTGGGACCTTATTCACGAAGCGCTCTTAGGGCTTAAGAGTTCGTAAACCGCTCGCAAGTCCCTCTTAGTAATTTACGTGGTATTCACCATCCCTTCGTAAATTTTAAGAGCGTGCGTAGAGTCATCGTAACTTGCGGGAGGTCTTGAGCTCCCTTAACGTCCACTTTAGTCTAAGAGATTGTCAATCGAAACGTTAATTGCCGGTCATTCCAAGTTCGGCCATCACCTTGGCAGCCTTTTGCTTCGTTTTCGACTTTAAGTCTTCGCATTTTTCTTCACCTCTTTGGTGGTTCTCAAACAAGTTGATATCGCGTTTATTTGTGCGTAATTTCAGCCCACGTGTCGTTTTTGGTCTTCAAAGTTGCTGTGTCGCAGAATTTACTGACAAGTGTTTTGAAGTTAACCTCAACGAGCCCAACCAGCTTGTCCACTTCATCTTCGCTGTAGTTTGCATTGCGTGCACGCTTCTGTTTTTTCTTGGACTCTGCCATCCTTTCAGTGCTTACGTATGGTGGCCCTGAAGGGACTACGCAGATCGTGAATATTGACGTCAATATTGACGTCAATATTCGCGACTTTCTCCCAAAGTCGCGAATATTGACGTCAAATTTGACGTCAAATTTCGCGACTTGCCCCAAAAGTCGCGAATATTGACGTCAAATTTGACGTCAAATTTCGCGACTTGCCTCCAAAGTCGCGAATATTGACGTCAAAATACTTACGTCCCTTGATCTGTGGAGAATGTGTCCGTACACGGCAGTCGGGCGCCGCCCTAAATAACTTTGTATTGCGTAACACCGTCAGCGTAAATAATGCCCCAGACCATCAGATCTTATTTAACGACCACGTAAGTTAAGATCTCGGTAAGTGCATGTTATAAAGGCTTCATGAATACCACTTAGTACGCTCTCAAAGCCCTCGCAAAGTCCTCGTAACTTCTTTCTTCGTAAGTCACTCTTAGTGAGCAAAAGTAAGAGCGCTTCATGAATAAGGTCCCTGGTCCTTGTTTAGAACCACACAATTACCACATGGTGTTACATGTACACGTTGTTATATGTATCAGCTGATATAACAACAATGGCGATTTACAGGCGATTTGTTTTCAAGCCACATACGTATCCCATACGCGTATCTAATGGTTCCTATTCATCCCTTCACTCTGTGCACATAGCCCCATTGGTTCCTGGATAGAGGTGGACCTCGTTGAGAGTACAGTGTTGACAGGAGTAATCACACAGGGACTGGATACGCGTTGGTATGTGAAGCGGTACACGGTGGCGTATCAGAAGCAGCCCTCATCTGAATATGGACACGTAACAGATGGAAACGGAAACATTAAGGTGAACGTTAATCTTAACTTAACAGGCTTTGCAGGTATTTACAGGACATTGGGCCGATTTTACGAAACGCCAAGACGGGTCTTAGAAAAAAATAGTAACTCGTCCTAACTCGCGACTAAAGTTAGGACGCTTTAAACACGTCATAACTTCCATAGCAACGCGGCTTAACTCGTCTTAACTTAAGATCGGTCCGAGGGTCGTCTTATCTCACGTGCGTTAATCTATATTATTGTCTAGAAACCATTGCATTATCTTCTCGTTTTAGACAAAATGTCGGCCTAGAGTTATAGTTTCAAAGAAAACAAAATATTACCAACAGTTTGTTTTCTTCAGTCGCGTGTATCGTAAAAAAAACATATATTTATACGCCAGCAACTAGTCGACTCTGTCGTATAGAACGTGCAGAGCTACCGTACGTGGTTATATTACGCTGACTAGTTTGCGCGTTTCTTTTCAACGACTGTTTACTCTAGCGGTAAAAAACAAACACGAAACAGCTATCAAATTGATAGTTGCAATACGTCTTTCATAAGATTGGTTTATTAAAATCGATCTTAGGACAAGTCTTCGTACAGAATAGATAACTATTGTGCATGTGCTGCGGCGATACGTTTCTGGTAATCAATTTGTAATTGTTAAAAGTCTCCTCCTCGCCGAATGACTATTGATATCGCTAAATGTAAACGTTTTGGTTTCAGGAATTCGTCGGTAACACTGATGGCAACACCCCGGTCACCAACCTGTTCGATGAGAGTGTGGGGGCGAAGAAGGTGCGCATTCAGCCTACTGCCTGGGGTAATGGTGGTGTTGGTTTGCGGTTCGAGTTGCTTGGATGTCGAATCGATTAGTTCTGCTAAAGCTTATAAGCGCTGTTCGTATTCGCGGCAAAACAATTTAAAAAAACAAAAAAAACGGAAAATTGACAGTTGACCAAACAAATGAGAACCGCCAGCATAATAGACCTAAACAATAACACTGACAATATATTATATTCTGTAAATAAACAATATCGCAAAAAAAACTAATTGTTCTAGAATGTGTTATTTTTTGCTGAAAATATCATTGTTTTGTATTCACCTTAGGTATTTTGGTATAAATGTCTATATTTATCTTAATTAGTCTATATCGGCGAGTGGAGGATGAGATAACTAAACTTTTACGACCGTGGAAATTATTATTATTGTTATTATTATTATTATTTAATTTTTTTTTTTTTGGGGGGGGGGGGGGGGGGTGGAAGACACACATAGCACTATAGGAACACATGTTCATGACACAAAAGGTATGTCATCTAAGGCAATATTGCGCAGTAACTTACACTACAGTGGTGCATTTAAACCATTTGCAGTGTTCTTTTTAATACAGGTGAAGGATGGACACTTATATTTTTATTCTTACCACCGAAATCTGGGGGGTGATCCAAAAGCGGTGGGTAAAATACTCTTCTCTGGAAGTTAGTAAAACAATGTTAAAGTCTGGTATTTGGCGTCACTAAAATACAAATTGGAATATCATCATACAATTTTTAATTAGTTGTACAGTGCAGAGTCTCGTAATAGAACATATATGTTTTCTCTGGTATTTTAAACACTTTTCATTCTAAATCACCAACTCTCGCATTCAATTTCGTCCGGAGAAATACAACAATATCACACTCTTTTACTAAACAAATTAAGTAATTTGCAATTTAATTGCAAATTGTTGGTCACTCTATTTAAACATTGTTTGCCAATACTCGTCACCATAGTCTAAGCTGTTGCTGTAAGGCAACATACATCCAGGGGTCAAATTCGTATGATATCAATCGATTTCAAACTCATGTGAAATAAATTAGTCTGGTGTGTGCTTGACTCACGCACATATCCGACTGATTTATTTAACATAAGTTTGAAATTGATCTGTGAATGCTGCCTTTCGGCAACAGCTTCAATGACTGTGATCAAAGGGTGAGCAAACGTTGAAATTGAACCATAAATGACTAAATTTGTGGTAAAAGCGTTTGATTGTTTTAATAATGTCAAATTAGTTTAGGCTGTTGCCGAAGGGCAGCATTCACAGATCAAATTCGTCTTGATATTAATCAATAGGCCGTATTGTTGAACGTAGAGGGCGCTGTGCTCACGGTATTTGGGGGTATAATTAAAAGTGATTGGGAGATAATTCACGTCAGTTTTAATATTCTTACAGCTCCCAATTTTTTTTTTTTTTCTAATATTCAATTTTTAGATACAATTAAAGTTACTAAAACTACTTGAATAAACGCGATTTTGCCTGTGTTAGTACTCAGAAAATGGCGTCTTACAGCGCCCTCATGCGGCCCAAAATACGGCGGATTTTGAACTTAGGTTAAAAACATTAGTCTGATAATTATGTGCGTGATATATATATATTGTTTTAATTTTAATTGGCAAGGCGGGTCAATGTCTTTGTTCACTTTGAAATGTATGCAAATTTACATATTTGGTTTACCATGTATATCCCCATTGAGTGATCATCACAATGTCGCTTCCCAGGTTGTATCTTAAAATTAGGCGTGATCCCTGGTCACACGGTATTCTGGTGTTTATGACTTCTGACTAGCGCCCTCAAAGAAAATATACTAACAATTTGGAAGACAGCTAAACATAGTGCAAAATAGATCAGTTGGTAGAACGCCGGTCCGGTATTCCGGAGGTCGCAGGGTCGAGTCCCGCCTTGCCAATTTGTTTTGTTCACTTTGAACTTTCTGCAATTAAGTGTATGTATATTAAAATAGAGAACCGCCAGCATAATAGAACTAAAATATATTATATTCTGTAAATGAAAAAATATCGCATAACAAAACACGAAACACGAAAACACTATAGAAACCCATGTTCATGACACGAAAGGTACGTCATCTAAGACAATATTGCGCAGTAACTTACACTACAGTGGTGCTTTTAAACCATTTGCAGTGTTCTCTAAAAGCGGGGGGTAACACACTCTTTCCTTGAAGTTAGTAAAACAATTTTAAAGTTTGGTATTTGGCGTCACTAAAATATAAATTGCAATATCATCATAAATTTATTTAGTTGTACAGTGTGGAGTCTCGTAATAGAACATATATGTTTTCTCTGCTATTTTCTTAACAATTTTCATTTAAAATAACCAACTCTCGCATTTAATTTCGTCCAGAGAAATACACAAAAATCACACGCTTTTACTAAACAAATTAAGTCATTTGCCATTTAATTGCAAATTGTTGGTCACTCTATTTAAACATTGTTTGCCAATATTCGTCACCATAGTCTAAGCTGTTGCTATAAGGCAACATACATCCAGGGGTCAAATTCGTATGATATCAATCTATTTCAAACTCATGGGAAATAAATTAGTCTGGTGTGTGCTTGACTCACGCACATATCCGACTAATTTATTTAACATAAGTTTGAAATTGATCTGTGAATGCTGCCTTTCGGCAACAGCTTTAATGAATGTGATCAAAGGGTGAGCAAACGTTGAAATTGAACTATAAATGACTAAATTGGTGTGGTAAAAGCGTTTGATTGTTTTAATAATGTCAAATTCGTTTAGGCTGTTGCCGAAGGGCAGCATCCACAGATCAAATTCGTCTTGATATTAACCAATAGGCCGTATTATTGAACGTAGAGGGCGCTGTGCTCACGGTATTTGGGGGTATAATTAAAAGTGATTAGGAGATAATTCACGTCAGTTTAAATATTCTTACAGCTCCAAAATATATTTTTTTCTAATATTTTATTTTTAGATAAAAGTAAAGTTACTAAAACTACTTCAATAAACGCGATTTTGCATGTGTTAGTACTCAGAAAATGGCGTCTTACAGCGCCCTTATGCGGCCAATAATACGGCGGATTTCAAACTTAGGTTAAAAACATTAGTCTGATAATTATGTGCGTGATATATAGATATTGTTTTAATTTTAATTGGCAAGGTGGGTCAATGTCTTTGTTCACTTTGAAATGTATGCAAATTTACCTATTTGGTTGACCATGTATATCCCCATTGAGTGATTACCACAATGTCGCTTCCCAGGTTGTATCTTAAAATTAGGCGTGATCCCTGGTCACATGGTATTCTGGTGTTTATGACTTCTGACTAGCGCCCTCAAAGAAAAGATACTAACAATTTGAAAGACCGCTAAACACAGGGGAAAATAGATCAGTTGGTAGAACGCCGGTCCGGTATTCCGGAGGTCGCAGGTTCGAGTCCCGCCTTGCCAATTGTTTTTATTCACTTTGAACTTTCTGCAATTGAGTGTACGTATATTAAAATGCACGCAAATAACAGATTATGGGTCGAGTGTCGTGTTGCTGTGTAATAATTAATACATTGTTTAAAAATGGGATTTTGAATAGAAATGAGTGGAGGAAAAAATTACCAGGAGCTTACACAATCGCAATGTTTAGCTCCACAATAATGACATGTGAATGATCTATTCGGAATAGCCGGACATTTTGGGAACACTTATTCTATTTCTAAAAATTGACTTTGATGTAATCGTTATTTTTACTCAGCCTATACTTTGTTTCTACAAAATAGAAATTTATGGAATGTAAGTAGCAAGGCGGGGGTACCTTGAGGGATTGGTGAATTAAAGTATCTTGCTGCCACCTTGGATGCTTACACGCGGTCTTAAACTACTTCAGAGACACCTCCCTTCCATATACAAGTGACAAAACCCTTTCCCCGAAATGAAACGACAGATTCCAGATGCTGGCTCCCAGACTATATCAAAAGAACGCAACCAATAAATAAAGGTATAGGTATAAGTATAAACGACTACGCTAAAACATATTAGGTTATTGAAACAAACATCATTTAAATTCACCAACTCTCGTATTCAAGTTTGTGCGAGAACAGATTTCGCACGCTTTTAATACCAAGCTAGTTTAGTCATTTATCATTCAATTTCAACATTTGGTCACCCTTTTTAAGCACCGGGTTGGGAATATTCACTTCGGAAGTGAATGAAGGTAGTGCAATGTTTATTCCTTTTTGGGTTAAGCTGACACTTGTTTCCTAGTCAAGGTGACACATTTACGGCCAAAACAAAACGACCAAAACAAAAAGACTCCCAAGTGAATCTGAACCGCAATATTTGGGCCCTCATTGTCGCTGCTTGATTGATCGGTACTACGTTCTGTTTACACCCATTGTCAAGATTTCAAAGGAACAACAAGTATCGATTCTTACTAATGCTTTAAGGTTTGAGATGAATTGAGTCCATTTATTCAGTGGTTCGAGCTACTGACTTGGGTATGTGAAAGCTCTGTCCGATCTCAGTGTTGCGTAACCAAACAATGGAATAAAGGTTGGGTTAAATAAGGCCGTTTTTAATGCACAGTACGTTGGACATCGAAGTCATTTGCTGCCATACATTATTGCGCGTCGGGTGTGTTTCTGCTAACTCCGCCAAAGTGTCTCTTCCAGTGATGATGATCCGTACAAATTTTTGAGTAGAAATACGTTGGAGATAATGTTGTGTGACCCTAAAGAACTGACCCGCCAATTTATTTCGATGGTGACTCAAACCAGTATTTTCGGACATATCCGATGAAGATGTTTACTCCGATGAGGATTTATACTAAAAGCGGCGGATTCGAAGGTGAATAAACTTCCTACATTCACGGATGATTTGGACGTCTTGTAACAGATCAGGAAATGATGGAAAATAAGAAAAGGTAACAATAATTGTTTTCCTCTGAAAAGTTGGCTTTTATTTCAGCCGTCGGTGTATCTGGCAAGGGCAGACCGAGCTACCAGAAAACAATTCTACTGTCATTTGTTTACAGGATTTTGAAATATATGTTTAATATTTCATTTACCTATCAATTATATCAACAAATTGCTTATTAACACTGAGTATGAAGAATCCCAAGCTAAAATTTGATCAACGCGTGTTCAAGACGTGCGTTGCTATTATGAAGCAAGAAATGAGACGGAGGGCCCCCCTCCTTTGTGGTGGTAATTGCGCTTGCGGAATTGTGTTGTGGTTTCTTATGAATACTTTTAGGTTCTTAGGGGAGGAGGGGGGGGGGGGGGGGGCTGGGGAGGTGGGGAGGTGGGGAGGTAACAATAGTCTAGCGAGTGTATGGGTATGGGGAGTCCCTCGGTCTCATATCGTGCTGGGTATATTGCTATCAGGCGAAAAGGTTTAGTTATCCTTTAACGAAAATGACTTCAATGCGAGTTTGCGCATGCGTGAGCGAAACATTACGTTGGCTTTACCCCAGCCTTTTGTTAAACCAGACTCGAACAAATTGTTCTTTATGCTCTGTTAAACGTCTGCCATTTTGCAACACGCGGGTACGACAGGCGTATATGAGTTAGCGAATAATATACAGTGCATGTACGTGTCGTACGTGTATATACTGGCCCTTTTGAATGAAATTTGCAATTGTATTATCCAATGGTGCATATACAACCTTGAAGGTAATTTGCAACAATTGCTTTTGCTGTAACTATCAGAAATGGGTGTATGTTATATTTTGTTGTTGTTTTTTTTTTTTTTTTTTTTAGTGGGTGGTGGTGGGAGGGAGAGGGGGGGGGGGGGGGGTTGGTGAGGGGGGTTGGGTTGGTGGGGGGGGGGGGGGGGGTTTGGTGGGGGGGGGGGGGGGGGGGGGGGATTTGGGGGGCGGGGGGCGGGGTGGTTAATGTGTTGCATCAAATAACACTGACTTGTTCGACGTTTTGGGTTCGCGTTGATGCTGGAAAGTTCAGAAAAAATGTTCTTGTAGTGTGGTTCCCTGACTTTACATAAGATGGAACAGAACAATGTATAGATGATATTATATATAATGAAATTAAATAAAAAATGTTTCAAAATAGCCGGGAAAACCTATACAGGTTGGGTATTTTTCCTCCAGTGCACGACGTAGGGGATCATGTTGGGTATAACGAATTCTTCTGACTACACCGTTGGGATTTCATGGATTTGTGAGGCATAGATTATTTGTTTGCATGCCACCTGACTTGTTGCCATCATTGCATCATCTTTAATCATTTGGACCCTCTGGGTACGTTTCGTTTTCTAAAAAAAAATGCTGTTTACACGTTTGTGTAATTGCCTAGACCTACCTTGATTGCTACTGAGGAGTCTGTGTTTGTTACTAGAAGCCCTTTTTGTTTGTACGCGGTGCCGCGCTGTTTCATAACGATTCGCGACTAATTACGAACGATATGGTGTTCATTGTTCAGTTTCAAGGTGATATGTTCGTTAGTTTCCAAGACGGTGTTTTCATTTAGCTAGAAACTGTAATTACAAGGGAATGCTCATTGGCTGTTACGTTGCCCGCTTCAAGCGTTAGCTCCGCCCATGCTGTAACCTTGCACCAATTATAAATGTTTTTTTCTTTCCTCGCGAGCGCAAGCTCGTTCTTGATTGGATGTAGGTTGTTCTATGACGTCAGCCTGGGCTGTGGTCCGCGGCTGCTTAGCTGACGTGGCAAACTACGTATGTTTTATGAGTACTTGCCGTACTACGGCATACGGTTTCGAGCTACGATATATTTAGTCTCTTTCCTGTCAGTCTGATCGTCGTTTGGTGCTCTATACATGTGTAGCTGCCTATTAAAGTCGCGTTATGTATCAATCGTTAAGGTCGCTGATGAATACATTCAAAACGAATTCTTAATCTTTGCATTAATCCGGAAAAGCTTGGGGGAATTGTAAGGTCGTGGAATCAGTCTAGTCGGCTTGTACCCTTCAGAAGTGTGTAATCAATTGCAAAGAAAATGTGGATTAACTAAATACAATGTAATTATAAATAATTAAGAGCAGTATTTGACAAATAAAACAAATACAGGCATTACACAGAATAGAACTAACTAAACAAAAACCACCCAATTCAAGCTGGCCAGGATTGACAGACTGTGAAACACTGTGATTCGAAAGACTGCCAATAGTTGGGAAATGTAATACACACATATACATTGACCGTTAATAACAAAAATGTGATTTGTTTTTTTTAAGAATTGGTTTTGTAAAAGCGTGGAAAACTGAAGAAATTATATGTGAGAGTTGCTCTATTATGAATTTGAATAACAAATGTTTCAAAATAGCCGAAAAAAACCTATACAGGTTGAGTATTTCCCCCTCAAGTGCACGACGTAGGGTATAATGTTGGGTACAACAAATTCTTCTGACTACACCGTGGGGATCCCATGAATTTAAAAGACACAGAGTAATTTGTTTAACGCCAACTGACTTGTTGCCTTCGTTGCATCATCTTTAATCATTTCGACCCTCTGGGCACGTTTCGTTTTCTAAAGGTTTGTTGTTTACACGTTTGTGTAATTGCCTAGACCAACTTTGATTGCTACTGAGGAGTCTGTGTTCGTTACTAGAAGCCGAGTCCGTTTGTACGCAGTGCCGCGCTGTTTCATAACAATTCGCGACTGTTTACGAACGAGATGGTATTCATTGTTTAGTTTCAAGGTAATATTTTCAAGACGGTGTTTTGCTTCAGCTAGAAACTGTAATTACTAGGGAATGCTCATTGGCTGATACGTTGCTCGCTTCCAGCGTTAGCTCCGCCCATGTTGTAATCTTGCACCAATAAGAAATGTTTCTACGTTCCTCGCAAGCACAAGCTCGTTCTGGATTGGATGTAGGTTGGCTATGACGTCAGCCTGGTCTGTGGTCCGCGGCTGCTTAGCTGACGTGGCAAACTACGTACGTTTTATGAGTACTTGCCGATATACGATGAACGCACACGAAGTGTTCAGCATTTTGTCTATAACATACGGTTTCGAGCTACGATACATTCAGTCTCTTTTCTGTCAGTCTGATCGTCGTTCAGTGCTCTACATGCATAGCTGCCTATTGAAGTCGCGTCGGTGTGACTCTCCCGATCGTTGAAGTCGCTGGTGAATAAATCCAAAACGATATTTCGATTTTTGCATTAATCGGGCAAAGCCTCGGTTTACGCTTTCCGATTGTTGTCGAGTTATATACGTGCGTACAGTAGCACTTTAGTTGGCGTTGGCGTGTGAGTCGTTGACAATTACTTTCTAGCGGATTGGTGCTCAGAATTCACTTGAATCTAGGAGAATGGACGGAGCAGCAGCTTTGGTTCTGATGCTGTCAACAATGGCAGGTAAGCTGTATTATCTGTCACATGTGGTATTTCCTCGAATCCTTAACCTGTTTGTGAGCAATTGTACACAATATCCATCAGGATCAGGGACGTAGTGTATTACTTTTATTATTAATGAAACTAAATATTCCCCAAAAGCGCACTAGGCACTGTAGCTCGCAAGCCTGAAGAAACCTGTAGAGATAACACAAATGAGAAGAAGGTACAGTTTTGGAGGTGGGAGACAAACCCACGGAATCAGGCAGGGACTGAAAACCCAATCCACATATTGGCCTAGGCCGGATTCGAATCCGGGTCACAGCGGTGGAAGGCGAGGAAAGAACCACTACGCCAACCTGATTCCCTCTCATTTTGTTGTGTGTGCACTTTTCGTTTCTAAGGCAGTATTTATCAACAATCTATTTAAAGGTAGGATACATCATTGGTAATTCAACTGTTCGAAACAATTACGGAATATATAGCGCAGTCATTTTGCTGGGTGCCTGGAATTTTTTACTTTTAAATAAGTAAGATATTGTTTAATATTTCGGTAGTAAAATTGTTCGATTTCTGTAAAATGGTGTACCCTAACTGTGACGTGCCACCGTACTTTTTTTCTAAGTCGTTTTGCCTTAAAAAAACAATTGATTTTGTATAATTTCTTAACAAATTTCATAGTACATGTATTCCTAGTTCAAAACATGCCGAATATCATGGCAAGTACCGCTTGAAACCTGGTTGAAGCGGTGACCCAGCTTTTAGCAAAGTAAAGTGCTGCCTTATGAGTATCCCATTACGTTGTGTACATAAAGGGGCCTTTCAAGTCTGGGTTTTCCAGACCTACCCAAGCAATTAATCATGCTATTGTGGCCTTGCCCCATTCAACAACACCAGCTGGGATCGAATATATTCAGACACTATGGGAAAGTACTGTGTTGACATATAAAGCCATAAACCGAACAGCATGGGGGTTACACACGAAATACAACGGACGTGCGTTCGTGTAAAAACAATATGGCCGCACGTCTCAAGGTTAAGGACTTCACTTTCAAAAAGCGGATAATTGTCTTCTTGCGATTGGTGTTGGCATCTTTATGCTTACTCTCAAAAACGTCTTTCAATATATAGAACCTTTCCGCTCTAAATACGGTTTGTTTATCACTATAATTAGCTTTACGTTTTTCCTTTACCATGTTTACCTTCCACATCGCCACGCGTTTGTAGATTTCAATGCACACATTATGGGCCTCAGGTCTCAGATATACTGCTGTTTATAAAGCCTTTTGACCCATTCAAAAATCACCATACCCTATTGTAACGTAGAACCGTTTGCTGGGGTCGATACACACACAGGAAGGAGACTCGAGACAGGTATTCTCTGGTTTCGGTGGTTTATAGGCCGTATATTCTAACTACTTCTGTGGTAGAACACTGACATGAAGTTTACCGTTAAAACGCGGCACTAAAACTGCTCCCGCGCATGCGCCATCCGGGACAGGTTGCCTAGGCGTACTGGCAGGGCTCCACTGAGCAGTTCCACCGTGGAACCGCTCTGGTGCCCTCTGGCACAGACGCTACACAGCCCCCTTTCGAGGACCTTGTTTGTCTCAAAACAGGACGGCGGGCATCTACCGCCGCACACCCGAAATACCCGGACAGAAGACGCGAGACGCCCACAACAACACAACAACAAGAACAATTAGTCAAAGTTCGTGTAGGATGTGGGAGGTGGCCGGTGACCGGCGCTGGAACTCGGTCTGCCTAAACAGCTGCTCCCAGAACTCAAGTGGGACGTCGTCAGGGTAGCGCGAGTGTGGGGGCGCTTCAGGGGGAAGCAGTCCTCACAGGAAGGGCTGGCCTGCCACAGACGCGTTCACGAAGTACTGGCCGTACTGCTGCCCTTCGGCAGGAGTCGCCCTGTGACCTCGTATGGGTGGACCACGCGCGTCCGCGGAAGTCGGTGGTCATCTCCGTCGAGCCCGATCGGCGTTGTCTCCAGGCGCCACCTTCCGCCCGAGCTTGCGTGGTGGGTTTGGTGGGGCTGCTTCCCTTCGGGTGGCTGGAGCGGCGTCCGTGGTCGTGTCCCCGGTGCTCCGACTGACGGGGCAGGTGTGGTCGAGGCCGCCCTTTCTGGCCCTGGTTTGGCTGACTGGCCGACTCGTCCCTCTACGAACAAAGAGGCTGGGTGGACTGCTCCTAGTGAAGGTGGTCTCCCGGCTCCCCCGCCGAAACTGGGCCCCGTCGTCTCTTGGACGGGGGCTGCGTCAAAGGTCAGGCCGCTGCGGGGTGGTCCCGTCCGCAGTGGGGGAGGTCTAGGCTCCCCTGTCGGGAGAGGCGATGCGGAGAAGGTCCTCGGCCAGCGGGATTGTCGAGCTCCATCTCGTCGCCGCTGGGATGGATCTCCAGCGCATCTATCTCTGCCATCACCCCGGCCACAAAACCTTCCCGGCGGAACCGATGATGTCGGCTGCTAATGTCCTCCCGATAAAACCGCATACCGCAGCCTTTTTCGCACGCGTACGAGCGCTCCGGTTGGAGCTGCTCGCACGCGGTGCGCATGTGCCTACCGCGGTTGCTGCTGCGGGTGAACGCCTTTCCACAATGGAATCACATCATGGGAGCCATTCTTTGGGGGGGGGGGGGGGAGGGAAGTTCGGTTAATACAAGACAATATCGGCGAGGCCAGACTACCTTCTGGTCGACGCGAGTATACCTCCCGGTGTCCGGTTCTGTCGGTGGAGAAGGTGGCCGATCACACCCTACCTCGGGCTCACCCAGCCCCGGATCTGCGCCCTTCTCCTGCCTGTCAAAGGCGACATCCGCCTCCGCAATAGGTGGCAACGCCTCCGCCTCCGTCACTTCCGGTGGTAGTTCCTCCCCACCCGACTGGTCACTCGATGTCCCCGGCGGCCCCGCAGAAGGAACCCCGGCGCTGGGCTGGATGCTAGTAATGCCTGCCAGTCTGGAGGCGGCTGTCCTTCTTCCGTAACTCGGTTGGGCTCCACCGGTTGGTCCCGTGCAGCGCGGCTCCACCAGTCCACCTGGGCGTCACCCAAGTACGGTTTCAGCCGGTTGAAATGAACCACCTTGTCCTTGGCGCGAGGCGACTTCTGGATCCGGTAGGTGACGTCGTCGTTCCTCTTCAGCACCACGAAAAGCCCGTCCCACCAGCACTGCAGTTTGGGCGTGCGACCCACCTTATTGGAGGGGAGAGGGGGGAGGGGGAAGGGGGGGGGGGGGGGGGAGGGTTAGAGTCTAGGCTCGTAGCCGGCATCCTCCGCCCGACGATTGTACTGTTGCTTCTAGTGCGTCTTGCCTTCCTTCAGGTGTTGCTGAGCGAATTAGTGAGCGCGCTCCATCTTCTCTCAAACTCGTCCACATAATCCTGTTCCATGTTATCCAATGTAAAATATCCCGTAACAAATATTTTAGTTCCCAAGCATCTTTCTTCTTGCGATTACTCTTATGCTTACTCTCAAGAACGTATTTCAATATATCGAACCTTTCCGCTATAAATACGGTTTGTTTATGACTGTAATTAGCTTTACGTTGTTTACCTTCCACATCGCCATGCTTCTGTAGATTTCAATGCACAAATTATGGGCCTCATGTCTCAGATTTGCTGTTGTTCATAAAGACATTTGACCCATCCCCAAATCACCATACCCTATTGTAACATAGAACCGTTTGCTGGGGTCGATACACACACAGGAAGGAGACTCAAGACAGGCATTTTCTGGTTTCGGTGGTTTATAGGCCGTATATTCTAACTACTTCTGTGGTAGAACACTGACATGAAGTTTACCGTTAAAACGCGGTTAGAGTCACACAGCGCGTCTAGGCTCGTAGCCGGCATCCTCCGCCCGACGATTGTACTGCTTCTAGTGCGTCTTGCCTTCCTTCAGGTGTTGCTGAGCGAATTAGTGAGCGCGCTCCATCTTCTCTCAAACTCGTCCACATAATCCTGTTCCGTCGGCCCTGCCGTCGGCTCCTCCAGCTGACCCACCATCAAGTCCAACGGAAGTCGCACCTCCCGGCCGAGCATGAGCATGTTCGGCGTGAACTTGGTGATGTCGTGCTGGGAGGAACGGTACGCCATCGGGACGTATGGGAGGTGTTCGTCCCAGTCATACTGGTTCTCCTGCACGAACAGGCCCAACTTCGTCTTGACGGTGCGGTTAAACCGCTCCACCATTCCGTCGGACTGAGGTTGGAACGGCGTAGTGCGGGTCTAGTCTTGTGAACGCCCAGTAGACGGCAGGTGTCCTGGAAGAGCTAGGTCTCGAACTCGCTCCCCTGATTCGTGTGGATCTCGAGGGAGGCACCGAACCATGATGCTTGTATTCCTTGTCTTGTCTTCAGGAACCGGCACGTGAGGTCGATTGCGAGGCACTCAATCGCCGCACCCACCAAGTACTGCTGCAGTGGGGCCCGGAGGGGTCGAGTGGGTGGCTTTTTGAACCCACACTTGTGGCATTTCTCCTCCGCCTGACGTTGCATCCTCCGGAAGTACACCGACTTCTGTTTCAGCCAAGCAACCGCCCGGGCGACACCAAAGTGCCCCGATGTCCTGCCATCACGGGTAAACCGCAAGACGCCCTTTACCCGAGTCCGCGGGATCACTATCTTTCACGTCGGTGGTCCGCCATGGAGCTACTCCCACCTTATCTGCAATACGCCTGGGACAGTCGCAGGGTCTCCCACTTCGCCCACCAGAACTTCGTGCCCTCGTCCAGAGCCGCCAGAAGTCCCAAGCCGCCAGAAGTCTCTCCACAGTGGTGGTCTCCTCCCACTCAGCTTCCCAAGGGGCTCCAAAGCAGGGGCCACTTGGTATAGCACTCGTTTTGGCTGATCTCGCCCGATCGCCCACATTGACCGCACGGAATCTTGGAGACGGCGTCAGCGTTCGTGTGCTTCTGGCCCGCCTGGTGTTCCACGTCGAACTCGTCGCACCCCAGCCTCTGGATCCACCTGGCCGTTTGCCCCTCCGGCTTACGAAAGTTGAACAATCACCACAGGGATCCATGGTTCGTTCGAAGCAGGAACCGTTTACCGAGTCCTTCCGAGTGGTGCAGTAGTTGCGTTCGGCCTTGGACAAGGTGCGGCTCCAGTAGGCGATCACCTGCTCGCCCTCTTCCCATTCCTGTGCCAGCACTGCTCCGATGGTGCAGTTGCTGGCGTCAGTATCCAAGACGTAACAGTACCCTGTGTCCGGGTAGCGAATTTGTTTTTCCCAAACAGGTTTGCACAATTTCATGAATTATTCAGTAGTTGCGTTGATCGCTGTACAACACTTAGGTTCTAGGTCTCCTTTTCCCCTTAAATTAAAAATACTCTAAAGATATCAATTTGACTAGGAAAAACGAGGTGACCTACTACACCAGGATTCGAACCCGGGATCTTTGATCCATAGCCAATCCCACTATCCACTACACTACGTATAGCAGCTCGACAACAGCTGTTCTTTAAAGTGATTTATTGTAACTAGTTAACTAATAACAACAATGCTGTGACGTCATGTTTTTTTCCGATGAATAAACATAACTTCTCATCCAAACTACTGAATAATTCATGAAATTTTGCAAACCTGTTTGGGAAAAAAAAATTCGCGTCCGGGTAACGTAGCACCGGCGCTGTGGTCAACGCGTCCTTAAGATTTTCGAACGCTGACTGGCAAGCACCCGACCAAGAGTACGCACTTTGGTTCTTGGTGGTCAGGGCATGGAGGAGGCGGGCGATTTCGGCAAAGTTCACGATGAACCGCCTACAGTAGGAGGCGAGGCCAAGGAAACTCCTGACTCGGGTCAGGTTCGCGGGTTGCGGCCAGCTCGTGATGACCGCAACCCTCTCCGGGTCCTTACTCTCTTGGTTGACACAAGCTGGCCAAGGAAGGACACCTCATTCTAAAAGAGGCTACACTTCTTGGACTTGAGTCTCCACTCCGCGGCCCAGAACCGTTCCAGGACTACCGCCAAGCTCTTTTGGTGCTCCTCGAAGTCCTCCCCCACACGCTCACGTCACCCAGATAAACCACCGCCACCTGCCACTGCAATCCCCTCAGCACTTGTTACATCAGGCGCTCGAATGTCGCCGGGGTGTTAGACAGCCCAAACAGAATCACGGTGAACTGATACAGCCCGTTTTGCCTGCCGAAGGCTGTCTTCTCCAGGTCCCCCTTCTGTATCCCGATCTGTTAGTAGCCGCTGGCCAGGGCAAGGGTGCTGAACCACTTTGCCCCGCTCAACGCGTCAAGGTTGTCCTCAATCCTGGGAATGGGATACGCGTCCTAGATTGTCACCTAGTTGACCCTCCAGGAGTCTATAGAGAAGGGGACGGTCCCGTCCTTCTTCCGAACCACCACCACGACTAAGGGCTACCTAGGGGTTCCACCACGCCACCCTGCAGCATCTGCTGTACCTGTTGGTCGGCCTCGTGCTGCTTATGGAGCGGCAACCTCCTCGCGTCTCCCGTGTTGATGGCGTGTCTGGTCAGCTCCGTGTGCCCAAGGCGACCGTCGGGGCCGGTGAACGCCCCGGCGAACTCTGTAAGTAACCCAACCAGTCGAGAAAGTTGGGCCCGGTCGAGGCCCGCCGCCCCTCGTTCCAGGACGTCTTATAGGTGAGGCTGTGCGTCTGTCCGGCTGTGCGTCTCTTGGATGATGGCTAGCGGCAGACTCTCGCTGCTCTTCCTTCAGCTATATCACGTCCAACTCTTCTACCGGCAAGAAGAAAGCCAAACGACTGCCCTGGTAGATCGTCACTGGGTCGGTCGTCGACCGGTGACGACCGCAACCCGGCAGTTGTCCGTAGCCTCCAAGTTGGGGTAATTGGTTTAATTATCAGGAATAGGTGGATTTAGGGGGGTTGTATTTTACAATAAATATCGTTTTACTATAGTAAATATCGTTTGACAATCATGGATTATGAGACGATCAAGAAAAACAGCGTTCGTTTTTAACATGCGTCGAGCAGTGGTTCGTATGCTGTACTTGGGTTTTTTTGCCCAATCGCCGCCATTCGGAACAATTACATTATATCTAGCGCAATATTAGTGCTGGATGCCTACAATCACTGCTGCAGTGGGGCCCGGAGGGGGCGAGTGGGTGGCTTTTGGGAACCACACTTGTAGCATTTCCGGCACCACTCTTCCGCCTGACGTCGCATTCATTGGACATACACCGACGCCTGGTTCAGCCGAGCAACCGTCCGGGCAACCCCCAAGTGCCCGATGTCCTGCCACCATGGGTCAACCGCTAGACGTCCTTCACCCGCGTCAGCAGGACCACTATCTTCAACGTCAGGGGTCCGCCGTGGAGCTGCTCCCACTTTTTCTGCAATACGCCGTAAGACAGTCGCAGGGTCTTCCACGTCGCCCACCAGAACTTCGTGCCCTCGTCCAGGGCCGACAAATCCGACCAGCCGGGTCTGGGAGCCCCATCCTCTAGCCACTGGGCCCAACTCCGGGTTGTCGCGCTGTTCCCGTTTCAGCTCCTCGGGGTCCTAAGCCGCCAAGAGTCCCTCCACAGTGGTGGTCTCTCCCCGCTCAGCTTCCCCAACTGCTCCCAGAAGGGGCCCCTTGGTATAGCACTCGTGGCTGATCTCGCCCGATCGCCAACACTGACCGCACGGATAATATCGGCTAGGCCGGACTACCTTCCGGCCAGCGCGGGTATACCTCCCGGTGTCCAATTCCGTCTGTGGAACGGGTGGCCGATCGCACACACCTCGGGCTCACTAAGCCCCAGATCTGCGCCCGTCTCCTCCTGCCAGTCGAAGGCGACATTCGCCTCCGTCACTTCCGGGGGGAGTTTCTCCCCATCCTGGTCACTCATGCCCCCGGCGGCCCCGCTGAAGGAACCCCCGGCGCTGGGCTGGATGCTGGTAATGCCTGCCAGTCTGGAGGTGGCTGTCCTTCCTCCGTAACTCGGTTGGGCTCCACCAGTTGTTCCCTTACAGCGCGGCTCGACCAGTGCACCTGGGCGTCACCCAAATACGGTTTCAGCCAGTTCAAATTTTGAACCACCTTGGCCTTGGCGCGAGGCGACTTCTGGATCCGGAAGGTGACGTCATCCGCTCTCTTCAGAACCACGAGGGGCCCGTCCCTTTTTGTTGTGGGGGGGGGGGGGTGTAGAGTCACACAGCGCGTCTAGGCTGGTAGCCGGCATCCTGCGCCCGACGATCGTACTGTTGCGTCTTGCCTTCTTTCAGGTGTTGCCGAGCGAATTTGTGAGCGCGCTCTATCTTCGCTCCAACTCGTCCACATAATCCTGTTCCGTCGCCCTTGCTGTGGGCTCCTCCAGCTGGCCCACCACCAAGTCTAACGGAAGTCGCACCTCCCGGTCGAGCATGAGCTAGTTCGGCGTGAACTAGGTGCTGTCATGCTGAGAGGTACGGTACGCCATCATGACGTATGGAAAGTGTTCGTTCCAGTCATCCTGGTTCTCCTGCACAAACAGGCTTAACATCGTCTTGACGGTGCGGTTGAACCGCTCCATCATTCCGTCGGTAAGCAGGGATTTTTCGCTAACGGTAAGCAGAGCCAAGAAATTGGGCCCTGGCCGTTTGCTCCTCCGGCTCACGACAGATGAACAATCACAGCAGGGATTCATGGTCCGTTCGAAGCAGGAACCGTTTACCGACGAGATAGTGTTTGAAGTAGTGCACAAAGTGGACCACGGGTAGGAACTCTCTGCGAGTGGTGCAGTAGTTGTGTTCGGACTTGGACAAGGTGCGGCTCCCGTAGGCGATCACCTGCTCGCCCTCTTCCCCTTCCTGTGCTAGCCCTGCTCCGATGGTGCAGTTGCTGGCGTCCGTATCCAGTGCTCTGTGTCCGGGTAACGCAGCACCGGCGCTGTGGTCAACGCGTCCTTAAGATGTTCGAACGCTGACTGGCAAGCACCCAACCAACAGGACGCTCTCTGGTTCTTGGTGGTCAGGGCATAAAGGGGGCGGGCGATTTCGGCAAAGTTCACGATGAACCGCCTTTAGTAGGATGCGAGGCCAAGGAAACTCCGGACTTAGGTCAGGTTCGCGGGTTGCGGCCAGCTCCTGATGACCGCAACCCTCTCCGGGTCCTTACTCCCTTGGCTGGCACGAGGTGGCCCAGGAAGGACACCTCCTTCTTAAAGAGGCTACACTTCTTGGACTTGAGTCTCAACTCCGCGACCCGGATCCGTTCCAGGACTACCGCCAAACTCTTTTGGTGCTCCTCGAAGTCCGCCCCTCACAAGCTCACGTCACCCAGATAAACCACCGCCACCTGCCACTGCAGTCCCCTCAGCACTTGTTACATCAGGCGCTCGAAAGTCGCCGGGGTGTTAGACAGCCCGAACAGAATCACGGTGAAATCATACAGCCCGTTCTGCATGCCGAAGGCTGTCTTCTCCCGGTCCCCCTTCTCTATCCCGATCTGTTAGTAGCCGCTGGCCAGGGCAAGGGTGCTGAACCACTTTGCCCCGCTCAACGCGTCAAGGTTGTCCTCAATCCTGGGAATGGGATACGCGTCCTAGATTGTCACCTAGTTGACCCTCCAGGAGTCTACGCAGAAGCGGACGGTCCCGTCCTTCTTCCGAACCAGCACCACCGGCGACGACTAAGGGCTACCTAGGGGTTCCACCACGCCACCCCGCAGAATCTGCTGGACCTGTTGGTCTGCCTCGCTTATGGAGCGGCAACCTCCTCGCGTCTCCCGTGTTGATGGCGTGTCTGGTCAGCTCCGTGTGCCCAAAGCGACTGTCTGGGCCGGTGAACGCCCCGGCGAACTCCGATAACCCAACAAGCCGAAAAAAGTTAGGCCTGGTCGAGGCCCGCCGCCCCTCGTTCCAGGATGTCTTGTAGGTGAGGCGAAACCTCCGGCTGTACGTCTCTTGGGGGGTGGCTAGCGGCAGACTCTCGCTGCTCTTCCTTCAGCTCTATCACGTCCAACTCTTCCACCGGCGAGAAGAAAGCCAAACGACTGCCCTGGTAGATCGTCACTGGGTCGGTCGTCGGGTTAAAGACTCTCACCGGCACGGTTTCCATTCTTGGTGTCAACCACACCGGTGACGACCGCAACCCGGCAGTTGTCCGTAGCCTCAAAGTTGGGTTACACCATCCCGACTCCCGCCTGCGACTCACTCCATATCTCGCCGTACATTTTAACGGTAGGATACACCATTGGTAATTGGTTGAATTATCGGGAATAGGTGGATTTGGGGGGTTGAATTTTACGTTTTACTATAGTAAATATCGTCTGAAGTTTGAATCATGGATTCTGAGACAATCAAGAAAAACAGCGTTCTTTTTCAACCGGCGTCGGACAGTGGTTCCTATGTTGTACTTGGGCTTTTTTTGCGCGATCGCCGTCCGGTGATCGTATTTGTTGTTAAATAAAATTCATTTTTGTTCGGAACAATTACAGGATATCTAGCGCAATATTTGTGCTGGATGCCTACAATCACTATTTACTTTCAATTAAAGATATTTCTTAATAATTCGGTAGTTAATATTTTTGATATCTGCAAATGGTGTATCCTACAGAGGACAACATTCAACAAAAAGCGAACGCTCGCAAACTGAATCTCTTGTTCGTCTATTGTGCTTCTGTCCTCGAGAGTTGTGTACACACTTGCATGTGGATGTTAAGTACATGTACATTGTAATTCAAAAAAACGCTACCTTCTTGTGTCATTATACTATGAACATATGGAGACTACACTGTGCCCACATGGGGAGATTATTTGGAAGTTTCGTTTATGTTTCATTAAATTTAAAGTGTTCTTGACCGCTGTGGCGAGCGAGTATAGGACGTGTTACTTCGGTCCCCCACCGGAACCTGATCCTGATAATCCAGATCACTGGATGAAGCAAGCCATGCGAGAGATACGGAAGCGTTGCCCGGCAAATTGCAAACCTAAACCACCCGGTAAGTCGCATTACTAATGCTATCTCCCGTCACACCGACTGAGCAACATACTGTAATAATCGGCTTTCAAAAAAAAAAAAAAAAAACCACACCAATGTTCGTGCATGGTCTCATTCCAAAAAAATGTCTCCCAAATGATAAATATTACTTGAAGCCAAGTGTTTGTTGGGGTTTGTTTGTTTGTTTATTTATTTATTATTTGTGTATGTATTTTATTTATTATAATTTTGATATAACAATATAGGTATCTTTTGACATAAACATCAGTAACACATTGGTTTGTTTTCTTGTTTGTTACCAACAGAGTGTTTGAGTCCGCAGCCTCTCGGCATGGAGGACGGGACAATCCGAGATAATCGCATCACAGCGTCCATTAGTTGGACCTGTTGCCCTGCCAGGAAGGCACGCCTCAACAGTAACATGAGATGGACTCCCCAGAGGTTGGTATCTAAAGGAAATACCACAGCTGGCTCATACCATTACTGCAAATCCACATTATTACAGCGCCACTAAACGCTCCTGAGTGGTTTCTTGGTCATCTAATTGCCACCACGGCTTTGTTTTTTGTAGTTATATATATTTTTTATTATAAAAACAAATCTAGCCCAATCCCTATGCGCCGCTCAATTATTGCACACTAAAACGAGTTTCAATAATTGTGTTCAATTTTCAAATCCATTCTAAAGCAACCGATTAAATCGCTTTGCTGTGTTATCCTTTCATCAGTCTAGCATTACACATTTTATTATGAGATGTAATTTGCGGTAGCATCATGTGGTAATTAGCTTTATTGAGTTGTGTGGTTCTGACAAGAACTGGCGTGAACTTGACGTTTTGGATAGTATGCTCTTCCCGTCGTTAGGAAACTAAGGGATTCCAAGGGTGAAGCGGGGTCATATGGAGCCCGGAAGCGATGAAGCGTACGAAGGATGTAACTGAGGGGTACTCATGCAAAACGCTTGGTGATCACTGAGGCGTGTCAGTGTGAAGGAACGGACCGAAATGAAAAGTTGCCAAGGGTATAGGCGATCCATAGGCTGGAGAACTACGTGTCCTAGAGTACATGGGACCCATCGGACTGGGAGGTGATGATGGGTAGTGCGCCAGATGTTGCTTCGCCGTTTGAATCCCTCCGTCTTCTTATACGAAGGGCAGGGCATTCTGTCCGAGACGTTGAGATCCCTCCGTTTCTTGTTAGAACCACACAACTCACTAAAGAGAGTTACCACATGGTGCTACCGCAAGCTACCCATCTTATTGCCTTTTTGCCATTCATACCTTTAAACCTCTGATTCTTTTCAGAACCACACAACTCACCCAAAATAATTACCACATGGTGCTACCGCAAACTACTTCTCTTATTGCTTTTTTTCCCCATGCAAACCTTAAAATCTCACAAATTTTAATTGTGTACCAGGCTGATGATATAACAACACAAAATGGCGAAATAATAGCAATAGCTCAGTCTCCTGACGAAGGGCAAAGCATTCTGTCCGAAATGTTAGAACCACACAACTCACTAAAGAGAATCACCACATGCATGTTAACGCAAACTACTACTTATTGCCCTTTCACCATGCAAACCCCAAACCTCTGGTACTTTTCAGAACCACACAACTCATTAAAGAGAATGTCCACATGGTGTTACCGCAAATTACTTATCTTATTGCTTTTTTTGCCATGAATACCTTCAAATCTCACAAATTTTAATTGTCTACCAGGCTGATAATATAACAACAAAAAATAGCGAAATAATAGCAATTTTGTGTTCAAGCCGCATACGTTTTCCGTATGCGTATCAAATGTAATGGTTCCTATTCATCCTCCCTTTGCTTTATACATAGGTACGCTGGTTCCTGGATAGAGGTGGACCTCGTTGAGAGTACAGTGCTGCGAGGAGTAATCACACAGTGACACGGATATTGGCATGTGAAGCGGTACAAGGTGGCGTATCAGAAGCAGCCTTCATCTGCCTATGAACACGTGACGGATGAAAACGGAAACATTAAGGTAAATGTCCACCTTAACTTAACAGGCTTTGCAGGTATTTACAGGACATTGGGCCGATTTCACGAAACGCCAAGACGGGTCTTAGGAAAAATAGTAACTCGTCCTAACTCGCGACCAAAGTTTAGACGCTTTAAACACGTCATAACCTCCATAGAAACGCGGCTTAGCTCGTATTAACTTAAGATCGGTCCGAGGGTCGTCTTATCTCACGTGCGTTAATCTATATATCGTCTGGAAACCATTGCATTATCTTCTCGTTTTAGACAAAATGTCGGCCTAGAGTTATAGTTTTGATGAAGAAACACATTTAAACAGACGACGACACACGAAAACACTATAGAAACACACTACAGTGGTGCATTTAAACCATTTGCAGTGTTTTTTTTTATTACAGGTGAATGATGGCCACTTTTTGTTTATTCTTACCACCGAAATCTGGTGGGTGATCCAAAAGCGGAGGGTAACATACTCTTTCCTGGAAGTTAGACCTATAGTAAAACAATTTTAAAGTCTGGTATTTGGCTTCACTAAAATACAAATTGCAATATCATCATACAGTTATTAATTAGTTGTACAGTGCGGAGTCTCGTAATAGAACATATATGTTTTCTCTGCTATTTTTTAAATTCATTCAAAATTTAAATTCATTCAAAAACCAACTCTCGCATTCAATGAATTTGATCAAAGGGTGAGAAAGCGTTGAAATTGAACTATAAATGACTAAATTGGTTTGGTAAAAGCGTATGATTGTTTTAATAATGTCAAATTCGTTTAGGCTGTTGCCGAAGGGCAGCATTCACAGATCAAATTCGTCTTGATATTAATCAATAGGCCGTATTATTGAACGTAGAGGGCGCTGTGCTCACGGTATTTGGGGGTATAATTAAAAATGATTAGGAGATAATTCACGTCAGTTTAAATATTCTTACAGCTCCAAAATATATTTTTTTCTAATATTCAATTTTTAGATAAAAGTAATTTTACTAAAACTACTTCAATAAACGCGATTTTGCATGTGTAAGTACTCAGAAAATGGCGTCTTACAGCGCCCTCATGCGGCCCAAACTACGGCGGATTTTAAACTTAGGTTAAAAACATTAGTCTGATAATTATGTGCGTAATATGTATATATTGTTTTAATCTTAATTGGCAAGGTGGGTCAATGTCTTTGTTCACTTTGAAATGTATGCAAATTTACCTATTTGGTTTACCATGTATATGCCCATTGAGTGATCACCACAATGTCGCTCCCCAGGTTGTATCTTAAAATTAGGCGTGATCCCTGGTCACACGGTATTCTGGTGTTTATGACTTCTGCGGCCGATTTCACCAATGTTAGGATTAATCCTAGGAAGAGTAACTCCTCCTAACTTGCAATAGATCCAATGCAAGTTAGGATGAGTTACTCATCCTAACTCGAGATAGGATTAATCCTAGCGTTTCGTGAAATCGGCCGCTGACTACCGCCCTCAAAGAAAAGATACTAACAATTTGGAAGACCGCTAAACACAGTGCAAAATAGATCAGTTGGTAGAACGCCGGTCCGGTATTCCGGAGGTCGCAGGTTCGAGTCCCGCCTTGCCAATTTGTTTTGTTCACTTTGAACTTTCTGCAATTAAGTGTATGTATATTAAAATAGAGAACCGCCAGCATAATAGAACTAAAATATATTATATTCTGTAAATAAAAAAATATCGCATAACAAAACACGAAACACGAAAACACTATAGAAACCCATGTTCATGACACAAAAGGTACGTCATCTAAGACAATATTGCGCAGTAACTTACACTACAGTGGTGCTTTTAAACCATTTGCAGTGTTCTCTAAAAGCGGGGGGTAACACACTCTTTCCTTGAAGTTAGTAAAACAATTTTAAAGTTTGTTATTTGGCGTCACTAAAATACAAATTGCAATATCATCATAAATTTATTTAGTTGTACAGTGTGGAGTCTCGTAATAGAACATATATGTTTTCTCTGCTATTTTCTTAACAATTTTCATTTAAAATAACCAACTCTCACATTCAATTTCGTCCATAGAAATACAAAAAAATCACACGCTTTTACTAAACAAATTAAGTCATTTGCCATTTAATTGCAATTTGTTGGTCACTCTAATTAAACTTTGTCTCGCGAATATTCGTCACCACAGTCTAAGCTGTTGCTGTAAGGCAACATACATCCAGGGTTCGAATTCGTATGATATCAATCAATTTCAAACTTATGTGAAATAAATTAGTCTGGTGTGTGCACGACTCACGCACATATCCGACTAATTTATTTAACATAAGTTTGAAATTGATCTGTGAATGCTGCCTTTCAGCAACAGCTTCAATGAATTTGATCAAAGGGTGAGCAAACGTTGAAATTGAACTATAAATGACTAAATTGGTTTGGTAAAAGCGTATGATTGTTTTAATAATGTCATATTCGTTTAGGCTGTTGCCGAAGGGCAGCATTCACAGATCAAATTCGTCTTGATATTAATCAATAGGCCGTATTATTAAACGTAGAGGGCGCTGTGCTCACGGTATTTGGGGGTATAATTAAAAATGATTAGGAGATAATTCACGTCAGTTTAAATATTCTTACAGCTCCAAAATATATTTTTTTCTAATATTCAATTTTTAGATAAAAGTAAAGTTACTAAAACTACTTCAATAAACGCGATTTTGCATGTGTTAGTATACTCATAAAATGGCGTCTTACAGCGCCCTCATGCGGCCAAAAATACGGCGGATTTCAAACTTAGGTTAAAAACATTAGTCTGATAATTATGTGCGTGATATATATATATTGTTTTAATTTTAATTGGCAAGGTGGGTCAATGTCTTTGTTCACTTTGAAATGTATGCAAATTTACCTATTTGGTTTACCATGTATATCCCCATTGAGTGATCACCACAATGTCGCTTCCCAGGTTGTATCTTAAAATTAGGCGTGATCCCTGGTCACATGGTATTCTGGTGTTTATGACTTCTGACTAGCGCCCTCAAAGAAAAGATACACTGTACTAACAATTTGGAAGACCGCTAAACACAGGGCAAAATAGATCAGTTGGTAGAACGCCGGTCCGGTATTCCGGAGGTCGCAGGTTCGAGTCCCGCCTTGCCAATTGTTTTTGTTCACTTTGAACTTTCTGCAATTGAGTGTACGTATATTAAAATGCACGCAAATAACAGAATATGGGTCGAGTGTCGTGTTGCTGTGTAATAATTAATCATTTGTTTCAAAATGGGATTTTGAATAGAAAAGAGTGGAGGAAACAATAACACTGAATGATCTATTCAGAATAGCCGGACATTTTGGGCACACTTATTATATTTCTAAAAACTGACTTTGATGTAATCGTTTATTTTTACTCAGCCTATACCTTGTTTCTACAAATTATAAATTTGGGTGATGTGAGTAGCAAGGGTACCTTGAGAGATAGGTGAATTAAAGTATCTTGCTGCCACCTTGGATGCTTACACGCGGTCTTAAACTACTTCAGAGACACCTACCTTCCATATACAAGTGACAAAACCCTTCCCCCGAAACGAAACGACATATTCTAGGAGCTGGTTCCCAGACTATATCAACAGAACGCCACCAACAAATAAAAGTATAGGTATAAGTATGAACGCTAAAACATAATAGGTTATTGAAACAAAATTCATTCAAATTCACCAACTCTCGCATTCAAGTTCGTGCGAGAAAAGATTTTGCACGCTTTTAATACCAAACTAGTTTAGTTATTTATCATTCAATTTCAACGTTTGGTCACCCTTTTTAAACACCGGGTTGAGAATATTCACTTCGAATGTGAATGAAAGTAGTGCAATGTTTATTCCTTTCTGGGTTAGGCTGACACTTGTCCCCTAGTCAATGTGACACATTTACGGCTAAAACAAAACGACCAAAACAACAAGACTCCCAAGTGAATCTGAACCGCAATATTTGGGCCCTCGTTGTCGCTGCTTGATTGATTTGTACTACGTTCCGTTTACACCCATTGTCAAGATTTCAAAGGAACAACAAGTATCGACTCTTACTAATGCTTTAAGGTTTGAGATGAATTGAGTCCATTTATTCAGTGGTATACGAGCTACTGACTTGGGTATGTGAAAGCTTTGCCCAGTCTGGTCTCAGTGTTGCGTAACCAAACAATGGAATAAAGGTTGGTTTAAATAAGGGCGTTTTTAATGCACAGTACGTTGGACATCGAAGTCATTAGCTGCCATACGTTCTTGCGCGTCGGGTGTTTCTGCTATTAAACTCCGCCAAAGTTTCTCTTCCAGTGATTATGATCCGTACACATTTTTGAGTAAAAATACGTTGGAGATAATGTTGTGTGACCCTCAAGAACTGACCCGCCAATTTATTTCGATGGTGATTCAAACCAGTATTTTTCGGACATTATCCGATGACGATGTTTACTCCGATGAGGATTTATACTAAAAGCGGCGGATTCGAAGATGAATAAACTTCCTACATTCACGGATGATTTGGACGTCTTGTAACAGATCAGGAAATGATGGAAAATAAGAAAAGGTAACAAGAATTGTTTTCCTCTCGAAAGTTGGCGTATATTTCAGCCGTCGGTGTATCTGGCCAGGGCAGACCGAGCTACCAGAAAACAATTCTACTGTCATTTTTTTACAGGATTTTGAAATATATGTTTAAAATTTCATTTACCTATCAATAATTATATCAACAAATTGCTGATTAACACTGAGTATGAAGAAACACAAGCTAAAATTTGACCAACGCGTGTTCAAGACGTGCGTTGCTATTATGAAGCAAGACATGATACGGAGGGCCCCCTCCTTTGTGGTGGTAATTGCGCTTGCGGAATTGTGTTGTGGTTTCTTAGGAATGCTTTTATGTTCTTAGGGGAGGTGGGGGAGGGGGGAGGTGGGGATTTAACAATAGTCTAGCGTATGGGTATGGGTATGGGAAGTCCCTCGGTCTCATATCGTGCTGGATATATTGCTATCAGGCGAAAAGGTTTAGTTATCCTTTAACGAAAATGACGTCAAGGCGAGTTTGCGCATGCGTGAGCGAAACATTACGTTGGCTTTACCCCAGCCAGTTAAACCAGACTCGAACACATTGTTCTTTATGCTCTGTTAAACGTCTGCCGTTTTGCAACACCGGTACGGCAGGACTACATGAGTTAGCGAATGTATACAGTGCATGTGTATGCATACGTGTATATACCGGCTCTTTTGAAGGACAATTGCAATTGTAATTATCTAATGGTGCATACACAACCTCAAAGGTAATTTACAACAATTGATTTTGTGTTTTGTGGGTTTGTTTTGTTTTGTTTTGTTTTGTTTGGGGGGGGGGGGGGGGTTAGTGCGTTGCATCAAATAACCCCGATTTGTTCGACGCTTTGGGTTCGCGTTGACGCTGGACAGTTCAGGAAAACCAATCATGTTCTTGTAGTCTGGTTCCCTGACTCTACATAAGATGGAACAGAACAATGTATGGATGATATTATATATGATGAAATTAAATAAAACATGTTTCAAAATAGCCGGAAAACCCTATATATACAGGTTGGGTATTTGTTTTCCTCAAGTGCACGACGTAGGGTATAATGTTGGGTACAACGAATTCTTCTGACTACACCGTGAGGATCTCATGAATTTGAGAGGCATAGATTATTTTCTTGCACGCCACCTGACTTGTTGCCTTCATTGCATTATCTTTAATTGTTTGGACCCTCTGGGTACGTTTCGTTTTCTAAACAAATGCTGTTTACACGTTTGTGTAATTGCCTAGACCTACCTTGATTGTTACTGAGGAGTCTGTGTTTGTTACTAGAAGTCGAGTCTGTTTGTACGCGTTGCCGCGCTGTTTCATAACAATTCGCGACTAATTACGAACGAGATGGCATTCATTGTTCAGTTTCAAGGTGATATTTTCGTTAGTTTCAAGATGGTGTTTTGCTTTAGCGGCTGCTTAGCTGACGTGGCAAACTACGTATGTTTTATGAGTACTTGCCGATATACGATGAACGCGAAAAGAGCGTTCAGCATTTCGTCTATTATATACGGTTTCGAGCTACGATATATTTAGTCTCTTTCCTGTTAGTCTGATCGTCGTTCGGTGCTCTATACATGTGTAGCTGCCTATTAAAGTCGCGTTATGTATCAATCGTTAAGGTCGCTGATGAATACATTCAAAACGAATTCTTAATCTTTGCATTAATCCGGAAAAGCTTGGGGGAATTGTAAGGTCGTGGAATCAGTCTAGCTGGCTTGTACCCTTCACAAGTGTGTAATCAATTGCAAGAAAAATGTGGATTAACTAAATACAATGTAATTATAAATAATTAAGAGCAGTATTTGACAAATAAAACAAATACAAGCATTACACAGAATAGAACTAACTAAACAAAAACCACCCAATTCAAGCTGGCCAAGATTGACAGACTGAAACACTGTGACTCGAAAGACTGCCAATAGTTGGGAAATGTAATACAACAATACCACATTACTTGAAAATGTCAGCATACCAGGAGCCACGATTTTACATGATGTTTTAGACCGTCATTTCCTAACAGTTCAGTAAAGTATTTCGTGATAATTTTAGGCTTTTAAAAATATTTTGGCAAATGTTGTATACATTGACTGTTAACAAAAACATTTGTTTTTTTTAAGAATTGGTTTTGTAAAAGCTTGTGAAACTGAAGAAATTATATGTAAGAGTTGGTCTATTATGAATTTGAATAAAAAATGTTTCAAAATAGCCGAAAAAACCTATACAGGTTGAGTATTCCCCCCTCAAGTGCACGACGTAGGGTATAATGTTTGGTACAACGAATTCTTCTGACTACACCGTGGGGATCCCACGAATTTGAAAGGCACAGAGTAATTTGTTTAACGCCAACTGACTTGTTGCCTTCATTGCATCATCTTTAATCATTTCGACCCTCTAGGTACGTTTCGTTCTTAAAGGTTCGTTGTTTACACGTCTGTGTAATTGCCTAGACCAACTTTGATTGCTACTGTTGAGTCTGTGTTTTTTACTAGAAGCCGAGTCCGTTTGTACGCGGTGCCGCGCTGTTTCATAACAATTCGCGACTAATTACAAACGAGATGGTATTCATTGTTCAGTTTCAAGGTGATATTTTCGTTAGTTTCCAAGACGGTGTTTTCATTTAGCTAGAAACTGTAATTACCAGGGAATGCTCATTGGCTGTTACGTTGCCCGCTTCTAGCGTTAGCTCCGCCAATGTTGTAATCTTGCACCAATAAGAAATGTTTCTACTTTCCTCGCAAGCGCAAGCTTGTTCTTGATTGGATGTAGGTTGGCTATGACGTCAACCTGGTCTGTGGTCTGCGGCTGCTTAGCTGACGTGGCAAACTACGTACGTTTGATTACTTGCCGATATACGATGAACGCACACGAAGTGTTCAGCATTTCGTCTATAAGATACGGTTTCGAGCTACGATATATTTAGTCTCTTTCCTGTCAGTCTGATCGTCGTTCAGTGATCTACATGCGTAGCTGCCTATTTAGGTCGCGTCGGTGTGACTGTCCCGATCGTTGAAGTCGCTGATGAATAAATCCAAAACGATATTTCGATCTTTGCATTAATCGGGCAAAGCTTCGGTTTACGCTTTCCGATTGTTGTCGAGTTATATACGTGCGTATAGTAGGACTTTAGTTGGCGTTGGCGTGTGAGTCGTTGATAATTACATTCTAGCGGATTGGTGCTCAGAATTCACTTGAATCTAGGAGAATGGACGGAGCAGCAGCTTTGGTTCTGATGCTGTCAACAATGGCAGGTAAGGTGTATTATCTGTCACATGTGGTATTTCTTCGAATCCTTAACCTGTTTGTGAGCAATTGTAGACAATCTCCATCTGGATCAGGGACGTAGTGTATTAATATTATTAATTATTTCTGGTAATGAAACCAAGGAATCCTCAAAGGCGCCCTTGGCACTGTAGCTCGCAAGCCTGAGGAAACCTGTAGAGATAACACAAATGAGAAGAAGGTACAGTTTTGGAGATGAGAGACAAACCCACGCAATCAGGCGGGGACTGAAAACCCAATCCACATATTGGCCTAGGCCGGATTTGAACCCGGGTCACAGCGGTGGAAGGCGAGGAAAGAACGACGACGCCAACCTGATTCCCTCTCATTTTGTTGGGTGTGCACTTTTCGTTTCTAAAGCAGTATTCATCAACTTCATCTATTTAAAGGTAGGATACACCATTGGTAATTCAATTGTTTGGAACAATTACGGAATATATACGCAGTCATTTTGCTGGGTGCCTGGAACTATTTACTTTTAAATAAGTAAGATATTGTTTAATATTTCGGTAGTAAAATTGTTCGATATCTGTTAATGGTGTACCCTTACTTTAAGGACTTCACTGCAAAAAAAGCGGATAACTTACCCAAAGATGATTGCATTGTTAACAGTGTTGTAAGTCACGAGACCTGGGCCGATATTCATAAAAGCCTGCTAAACCTAGTTGGCTGCTAAAATGGCCCATAGTTGACAACTAAGCCTAGTTGGAAAGTGATATTCATAAAACTTTGCTAAGCTTAGTTGGTTGCTAAGTTGGCTGATATTTAGTGTAAACGTTAGAGTTGATCTTGGGTGTCTCCTAGTCACCAGTTGGCAAATTATCCTCACCCAGCATAGGGCTAGATTCTCCACAACTAATAGAACATTGGAATACCTAAATAATAGGCTTTCAAAACTTAAATCTGAATCCAAGAACCATGTTATCCAATGTAAAATATCCCGTAACAAATATTTTAGTTCCCAAGCATCTTTCTTCTTGCGATTGGTGTTGACATCATTATGCTTACTCTCAAGAACGTCTTTCAATATATCGAACCTTTCCGCTATAAATACGGTTTGTTTAACACTGTAATTAGCTTTAGGTTGTTTACCTTCCACATCGCCATGCTTTTGTAGATTTCAATGCACAAATTATGGGCCTCATGTCTCAGATTTAATGTTGTTCATAAAGCCATTTGACCCATCCCAAAATCACCATACCCTATTGTAACGTAGAACCGTTTGCTGGGGTCGATACACACACAGGAAGGAGACTCAAGACAGGCATTTTGTGGTTTTGATGGTTTATAGGCCGTATATTCTAACTACTTCTGTGGTAGAACACTGACATGAAGTTTACCGTTAAAACGCGGCACTAAAACTGCTGCAGCGCATGCTGGAACAGGTTGCCTAGGCGTACTGGCAGGGCTCCACTGAGCAGTTCCACCGTGGAACCGCTCTGATGCCCTCTATCGGCCAACGGGCACAATCGCTACACAGCCCCCTTCGAGGACCTTGTTTGTCTCAAAACAGGACGGCGGGCATCTACCGCCGCACACCCGGAATACCCGGACAGAAGACGCGAGACGCCAACAACAACAACACAACAACAACAAACATTAGGCAAAGTTCGTTTAGGATGTGGGAGGTGGCCGGCGCCGGAACTCGGTCTGCCTAAACAGCTGCTCCCAGAACTCCTGTGGGACGTTGTCAGGGTAGCATGGGGTGGTGCGTTCCAGGGGGCAGCAGTTCTCCCAGGGAGAGCTTACGTTCCACAGACGCGTCCACGAAGTACTGGCCGTACTGCTTCCCCTCGTACGTCTGCAGGAGTTGGTGGTAGTTCCTCCGCATCCGACTGGTCACTCATGTCCGCCGGCGGCCCCGCAGAAGGAACCCCCGGCGCTGGGCTGGATGCTGGTAATGCCTGCTAGTCTGGAGGCGGCTGTCCTTTCTCCGCAACTCGGTTGGGCTCCGCCGGTTGGCCCCGTGCAGCGCGGCTCCACTAGTCCATATGGGCGTCACCCAAGTACGGTTTCAGCCGGTTGAAATTTTGAACCACCTTGGCCTTGGCGCGAGGTGAGTTCTGGATCCGGAATGTGACGTCGTCGGTCCTCTTCAGCACCACGAAGGGCCCAACCCACCCGCACTGCAGCTTGGGCGTGCGACCCACCTTCTTGGCGGGGGGGGGGGGGGGGGGGGGGGGGTGGGGGTTGTAGAACCACACAACGAGTCTAGGCTCGTAGCCGGCATCCTCCGCCCGACGATTGTACTGTTGCTTCTATTGCTTCTTGCCTTCCTTCAGGTGTTGCCGAGCGAATTCGTGAGCGCGCTCAATCTTCTCTCCAACTCGTCCACATAATCCTGTTCCGTCGCCCCTGCCGTCGGCTCCTCCGGCTGACCCACCATCAAGTCCAACGGAAGTCGCACCTCCCGGCCGAGCATGAGCATGTTCGGCGTGAACTTGGTGATGTCGTGCTGATGGCACGTGAGACAGTCGCAGGGTCTTCCACTTCGCCCACCAAAACTTCATGCCCTCGTCCAGGGCCGACGAGTTCGACCAGCCGGGTTCTTGGAGCCCCATCCTCTACACACTGGGCAATCCGGCCCAACACCGGGTTGTCGCTCTGTTCCCGTTTCAGCTCCTTGAGGTCCTAAGCCGCCAAGAGTCCCTCCACGGAGGTTGTCTTCCCCCCGGGGGGCGCCGAACCATGATGCTTGTATTCCTGGTCTTGTCTTCAGGAACTGGCACATAAGGTCGATTGCAAGGCACTCCATTGGCGCACCCACCAAGTACTGCTGCAGTGGGGCCCGGAGGAGTCGAGTGGGTGTCTTTTTGAACCCACACCTGTGTCAATTCCGGCACCACTCTTCCGCCTGACGTCGCATTCATTGGAAGTACACTGACGCCTGTTTCAGCCGAGCAACCGTCCGGGCAACCCCCAAGTGCCCCGATGTCCTGCCATCATGGGTCAACCGCTAGACGACCTTCGCCCGCGTCCGCAGGACCACTATGTTCAACGTCAGGGGTTCGTCAGAGCTGCTCCCACCTTATCTGCAATACGCCGTGAGACAGTCACAGGCAGGGTCTTCCACTTCGCCCACGAAAACTTCGTGCCCTCGTCCAGGGCCGACGAGTTCGACCAGCCGGGTTCTTGGAGCACCATTCTCTACACACTGGGAAATCCGGCCCATCACCAGGTTGTCGCGCTGTTCCCGTTTCAGCTCCTTGAGGTCCTAAGCCGCCAAGAGTCCCTCCACGGAGGTAGTCTCCCCCCCCCCCCCCCCCCCCCCGCTCAGCTTCCCCAACTGCTCGCAGCAGGGGCCCCTTGGTATAGCTCTCGTGGCTTATCTCGCCCGATCGCCAACATTGACCGCACAGATAATATCAGCTAGGCCGGACTACCTTCCGGCCGGCGCGAGTATACCTCCCGCTGTCGTGTATACCTCCCGCCGATCGCACCCACCTCGGGCTCACCCAGCCCCAGATCTGCGCTTGTCTTCTCCTGCCAGTCGAATGCGACATTCGCCTCTGTCACTTCCAGTGGTAGTTCCTCCCCATCCGACTGGTCACTCATGTCCGCCGGCGGCCCCGCAGAAGGAACCCCCGGCGCTGGGCTCGATGCTGGTAATGCCTGCTAGTCTGGAGGCGGCTGTCCTTTCTCCGCAACTCGGTTGGGTTCCACCGGTTGGCCCCGTGTAGCGCGGCTCCACTAGTCCACCTGGGCGTAACCCAAGTACGGTTTAAGCTGGTTGAAATGTTCAACCACCTTGGCCTTGGCGCGAGGTGACTTCTGGATCCAGAATGTGACGTCGTCGGTCCTCTTCAGCACCACGAAGGGCACATACCACCATCACTGCAGCTTGGGCGTGCGACCCACCTTCTTTGGGGGGGGGGGGGGGGGGGGGTAGAGCCACACAGCGCGTCTAGACTCGTAGCCGGTATCCTCCGCCCGACGATTGTACTGTTGCTTCTTGCCTTCCTTCAGGTGTTGCCGAGCGAATTCGTAAGCGCGCTCCATCTTCTTTCCAACTCGTCCACATAATCCTGTTCCGTCGCTTCTGCCGTCGGCTCATCCGGCTGACCCACCATCAAGTCCAACGGAAGTCGCACCTCCCGGACGAGCATGAGCATGTTCGGTGTGAACTTGGTGATCTCGTGCTGGGAGGAACGGTACGTCATCATGACGTATGGGAGGTGTTCGTCCCAGTCATACTGGTTCTCCTGCACGAACAGGCCCAACTTCGTCTTGACGGTGCGGTTAAACCGCTCCACCATTCCGTCGGACTGAGGTTGGAACGGCGTAGTGCGGGTCTTGTGGACGCTCCGTAGAAGGCAGGTGTCCTGGAAGAGCCAGGCCTCTAACTCCCTCCCCTGATCCGTGTAGATCTTGAGGGGGGCGCCGAACCATGATGCCTGTATTCCCGATCTTGGTCTTCGGGAACCGACCCGTGAGGTCGATTGCAAGGCGCTGTTTCGGCGCACCCACCAAGTACTACTGCAGTGGAGCCGGGAGGGGTCGAGAGGGTTGCTTTTTGGACCCACACTCCTCTGCCTGACGTCGCCGACGCCTGTTTCAGCAGAGCAACCGTCCGGGCGACCCCCGAGAGCCCCGATGTCCTGCCATAATGGGTCAACCGCAAGACGTTATTCAACCGCGTCCGCGGGACCGCTATCTTCCACGTCGGGGGTCCACCATGGAGCTGCTCTCGCCTGCAATATGCCGTGAGACAGTTGCAGGGTCCCCCACTTTGCCCACGAGAACTTCATGCCCTTGTCCAGGGCCGACAAGTCCGACCAGCCGGGTCTGGGAGCCCCATTCTGTAGCCACTGGGCGATCCGCCCCAACCCACAGTGGTGGTCTCTTCCCGCTCAGCTTCACAAGGAGCTCCCAGCAGGGGCCACTTGGTATATCACTCATTTTGGCTGATCTCACCCGATCGCCCGCATTGACCGCACAGAATCCTGGAGACGGCGTCAGCGTTCGTGTGCTTCGTGCCCGCCTGGTGTTCGACGTCGAACTCGTCTCACCCCAGCCTCTGGTTCCACCTGGCCGTTTGCCCCTCCGGCTTAGGAAATTTGAACAACCACCACAGGGATCCATGGTCCGATCGAAGCAGGAACCGTTTACCGAGTCTCTCCGAGTGTTGCAGTAGTTGCGTTCGGCCTTGGACAAGGTGCGGATCCCGTAGGCGACCACCTGCTCACCCTCTTCCCCTTCCTGTGTCAGCACTGCTCCGATGGTGCAGTTGCTGCCGTCCGTATCCAATACATAACAGTACCCTTGTCCGGGTAACGCAGCACCGGCGCTGTGGTCAACGCGTCCTTAAGATTTTCGAACGCTGTCTGACCAAGCACCCGACCAAGAGTACGCTCTTTGGTTCTTGGTGGTCAGGGCATGGAGGAGGCGGGCGATTTCTGCAAAGTTCACGATGAACCGCCTACAGTAGGAGGCGAGGCCAGGGAAACTCCTGTCTTGGGTCAGGTTCGCGGGTTGCAGCCAGCTCTTGATGAACGCAACCCTCTCCGGGTCCTTACTCCCTTGGCTGACACAAGCTGGCCAAGGAAGGACACCCCATTCTTAAAGAGGCTACACTTCTTGGACTTGAGTCTCAACTCCGCGGCCCGGAACCGTTTCAGGACTACCGCCAACCTCTTTTGGTGCTCTTCGAAATCCGCCCCCACACGCTCTCGTCACCTATAGATAAACCACCGCCACCTACCACTGCAGTCCCCTCAGCACTTGTTTCATCAGGCGCTCGACAGCCCGAACGGATTCACGGTGAACTGATACAGCCCGTTCTGCATGCCAAAGGCTGTCTTCTCCCGGTCCCCCTTCTCTATCCCGGTCTGTTAGTAGCCGCTGGCCAGGGCAAGGAAGCTGAACCACTTTGCCCCGCTCAACGCGTCAAGGTTGTCCTCAATCCTGGGAATGGGATACGCGTCCTAGATTGTCACCTAGTTGACCCTCCGGTAGTCTACGCAGAAGCGGACGGTCCCGTCCTTCTTTCGAACCAGCACCGCCGGCGACGACGATAAGGGCTACCTAGGGGTTCCACCACGCCACCCCGCAGCAACTGTTGTACCTGTTAGTCGGCCTCATTTCGCTTATGGGGCGGCAACCTCCGCGCGTCTCTCATGTTGATGGCGTTTCTAATCAGCTCCGTGTGCTCAAGGCGACCGTCGGGGCCGGTGAACGCCCCGGCGAACTCCGTAAGTAACGCAACCAGTCGAGAAAGTTGGGCCCGGTCGAGGCCCGCCGCCCCTCGTTCCCGGATGTCTTGAAGGTGAGGCGGAACCTCCGGCTGTGCGTCTCTTTGATGATGGCTAGCGGCAGACTCTCGCTGCTCTTCCTTCAGCTCTATCATGTCCAATTCTTCCACCGGCAAAAAGAAAGCCAAACGATTGCCCTGGTAGATCGTCACTGGGTTGGTCGTGGGGTTGAAGACTCTCACAGGCACGGTTTCCATTCTTGGTGTCAACCACACCGGTGAAGACCGCAACCCGGCAGTTGTCCGTAGCCTCAAAGTTGGGTTACACCCTCCCGACTCCCGCCTGCGACTCACTCCATATCTCGCCGTACATTTTAACGGTAGGATACACCATTGGCAATTGGTTGAATTATCGGGAATAGGTGGATTTAGGGGGTTGAAATTTACGTTTTACTATAGTAAATATCGTCTGAAGTTTGACAATCATGGATTCTGAGACAATCAAGAAAAACAGCGTTCTTTTTCAACCGGCGTCGGGCAGTGGTTCCTATGTTGTACTTGGTGGTTTTTTTGCGCGATCGCCGTCCGGTGATCGTATTTGTTGTTAAATAAAATTCATTTTTGTTCGGAACAATTACAGGATATCTAGCGCAATATTTGTGCTGGATGCCTACATTCACTATTTACTTTTCATTAAAGATATTTCTTAATAATTCGGTAGTTAATGTTTTCGATATCTGCAAATGGTATATCCTACAGAAGACAACATTCAACAAAAAGCGAACGCCCGCAAACTGAATCTCTTTTTTGTTTATTGTGCTTCTGTCCTCGAGAGTTGTGTACACACTTGCATGTGTAATGTGCATGTACATTGTAATTGCAAAAACGCTACCTTCTTGTGTCATTATACTTTAATAAATACCTTATTTTCCTAATAATTCGGTTGTCAAATTGTTCGATATTTGCAAATGGTGTACCCTATACCTTTTAAGGTACCCTATACCCTATACCTATGACTTTACTGCCAAAAAAGTGGATACTTTACCCAAAGATGAATGATCGCATTGTTAAGAGTGTTGCAAGTCACGAGACCTAGGCCGATATTCACAAAAGCCTGCTAAGGCTAGTTGGCTGCTAAAATGGCCCCTAGTTGGCAACTGAGCCTAGTTGGAAGCTAAGAGATATTCATACAACTTTGCTAAGCTTAGTTTGTTGCTAAGTGGGCTGCTATACGTTAGAGTTGATCTGGGGTGTCTACAAGTCACTAGTTGGCAACTAAATCGTTCGGTACGGGACTTTTTGACATTGGATGACATGGTTCATGGATTCAAATCTGAGTTTTAAGAGCGTATTTTCTTTTCGATCTCCCAATGTTATATTGGTTGTGGGTAATCTAGCCCTATGCTGGGTAAGGACATTTTCCAAAGCATCATTTTTCTTGCGATTGGTGTTGACATCTTTGTGCTTAGGCCTACTTTCAAAAACGTTTTTCAATTCATCAAACCTGTCCGCTATAAATAAGTTTTGTTTTTCATCACTCTAATTAGCTTTATACGTTTCTTCCCTTTACCATGTTTACCTTCCAAATCGCCATGCATATAGGCCTCATGTGTCAGATTTACTGCTGTTTCTAAAAGTCATTTGACCCATCCAAAACATCACCCTACCCTATTGACATGCAAATTCAATTTTGTTGGTTTGAGGAACTGCCCAATGTCCTAGCCGAGTGCTTAAAATATCTAGCTGCCAACTAGCTGGCAATATTCTTAGCAAGGCTATATGAATAGAAAATTTGTTGGTAACCACAGAGAAGAAAACTACGGATTTAGCGGGCTGCTATGGCTTAGCTGGCTGCTAAGTTAACAGGCTTTTATGAATATCGGCCCTGGTCTCGGTCTCGAGGCCGTCTCGAGATTAGTTTTTGAGGTCTCGGCCTTGGTCTCGGTCTCGTACTAACAAAGTCTCGGGGTCTCGGGGGGCTTGGACCCGGACCCGGTCGCCTCGGTCTCGGCTCCGGTCGCCTTGTGGTCTTGGTCTCGGTCGCCTCGGTCTCGGTCGCCTCGCGGTCTCGATCTCGGTCGCCTCGCGGTCTCGCTCGCCTCGGTTTTGGTTTCGGTCGCCTCGCGGTCTTGGTCTCGGTCGCCTTGGTCTCGGTCGCCACGCGGTCTCGGCCCCGGTCGCCTTGGCCTCCGTCTCGGTCGCCTCGTGGTCTCGGTCGCCACGTGGTCTCGTTCGCCTTGTGGTCTCGCTCGCCTCGGTTTTGGTTTAGGTCGCCTCGCGGTCTTTGTCTCGGTCGACTTAGTCTCGGTCGTCACGCGGTCTCGGCCCCGGTCCTGGCCTCGGTCGCCTCGCGGTCTCGGTCTCGGTCGACCCCGCCACGCGGTCGCGGTCGCCACGCGGTCTCGGTCGCCTCTCGGTCTCGTTCGCCTCGGTTTTGGTTTCGGTCGCCTCAGTCTCGGTCGCCTCCCCTCCTTGCCGCTGTTATGCTGTGGAATTGCCGGCAGAGAAAACGGCGGTCTCGGCCCCGGTCGCCTCGGCCTCGGTCGCCTCGCAGTCTCGGTCGCCTCAGTCTCGGTCGCCACGCGGTCTCGGCCCCGGTCGCCTCGGCCTCGGTCTCGGTCGCCTCTCGGTCTCTGTCGCCTCGGTCTCAGTCGCCTCACGGTCTTGGCCCCAATTGCCTTGGTATCGGTCTCGGTCGCTTCGCGGTCTCGTTCGCCTCGGTCTCTTCGGTCTGGGTCGCCTTGGTCTCGGTCGCCCTGGTCGCCTTGGTCTCAGTCTCGGATTCGGTCTCGGTCTAGTCGCCTCGGTCTCGGTCTCGGTCTCGGTCTCGGTCCCGGTCGCCTCGATCTCGGTCGCTTCGATCTCGATCTCGGTCTCGGTCTTGGTCTCTGTCTCGGTCTCGGTCCCCTCGGTTTGGACATCAGTGTCTCTACTACAACACTGATTATTATCTGCCTACCCCGTTTGGTTGTTATTGCCAAACGGCAATGTGCAATGATATTTACTACTTTGTATGAAAATATTCTTTCTCAACAATTAGTTTTGCCGTTATCCGTCTATATAGGTTATTAAAGATATTTACCACTTATTGAGAAAATGTTTTTCACTCAACATTTGGTTATTGTGCCCGTTATTGCATAGATGTATAGGATTTTTGTTCTGCAGATTCGTTAAGAATCTGCATAAAATCAAACCATTTCCACATTTCAAAATACAATAAATTTGCAAATGATTAGCATGTACAATTCTATCGGAATTCTTTGGTATATAATTATGTTGAAACAAAACTAGTAATGCACCAGAACTTGGGGATGACAACGTTTCTTTCAAACGTCCACATGTTCCGTCGACGTTTTCACATAACGTGACCAAATGATGACATTCCGGGAACGTTATGAAAACGTTATAAGTCCATCTGGACAACTCTGATCAAAAACCCGGGTAGGTGGAGCATGTGAGAACATACAGTCGTAAACCACATAACGATCGAGGATCCCATATTGTGTTTTCCTTTATTCCTATGTTATACCCTAACCCCATTACCTTAGCGCTTGCCCCGACGATCGAGGACCGAATTCGGTTCTCTTTTGTGCTTCGACCCTCGATCGTTATGTGGTACCAGAGCACGACTGTGTGTGTGTGCTTGCAATTATTTCTGCATTCAATAGGGGACTTTGAACAATAAAGAACAAAACGGTTCCATATATTACCAAACGCCCCCGATGGCCATTCGTGTACAAAACATATGGGAGGTGTTCTGAAAATAATGTAAACTACAAACAAAAAAGACTGGGATACATTCACACAGTCGTGTTTTACATAACGACTGAGGATTGTGTTTTCCTTTGTTTATGTACTGTAACTTAACCCAATTCACTTATCGTACATTTTAACGGTAGGATACACCATTGGTAATTGGTTGAATTATCAGGAATAGGCTGATTTAGGGGGTTGTATTTTATAGTTAATATCGTTTTACTATAGTAAATATTGTCTGAAGTTTGACAATCATGGATTCTGACACAATCTAGAAAAACGACGTTCGTTTTTAACCGGCGTCGGTCAGTGGTTCCTATGTTGTACTTGGGTTTTTTTTTGCGCGATCGCCGTCCGGCGATCGTAATTTTTGTTAAATAAATTTCATTTCTGTTCGGAACAATTACATAATATCTAGCGCAATATTTGTGCTGGATGCCTACAATCACTATTTACTTTCAATTAAAGATATTTCTTAATAATTCGGTAGTTAATATTTTCGATATCTGCAAATGGTATATCCTACAGAGGACAACATTCAACAAAAAGCGAACGCCCGCAAACTGAATCTCTTTTTCGTTTACTGTGCATCTATCCTCGAGAGTGGATGTGTGTAATGTGCATGTACAATGTAATTCCAAAAACGCTACCTTCTTGTGTCATTATACTTTATTCATAAATAGCTGGGACAGTTTAGGCATTCCTATTGGTCGAGAGCCCGTCACGTGGCCGGTATTAAACGGACGATAAAGACATGGCTGGAAGTGTTTAAACCCAGTTGGCAACAAAAGTGGCCTCCGCACATGGACAACATTATTCCTATCTCGGCGTTGCGCGACTGGTTGCTCGTCATTCCGTATTTGGAGTGACGTCACATTTTCGATAAATATTTATTTTAATCAAAGAAGCTAAATTGTTGCCCCGAAAGTGGATGGGTTATAAAGCTAAGGAAAATTTGGGGTAAAGAGAATAATTATGTTTAAACCCTTTTTTCAATGAGTTGTAATTTAAATCCATACAAGATGGATTAATAAATATAATGTTCTTGGCAAAGCCTGAAAAGTTGAAGTAAAAATATCGTCTGCTTTCTCGGCGCTATTTTTGTTGTGATGTCATAATTTTTAGAGTTATTTACTTTTGTGAAAGAAAATAGTTCCCCCCCCCCCCCCCCCAAAAAAAAAAAGGTGGGTTTCGGAGATCAGGATATCTGGGATGAGAAAATAATTATTTTTAAAACTATTTTTAAATAACTTGTAATTTTAAACCATTGAAAAAACCAATAAATGCAAACCTCTTGACCGAGCCTGAAAAGTGAATGTGAAAATAGAGTACAGCTCGACACTCTGGGAACGAGGTTGCCAATGCAGTGATGGCCATTTAGTCTGGTTCATAGTAAATACGCTTTATTGCATGTATTGTGTAGAGCGACAGAGGCGGAAACATGTCATTTGACAGTGGCCCGTGAACATGGATAGGGGAAAACGCACAGAATGGCGAAACACCGAAATTTAATTGCGACAATTTTCCGTGATTTTGGGGGCTTTTTGGCTGAATTTTACAAACAAGATATTTATGAATGGAAATAAATGTGTGTTCGGTCGGTATTAATCACTCTGTTTAATACCGCTTGGAGTCTGGGTGCTGATAATTACCCTCGCCTTCGGCTCGGGTAATTATCAGCACCCAGACTCCAAGCGGTATTAAACAGAGTGATTAAAACCTCTGATTGGTCGAGACTCGATCACGTGGAATGGATTATCAGGGGCCAATTTCACGGGGCTGCTAAGCAAAAAACTTTGCTTAGCACACAAAAGTCTTGCTCATTAAAATCAAGTTATCGGCCAAAATTCTATGTGTTTTTCATGCTAAGCAAAAAACCAGCTGATTATAAATCAAAAACAATAAAGATCACGTGAAAATTTGGTCTGTAACCTTATTTTTACCAAGGACAAATGTTCTTGCTAAGCAAATTGTTGTGCTTAGCAGCTCCGTGAAATTGGCCCCAGGTAGTAATATCATCGGCTTTCAAGAAGAAGCGACTACATGTTCCCTGAAGCATAGATCAAGCATCATGAAATGGCCCTGTCACACTAGAACGTTTTAGGCCAACGCGTGAGTAGCGCGTTAAAAATAGTTTAAACGCTGGCAAACGCTGAACTTCCACAGAAAAAGTCAAGTGGAACCGTGATTTCAGCGTGTCCATAACGCGTTGTTAACGGGTTCAATGCGTTCGCCAGCGGGTGAAAAACTCGTTAGTAACGCGCTCGACGACTGATGAACGACTGCCCAGCGCGTGAGTAGCGCGTTTCAACGCGCGCCAGCGTACTGCAACGACCACGTGGTTAGTTGTATAAAAAGCCGACGCGCTACTACACTAATAGTCAGGTGGCTTAGCAAATTTAACGTTACCGGCCGGACAAAAGTACCAAATTTAGCATGGAGTTTCTTTTCGACCTATCTATTGATTTTATCCGTGGAACCCACTTGATCGGTTCAAATTGTCCAAGATGGCGGCCAAAATCCAAGATGGCCGCCAGAAACAAAGGAAATGTCATATATCTGGCTGTAAAAATCGGAAATGAACAAATGAGGTGTCGATTCAGGTGTTTCCGGGGTCACTGAAACAGATGCTGGTCATGGCATGTTGCTTAGGTCACCCATTTCCAATATGGCGGCCAAATTTCAAAATGGCCGCCAAAAAAAAGGAAATTACGTATATCTGACTGTGAGAATCGGAAATGAACAAATGAGGTGTCAATTCAGAGGTTTTCTTGGGTCACTGAAATAGAAGCTGGCCATGGCATTTTGCTCAGGTCACTCATTTCCAAGATGGCTGTCAAATTTCAAAATGGCCGCCAATACTACATTTAAGATATATGACAGAAATATGTATATAGAGGTGTAAAATAATTGTTAGATTCAGCACAGCTGAATCTTATAAAGTGGTATGATTGTGTTAATGTGATGTATGATGTGACGGGTTAACTCCGACAAAACTGGCGGTCCAAACTGGCGCTTTTTCCTGCACCAGCTTGCCGTCCAAATAGGTGTTCCTTCGTGATGGCTAACCTAACCCCTATATCTGGCGGGAAGCCTATGCCTTCTCTCGGGATAGCTCCTTGCAGGTTTCCTAGAGTGTCACACCGAGGGAGTGGCCCTAGCAAGTCCACAGCAACTTTCTCCATGGGCTCGACCACCAAATACTGTTTGAGCGGCGAAACTCTTTACTTCACAGGATATTTCCTCCTCCCACACAGCTTGCAACATCTAGTCTGATAAATGGCCTCGCACCCGCGGTCATTCCGGGCCAATAGTATCGCAACTTGACCTTGGCCAAAGTTCTATTGACCCCTAAATGGCCACTCGTCTGGCCACTCGTCCGGCCACCATGCAGCTCCTGAAGTACGACCTTTCTAAATATCTCAGGAAATACTAGTCGCAACCTCATGGACTTCCAATCGCCGGACTCCCAATTTCAAGGACACCGTCTTGCACCTCTAACTGATCCCAAGAGAACCAGAGGGCCTTGTGTGCCGAGGAGGCGCCCGACTCCTTTGCCCTAATCATCCAACCAATACTTCCGTCACCAAGTTGACCCTCTCTGACTGCATCCTTAGGCAAGTGTGTTTGAGCAAAGATGCCCCTCACCCTCGCCTCTGGGATCGGCCCGTCAGAGTCAACCTCATGGCAACCATCGCCAACCTCACTGATCGTTGTCACCTTGGCCTTATTCGAAGCCTCAACGGTCTCTGGCGCTTCATCAGCGTCACCACGACCACACTGTTTGCAGGCCTTCCGGGACAACCCATCAGCATTTCCATGCTTTCGCCCAGGTCTGTGTTGAATCGTCAAATTGCACCCGCTGATCACTTCCAGCCACCTGGCAAGCTGATCCTCGGGGTCCCTAAAATTGAGCAACCATCTAAGAGCAGCATGGTCGGTTCGGAGTAGCACCTTCTGACCATACAGGAACTGTCTAAACTTCCTGAGGTAGACAACTCCCGCCAGAAGTTCTCTCCGGGTAACACAGTAGTTCCTCTCTGCCTTGCTGAGTTTACAGCTCGCAAGGGCAAGTACCTTCTCTTCCCCATTATAGATCTGAGACAAAACTGCTTCAATCCCATCCCCACTAGCATTTGTATCTAAGATGTAGTCGTTATCAGGTTTGCCAACACCGGTGCTGTCTGCAGCCTCTGCTTAAACTCAACAAATGCCTGTTGGAAGGCATCTGTCCACTGGAACTCACGCGACCTTTTAATCAGCGCATGCAACGGTGAAGCAACCTCTGCAAATCCCCGGAAAAACTTCTGATAATAGGAAGCGAGGCCTAAAAAGCTTCGAACTTCCTTAACACACTTAGGTGTTGGCCAATTGGCCACGGTCCGAACCTTCTCAGGGTCGGTAGCCACACCCTCAGACGACACAATATGTCCCAAATAGCCCATTGATCTCTGAAACAAGAAGCACCTACTAGGCTTCAACTTTAAACCAGCTCGCCTCAACCTGGAGAAGACGACTCACAGTCGTTCAATCTCCTCTTTCACAGTCTTGCCAAACACAATGACATCGTCCAGGTATATCAGCAGGATGTCCCACTGAAGACCTGTCATCACCCTCTTTATCAACCTTTCAAATGTCGCAGGGGCGTTGTACAGACCAATAGGTTGACTTCTGGTTGGCATCCTCATCGAGGTCGACCTGCCAATACCCGGACGCTAAATCGACAGTGGAAAACCACTCTGCACCTACCAAGGCATCTAGTGTCTCGTCGATACGAGGGACAGGGTAAGCATCTTTGATTGTTACCTTATTCAGACCCCGATAGTCGACACAAAATCGCTTAGTTCCGTTCTTTTTCCGGACTAACACAACATTTGCAGCCCAGGGACAATAGGATGGCTCGATAAACCCTTGCTTCTTCAAATCTCAAATCTGCCTTTATATTTCCTCCTGATTACACAAGGAATGGCGCCGAAGCCTCCCCTTTATAGGCCTCGCATCGCCCGTACTGATGTGGTGCTTCAGAAGAAAATACATCCTGGAATCAGGCATGCCTTCACCTCCTCATAATATTCCTCAGCGAGGTTGATCTTACTACGGTCGTATAATATCATGCAGGTAACTTGGCAAGCCTGCTTAAACCTCACACCCACGACTCTCACCCGGCACCACTACCGAGTCAACCTTAACTGTCGCAATTGTGCCCACAGTAATTCTTTGGGTACTTCAGGTACTTCTTCTAGCATTGACGCCATCCACAGAACTGACTAGAAATGGCGCAAAAGGCCCCAGAAGTCGCGAAAATGCGCTACGGCGATTGGTCACCACGCGCTAATTATCTATACAGTTACCGGGCAGAAGCTACGTGAACCGGAAATTGGTTGCTTAACCCTGATCATGCAGCCGTGCGTTGATGATTGGCTGCTGCGCCATGTATCACGCAGTATGAGCGCGTGATCCTACATGAGCAATATATTTTTAGACTAACTAGACGTGCACACGATCCGGCATATAGGCCCTACCCAGTTCCGTTACAATACATTGAATTGACAAATTATAGATAAAATTCCTGAATACTACCAGTATGTACTTAACAGTGACAACGTGTATTTGTTGTTATATTGGCCGCCATCTTGGAAATGGGTGGCCTGAGCAAAATGCCATGACCAGCATCTGTTTCAGTGACCCAAGAAACCCCTGAATTGACACCTCGTTTGTTCATTTCCGAATTTCACAGTCAGATATACGTAATTTCCTTTTTTTTTGCGGCCATTTTGAAATTTGGCCGCCATCTTGGAAAATCGGAACCAATCAAGTGGGTTCCACGGATAAAATCAATAGATAGGTCGAAACAAAACTCTATGCCAAATTTGGTACTTTTGTCCGGCCGGTAACGTTAATCCTGAAAATTGTCGCTAAGCCACCTGACTATAATGGCCCTGTCACACCAGAACGTTTTAGACCAACGTGTTGGAATTTCGGTAACACGCGGGTAAACGTTGACCAACGCTAGGCCAGCGTTCGCAACACGCTAAGCGCGTTACCCACACGCTGGAACACGCTGTCACACGCTGAGGCAAAAATACATTTTTCAACATACCTAAAAATTTCAGCGTTTTCCAGCGTGTGCCTGCACACGCTGGCGGCGCGCAGGGTGGTCGTTAATCATGCGTCGAACGCGCTAGACGATCGTTACTAACCCACTACTGACGCTGGCAACCCGCTGTCGTATTTTTACTTTAAATCAGTGATACGTTCCTCACACGCTGAGAGCGTTCCTCACACAATACTCACGCGCTGGCATACGCTATGAACCCGTTATCAACCTGTATAGACAAGCTGAAATCAAGGTTCCACTTGACTTTTTCTGTGAAAGTTCAGCGATTGCCAGCGTATCAACTATTTTTAACGCGCTACTCATGCATTGGCCTAAAACGTTCTGGGGTGCCAGGGCCATAACCAGCGTGTCGCCAGAGTACGCCAGCGTACGCCAGCGTGCGCCAGCGTGCGCCAGCGTGTGAGTAGCGGGTTGATAACGATCGTCTAGCGTGTTCGACTCGTGAGTAACAAACCTCCAACGCTCCGCCAGCGTGTACAGTCACACGCTGGCAAACGCTTGAAATTGTATGTATGTTGAAAAAAAATGTTTTTCTCAGCGTGTGACAGCATGTCTCAGCGCGTGAGTAACGCGCTCAGCGTGTTGCTAACGCTGGCCTAGCGTTGGTCAGCGTTTGCCAGCGTGTTGCCAAAATTACAACACGTTACTCACGCGTTGGCCTAAAATGGTCTGGTGTGACAGGGCCATTAGCCAATGATTGGCCGAATGCAACAGTTCTACGGTAACTTGTAACAAGGACGCGTCAAATCTTGATACTGCGCGCTATAAATATACGCGTAGAACGTTTGTATCTATACGCGCGGCATTTTTCAAAATGCGCGTGTCGTCTGTTAACGCTAGCGCGTTGCTATGCACGGTGTACATCAGTGGTCAGCTAGTCTGGTCTCAAAGTATGGGTTATAATAACAACACATATTGAAGAGACAGGGTACCATGCATAAGCTAAAACATGGCCCCTAAACATGAACACAAAACGCTAGAAATATTGCCGAAAAAAAAGACACGAAATTTGGAGCATTTTGATCATTTCGTCACCGACACCACGAAGTAACACTCGACCATACTTCCACGCAGTAAAAAAAAAAAAAAAAAAAAATTGAATGCATTAAATATATTGGTAAGACAAAAAATAGTGTAAGTAAAATAACGCGGTTTGGTGGATTGTTCGTTTTCACGAAGTAACACTCTATAGAGTGTTACTTCGTGAAAACGACTCTGAGCACTTTGCATGTCTGTGTAGTTCCACGAAGTAACTCTCTACTCTCGTCCCCAGGGGTACACGCACATGTACACGCAGTCGTGAACCACATAACGACCGACATTTTACAGTGTACATGAATTGTACGCGCGCTCAATCAGTGCATTACGGCGCTCTACGGTCATTATTGAAAACGACGTTGCATTCAAAGATTATGTTTTCACGAAGTAGCACTGATATCTTTGTGTACGCGCACTGTGCGGATTTCCTGCAGATTTCGTTCACGACGTTTTAATGTAGTACTTTATATAAATCCCAAACATGTTTTCAATTCACATTTTATTTGCGGGATAATAACCTTGCAAACATTCAAACGCGTTTATCTTCAAATCAAAACTATTCGCTGTGTGTACACGAGTGCTACTTCGTGGTGTCGGTGACGATTTGTCTCGTTAAAACGGTATTTAGTAAAGGTAATAACAGTGCGAAGACCCGATTATTACTGCGTGATGACCGGGTTGGGGGATGACCGCTGGTAATAGACCTCGCCTTCGGCTCGATCCATTACCAGCGGTCATCCCCCAACCCGGTCATTATCACGCATTAATAACCGGGTCTTCGCACTGTTATTACCTATATAAACATACGGAGACTACACTGTGTCTACATGGGGAGATTATTTGGAAGTTTCGTTTATGTTTTATTAAATTCAAAGTGTTCTTGACTGGTGTGGCGAGCGAGCAGAGGACGTGTTACTTCGGTCCCCCACCGGAACCTGATCCCGATAATCCCGATCACTGGATGAAGCAAGTCATGCGAGAGATACGGAATCGTTGCCGGGAAAATAGTGAACCTAAGCAAGCCGGTAAGTCACCTTGCTAATGCTATCTTCCGTCACACCGAAGGCGCAACATACTGTAATATTCGGCTTTCAAAACAAAACAAAAAACAAAACAAAAACCACCAATGTTCGTGCATGGTCTCATTCCCAAAAATATTCTCCCAAATGTTAAATATTACTTAAAGCCAAATGTTTGTTGGCGGTTTGTTTGTTTGTTTATTTATTTATTATTTTTGTATGTATTTTATTTATTATTATTTTTATATAAAAATATAGGTATCTTTTGACATAAACATCAATAACACATTGGTTTGTTTTCTTGTTTGTTACCAACAGAGTGTTCGAGTCCGCAGCCTCTCGGCATGGAGGACGGGACAATCCAAGATGCTCGCATCACAGCGTCCACTAGTTGGAATTGTTGCCCTGTCAGTGCGGCACGCCTAAACAGTAACAATAGATGGATTCCCCAGAGGTTGGTATCTAAATGAAATACCACAGCTGTCTCATACCATTACTGCAATTCCACATTATATTACAGCGCTACAAAACGCTCCTGAATGGTTTCTTGGTCATCTAATTGCCACCACGGCTTTGTTTTTTGTAGTTATATATATTTTTTATTATAAAAACAAATCTAGCCCAATCCCTATGCGCCGCTCAATTATTGCACACTAAAACGAGTTTCAATAATTGTGTTCAATTTTCAAATCCATTATAAAGCAACCGATTAAATCGCTTTGCTGTGTTATACTTTCATCAGTCTCGCATTGCACATTTTATTTATGAGATGTAATTAAGATAAGTATTTTGCGGTAGCACTGTGCGGTAATTAGCTTTTGTGAGTTGTGTGGTTGTGAAGGGAGAAACTTGATCATAGTAAGCTCTGCCCGTCGTCAGGAGACTAAGGGATTCCAACGGTGAACCGGGGTTATATTGAGCCTGGAAACGATGAAATATACGAAGGATGCAGCTGAAGGGTACTCATGCAGGACGCTTGATGATCACTGAGGCGTGTCAGTGTGAAGGAAGGAACCGAGATGGCAAGTTGCCAAGGGTATAGGCGATCCATAGGCTGGAGAACTACGTGTCCTAGAGTACATCGCACCCATCGGACTGGGAGGTGATGGTGAGTGGGGCGCCATATGTTGCTTCGCCGTTTAAATCCCTCCGTCTTCTTACGAAGGGCAAGGCATTCTGTCCGAGACGTTGAGATCCCTCCGTTTCTTGTTAGAACCACACAACTCACTAAAGAGAGTTACCACGTGGTGCTACCGCAAGCTACTCATCTTATTGCCTTTTTGCCATTCATACCTTTAAACCTCTGATTCTTTTCAGAACCACACAACTCACCCAAAATAATTACCACATGGTGCTACCGCAAACTACTTCTCTTATTGCTTTTTTTCCCCATGCAAACCTTAAAATCTCACAAATTTTAATTGTGTACCAGGCTGATGATATAACAACACAAAATGGCGAAATAATAGCAATTTTGTGTTCAAGCCGCATACGTTTTCCGTACGCGTATCGAATGTAATGGTTCCTATTCATCCTCCCTTCGCTTTATACATAGGAGCGCTGGTTCCTGGATAGAGGTGGACCTCGTTGAGAGTACAGTGCTGCGAGGAGTAACCACACAGGGACACGAATATTACCATGTGAAGCGGTACACGGTGGTGTACCAGAAGCAGCCCTCATCTGCCTATGAACACGTGATGGATGGAAACGGAAACATTAAGGTAAATGTCCACCTTAACTTAACAGGCTTTGCAGGTATTTACAGGACATTGGGCCGATTTCACGAAACGCCAAGACGGGTCTTAGAAAAAAAGTAGTAACTCGTCCTCACTCGCGACCAAAGTTAAGACGCTTTAAACTTGTCATAACTTCCATAGCAACGCGGCTTAACTCGTCTTAACTTAAGATCGGTCCGAGGGTCGTCTTATCCCACATGCGTTAATCTATATATCGTCTGAAAACCATTACATTATCTTCTCGTTTTAGACAAAATGTCTAACAGTTTTATTCAGTCGTGTGTATCGTTAAACAAATATATATATTTATACGCCAACAACTAGTCGACTCTGTCGTATAGAACGTGCGGAAATACCATACGTGATTGTATTGCGCAGACTAGTTTGCGCGTTTCTTTTCAAGGACTGTTTACTCTAGCGGTAAAAAACAAATATGAAAGAGCTATCAAATTGGTAGTTGCGATACGTCTTTCCTAAGATTGGTTTACTGAAATCGATCTAAGGACACGTCTTCGTGCAGACTAGATAACTATTGTGCATGTGCTGCGGTGATGCGTTTCTGGGAAACAAAATGTAATTGTTAAAAGTCTCCTCTTCGCCGAATGATTATTGATACCGCTGAATGTAAACGTTTTGGTTTCAGGAGTTCGTCGGTAACACTGATGGCAACACCCCGGTCACCAACATGTTCAATGAGAGGGTGGTGGCCAAGAAGGTGCGCATTAAGCCTACTAGCTGGACGGGATATATTGCTTTGCGGTTTGAGTTGCTTGGATGCCGCCTTGACTAATTCTGCTGAAGCATTTAAAATAGCCGAGAAAAACTATAGATAAATACAGTTCTCACCCGCATTATTGGCGGGGACCGAATTTTCTGACTTGGCGTCCTTCTTTAGGGCTTGTGTTGACAGTAACACAAACGCGCCAATAATAAGGGTGAGCACTTTATTTATCTAAAGTCTTCACAATATATTGTCTTAGTGCTACGCAGCACCCTATTATAAAACTATAGTTTAGCCCAGTGGACATGACCCGGAAGTGAATGAAAGTAATGCAATGGTTATTCCTTTCTGGGTTAAACCGACACTTTTTCCTTGTCAGTGTGACAAACTTAAACGACCTAAACAAAAGACTCGGGGGGCCGTATTCAAAAAACGACTAAACTTCAACAAAAATAAGCACCATACTTAAATACCCGACTTAGATAAATCTGAATGACTTGGCGGTATTCAAAAAACTTTGTGGCTAAGTACCCCACTTATTTTCGAGTCTTAAATCTAAGTGTGGTCTGACTAGTCTCAACTCGTTTAAGTAGAGAGCTTAGCTGTCGTGGCGGCTTTTTCTGTCCTTCAGTTGGTACATTTTGGGCACAACATTTGATATTCTAGGGGCTATGGGAAATCTCGTCAGTATCAAAATATTGTAAAAGAAAGGCCAAGTTGAAGTTAATATGTGACAGCTCTAGAATTGTAGTTCGTTGACATTCTAACGATTTTTTCCGATCGATTTGTTTAATTTTAGGCGGGCGGAATTATTGCGATTGATGACATGTTACGTTAACGTTAACCAATGACATGTATTACACGTGACTGCCGATTATAAATCTTACCTTCCAGCATGTAGACTAGTTAGACCACACTTAGATTTAAGACTCGAAAATAAGTAGGGTACTTAGCAAAAATGTTTTGTGAATACCGCTAAGTCATTCAGATTTGTCTAAGTCGGGTATTTAAGTGGGGTGCTTATTTTTGTTGGACTTAAGTCGTTTTGTGAATACGGTCCCAGGACATCATCTTAGGACCCTTGTAGTTTGGCTACTACGTTGATTGGTTTGATTCATCTCATCAAAGATTAACCCTAATGAAGTTTGATTCGTAATTCCGAATCCACACTTTACTAAAGATTCGTGGATGCGATCGAATCCACACTTGTTGTCCAAAGCGTCAATTCGTCGATACAAATCCACACTTTTAACAGTAGAGTGACGTCATAGTAATAGTTTGTTTATATAAACAGAATTGGTCATTGGCGTGTTTCCCAAGCGCGATGGTAGATGTAGTTTCTCCGTATTTTCAATAATCGATCTTGTGTCTATTAACAAATCGCAACCTGTAAAGTGTACGAAAACAGGCGTCGGACTTACGATAGGGCCCGATGTCTTAAACAAACGCGTACATGAATTCCCACGCGTACTTGTGGCAGAGGTGTTTTTTTCAGAGATCGTTTATTTCACTTTTCTTAATGGATTAAACTCTTAAAAAATGATTTAGGCGATCACTGTGTTAGAAAATAACAATAAGAGGCAAAAACTTCTTTGCAATGACTCGACTAAAGATCTCAAAAAGAAAAAGGCATTCTTTACCTACGTTGTTCACGTGAATCATATATGGCTATACATGTGTACACGGTTTGGGAAAGTAATGAACGGTCGGTCGTCACAGTTTGAATGGTTTTCAGTTCATAACAACAACAAACGGTTACCAGTTAACACTGTATCAGGCATACTCGTATAATGCCCCTCGTTGGTACTATAAGATCATAATTATAATAATACAGTGTACTTAGATGTCGTGTATCTCTATTCCACTTAAATTAATTAAATTAATGTGTATTCATAAATACCTGGGACAGTTTAGGCATTTATATTGGTCGAGAGCCCTTCACGTGGCTGGTATTAAACGGACGATAAAGACATGGCTGGAAGTGTTTAAAATCAGCTGGCAACAAAACAATGTCACGCGATGTTGCATTATAACCGTCACCATGGCTCACTTTATTTCCAACCGTACCTCGTGTCCAATAACAAGAGCGGGTAGTGTTGGGCGCGTACAGCTCGACACCCTGGGAATGAGGTTTCCAATGCCAGTAATAGTCTGGTTCATAGTAAATACGCTTTATTGCATGTATTGTGTAGAGCGACAGATGCGGAAACATGTCATTTGACACACACAGAATGGCGAAACACCGACATTTACTTGCGACAATTTCCCGGGATTTTCGGGGCTTTTTTGGCTGAATTTTACAAAAAAAGGTATTTATGAATGGGAATAAATGTGTGTTCGGTTGGTATTAATCACCCTGTTTAATATCACTTGGAGTCTGGGTGCTGATAATTATCAGCACCCAGACTCCAAGCGGTATTAAACAGAGTGATTGAAACCTCTCGAACACACATTTATTCCCTTATTATAGTGCGTCTGAATTATGAAGTCCGTGTATGTTCTGGTTAATTAGTTTATTTATTACTATTGTATTTGTTCAAACATTGTCTCTCGAATATTCGTCACCCCAGTCTAAGCTGTTGCTGTAAGGCAACATACATCCAGGGGTCAAATTCGTATGATATCAATCGATTTCAAACTTATGTGAAATTAATTAGTGTGCTTGACTCACGCAAATATCCGACTCATTCATTTAACATAATTTTGAAATTGATATGTGAATGCTGACTTTCGGCAACAGCTTCAACGAATGTGATCAAAGGGTGAGCAAACGTTAAAATTGTACCATAAATGACTAAATTGGTTTGGTAAAAGCGTATGATTGTTTTAATAATGTCAAATTAGTTTAGGCTGTTGCCGAAGGGCAGCATTGACAGATCAAATTCGTCTTGATATTAATCAATAGGCCGTATTATTCAACGTAGAGGGCGCTGTGCTCACGGTATTTGGGGGTATAATTAAAAGTGATTAGGAGATAATTCACGTCAGTTTAAATATTCTTAAAGCTCCAAAATATTTTGTTTCCTAATATTCAATTTTTAGATAAAAGTAAAGTTACTAAAACTACTTCAATAAACGCGATTTTGCATGTGTTAGTACTCAGAAAATGGCGTCTTACAGCGCCCGCATGCGACCCAAAATACGGCGGATTTCAAACTTGGGTTAAAAACATTAGTCTGGTAATTATGTGCGTGATATATATATATTGTTTTAATTTTAATTGGCAAGGTGGGTCAATGTCTTTGTTCACTTTGAAATGTATGCAAATTTACCTATTTGGTTTACCATGTATATCCCCATTGAGTGATCACCACAATGTCGCTTCCCAGGTTGTATCTTAAAATTAGGCGTGATCCCTGGTCACACGGTATTTTGGTGTTTATGGCTTCTGACTAGCGCCCTCAAAGAAAAGATACTACAATTTGGAAGACAGCTAAACATAGGGCAGAATATATTAGTTGGTAGAACGCCGGTCCGGTATTCCGGAGGTCGCAGGGTCGAGTCCCGCCTTGCCAATTTTTGTTTGTTCACTTTGAACTTTCTGCAATTAAGTGTATGTATATTAAAATAGAGAACCGCCAGCATAATAGAACTAAAATATATTATATTCTGTAAATAAACAAATATCGCATAACAAAACACGAAACACGAAAACACTATAGAAACCCATGTTCATGACACAAAAGGTACGTCATCTAAGACAATATTGCGCAGTAACTTACACTACAGTGGTGCTTTTAAACCATTTGCAGTGTTCTCTAAAAGCGGGGTGTAACACACTCTTTCCTTGAAGTTAGTAAAACAATTTTAAAGTTTGGTATTTGGCGTCACTAAAATATAAATTGCAATATCATCATAAATTTATTTAGTTGTACAGTGTGGAGTCTCGTAATAGAACATATATGTTTTCTCTGCTATTTTCTTAACAATTTTCATTTAAAATAACCAACTCTCGCATTCAATTTCGTCCAGAGAAATACACAACAATATCACACGCTTTTACTAAACAAATTAAGTCATTTTCCATTTAATTGCAATTTGTTCGTCACTCTAATTAAACTTTGTCTCGCGAATATTCGTCACCACAGTCTAAGCTGTTGCTGTAAGGCAACATACATCCAGGGATCGAATTCGTATGATATCAATCAATTCCAAACTTATGTGTAATAAATTAGTCTGGTGTGTGCATGACTCACGCACATATCCGACTAATTTGTTTAACATAAGTTTGACATTTGATATGTGAATGCTGCCTTTCGGCAACAGCTTCAACGAATGTAATCAAAGAGTGAGCAAATGTAAAATTTTAACCATTAATGACTAAATTGGTTTGGTAAAAGCGTTTGATTGTTTTAATAATGTCAAATTCGTTTAGGCTGTTGCCGAAGGGCAGCATTCACAGATCTAATTCGTCTTGATATCAATCAATTTTAAACTTATGTTAAATGTATTAGTCTGGTAATTATGTGTGTGATATGTATATATTGTTTTAATTTTAATTGGCAAGGTGGGTCAATGTCTTTGTTCACTTTGAAGTGTATGCAAATTTACCTATTTGGTTTACAAGGTGTATCCCCATTGAGTGATTTCCCCATTGAGTGATCACCACAATGTCGCTTCCCAGGTTGTATCTTAAAATTAGGCGTGATCCCTGGTCACACGGTATTCTGGTGTTTATGACTTCTGACTAGCGCCCTCCAACAAAGATACTAACAATTCGGAAGACTGCTAAACATTGGGCAAAATAGGTCAGTTGGTAGAACGCCGGTCCGGTATTCCGGAGGTCGCAGGTTCGAGACCCGCCTTGCCAATTGTTTTTGTTCACTTTGAACTTTCTGCAATTGAGTGTACGTATATTAAAATGCACGCAAATAACAGAATATGGGTCGAGTGTCGTGTTGCTGTGGACTGATTAATCATTTGTTTCAAAATGGGATTTTGAATAGAAATGAGTGGAGGAAACAATAACCAGGAGCTTACACAATCGCAATGTTTAGCTCCACAATAATGACATGTGAATGATCTATTCAGAATAGCCGGACATTTTGGGCACACTTATTCTATTTCTTAAAATTGACTTTGATGTAATCGTTTATTTTTACTCAGACTATACTTTGTTTCTACACAATAGAAATTTGAGGGATGTAAGTAGCAAGGCGGGGGTACCTTGAGAGATTGGTGAATTAAAGTATCTTGCTGCCACCTTGGATGCTTACACGCGGTCTCAAACTACTTTAGAGACACCTCCCTTCCATATACAAGTGCCAAACCCTTTCCCCGAAATGAAACGACAGATTCCAGATGCTGGCTCCTAGACTATATAAAAAAACGCCACCAATAAATAAAGGTATAGGTATAAGTATAAACGACTACGCTAAAACATATAGGTTATTGAAACAAACTTCATTCAAATTCACCAACTCTCGCATTCAATTTTGTCCGGAGAAATACAACAAAATCGCACGCTTTTACAAAACAAATTAAGTCATTTTCCATTTAATGGCAAATTGTTGGTCACTCTATTTAAACTTTGTCTTGCGAATATTCGTCACCACAGTCTAAGCTGTTGCTGTAAGGCAACATATATCCAGGGGTCAAATTCGTAAGATATCAATCAATTCCAAACTTATGTGTAATAAATTAGTCTGGTGTGTGCTTGACTCACGCACATATCCGACTAATTTATTTAACATAAGTTTGAAATTGATCTGTAAATGCTGCCATTCGGCAACAGCTTCAACGAATTTGATCAAAGGGTGAGCAAACGTTAAAATTAAACAATAAATAAATTGGTTTGGTAAAAGCGTATGATTGTTTTAATCACTTTGAGTGATCGCCACAATGTCGCTTCCCAGGTTGTATCTTAAAATTAGGCGTGATCCCTGGTCACATGGTATTCTGGTGTTTATGACTTCTGACTAGCGCCCTCAAAGAAAATATACTAACAATTTGAAAGACCGCTAAACACAGGGCAAAATAGATCAGTTGGTAGAACGCCGGTCCGGTATTCCGGAGGTCGCAGGTTCGAGACCCGCCTTGCCAATTGTTTTTGTTCACTTTGAACTTTCTGCAATTAAGTGTATGTATATTAAAATGCACGCAAATAACAGAATATGGGTCGATTGTCGTGTTGCTGTGTAAGGATTAATCATTTGTTTCAAAATGGGATTTTGAATAGAAATGAATGGAGGAAACAATAACCAGGAGCTTACTCAATCGCAATGTTTAGCTCCACAATAATGACATGTGAATGATCTATTCAGAATAGCCAGACATTTTGAGCACACTTATTTTCTATTTCTTAAAATTGACTTTGATGTAATCGTTTATTTTTACTCAGACTATACTTTGTTTCTACAAAATAGAAATTTGAGGGATATAAGTAGCAAGGCGGGGATACCTTGAGAGATTGGTGAATTAAAGTATATTGCTGCCACCTTGGATGCTTACACGCGGTCTTAAACTACTTCAGAGACACCTACCTTCCATATACAAGTGACAAAACCCTTTCCCCGAAATGAAACGACAGATTCCAGATGCTGGCTCCCAGACTATATCAAAAGAACGCAACCAACAAATAAAGGTATAGATATAAGTATACACGATTACGCTCAAACATATAGGTTATTGAAACAAAATTCATTTAAATTCACCAACTCTCGCATTCAAGTTGGTGCGAAAACTAGTTTAGTCATTTATCATACAATTTCAACATTTGGTCACCCTTTTTAAGCACCGGGTTGAGAATATTCACTTCGGAAGTGAATGAAGGTAGTGCAATGTTTATTCCTTTCTGGGTTAAGCTGACACTTTTCCCCTAGTCACACTGTTAAAAATTATGTACCTTCACAGTTGTTTTTCTGTTGAAAATGTCAAAATATAACAGTAGATATTACTGTTTTGGGATTTCTTTGCATAGAAACAAAACTAGTTCTGTCTATGTACATTTTTCTGAATTTCTCTGTTTGGTTACAGAATGTTCGCTGTTAAATTAAAGTTTTGTACTGGAACAAAAAACAACATGTTTTGAACAAGCATTCCCTTCCGTCTCTGTTAAGACACAACAGCATCACTGTTTCATAACAACACATTTTGCTGTAAATATACAGCAAGTATACATACAAGTATTTATTTACAGAGTATCTACTGTTCTCCTACATGAATCTCATTACGCAGCAACTGACCAATCAGAAGTGAGAAAATTAGTGTTCACAAAAGTCATGTTAAACTGTGTTGTTTTACCACAAAACACACTTTTTTGACCACTTTGTGTAATTATTAAAGCAATTCCCTAATTAAATTTAGATTTTTTGCAAATAAACCTGAAGAATCGCATCCCATCTTCCTCCGCATTGAAATATTGCAATTATTCATTTGAAAGCGTGACTTCATCATTGCGGGAAAAGCTGAATATAAAAGTAACTCACGACACATGTTAAAGTGTTTAGTAGGTAACCGTAGCATTTGTACTACTGTATCTATTTGTATACGTGTAGTAATGGTATTGTGTAATGTGTAATAATAACTAAATGTAGTTACTTCTATAGGTCTGGTTCCCATTCCCACTTCATTCATCGATGTAAATAGCCGCAACACGCATAACAACAGAAAACTGTACTTCAACAGGAGCGTTTGTTTTTGGACAAAACAACAACGGGTTAATCACTGTTGCAAAACAGGGGAATCCCTGTAGGTGTACAGTACCCAATACAGTAGAATCTCTGTTAATAAACAGAGATAAAACAACAGTAGAATGTACTGTTAAAAAACAGTACCTTCTGTAATGCCAATTGACAATAGAATGTACTGTTAATTAACATATATTTTTTTAACAGTGCAGTGTGACACGTTTACGAGGCAACTTCTGGAACCGAAAGGTGACGTCGTCGGTCCTCTTCAGCACCACGAAGGGCCCGTCCCACCAGCACTGCAGCTTGGGCGTGCGACCCACCTTCTTTGGGGGGGGGGGGGGGGGGGGGGGGGGGGGTTTAGAGCCACACAGCGCGTCTAGGCTCGTAGCCGGCATCCTCCGCCCGACGATTGTACTGTTGCTTCTAGTGAGTCTTGCATTCCTTCAGGTGTTGCTGAGCGAATTCGTTAGCACGCTCCATCTTCTCTCCAACTCGTCCACATAATCCTTTTCCGTCGCCCTTGCTGTGGACTCCGACTGGCCCACCACCAAGTCTAACGGAAGTCGCACCTCCCGGCCGAGCATGAGCATGTTCGGCGTGAACTTGGCGCTGTCGTACTGAGAGGAACGGTACGCCATCATGACGTATGGAAAGTGTTCGTTCCAGTCATCCTGGTTCTCTTGCACGAACAGGATCAACATCGTCTTGACGGTGCGGTTAAACCGCTCCACCATTCCGTCGGACTGAGGGTGGAACGGCGTAGTGCGGGTCTTGTGGACGCCCAGTAGAACTCCCTTCCCTGATCCATGTAGATCTCGAGGGGGGCGCCGAACCATGATGCTTGTATTCCCGGTCTTGTCTTCAGCAACCGGCACGTAAGGTCGATTGCAAGGCACTCCATTGGCGCACCCACCAAGTACTGCTGCAGTGGGGCCCGGAGGTGTCGAGTGGGTGGCTTTTTGAACCCACACTTGTGGCATTTCCGGCACCACTCTTTCGCCTGACGTCGCATTCATTGGAAATACACTGACGCCTGTTTCAGCCGAACAACCGTCCGGGCGACCCCCGAGTGCCCCGATGTCCTGCCATAATCGGTCAACCGCAAGGCGTTATTCACCCGCGTCCGCGGGACCGCTATCTTCCACGTGGGGGGTCTATCATGGAGCTGCTCCCACCTTATCTGCAATACGCCGTGAGACAGTCGCAGGGTCCCCCACTTTGCCCACCAGAACTTCGTGCCCTCGTCCAGGGCCGACAAGTCCGACCAGCCGGGTCTGGAAGCCCCATTCTTTAGCCACTGGGCGATCCGCCCAAGCCCCGGATTGTCGCGCTGTTCCCGTTTTAACTCCTCGGGGTCCCAGCCACCAGGAGTCCGTCCACAGTGGTGGTCTCCTCCCGCTCAGCTTCACAAGGAGCTCCCAGCAGGGGCCACTTGGTATAGCACTCATTTTGGCTGATCTCGCCCGATCGCCCGCATTGACCGCACATAATCCTGGAGACGGCTTCAGCGTTCGTGTGCTTCTTGCCCGCCTGGTGTTCGACGTCGAACTCGTCGCACCCCAGCCTCTGGATCCACCTGGCCGTTTGCCCCTCCGGCTTAGGAAATTTGAACAACCACCACAGGGATCCATGGTCCGATCGAAGCAGGAACCGTTTACCGAGTCTCTCCGAGTGTTGCAGTAGTTGCGTTCGGCCTTGGACAAGGTGCGGATCCCGTAGGCGACCACCTGCTCACCCTCTTCCCCTTCCTGTGTCAGCACTTCTCCGATGGTGCAGTTGCTGTCGTCCATATCCAATACATAACAGTACCCTTGTCCGGGTAACGCAGCACCGGCGCTGTGGTCAACGCGTCCTTAAGATTTTCGAACGCTGACTGACCAAGCACCCGACCAAGAGTACGCTCTTTGGTTCTTGGTGGTCAGGGCATGGAGGAGGCGGGCGATTTCTGCAAAGTTCACGATGAACCGCCTACAGTAGGAGGCCAAGGAAACTCCTGACTTGAGTCAGGTTCGCGGGTTACAGCCAGCTCTTGATGACCGCAACCCTCTCCGGGTCCTTACTCCCTTGGCTGACACAAGCTGGCCAAGGAAGGACACCTCATTCTTAAGGAGGCTACACTTCTTGGACTTGAGTCTCAACTCCGCGGCCCGGAACCGTTTCAGGACTACCGCCAACCTCTTTTGGTGCTCTTCGAAATCCGCCCCCACACGCTCTCGTCACCTAGATAAACCACCACCACCTACCACTGCATTCCCCTCAGCACTTGTTTCATCAGGCGCTCGACAGCCCCAACGGATTCACGGTGAACTGATACAGCCCGTTCTGCATGCCAAACGCTTTCTTCTCCCGGTCCCCCTTCTCTATCCCGATCTGTTAGTAGCCGCTGGCCAGGGCAAGGGTGCTGAACCACTTTGCCCCGCTCAACGCGTCAAGGTCGTCCTCAATCCTGGGAATGGGATACGCGTCCTAGATTGTCACCTAGTTGACCCTCCGGTAGTCTACGCAGAAGCGGACGGTCCCGTCCTTCTTTCGAACCAGCACCGCCGGCGACGACGATAAGGGCTACCTAGGGGTTCCACCACGCCACCCCGCAGCAACTGTTGTACCTGTTAGTCGGCCTCCTTTCGCTTATGGGGCGGCAACTTCCTCGCGTCTCTCATGTTGATGGCGTTTCTAATCAGCTCCGTGTGCCCAAGGCGACCGTCGGGGCCGGTGAACGCCCCGGCGAACTCCGTGGGTAACGCAACCAGTCGAGAAAGTTGGGCCCGGTCGAGGCCCGCCGCCCCTCGTTCCAGGATGTCTTGAAGGTGAGGCGGAACCTCCGGCTGTGCGTCTTTTGGATGATGGCTGGCGGCAGACTCTCGCTGCTCTTTCTTTAGCTCTATCATGTCCAATTCTTCCACCAGCGAGAAGAAAGCCAAACGACTGCCCTGGTAGATCGTCACTGGGTCGGTCGTCGGGTTGAAGACTCTCACCGGCACGGTTTCCATTCTTGGTGTCAACCACACCGGTGACGACCGCAACCCGGCAGTTGTCCGTAGCCTCAAAGTTGGGTTACACCCTCCCGACTCTCGCCTGCGACTCACTCCATATCTTGCCGTACATTTTAACGGTAGGATACACCATTGGTAATTGGTTGAATTATTGGGAATAGGTGGATTTGGGGGGTTGAATTTTACGTTTTACTATAGTAAATATTGTCTGAAGTTTGACAATCATGGATTCTGAGACAATCAAGAAAAACAGCGTTCTTTTTCAACCGGCGTCGGGCAGTGGTTCCTATGTTGTACTTGGGTTTTTTTGCGCGATCGCCGTCCGGTGATCGTATTTGTTGTTAAATAAAATTCATTTTTGTTCGGAACAATTTAAGGATATCTAGTGCAATATTTGTGCTGGATGCCTACAATCACTATTTATTTTCAATTAAAGATATTTCTTAATAATTCGGTAGTTAATATTTTTGATATCTGAAAATGGTGTATCCTACAGAGGACAACATTCAACAAAAAGCGAACGCCCGCAAACTGAATCTCTTGTTCGTCTATTGTGCTTCTGTCCTCGAGAGTCATATACACACTTGCATGTGGATGTGTGTAATGTACATGTATATTGTAATTTCAAAAAACGCTACCTTCTTGTGTCATTATACTATGAACATACGGAGATTATTTGGAAGTTTCGTTTATGTTTCATTAAATTTAAAGTGTTCTTGACCGCTGTGGCGAGCGAGTATAGGACGTGTTACTTCGGTCCCCCACCGGAACCTGATCCTGATAATCCCGATCACTGGATGAAGCAAGCCATGCGAGAGATACGGAAGCGTTGCCGGGGAAATTGCAAACCTAAACCACCCGGTAAGTCGCCTTACTAATGCTATCTCCCGTCACACCGACTGCACAACATACTGTAATAATCGGCTTTCTAAACAAAATACAAATCAAAACAAAAACCACCAATGTTCGTGCATGGTCTCATTCCCTAAATTTGTTTCCCAAATTTTAAATATCACTTAAAGCCAAGTGTTTGTTGGGGTTTATTTGTTTGTTTATTTATTTATTGTTTTTGTATGTATTTTAATTATTATTATTTTTATATATCAATATCGGTATATTTTGACATAAACCTCAATAACACATTGGTTTGTTTTCTCGTTTGTTGCCAACAGAGTGTTTGAGTCCGCAGCCTCTCGGCATGGAGGACGGGACAATCCAAGATGATCGCATCACAGCGTCCAGTAGATCGAACTATTACCCTGCCAGGGAGGCACGCCTCAACAATAACAAGAGATGGGTTGCCCCGAGGTTGGTATCTAAAGACAATTCCACAGCTGGCTTATACCATTACTGCAATTCCACATTATATTACAGCGCTACAAAACGCTCCTGAGTGGTTTCTTGGTCATCTAATTGCCACCGCGGCTTTGTTTTTGTATTTATATATATTTGTTATTATAAAAACAAAACTAGCCCCATCCCTATGCGCCGCTCAATTATTGCACACTATAACGAGTTTCAATAATTGTGTTCAATTTTCAAATCCATTCTCAAGCAACCGATTAAATCGCTTTGTTGCGTTATACTTTTATCAGTCTAGCATTACACATTTTAATATGAGATGTACTTAAGATAAGTAGTCTTCGGTAGCATCATGTGGTAATTAGCTTGTGTGAGTTGTGTGGTTCTGAAAGGAACTGGAGGAAACTCGACGTTTTGGATAGTATGCTCTGCCCGTCGTCAGGAAACTAAGAGATTTCAACGACGAAGCGGGGTTATAATGAGCCTGGAAGCGATGAAGTGTACGAAGGATGTAACTGAGGGGTTCTCATGCAGGACGCTTGATGATCACTGAGGCGTGTCAGTGTGAAGGACGGACCGAAATGAAAAGTTACCAAGGGTATAGGAGATCCATAGGCTGGAGAACTACGTGTCCTAGAGTACATGGGACCCATCGGACTGGGAGGTGATGGTGGGTAGGGCGCCAAATGTTGCTTCACCGTTATAATCTCTAGCTCAGTCTCCTGACGAAGGGCAAAGCATTATGCCTAAAACGTCGAGATCCCTCCGTTTCTTGTTAGAACCACACAACTCACTAAAGAGAATTACCAAATGGTGTTAACGCAAACTACTACTTATTGCCCTTTCACCATGCAAACCCCCAAACCTCTGGTAATTTTCAGAACCACACAACTCATTAAAGAGAATGTCCACATGGTGTTACCGCAAATTACTTATCTTATTGCTTTTTTGCCATGAATACCTTCTAATCTCACACATTTTAATTGTGTACCAGGCTGATGATATAACCAAACAAAATGGCGAAAAAATAGCAATTTTGTGTTCAAGCCGCATACGTTTTTGTACGCGTATCAAATGTAATGGTGCCTATTCATCCTTCCTTCACTTTATACATAGGAGCGCTGGTTCCTGGATAGAGGTGGACCTCGTTGACAGTACAGTGTTGCTAGGAGTAATCACACAGGGATACGGCATTTGGTATGTGGAGCGGTACACGGTGGAATATCAGAAGCAGCCCTCATCTGAATATGAACACGTGACAGATGGCGACGGAAACATTAAGGTAAATGTCAATCTTAACAGGCTTTGCAGGTATTTACAGGACATGAACATTCATATATAATTTAAGCTGAACTTCGCTTTTGTTGAAATTCGAATGAGTTTTCATTACAACGAGGAAAAGGTGCCAAAATAGAAACACAGGGGTCCACTAAATCGGTGTCCTGAAACTCCACAGTCTAGGCAGACAGACTTACGAAGCTGTATGGGGACATAATGAAAAATAATTAATATTTCTCACTTTTTCTATTTTGTACGTACAACTTATATGTCGTACTTACGAGTTATCTGAATAGAACCATTTTTTCTCACCATGTCCCTAATAGTAATACAGCTTCGCACAGACTATAGATAATTATAGTGCATGTGCTGCGGCGCTGCGTTTCTGGGAACAACATGTAATTGTTAAAAGTCTCCTCTTCGCCGAATGATTATTGATAACGCTTAATGTAAACGTTTTGGTTTCAGGAGTTCGCCGGTAACACTGATGGCGACACCCCGGTCACCAACCTGTTCGATGAGAGTGTGGTGGCAAAGAAGGTGCGCATTCAGCCTACTGCCTGGGAGTTTTATGCTGCTTTGCGGTTGGAGTTGCTTGGATGCCCCATTGATTAATTCTGCTGAAGCATTTAAAATAGCCCAGAAAAACTCTAGATAAATACAGTTCTTATCTGTATTATTGGCGGGGACCGAAATTTCGGACTTTGCGTCCTTCTTTAGGGCTTGTGTTGACAGTAACACAAAAGCGCCAATAATAAGGGTGAGCACTTTATTTATCTAAAGTCTTCACAATATATTGTCTTAGTGCTACGCAGCACCCTATTATAAAACTATAGTTTAGCCCAGTGGACATGACCCGGAAGTGAATGAAAGTAATGCAATGTTTATTCCTTTCTGGGTTAAACCGACACTTTTTCCTTGTCAGTGTGACAAACTTAAACGACCTAAACAAAAGACTCGGGGGCCGTATTCACAAAACGACTAAACTTCAACAAAAATAAGCACCCTACTTAAATACCCGACTTAGATAAATCTGAATGACTTGGCGGTATTCAACAAACTTTTTGGCTAAGTACGCCACTTATTTTCGAGTCTTAAATCTAAGTGTGGTCTGACTAGTCTTAACTCGTTTAAGCGGAGAGCTTAGGTGTCGTGGCGGCTTTTTCTGTCCTTCAGTTGGTACATTTTGGGCACAACATTTGATATTCTAGGGGCTATGGGAAATCTCGTCAGTATCAAAATATTGTAAAAGAAAGGCCAAGTTGAAGTTAATATGTGACAGCTCTAGAATTGTAGTTCGTTGACATTCTAACGATTTTTTCCGATCGATTTGTTTAATTGTAGGCGGGCGGAATTATTGCGATTGATGACGTTACGTTAACGTTAACCAATGACATGCATTACACGTGACTGCCGATTATAAATCTTACCTTCCAGCATGTAGACTAGTTAGACCACACTTAGATTTAAGACTCGAAAATAAGTAGGGTACTTAGCAAAAATGTTTTGTGAATACCGCTAAGTCATTCAGATTTGTCTAAGTCGGGTATTTAAGTGGGGTGCTTATTTTTGTTGGACTTAAGTCGTTTTGTGAATACGGCCCCAAGACATCCTCCTACGACCCTAGTAGTTTGGCTACTACGTTGATTAATTTGATTAATCTCATCCAAGATTAACCCTAATGAAGTTTGATTCGTAGTTCCGAATCCACACTTTACTAAAGATTCGTGGATACGATCGAATCCACACTTGTTGTCCAAAGCGTCAATTCGTCAATACAAATCCACACTTTTAACAGTAGAGTGACGTCATAGCAATGGTTTGTTTATATAAACAGAATTGGTCATTGGCGTGTTTCCCAAGCGCGATTGTAGATGTAGTTTCTCCGTATTTTCAATAATCGATCTTGTGCCTATTAACAAATCGCAACCTTCAAAGTGTACGAAAACAGGCGTCGGACTTACGATACGGCCTGATGTCTTAAACAAACGCGTACATGAATTCCAACGCGTACATATCGCAGTGTTTTTTCAGAGATCCTTTATTTCACTTTTCTTAATGGATTAAACACTTTAAAAAATGATTTAGGCGATCACTGTGTTAGAAAATAACAATAATAACAATCTCAAAAAGAAAAAGGTATTCTTTACCTACGTTTTTCACGTGAATCATGTATGGCTATATATGTGTACACGGTTTGGGAAAGAAATGAACGGTCGGTCGTCACAGTTTGAATGGTTTTCAGTTCATAACAACAAAAAACGGTTACCAGTTAACACTGTATCAGGCATACTCGTATAATGCCCCTCATTGGTACTAAGCTCATAATTATAATAACACAATGTACGTAGATGTCGTGTATCTCTATTCCACTTGAATTCATGAATTAATGTGTATTCATAAATACCTGGAACAGTTTAGGCATTTCTATTGGTCGAGAGCCCGTCACGTGGCTGGTATTAAACGGACGATAAAGACATGGCTGGAAGTGTTCAAAATCAGCTGGCAACAAAACAATGTCACGCGATGTCGCATTATACCCGTCCCCAGGGCTCACTTTATTTCCAACCGTACCTCGTGTCCAATAATAAGAGCGGGTAGTGTTGGGAGCGAACAGCTCGACACCCTGGGAACGAGGTTGCCAATGGCAGTAATAGTCTGGTTCATAGTAAATACGCGTTATTGCATGTATTGTGTAGAGCGACAGAGGCGGAAACATGTCATTTGACACACACAGAATGGCGAAACACCGAAATTTACTTGCGACAATTTTCCGGGATTTTCGGGACTTTTTTTGCTGAATTTTACAAAACAGGTATTTATGAATGGGAATAAATATGTGTTCGGTTGGTATTATTCACCCTGTTTAATACCGCTTGGAGTATGGGTGCTGATAATTATCAGCACCCAGACTCCAAGCGGTATTAAACAGAGTGATTAAAACCTCTCGAACACACATTTATTCCTTTATTATAGTGCGTCTGAATTATGAAGTCCATGTATGTTCTGGTTCATTAGTTTATTTATTACTATTGTATTTGTTAAATATTTGTGTGTGAAAGCATGGAAATCAATAAATCAACAAAACAGTTGTGATCACACACGAAACAAATATTAAGCAGCGTTAACTACATGTATAGCTTAAACGGATTATATATACACCATTTACTGTAATGCTCGAAAATAGATGGGTTGCCTAGGAAATTCATGTTTTATAGTAAATATATTGACCGCTGACCTGTTTAATGTGTCCACTAGTACGAGCTGTTGCCCTGCCAGTGCGGCACGCCTAAACAATAACAATGGATGGTTTCCCCAGAGGTTGGTATCTAAAGGAAATACCACAGCTGGCTCATACCATTACTGCAATTCCACATTATTACAGCGCCACCAACGCTCCTGAATGGTTTCTTGGTCATCTAATTGCCACCACGGCTTTGTTTTTGTATTTATATATATTTGTTAATATAAAAACAAAACTAGCCCAATCCCGATGCACCGCTCAATAATTGCACACTATAACGAGTTTCAATAATTGTATTTGGTTTAATATGAGATGTAATTAAGATAAGTAGTTTGCGGTAGCATGTACATGTGGTAATTAGCTTTTGTTAGTTGTGTGGTTCTAAACGGAACTGGAGGGAACGCGACGTTTTGGATAGTATGCTCTGCCCGTCGTCAGGAAACTAAGGATTACAAGGGTAAAGCGGGGTTATATTGAGCTTGGCAAACGAAGGATGCAACTGAGGGGTACTCATACATGACGCTGCATGATCACTGAGGCTTGTCAGTGTGAAGGAAGGGACCAAAATGAAAAGTTGCCAAGGATATAGAAAATCCATAGGCTGGAGAACTACGTGTCCTGTAGAGTACATAGGACCCGTTGGACTGGGAGGTGATGGTGGGTGGGGCACCAGATGTCGCTTTACCGTTTAAATCCCACAGTCTCCTGACGACGGGCAGGGCATTCTGTCCGAAACGTTGAGATCCCTCCGTTTCTTTTTAGAACCACACAACTCGCCAAAAAGAATGTCACATGGTGCTACCACAAACTACTTATCTTATTGCTTTTTTGCCATCAATTTCGTCCGGAGAAATACAACAAAAATTACACGCTTTTAATAAACTAATTAGGTCATTTGCCATTTATCTGCAAATTGTTGGTGACTCTATTTGGACTTTTTCTCTCGAATATTCGTCACCACAGTCTAAGCTGTTGCTGTAAGGCAACATACATCCAGGGGTAAAATTCGTATGATATCAATCGATTTCAAACTTATGTGAAATAAATTAGTCTGGTGTGTGCTTGACTCACGCACATATCAGACTAATTTATTTAACATAAGTTTGAAATTGATCTGCGAACAGCTTCAATGAATGTGATCAAAGGGTGAGCAAACGTTAAAATTAAACCATAAATGACTAAATTGGTGTGGTAAAGGAGTATGATTGTTTTAATAATGTCAAATTCGTTTAGGCTGTTGCCGAAGGGCAGCATTCACAGATCAATTTTGTCTTGTTATTAATCAATATGCCGTATTATTGATCGTAGAGGGCGCTGTGCTCACGGTATTTGGGGGTATAATTAAAAGTGATTAGGAGATAATTCACGTCAGTTTAAATATTCTTACAGCTCCAAAATATATTTTTTTCTAATATTCTATTTTTATATAAAAGTAAAGTTACTAAAACTACTTCAATAAACGCGATTTTTCATGTGTTAGAAAATGGCGTCTTACAGCGCCCTCATGCGGCCAAAAATACGGCGGATTTCAAACTTAGATTAAAAACATTAGTCTGATAATTATGTGCGTGATATATATATATATATTTTTAATTTTAATTGGCAAGGTGGGTCAATGTCTTTGTTCACTTTGAAATGTATGCAAATTTACCTATTTGGTTTACCATGTATATCCCCATTGAGTGATCACCACAATGTCGCTCCCCAGGTTGTATCTTAAAATTAGGCGTGATCCCTGGTCACATGGTATTCTGGTGTTTATGACTTCTGACTAGCGCCCTCAAAGAAAAGATACTAACAATTTGAAAGACCGCTAAACACAGGGCAAAATAGATCAGTTGGTGGAACGCCGGTCCGGTATTCCGGAGGTCGCAGGTTCGAGACCCGCCTTGCCAATTTCTTTGTTCACTTTGAACTTTCTGCAATTAAGTGTACGTATATTAAAATGCACGCAAATAATATAATATAGGTCGATTGTCGTGTTGATGTGTAATAATTAATTTATGTGTATCAAAATGGGATTTTGAATAGAAATGATTGGAGAAAACAATAAACAGGTGATTACACAATCTCAATGTTTAGCCCCACACTAATGACATGTGAATGATCTATTCAGAATAGCCGGACATTTTGGGCACACTTATTTTCTATTTCTTAAAATTGACTTTGATGTAATCGTTTATTTTTACTCAGCCTATACCTTGTTTCTACAAATTAGAAATGTGGGCGATGTAAGTAGCAAGGCGGGGGTACCTTGAGAGATAGGTGAATTAAAGTATCTTGTTGCCACCTTGGATGCTTTTATACACCTGGTCTTAAAATACCTTCCTTTCATATACAAGTGCCAAACGCTTTCCCCGAAACGAAACGACAGATTACAGGAGCTGCCTCCCAGACTATTTCAAAAGAACGCCTCCAACAAATAAAGGTATAGGTATACGTATAAACGATTACGCTAAAACATAATAGGTTATTGAAACAAAATTCATTCAAATTCATCAACTCTCGCATTCAATTTTGTCCCGAGAAATACAACAAACTCGCACGCTTTTACAAAACAAATTAAGTCATTTTCCATTTAATTGCAAATTGTTGGTCACTCTATTTAAACACTGTCTCGCGAATATTCGTAACCATAGTCTAAGCTGTTGCTGTAAGGCAACATACATCCAGGGGTCGAATTCGTATGATATAAATCAATTTCAAACTTATATGAAATAAATTAGTCTGGTGTGTGCTTGACTCATGCACATATCCGACTAATTTATTTAACATAAGTTTGAAATTGATCTGTGAATGCTGCCTTTCGGCAACAGCTTCAACGAATGTAATCAAAGAGTGAGCAAATGTTAAATTTTAACCATAAATGACTAAATTGGTTTGGTAAAAGCGTTTGATTGTTTTAATAATGTCAAATTCGTTTAGGCTGTTACCGAAGGGCAGCATTCACAGATCTAATTCGTCTTGATATCAATCAATTTAAAACTTATGTTAAATGTATTAGTCTGGTAATTATGTGCGTGATATGTATATATTGTTTTAATTTTAATTGGCAAGGTGGGTCAATGTCTTTGTTCACTTTGAAATGTATGCAAATTTACATATTTGGTTTACCATGTATATCCCATTGAGTGATCACCACAATGTCGCTTCCCAGGTTGTATCTTAAATTTAGGCGTGATCCCTGGTCACACGGTATTCTGGTGTTTATGACTTCTGACTAGCGCCCTCAAAGAAAAGATACTAACAATTTGAAAGACCGCTAAACACAGGGCAAAATAGATCAGTTGGTAGAACGCCGGTCCGGAATTCCGGAGGTCGCATGGTCGAGTCCCGCCTTGCCAATTTTTTTTGTTCACTTTGAACTTTCTGCAATTAAGTGTATGTATATTAAAATAGAGAACCGCCAGCATAATAGAACTAAAATATATTATATTCTGTAAATAAACAAATATCGCATAACAAAACACGAAACACAAAAAACACTATAGAAACCCATGTTCATGACACAAAAGGTACGTCATCTAAGACAATATTGCGCAGTAACTTACACTACAGTGGTGCTTTTAAACCATTTGCAGTGTTCTCTAAAAGCGGGGGGTAACACAGTCTTTCCTTGAAGTTAGTAAAACAATTTTAAAGTTTGGTATTTGGCGTCACTTAAATATAAATTGCAAAATCATCATAAATTTATTTAGTTGTACAGTGTGGAGTCTCGTAATAGAACATATATGTTTTCTCTGCTATTTTCTTAACAATTTTCATTCAAAATAACCAACTCTCGCATTCAATTTCGTCCAGAGATATACACAAAAATCACACGCTTTTACTAAACAAATTAAGTCATTTTCCATTTAATTGCAATTTGTTGGTCACTCTAATGTCTAAGCTGTTGCTGTAAGGCAACATACATCCAGGGGTCGAATTCGTATGATATCAATCAATTCCAAACTTATGTGTAACAAATTAGTCTGGTGTGTGCTTGACTCACGCACATATCCGACTAATTTATTTAACATAAGTTTGAAATTGATCTGTGATTGCTGCCTTTCGGCAACAGCTTCAACGAATGTAATCAAAGAGTGAGCAAATGTTAAATTTTAACCATACATGACTAAATTGGTGTGGTAAAAGCGTTTGATTGTTTTAATAATGTCAAATTCGTTTAGGCTGTTGCTGAAAGGCAGCATTCACAGATCAAATTCGTCTTGATTTCAATCAATTTTAAACTTATGTTAAATTTATTAGTCTGGTAATTATGTGCGTGATATGTATATATTGTTTTAATTTTAATTGGCAAGGTGGGTCAATGTCTTTGTTCACTTTGAAATGTATGCAAATTTACCTATTTGGTTTACCATGTATATCCCCATTGAGTGATCACCACAATGTCGCTTCCCAGGTTGTATCTTAAAATTAGGCGTGATCCCTGGTCACACGGTATTCTGGTGTTTATGACTTCTGACTAGCGCCCTCAAAGAAAAGATACTAACAATTTGGAAGACCGCTAAACATAGGGCAAAACAGATCAGTTGGTAGAACGCTGGTCCGGTATTCCGGAGGTCGCAGGGTCGAGTCCCGCCTTGCCAATTTTTTTTGTTCACTTTGAACTTTCTGCAATTAAGTGTATGTATATTAAAATGCACGCAAATAACAGAATATGGGTCGAGTGTCGTGTTGCTGTGTAATCATTAATCATTAATCATTAATCATGTGTTTCAAAATGGGATTACACAGCCCCCCACGAAGACCATGTTTGCCCCCAAAAAAGACGGTGGGCTCTGCCGCCGCACACCCGGAAGACCCGCACCAACAATTTACATTGCAACAATTTGAAAGGTTTGAAAGTTCCCGCCTAGTAGGTGGGAGGTTTCCGTCGCTGGAACTCGGTCTGCCTGAAGCTGCTCCCAGAATTCCGGTGGAACGTCTCTCCACGCCTAGGCCGTCTCTCCGAGGCGCATGCGTGGTTAAGACTTGACTGCGACTGCGACTGCGACTGTGACTGGCTCCTCTGACTGCGACTGCCTCTTGCGACTGCCTCTTGCGACTGCGACTGTGGTTCCTGCGACTGCGACTGGCTCCCGCGACTGCGACTGGCTCATGCGACTGTGACTGGCTTATGGAGCGTGGGCGTCTGGGCGAGGCCCCGCCCCCGCTGCGCCGACGGACCCGACTCGGAATCGATCGTAACGAAACGTCTGCCGTGCCGCCGTCTACAGCATGGGGCGGCCCCCCGTCAGACCCGGTAGCGGCCCCGGACAAATTATAGGGAAGGGCGCCCTCAATCCGAATCGGAGTGGACGCAACGACGACCCCCAGCACTTGGCGCATGTCTCAAAATTCCCCGATATCCTTCCCTAACTCCTTCCCCAGGAAACACCCAGACTCACAGGACCCCATAACCCTCCTAGAGTTACCCAAAATATCCCTAAAGAAGGCCTCCAACTCCCCCGGCGTGATGTGCGGAATGCACCGGCTCCTTTCTAAACTTGGTCCCGCTCCGCGGGCCAGCACTCCAGCACGCTTCCCCGCCACAGGGCGAGTCAGCCGCCACACCATCATGGCCCAGCGAAAACATGAATAACTTCACCTGGTTTCCTTCAGTCCTCCTGCATGCCAACCGCTGCCACCAATATAACGAATACCGTTCTCTGGGGTCGACACACACAGGAAAGAAACTCAGACAGGTATTCTGTGGTTTTGGTGATTCTTAGACCGTTTATTCACACTTCTCCGCCGGTCAAAACACTGACATGAAGCTTACCGCTATCAAGCGGCACTAGAACTGGTCAGAACCGGTTCGGCGTATGCGCTATCTAATACGGGTCGCCCTGACGGTACGTCAGGGAGCACCAGGCGAATTCACCATGGAGTCGCTCTAGTGCCCTCTATCGGCCAACCGGCACAAACGTTACAATACGTTTCAGAATGGGATTTGGAATAGAAATGATTGGAGGAAACAATAACCAGGAGCTTACATAATCACAATGTTTAGCTCCACATTAATGATTAATGTGGTTGATCTATTCAAGATTTCAAAGGAACAAAAAGTATCCATTCTTACTAATGCTTTAAGGTTTGAGATGAATTGAGTCCATGTATTCAGTGGTATACGAGCTACTGACTTGGGTATGTGAAAGCTCTGTCTGGTCTCAGTGTTGCGTAATCAAACAATGGAACAAAGGTTGGTTTAAATAAGGGCGTTTTTAATGCACAGTACGTTGGACATCGAAGCCATTTTCTGCCATACGTTCTTGCGCGTCGGGTGTGTTACTGCTAACTCCGCCAAAGTGTCTCTTCCAGTGATGATGATCCGTACACATTTTTGAGTAGAAATACGTTGGACATAATGTTTTGTGACCCTCAAGAACTGACCCGCCAATTTATTTCGATGGTGATTCAAACCAGTATTTTTCGGACATTATCCGATGACGATGTTTACTCCGATGAGGATTTATACTAAAAGCGGCGGATTCGAAGGTGAATAAACTTCCTACATTCACGGATGATTTGGACGTCTTGTAACAGATCAGGAAATGATGGAAAATAAGAAAAGGTAACAAGAATTGTTTTCCTCTCAAAAGTTGGCTTATATTTCAGCCGTCGGTGTATCTGGCCAGGGCAGACCGAGCTACCAGAAAACAATTATACTGTCATTTGTTTACAGGATTTTGAATTATATGTTTAATATTTCATTTACCTATCAATTATATCAACAAATTGCTTATTAACACTGAGTATGAAGAACCCCAAGCTAAAATTTGACCAACGCGTGTTCAAGACGTGCGTTGCTATTAATATGAAGCAAGAAATGAGACGGAGGGCCCCCCTCCTCTGTGGTGGTAATTGCGCTTGCGGAATTGTGTTGTGGTTTCTTAGGAATGCTTTTAGGTTCTTAGGGGAGGTGCGGGGAGGTGGCGTGGGGAGGTGGGGAGGTAACAATAGCCCAGCGTATGGGTATGGGTATGGGGAGTCCTTCGGTCTCATATCGTGCTGGGTATATTGCTATCAGGCGAAAAGGTTTAGTTATTCTTTAACGAAAATGACTTCGAGTCGAGTTTGCGCATGCATGAGCGAAACATTAAGTTGGCTTTACCCCAGCCTTTTGTTAAACCAGACTCGGAACAAATTGTTCTTTATGCTCTGTTAAACGTCTGCCGTTTTGCAACACGCGGGTACGACAGGCGTGTATGAGTTAGCGAATAATATACAGTGTATGTACGTGTCGTACGTGTATATACTGGCCCTTTTGAAGGAAAATTGCAATTGTATTATCCAATGGTGCATATACAACCTTAAAGGTAATTTACAACAATTGCTTTTGCTAATTTTCAGAAATGGGTGTATTTTCTATGTGTATGTGTTTTTTGGGGTGGTTTGTTTGGTGTTTTGTTTGGGGGGGGGGGGGGGGGGGGGGGAGGGGGGGGGGGGGGTGTTGCGGGGTTAGTGTGTTGCATCAAATAACACTGACTTGTTCGGCGCTTTGGGTTCGCGTTGACGCTGGAGAGTTCAGAAAAACCAATCATGTTTTTGTAGTCTGGTTTCCTGACTCTACATCAGATAGAACAGAACAATGTATAGATGATATTATATATGATAAAATTAAATAAAATATGTTTCAAAATATTCGGGAAAACCTATATATGCAGGTTGGGTATTTTCCCCTCAAGTGCACGACGTAGGGTATAATCTTGGGTACAACGAATTCTTCTGACTACACCGTGGGGATCTCATGAATTTAAGAGGCATAGATTATTTTCTTGCACGCCACCTGACTTGTTGCCTTCATTGCATCATCTTTAATCATTTGGACCCTCTGGGTACGTTACGTTTGTGTAATTGCCTAGACCTACCTTGATTGCTACTGAGGAGTCTGTGTTTGTTACTAGAAGTCGAGTCCGTTTGTACGCGGTGCCGCGCTGTTTCATAACAATTCGCGACTGTTTACAAACGAGATGGTATTCATTGTTCAGTTTCATGGCGATATTTTCGTTAGTTTCAAGACGGTGTTTTGCTTTAGCTAGAAACTGTAATTACTAGGGAATGCTCATTGGCTGTTCCGTTGCTCGCTTCTAGCGTTAGCTCCGCCCATGTTGTAATCTTGCACCAATACAAAATGTTTCTACGTTCTTTGCAAGCGCAAGCTCGTTCTTGATTGGATGTAGGTTGGCTATGACGTCAACCTGGTCTGTGGTTTGCGGCTGCTTAGCTGACGTGGCAAACTACGTATGTTTTATGAGTACTTGCCGATATACGATGAACGCTAAAAGAGCGCCTATTAAAGTCGCGTTGTGTATCAATCGTTGAAGTCGCTGATGGATACATTCAACACGAATTCTCAATCTTTGCATTAATCCGGAAAAGCTTAGGGGAATTGTAAGGTCGTAGAATCAATCTAGCTGGCTTGTACCCTTCACAAATGTGTAATCAATTGCAAGGAAAATGTGGAATAACTAAATGCAAAGTAATTATACATAATTAAGAGCAGTATTTGAAAAAGAAAACAAAAACAAGCATTACACAGAATATACAGAACTAACTAAACAAAAAACACCCAATTCAAGCTGGCCAGGATTGACAGAATGTGAAACACTGTGATTCGAAAGACTGCCAATCGTTGAGAAATGTAATACAAAAATATAACTTTACTTGAAAATGTCAGCACACCAGAAGCCATGATTTTACATGATGTTTCAGACCGTTATTCCTTAACAGTTCAGTAAAGTAATTTGTGATAATTTTAGGCTTTTAAAAATATATATTGGCAACTGTTGTATACATTGTCCGTTAACAACAACTGTGATTTTTGGTTTTTTTAAGAATTGGTTTTGTAAAAGCGTGTGAAACTGAAGAAATTATATGTGAGAGTTGCTATATTATGAATTTGAATATCAAATGTTCAAAATAGCCGGAAAAAAATATACAGGTTGAGTATTTTTCCCTCAAGTGCACGACGTAGGGTATAATGTTGGGTACAACGAATTCTTCTGACTACACCGTGGGGATCCCACGAATTTAAAAGACACGGAGTAATTTGTTTAACGCCAACTGACTTGTTGCCTTCATTGCATCATCTATAATCATTTGGACCCTCTGGGTACGTTTCGTTTTCTAAACAGTTGTTGTTTACACGTCTGTGTAATTACCTGGACCAACTTTGATTGCTACTGAGGAGTCTGTGTTTGTTACCAGAAGCCGAGTCCTTTTGTACGCGGTGCCGCGCTGTTCCATAAAAATTCGCGACTAATTACAAACGAGATGCTATTCATTGTTCAGTTTCAAGGTGATATTTTCAAGACGGTGTTTTGCTTTAGCTAGAAACTTTAATTACTAGGGAATGCTCATTGGCTGTTACGTTACCCGCTTCCAGCATTAGCTCCGCCCATGTTGTAATCTTGCACCAATTATACATGTTTTCCACTTTCTTCGCGAGCGCAAGCTCGTTCTTGATTGGATGTAGGTTGGCTATGACGTCAACCTGGTCTGTGGTCTGCGGCTGCTTAGCTGACGTGGCAAACTACGTACGTTTGAGTACTTGCCGATATACGATGAACGCACACGAAGTGTTCAGCATTTCGTCTATAAGATACGGTTTCGAGCTGTGATATTAATCTCTTTCCTGTCAGTCTGATCGTCGTTCAGTGCTCTACATGCATAGCTGTCTATTTAAGTCGCGTCGGTGTGACTGTCCCGATCGTTGATGTCGCTGAATAAATCCAAAACGATATTTCGATCTTTGCATTAATCGGGCAAGGCTTCGGTTTACGCTTTCCGATTGTTGTCGAGTTATATACGTGCGTATAGTAGGACTTTAGTTGGCGTTGGCGTGTGAGTCGTTGATAATTACATTCTAGCGGATTGGTGCTCAGAATTCACTTGAATCCAGGAGAATGGACGGAGCAGCAGCTTTGGTTCTGATGCTGTCAACAATGGCAGGTAAGATTTATTATCTGTCACATGTGGTATTTCCTCGAACCCTTGACCTGTTTGTGAGCAATTGTAGACAATCTCCATCTGGATCTGGGACGTAGTGTATTACTATTATCAATTATTTCTGGTAATGAAACCAAGGAATCCTCAAAATCCACTGTAGCTCGCAAGCCTGAGGAAACATGTAGAGATAACACAAATGAGAAGAAGGTACAGTTTTGGAGATGAGAGACAAACCCAAGGATTCAGGCAGGGACTGAAAACCCAATCCACATATTGGCCTAGGCCGGATTTGAACCCGGGTCACAGCGGTGGAAGGCGAGGAAAGAATGACGACGCCAACCTTATTCCCTCTCATTTTGTTGCGTGTGCACTTTTCGTTTCTAAAGCAGTATTCATCAACAATCTATTTAAAGGTAGGATACAACATTGGTAATTCAATTGTTTGGAACAATTACGAAATATATACGCAGTCATTTTGCTGGGTGCCTGGAATTATTTACTTTTAAATAAGTAATATATTGTTTAATATTTCGGTAGTAACATTTTTCGATATCTGTTAATGGTGTACCCTTACTTTAAGGACTTCACTGCAAAAAAGCGGATAACTTACCCTAAGATGATCGCATTGTTAACAGTGTTGTAAGTCACGAGACCTGGGCCGATATTCATAAAAGCCTGCTAAACCTAGTATGCTGCTAAAATGGCCCCTAGTTGACAACTAAGCCTAGTTGGAAATTGATTTTTATAAAACTTTGCTAAGCTTAGTTGGTTGCTAAGTTGGCTGCTATTCAGTGTAAACGTTAGAGTTGATCTTGGGTGTCTCCTAGTCACCAGTTGGCAATTTATCCTCACCCAGCATAGGGCTAGATTCTCCACAACCAATAGAACATTGGAATACCTATAACAAATAGGCTTTCAAAACTTAAATCTGAATCCAAGAACCATGTTATCCAATGTAAAATATCCCGTAACAAATATTTTAGTTCCCAAGCATCTTTCTGCTTGCGATTGGTGTTGACATCATTATGCTTACTCTCAAGAACGTCTTTCAATATATTGAACCTTTCCGCTATAAATACGGTTTGTTTATCACTGTAATTAGCTTTACGTTGTTTATCTTCCACATCGCCATGCTTTTGTAGATTTCAATGCACAAATTATGGGCCTCATGTCTCAGATTTACTGTTTTTCATAAAGCCATTTGACCCATCCCCAAATCACCATACCCTATTTTAACGTAGAACCGTTTGCTAGGGTCGATACACACACAGGAAGGAGACTCAAGACAGGCATTTTGTGGTGTCGGTGGTTTATAGGCCGTATATTCGAACTACGTCTGTGGTAAAACACTGACATGACGTTTACCGTTAAAACGCGGCACTAAAACTGCTCCAGCGCATGCTGGAACAGGTTGCCTAGGCGTACTGGCAGAGCTCCACTGAGCAGTTCCACCGTGGAACCGCTCTGGTGCCCTCTATCGGCCAAACGGCACAGACTCTACACAGCCCCCTTCGAGGACCTTGTTTGTCTTAAAACAGGACGGCGGGCATCTACCGCCGCACACCCGGATTACCCGGACAGAAGACGCGAGACTCCAACAACAACAACAACAACACAACAACAACAAAAATGTGGCAAAGTTCGTTTAGGATGTGGGAGGTGGCCGGCGCGGGAACTCGGTCTGCCTAAACAGCTGCTCCCAGAACTCCTGTGGGACGTTGTCAGGGTAGCATGGGGTGGGGCGTTCCAGGGGGCAGCAGTTCTCCCAGGTAGATCTTACGTTCCACAGACGCGTCCACGAAGTACTTACGTTCCACAGACGCGTCCACGAAGTACTAGCCGTACTGCTGCACCTCGTACGTCTGCAGGAGTTGGTGGTAGTTCCTCCCCATCCGACAGGTCACTCATGTCCCCGGCGGCACCACAGAAGGACCCCCCGGCGCTGGGCTTGATGCTGATGATGCCTGCCCGTCTAGAGGCGGCTGTCCTTCCTCCGTGACTAGGTTGGGCTACGTCGGTTGGTCCCGTGCAGCTCGGCTCAACCAGTCCACCTGGGCGTCACCCAAGTACGGTTTCAGTCGGTTTCTGGATCCGGTAGATGACGTCGTCGGTCCACAAAGGGCCCGTCCCACCAGCACTGCAGCTTGGGCGTTCGACCCACCTTATTAGAAGGGGAGGGGGGAATGGGCGGGGGGGGGGGGGGTGTGGTTAAAGTCACACGGCGTGTCTAGGCTCGTAGCTGGTACCCTCCGCCCGACGATCGTACTGTTGATTCTGGTGCGTCTTGCCTTCCTTCAGGTGTTGCCGAACGAATTCGTGAGCGCGCTCCATCTTCTCTCAAACTCGTCCACATAATCCTGTCCCGTCGCCCCTGCCGTCGGCTCCTCCGGCGGACCCCCCATCAAGTCCAACGTAAGTCGCACCTCCCGGCCGAGCATGAGCATGTTTGGCGTGAACTTGGTGATGTCGTGCTGGGAGGAACGGTACGCCATCATGACGTATGGAAAGTGTTCGTTCCAGTCATCCTGGTTCTCTTGCACGAACAGGCTCAACATCGTCTTGACGGTGCGGTTAAACTGCTCCACCATTCCGTCGGACTGATGGTGGAACGGCGTAGAGCGGGTCTTGTGGACGCCCAGTAGACGACAGGTGTCCTGGAAGATCCGGGCCTAGAACCCCCTCCCCTGATCCATGTAGATCTCGAGGGGGGCGCCGAACCATGATGTTTGTATTCCCGGTCTTGGTCTTTTGGAACCGACCCTTGAAGTCGATTGCAAGGCGCTGCATCGGCGCACCCACCAAGTACTGCTGCAGTGGGGCCCGGAGGGGTCGAGGGGGTGGCTTTTTGGACCCACCCTCCTCCGCCTGACGTCGCATCCATTGGAAGTACACCGACGCCTGTTTCAGCTGAGCAACCGTCCGGGCGACCCCCGAGAGCCCCGATGTCCTGCCATAATGGGTCAACCGCAAGACGTTATTCACCCGCGTCCGCGGGACCGCTATCTTCCACGTCGGGGGTCCACCATGGAGCTGCTCTCACATTATCTGCAATACGCCGTGAGACAGTCGCAGGGTCCCCCACTTTGCCCACGAGAACTTCATGCCCTTGTCCAGGGCCGACAAGTCCGACCAGCCGGGTCTGGGAGCCCCAGTGGTGGTCTCCTCCCGCTCAGCTTCACAAGGAGCTCCCAGCAGGGGCCACTTGGTATAGCACTAATTTTGGCTGATCTCGCCCGATCGCCCGCATTGACCGCACAGAATCCTGGAGACGGCGTCAGCGTTCGTGTGCTTCTGGCCCGCCTGGTGTTCGACGTCGAACTCGTCGCACCCCAGCCTCTGGGTCCACCTGGCCGTTTGCCCCTCCGGCTTACGAAAGTTGAACAATCACCACAGGGATCCGTGGTTCGTTCAAAGCAGGAACCGTTTACCGAGTCCTTCCGAGTGGTGCAGTTGTTGCGTTCGGCCTTGGACAAGGTGCGGCTCCCGTAGGCGATCACCTTCTCACCCTCTTCCCCTTCCTGTGCCAGCACTGCTCCGATGGTGCAGTTATTGGCGTCCGTATCCAAGACGTAACAGTACCCTGTGTCCGGGTAACGTAGCACCGGCGCTGTGGTCAACGCGTCCTTAAGATTTTCGAACGCTGACTGGCAAGCACCCGACCAAGAGTACGCACTTTGGTTCTGGTGGTCAGGGCATGGAGGAGGCGGGCGATTTCGGCAAAGTTCACGATGAACCACCTACAGTAGGAGGCGAGGCCAAGGAAACTCCTGACTCGGGTCAGGTTCGCGGGTTGCGGCCAGCTCGTGATGACCGCAACCCTCTCCGGGTCCTTACTCCCTTGGCTGACACAAGCTGGCCAAGAAAGGACACCTCATTCTTAAAGAGGCTACACTTCTTGGACTTGAGTCTCAACTCCGCGGCCCGGAACCGTTCCAGGACTACCGCCAACCTCTTTTGGTGCTCCTCGAAGTCCTTCCCCACACGCTCACGTCACCCAGATAAACCACCGCCACCTGCCACTGCAGTCCCTTCAGCACTTGTTTCATCAGGCGCTCGAAAGTCGCAGGGGTGTTACACAACCCGAACGGAATCACGGTGAACTGATACAGCCCGTTCTGCATGCCGAAAGCTGTCTTCTCCCGGTCCCTCTTCTCCCGACCTGTCAGTAGCCGGTGGCCAGGTCGAGGGTGCTAAACCATTTCGCCCTGCTCAACGCGTCGAGGTTGTCCTCAATCCTGGGAATGGGGTACGCGTTCTAGACTGTCACCTAGTTGACCATCCTTCTTTCGGACCAGCACCACCGGCGACGACTAAGGGCTACCGGAGAGTTCCACCACGCCATCCCGCAGCATCTGCTGTACCTGTTGGTCGGCCTCCTTTTGCTTATGGAGCGGCAACCTCATCGGTGGTTGTCGAATAGGAATCGCGTCTCCCGTGTTGATGGCGTGTCTGGTCAGCTCTGTGTGCCCAAGGCGACCGTCGGGGCCAGTGAATGCCCCGGCGAACTTCGTCAGTAACCCTGCCAGTCGAGAAAGTTTGGCCCGGTCGAGGCCCGCCGCCCCTCGTTCCAGGATGTGTTGAAGGTGAGGCGGAACCTCCGGCTGTGCGTCCCTTGGGGGGTGGCTAGCGGCAGACTCTCGCTTCCTTCAGCTCTATCACGTCCAACACCTCCACCGACGAGAAGAAAGCCAAACGACTGCGATGGTAGATTGTCACTGGGTCGGCCGTAGGGTTGAAGACTCTCACCGGCACGGTTCCATTCTTGGTGTCAACCAGACTGGTGCCGACCGCAACCCGGCAGTTGTCCGTAGCATCACAGTTTGGGTACACCATCCCGACTTCTGCCTGCGACTCTCGCCGGCAAAGATCGCTTTGTGTCCGGCCGTGACTACCATGTTCTTCGCTACCTGCGCCCTCGCCACGATAGACTTGTGTGTGATACCCCCTAGGGGAACCGTTCTCTCGTCGAGGGGGACCGTGTGGTCGTCCCCTTGCAGTGGTACTTCGACAGGAAGTCGATCCCCAGACTCACGTCCGGCTCAATCTCGCCCACTCGTAGCTCGAAGGTTCCCCTTCCCCTCGTCGGCATAGGACTGCCGTCCGCCATCCTCATGCCTGGGACCGCAGGACGGAGGCTCCGTTTCTCGGCGCTGAAACTTTCTGCGATCAGGCTCACCGTCACCCCAGTGTCGAGGAGGCAACGCACTGGCCTCCTGGCCATTATCCCATCAATGTAGTTGGCTCCAGACGCCTCCGTCGCGGCTGGCTTGGCTTGATCCGTCGGTCCGGGAACAGGCGGTTTCGGCCCTCCTTCGGCCCAGGCCGGGACGGCCGGGAGGGGGGGGGGGGGGGGGGGGGGGGGGCCCTCTTTTTCCGTCGGGGGAAGTCTCTCCTGAAGTGGCCAAACTCGTGGCACCTGAAGGACTTCACCTGAGCCCGCGCGTTGGGCTTGTATCCCACTAGAACGACCGACGAAGGTTCTACAGCAGGAACTGAAGGAAGCTGTCCTACCGACCTCACGTCTCTGGCTCCGGCCTACCCTGTCCGGCTAAACACTAGTGTGATGGCTACGGTCAGAGTCAGAGTCTTCCCCAAGACCCTCCGAAACGCCTCCACGCCCAAGTCCTCCCGGGCCTGTGCAGGCAGTCTTGGGTATCTTGTTAGCACCAGCCGCCGAATGGATTGTCCCAGGCTGCTAAGCGACTCGTCCCGGCCCGATGTAGTGAGACCTGTGCCGTCACGCCGAACCGGTGCTCGAAGTTCTCTAAGATGGAGAAATATCCCCCGTGCCTTCGGCGCCATGTCCGCCAGTGCTTCCTATGCCGCACCGTTCAGGTGAGACGCCATGTACATTGCCTTCTCGGACTCACTCCAATGGTTTACCGCCGCTCTTAAAATAGACCAAGTAGTCCGACCAGGACGCAACCCCGTCAGACTTATCCAGAAGCATCATCGGTCTCCGACTACCCGTCCCCAGTGGTTCCGGCCCTGTGGCGACTCCGGTTGCTGCCAGCCTAGGCGCGGCTCCCTCCGCAGGCCTGGGGGCTCTCCCAACATCAGACACACCGTCCACCGGGGAGCACTGAGAGGTGTCTTCCCACGGCGTCTCCCTTCCGAGGCGGCCCTTCGCGTGCAGAACAACCCCGTCGCGTTGGCCCCGTTGCGGAGCAGTGCTGACGGGTCCGCTCCATTGGTTCATGTGCGGAGCAGCACCGCTCCGATTGCTCCGCTCATTTTGCTTGTGCGCAAAACAGCTCCGCCCCGTTGGCTCCCGTACGGAGCAGCCCTAACGGCTCCGCCCCGTTGCCTTGTGTGCGGAGCAGCGCTGACGGCTCCGCTCCGTTGACTCATGTGCAGAGCAGTGTCGATGGCTCCGCTTCATTTGCTTGTGCGCGGAGCAGTTCCGACTCGTTGTCTCCCGTGCGGAGCAGCACCGACGGCTCCGCCCTGTTAACTTGCGTGCAGAGCAGCTCCGCTTCATTGACTCTCGCGCGGAGCAGTGCCGACGGCTCCGCTCCATTGGCTCGTGTGATGGGCAGCTCCGCCCCGTTGGCTCCCGTGTGGAGAAGCTCCGGCGGATCCGCTTCACTTCATTGTGCGCGGAGCAGCTGCGTCCCTCTGGCTCCCGTGAAGAGCAGCTCTGACGGCTCCGCTCCATTGCCGCGGGTGCGGAGCAACCTCCTCCCCCTGCTCCCTGTGAGGAGAAGTTCCAATGGCTCCTCCGCCCCGTTGACTCGCCGGAAGAACCCTTGCCCCGTTGCCCCGGGGCGGCCTCCCGTCTTCCTGCCGGCTCCTAGCAATAGTTCCATGTGGAGTCCTCGCTCCACGGGAGGGCGCTGTTTTGGTGACCACCAGACGACCCCCCGCCCCCGACGTATCGACAAACACGACCCGCCACCGCTCCGAGCGGAGCGACCCGCCGACCGTGCCGCTGTCTACAGCCCCGGGCGGACCACCCTCGGACTGAAAATACACTGAGTTCGTATAGGGAGTGTGGGTGTCTCGTCGAGGCCCCGCCACCGCTGCAATGACGGCACAGCTCTGAATCGCGAAACGTGTGCCGCGCTGTCGTCTGCAGCACGGGGCGCCCCCCCCCCCCCCCCCCCCCCCCCCCCTCCCTACGCACTGGGATAGCGTATTAACCCAGGGAGTGTCCTGGCGGAGCCCCGCCCCCGCCGCATTGACGGCCACTGCTTGGCCTCGCTTCGCTTGGAACAAGCCGACTGCCTAGACGCCGTATACAGCATGCCCCACCCCCCTGTAATCAGTATAATTCCTACAGAAGATCTGGGAAATGTCCCAATGAGGCCCTGCCCCGGCTGCATCGACAGGCACAGCTTGAAATCGCGTGGAGCGAAACGGCTGCTGCGCCGCCGTCTACAACATGGGGCGGCCCCCCGCCGGACCCCGGACAAAATATGGGAAAGAGCGCCCTCACTCCGACAATCCCCGCTATCCTTCCTCAACTCTTTCCCCAGGAAACCCTTCGAATCCCAGACCGATATAACGCCCTGAAACAGCCTTATAATGCCATAATACGGCGTTATAAGGTCTTACACCAAAATTATTGATGAACAAAAAGAGCAGACACAAATAATGCTTCACACATAACTAAAATGTAATGGATGTGTGCCCACCCTCGATGGAAGTTGTTACAACGCCGTATAATAGGGCGTTATAACGCCGCAAATTTAGGGCGTCATAACGCTGTATACTAAAGGCGTTATTACATCGTATTTAAAACAGATATGTTCTTGGCGGAGATCAGCCACCGTAACAATCACCTTTAGCTTGGGTTATATGATTTGTTTAACCATCCTGTACAAAAGACTAAGTGACGTTATGTTTTCTGTGCGAACGTACATTACAGTGATGGTCGCGTGCCATCAAGTCTGCTTAATCGGCTCGATGTACAACCCGCAAGCTGGTATCCCACCCCGTTGGTTCCTACCGTACAACGATCCTTGCACATGTACCGCTGTACGTCTGGGTGGAATGCGCATCTCTGCTTCGTCATACCGCCAGAGGGAGCCCCACTACCTGGACGAGCTGTTTCTGAGTGAGGATGCTGACGAGATTGGGGCTTACTTCAACTGTACGCCCGAATTGCAAAGTACAGGTTAGATGCATATTTGTAATGCAACAAAGTGTTTAATTTTTTGTTTAAACTAAATTTACTAAGAATGTTACCACTTTGTTTGTTCTTCATGAAACATCCCAGGCATGTTTCAAATTAACCCTCAGGGTCTTTCAGAGTGTGTTTTTTAAGGTAGAATACACCATTTGCAGATATCAAAATTTTTAATACCAAATTATTAAGAAATATCTTACTTATTTGAAAGTATATAATTATTCTAGGCATCCAGTAAAATTATTTCGCTAAATCCCGAAAAAAAAAAAAAAATAATAAATGCCGCAGGTTGAAAACAAACGCCGTTTTTTTGTGTGTTTTTTTCGGCATTCATGATTGTAAAACTCTAGACAGGCCATTTAAACGGGATTTACTATAAAATTCAACCCCCCAGATCCACTCATTCTTGACAATTCAAGCAATTATCAATGGTGTATCCTACCTTTTTAAAAATGCAATAACTTACTGTCGTTGAGGTTGATCAGATGAAAACAAAATGCTGTAACGTGTTTTCTTTTCTTCCATAACACAAAGTTGAAAGTGAAATTAGCCCTTTGACAGAATTAGGATCTTTGGGTATCAATATCAGTAACACATTGGTTTGTTTTCTTGTTTGTTGCCAACAGAGTGTTTGAGCCCGCAGCCTCTCGGCATGGAGGACGGGACAATCCAAGATGATCGCATCACAGCGTCCAGTAGCTGGGACGATTACCCTGCCATTGCGGCACGCCTCAACAATAACAATGGATGGATTCCCCGGAGGTTGGTATCTAAAGGAAATTCCACAGCTGGCTCATACCATTACTGCAATTCCACATTATTACAGCGCCACCAACGCTCCTGAATGGTTTCTTGGTCATCTAATTGCCACCACGGCTTTGTTTTTGTATTTATATATATTTGTTATTATAAAAACAAAACTAGCCCAATCCCGATGCGCCGCTCAATAATTGCACACTATAACGAGTTTCAATAATTGTGTTCGTTTTTCAAATCCATTCTCAAGCAACCGATTAAATCGCTTTGTTGCGTTATACTTTTATCAGTCTAGCATTACACATTTTAATATGAGATGTAATTAAGATAAGTAGTTTGCGGTAGCACCATGTGGTAATTAGCTTTAGTGACTTGTGTGGTTCTAAAAAGAACTGGAGGGAACTCGACATTTTTGGATAGTATGCTCTGCCCGTCGTCAGGAAACTAAGGGATTATAACGGTGAAGCGGGGTTATATTGAGTCTGGAAACGATGAAATGTACGAAGGATGTAACTGAGGGGTACTCATGCAGGACGCTGGATGATCACTGAAGCGTGTCAATGTGAAGGAACGGACCGAGATGGAAAGTTGCCAAGGGTATAGGCGATCCATAGGCTGGAGAACTACGTGTCATAGAGTACATGGGACCCATCGGACTTGGATGTGATGGTGGGTGGAGCGCCAGATGTCGCTTCACCGTTACATTCCCCCAGTCTCCTGACGAAGGGCAGGGCATTCTGTCCGAAACGTTAATATCCCTCCTGTTTTTTGTTAAACCACACAACTCGCCAAAAAGAATGTCCACATGATGCTACCGCAAACTACTTATCTTATTGCTTTTTTGCTAAGCAAATCTTCAAACCTCTGGTTTTTTTTTCTCCAGAACCACACAACTCACTAAAGAGAATGTCCACATGGTTCAACCGCAAATTGTTTATCTTATTGCTTTTTCGCCATGCATACCTTCAAATCTCACATATTTTAATTAGGTACCAGCGGATGATATAACACAAAATGGCGATTAAATAGGCGATTTGTTTTCCTGAAGCCGCATACGTATTCTGTACGCGTATCAAATGTAATGGTTCATATTCATTCTTCCTTCACTTTATGCATAGGGTCGCTGATTCCTGGATAGAGGTGGACCTCGTTGAGAGTACAGTGCTGCGAGGAGTAATCACACAGGGATACGGCGTTCGGTATGTGAAGCGGTACACGGTGGCGTATCAGAAGCAGCCATCATCCACCTATGAACACGTGACAGATGAAAATGGAAACATCAAGGTAAGGGTCAAGCCTAACTTGACAGGCTTTGCAGGTATTTACAGGATATCAACATTCAGATATGATTTGAGCTAAACTTCGCTTTTGTTGAAATTCAAATGAGTTTTCATTACAACGAGGAAAACGTGCTAAAATAGAAACACATGGGTCCGCTAAAAAAGGTGTCCTGAAAATGTTCACATTCTAGGCAGACAGACTTACGAAGCTGTATGGGAACATGGTGAAAAATAATTAATATCTCTCACTTTTTCTATTTTGTACGTACAACTTATATGTCGTACTTACGAATTAGCTGAATGAAAACATTTTTGTCCACCATGTCCCTAATACAGCTTCGCACAGACTATATATAATTATAGTGCATGTGCTGCGGCGCTGCGTTTCTGGGAACAAAATGTAATTGTTAAAAATGTCCTCTTTGACGTATGAATAGTGATACCGCTGAATGTAAACGTTTTGGTTTCAGGAGTTCGTCGGTAACACTGATGTCAACACCCCGGTCACCAACATGTTCAATGAGAGGGTGGTGGCCAAGAAGGTGCGCATTAAGCCTACTAGCTGGATGGGATATATTGCTTTGCGGTTTGAGTTGCTTGGATGCCGCCTTGACTAATTCTGCTGAAGCATTTAAAATAGCCGAGAAAAACTATAGATAAATACAGTGCTCACCCGTATTATTGGCTGGAACCGAGTTTTCGGACTTGGCGTCCTTCTTTAGGTGTTGACAGTAACACAAAAGCGCCAATAATAAGGTTGAGCACTTTATTTATCTAAAGACTTCACAATATATTGTCTTAGTGCTACGCAGCACCCTATTATAAAACTATAGTTTAGCCCAGTGGACATGACCCGGAAGTGAATGAAAGTAATGCAATGTTTATTCTTTTCTGGGTTAAACCGACACTTTTCCCTTGTCATGCAGTGTGACACGTTTCCCCGCTAAAACGACCTAAACAAAAAGACTATGAACCGCAATTGTTGGGCCATGATTGTCGCCGCTTTCTGCTGCTTTATACTCGGTTCCGTAGCAAAAGTATATCCAACCGGCCAGTTTTGCTAGAAATCCTTTTAGAACCCTGTAATCATCGATTATGCTTCAATGGCAATGACTTGACAACAACACAACTTATATAGTTCATGCACAGAGCTTTGTATCACAATGTACATGCATTGGCAGCACCAACAGTTTGATAATGCATTGGTTTTCCGACAATATACAGATTAACGCACGTGTAAATGAGATAAGACGACCTCCAGACCGATCTTAAATTAAGACGAGTTCAGCAAAGGAAGTTAGGACGTGTTAAACGCGGTTTAACTTTGGTGAAATCGATCCTAGGACGAGTCGCGGGTTGGGACGAGTTACTCTTCCTAAGACGCGTCTTAGCGTTTCGTGAAATAGGCCCATGGACATCCTCTTAGGACCTTAGTAGTTTGGCTACTACGTTGATTGATTTGATGAATCTCATCAAAGATTAACCCTAATGAAGTTTGATTCGTAGTTCCGAATCCACACTTTACTAAAGATTCGTGAATACGATCGAATCCACACTTTTTGTCCAAGGGGGTCAATCCGTCGATACAAATCCACACTTTTAACAGTAGAGTGACGTCATAGCAATAGTTTGTTTATATAAACATAATTGGTCATTGGCGTGTTTCCCAAGCGCGATTGTAGATGTAGTTTCTCCGTATTTTCAATAATCGATCTTGTGTCTATCAACAAATCGCAACCTGTAAAGTGTACGAAAACAGGCGTCGGACTTACGATACGGCCTGATGTCTTAAATAAACGCGTACATGAATTCCCACGCGTACATGTGGCAGAGGTTTTTTTCAGAGATCGTTTATTTCACTTTTCTTAATGGATTAAACACTTAAAAAAATGATTTAGGCGACTACTGTGTTAGAAAAGAAACAATATGAGGCAGAAACCTTCTTTGCAATGACTCGACTAAAGATCTCAAAAAGAAAAAGGTATTCTTTACCTACGTTTTTCACGTGAATCATGTATGACTATACATGTGTACACGGTTTGGGAAAGTAATGAACGGTCGGTCGTCACAGTTTGAATGGTTTTCAGTTCATAACAACAAAAAACGGTTACCAGTTAACACTGTATCGGGCATACTCGTATAATGCCCCTCGTTGGTACTAAGCTCATAATTATAATAATACAGTGTACTTAGATGTCGTGTATCTCTATTCCACTTGAATTAATGAATTAATGTGTATTCATAAATACCTGGGACAGTTTAGGCATTCCTATTGGTCGAGAGCCCGTCACGTGGCTGGTATTAAACGGACGATAAAGACATGGCTGAAAGTGTTCCAAATCAGCTGGCAACAAAACAATGTCACGCGATGTCGCATTATAACCGTCACCAGGGCTCACTTTATTTCCAACCGTACCTCGTGTCCAATAATAAGGGCGGGTAGTGTTGGGCGCGTACAGCTCGACACCCTAGGAACGAGGTTGCCAATGGCAGTAAGAGTCTGGTTTATAGTAAATACGCTTTATTGCATGTATTGTGTAGAGGCGGAAACATGTCATTTGACACACACAGAATGGCGAAACACCGAAATTTACTTGCGACAATTTCCCGGGATTATCGGGGCTTTTTTGGCTGAATTTTACAAAAAAGTATTTATGAATGGGAATAAATGTGTGTTCGGTTGGTATTAATCACCCTGTTTAATACAGCTTGGAGTCTGGGTGCTGATAATTATCAGCACCCAGACTCCAAGCGGTATTAAACAGAGTGATTAAAACCTCTCGAACACACATTTATTCCCTTATTATAGTGCGTCTGAATTATGAAGTCCGTGTATGTTCTGGTTAATTAGTTTATTTATTACTATTGTATTTGTTCAAACATTGTCTCTCGAATATTCGTCACCACAGTCTAAGCTGTTGCTGTAAGGCAACATACATCCAGGGGTCAAATTCGTATGATATCAATCGATTTCAAACTTATGTGAAATAAATTAGTGTGCTTGACTCACGCAAATATCCGACTCATTCATTTATAACATAATTTTGAAATTGATATGTGAATGCTGACTTTCGGCAACAGCTTCAACGAATGTGATCAAAGGGTGAGCAAACGTTAAAATTGTACCATAAATGACTAAATTGGTTTGGTAAAAGCGTATGATTGTTTTAATAATGTCAAATTAGTTTAGGCTGTTGCCGAAGGGCAGCATTGACAGATCAAATTCGTCTTGATATTAATCAATAGGCCGTATTATTGAACGTAGAGGGGGCTGTGCTCACGGTATTTGGGGGTATAATTAAAAGTGATTAGGAGATAATTCACGTCAGTTTAAATATTCTTAAAGCTCCAAAATATTTTTTTTTCTAATATTCAATTTTTAGATAAAAGTAAAGTTACTAAAACTACTTCAATAAACGCGATTTTGCATTTGTTAGTACTCAGAAAATGGCGTCTTACAGCGCCCTCATGCGACCAAAAATACGGCGGATTTCAAACTTAGGTTAAAAACATTAGTCTGGTAATTATGTGCGTGATATATATATATTGTTTTAATTTTAATTGGCAAGGTGGGTCAATGTCTTTGTTCACTTTGAAATGTATGCAAATTTACCTATTTGGTTTACCATGTATATCCCCATTGAGTGATCACCACAATGTCGCTTCCCAGGTTGTATCTTAAATTTAGGCGTGATCCCTGGTCACACGGTATTCTGGTGTTTATGGCTTCTGACTAGCGCCCTCAAAGAAAAGATACTACAATTTGGAAGACAGCTAAACATAGGGCAGAATATATTAGTTGGTAGAACGCCGGTCCGGTATTCCGGAGGTCGCAGAGTCGAGTCCCGCCTTGCCAATTTTGTTTTGTTCACTTTGAACTTTCTGCAATTAAGTGTATGTATATTAAAATAGAGAACCGCCAGCATAATAGAACTAAAATATATTATATTCTGTAAATAAACAAATATCGCATAACAAAACACGAAACACGAAAACACTATATATAAACCCATGTTCATGACACAAAAAGTACGTCATCTAAGACAATATTGCGCAGTAACTTACACTACAGTGGTGCTTTTAAACCATTTGCAGTGTTCTCTAAAAGCGGGGGGTAACACACTCTTTCCTTGAAGTTAGTAAAACAATTTTAAAGTTAGGTATTTGGCGTCACTAAAATACAAATTGCAATATCATCATAAATTTATTTAGTTGTACAGTGTGGAGTCTCGTAATAGAACATATATGTTTTCTCTGCTATTTTCTTAACAATTTTCATTTAAAATAACCAACTCTCGCATTTAATTTCGTCCAGAGAAATACACAAAAATCACACGCTTTTACTAAACAAATTAAGTCATTTGCCATTTAATTGCAATTTGTTGGTCACTCTAATTAAACTTTGTCTCGCGAATATTCGTCACCATAGTCTAAGCTGTTGCTGTAAGGCAACATACATCCAGGGGTCGAATTCGTATGATATCAATCAATTCCAAACTTATGTGTAATACATTAGTCTGGTGTGTGCTTGACTCACGCACATATCCGACTAATTTATTTAACATAAGTTTGAAATTGATCTGTGAATGCTGCCTTTTGGCAACATCTTCAACGAATGTGACCAAAGAGTGAGCAAATGTTAAATTTAAACCATAAATGACTAAATTGGTGTGGTAAAAGCGTTTGATTGTTTTAATAATGTCAAATTCGTTTGTCGAAAGGCTGTTGTCGAAAGGCAGCATTCACAGATCAAATTCGTCTTGATATTAATCAATAGGCCGTATTATTGAACGTAGAGGGCGCTTGTGCTCACGGTATTTGGGGTTATAATTAAAAAAGATTAGGAGATAATTCACGTCAGTTTAAATATTCTTACAGCTCCAAAATATATATTTTTATAATATTCAATTTTTAGATAAAAGTAAAGTTATTAAAACTACTTCAATAAACGCGATTTTGCATGTGTTAGTACTCAGAAAATGGCGTCTTACAGCGCCCTCGTGCGACCAAAATTACGGCGGATTTCAAACTTAGGTTAAAAACATTAGTCTGATAATTATGTGTGTGATATATATATATTGTTTTAATTTTAATTGGCAAGGTGGGTCAATGTCTTTGTTCACTTTGAAATGTATGCAAATTTACATATTTGGTTTACCATGTATATCCTCATTGAGTGATCCCCACAATGTCGCTTCCCAGGTTGTATCTTAAAATTAGGCGTGATCCCTGGTCACACGGTATTCTGGTGTTTATGACTTCTGACTAGCGCCCTCAAAGAAAAGATACTACAATTTGGAAGACAGCTAAACATAGGGCAGAATAGATCAGTTGGTAGAACGCCGGTCCGGTATTCCGGAGGTCGCAGGTTCGAGACCCGCCTTGCCAATTTCTTTGTTCACTCTAAAGCTTTCTGCAATTAAGTGTAGGTATATTAAAATGCACGCAAATAACAGAATATGGGTCGAGTGTCGTGTTGCTGTGTAATGGTTAATCATTTGTTTCAAAATGGGATTTTGAATAGAAATGATTGGAGGAAACAATAACCAGGTGCTTACACAATCGCAATGTTTAGCCCCACATTAATGACATGTGAATGATCTATTCAGAATAGCCGGACATTTTGGGCACACTTATTATATTTCTGAAAATTGACACTGATGTAATCGTTTATTTTTACTCAGCCTATACTTTGTTTCTACAAAATAGAAATGTGGGGGGTGTGAGTAGCAAGGCGGGGGTACCTTGAAAGATTGGTGAATTAAAGTATCTTGCTGCCACCTTGGATGCTTACACCTGGTCTTAAACTACTTTAGAGACACCTCCCTTCCATATACAAGTGCCAAACCCTTTTCCCGAAACGAAACGATAGATTCCAAGCGCTGCCTCCCAGACTATATCAAAAAAACGCCACCAAAAAATAAATGTATAAGTACAAGTATAAACGACTACGCTAAAACATAATAGGTTATTGAAACAAAATTCATTCCAATTCACCAACTCTCGCATTCAAGTTCGTGCGAGAAAAGATTTCGCGCGCTTTTAATATCAAACTAGTTTAGTTATTTATCATTCAATTTCAACGTTTGATCACCCTTTTTAAACCCCGGGTTGAGAATATTCACTTCGAATGTGAATGAAAGTAGTGCAATGTTTATTTCTTTCTGGGTTAAGCTGACACTTTTCCCCTAGCCAATGTGACACGTTCCCGGCTCAAACGACCTTAAAAAAAACTCCCAAGTGAATCTGAATTGCAATATTTGAGATCTCATTGTCGCTGCTTGATTGATTTATACTACGTTCCTTTTAGATCCATTGTCAAGATTTCAAAGGAACAAAAAGTATTCATCCTTACCAATGCTTTAAGGTTTGAGATGAATTGAGCTCATTTATTCAGTGGTACGAGCTACCGACTTGGATATGTGAAAGCTCTGTCTGGTCTCAGTGTTGCGTAACCAAACAATGGAATAAAGGTTGGGTTAAATAAGGGCGTTTTTAATGCATAGTACGTTGGACATCGAAGTCAGTTGCTGCCATACATTCTTGCACGTCGGGTGTGTTTCTGCTAACTCTACCAAATTGTCTCCTCCAGTGATGATGATCCGTACACATTTTTGAGTAGAAATACGTTGGAGATAATGTTGTGTGACCCTCAAGAACTGACCCGCCAGATTATTTCGATGGTGATTCAACCCAGTATTTTTCGGACATATCCGATGAAGATTTTTACTCCGATGAGGATTTATACTAAAAGCGGCGGATTCGAAGGTGAACAAGCTTCCTACATTCACGGATGATTTGGACGTCTTGTAACAGATCAGGAAATGATGGAAAATAAGAAAAGGTAACAAGAATTGTTTTCCTCTCAAAAGTTGGCTTATATTTTAGCTGTCGGTGTATCTGACAAGGGCAGACCGAGCTACCAGAAAACAATTCTACTTTTCTTTTTTTACAGGATTTTGAAATATATGTTTAATATTTCATTTACCTATCAATTATATCAACAAATTGCTTATTAACACTGAGTATGAAGAAACCCAAGCTAAAATTTGACCAACGCGTGTTCAAGACGTGCGTTGCTATTAATATGAAGCAAGAACTGAGACGGAGGGACCCCCCCCCCCCCCCTCCTTTCTGGTGGTCATTGCGCTAGCGGAACGTTGTGGTTTCTCAGGAATGCTTTTTAAGTTCGTAGGGGACAGGGGGGGGGGGGGGGGGTGCGTTAGGTAACAATAGTCTAGAGAGCGTATAGGTATGGGGAGTCCTCGGTCTCATATCGTGTTGGGTATATTGCTATCAGGCGAAAAGGTTTAGTTATCCTTTAACAAAAATGACGTCAAGGCGAGTTTGCGCATGCGTGAGCGAAACATTACGTTGGCTTTACCCCAGCCTTATGTCAAACCAGACTCGGAACAAATTGTTCTTTATGCTCTGTTAAACGTCTGCCGTTTTGCAACACGGGTACGGCAGGAGTACGTGAGTTAGCGAATGTATACAGTGCATGTACATGCATACGTGTATATACCGGCTCTTTTGAAGGACAATTGCAATTGTAATTATCTAATGGTGCATAAACAACCTCAAAGGTAATTTACAACAATTGCTTTTGTGGTTTTGTTGTTGTTGGTTTTTTTTTGGGGGGGAGGCGGGGTTAGTGTGTTGCATCAAATAACACTGACTTGTTCGACGCTTTGGGTTCGCGTTGACGCTGGAAAGTTCAGAAAAACCAATCATGTTCTTGTAGTCTGGTTCCCTGACTCTACATAAGATGGAACAGAACAATGTATAGATGATATTATATATGATGGAATTAAATAAAAAATGTTTCAAAATAGCCGGGAAAATCTATACAGGTTGGGTATTTTTCCCTCAAGTGCACGACGTAGGGTATAATCTTGGGTACAACGAATTCTTCTGACTACACCGTGGGAATCTCATGAATTTGAGAGGCATAGATTATTTTCTTGCACGCCACCTGACTTGTTGCCTTCATTGCATCATCTTTAATTGTTTGGACCCTCTGGGTACGTTTCGTTTTCTAAAAAATTGCTGTTTACACGTTTGTGTAATTGCCTAGACCTACCTTGATTGCTACTGAGGAGTATGTGTTTGTTACTAGAAGCCGAGTCCGTTTGTACGCGGTGCCGCGCTGTTTCATAACAATTCGCGACTGTTTACGAACGAGATGGAATTCATTGTTCAGTTTCAAGGTGATATTTTCAAGACGGTGTTTTGCTTTAGCTAGAAACTGTAATTACTAGGGAATGCTCATTGGCTGTTACGTTGCTCGCTTCTAGCGTTAGCTCCGCCCATGTTGTAATCTTGCACCAATAAGAAATGTTTCTACGTTCCTCGCAAGCGCAAGCTCGTTCTTGATTGGATATAGGTTGGCTATGACGTCAGCCTGGTCTGTGGTCCGCGGCTGCTTAGCTGACGTGGCAAACTATGTTCGTTTGAGTACTTGCCGATATACGATAAACGCTAACGAAGTGTTAGCATTTTGTCTATCATATACGGTTTTGAGCTACGATATATTTAGTCTCTTTCCTGTCAATCTGATCGTCGTTCAGTGTTCTACATGCGTAGCTGCCTATTAAAGTCGCGTTGTTTATCAATCGTTGAATTCGCTGATGAATACATTCAAAACGAATTATTAATATTTACATTAATCCGGAAAAGCTTGGGGGGAATTGTAAGGTCGGGAAATCAGTCTGTCTGGCTTGTACCACTTCACAAGTGTGTAATCAATTGCAAGAAAAATGTGGAATAACTAAATACAATTTAATTATAAATAATTAAGAGCAGTATTTTTTTTTTTTTTTTATTAAAAAAAATCATTACACAGAATATACAGAACGAACTAAACAAAAAACACAAAATTCAAGATGGCCAGGATTGACAGACTGAAACACTGTGATTCGAAAGACTGCCAATAGTTCGGGAATGTAATACACAAATACAACTTTACTTGAAAATGTTAGCACACCAGAAGCCATGATTTTACATGATGTTTCAGACCGTCATTTCCTAACAGTTCAGTAAAGTATTTTGTGATAATTTTTGCTTTTAAAATATATATTGGCAAATGTTGTATACATTGACCGTTTACAAAAAATGTGATTTTTTTTTTTTAAATTGGTTTTGTAAAGCGTGTGAAACTGAATAAATTATATGTGAGAGTTGCTATATTATGAATTTGAATATCAAATGTTCAAAATAGCCGAAATAGTGGGGCTGATATGTAACAAAAATTGCTCGAGATGTTCACATCCGGCAGAAAGTTTGAAATTTTGCATACAGGGGTATTTTGACATGCTGAGTTCAAAAATTGGCGGATCCAAGAGGTCTGACCAATGGACCGGTCGCCATCTTGAATTCCAATATGGCCGCCATGCCACGAAACATTGAACCTTACTATCTTGGGTTCCAAGTGACCTATGGCCCTGAAATTTGGAACACAGGTGCATTTTAGGATAATGAATTCAATAATGGAAAAAAATTAAATGTCTGACAAACCTTTTTAAGTTCTATATGGCCGCCAAGACAAAATGTTGAAAATCCCGGGTTCTTTGCAAAAGCAATACCAATTCAATGGATTCCTAGTTGACGAATTATATAACAAGTCACCACCCAAAATTCACTGGAAATCATGGGTTCTAAATGACATTAGGCACAAGTACATGTTGTTATGCTGGGTTCAGCTGTTCAATAGTTCAAAAGAGCTCATTTCAAAGTATATTTCGTACCAGTTGGCAGCCGTAACATGCTGCAAGCTTTTTTCCATCCGTTTTACTTCTCCTACTGCTCATGTTGTTGTGTTCATTGGGAAGTAGCGTAATCATACATGTTGCTTACGTGGTTTTTTTATTATTTTTAATTATTAGAACGATTCTCGGTCACATGGGAATGACATTAAAATGAAGAACGTGTATTACTGGGTTATGGGGAATTTTCTTTCTTTTTCTGTGAGACTATTAGGTTTTGTTAATTTTTTTTGTTGATCAATCGTAGAGTTAGCTGCAGTGAATAAGAGGCTCTTTCTATATGGAAAGGGAAGGGTGTTTATGGGAGTTGTCACAAGTCAGAACTTTTTCTCATCGTTTTCGTTATTTTTGGAGATGCTGAAACAGTTCTGCTGCGTGAAGTATCATTGGATTTTAGGTGTGTAGCTGGTCTGCAGAGATAAATCTGTATAATTATGATTTGCTAGTATGCCAGCAGTGTGGTTGCGTAAACTATACTGCCCAGAGCGTAATTCTTAATTAAATTTGTGTTTCTTTATTGATATACGCTTCATGGGAGGTCAGTTAAGGCCTCTGTGAGATTGCAGTCAGGAGGAATAGGGGGGGGGGGGGGTGTTTTGTGTACAAGTTTCAAAAGAACCCCTCCGTGCTTTTCCTTATTTTTTTGAGACGCGGAAAAGGTTCTGCTGACAAGTATCATATGGATTGTATTTGTGACTGGTCTGCAGAGATAAATCTTTAATTATGCGTTATTCACCTTTTCCGCGTCTCCAAAACAAATAACGAAAAGCACGGAGGTGTTCTTTTGAAACTTGTACACGAAACACCCCCCCCCCCCCCCCCCATTCCTTCTGACTGCAATCTCGCAGAAATAAATGTGGCCTAAACTGGCCTCCCATGAAGCGTATATCACTAAGGAAAACAAAGAATTAAGAATTATGCTCTGGGCAGTATAGTTTACGTAACCACACTGCTGGCATACCAGCAAATCATAATTATACAGATTTATCTCTGCAGACCAGCTACACACCTAAATTCCAATGATACTTCACGCAGCAGAACTGTTTCAGCATCTCCAAAAAAAATAACGAAAACGATAAAAAAAAGTTCTGACTTGTGACAACTCCCATAAACACCCTTCCCTTCCCATATAGAAAGAGTTTTGATTCACTGCAGCTAACTCTAGGATTGATCAACAAAAATTCAAAAAAATAAACTGCTCATTCCTTGAAGTATGCCTGCATAAACCGGTTTCTCTGTGCTACCTTCTTGCAAAAGCACTCCATTTGAATTAAAAAACCTAATAGTCTCACAGAAAAAGAAAGAAAATTTCCCATAACCCAGTATTACACGTCCTTTATTTTAATGTCCTTCCCATATGACCGAGAATCGTTCTAATAATAAAAAAACAACGTAAGCAACATTTATGATTACGCTACTTCCCAATAAACACACTGAATGTTCAGTTCCGGCAGAAAGTGTTAAATTTCGCATACAGGGGTATTTTGGGGCGCTGAATTTCCCAAATATTTACTGCCTTCGACAAAATTACAAACCCATTAGTAGATTTGAGATGCAACAATTTTCCTTTTATTATAATAATGCTCAAATGATTTAACATTATGACATTATCGTACACTGTGCTATCAAAGCAATGAAAACATCGATGTTTGTCTTGGCGGCCATTGGAATTTAAAATGGCGGCCATACCGTTTGTCAGACATTTCAAATTATTGCATTATTGAACTCAGCATGTCAACATACCCTTGTGTACCAAATCTCAGCGCCACAGGTCATTTAGAACCCAAGATAGGGATTTTCAACATTTCGTCTTGCCGGCCATATTGGAATTCAAGATGGCGGCCGGTCCATTGGTTAGATCTCTTGGATCCGCCAATTTTTGAAATCAGCGCCCCAAAATACCCCTGTATGCGAAATTTCACACTTTCTGCCGGAAATGAACATCTTTTTCACATATCAGCCCCACTATAACTCGAAAGTAACTGGAATTTTTTTTTATTCAAAATACATATAAGCCTATGTATGAAAATCTAAAATATTAAAGGCTGAAGTATTAAAAAGATGTTAAAATACATTGTTTCATCGATTTCTTGCAATGCTCAAGTGAAGGAGAACATCTGACATTCAAACTTAAATTACTCCAAATTGTAATAGCTGTTACAAAAGGGCTGTGCTTATAGCAGTCAGTGCTGTACTTAGGTATAACCAAGTGTTCTAATGTGGACTGTCTCGTACCATATCCGTGTCTATCATCAACATTTACACAATTTTCTGTAAGGTACGTTGGAGCAAGATTGTGAGTACGTGTGCACATGAGTACTGCTCTCGGATATAAAAATCGTTTTGATAATGGGAGCCAGTTTAATTCTTCAAATAATTATCTCGACGGTGTATCATATCTGTTACTTAAAATTATTATGGTGGCATACTTCTGTAACTTAAAGAGTTTGTATAGTATGTAAAGACAATCTTTCTGACCAAATTTGAGAGCAGTTGTCAAAATGCGGCAGAACAAAGGCACTGAAAAGTAATTTGAGGGAGTTGAGTGGTAAGTACGGTTTAACCCTCCTTAACATCCCCAATTTGGGGGAAAGGGCGAGTCCGTCGGTTTTATATATTGCTGGGTTCAGAATTTGTAGGGGGTGGGTGAACAATCTACGATGGCTAATCTCTGCCAAGAACATTTATATTGCGGCGTTATAACGCCCTAATACGGCGTTATAAGGCCGTACAATTGATGCAGACAAAAAAAGCAGACATTAAGTTATTATAAGGCTGTATAATAGAGCGTTATAACGCCGCAAATGTAGGGCGTTATAACGCTGTACTAGGGCATTATAACGCCGTTTTACAATACAATGTGTTCATGGTGGAGATCAGCCACCGTACCAATTACCTTTAGCTTGTTTAACCATTCTGTACAAAAGCCTAAAATAAAGTGACGTTATGTTTTCTGTGCGAACGTACATTACAGTGATGGTCACGTGCCACCAAGTCTGCCTAATCGGCTCGATGTACAACCCGCAAGCTGGTATCCCACCCCGTTGGTTTCTACCGTACAACGATCCTTGCACGTGTACCGCTGTACGTCTGGGTGGGATGCGCATCTCTGCTTCGTCGTACCGCCAGAGGGAGCCCCACTACCTGGACGAGCTGTTTCTGAGTGAGGATGCTGACGAGATTGGGGCTTACTTCAACTGTACGCCCGCAGTACAAAGTACATGTTAGATGCATATTTGTAATGCAACAAAGTGTTTTTTATATTTGTTTAACTAAATTTACTAAGAATGTTAGCACTTTGTTGGTTCTTCATGAAACATCCCAGGCATGTTTAAAATTAACCCTAAGGGTCTTTCAGAGTCCAACATTTAGGTGTGTTTTTTTTAAGGTAGAATACACCATTTGTAGATATCGAAATTTTTACTACAAAATTATTAAGAAATATCTTACTTATTTTAAAGTAAATAATTATTCTAGGCATCCAGTAAAATTATTTTGCTAAATATTCTGTATTCCGAAAAAAAAATAATGCCGCAGGTTCAAAACAAACGCCGTTTTGGGGTTTCTTTTTTTCTCGGCATTCATGATTGAAAAACTCTAGACAGGCCAGTTAAACGGGATTTACTATAAAATTCAACCCCCCAGATCCACCCATTCTTGACAATTCAAGCAGTTATTAATGGTGTATTCTACCTTGTTAACAATGCAATAACTTACTGTCGTTGAAGTTGATCAGATGAAAACAAAATGCTGTAATGTGTTTTCTTTTCTTCCATAACACCAAGTTGAAAGTGAAATTAGCCTTTTAACAAAATTTGGATTGGTTGGTATCAACACCAGTAACACATTGGTTTGTTTTCTCGTTTGTTATCAACATAGTGTTTGAATCCGCAGCCTCTCGGCGTGGATGACGGGACAATCCCAGATGATCGCATCACAGCGTCCAGTAGTTGGGACGATTACCCTGCCATTGCGGCACGCCTCAACAATAACAATGGATGCATTCCCCGAGGGTTGGTATCTAAAGGAAGATCCACAGCTGGCTCATACCATTACTGCAATTCCACATTATATTACAGCGCCACTAAACGCTCCTAAATGGTTTCTTGGTCATCTAATTGCCAGCACGGCTTTGTTTGTGTATTTATATATATTTGTTATTATAATAACAAAACTAGCCCAATCCCGATGCGCCGCTCAATTATTGCACACAATAACGAGTTTCAATAATTGTGTTCGTTTTTCAAAATCATTCAAGCAACCGATTAAATCGCTTTGAGGTTTTACAATTTCATCAGTCTCGCATTGCACATTTGATTTATGAGATGTAATTAAGATAGGTAGTTTGCGGTAGCACTGTGCGGTAATTAGCTTATGTGAGTTGTGTGGTTCTGAAGGGAACTGGAGAAACTTGACGTTTTGGATCATAGTAAGCTCTGCCCGTCGTCAGGAGACTAAGGGATTCCAACGGTGAAGCGGGGTTATATTGAGCCTGGGAACGATGAAGCGTACGAAGGATGTAACTGAGGGGTACTCATGCAGGACGCTGTATGATCACTGAGGCGTGTAAGTGTGAAGGAACGGACCGAAATGAAAAGTTGCCAAGGATATATATAGGCGATTCATAGGCTGGAGAACTACGTGTCCTAGAGTACATAGGACCCATCGGATTTGGAGGTGTTGGTGGGTGGGGCGCCAGATGTCGCTTCACCGTTTAAATACCTCAGTCTCCTGACGACGGAAAGGGAATTCTGTCCGAAACGTTGAGATCCCTCCGTTTCTTGTTAGAACCACACAACTTACGAAAGAGAATTTCAACATGGTGCTACCGCAAACTACTTATCTTATTGAATTTTTGCCATGCAAACCTTCAAACCTCTGGTTCGTTTTAGAACCACACAACTCACTAAAGAGAATTACCAAATGGTGTTACATTTACATTTTGTTATATGTATCAGCTGATATAACAACAATGGTGATTTACAGGCGATTTGTTTTCAAGCCACATACGTATCCCGTACGCGTATCTTATGGTTCCTATTCATCCCTTCACTCTGTGCACATAGCTTCGTTGGTTCCTGGATAGAGGTGGACCTCGTTGAGAGTACAGTGTTGACAGGAGTAATCACACAGGGATACAATGCGTATTGGTATGTGGAGCGGTACAATGTGGAGTATCAGAAGCAGCCCTCATCTGCCTATGAACACTTGACAGATGGAAACGGAAACATTAAGGTAAATGTTAATCATAATTTAACAGGCTTTGCAGGTATTTACAGGACATGGGGCCATTTTCACGAGACACCAAGACGGGTCTTAGAAAAAAAGTAACTCGTCCTAACTCGCGACCAAAGTTAAGACGCTTTAAACACGTCATAACTTCCAAAGCAACGCGGCTTATTAACTCGTCTTAACTTAAGATCGGTCCGAGGGTCGTCTTATCTCACGGGCGTTAATCTATATATTGTCTGGAAACCATTGCATTATCTTCTCGTTTTAGACAAAATGTCTGCCTAGAGTTATAGTTTCGAAAAAAAAATAATATTATCAACAGTTTTTTTTCTTCAGTCGCGTGTATCGTAAAAAAACAACATTATACGCCAGCAACTAGTCGCCTCTGTCGTATAGAACGTACAGAGCTACCGTACGTGATTGTATTGCGCAGACTAGTTTGCGTGTTTCTTGTCAACGACTGTTCACTCTAGCGGTAAAAAACAAACACGAAACAGCTATCAAATTGGTAGTTGCGATACGTCTTTCATAAGATTGGTTTATTGAAATCGATCTTAGGACAAGTCTTCGTACAGACTATTTGCACTGCGGCGAGTGAGGGCGCAAGATAAGATACTGTCAGTGTTAAGTCTGGTTTCGTCATGGCCGGACGTGCTCGTCTTCGCGGCCGGACCAATAGCCAGCCTTGGGCCGTGTTTTACACCGCGGCATGGCAGCAACCTAGGATTCAAGAGGGGTCTTTTTTGGGAAGGTTTTGCCATCCCAGTAAAAGTCAATCGCACTTGTGTTTGCGAGTTTGGACATTTGTGCTAGTTTGAAGACCCTTTCTTGAATTGTATGGAGATATGAGGTAGGATCAAACCACTTTTTAATTTATTTTGTTGGTGCAGCTCAAAACTGAAGGAGCCCCCCTTGAAAAGGGGCGTGTCGATTTGGTTTAGGGAGCCGTGCTCTGAGACAATTGTATTCTTATAGAAGTGCAGGTATTATTGTTTTACCTCACGTTTTGCGTTTGCTTCGGCAGAGTTTAGAAAATGTCTCCAGGGTGCGCCAGCATATAGGTTTGAATGTTTGCTATGCTTAGCGGTATAGAGTCTTCGTACTGAAGACAACCTTTGTACGGTTGGGAGGTTGGGAGTGGCTGCACTGATGCGTGACAATGGAATGTGAGAGCGCCACAATGGTCTATGCAAAAGGCTGGCCTATTTGTTTAACAATTAGGGCCAGGAATGCAGGGTTTAATATCGTGTCCAAATGAAGTTATATGTTATTCAGGCTACTTAATGTTTGCATACGTTTTCAGCAATGAATTTTCAACAACAAAAAAGACAGATGAAGACATTGTTCACCAGTAGAGGTATATCTCTTATCGCATTTAAAAATTCACTTTTTGTATTGAATTCATATAATGCATTTTTACGTAGAATTCGCTGTGCGATTAAATCAGGTGTATAGTATATTGCAGTATATGCTGGTGTAGAGGCAGCCGCCCTATAGCACGCACGCATGTTCTCCGCATTCAAATGTCGTATAGTGCTCTTAGTGTATTCAGTGTAATCTTCGTTGATTGCTCTATTTCGGGGGTGTTTTTCTACAGATCTGATTTTCTGGTTTAACCCTCCTATATACAGTGCAGTTACCATAGAGCTGTCAGACCTTTTAAAACCTTTCAAGTTTTCTGGACTGAAGCGTTTTGAAAGGTGAGAAAGCTGTCTGACAAATAGAACATATGAGGGGTTTTGAAGGGTAAAACAGCTCTCTGAACAAACTGGTGTAGTGCAGTAGCAAAAAATTCTGGAGCATTTTGAAAGGTTCATACTTATTGATGACCATTTTGCCCATTAAGCAGATTTTGAAAGGTTTTGAAAGGTAAAACCATCAGAGGGTTAATTGAGACCTTTATAAACCTCTACCCAGCTAATTATAGGTTGAGTTTTATTAGAAGTCTGTGTTGAAATAACATATTTCCGCTGCATATCTGTAGGAAAGCCCGTATTATCTAAATGTTGGGACTTCGGTGCTAATTCATACAATGGGAATGAAATATCTTAGAGCCTGATGGGTGCTCTCGCATCGTATGGCCAGTCAGAATGCAGCGTAGTCTTTATAATGAGGTGCTCAGCGATGTCTTGAGCAGGTTGGCGGCTCACATAGCCGCAAAAATGCGCAAAAAAAAAAAAAAAAAAAAAAAAAAAAAAAAATAATAATTTTTGTACCCGCAGTATAGTAATGTTCCTTTTGGCAGTGGTGTTGTGCCAACATGGTGACTCTGACTGTTTCGGGATATTAAAAAAAAAAAATATATATATATATATTATAATTTCAATATAATTATAATGCATACTCGTACCTATTGTTATATTACTGTGCTTTATGCTCACGTTTTGCATGTGATGTTTGTTTTAGATAGTCAGAGTGCCACATGTTCTGGTTGGGCGCCTTTGCTCTGCTCTGGTATGTGGCAGTGGTTCTGACATGTGTTTCGCCTTTGAGTTTAGTACAGCAACGCAGGTTTGGTCGGGGTGTTAGATCGTTTTAACCTTTGAGGTCAGTACATTTGTAATGATGCATTTATGTGCTTTTTGCGCGGCATTATTTTTGTGAGCCTGCTTTCGGATTAGACGACATTTTGAAGATAGGTAACTAAATCACATATCTTGTCGCCAAGCCGGCTCAGTATGCTGCTCAACTCTGTTGATGAAAACTTGATAAGTCTCTCTAAACAATAAGACGATACTAGTATTTTTAGCCCTTTTGTTGCAAGCAATCGTCGTTCAAAATAAAAAATAAATAAGCTTTTGGTTTTATTAGAGTCCAAGAACACTGCCGGTTATGTCAGCATGTCTTCACTGACTATAAGTGCCTCCTTCGACGGTGGCAGATCCGTTTCAATCATAAATGTAAATTTAACCCGTGTGTAAAATATGTTTGTATATAATAATGCGATGCAACCTTTTTCAAATTTTGGGGAGGAAGCCAATTTAAGCGCTATTTAGGCAGAAACTTATTCAAGCCTTGCTCATAGGGGTTTAACCTGGGAGAAACAACCAAGGGGCATGTTTGTTTCAGGTCATTCCGCACAATATTATTGTGACCTAAGACACGGAAAATCCGGCATGCGTAATCGCCATGGTCCGTCCCAGGACAGTGCCAAGATCCCGTATTTTGCATAGTAAAAGCGATCAGGCCCGCTCTGGGCAAACCTTATACGTTCTAATTACAAGGTAGTTCTCCATTTAAGTCAAGTACATGTATACAGAATCCGCAAAAATTGTACAATTTAAAAGGGTTCTTGATCTTCTCGGGGTACCCGGATCAGTATATGATATGAACCGCGTACTGCTTGTGAGCAGCCTATAGCAATATTCGTCTTAGTACAGGATTTGTTAGCCTTATTATGGATCTTCGATAAAAGATAACAATTATTGTGGGCAATTAACTTCTTTGAGGACCAGGGCTGATTTGATTATTTGATCGATTGAGAGTTTGGCCGCTGCTGTTTGGTCACCGCTGTTATATATATTACAACCCCGATTAGTTATGGCTGTCAAGTTTAAATTGTAACAATGTTCTTATTTGAGTTTTATCACAGTCACCTGACTAATACTGTATAATGACAAAGACGGTTATGGAAGGAATACCAGGAAAAATAAAAAGAGACAAAGCTGAAGACGGAGGGGCAATCTAAGTTCACAAAATGGCATGGCATTACAACAGACGGCTCGGGCTATAGCGAGATGAACATTTAGTGAATAGGCTTTTCTCCCGCTGTGGTTCGGAATAAAAAATAATGGGAGTTTGCATGTAAGGATGGTTTTAATAGTTCCAAGTACGGTTTTTCTGACTTAATTGAAAAGCGATTCAGGTGCGTGGTCGGAGAACCCTTGGTAAGTGCTACATATTTCCGGTCGGGCCTCCGGATTCCAAGCAAATAGTCTGAGTATGTGAACAAGTCCAACATTACCCTCACCAGCACAGGTTTAAACAACTGTAATTGTTTTGCACCCTTAAGATCCTTCCCCAGGAAAAGGTTTTTAACCTCGCCATATGTTAAGCGCGGAGGGTTTTGTTCTGTACCATCTGAAATTCTCATTTTCGGTTTGGGGGCTGTAGTGAGTTACGGCTCGTAGATGTTGGTAGCGTTATTGGTTTTCAAAATATCAGTTGGTCCATCGTGCCCTATTAGCTCGGCGTATCAGATTTAATCATGATTGTCCATAGTGAAGAGCTATAATGCATTCTTGTTGGCAGCATTCGTGTTTTAGGATGGGCCTAAACAAAGGGGGGCCTTGACATTCAAACAACACGGGGAGTGGACCCTCAAATGCGTCGTAGCGCCTTGAGCGGCGTGTGTACTACTTAGGCGAATGGCAGCCTCGCGGCGCGTTTCTTAGTGCTGGCTGGTTTATGAGTGCAGTCTTCAACGCATTTACGCGTGGAAATGACGCGCATTGTTGTTTAGCATCAGGTTTATCAGTCGCTGACCCTTTTTGGTGGCGCGGATAATACAAGAAGGTGTGACCGACTTCTGTCTGTGCAGTTGTACTAAAAATGCACAATTTTACGCTAGACTAGTGTGGGTATACTTCTACTTCTACGTTGATAATGGATAGTGCGTCCAACTGGATATCTCGTCAATTTGCTTGTCGTGCACGGTGTGGACCAGTGTAGATAATACTAATTTACATAGTGTGGGTGTATGGTGCATATATTTACAGTGAAATCTGGACTTTGTTCAGAAAGCCACAGTGAGCAATCCAGTCCTGAATGCTCAAGACTGGGTGATGCATGTACTGTGACTGGGATGAAATTCCAAAGTGGAATTGTGCTGGGCATTAATGAATACCTGAATGCATCTATCCGGGTTTGATAGGGTAAGCAACTGTATGCCGAGGATCTTCTAGAAGTTGTGTGGCTAGGGATTGGAAAATGTGTTTGTAGAACTATTATCAGACTGGGCACTGCAGTATGCCAGACGGGGTCGAACTAGTGACTGATGGGCAGTGGTCTTTACTAACTGTGGGGTGTACTGCAGATTGCGACGCAGAAGACCTTGTATTCTGTTGGCCTTGGATGTTATGACGTCGATGTGTTGATTCCATTTCATATTCTTGGTCATTGTTACCCCGAGATAAGGTGTTGACTCGGTCTGGTTAAGATCAGAGGGCGGGCCTGTGCCTAAGAAAGAACAGTGGATGGGTCTTGTGGGTTCAAATTGTAATCTAACATGATTAAGATAGTAGGGTGCCGTGGCCTAGTCGATAAGAACACCAAACCCAAGCTCTGGTGTTTCTGTTCAGCGGTTCGAGTCCCAGTCGTGACACTTGTGTCCCATGAACAAGACACTTAACTATAATTGCTTCTCTCCACCCAGGGGTACAATGTGTACCTGTGAGGGCAGAGATGGTTATTGTGATTGATTTAGCCTAGTAGCGCATATATTGCAGCACAGGCTGTATACTCCCCAGGGAGTTGAGAGGGTTTAAGGATTGGAAATTGCCCAGTGATCAGGGGTAATAATGTTGGACGCGCTTTGAGTCGCCCTTCGGGTGTGAAAAGCGCTATATAAATCCTAGATATTAGTATTATCATTATAATAAGTTAAGCAGCGGACGGGCCCTGCGTTTTGGATTTTAATCTAGTGTAGTTAAGTTCAGTGGACGAGAGATAGTTATAAGTTGCGCAGCAGACGCGCCTTGCTTGTGTGTTGAATTTGAATCTAACATTGTTAAGATCAGACGATAAGAGAGAATATAAGTTAGGCAGTGGACAGGCGCTGTGTGTTGAACTTAAATCTAACAATGTTAAGATAATAGGATAAGAGAGAATATAAATTTCGCAGTGCACAGGTTCTGCGTGTTGAATTTAGATCTAACATTGTTAAGATCAAAGGATAAGAGAAAATGGAAGTTAAGCAGTGGACGGGCCCCGTGTGTTAAATTTAATCCAGCAATTTTAAGATCAAAGGATATAAGAGAGAATATAAGTTACGCACCGGTTGGGCCCTATGTGTTAAATTTAAATCTAACAATGTTTAGATCATAGGATAAGGTAGTGAAAGTTCCGCAGTGCACGGGCCCGGTGTGGTGAATTTAAATCTACAATGTTAAGATCATAGGATAAGAGAGAATATAAATTCCGCAGTGGACAGGCCCTGCGTGTTGAATTTAAATATAGCTTTGTTAAGATCAGAGGTTAAGAGAGAATAACAGTTACGCAGGGGTCGGGCCCTGGGTGATGAATGTTTATCTTACATAGATAGGCCTATCATCGGAGGATAAGAGAAAATAGAAGTTACGCAGTGGACAGGCCTTGTGTGTTGTATTTTTTAATCTAACATGTTTATTTTTAGATCAGAGGTGGGGCCTCCGCGTGAGAAACAATAACAATTCCGCGTGGAAGGGCCCTGCGTGTTATATTTGAATGTAACTGAATAAGGTCAGAGGTTGGGCCTCTGCGTTTGAGACAATTAGAAGTTCCGCAGTGGATTAGGCCCTGCGTGTTGAGGGTAGTATACACCATGGTTAATTGCTTAAATTATCATGAATGGGCGAATTTAGACGGTTGTATTTTATAGTAAATATAATTTAACTGGCCTGTTTGAAGTTTTACAGTCATAAATGCCGAGAAAGGCGCGGAATGCAGTGTTTGTTTTCAACCGGCGTCGGGCGGTTGTTCTTGTGTTATTTGTGTTGTTTCGCGAACGCGATCCGGCGGTCGCATATTTTTCTTTATAGAATTTTGTTTTTCGGGGTAGTTTCGGGATATCTGGCGCAGTCATTTTGCTGGATGCATGGAATCTTTATTTGCTTTCGGATGAGTGGGATATTTCTTAGTATTTCGGAGTAAATGGTGTATCCTACCCTTAAGTTTCCATGTAGCTGGTTAAAATCAGAGGACGGGCCTCTGCATGAGAGACAAAAGTAGTTGCCGCAGTGGATAGGCCCTGCGCGTTAGATTCGAATGTATCTGATTAAGATCAGACTGGTGGGCCTTTGCATGACATGCAAAAGAAGTTGGGCAGTACATAAATAGGTCCTGCGTGTTAGATTCGAATGTATCTGATTAAGATCAGAGGGTGGGCCTTTGCATGACAGGCCAAAGAAGTTCCGCAGTGGATAGGCCCTGCGTATTAAATTCGAATGTATCTGATTAAGATCAGAGGTCAGGTCTCTGCATGAGAGACAAAAGAAGTTCCGCAGTGGATAGGCCCTGTGTGTTAAATTTTAAATTTAACTGATTAAGATCAGAGGACGGGCCTCGGCATGAAAGACAACAGAAGTTCTGCAGTAGATAGGCCCTGTGTTTTAAATTTGAATGTAACTGATTAAAATCAGAGAACGGGCCCTTGCATGAGAGACAAAAGAGGTTTCGCAGTGGATAGGCCCTGTGTGTTAAATTTTAAATTTAACTGATTAAGATCAGAGGACGGGCCTCTGCATGAGAAACAAAGGAAGTTTCGCAGTGGATAGGCCCTGCGTGTTAAATTTTGAATTTAACTGATTAAGATCAGAGGACGGGCCTCTGCATGGGAGACACAAGAAGTGTCGCAGTAGATAGGCCCTGCGTTTTAAATTTGAATGTGACTGATTAAGATCAGAGGATGGGCCCCTTGCATGAGAGACAAAAGAAGTTTCGCAGTGCAGGCCCGGCGTGTTAAATTTTGAATTTAACTGATTAAGATCAGAGGACGGGCCTCTGCATTTGAGGCAAATGGAAGTTCCGCAGTGGATAGGCCCTGCGTGTTACAATTGAATGTAACTGATTAAGTTCAGAGGGCAGACCTCTGCTTGAGTGACAATAGAAGTTCTGCAGTGGTCGGGCCACGCGTGTTAGATATGTAACTATCCGATTAAGATTAGAGGACGAGCCTCTGCGAAAAGAAGGGAAGAAAGAAAAAGCTATGGATTAGAGGATATTTCCTAAAATGTTTAAATGGTATTTGTTTGTACCAGCAGGGCATCCTTAATAACATAAACAAGTTTCGGCCAATCCTTGTCTATTTGTTATTGTTGTGGTCATCTTTATTCCACTTCTTAGAAGTCTTATAATTGGGATCGGAACTTTTGCCTAAAGACCTCAAAAGAATTATAAGAAAAGGAGATAGCGGCACGTAAAGTAGTTGCCATAGCCAGTTTGGCCTAATTTATACACGATTTTTAACGGTGTTCTTTATTTTGCTTTCTGTTTCCTAAATGACGTTTAACGATTGATCGAAGTCACATTTTTTCTTCACAGATCCTAAGAACCGTTTCCATGGTGAAAAGCGATGTTGTTGTTTCCACGGTCGCCGCTAAACTTGGCGAAAATTGCGTGTCGACGGGTCAGCAACTGTCCATCGGTGCAGCCGTTCTGCAAAACTGCCCGTTTCCAACGTATAGATGAATCCATTCAAATATACATGGGCGTTGTGGGCCAGTAGCCCTGTATCCCTATAGTAATTTAACGTCACATGGTCTTGCTGCATGAGAATGAAACAACCTTTTCTTCGTATTGTTAACTGTTGTGTTTGAAAAAGTGCCTGAGTCAAGACAGTGGTAATGGCAATAATTACAATAAAATAGATATTAACTATACGCAGTTGCGGTAGGCATTGACCCACAGAGGGAAATTTGAGGAAACGAGACGCTTTATGTATGCAATTCGGCGTCGAGAAAAATCCCACGCAGCATTTCTCTTTGTTGTTGTTCTGCGCATATTTGCGGACTTGTGAAGCTCATCTGCAATTTTAGTTTATCAATTAGATAAACATCGTTAAAAGTATGGGGCGGTCTTGCAGGTTCATTCAGGATGCATTTCCCAGTTCCGCGCTATTTTTCTCCCCGTGCTCTTTTTCTTCCCGTGCTCGTTTGGCGTCTGCAAGTCTATCGGGATGTTCCCGAAAGCGAGGGCGGAGTTCTAAGCGAGGAGTGACGACACGAGACCCCATAATAATATACCCGTCATTGACGCTCCTTGGCACCGTTGAGCATGGCAAATGTACATGTACAAGATATCTTGAAGGTCGCAATTGCGCCGGATGGTTCGATCTGTCGCTCATTAGGTAGTATTCCGCGCCCTTATAACTCTCGGCTTTTGATGCCTCGGTATGTAGGGCTATCCGCCCTCTGCCCACCTACAGTGTCAAACTGCAACGCGCTACTCGCAAATGTCGGATATTCTAGCTCGGGGCTGGTCCTTCAGAACCTGCCTCCGCCGATAGTCTGAATGGCTACGCCGCCCCCGTAGACAAGGGGCGACTTTCAAATACAAGTTGGTTTTCATTGCACGCATTTCCACCGCGTCTGTCGAATAATACGTCAGCGTTTACGGCAAAACGCCATCAGATAGGCGGGGAGTTCTCCGCTTTACCGGATGGATGGCGGCGTCGTGCGTGTGGCGTTGTGCGTGGGGCGTCGCGCAGGTGGCGTCCTGCGGGTGGCGGCGTGCAAGTGGCGTCGTGCGGACGGCGTCGTGCGGACGGCGTCATGCGGGCGGCGTCGTGCGTGTGACGGGTTGCGTCGCGGTACGGGCGACGCGGTACGGGCGACGCGGTACGGCCGACGCGGTACGGGTGAGGTATGGGTAAGTTATGGGTAAGGAATGGGTGAGGTATGGGTGAGGTATGGGTGGTATTTGGGGCGAGATATTGTGGGAAGGGGTGAGGCTTCGTGGTCCTGGTTCGGAGCGAAGAATCTCCCCATATCTAAAACTCTAGTATAGATTCTGGGGCCCGAACAAAGCAGCAGTGCAATTAGGGTACTATTTGCACTGCGGCGAGTGAGGGCGCAAGATAAGATACTGTCAGTGTTAAGTCTGGTTGAGGCAAGGATGAACGGTAAGGTGTAGCCGGTAGGTACAAGTGAAACAATATGTGTACTTCAATTATCCGGGTTCAGTCTCGAGGGGACAGCAGCTGTTACTTACACTTTTTTTTTTTTTTTTCTCCCCTTCTTTTACATATGGAAAACTTTGAGCCGATTTCGAGCATAAAAGATTTGACCCGTGTGTGTGTGTGGATTATGCAAGCACAGAGGAATGCACTGACCTCCGTGCACATAAACAACCAACCATGTCAGTGGACTACAACATTATCACAATAGGGGAGAGGAAACAGTAGAGATACACACACGTATAGGAATGGAGATATACACATACTTAACTTTGTATTTCAAAATTAGCAAAGTTTTATTCACGTTATGTTCTTGAAAAGAGAAAAACTACTGACATAAAATATGAATATTAAACTATACTCATTTAGAAATTTGGCTGAAACATGAATACCATGCCGTACGACGTACGAACACCCCTCTAAAGCAAATGTTGTAATCCGAACGAGAATAATAAAACCACGCCGTTAGTTAGTCCTAAAATATGACCAATTTCTCTTCAAAAGAAAAGAAACACACAACTTGAATCGTGACTATATATCTTCACTATCTATCAGCATGCTCAAGAAAGGTTTCTTAAGGTAAGAATGAAGAGAAATGGAACAAATCGAGGCAATATAACCGAAGTAAGCTGACGAGGATTCTTCCACGACAACGTGGTGTGTGTGGATAGTCTAGTTCCCGTTTGCAGCAACGCGCATAGAACCATATTATGAGAAATTTCAGCTACCAGACTATAGGCCACTTAGCATAAATTATAGAGGTCGCCGCCTTTTTAGAGAGGGATACAATGATTGGACTCAAAAGAGCCCTAAAGTCCTTTCGACCAATAGAAACTATTGTTATATCAAATGAAAGAACATACTATAAGGCTTAATCTTGCGTGCGAGGTGGAACCAAAGGGGGCTTCAAACGATTGTGCTGTTCGATTTAGTGAGACGACCCGCGAAAAAAATGATATATTTGTGTTGACCTCCATAGGAAAGACACTTTTTTGGCCTTTGAACCAATTTTGTAATCGAAAAGAGCCCTATCGGCTCGGATATAAATGGTTTGACAAATATCTCTACTTGAAAGGGATTTATTTCAAGTTTAAAATGCCGGGTGAGGTGGGTTAAAACCACCTACCACTTTTCGTGAACAGCGTAAAGTTTGGAGGAACAGCCTGGATTTGTCTGACGTTTTGCGTGTTGAAGGCTACGTTCAGCGTGTCATTGAGCAAATGCGCGCAAGTTTTTCTTATGCACCCTACCGCTTTACCACCCGATGTTGGTTTGTCCGGGCTCCGGTTTCTTCTCTCGAATCTCCCCATATCTAAAACTCTAGTATAGATTCTGGGGCCCGAACAAAGCAGCAGTGCAATTAGGGTACTAGATAACTATTGTGCATGGGCTGCGGTGATGCGTTTCTAGGGAACAAAATGTAATTGTTAAAAGTCTCCTCTTCGACGAATGATTATTGATACCGCTGAATGTAAACGTTTTGGTTTCAGGAGTTCGTCGGTAACACTGATGGCGACACCCCGATCACCAACATGTTCGATGAGAGTGTTGAGGCGAAGGTAGTGCGCATTAAGCCTACTGACTGGGCGAATCTTGGTGTTGGTTTGCGGTTGGAGTTGCTTGGATGTCGACTTGATTAGTTCTGCTCAAGCTTATAAGCGCTGTTCGTAGGCGCTGAGAAAATTTTCAAAAGAAACCAAAACGGAAAAATGACACTTAGCAAAAAAATAGAGAACCGCCAGCATAATAGACCTGAACAATAACACCGGGCTGGAAATATACTATATTCTGTAAATGTAAAAAAAAATCGCATAAACAAAAACTGTGCTAGAATGTGTTGCTTTTGCTGAAGATGTCATCGTTTTTAATTCACCTTAGGTATTTTGGTATAAATTCCAGTGGCGTAAATCTATATCGGCGAGTGGAGGATGGGATAACTAAAAATGTACGGCCGTAGAAAATCAAAAAACTGAGAAAATCGGGGTTGGTGTAGGGGGGGGGGGACACACATGTTCACATGTTTATGACACAAAAGGTACGTCATCTAAGGCAATATTGCGCAGTAACTTACACTACAGTGGTGCTTTTAAACCATTTGCAGTGTTCTCTAAAAGCGGGGGGTAACACACTCTTTCCTTGAAGTTAGTAAAACAATTTTAAAGTTTGGTATTTGGCGTCACTAAAATACAAATTGCAATATCATCATAAATGTATTTAGTTGTACAGTGTGGAGTCTCGTAATAGAACATATATGTTTTCTCTGCTATTTTCTTAAACATTTTCATTCAAAATAACCAACTCTCGCATTCAATTTTGTCAGGAGAAATTCAACAAAATCACACGCTTTTACTAAACAAATTAAGTCATTTGCCATTTAATTGCAAATTGTTGGTCACTCTATTTAGACATTGTCTCGCGAATATTTGTCACCACAGTCTAAGCTGTTGCTGTAAGGCAACATACATCCAGGAGTCAAATTCTTATAATATCAATAAATTTCAAACTTATGTGAAATATATTAGTCTGATGTGTGCTTGACTCACGCACATATCAGACTAATTTATTTAACATAAGTTTGAAATTGATATGTGAACAGCTTCAATGAATGTGATCAAAGGGTGAGCAAACGTTGAAATTGAACCATAAATGACTAAATTGGTGTGGTAAAAGCGTTTGATTGTTTTAATAATGTCAAATTAGTTTAGGCTGTTGCCGAAGGGCAGCATTCACAGATCAAATTCGTCTTGATATTAATCAATAGGCCGTATTATTGAACGTAGAGGGCGCTATGCTCACGGTATTTTGGGGGTATAATTAAAAGTGATTAGGAGATAATTCACGTCAGTTTAAATATTCTTACATCTCCAAAATATATTTGTTTCTAATATTCAATTTTTAGATAAAAGTAAAGTTACTAAAACTACTTCAATAAACGCGATTTTGCATGTGTTAGTACTCAGAAAATGTCGTCTTACAGCGCCCTCATGCGACCAAAAATACGGCATATTTCAAACTTAGGTTAAAAACATTAGTCTGATAATTATGTGTGTGATATATAGATATTGTTTTAATTTTAATTGGCAAGGTGGGTCAATGTCTTTCTTCACTTTGAAATGTATGCACATTTACCTATTTGGTTTACCATGTATATCCCCATTGAGTGATCACCACAATGTCGCTCCCACTGATCTCTATAACTGGATAGGTCGAGCGGCTCTGCACGTGAAGCCATCAGCGGCCATATTGGGATATTCAAAACATTGCAGGCGTACACACGTTTGTATAGCGCACGACCGAGAAAACTCATTTAATATCACAGGAAACGAAGTTAACGTCGCCAAAACGATCCAGTTTGATCAGGAAAATCAAGTTAAACATAATAACACCCAAGAATTACCTGTATACGCCAAGTTTCAATGTTAAATAGGCCTATTTTTTGGAAAAGATATGAGACATTCGTGTGAGACGATGCATGCAATGCAGTGCAAAGTCTATGGGATATGTCGGACAAGTATTTTTAAGAATTTCCAACTTCTAAATTATTTTTTTTTGGGGGGGGGGGGGGTGGGGGGAAGAAATCCACATCATAACCTTATGCACAAACCGGAACAAGGAAAAGGCAAAACGAGTTTTTTTGGATTAAGGAAATTCTTGAAATTGTTGGTTTAATTTTATATCCAGACACTAAAAAGTGCATTTTATAATAAAATAAAAAAATGTTGAAAAAATTGAACAAATGTCAGTGTGTTTCGGGAAAATTTAATTGGCACATCACGGTTTGTTCGTGGGGTTTTAAGGCAGTGTCCAGATTTGGAATCAACCTAATGTTTAGTAAATTTTTTAGAAAGGGTCCCAAAAATTCTTGCTGGACATTAAGTGGACAGAAAAAATTAATTATGTGGTTTTGAGCTTAAACCATAGAGCTGTATAATAAAGATACACCTCTATGGCTTAAACTATGAACTTGAGAAACTTGAAATAAATCACAATTAAAAATATCAATCACATGTGTAAATAATGACATAAGTCACACAGTGGATTCAATTTTGCTTTATGCTTTTATTTTACATTGATACACTACATATAACATGTAATAACTACTGCCATAGTAACAATATGCTTATTATGTATTGTTTACTGATGTTATAAAACCAAATAAAAAACAATTAACCCCGGACTGTTTATGAATTTAAAACCAAAACAAAACTTGCGATGTCATTTTAGAATAATAATTGTTGATACTATGCAAAGATACATTTGGCAGCATTCTTCACAGGCCAAATTTTAATAGGACACCCTTGTACGGCTTTAACTTTGAATTGTGAGTGTTTCTAGATATTTGTGCGATATGAACACAATATTAAAGATTTGTACACCACAATTGTTGTTTTGTAAGAAAGCAAAATAAAACCATGATTGAAAAGCAAAATTTGACAGGGCGGCATAACATTTTAACAGGGCAGCATACAAATATGACAGAACAGCGTAACATGTACACAGGGCGGCCGCTACCCAGTGATTGTGGAGAACACTGACTGGGTAAATCCATGTCATTTTAACATCTGTATAATTTGCTTTGAATATTAACAATACAATTTTAACCAGATTTGTCAGTTTTCATAAAACACATGTTCAATATATTTCCATGTTACAAATTTAGATTTGTGACTGTTGCGACTGTTTTATTATCTGTACTTATATTGTTAAAAAATGAAATGCCAAGATGCGCAGAGTTCTGCAATATATTTGCAGCACATCTAAGAAATGTGGAACACCGAGATAGCTTATCTTGGAAAACGTAGTTGGTCAATTAAGCTACCGTATTTACTGATAGTTAAACAAAATAAGTTTTGACATTCGCTGTCATCTGTTGTCCCTCTGTCATAATGGGAGCAGTTCGTCCTATGACTTGTCCAGCCGTAATAAGCTGTACAGACTGACATCTTAGTAGCAAGAAGTGGACTTGGGTAAACCAATTAGCTGTAGTGTACAAAGAAAAAATATATACAGGTATAAATTAAATGCCAAGGAAAGAATGTTGTAACATGACACTATTTTAAAAACACAAAATTCTCAATTTATTTGGCATACCCATTTCTTCAGAGAGTGAAATTTAATTTGAGCACTGCAAGGAATGTCATCAGGACTACGTTTTTAAGAGAGATTTGTGGGCGAAAATGAAATTGTTCTGAAGTATTGGAAATACGTGTCTACATCCTAAGTTCCACCATGATAGCCTTGGCCTACACCATGCATTTAATAATACTATTATTATTATTAATAGGTGGCTCTACACTTCCAGAATTGTGAGAGAAAAAACTGTGATCATTGCGATATTGGGATAATTCTACAGAACATTAAATTTATGCACGTCAAATAGTTCATGACACAATATGTTGTGTACGAATGTGTACACAAATTACCACCATGAACTGTTTGACGTGCAAGTCAACGGGACAGTCTTCATAGAATGGGTACAAAATTGGTCTGAAAATATGTATTGTGGAATTCAATCATATTGTAAGGGTATCCTAGACCAACTGATTCTATAAATCTACTGTTCTTTCGAAATATCCCAGTTTTTCTTTCAGATAAAATGATGGATAGGACCACAATATGAAAAAATCCCGCTGGAATTCATGTGGAAACGAAAATATCGTTTTCGCCCAACAATGTTCTCCTAAATCTCTCTTAAAACCGTAGTCCTGACATTTTTTACAAAGAAAGATACTGATTGCACAGTCTGCAAGTTTATTTAATAAATTTACTTATTTACAAAGGATTTTAATGCATTTTTACCCACCATCGCTGCTGCCACTGTCTCACTCTCGACGTGTCTACGCGTCTTTTGCATGCACGAAGGCAATGTTTTGAATATCCCATCATGGCCGCCGGTGACTTCACGGCTCGCTATCCCATCAATGTACGCTCGACCTATCCAGTTATAGAGATCAGTGGTCGCTCCCCAGGTTGTATCTTAAAATTAGGCGTGATCCCTGGTCACACGGTATTCTGGTGTTTATGACTTCTGACTAGCGCCCTCAAAGAAAGAATACTAACTATTTGAAAGACCGCTAAACACAGGGCAAAATAGATCAGTTGGTAGAAAGCCGGTCCGGTATTCCGGAGGTCGCAGGGTCGAGTCCCGCCTTGCCAATTTGTTTTTGTTCACTTTGAACTTTCTGCAATTAAGTGTATGTATATTAAAATAGAGAACCGCCAGCATAATAGAACTAAAATATATTATATTCTGTAAATAAATAAATGTCGCATAATAAAACACGAAACACGAAAACACTATAGAAACCCATGTTCATGACACAAAAGGTACGTCATCTAAGACAATATTGCGCAGTAACTTACACTACAGTGGTGCTTTTAAACCATTTGCAGTGTTCTCTAAAAGCGGGGGGTAACACACTCTTTCCTTAAAGTTAGTAAAACAATTTTAAAGTTTGGTATTTGGCGTCACTAAAATACAAATTGCAATATCATCATAAATTTATTTAGTTGTACAGTGTGGAGTCTCGTAATAGAACATATATGTTTTCTCTGCTATTTTCTTAAAAATGTTCATTTAAAATAACCAACTCTCGCATTCAATTTCGTCCAGAGAAATACACAAAAATCACAAGCTTTTACTAAACAAATTAAGTCATTTGCCATTTAATTGCAATTTGTTGGTCACTGTAATTAAACTTTGTCTCGCGAATATTCGTCACCATAGTCTAAGCTGTTGCTGTAAGGCAACATACATCCAGGTGTCGAATTCGTATGATATCAATCAATTCCAAACTTATGTGAAATAAATTAGTCTGGTGTGTGCTTGACTCACGCACATATCCGACTAATTTATTTAACATAAGTTTGGAATTGATCTGTGAATGCTGCCTTTCGGCAACAGCTTCAACGAATGTGATCAAAGAGTGAGCAAATGTTAAATTTAAACCATAAATGACTAAATTGGTTTGGTAAAAGCGTTTAATTGTTTTAATAATGTCAAACTCGTTTAGGCTGTTGTCGAAGGGCAGCATTCACAAATCTAATTCGTCTTGATATCAATCAATTTTAAACTTATGTTAAATGTATTAGTCTGGTAATTATGTGCGTGATATGTATATATTGTTTTAATTTTAATTGGCAAGGTGGGTCAGTGTCTTTGTTCACTTTGAAATGTATGCAAATTTACATATTTGGTTTACCATGTATATCCCCATTGAGTGATCACCACAATGTCGCTTCCCAGGTTGTATCTTAAAATTAGGCGTGATCCCTGGTCACACGGTATTCTGGTGTTTATGACTTCTGACTAGCGCCCTCAAAGAAAAGATACTACAATTTGGAAGACAGCTAAACACAGGGCAAAATAGATCAGATGGTAGAACGACGGTCCGGTATTCCGTAGGTCGCAGGTTCGAGTCCCGCCTTGCCAATTTGTTTTGTTCACTTTGAACTTTTTGCAATTTAGTGTATGTATTTTAAAATGCACGCAAATAACAGAATCGCAATGTTTAGCTCCACAATAATGACATGTAAATGATCTATTTAGAATAGCCGGACATTTTGGGCACACTTATTCTATTTCTAAAAATTGACTTTGATGTAATCGTTTATTTTTACTCAGCCTATACTTTGGTTTCTACAAAATATAAATGTGGGGGATGTGAGTAGCAAGGCGGGGGTACCTTGATATATTGGTGAATTAAAGTATCTTGCTGCCACACTCTAAACAATAAGTGTAAATTATTGTTGTGTAAAACCGTTGGGTACTAAAATTGTGTCATTTTTGCACAATATTGAGCTAAACTAAATTTTCGATTGTACCTTCTACTTGTGTCATATCTAACACACACCAAATGGGTAAAATAGTACCCAACGTTGGCTACAAGTTCCAGCTACACAAGCGAAGAGTTCAATATTATTACACACGTGAAGGGTTTAAGAAACTGTGTTTACCCCACAGCTGTGCCATAAATCTGGCATGTACACTTTGAAAAGATCAATATTACCAAACATTAGTAAAATGTTACCACTGTGTGAAGGGTAAACTGATGCACGTGGCAACGTTTACCCAACATTGTGTACGCGTGTCATTTATCTACAAAATGGCTGCCGTTTGAGAGACCTCGACAAGTTCTGGGATTTTGAAGCCGTATTCGTAGGTTTCAGGGCAAGTCAGTGAAATAAATTTCCGTGGTGTTTGTTTATGTGATGCTGGTGTAGGAGCATACAAATCAGGGGGTTTGAAAAAGTGACACACTTATTATTTATGCATTATTTGCAAAATGAACGTCACGCTGCGTTTAATTGCACGTGTGTGTACGTATTCCTACACTGTATATTGCACGTATCGCGGTGGCTGTCGTTACGGTAGTTTACTATCCGATTCCCGACTTGCCCGACCTCACATTGACAATGCTCTGGGCCTTTCAATCTTGGAACCAGACTATTTAGTCGGGTGACAAGAGTAAAAGGTCCAGGGTGTTGTAAATGTTAGGCTGGGTATAAGCCGGGGAATCAGATCGTCAACTGCCGTAACGATAGCCACTTCGTGCTCCGCAAGTTACCGAAATTTGAACGATTTTAAATGATTTGAATAACGATGGAAATGGTAACGCCCCTTTCCTATTAAAAGCAAACCCTACAGCTTCATCAAATTGGGAAATTTAATCCAAGTTCCTGATGGTAATCCTCATGCATTGACACCATTAGGCTATTTTGGGAAATATTTCATTCGTTTTCACTGACTTTCAAAACTATGAATCGGTTATTAAAATCTCTAGCTTGTCAAGCCCCGTGAATGCTGTCTCGGGTAATTAAAATTACACAGGCCAAAGTTGAATAAACATCAAAGGTCACAAAACAAAGGTGCACAATAGGTGATTAAAAACAACCCAAGTCATGGGTAAATTAATAACACAACAGTAAGGGGTAGGAATTAAAACCCAATATCTGGGTAAGAAAATGACACAACACATGGGTAAAATCAGGGTTGGGTACAGTTTACACAAGTAATGAGTAAAAAGGGAACATGGTCGTCACATGGGTAAACTTCTTACACAACTTTGTTGTGCAAATATGTAACACAATAATGGGTAAAACTTTACGCCTAAATTAGTACTTTTGTACACTCTAGCTGTTGTGTAAACCGTTTACACAAGTGGACGACCATGTTCCCTTTTTACTCTCAAAAAGGTAGTAATTTTACTCAATATTGGGCAATTTTTTTTAGAGTGCACCTTGGATGCTTACACCTGGTCTTAAACTACTTCAGAGTCAACTACCTTCCATATACAAGTGCCAAACCCTTTCCCTGAAACGAAACGACAGATTCCAGATGCTGGCTCCCAGACTATATCAAAAGAACGGCACCAACAAATAAAGGTATAGGTATAAGTATAAACGACTACGCTAAAACATAATAGGTTATTGAAACAAAATTCATTCAAATTCACCAACTCTCGCATTCAAGTTCGTGCGAGAAAAAAATGTGCACACTTTTAATACCAAACTAGTTTAGTCATTTATCATTCAATTTCAACATTTGGTCACCCTTTTTAAGCACCGGGTTGAGAATATTCACTTCGGATGTGAATGAAAGTAGTGCAAAGTTTATTCCTTTCTGGGTTAAGCTGACACTTTTCCCCTAGTCAGTGTGACACTTTTACGGCTAAAACAAAACAACCTAAACAAAAAGACTCCCAAGTGAATCTGAACCGCAATATTTGAGTCCTCATTGTCGCTGCTTGATTGATTTATACTACGTTCCTTTCACACCCATTGTCAAGATTTCAAAGGAACACAAAGTATCGATTCTTACTAATGCTTTAAGGTTTGAGATGAATTGAATCCATTGTTCAGTGGTACGAGCTACTGACTTGGGTATGTGAAAGCTTTGCCATGTCTGGTCTCAGTGTTGCGTAATCAAACAATGGAATAAAGGTTGGGTTAAATAAGGGCGTTTCTAATGCCCAGTACGTTGGACATCGAAGTCATTTGCTGCCACACGTTCTTGCGCGTCGGGTGTGTTTGTGCGAACTCCGCCAAAGTGTCTCTTCCAGTGATGATGATCCGTACATATTTTTGAGTAGAAATACGTTGGAGATAATGTTGTGTGACCCTCAAGAACTGACCCGCCAATTTATTTCGATGGTGATTCAAACCAGTATTTTCTGACATAAATAGAGACACACGTAAACCCACATATCGTACATTATATCTCCGCAGGATAGGACAGCGCCGTTTGAAAACTATGCATCTGTATCATGTCTCGAACCCTGTCAAACCTGCTGCGTCGCCAACATGAAACATGTTCATTTGCAAACACCAGCTAATGTAAATACATTTTAGTGAAGAATAATGATCTTAGTTATATCTTGATAATGATTTGACCTAATGGGGTAGTCCCTGTACTATATGTCAAAAGAAAGTGCTACTTATATATACCTATATTACCATTCTACACGTTCTTCAAATTATTACTGTTATTTAATTCTAAGAAGGATCTACTGGACTTGATGCCCGACACTTTGTAAGTTCAAAAACCATTCTTGATTTTCGAATGCTATGGAAAGGCACTGAACTTTAAAAAAAAAAAGGAGTCGAGACCTCTTAAGAAAGCCGCAAGATCCGCCGAGGATAGTTGACCCTAATCTTTCTAGACTGCGTCGTGCAGGAACTGCACTGTTTGTTTACGCCTGGTTATTGTTTACAACTCGGTGTAGCGTTTAGGCTTATATTATATGTTTTGTTTTTTGGAAGCCCATCTGCAGTGATCCATATCTGCACCTATTTCTAAGCTCCGCGGATGCGTAAAGTGGCAGCGACCCCCGCACGGTACCACTGATCTCTATAACTGGATAGGTCGAGCGTACATTGATGGGATAGCGAGCCGTGAAGTAACCGGCGGCCATGATGGGATATTAACAACATTGCCTTCGTGCATGCAAAAGACGCGTAGACACGTCGAGAGTGAGACAGTGGCAGCAGCGATGGTGGGTAAAAATGCATTAAAATCCTTTGTAAATAAGTAAATTTATTAAATAAACTCGCAGACTGTGCGATCAGTATCTATCTTTGTAAACAATGTCAGGACTACGGTTTTAAGAGAGATTTAGGAAAACATTGTTGGGCGAAAACGATATTTTCGTTTCCACATGAATTCCAGCGGGATTTTTTCATATTGTGGTCCTATCCATCATTTTATCTGAAAGAAAAACTGGGATATTTCGAAAGAACAGTAGATTTATAGAATCAGTTGGTCTAGGATACCCTTACAATATGATTGAATTCCACAATACAGGTATTTTCAGACCAATTTTGTACCCATTCCATGAAGACTGTCCCGTTGACTTGCACGTCAAACAGTTCATGGTGGTAATTTGTGTACACATTCGTACACAACCTATTGTGTCATGAACTATTTGACGTGCATAAATTTAATGTTTTGTAGAATTATCCCAATATCGCAATGATCACAGTTTTTTCTCTCACAATTCTGGAAGTGTAGAGCCACCTATTAATAATAATAATAGTATTATTAAATGCATGGTGTAGGCCAAGGCTATCATGGTGGAAGGATGTAGACACATATTTCCAATACTTCAGAACAATTTCACTTTCGCCCACAAATTTCTCTTAAAAACGTAGTCCTGATGACATTCCTTACAGTGCTCAAATGAAATGTCACTCTCTGAAGAAATGGGTATGCCAAATAAATTGAGAATTTTGTGTTTTTAAAATAGCGTCATGTTACAACATTCTTTCCATGGCATTTAATTTATACCTGTATAATTTTTTCTTTGTACACTACAGCTAATTGGTTTACCCAAGTCCACTTCTTGCTACTAAGATGTCAGTCTGTACAGCTTATTACGGCTGGACAAGTCATAGGACGAACTGCTCCCATTATGACAGAGGGACAACAGATGACAGCGAATGTCAAAACTTATTTTGTTTAACCATCAGTAAATACGGAAGTTTAATTGACCAACTACGTTTTTCAAGATAAGCTATCTCGGTGTTCCACATCCCTATAGATGTGCTGCAAATATATTACAGAACTCTGCATCTTGGCATTTCATGTTTCAACAATATAAGTACAGATAACAAAACAGTCGCAACAGTCACAAACCTATCTTTGTAACATGGAAATATATTGAACATGTGTTTTATGAAAACCGACAAATCTGGTTAAAATTGTATTGTTAATATTCAAAGCAAATTATACAGATGTTAAAATGACATGGATTTACCCAGTCAGTGTTCTCCACAATCACTGGGTAGCGGCCGCCCTGTGTACATGTTACGCTGTTCTGTCATATTTTTATGCTGCCCTGTTAAAATGTTATGCCGCCCTTTCAAATTTTGCTTTTCAATCATGGTTTTATTTTGCTTTCTTACAAAACAAAAATTGTCGTGTACAAATCTTTAATATTGTGTTCATATCGCACAAATATCTAGAAACACTCACAATTCAAAGTTAAAGCCGTACAAGGGTGTCCTATTACAATTTGGCCTGTGAAGAATGCTGCCAAATGTATCTTTGCATAGTATCAACATTTATTATTCTAAAATGACATCGCAAGTTTTGTTTTGGTTTTAAATTCATAAACAGTCGGGGGTTAATTGTTTTTTATTTGGTTTTATAACGTCAGTAAACAATACATAATAAGCATATTGTTACTATGGCAGTAGTTATTACATGTTGTATGTAGTGTATTAATGTAAAATAAAAGCATCAAGCAAAATTGAATCCATTGTGTGACTTATGTCATTATTTACACATGTGCTTGATATTTTTAATTGTGATTTATTTTAAGTTTCTCAAGTTCATAGTTTAAGCCATAGAGCTGTATCTTTATTATACAGCTCTATGGTTTAAGCTCAAAACCACATAATTTATTTTTTCTGTCCACTTGTCCAGCAAGAATTTTTGGGACCCTTTCTAAAAAAATTACTAAACAATGTTTTCAACATTTTTTTATTTTATCATAAAACTGGCACTTTTTAGTGTCTGGATATAAAATTAAACCAAACATTTCAAGAATTTCCTTAATCCCCAAAAACTCGTTTTGCCTTTTCCTATGGTTTGTGCATAAGGTTATGATGTTGAATTCTCCCCCCCCCCCCAAAAAAAAAAAAAAAACAACTAAAACTAAATATTTTAGAAGTTGGAAATTCTTGAAAATACTTGTCCGACATATCCCATAGACTTTGCACTGCATTGCATCGTCTCACACGAATGTCTCGTATCTTTTCCAAAAAATAGGCCTATTTAACATTGAAACTTGGCGTATACATGTAATTCTTGGGTGTTATTATGTTTAACTTAATTTTCTTGATCAAACTGGATTGTTTTTGTGATGTAACTTCGTTTCCTGTGATATTACATTCGTTTTCTCGGTCTTGCGCTCTACAAACGTGTGTACGCCTGCAATGTTTTTAATATCCCAATATGGCCGCTGATGGCTTCACGTGCAGAGCCGCTCGACCTATCCAGTTATAGAGATCAGTGGGTACGCCCGGGCGACCCGTATTAGATAGCGCATGCCAAACCAGTTCTGACCAGTTCCAGTGCCGCGTGATAGCGGTAAGCTTCATGTCAGTGTTTTGACCGGCAAAGAAGTGTGAATAAACGGCCTAAGAATCACCGAAACCACAGAATAACTGTCGGAGTTTCCTTCCTGTGTGTGTGTGTCAACCCCAGAGAACGGTTTTTGTTATATTGGTGGCAGCGGTTGGCATGCAGGAGGACTACATGAAACCAGGTGAAGTTGTTCATGTTTTCGCGGGGCCATGATGGTGTGGCGGCCGACTCGCCCTGCGGCGGGGAAGCGGGCCGAAGTTTGGACTTGGAGAGGAGTCAGTGCATTTCGTACATCACGCCGGGGGAGTTGGAGGCCTTAAATTATAGGGATGTTTTGGGGAACTCTAGAAGGGTTATGGGGTCCTGGGAGTCTGGGTGTTTCCTGGGGGAGGAGTTGGGGAAGGATAGCGGGGAATTTCGAGACATGCGCCAAGTGCTGGGGGTCGTCGGTGCGTCCACTCCGATTTGGAGAGAGGGCGCCCTTCTCCATATTTTGTCCGGGGCCGCTAGCGTAATTTTTTTCCTAGGAGGGTTAGGGGTAATTATCATAAATGGGCGGCTCTAGACCCTTCGCGTCATGATTATTCAGTAGTTTTAACAATGACGCTAATACATTGTTATTGCTCAATCAACTAGTTACACATAGCCCAGAGGTACATTAAAGCACTTTGAAAAACGAATGCTGTCGACCTCTCCCAGTAGCTATAGTGGATAATGGGTTAGGTTATAGATCGTTCGACAGGGGTTCGAGTTCGCTCTCTGTCTATTTTTCATTGACTATTTTGTCCTCCAAGTTTGTTGTTGGAGTGAGTTTAATTTAGGGGAAAATAAAGATCTGAGAACCTAAGTGTCTTCCACTCAGTGTGGTGTAGAAACGCCCATTTATGATAATTACCCCTAACCCTCATAGGAAAAAAAATTACGCGGGCCGCTACCGCCTAGTCCCACTGTGTGCCCCCGGTATACTGCGATATACAGGGTCAGGGTCACACATCGGCACCACTGACCTCTATACATGGACAGATCATCATTGTTTCATTTTGAAGTCGGCATGCGGAGAAGTGCAACATGGCGGACCCACGACGTCACTCTGTGAGCCAATGAAATGTCCAGGTGTTGGTACGATACGTATTACGTAATGTTTATAAATACAAAATGTACAGAGTAAATCCGCTGACCTCTACACCTGGACATTTCATTGGCTCACAGCAGTGACGTCTCGGGTCCGCCATGTTGCACTTCCAGTTCGCGCCGACTTCAAGTGTTAGCACAGCAGAATATGGACAATGATCCGTCCAGCTGTAGAGGTCAGTGATCGGCACACGCTAAAATTTGTTGAAAAATTTGCTTTTTCGTGCGCACTCTGTGCGAGGAATTGTGGAGTTGCAATTATACTGGGTGTATTCTCTAATCTCTCAGCTATTACTATCTGGAATTGCGCTTAATCTTACCTTCAAAATTTCGAGAAATTTGGGCATCTTTTTTTCAGTCGAACTGAGTGCAACAAGGCTGGATTATAATCCAATGACCCGTGACGTCATTTGAGTGTGCAAAGCGCACCTGGAGGGCGCTTTACGAGCTGAGATGCTACGGCTGTTTTGTGTTGCATTTAAACTCCAAACAAGGTATAATGTTATCATGAACAGGGTTGCTTTGACAATTCCCCATTCAGTCGCTGTGATTTATAAACATCCCCACGATTGCGTTCCATGCCCATAAAATACGAGTAAATATGTGTAATGGGATGAAATTGCAGGCCCCCCTTTTTTTAACTCCTAGTTTACCTATGTCCAGCTCGGACTAGGGCGAGTCTAGCGGTGGGTGGTTGGCTGGTGGTGTGTGATGAGTGGGTGATTGGTAGCAGGCTATGCAATCAATCACGGCGCGTTGAGGAAGGGTTGTCCAGAGGTCGGTGACCATATCCAAGAAAGTGTTTGGGCACTTGGCCACTGGACTCAGACAGAGGAAAGTTGTTAGAATTAATCTCCCAAGTTTCTTCAGTTTATGCGCTTTGCCTCTGTCGGATATCTGCGTTGGATTGCGCCAGCCCAGCTCATCAACATACATAAGTATATGTTCATTCCCTGTCCTGCTCTCGGTGAGTTTGATTTTACTTTTGTCTTTCTTATACTTCTAGGCTTACGAATTATTCTTTTCAGTTTCTGAAGTAAAAATCAGATTGTAATTTTACATTTAATTTGAACAATCGCTGCATAGTTTCTATTGTGTGAGGATAGTGTTTTCGATTTTGATTATTGAAGTCCTAGAACAGAAGTTACTTTTTGTTTATAAACTCTTATTCTGAATTGATAATTGTTGAATTGTTGCTTTCCATGTTCTTTTAACTTTTGAATGCTTGCAAAATGTGAATGACAATTTGGCACAGTGTCATTTTGCCTTGAACTTGAGTTATCTAATGTTGCTTTAATATTTGCATTATTGTTGTATTATGAGAAAGGAATACAGTACTCTTTTAGAACACATTTCAGTCGAGATGCACTGCATTATCTAATCCTGGTTGCCTTGTCAAAGCATAGAGCATCTGTTCATTGCTCTATGGTCAAAGCATAGAGCAAGGAGGTCAAAGTTGCTATTTCCTTAGTACACGTTTCGAGAGGCACTGCATTCTCTAATCCTGGCTGCATCACCCCCCAGGGTAGTTTAATAACCACTTTAATTTAAAGTCAATTTACTTGAAGACTGAAGGTTACTCTTTAGTTTCTTATTGTCCGCAGTCCGGTTGTCCCATGGGTTGTCCAAGACCAGAGACTTTTACTACAGCCTAAGAGCTTTATTGATTGATTGATTTGTTTGCTCCTACCTGTTGCTTGTTAGAAACAACTTATTCCTCGTAGTACTTTTTATATCTTTTATGATCCTGGCAAGAGACAAAGAATAGTTTTGTATTTGTTTCATTGATTTTAGTTTTGTGCGTTTATCTTTCTTTTTATTTACTGAAACTAAACTTTTAGTAGGTAATTTTTTTGATCATAGTTTTTCTCTATGGTTTGATATATCTTTGATTTTACTTTCCTTTTGCTTTTTAATCTTTAGCATTTACTTTTAGTTTAGACTTCTTGAAAGTATACTAAATCATTTTTGTATTTAATTGTTGCTTAAAGGAAAGCAATTCTTGTGTTCTTCATAGTTTGTCGAACAGCCTGATATCATGGTAGCAATGAGTCATTGTTCCATGAAATGTCCTAGCCTTACCACAAACTATGCAAGGAGTGTTCCTTAACCCTAACTCCTTACACAACAAAGGAAGTTGGAGGATTTTGAAGGAATTGTATTGTTCAATAACAATGGTGAGGGAGTTAGGGTTAATTGGTTTTTAAGTAGCAACCCTCGACTGTCTATCATTTAGACTTGAGCCCTGGTCTTAAGGTTTTATACCCATTAGCAGACCGCACCGACCAGTGTAATACTAATAGGAACATTCCCCAGTCATTTTTGTTTCACATCTACTTTATTTTCAAGATGAAAGGTTTCCTTCTTGTTAAAGGACGATAGGTTTTAGTATTAAGTATTTAATTTCAGTGTATTTTATATTTTTGGATGGCATAGGATTAATTGTAGACTTGGCCACTGGACTCCGACAGAGGAAAGTTGTTAGAATTAATCTCCCAAGTTTTTTCAGTTTAAGCGCTTTGCCTCTGTCGGATATCTGCGTTGGATTGCGCCATCCCAGCTCATCAACATACATAATTATATGTTCATTCCCTGCTCTGCTCTAGGCCGAGTCAAGAAAGCCAGCAGGACAGCAACACTTCAAGTTCCTCTGGGCTGATCCCAAGGCAAGAGATAGCCAGCAGGACAGCGTAACATCGAATCGTCTTCTTTATCACTCCATCCTCTGGTTGTTACGAAAACAATAATCCTGTCCCCTGATCAAGGACAAGGAACTGTTTTCGTACCCCTTCAAGCCCTCATCATCAACTCCAACGCCCCCTAACTGCTTCAACTCTACCGGAAGAACTTTTGCATTGCAGCATCATCATCATCTTCGTTTATCTTCCAAAGTTCCAGTCTTCACGTTCATCTTCTCCAAGTGCGCCATCGTCTACACTCACCCAGATAGGCCATTCATTCATTTTTTTAATATATATCTACATTGTATTAAATTAACTTGTGTCATATAATTGTTTTCTTCTTTTATATTTGTCGAGGCCCGCCGGGTTTTTTTCATTTTGCTTTTAGTTGAGATATTTAACGCATAATATGCTCACCTAATGTATACATACAGCGTTGTAAATCGCCTCTCCCTTTTTTCGTAGTCGGGAAAAGAATAAACCTACTTTCTTCCTTTTTTTACAAGACCATTCAGCGTGTCCCTTGTAAAAATTCATTATGTCTCAGCACAGCGTGCGCTAGCCGCACTCAAACCTGTTACATATACTTGGCAAATCCATTGCACACGAAACAGCCGTCGCATCTCAACTCGTGAAGCGCCCTCCAGGTGCGCTTTGCACACTCAAATGACATCACAGGTCATTGGATTATAATCCAGCCTTAACTGCGCGTTGCACTCAGTTCGACCATTCCTCCATGGTTCGACTAAAAAAAAAGATGCCCAAATTTCTCGACATTTTGAAGGTAAGATTAAGCGCAATTCCAGATAGTAATAGCTGAGAGATTAGAGAATACACCCAGTATAATTGCAACTCCACAATTCCTCGCACAGAGTGCGCACGAAAAAGCAAAGTTTTCTACTAATTTTAGCTTGTGCCGATGTGTGACCCTGTATATCGCAGTATACCGGGGGCACACTAGTGGGAATAGCTACCGCCGTCTGACGGGGGCCGCCTCATGCTGTAGACGGCGGCGCAGCAGACGTCTCGCTCCACATGGGGCGATTCCGAGCTGTGCCCTTTGATGCAGTGGGGGTGGGGCCTCGTCCGGACATTCTCTAGATCTGCAGCAATTATACCGATTCCGGGGGGGGGGGGGGGGGGGGGGCGGCACATGCTTTGAACTGTGGCAGACGTTTCATTCCGCTCGGAGCGATTCCGAGTCGGGTCCGTCGGCGCAGTGGGGGGCGGGGCCTCGCCGGGACGCCCACGCCAGTCACAGTCACAAGAGCCAGTCACTGTCGCAAAAGGCAGTCACAGTCGCGGCCACAGGAGCCAGTCGCAGGAACCACAGTCGCAGTCGCAATAGCCAATCGCAGTCGCAGGCAGGCACCAGATGCATGAGCCAGTCGCATGAGCCAGTCGCAGTCGCAAGAGGCAGTCGCAAGAGGCAGTCGCAAGAGGCAGTCGCAAGAGGCAGTCGCAAGAGGCAGTCGCAAGATGCAATCGCAAGAGGCAGTCGCAATAGGCAGTTGCAAGAGGCAGTCGCCAGAGGCAGTCGCAAGAGGCAGTCGCAAGAGGCAGTCGCAGGAGGCAGTCACAGGAGGCAGTCGCAAGAGGCAGTCGCAGGAGGCAGTCGCAGGAGGCAGTCGCAAGAGGCAGTCGCAAGAGGCAGTCGCAAGAGGCAGTCGCAAGAGGCAGTCGCAAGAGGCAGTCGCAAGAGGCAGTCGCAGGAGGCAGTCGCATGAGGCAGTCGCATGAGGCAGTCGCATGAGGCAGTCGCAAGAGGCAGTCGCAAGAGGCAGTCGCAAGAGGCAGTCGCAAGAGGCAGTCGCAAGAGGCAGTCGCAAGAGGCAGTCGCAAGAGGCAGTCGCAAGAGGCAGTCGCAAGAGGCAGTCGCAAGAGGCAGTCGCAAGAGGCAGTCGCAAGAGGCAGTCGCAAGAGGCAGTCGCAAGAAGCAGTCGCAAGAGGCAGTCGCAAGAGGCAGTCGCAAGAGGCAGTCGCAAGAGGCAGTCGCAATAGCCAGTCGCAATAGCCAGTCGCAAGAGCCAGTCGCAAGAGCCAGTCGCAAGAGCCAGTCGCAAGAGCCAGTCGCAAGAGCCAGTCGCAAGAGCAAGTCGCAGGAGCCAGTCGCAGGCGCCAGTCGCAGGCACCAGTCGCAGGCACCAGTCGCAGGCACCAGTCGCAGGCACCAGTCGCAGGCACCAGTCGCAGGCACCAGTCGCAGGCATAGGAGCCAGTCGCAGTCAAGTCTTAACATTGGTGGGGTGTGCCGGTGTGAAAGGTAATTCTGTCCCCCCTGGTAAATGTGTCCCCTCCAGGTAATTCTGTCTCCCTGCCCAACGTTAAACGTGTCCCTGGTAAAATTGTCCCGTGCAACGTCACAAGTCTAGCACCCACTAGACGCAACAACCAGTGTAGTACAGGTTCACTCCTTCATGGTGTATCATTTGTGGCAGACTGTAGGATGTGTAGCGTACTACAAATTACAGGTGGTCAAAAGTGCTGCCACATGCGTGCTGGGTATACAGAATTTGTACGCGTGCAAGAAGTCTGAAAATACTGATTACCGCTAATTTCCCTTTCGCGCAGAAACGTGGATCGGTTGATTTAATTAATACAGTTATTTATATTTTTATTTTGATAAATCGATGAAGGGAACAGAAGTCCAAATAATAAATACCATGTGGGCTTTTCATTGAAATAACATCAAAATAACCACTTATGTGTGGAACATAGGGGGACAAAATTACCTAGAGAGGGGACAGAATAAACTGGAGGGGGACGGAATTAACGGCTCTAGGGGGACACTTTTATCTAGGTAATTACCGTCCACACCGGTGTGGCGGTCTCACTTCTCCGGCGTGCTAGCTTCTCCGGGCGGATTGAGCGGATAAGTCAGCACGTTACAATCACATACTCATTTATCCGCTGTTCTCACTTCTCCTGATGCCGAGCTACCGACAGAGGGCGCTATCACCAATTAGGACCAATTTTCGATAACTATATAGGGAAAAGACAACCGGATCAACACAGATTAGAAAATATCTTATTTTGAAGATTGTAGCAAGTTGTTTTCATCAGATAGAAATTATTGACTGAACTGAGGGGAAGTTTTAATTATATCTCTGAGCAACCATCAAATGAGGCATAAATCTTTTTGATGGATTGGCCTATACCACCGCATTACGAATATTCGTTATTATTATTATTATTATAAATAAATGCAACAGGCAACTGCACACTTTTTTAAACACATTTGTTTGACCCTATTTCTGTCATCATGAATAAGTATAATAAATATACAATCCAATCGATATGTTGGTTCGAGTACAGCAGTAGTTGTAGTCCATTTTGCCGCACGCGCCCCGTCGCCGCGTACCCTGTATGTAAAGTAGACGCATCCTACAATCTGATCTTACGTGCACACGTACCGTACCAGTATTTTTAATCGCTGGAGCAATCTCCAGAAAAGAACATCGCTATTTTTCACAAGAATTACGCTGGAGGAATACGAGCATCAACTATTACCATCACCGAGGCCCAGCTGACCAACGACAGACGCTCAGCCCAAGAAACGCTTGCTCAAGACTTCCAGGGTCAAGATCATCCCACCGCTCAACAACTCGAGCTTTTTCACAAGACCCTATCAACCAACAATAGGCATCAAAAGGTACGTCGATCTCTATACTACAAAACCAAACAGTCCTTTTCAGGATTACCACACCTACTCAAAAAGAGATACATCCGTCTTTTGCCTCTAATATATAATAATTGATATAAACAAACTGGAATATAACACACCCTACATTATCCGTTATATTCCAACTACAAATCCTTCAACTACCATGGCAAAGAAAAAACTTAAAAAACAAACGAAGAGATCACTAAATGAAATCGAAACCAAACCAATTCTCTAACAATGCAAATCGTATACCAAACGAGCTAACTCCATTCATTTGCATTTACTAGCAGACCAATGTCAATCCTTCACAACGAACCTATCCCAAGCAACACTATCACAAACTGAAATAATTGCTTTGGGAAACGGTTTAAACTTTGTACCTATACTCCTGCTAAACCAAACCGCAAATCACTTGTAAGTGGCATAAATACTTTTAATCGAAGACTAAGTACATGTACTGCATTCTGAATGCGTAACATATACGCTCCAAAAACCATCCTTGTATACCACCATCAAAATGGCAACCAAAACCATCCTCTAGTGAAACACTAGAATTATATCTGGAAGCCACAATAAATTCGAATCAGCACTTGGAGAAAAAACAAAACGAACTCTATTTGTCTTCACAGCCATCAACAGCCATAAACCACGGTGACAGACATCGAGCAATAAACCAACACTGGAAAATAATCCGTGGCAATCATATATTTCCGGAACACTTTCCGAAACCTCCATTCATTGCCCTCAAAAAAGCACAACAGATTCGGGAAAACTACTAAGAGCTAAACTACCACAGCAAAAACAAGAGCTCAAACCACTCCCACAGAATCTGGCTTTTTCGAACAACAAACCCTCAACCTATTGCTCTCCTTACTGGAGGAACATTTTGAAACCGACTAACAAACATATGGCTCAAACCAAACTTACAAGATTGGAGTATACCCAATCCCAACCGCGAGTCAGCCTCGATTCTTTTTGAATCACCCATTTGCAACTGACGAGTGCCACGGCAAGGCACGAAAGCATGCTATTGCTATCAAGAGGATTTGCAAACATAATCCTCTGCTCGCACCCTTAATCACATTTGATTACCCAACCGACCATAGTCACTCAGTCTCCTATGTCCGCCCACTCAACAATTTAATCGGACATACCGGCAAAGACTAAATCATGCTTAAAATCCTTTTTAAGCCAAAACAAGTCAAGAGAGAGGGAGTGTCACTGAATGGGATAGTGCCTTCTCATTTCTAAAATCTATGTATAATACTCCTTATCTCACCCAGAGATACTGTGGGTCGAAGGCCATCAAAAACTGCCCGAGAATACCGTTCTTGAGTAACAAGCGAGGTATCTTCAGGCTACCCCCATCTCTAACCATTCGTACTCTAAGTACATCCATAGACTTGTGAAAATCAGTCTGCCATTCACGAGACAATACAACACACCTATTTGGAAAACCAACAACCATATTTCCGCATACGGAAAAATCATATGTATTTGTTGCTACCCACAAAAAACAAACACCATGCTATATCTGGTGTTTACGGTAAAAAGACACACAAATTATCCGCAAACGGATAAACTGAACCCTTTTTACACTATACAACTCATAACAAAACAAATACCCAACGGATTTAACCCCAAAACATCATTTTTATTTGTTACTATACACACAAAAAAACCAAAACATCATGCTATATCTGGTGTTTACAGTAAAAAGACACATAAATTATCCGCATACGGATAAACTATACCCTTTTTACACTATACAATTCAAAACAAAACAAATACCCACGGAATTAAACACACAATAATTTGGCCCCCCAAACAACAGAAATAATTCTCAACATCGAATGGTACAAACAAAATAAAACCCACATATGGGAAAGATAAAGTACCATCTCCACATAAAATACGCAATCGTATTAACAAAATAAAGAAACTAATCAACGGAACACAATGTGTTTCTCCAACACCGCACACGGTGGGAAAACAGTTCTTTACTCAAACAACCACCAAAAAATAGAGAATAACGATATCTAAAAGCCTACACCAACTTCAACTATTTTCTAACCAAGAAAATAGCTAATAACGGCTTTTAAAACTAAAAAAGAAACACACCACTGGCCAAAATTTCCACTACCCAACGTTTTCCACGCAATTGCACTCCCATTGGACAATGCAGTGACCAATCACATACGGTATCATAAACCGGACCACGGCTCTATACACACTGTACATACTACGTACGCAAAAGAGAATACCAACAAAAACGTTGTCTCACGATGTCCATTTGTTAGCAAGTCCAAGACAAGCAAATCGAGCACATTCAGCCAGCTGTTACAATTTCCATCCAGCTCCAATTCCATCCCTAGCGGACAACAGTCCCCCTACAGCATTCCAAGCGACGATGAATCACCCCTTCCATCCTGTGGAAAAATAGAGACCAACACACCACCACCTTATATCGAGGTAAAAATACAGCCACCACGTCCACACCGGTCTCTAAAACTATTCCAGGATCGCTGGAGCAATCTCCAGAAAAGAACATCGCTATTTTTCACAAGAATTACGCTGGAGGAATACGAGCATCAACTATTACCATCACCGAGGCCCAGCTGACCAACGACAGACGCTCAGCCCAAGAAACGCTTGCTCAAGACTTCCAGGGTCAAGATCATCCCACCGCTCAACAACTCGAGCTTTTTCACAAGACCCTATCAACCAACAATAGGCATCAAAAGGTACGTCGATCTCTATACTACAAAACCAAACAGTCCTTTTCAGGATTACCACACCTACTCAAAAAGAGATACATCCGTCTTTTGCCTCTAATATATAATAATTGATATAAACAAACTGGAATATAACACACCCTACATTATCCGTTATATTCCAACTACAAATCCTTCAACTACCATGGCAAAGAAAAAACTTAAAAAACAAACGAAGAGATCACTAAATCAAATCGAAACCAAACCAATTCTCTAACAATGCAAATCGTATACCAAACGAGCTAACTCCATTCATTTGCATTTACTAGCAGACCAATGTCAATCCTTCACAACGAACCTATCCCAAGCAACACTATCACAAACTGAAATAATTGCTTTGGGAAACGGTTTAAACTTTGTACCTATACTCCTGCTAAACCAAACCGCAAATCACTTGTAAGTGGCATAAATACTTTTAATCGAAGACTAAGTACATGTACTGCATTCTGAATGCGTAACATATACGCTCCAAAAACCATCCTTGTATACCACCATCAAAATGGCAACCAAAACCATCCTCTAGTGAAACACTAGAATTATATCTGGAAGCCACAATAAATTCGAATCAGCACTTGGAGAAAAAACAAAACGAACTCTATTTGTCTTCACAGCCATCAACAGCCATAAACCACGGTGACAGACATCGAGCAATAAACCAACACTGGAAAATAATCCGTGGCAATCATATATTTCCGGAACACTTTCCGAAACCTCCATTCATTGCCCTCAAAAAAGCACAACAGATTCGGGAAAACTACTAAGAGCTAAACTACCACAGCAAAAACAAGAGCTCAAACCACTCCCACAGAATCTGGCTTTTTCGAACAACAAACCCTCAACCTATTGCTCTCCTTACTGGAGGAACATTTTGAAACCGACTAACAAACATATGGCTCAAACCAAACTTACAAGATTGGAGTATACCCAATCCCAACCGCGAGTCAGCCTCGATTCTTTTTGAATCACCCATTTGCAACTGACGAGTGCCACGGCAAGGCACGAAAGCATGCTATTGCTATCAAGAGGATTTGCAAACATAATCCTCTGCTCGCACCCTTAATCACATTTGATTACCCAACCGACCATAGTCACTCAGTCTCCTATGTCCGCCCACTCAACAATTTAATCGGACATACCGGCAAAGACTAAATCATGCTTAAAATCCTTTTTAAGCCAAAACAAGTCAAGAGAGAGGGAGTGTCACTGAATGGGATAGTGCCTTCTCATTTCTAAAATCTATGTATAATACTCCTTATCTCACCCAGAGATACTGTGGGTCGAAGGCCATCAAAAACTGCCCGAGAATACCGTTCTTGAGTAACAAGCGAGGTATCTTCAGGCTACCCCCATCTCTAACCATTCGTACTCTAAGTACATCCATAGACTTGTGAAAATCAGTCTGCCATTCACGAGACAATACAACACACCTATTTGGAAAACCAACAACCATATTTCCGCATACGGAAAAATCATATGTATTTGTTGCTACCCACAAAAAACAAACACCATGCTATATCTGGTGTTTACGGTAAAAAGACACACAAATTATCCGCAAACGGATAAACTGAACCCTTTTTACACTATACAACTCATAACAAAACAAATACCCAACGGATTTAACCCCAAAACATCATTTTTATTTGTTACTATACACACAAAAAAACCAAAACATCATGCTATATCTGGTGTTTACAGTAAAAAGACACATAAATTATCCGCATACGGATAAACTATACCCTTTTTACACTATACAATTCAAAACAAAACAAATACCCACGGAATTAAACACACAATAATTTGGCCCCCCAAACAACAGAAATAATTCTCAACATCGAATGGTACAAACAAAATAAAACCCACATATGGGAAAGATAAAGTACCATCTCCACATAAAATACGCAATCGTATTAACAAAATAAAGAAACTAATCAACGGAACACAATGTGTTTCTCCAACACCGCACACGGTGGGAAAACAGTTCTTTACTCAAACAACCACCAAAAAATAGAGAATAACGATATCTAAAAGCCTACACCAACTTCAACTATTTTCTAACCAAGAAAATAGCTAATAACGGCTTTTAAAACTAAAAAAGAAACACACCACTGGCCAAAATTTCCACTACCCAACGTTTTCCACGCAATTGCACTCCCATTGGACAATGCAGTGACCAATCACATACGGTATCATAAACCGGACCACGGCTCTATACACACTGTACATACTACGTACGCAAAAGAGAATACCAACAAAAACGTTGTCTCACGATGTTCATTTGTTAGCAAGTCCAAGACAAGCAAATCGAGCACATTCAGCCAGCTGTTACAATTTCCATCCAGCTCCAATTCCATCCCTAGCGGACAACAGTCCCCCTACAGCATTCCAAGCGACGATGAATCACCCCTTCCATCCTGTGGAAAAATAGAGACCAACACACCACCACCTTATATCGAGGTAAAAATACAGCCACCACGTCCACACCGGTCTCTAAAACTATTCCAGGATCGCTGGAGCAATCTCCAGAAAAGAACATCGCTATTTTTCACAAGAATTACGCTGGAGGAATACGAGCATCAACTATTACCATCACCGAGGCCCAGCTGACCAACGACAGACGCTCAGCCCAAGAAACGCTTGCTCAAGACTTCCAGGGTCAAGATCATCCCACCGCTCAACAACTCGAGCTTTTTCACAAGACCCTATCAACCAACAATAGGCATCAAAAGGTACGTCGATCTCTATACTACAAAACCAAACAGTCCTTTTCAGGATTACCACACCTACTCAAAAAGAGATACATCCGTCTTTTGCCTCTAATATATAATAATTGATATAAACAAACTGGAATATAACACACCCTACATTATCCGTTATATTCCAACTACAAATCCTTCAACTACCATGGCAAAGAAAAAACTTAAAAAACAAACGAAGAGATCACTAAATCAAATCGAAACCAAACCAATTCTCTAACAATGCAAATCGTATACCAAACGAGCTAACTCCATTCATTTGCATTTACTAGCAGACCAATGTCAATCCTTCACAACGAACCTATCCCAAGCAACACTATCACAAACTGAAATAATTGCTTTGGGAAACGGTTTAAACTTTGTACCTATACTCCTGCTAAACCAAACCGCAAATCACTTGTAAGTGGCATAAATACTTTTAATCGAAGACTAAGTACATGTACTGCATTCTGAATGCGTAACATATACGCTCCAAAAACCATCCTTGTATACCACCATCAAAATGGCAACCAAAACCATCCTCTAGTGAAACACTAGAATTATATCTGGAAGCCACAATAAATTCGAATCAGCACTTGGAGAAAAAACAAAACGAACTCTATTTGTCTTCACAGCCATCAACAGCCATAAACCACGGTGACAGACATCGAGCAATAAACCAACACTGGAAAATAATCCGTGGCAATCATATATTTCCGGAACACTTTCCGAAACCTCCATTCATTGCCCTCAAAAAAGCACAACAGATTCGGGAAAACTACTAAGAGCTAAACTACCACAGCAAAAACAAGAGCTCAAACCACTCCCACAGAATCTGGCTTTTTCGAACAACAAACCCTCAACCTATTGCTCTCCTTACTGGAGGAACATTTTGAAACCGACTAACAAACATATGGCTCAAACCAAACTTACAAGATTGGAGTATACCCAATCCCAACCGCGAGTCAGCCTCGATTCTTTTTGAATCACCCATTTGCAACTGACGAGTGCCACGGCAAGGCACGAAAGCATGCTATTGCTATCAAGAGGATTTGCAAACATAATCCTCTGCTCGCACCCTTAATCACATTTGATTACCCAACCGACCATAGTCACTCAGTCTCCTATGTCCGCCCACTCAACAATTTAATCGGACATACCGGCAAAGACTAAATCATCATGCTTAAAATCCATTTTAAGCCAAAACAAGTCAAGAGAGAGGGAGTGTCACTGAATGGGATAGTGCCTTCTCATTTCTAAAATCTATGTATAATACTCCTTATCTCACCCAGAGATACTGTGGGTCGAAGGCCATCAAAAACTGCCCGAGAATACCGTTCTTGAGTAACAAGCGAGGTATCTTCAGGCTACCCCCATCTCTAACCATTCGTACTCTAAGTACATCCATAGACTTGTGAAAATCAGTCTGCCATTCACGAGACAATACAACACACCTATTTGGAAAACCAACAACCATATTTCCGCATACGGAAAAATCATATGTATTTGTTGCTACCCACAAAAAACAAACACCATGCTATATCTGGTGTTTACGGTAAAAAGACACACAAATTATCCGCAAACGGATAAACTGAACCCTTTTTACACTATACAACTCATAACAAAACAAATACCCAACGGATTTAACCCCAAAACATCATTTTTATTTGTTACTATACACACACAAAAACCAAAACATCATGCTATATCTGGTGTTTACAGTAAAAAGACACATAAATTATCCGCATACGGATAAACTATACCCTTTTTACACTATACAATTCAAAACAAAACAAATACCCACGGAATTAAACACACAATAATTTGGCCCCCCAAACAACAGAAATAATTCTCAACATCGAATGGTACAAACAAAATAAAACCCACATATGGGAAAGATAAAGTACCATCTCCACATAAAATACGCAATCGTATTAACAAAATAAAGAAACTAATCAACGGAACACAATGTGTTTCTCCAACACCGCACACGGTGGGAAAACAGTTCTTTACTCAAACAACCACCAAAAAATAGAGAATAACGATATCTAAAAGCCTACACCAACTTCAACTATTTTCTAACCAAGAAAATAGCTAATAACGGCTTTTAAAACTAAAAAAGAAACACACCACTGGCCAAAATTTCCACTACCCAACGTTTTCCACGCAATTGCACTCCCATTGGACAATGCAGTGACCAATCACATACGGTATCATAAACCGGACCACGGCTCTATACACACTGTACATACTACGTACGCAAAAGAGAATACCAACAAAAACGTTGTCTCACGATGTCCATTTGTTAGCAAGTCCAAGACAAGCAAATCGAGCACATTCAGCCAGCTGTTACAATTTCCATCCAGCTCCAATTCCATCCCTAGCGGACAACAGTCCCCCTACAGCATTCCAAGCGACGATGAATCACCCCTTCCATCCTGTGGAAAAATAGAGACCAACACACCACCACCTTATATCGAGGTACAAATACAGCCACCACGTCCACACCGGTCTCTAAAACTATTCCAGGATCGCTGGAGCAATCTCCAGAAAAGAACATCGCTATTTTTCACAAGAATTACGCTGGAGGAATACGAGCATCAACTATTACCATCACCGAGGCCCAGCTGACCAACGACAGACGCTCAGCCCAAGAAACGCTTGCTCAAGACTTCCAGGGTCAAGATCATCCCACCGCTCAACAACTCGAGCTTTTTCACAAGACCCTATCAACCAACAATAGGCATCAAAAGGTACGTCGATCTCTATACTACAAAACCAAACAGTCCTTTTCAGGATTACCACACCTACTCAAAAAGAGATACATCCGTCTTTTGCCTCTAATATATAATAATTGATATAAACAAACTGGAATATAACACACCCTACATTATCCGTTATATTCCAACTACAAATCCTTCAACTACCATGGCAAAGAAAAAACTTAAAAAACAAACGAAGAGATCACTAAATCAAATCGAAACCAAACCAATTCTCTAACAATGCAAATCGTATACCAAACGAGCTAACTCCATTCATTTGCATTTACTAGCAGACCAATGTCAATCCTTCACAACGAACCTATCCCAAGCAACACTATCACAAACTGAAATAATTGCTTTGGGAAACGGTTTAAACTTTGTACCTATACTCCTGCTAAACCAAACCGCAAATCACTTGTAAGTGGCATAAATACTTTTAATCGAAGACTAAGTACATGTACTGCATTCTGAATGCGTAACATATACGCTCCAAAAACCATCCTTGTATACCACCATCAAAATGGCAACCAAAACCATCCTCTAGTGAAACACTAGAATTATATCTGGAAGCCACAATAAATTCGAATCAGCACTTGGAGAAAAAACAAAACGAACTCTATTTGTCTTCACAGCCATCAACAGCCATAAACCACGGTGACAGACATCGAGCAATAAACCAACACTGGAAAATAATCCGTGGCAATCATATATTTCCGGAACACTTTCCGAAACCTCCATTCATTGCCCTCAAAAAAGCACAACAGATTCGGGAAAACTACTAAGAGCTAAACTACCACAGCAAAAACAAGAGCTCAAACCACTCCCACAGAATCTGGCTTTTTCGAACAACAAACCCTCAACCTATTGCTCTCCTTACTGGAGGAACATTTTGAAACCGACTAACAAACATATGGCTCAAACCAAACTTACAAGATTGGAGTATACCCAATCCCAACCGCGAGTCAGCCTCGATTCTTTTTGAATCACCCATTTGCAACTGACGAGTGCCACGGCAAGGCACGAAAGCATGCTATTGCTATCAAGAGGATTTGCAAACATAATCCTCTGCTCGCACCCTTAATCACATTTGATTACCCAACCGACCATAGTCACTCAGTCTCCTATGTCCGCCCACTCAACAATTTAATCGGACATACCGGCAAAGACTAAATCATCATGCTTAAAATCCATTTTAAGCCAAAACAAGTCAAGAGAGAGGGAGTGTCACTGAATGGGATAGTGCCTTCTCATTTCTAAAATCTATGTATAATACTCCTTATCTCACCCAGAGATACTGTGGGTCGAAGGCCATCAAAAACTGCCCGAGAATACCGTTCTTGAGTAACAAGCGAGGTATCTTCAGGCTACCCCCATCTCTAACCATTCGTACTCTAAGTACATCCATAGACTTGTGAAAATCAGTCTGCCATTCACGAGACAATACAACACACCTATTTGGAAAACCAACAACCATATTTCCGCATACGGAAAAATCATATGTATTTGTTGCTACCCACAAAAAACAAACACCATGCTATATCTGGTGTTTACGGTAAAAAGACACACAAATTATCCGCAAACGGATAAACTGAACCCTTTTTACACTATACAACTCATAACAAAACAAATACCCAACGGATTTAACCCCAAAACATCATTTTTATTTGTTACTATACACACACAAAAACCAAAACATCATGCTATATCTGGTGTTTACAGTAAAAAGACACATAAATTATCCGCATACGGATAAACTATACCCTTTTTACACTATACAATTCAAAACAAAACAAATACCCACGGAATTAAACACACAATAATTTGGCCCCCCAAACAACAGAAATAATTCTCAACATCGAATGGTACAAACAAAATAAAACCCACATATGGGAAAGATAAAGTACCATCTCCACATAAAATACGCAATCGTATTAACAAAATAAAGAAACTAATCAACGGAACACAATGTGTTTCTCCAACACCGCACACGGTGGGAAAACAGTTCTTTACTCAAACAACCACCAAAAAATAGAGAATAACGATATCTAAAAGCCTACACCAACTTCAACTATTTTCTAACCAAGAAAATAGCTAATAACGGCTTTTAAAACTAAAAAAGAAACACACCACTGGCCAAAATTTCCACTACCCAACGTTTTCCACGCAATTGCACTCCCATTGGACAATGCAGTGACCAATCACATACGGTATCATAAACCGGACCACGGCTCTATACACACTGTACATACTACGTACGCAAAAGAGAATACCAACAAAAACGTTGTCTCACGATGTCCATTTGTTAGCAAGTCCAAGACAAGCAAATCGAGCACATTCAGCCAGCTGTTACAATTTCCATCCAGCTCCAATTCCATCCCTAGCGGACAACAGTCCCCCTACAGCATTCCAAGCGACGATGAATCACCCCTTCCATCCTGTGGAAAAATAGAGACCAACACACCACCACCTTATATCGAGGTACAAATACAGCCACCACGTCCACACCGGTCTCTAAAACTATTCCAGGATCGCTGGAGCAATCTCCAGAAAAGAACATCGCTATTTTTCACAAGAATTACGCTGGAGGAATACGAGCATCAACTATTACCATCACCGAGGCCCAGCTGACCAACGACAGACGCTCAGCCCAAGAAACGCTTGCTCAAGACTTCCAGGGTCAAGATCATCCCACCGCTCAACAACTCGAGCTTTTTCACAAGACCCTATCAACCAACAATAGGCATCAAAAGGTACGTCGATCTCTATACTACAAAACCAAACAGTCCTTTTCAGGATTACCACACCTACTCAAAAAGAGATACATCCGTCTTTTGCCTCTAATATATAATAATTGATATAAACAAACTGGAATATAACACACCCTACATTATCCGTTATATTCCAACTACAAATCCTTCAACTACCATGGCAAAGAAAAAACTTAAAAAACAAACGAAGAGATCACTAAATCAAATCGAAACCAAACCAATTCTCTAACAATGCAAATCGTATACCAAACGAGCTAACTCCATTCATTTGCATTTACTAGCAGACCAATGTCAATCCTTCACAACGAACCTATCCCAAGCAACACTATCACAAACTGAAATAATTGCTTTGGGAAACGGTTTAAACTTTGTACCTATACTCCTGCTAAACCAAACCGCAAATCACTTGTAAGTGGCATAAATACTTTTAATCGAAGACTAAGTACATGTACTGCATTCTGAATGCGTAACATATACGCTCCAAAAACCATCCTTGTATACCACCATCAAAATGGCAACCAAAACCATCCTCTAGTGAAACACTAGAATTATATCTGGAAGCCACAATAAATTCGAATCAGCACTTGGAGAAAAAACAAAACGAACTCTATTTGTCTTCACAGCCATCAACAGCCATAAACCACGGTGACAGACATCGAGCAATAAACCAACACTGGAAAATAATCCGTGGCAATCATATATTTCCGGAACACTTTCCGAAACCTCCATTCATTGCCCTCAAAAAAGCACAACAGATTCGGGAAAACTACTAAGAGCTAAACTACCACAGCAAAAACAAGAGCTCAAACCACTCCCACAGAATCTGGCTTTTTCGAACAACAAACCCTCAACCTATTGCTCTCCTTACTGGAGGAACATTTTGAAACCGACTAACAAACATATGGCTCAAACCAAACTTACAAGATTGGAGTATACCCAATCCCAACCGCGAGTCAGCCTCGATTCTTTTTGAATCACCCATTTGCAACTGACGAGTGCCACGGCAAGGCACGAAAGCATGCTATTGCTATCAAGAGGATTTGCAAACATAATCCTCTGCTCGCACCCTTAATCACATTTGATTACCCAACCGACCATAGTCACTCAGTCTCCTATGTCCGCCCACTCAACAATTTAATCGGACATACCGGCAAAGACTAAATCATGCTTAAAATCCATTTTAAGCCAAAACAAGTCAAGAGAGAGGGAGTGTCACTGAATGGGATAGTGCCTTCTCATTTCTAAAATCTATGTATAATACTCCTTATCTCACCCAGAGATACTGTGGGTCGAAGGCCATCAAAAACTGCCCGAGAATACCGTTCTTGAGTAACAAGCGAGGTATCTTCAGGCTACCCCCATCTCTAACCATTCGTACTCTAAGTACATCCATAGACTTGTGAAAATCAGTCTGCCATTCACGAGACAATACAACACACCTATTTGGAAAACCAACAACCATATTTCCGCATACGGAAAAATCATATGTATTTGTTGCTACCCACAAAAAACAAACACCATGCTATATCTGGTGTTTACGGTAAAAAGACACACAAATTATCCGCAAACGGATAAACTGAACCCTTTTTACACTATACAACTCATAACAAAACAAATACCCAACGGATTTAACCCCAAAACATCATTTTTATTTGTTACTATACACACAAAAAAACCAAAACATCATGCTATATCTGATGTTTACAGTAAAAAGACACATAAATTATCCGCATACGGATAAACTATACCCTTTTTACACTATACAATTCAAAACAAAACAAATACCCACGGAATTAAACACACAATAATTTGGCCCCCCAAACAACAGAAATAATTCTCAACATCGAATGGTACAAACAAAATAAAACCCACATATGGGAAAGATAAAGTACCATCTCCACATAAAATACGCAATCGTATTAACAAAATAAAGAAACTAATCAACGGAACACAATGTGTTTCTCCAACACCGCACACGGTGGGAAAACAGTTCTTTACTCAAACAACCACCAAAAAATAGAGAATAACGATATCTAAAAGCCTACACCAACTTCAACTATTTTCTAACCAAGAAAATAGCTAATAACGGCTTTTAAAACTAAAAAAGAAACACACCACTGGCCAAAATTTCCACTACCCAACGTTTTCCACGCAATTGCACTCCCATTGGACAATGCAGTGACCAATCACATACGGTATCATAAACCGGACCACGGCTCTATACACACTGTACATACTACGTACGCAAAAGAGAATACCAACAAAAACGTTGTCTCACGATGTCCATTTGTTAGCAAGTCCAAGACAAGCAAATCGAGCACATTCAGCCAGCTGTTACAATTTCCATCCAGCTCCAATTCCATCCCTAGCGGACAACAGTCCCCCTACAGCATTCCAAGCGACGATGAATCACCCCTTCCATCCTGTGGAAAAATAGAGACCAACACACCACCACCTTATATCGAGGTAAAAATACAGCCACCACGTCCACACCGGTCTCTAAAACTATTCCAGGATCGCTGGAGCAATCTCCAGAAAAGAACATCGCTATTTTTCACAAGAATTACGCTGGAGGAATACGAGCATCAACTATTACCATCACCGAGGCCCAGCTGACCAACGACAGACGCTCAGCCCAAGAAACGCTTGCTCAAGACTTCCAGGGTCAAGATCATCCCACCGCTCAACAACTCGAGCTTTTTCACAAGACCCTATCAACCAACAATAGGCATCAAAAGGTACGTCGATCTCTATACTACAAAACCAAACAGTCCTTTTCAGGATTACCACACCTACTCAAAAAGAGATACATCCGTCTTTTGCCTCTAATATATAATAATTGATATAAACAAACTGGAATATAACACACCCTACATTATCCGTTATATTCCAACTACAAATCCTTCAACTACCATGGCAAAGAAAAAACTTAAAAAACAAACGAAGAGATCACTAAATCAAATCGAAACCAAACCAATTCTCTAACAATGCAAATCGTATACCAAACGAGCTAACTCCATTCATTTGCATTTACTAGCAGACCAATGTCAATCCTTCACAACGAACCTATCCCAAGCAACACTATCACAAACTGAAATAATTGCTTTGGGAAACGGTTTAAACTTTGTACCTATACTCCTGCTAAACCAAACCGCAAATCACTTGTAAGTGGCATAAATACTTTTAATCGAAGACTAAGTACATGTACTGCATTCTGAATGCGTAACATATACGCTCCAAAAACCATCCTTGTATACCACCATCAAAATGGCAACCAAAACCATCCTCTAGTGAAACACTAGAATTATATCTGGAAGCCACAATAAATTCGAATCAGCACTTGGAGAAAAAACAAAACGAACTCTATTTGTCTTCACAGCCATCAACAGCCATAAACCACGGTGACAGACATCGAGCAATAAACCAACACTGGAAAATAATCCGTGGCAATCATATATTTCCGGAACACTTTCCGAAACCTCCATTCATTGCCCTCAAAAAAGCACAACAGATTCGGGAAAACTACTAAGAGCTAAACTACCACAGCAAAAACAAGAGCTCAAACCACTCCCACAGAATCTGGCTTTTTCGAACAACAAACCCTCAACCTATTGCTCTCCTTACTGGAGGAACATTTTGAAACCGACTAACAAACATATGGCTCAAACCAAACTTACAAGATTGGAGTATACCCAATCCCAACCGCGAGTCAGCCTCGATTCTTTTTGAATCACCCATTTGCAACTGACGAGTGCCACGGCAAGGCACGAAAGCATGCTATTGCTATCAAGAGGATTTGCAAACATAATCCTCTGCTCGCACCCTTAATCACATTTGATTACCCAACCGACCATAGTCACTCAGTCTCCTATGTCCGCCCACTCAACAATTTAATCGGACATACCGGCAAAGACTAAATCATGCTTAAAATCCATTTTAAGCCAAAACAAGTCAAGAGAGAGGGAGTGTCACTGAATGGGATAGTGCCTTCTCATTTCTAAAATCTATGTATAATACTCCTTATCTCACCCAGAGATACTGTGGGTCGAAGGCCATCAAACACTGCCCGAGAATACCGTTCTTGAGTAACAAGCGAGGTATCTTCAGGCTACCCCCATCTCTAACCATTCGTACTCTAAGTACATCCATAGACTTGTGAAAATCAGTCTGCCATTCACGAGACAATACAACACACCTATTTGGAAAACCAACAACCATATTTCCGCATACGGAAAAATCATATGTATTTGTTGCTACCCACAAAAAACAAACACCATGCTATATCTGGTGTTTACGGTAAAAAGACACACAAATTATCCGCAAACGGATAAACTGAACCCTTTTTACACTATACAACTCATAACAAAACAAATACCCAACGGATTTAACCCCAAAACATCATTTTTATTTGTTACTATACACACAAAAAAACCAAAACATCATGCTATATCTGGTGTTTACAGTAAAAAGACACATAAATTATCCGCATACGGATAAACTATACCCTTTTTACACTATACAATTCAAAACAAAACAAATACCCACGGAATTAAACACACAATAATTTGGCCCCCCAAACAACAGAAATAATTCTCAACATCGAATGGTACAAACAAAATAAAACCCACATATGGGAAAGATAAAGTACCATCTCCACATAAAATACGCAATCGTATTAACAAAATAAAGAAACTAATCAACGGAACACAATGTGTTTCTCCAACACCGCACACGGTGGGAAAACAGTTCTTTACTCAAACAACCACCAAAAAATAGAGAATAACGATATCTAAAAGCCTACACCAACTTCAACTATTTTCTAACCAAGAAAATAGCTAATAACGGCTTTTAAAACTAAAAAAGAAACACACCACTGGCCAAAATTTCCACTACCCAACGTTTTCCACGCAATTGCACTCCCATTGGACAATGCAGTGACCAATCACATACGGTATCATAAACCGGACCACGGCTCTATACACACTGTACATACTACGTACGCAAAAGAGAATACCAACAAAAACGTTGTCTCACGATGTCCATTTGTTAGCAAGTCCAAGACAAGCAAATCGAGCACATTCAGCCAGCTGTTACAATTTCCATCCAGCTCCAATTCCATCCCTAGCGGACAACAGTCCCCCTACAGCATTCCAAGCGACGATGAATCACCCCTTCCATCCTGTGGAAAAATAGAGACCAACACACCACCACCTTATATCGAGGTAAAAATACAGCCACCACGTCCACACCGGTCTCTAAAACTATTCCAGGATCGCTGGAGCAATCTCCAGAAAAGAACATCGCTATTTTTCACAAGAATTACGCTGGAGGAATACGAGCATCAACTATTACCATCACCGAGGCCCAGCTGACCAACGACAGACGCTCAGCCCAAGAAACGCTTGCTCAAGACTTCCAGGGTCAAGATCATCCCACCGCTCAACAACTCGAGCTTTTTCACAAGACCCTATCAACCAACAATAGGCATCAAAAGGTACGTCGATCTCTATACTACAAAACCAAACAGTCCTTTTCAGGATTACCACACCTACTCAAAAAGAGATACATCCGTCTTTTGCCTCTAATATATAATAATTGATATAAACAAACTGGAATATAACACACCCTACATTATCCGTTATATTCCAACTACAAATCCTTCAACTACCATGGCAAAGAAAAAACTTAAAAAACAAACGAAGAGATCACTAAATCAAATCGAAACCAAACCAATTCTCTAACAATGCAAATCGTATACCAAACGAGCTAACTCCATTCATTTGCATTTACTAGCAGACCAATGTCAATCCTTCACAACGAACCTATCCCAAGCAACACTATCACAAACTGAAATAATTGCTTTGGGAAACGGTTTAAACTTTGTACCTATACTCCTGCTAAACCAAACCGCAAATCACTTGTAAGTGGCATAAATACTTTTAATCGAAGACTAAGTACATGTACTGCATTCTGAATGCGTAACATATACGCTCCAAAAACCATCCTTGTATACCACCATCAAAATGGCAACCAAAACCATCCTCTAGTGAAACACTAGAATTATATCTGGAAGCCACAATAAATTCGAATCAGCACTTGGAGAAAAAACAAAACGAACTCTATTTGTCTTCACAGCCATCAACAGCCATAAACCACGGTGACAGACATCGAGCAATAAACCAACACTGGAAAATAATCCGTGGCAATCATATATTTCCGGAACACTTTCCGAAACTTCCATTCATTGCCCTCAAAAAAGCACAACAGATTCGGGAAAACTACTAAGAGCTAAACTACCACAGCAAAAACAAGAGCTCAAACCACTCCCACAGAATCTGGCTTTTTCGAACAACAAACCCTCAACCTATTGCTCTCCTTACTGGAGGAACATTTTGAAACCGACTAACAAACATATGGCTCAAACCAAACTTACAAGATTGGAGTATACCCAATCCCAACCGCGAGTCAGCCTCAATTCTTTTTGAATCACCCATTTGCAACTGACGAGTGCCACGGCAAGGCACGAAAGCATGCTATTGCTATCAAGAGGATTTGCAAACATAATCCTCTGCTCGCACCCTTAATCACATTTGATTACCCAACCGACCATAGTCACTCAGTCTCCTATGTCCGCCCACTCAACAATTTAATCGGACATACCGGCAAAGACTAAATCATGCTTAAAATCCATTTTAAGCCAAAACAAGTCAAGAGAGAGGGAGTGTCACTGAATGGGATAGTGCCTTCTCATTTCTAAAATCTATGTATAATACTCCTTATCTCACCCAGAGATACTGTGGGTCGAAGGCCATCAAAAACTGCCCGAGAATACCGTTCTTGAGTAACAAGCGAGGTATCTTCAGGCTACCCCCATCTCTAACCATTCGTACTCTAAGTACATCCATAGACTTGTGAAAATCAGTCTGCCATTCACGAGACAATACAACACACCTATTTGGAAAACCAACAACCATATTTCCGCATACGGAAAAATCATATGTATTTGTTGCTACCCACAAAAAACAAACACCATGCTATATCTGGTGTTTACGGTAAAAAGACACACAAATTATCCGCAAACGGATAAACTGAACCCTTTTTACACTATACAACTCATAACAAAACAAATACCCAACGGATTTAACCCCAAAACATCATTTTTATTTGTTACTATACACACAAAAAAACCAAAACATCATGCTATATCTGGTGTTTACAGTAAAAAGACACATAAATTATCCGCATACGGATAAACTATACCCTTTTTACACTATACAATTCAAAACAAAACAAATACCCACGGAATTAAACACACAATAATTTGGCCCCCCAAACAACAGAAATAATTCTCAACATCGAATGGTACAAACAAAATAAAACCCACATATGGGAAAGATAAAGTACCATCTCCACATAAAATACGCAATCGTATTAACAAAATAAAGAAACTAATCAACGGAACACAATGTGTTTCTCCAACACCGCACACGGTGGGAAAACAGTTCTTTACTCAAACAACCACAAAAAAATAGAGAATAACGATATCTAAAAGCCTACACCAACTTCAACTATTTTCTAACCAAGAAAATAGCTAATAACGGCTTTTAAAACTAAAAAAGAAACACACCACTGGCCAAAATTTCCACTACCCAACGTTTTCCACGCAATTGCACTCCCATTGGACAATGCAGTGACCAATCACATACGGTATCATAAACCGGACCACGGCTCTATACACACTGTACATACTACGTACGCAAAAGAGAATACCAACAAAAACGTTGTCTCACGATGTCCATTTGTTAGCAAGTCCAAGACAAGCAAATCGAGCACATTCAGCCAACTGTTACAATTTCCATCCAGCTCCAATTCCATCCCTAGCGGACAACAGTCCCCCTACAGCATTCCAAGCGACGATGAATCACCCCTTCCATCCTGTGGAAAAATAGAGACCAACACACCACCACCTTATATCGAGGTAAAAATACAGCCACCACGTCCACACCGGTCTCTAAAACTATTCCAGGATCGCTGGAGCAATCTCCAGAAAAGAACATCGCTATTTTTCACAAGAATTACGCTGGAGGAATACGAGCATCAACTATTACCATCACCGAGGCCCAGCTGACCAACGACAGACGCTCAGCCCAAGAAACGCTTGCTCAAGACTTCCAGGGTCAAGATCATCCCACCGCTCAACAACTCGAGCTTTTTCACAAGACCCTATCAACCAACAATAGGCATCAAAAGGTACGTCGATCTCTATACTACAAAACCAAACAGTCCTTTTCAGGATTACCACACCTACTCAAAAAGAGATACATCCGTCTTTTGCCTCTAATATATAATAATTGATATAAACAAACTGGAATATAACACACCCTACATTATCCGTTATATTCCAACTACAAATCCTTCAACTACCATGGCAAAGAAAAAACTTAAAAAACAAACGAAGAGATCACTAAATCAAATCGAAACCAAACCAATTCTCTAACAATGCAAATCGTATACCAAACGAGCTAACTCCATTCATTTGCATTTACTAGCAGACCAATGTCAATCCTTCACAACGAACCTATCCCAAGCAACACTATCACAAACTGAAATAATTGCTTTGGGAAACGGTTTAAACTTTGTACCTATACTCCTGCTAAACCAAACCGCAAATCACTTGTAAGTGGCATAAATACTTTTAATCGAAGACTAAGTACATGTACTGCATTCTGAATGCGTAACATATACGCTCCAAAAACCATCCTTGTATACCACCATCAAAATGGCAACCAAAACCATCCTCTAGTGAAACACTAGAATTATATCTGGAAGCCACAATAAATTCGAATCAGCACTTGGAGAAAAAACAAAACGAACTCTATTTGTCTTCACAGCCATCAACAGCCATAAACCACGGTGACAGACATCGAGCAATAAACCAACACTGGAAAATAATCCGTGGCAATCATATATTTCCGGAACACTTTCCGAAACTTCCATTCATTGCCCTCAAAAAAGCACAACAGATTCGGGAAAACTACTAAGAGCTAAACTACCACAGCAAAAACAAGAGCTCAAACCACTCCCACAGAATCTGGCTTTTTCGAACAACAAACCCTCAACCTATTGCTCTCCTTACTGGAGGAACATTTTGAAACCGACTAACAAACATATGGCTCAAACCAAACTTACAAGATTGGAGTATACCCAATCCCAACCGCGAGTCAGCCTCGATTCTTTTTGAATCACCCATTTGCAACTGACGAGTGCCACGGCAAGGCACGAAAGCATGCTATTGCTATCAAGAGGATTTGCAAACATAATCCTCTGCTCGCACCCTTAATCACATTTGATTACCCAACCGACCATAGTCACTCAGTCTCCTATGTCCGCCCACTCAACAATTTAATCGGACATACCGGCAAAGACTAAATCATGCTTAAAATCCATTTTAAGCCAAAACAAGTCAAGAGAGAGGGAGTGTCACTGAATGGGATAGTGCCTTCTCATTTCTAAAATCTATGTATAATACTCCTTATCTCACCCAGAGATACTGTGGGTCGAAGGCCATCAAAAACTGCCCGAGAATACCGTTCTTGAGTAACAAGCGAGGTATCTTCAGGCTACCCCCATCTCTAACCATTCGTACTCTAAGTACATCCATAGACTTGTGAAAATCAGTCTGCCATTCACGAGACAATACAACACACCTATTTGGAAAACCAACAACCATATTTCCGCATACGGAAAAATCATATGTATTTGTTGCTACCCACAAAAAACAAACACCATGCTATATCTGGTGTTTACGGTAAAAAGACACACAAATTATCCGCAAACGGATAAACTGAACCCTTTTTACACTATACAACTCATAACAAAACAAATACCCAACGGATTTAACCCCAAAACATCATTTTTATTTGTTACTATACACACACAAAAACCAAAACATCATGCTATATCTGGTGTTTACAGTAAAAAGACACATAAATTATCCGCATACGGATAAACTATACCCTTTTTACACTATACAATTCAAAACAAAACAAATACCCACGGAATTAAACACACAATAATTTGGCCCCCCAAACAACAGAAATAATTCTCAACATCGAATGGTACAAACAAAATAAAACCCACATATGGGAAAGATAAAGTACCATCTCCACATAAAATACGCAATCGTATTAACAAAATAAAGAAACTAATCAACGGAACACAATGTGTTTCTCCAACACCGCACACGGTGGGAAAACAGTTCTTTACTCAAACAACCACCAAAAAATAGAGAATAACGATATCTAAAAGCCTACACCAACTTCAACTATTTTCTAACCAAGAAAATAGCTAATAACGGCTTTTAAAACTAAAAAAGAAACACACCACTGGCCAAAATTTCCACTACCCAACGTTTTCCACGCAATTGCACTCCCATTGGACAATGCAGTGACCAATCACATACGGTATCATAAACCGGACCACGGCTCTATACACACTGTACATACTACGTACGCAAAAGAGAATACCAACAAAAACGTTGTCTCACGATGTCCATTTGTTAGCAAGTCCAAGACAAGCAAATCGAGCACATTCAGCCAGCTGTTACAATTTCCATCCAGCTCCAATTCCATCCCTAGCGGACAACAGTCCCCCTACAGCATTCCAAGCGACGATGAATCACCCCTTCCATCCTGTGGAAAAATAGAGACCAACACACCACCACCTTATATCGAGGTAAAAATACAGCCACCACGTCCACACCGGTCTCTAAAACTATTCCAGGATCGCTGGAGCAATCTCCAGAAAAGAACATCGCTATTTTTCACAAGAATTACGCTGGAGGAATACGAGCATCAACTATTACCATCACCGAGGCCCAGCTGACCAACGACAGACGCTCAGCCCAAGAAACGCTTGCTCAAGACTTCCAGGGTCAAGATCATCCCACCGCTCAACAACTCGAGCTTTTTCACAAGACCCTATCAACCAACAATAGGCATCAAAAGGTACGTCGATCTCTATACTACAAAACCAAACAGTCCTTTTCAGGATTACCACACCTACTCAAAAAGAGATACATCCGTCTTTTGCCTCTAATATATAATAATTGATATAAACAAACTGGAATATAACACACCCTACATTATCCGTTATATTCCAACTACAAATCCTTCAACTACCATGGCAAAGAAAAAACTTAAAAAACAAACGAAGAGATCACTAAATCAAATCGAAACCAAACCAATTCTCTAACAATGCAAATCGTATACCAAACGAGCTAACTCCATTCATTTGCATTTACTAGCAGACCAATGTCAATCCTTCACAACGAACCTATCCCAAGCAACACTATCACAAACTGAAATAATTGCTTTGGGAAACGGTTTAAACTTTGTACCTATACTCCTGCTAAACCAAACCGCAAATCACTTGTAAGTGGCATAAATACTTTTAATCGAAGACTAAGTACATGTACTGCATTCTGAATGCGTAACATATACGCTCCAAAAACCATCCTTGTATACCACCATCAAAATGGCAACCAAAACCATCCTCTAGTGAAACACTAGAATTATATCTGGAAGCCACAATAAATTCGAATCAGCACTTGGAGAAAAAACAAAACGAACTCTATTTGTCTTCACAGCCATCAACAGCCATAAACCACGGTGACAGACATCGAGCAATAAACCAACACTGGAAAATAATCCGTGGCAATCATATATTTCCGGAACACTTTCCGAAACCTCCATTCATTGCCCTCAAAAAAGCACAACAGATTCGGGAAAACTACTAAGAGCTAAACTACCACAGCAAAAACAAGAGCTCAAACCACTCCCACAGAATCTGGCTTTTTCGAACAACAAACCCTCAACCTATTGCTCTCCTTATACTGGAGGAACATTTTGAAACCGACTAACAAACATATGGCTCAAACCAAACTTACAAGATTGGAGTATACCCAATCCCAACCGCGAGTCAGCCTCGATTCTTTTTGAATCACCCATTTGCAACTGACGAGTGCCACGGCAAGGCACGAAAGCATGCTATTGCTATCAAGAGGATTTGCAAACATAATCCTCTGCTCGCACCCTTAATCACATTTGATTACCCAACCGACCATAGTCACTCAGTCTCCTATGTCCGCCCACTCAACAATTTAATCGGACATACCGGCAAAGACTAAATCATGCTTAAAATCCATTTTAAGCCAAAACAAGTCAAGAGAGAGGGAGTGTCACTGAATGGGATAGTGCCTTCTCATTTCTAAAATCTATGTATAATACTCCTTATCTCACCCAGAGATACTGTGGGTCGAAGGCCATCAAAAACTGCCCGAGAATACCGTTCTTGAGTAACAAGCGAGGTATCTTCAGGCTACCCCCATCTCTAACCATTCGTACTCTAAGTACATCCATAGACTTGTGAAAATCAGTCTGCCATTCACGAGACAATACAACACACCTATTTGGAAAACCAACAACCATATTTCCGCATACGGAAAAATCATATGTATTTGTTGCTACCCACAAAAAACAAACACCATGCTATATCTGGTGTTTACGGTAAAAAGACACACAAATTATCCGCAAACGGATAAACTGAACCCTTTTTACACTATACAACTCATAACAAAACAAATACCCAACGGATTTAACCCCAAAACATCATTTTTATTTGTTACTATACACACAAAAAAACCAAAACATCATGCTATATCTGATGTTTACAGTAAAAAGACACATAAATTATCCGCATACGGATAAACTATACCCTTTTTACACTATACAATTCAAAACAAAACAAATACCCACGGAATTGAACACACAATAATTTGGCCCCCCAAACAACAGAAATAATTCTCAACATCGAATGGTACAAACAAAATAAAACCCACATATGGGAAAGATAAAGTACCATCTCCACATAAAATACGCAATCGTATTAACAAAATAAAGAAACTAATCAACGGAACACAATGTGTTTCTCCAACACCGCACACGGTGGGAAAACAGTTCTTTACTCAAACAACCACCAAAAAATAGAGAATAACGATATCTAAAAGCCTACACCAACTTCAACTATTTTCTAACCAAGAAAATAGCTAATAACGGCTTTTAAAACTAAAAAAGAAACACACCACTGGCCAAAATTTCCACTACCCAACGTTTTCCACGCAATTGCACTCCCATTGGACAATGCAGTGACCAATCACATACGGTATCATAAACCGGACCACGGCTCTATACACACTGTACATACTACGTACGCAAAAGAGAATACCAACAAAAACGTTGTCTCACGATGTCCATTTGTTAGCAAGTCCAAGACAAGCAAATCGAGCACATTCAGCCAGCTGTTACAATTTCCATCCAGCTCCAATTCCATCCCTAGCGGACAACAGTCCCCCTACAGCATTCCAAGCGACGATGAATCACCCCTTCCATCCTGTGGAAAAATAGAGACCAACACACCACCACCTTATATCGAGGTAAAAATACAGCCACCACGTCCACACCGGTCTCTAAAACTATTCCAGGATCGCTGGAGCAATCTCCAGAAAAGAACATCGCTATTTTTCACAAGAATTACGCTGGAGGAATACGAGCATCAACTATTACCATCACCGAGGCCCAGCTGACCAACGACAGACGCTCAGCCCAAGAAACGCTTGCTCAAGACTTCCAGGGTCAAGATCATCCCACCGCTCAACAACTCGAGCTTTTTCACAAGACCCTATCAACCAACAATAGGCATCAAAAGGTACGTCGATCTCTATACTACAAAACCAAACAGTCCTTTTCAGGATTACCACACCTACTCAAAAAGAGATACATCCGTCTTTTGCCTCTAATATATAATAATTGATATAAACAAACTGGAATATAACACACCCTACATTATCCGTTATATTCCAACTACAAATCCTTCAACTACCATGGCAAAGAAAAAACTTAAAAAACAAACGAAGAGATCACTAAATCAAATCGAAACCAAACCAATTCTCTAACAATGCAAATCGTATACCAAACGAGCTAACTCCATTCATTTGCATTTACTAGCAGACCAATGTCAATCCTTCACAACGAACCTATCCCAAGCAACACTATCACAAACTGAAATAATTGCTTTGGGAAACGGTTTAAACTTTGTACCTATACTCCTGCTAAACCAAACCGCAAATCACTTGTAAGTGGCATAAATACTTTTAATCGAAGACTAAGTACATGTACTGCATTCTGAATGCGTAACATATACGCTCCAAAAACCATCCTTGTATACCACCATCAAAATGGCAACCAAAACCATCCTCTAGTGAAACACTAGAATTATATCTGGAAGCCACAATAAATTCGAATCAGCACTTGGAGAAAAAACAAAACGAACTCTATTTGTCTTCACAGCCATCAACAGCCATAAACCACGGTGACAGACATCGAGCAATAAACCAACACTGGAAAATAATCCGTGGCAATCATATATTTCCGGAACACTTTCCGAAACCTCCATTCATTGCCCTCAAAAAAGCACAACAGATTCGGGAAAACTACTAAGAGCTAAACTACCACAGCAAAAACAAGAGCTCAAACCACTCCCACAGAATCTGGCTTTTTCGAACAACAAACCCTCAACCTATTGCTCTCCTTACTGGAGGAACATTTTGAAACCGACTAACAAACATATGGCTCAAACCAAACTTACAAGATTGGAGTATACCCAATCCCAACCGCGAGTCAGCCTCGATTCTTTTTGAATCACCCATTTGCAACTGACGAGTGCCACGGCAAGGCACGAAAGCATGCTATTGCTATCAAGAGGATTTGCAAACATAATCCTCTGCTCGCACCCTTAATCACATTTGATTACCCAACCGACCATAGTCACTCAGTCTCCTATGTCCGCCCACTCAACAATTTAATCGGACATACCGGCAAAGACTAAATCATGCTTAAAATCCATTTTAAGCCAAAACAAGTCAAGAGAGAGGGAGTGTCACTGAATGGGATAGTGCCTTCTCATTTCTAAAATCTATGTATAATACTCCTTATCTCACCCAGAGATACTGTGGGTCGAAGGCCATCAAAAACTGCCCGAGAATACCGTTCTTGAGTAACAAGCGAGGTATCTTCAGGCTACCCCCATCTCTAACCATTCGTACTCTAAGTACATCCATAGACTTGTGAAAATCAGTCTGCCATTCACGAGACAATACAACACACCTATTTGGAAAACCAACAACCATATTTCCGCATACGGAAAAATCATATGTATTTGTTGCTACCCACAAAAAACAAACACCATGCTATATCTGGTGTTTACGGTAAAAAGACACACAAATTATCCGCAAACGGATAAACTGAACCCTTTTTACACTATACAACTCATAACAAAACAAATACCCAACGGATTTAACCCCAAAACATCATTTTTATTTGTTACTATACACACACAAAAACCAAAACATCATGCTATATCTGGTGTTTACAGTAAAAAGACACATAAATTATCCGCATACGGATAAACTATACCCTTTTTACACTATACAATTCAAAACAAAACAAATACCCACGGAATTAAACACACAATAATTTGGCCCCCCAAACAACAGAAATAATTCTCAACATCGAATGGTACAAACAAAATAAAACCCACATATGGGAAAGATAAAGTACCATCTCCACATAAAATACGCAATCGTATTAACAAAATAAAGAAACTAATCAACGGAACACAATGTGTTTCTCCAACACCGCACACGGTGGGAAAACAGTTCTTTACTCAAACAACCACCAAAAAATAGAGAATAACGATATCTAAAAGCCTACACCAACTTCAACTATTTTCTAACCAAGAAAATAGCTAATAACGGCTTTTAAAACTAAAAAAGAAACACACCACTGGCCAAAATTTCCACTACCCAACGTTTTCCACGCAATTGCACTCCCATTGGACAATGCAGTGACCAATCACATACGGTATCATAAACCGGACCACGGCTCTATACACACTGTACATACTACGTACGCAAAAGAGAATACCAACAAAAACGTTGTCTCACGATGTCCATTTGTTAGCAAGTCCAAGACAAGCAAATCGAGCACATTCAGCCAGCTGTTACAATTTCCATCCAGCTCCAATTCCATCCCTAGCGGACAACAGTCCCCCTACAGCATTCCAAGCAACGATGAATCACCCCTTCCATCCTGTGGAAAAATAGAGACCAACACACCACCACCTTATATCGAGGTAAAAATACAGCCACCACGTCCACACCGGTCTCTAAAACTATTCCAGGATCGCTGGAGCAATCTCCAGAAAAGAACATCGCTATTTTTCACAAGAATTACGCTGGAGGAATACGAGCATCAACTATTACCATCACCGAGGCCCAGCTGACCAACGACAGACGCTCAGCCCAAGAAACGCTTGCTCAAGACTTCCAGGGTCAAGATCATCCCACCGCTCAACAACTCGAGCTTTTTCACAAGACCCTATCAACCAACAATAGGCATCAAAAGGTACGTCGATCTCTATACTACAAAACCAAACAGTCCTTTTCAGGATTACCACACCTACTCAAAAAGAGATACATCCGTCTTTTGCCTCTAATATATAATAATTGATATAAACAAACTGGAATATAACACACCCTACATTATCCGTTATATTCCAACTACAAATCCTTCAACTACCATGGCAAAGAAAAAACTTAAAAAACAAACGAAGAGATCACTAAATCAAATCGAAACCAAACCAATTCTCTAACAATGCAAATCGTATACCAAACGAGCTAACTCCATTCATTTGCATTTACTAGCAGACCAATGTCAATCCTTCACAACGAACCTATCCCAAGCAACACTATCACAAACTGAAATAATTGCTTTGGGAAACGGTTTAAACTTTGTACCTATACTCCTGCTAAACCAAACCGCAAATCACTTGTAAGTGGCATAAATACTTTTAATCGAAGACTAAGTACATGTACTGCATTCTGAATGCGTAACATATACGCTCCAAAAACCATCCTTGTATACCACCATCAAAATGGCAACCAAAACCATCCTCTAGTGAAACACTAGAATTATATCTGGAAGCCACAATAAATTCGAATCAGCACTTGGAGAAAAAACAAAACGAACTCTATTTGTCTTCACAGCCATCAACAGCCATAAACCACGGTGACAGACATCGAGCAATAAACCAACACTGGAAAATAATCCGTGGCAATCATATATTTCCGGAACACTTTCCGAAACCTCCATTCATTGCCCTCAAAAAAGCACAACAGATTCGGGAAAACTACTAAGAGCTAAACTACCACAGCAAAAACAAGAGCTCAAACCACTCCCACAGAATCTGGCTTTTTCGAACAACAAACCCTCAACCTATTGCTCTCCTTACTGGAGGAACATTTTGAAACCGACTAACAAACATATGGCTCAAACCAAACTTACAAGATTGGAGTATACCCAATCCCAACCGCGAGTCAGCCTCGATTCTTTTTGAATCACCCATTTGCAACTGACGAGTGCCACGGCAAGGCACGAAAGCATGCTATTGCTATCAAGAGGATTTGCAAACATAATCCTCTGCTCGCACCCTTAATCACATTTGATTACCCAACCGACCATAGTCACTCAGTCTCCTATGTCCGCCCACTCAACAATTTAATCGGACATACCGGCAAAGACTAAATCATGCTTAAAATCCATTTTAAGCCAAAACAAGTCAAGAGAGAGGGAGTGTCACTGAATGGGATAGTGCCTTCTCATTTCTAAAATCTATGTATAATACTCCTTATCTCACCCAGAGATACTGTGGGTCGAAGGCCATCAAAAACTACCCGAGAATACCGTTCTTGAGTAACAAGCGAGGTATCTTCAGGCTACCCCCATCTCTAACCATTCGTACTCTAAGTACATCCATAGACTTGTGAAAATCAGTCTGCCATTCACGAGACAATACAACACACCTATTTGGAAAACCAACAACCATATTTCCGCATACGGAAAAATCATATGTATTTGTTGCTACCCACAAAAAACAAACACCATGCTATATCTGGTGTTTACGGTAAAAAGACACACAAATTATCCGCAAACGGATAAACTGAACCCTTTTTACACTATACAACTCATAACAAAACAAATACCCAACGGATTTAACCCCAAAACATCATTTTTATTTGTTACTATACACACAAAAAAATCAAAACATCATGCTATATCTGGTGTTTACAGTAAAAAGACACATAAATTATCCGCATACTGATAAACTATACCCTTTTTACACTATACAATTCAAAACAAAACAAATACCCACGGAATTAAACACACAATAATTTGGCCCCCCAAACAACAGAAATAATTCTCAACATCGAATGGTACAAACAAAATAAAACCCACATATGGGAAAGATAAAGTACCATCTCCACATAAAATACGCAATCGTATTAACAAAATAAAGAAACTAATCAACGGAACACAATGTGTTTCTCCAACACCGCACACGGTGGGAAAACAGTTCTTTACTCAAACAACCACAAAAAAATAGAGAATAACGATATCTAAAAGCCTACACCAACTTCAACTATTTTCTAACCAAGAAAATAGCTAATAACGGCTTTTAAAACTAAAAAAGAAACACACCACTGGCCAAAATTTCCACTACCCAACGTTTTCCACGCAATTGCACTCCCATTGGACAATGCAGTGACCAATCACATACGGTATCATAAACCGGACCACGGCTCTATACACACTGTACATACTACGTACGCAAAAGAGAATACCAACAAAAACGTTGTCTCACGATGTCCATTTGTTAGCAAGTCCAAGACAAGCAAATCGAGCACATTCAGCCAGCTGTTACAATTTCCATCCAGCTCCAATTCCATCCCTAGCGGACAACAGTCCCCCTACAGCATTCCAAGCGACGATGAATCACCCCTTCCATCCTGTGGAAAAATAGAGACCAACACACCACCACCTTATATCGAGGTAAAAATACAGCCACCACGTCCACACCGGTCTCTAAAACTATTCCAGGATCGCTGGAGCAATCTCCAGAAAAGAACATCGCTATTTTTCACAAGAATTACGCTGGAGGAATACGAGCATCAACTATTACCATCACCGAGGCCCAGCTGACCAACGACAGACGCTCAGCCCAAGAAACGCTTGCTCAAGACTTCCAGGGTCAAGATCATCCCACCGCTCAACAACTCGAGCTTTTTCACAAGACCCTATCAACCAACAATAGGCATCAAAAGGTACGTCGATCTCTATACTACAAAACCAAACAGTCCTTTTCAGGATTACCACACCTACTCAAAAAGAGATACATCCGTCTTTTGCCTCTAATATATAATAATTGATATAAACAAACTGGAATATAACACACCCTACATTATCCGTTATATTCCAACTACAAATCCTTCAACTACCATGGCAAAGAAAAAACTTAAAAAACAAACGAAGAGATCACTAAATCAAATCGAAACCAAACCAATTCTCTAACAATGCAAATCGTATACCAAACGAGCTAACTCCATTCATTTGCATTTACTAGCAGACCAATGTCAATCCTTCACAACGAACCTATCCCAAGCAACACTATCACAAACTGAAATAATTGCTTTGGGAAACGGTTTAAACTTTGTACCTATACTCCTGCTAAACCAAACCGCAAATCACTTGTAAGTGGCATAAATACTTTTAATCGAAGACTAAGTACATGTACTGCATTCTGAATGCGTAACATATACGCTCCAAAAACCATCCTTGTATACCACCATCAAAATGGCAACCAAAACCATCCTCTAGTGAAACACTAGAATTATATCTGGAAGCCACAATAAATTCGAATCAGCACTTGGAGAAAAAACAAAACGAACTATATTTGTCTTCACAGCCATCAACAGCCATAAACCACGGTGACAGACATCGAGCAATAAACCAACACTGGAAAATAATCCGTGGCAATCATATATTTCCGGAACACTTTCCGAAACCTCCATTCATTGCCCTCAAAAAAGCACAACAGATTCGGGAAAACTACTAAGAGCTAAACTACCACAGCAAAAACAAGAGCTCAAACCACTCCCACAGAATCTGGCTTTTTCGAACAACAAACCCTCAACCTATTGCTCTCCTTACTGGAGGAACATTTTGAAACCGACTAACAAACATATGGCTCAAACCAAACTTACAAGATTGGAGTATACCCAATCCCAACCGCGAGTCAGCCTCGATTCTTTTTGAATCACCCATTTGCAACTGACGAGTGCCACGGCAAGGCACGAAAGCATGCTATTGCTATCAAGAGGATTTGCAAACATAATCCTCTGCTCGCACCCTTAATCACATTTGATTACCCAACCGACCATAGTCACTCAGTCTCCTATGTCCGCCCACTCAACAATTTAATCGGACATACCGGCAAAGACTAAATCATGCTTAAAATCCATTTTAAGCCAAAACAAGTCAAGAGAGAGGGAGTGTCACTGAATGGGATAGTGCCTTCTCATTTCTAAAAAGTAGACGCATCCTACAATCTGATCTTACGTGCACACGTACCGTACCAGTACATCACCAAAAAACTCAGCACACAGAATAAAGTCGGCAAAAATGTAAACCACTGCGCAATTTTGCGCATGCGTGTTGAAGCGAAATTTCCCTTTCGGAGAAGTGAGCACCCCGGAGAAGTGAGACCGCCACACCGGAACGGGGCAAACAAGGTCTTCGTGGGGGACTGTGTAACGTTTGTGCCGGTTGGCCGATAGAGGGCACTAGAGCGATTCTATGATGAAATCGCCTGGTGCTCCCTGACGGCGCGGTACACGCCCGGGCGACCCGTATTAGATAGCGCATACGCCAAACCGGTTCTGACCGGTTCCAGTGCGTGATAGCGGTAAGCTTCATGTCAGTGTTTTGACCGGCGGAGAAGTGTGAATAAACGGCCTAAGAATCACCGAAACCACAGAATACTTGTCCGAGTTTCGTTCCTGTGTGTGTGTCGACCCCAGAGAATGGTTTTCGTTACAATATTGTGTTTAAATTGGGATAATTTCTAAGTAGAGGAGAACCAGGATGCAGCATGCAGCGAGTTAATTCCAGAGAAAGACCACGAGTCGTCGGGAAAAAAATGCAAGAAGATCTAAAAAGTTTTAAGAGTGCATGGTTCCAATGTATTGTCTTAGATTTGTTGTGTTTCGAAGCCTGTTTTCTTAGTTGTGTATTTTGAATTCCATTGAATCATTAATATGCAAAAATGTCATATCACCGGAACGGGAGGGGCTATGAAGCTGTTATATGTACCAAATGAAAGCTTATATCCGGGACTTTTTAATCATGTTTCAATCATTCCATTTTTAGTTTTTGCGACTTATGTCACGTGTGTTGTGGCCAGCGTATTTTTTTTGTCTAATATGGTAAAATGTAAATGGTGTTTTTACACCCCTCGCAATTGTATGCAAATAAAGTCAAAATATGATAATTATGCAATAAATATGATAATTATGCAACAAATTAGATTTTGTCCCAAAATTATTCAATTAATTGATAAGAAGTTAGCTTTGCATTTGTATTCAAATTAGGTCAAAATATGATAATTATGCAAAAAATATGATAATAATGCAAAAATTAGATTTTGTCCAAAAATTATTTAAAAGTCCCTACAAATAATTGATCAGGGGTTACCGTTGCATTTTTATGCAAATTAGGTCAAAATATGATTATTATGCCAAAAATTAGATTTTGTCCTAAAATTATTAAAATGTCCCAAAATTATTAAAATGATAAGGCGTTAGCCTTGCATTTGTATTCAAATTAGGTCAAAATATAATAATTATGCAAAAAAATATAATAATTATGTAAAAAAAATTATTTTGTCCTGAAATTATTCAATTAATTGATGAGGTTAGCTTTGCATTCATATTCAAATTAGGTCCAAATATGATAATTATGCCAAAGATTTGATTTTGTTCAAAATTATTCAAATGTCCCTAAAATTAATTGATAAGAGATTAGCCTTGCATTTGTATGCAAATTAGGTCAAAATATGATAATTATGCAAAAAATATGATAATAATGCAAAAAAATATAATTATAAAAAAACAAGATTTTGTCCCAAAATTATTAAAATTTGCGGAAAATTAATTGATAAGTGGTTAGCCTTGCATTTGTATTCAAATTAGGTCAAAATATGATAATTATGCAAAAAATATTATAATAATGCAAAAAAAATGATTTTGTCCCAAAACTATTTAAATGTCTCTAAATTAATTGATAAGGGGTTAGCCTTGCATTTGTATGCAAATTAGGTCAAAATGTAATAATTATGCAAACAATATTATAATTATGCAAACAATATTATAATTATGCAAAAATTATTATAATTATGCAAAAAATTAGATTTAGTCCCAAAATTATTTAAATTTCTCTAAATTAATTGATAAGGGGTTAACCTTGCATCTGTATGCAAATTAGATCAAAATATGATAATTATGCAACAAATATGATAATTATGAACAAAATATAATAATTATGCAAACAATTTGATTTTGTCCCAAAATTATTTAAATGTCTCTAAATTAATTGATAAGGGGTTAGCCTTGCATTTGTATTCAAATTAGTTCAAAATATGATAATGATGAAAAACAATAAGATAATGATGAAAAAAATATTGATTTTGTCTCAAAATTATTTAAATGTCTCTAAATTAATTGATCAGGGGTTAGCCTTGCATTTGTATGCAAATTAGGTCAAAATCTGATAATTTTGAAAAAAATATTATAATTATGCAAAAAATTAGGGTTTGTCCCAAAATTATTCAAATGTGTCTAAATTAATTGATAAGGGGTTAGCCTTGCATTTGTATGCAAATTAGGTCAAAATATAATAATTATGCAACAAATATGATAATGATAATTATCAGATTTTGACCTAATTTTGCATCAATATCATATTTTTTTGCATAATTATCAGATTTTGATTTATCAATTAATTTAGAGACATTTAAATAATTTTTGGACAAAATCTAAATTTTTGCATAATTATAATATTTATTGAATAATTATCAGATTTTGACCTAATTTGCATACAAATGCAAGGCTAACCCCTCATCAATTGATTTAGAGAAATTTAAATAATTTTGGGACAAAATCTAATTTTTTAAATAATTTTCATAGTTTTTTGCATCATTATCATATTTTTAGCATAATTATCAGATTTTGACCTAATTTGCGAACAAATGCAAGGCTAACCCCTTATCAATTAATTTAGAGACATTTAAATAATTAATGGACAAAATCTAATTTGTTTGTATAATTATCATATTTGTTTGGATAATTATCAGATTTTGACCTAATTTGCATACAAATGCAAGGCTTACCCCTTATTAATTAATAAATAATCAATTAATAAATGTTGGGACAAATTTAATTGTTGGCATAATTATAATATTGTTTGCATAATTATTAAATTGTGACCTAATTTTCATACAAATGCAAGGCTAACCCCTTATCAATTAATTTAGAGACATTTAAATAATTTTGGGACAAAATCTATTTTTTTTTCATAATTATCATAGTCTTTTTCATCATTATCATATTTTTTGCATAATTATCAGATTTTGACCTAATTTGCACACAAATATAACAAATGTTATCCCTCAAAGATCAAATTATTTATAAGCAGAAACATGGAATTACCGCGTAGGCCGCTTTAAGCCCCCAGCGTAGCTAGCAATGCGTGTATAAACCGCACTGAGTCTAAGCCGCAAGAAAACTGTACATGCATAAAAGACAAGATGGTGACTGGAAAGTTTTCCAACGGCCAGAATAAACCAATCAGATCACGGGAATGCTAACCATTATTCATGCGGTTTTATACCACGGCAAACCAAGCCATGCGGTCACTTTTGTATCAGCCTTAGGCGAATAAACACTTCGAAAACGTTCGGCGAATAAACACATTGAAAACGTCTCAACAAATTTGTTTACCCACCACCTCCCCAACTTCCTCCTCTTTGAGAGGGCCTTAATTTAGCCCTAACTTATATTATTGTTGTTAACAGGTGATCGCTCGTCCCCTGAGTCAGTACAACAGGGGATCAGCACCGTTCCTTCCTTCTGGAAGTACAAACCAAGGAACGAACGGGCCTGTAAAATATATAGTGTTGTATGTATTCTAGTTTTGTCTGGTTAAAGGATTGTATATACGTGTGGTTTAATGTCTTGCAGATGTTGGCTATCATTGTGCAAATGGTGGCAGTTAATTGACCTAATGGTAGGTTGACCTGGGCTCCTGGCGGGGTCAACAAACCAGGTCACTCGATGATCAAAACACTAACTTCACAAGCAAATTGGTTCTGGGCCTTTGATGCCCAGGGGCTTTTGGCGCCCATTGTGTAGAATGATTAATGGTCTAGCATTACCAGCACGTTGTCGTGAAAGTTGGTATCTTAATATTTCTACACAAAACCCCCGACACCGGGGGTTTTGTGTACAAACCTCACCAGCTTGATCATACGGTTATTTACGACCCCCATGACAGCGGCCAAACCGCAAGCCCAGAAGATGACCTTTTTTTCGCTTGGACTTCTGACCGCAGTCTTATTATTGCATATACTTATAAGGTGTACAATTTCTATGTATAGGGCCTACATGTACAATTTACATGCGGCTGTAGAAACTATGCACACATGCAAGATTTTACTTTGTCACTGCTTTAGGCATTGATCTATAAGACTTCTCCCACTCGTGAAGTCTAAGTGACAAGTATGTAACAATACATATTTAATTGTTATTGATTCTTTAAAAAAAATCCTTCCTTATAACGTACTGTAGCACAGAAGTCTAAAGAATTAGTAGGTTATTAATTGAGATAATTATTGTTCAGTTTTAGAGGTGTGGGGGAAATCTCAATGATATTTTAGAGAATTAAATCCCGAAAAATTGGGACTGATACCCGAATCCACTTGTCGGTTCATAATTGTATGATTAGTATACCTCCAAATAGGCACTTGGGGATACAATCCCATAGAGATGTACACACACTTAAAACAGTCCTAACTTGTTTACGCTAACCCTTTTCTCTAAGATCTTCGAGATTTATGCTATTTAGACCAAAATCTGTCGTTCTAGGATTAGAATAACTCCCAAATATCGTTTTAAGGGTAGCTAGACACTTGGGGAGACACTGAAATGTCTCCCTATAAGTGCCACTAAAAACTAACATAACTAAAAATACTAAAAAGGAACATAATATTAATAGGTGCTAGAAATTTCGATATGAAATGTCATTGTGTGCTGCATCCCCATTTGTTCTTATTTCTTCATGATTATACCATAAAGAAAGAAACTTTGCAAGGTGTCAACACTTTAGAAGTTAACGAGCACGCGCCTTCAACAGCAGCTGGGGGCGAGGTTCGATAAGGAACAAAAAAAGAGCTAAAGTTGCTTGACAAAATGCACACTGGAAAGTATTTAACAGACTTGATTATTATTAGTCAGTGTGTTTGTGACCATAACAAAAACCTCGATCGTGATCGTGTGAAATTTAATTTAATTGTATGGCTCATAACTCTGTGGGAATTGTACTTAAAATGCAAATACATTTTATGCTGAATTATTGATATCCATTTGAACGTAAAGGTGAGATAAAATATCGTTATTTTATATTAAAATAAATCAATTTAATAAATTTCAATATTTTGAAAATTCAGGCTATTGGAGAGTAATTTGATGAACAGTTTTTATTCATTAGGAATCCTGAAACAAATTCTATACATTAATTTAGTTTAAATATTAATGTATGTTTCTCCAAAAATTGATTGTTATTAATTCAATGTTTTGCACTAAAACTTTGATTTGTTCTTTTTTTACAAATACCTTTTTTTCTAAAGTTGCATTGAGAAAAACTTGGAGCGTCACTGCAATTCTTACTATTTTTAGTAATGGGAACATTCGTTACCTAAGTCCGCCACAATATTGTTCAATCAACCATATGCATTGTTTGTGTATACACTTTTAATCATCCATCGATAAATGATGATTCGTGCAAACATAACAAACTGAGACAAGGTGAAAAGTAAAGTTTCAAATGTTCAAGAAACACATTTTGCTTTTTAAAATCCTTGTTAGAATTAATAACATTATATACACTATAACAACTGTTTTTAGCGAGTAAACACTTTTCTTGCTATCAGTTTGTAAACATGTTTAGAAGCTATACGGCAGGGATGTAGTCGAGTCCATCACAAGTCCCTGCAAGTCCCTGTAAGTCCCTGCAAGTCCATCACAAGTCCTTAAGTTCCAATTCAAATCACAAGCTATTTAAATCAGCTTTTACAAAAGGCATTCCTTTGTCATTGTTCATCCAGTTACTTGTGACTGCCTTTATGAAGGGACTTGTGACTGGCTTCACAAAAGGACTTGTGAAAGGACTTGTGAAAGGACTTGCAGGGACTCGACTACAACCCTGCTTATACGGCGCTCGTTTGTTTATTGCCACTTCCTAATAAACAAATGGTTACATATCGATATCGGATGCGTATAGCTAAACTCATACAAACACTTTAATTTCAAAATAGAATCTGTCTATTAATTCAGGTCAAAAGATAGGGTAGACCATAGTCAATCTGTTTTCAAAACAACAGGTGGCTCAACTCGTACGTATATTAGCTTCGTAATAGAACAAAAACGAAACGGTTTTTTTTTCTGGACTATAGGCGTAATCGTGTTCTCAAAAAAAATTAAAACTTTACTTCATGTGTATGTTAACTGAACTAGTTAGGCCAAAAAAAGGGATGCGAGATTTGTTAAAAAGGGATGCGAGTTTTAAGTGCATATACATTGTATTTAGGCACGGTAGGGCCAGGCCCCAAAAGGGATGCGAGATTTGTTGAAAAGGGATGCGAGTTTTGAGTGCATAAACATTGTATATAGGCACGGTAGGGCCAGGCCAAAAAAGGGATGCGAGATTTGTTGAAAAGGGATGCGAGTTTTAAGTGCATAAACATTGTATATAGGCACGGTAGGGCCAGGCCAAAAAAGGGATGCGAACTTTGTTGAAAAGGGATGCGAGTTTTAAGTGCATATACATTGTATTTAGGCACGGTAGGGCCAGGCCAAAAAAGGGATGCGAGATTTGTTGAAAAGGGATGCGAGTTTTGAGTGCATAGGCACGGTAGGGCCAGGCCAAAATGGGATGCGAGATTTGTTGAAAAGGGATGCGAGTTTTAAGTGCATACACATTGTATAGGCACGGAGCCCGGTAGGACTAGGTAAACAAAGGGATGCGAGAAAAAGGATGCGAGGTTTTAGTGCATGTACATTGTATATATAGGCGGTAGGGCCAGGTAAAAAGAGATGCGAGATTTGTAGAAAACGGTTTTAGTTTTTATACAAAAATGTTTGATTATTCATCTTACCTCATCTTATTAAAATTTAGTCCATTTATTATTCCATGCATGCACACACTATAGACCCACTAGTTTGTCCACCAATTAATAACACGGATCTGTATGTCAGTTATATAATTTTTGATGATACAACGGGCTCGACTCGATCCAACTTCAATCGTTTTAGTTTCCTTTGAAGTCTTTCTAAGAACTTTATCATGTCACGTTTTTGAGAGGTTTTCCTTTTTTTGTATATACAATTTCCTCACCATAGTATACGAGCAGACATACTTCACTGCAAATCGAGATTATATTATATTATTATAACTTCACAAAAAACAATGCCCCATATTATGAGAACAAACGGGCCACAATATTGCAAAATTAATGTACTGACTATTATGCAATAATACATCCAAACACCATTTTACAGAACTGATCAATATAACCTTGCTCTATTTAGCAATAGAATTTGCACGTTAGCTGACGTGTTAATCTATTTAGCCTCTGCAAAGTATACGTTTGGTAATTGGAACCCACTTTTTGTTTCAATCCTTCATAGTTATAGATAATTTTATATACCATAAAACTAACCTGTACAAATTTCATTTCAAAAGGTGGTAGCGATTTTAAGATAGGCTATTGCTAAAAATCTAGAGCGGTTATGTCCACGCAGGAAGAACAATCTGCATTGGAATACACAATCTGAGAAACGTCACTGCACGGTAACGCTTCTCATATTCAAATGTTTGGGGATAAAAAGTGATATCTTTTTCAATAACCGCAGTACCGGTACTTCGAAGTTAAACGTTTTTAAAAATGCATTATACTATCCAAAGCTGCTGTATACTCCTTACAAAGTGAGTTTTTATTGCCATTAATGTTTGGAGTAATTACCAAACGTATACGATCCCTTTAAAGACTTTTCTTTATCAGCTAGATTTCTCATTTTGACGAACTTAATTGGAGAATTAAGATTTACTTAATTTGAGTATTCAAATGTATTATACAAAAGTTAAATTTAGTAATTTGACTTAGCTGGGGTCAATGATAGTTTTCCGATCCATATTATTATAATCTTATTTCTCTGGTATGACAACTTTTTGGTTCATATTATTAGATTCTTGCTTTCAGTATAAAATCCTATAATTCACGGTCATTATTTTGTTCTGTGCCAAAGTCCATAGTGTGTGTGTAGTGTAGTACATGTACACGTACTGTACATGGCAGTACAGTTCCCTATAAGGTTGACCTGGTCCTTTCTCCAGGGGGTTGACCATGAAGTTGAACTTCCACTGACCCAGCCACTGTTGAAAGACTGAAATTCCCTGACCGCACATAAAACTGCCAGTCTGTAAACCACAAGCCCCAATATGAAGAATAAGTTAAGACAGGATTAAGGTACCAACTTTTACGAGAGTGTGTTGCTAATGAGGCTGTTGGTGCCTAGGGGCTCTTGGTGCCCAAACTTTGACATTGATACAGAGCTGATGGTGCTCTGGGGGCTGATGGTGCCCCATATAGCAAGTGAAGTTAAATACCTTTCTGCTACACAATTCCCGGTGGTCCCTCATAAAACGGTAGCCGGGAAAATTGTTTTGAGAAAGTGTTCAATACAATTCGTTGGCTGAGGCGTGTAGACACACAAATCATGACCGTGTGGATATCATTTATTTATCTGCTTATAAGGCTAACCCATTATCAATTAATTTAGAGACATTTAAATAATTTTGGGCCAAAATCTATTTGTTTTCATAATTATCATATTTTGTTGCATCATTATCAGATTTTTGTGCATCAATATAATATTGTTTGCATAATTATCGGATTTTGACCTAATTTGCATACAAATACAAGGCTAACCCCTTATCAGTTAATTTAGAGACACTAAAATATATTGGGGAAAAAATCTAATTGTTTGCATAATTATAATATATTTTGCATAATTATCAGATTTTGACCTAATTTGCATACAAATACAAGGCTAACCCCTCGTCAATTAATTTAGAGACATTAACAAAATTATTCAAATGTCTCTAAATTAATTGATAAGAGGTTAGCCTTGCATTTGTATGCAAATTAGGTCAACATCTAATAATTATGCAAACAATATTATAATTATGCCAAAAATTAGATTTTGTCCCAAAATTAATTAAATGTCTCTAAATTAATTGATAAGGGGTTAGCCTTGCATTTGTATGCAAAATAGGTCAAAATCTAATAATTATGCAAAAAATATGATAATTATGCCAAAAATTAGATTTTGTCCCAAAATTAATTAAATGTCTCTAAATTAATTGATAAGGGGTTAGCCTTGCATTTGTATGCAAAATAGGTCAAAATCTAATAATTATGCAAAAAATATGATAATTATGCAAAAAATTAGATTTTGTCCCAAAATTATTTAAATGTCTCTAAATTAATTGATAAGGGGTTAGCCTTGCTCGTATGCAAATTAATTCAAAATCTGATAAGTATGCAAACAAATATGATAATTATGCAAAAAATTAAATGTTGTCCCAAAATTATTTAAATATCTCTAAATTAATTGATAAGGGGTTAGCCTTGCATTTGTATGCAAATTAGGTCAAAATATGATAATTATGCAAAAAATATAATAATGATGCAAAAAAATATGATAATGATGCAAACAAATATGATAATTATGAAACAAATTAGATTTTGTCCCAAAATTATTTAAATGTCTCTAAATTATTTGATAAGGGGTTAGCCTTGTATTTGTATGCAAATTAGGTCAAAATCTGATAATTATGCAAACAATATTATAATTATGGAAACAATTAGATTTTGTTCCAAATATATTTTAGTGTCTCTAAATAAATTGATAAGGGGTTAGCCTTGTATTTGTATGCAAATTAGGTCAAAATCTAATAATTATGCAAAAGATATTATAATTATGCAAACAATTAGATTTTGTCCCAAAATTATTTAAATGTCTCTAAATTAATTGATAAGGGGTTAGCCTTGTATTTGTATGCAAATTAGGTCAAAATATAACAATTATGCAAAAAATATTATAGTTATGCAAAAAATTAGATTTTGTCCCAAAAATTATTTAAATGTCTCTAAATTAATTGATAAAGGGTTAGCCTTGTATTTGTATGCAAATTAGGTCAAAATCTGATAATTAGGCAAACAATATTATAATTATGGAAACAATTAAATTTTGTTCCAAATATATTTTAGTGTCTCTAAATTAATTGATAAGGGGTTAGCCTTGCATTTGTATGCAAATTAGTTCAAAATATGATAATTATGCAAAAAATATGATAATTATGCAAAAAATTAGATTTTGTCCCAAAATTATTTAAATGTCTCTAAATTAATTGATAAGGGGTTAGCCTTGCTCGTATGCAAATTAATTCAAAATCTGATAATTATGAAAACAAATATGATAATTATGCAAAAAATTAAATTTTGTCCCAAAATTATTTAAATATCTCTAAATTAATTGATAAGGGGTTAGCCTTGCATTTGTATGCAAATTAGGTCAAAATATGATAATTATGCAAAAAATATAATAATGATGCAAACAATTTGATTTTGTCCCGATTTTTTTTAAATGTCTCTAAATTAATCGATACGGGGTTAGCCTTGCATTTGTATGCAAATTAGGTCAAAATCGAATAATTATGCAAAAAATATTATAATTATGCAAACAATTTGATTTTTTCCGAAAATTATTTAAATGTCTCTAAATTAATTGATAAGGGGTTAGCCTGCTCGTATGCAAATTAGGTCAAAATATGATAATTATGCATAAAATATGATAATTATGAAAAAAAATTGATTTTGTCTCAAAATTATTTAAATGTCTCTAAATTAATTGATAAGGGGTTAGCTTTGCTCGTATGCAAATTAATTCAAAATCTGATAATTATGCAAACAAATATGATAATTATGAAAACAATTAGATTTTGTCCCAAAAGTATTTAAATGTCTCTAAATTAATTGATAAGGGGTTAGCCTTGCATTTGTATGCAAATTAGGTCAAAATCTGATAATTATGCAAAAAAGGGCGCCTATCTTATGCCTGGCGAACGACGAGGCGGCGTAGTTCTTGTATATAACGGCTACATATACCAATCTGTCTTACAAACCAGCGTGCGCTAGGCGTCCTTCCATCGGATACATAATTGCTGCTACGCGGCGCTGCGGTTGTGAGCTGGTGGGTTAAGAGGGCAATCGTGTGGTGCGGTTCGAATTGTCCCTCCTGGGGATGTGCGTAATATTTAGCCCTATAATTGCGCTAGTCTCACGTTAATTGCGAATGATTGTACACTGCCTGTCTGTCGTGGTTCATTGCATTATAGAGCGCCCTCTATATTAATTGCTGTATTAGTCCCAGTATTCGCTGGGTAAATTTGTCTCTCTGTGATTGAGACAGGGTTGTAGTCGAGTCACAAGTCCTTTCATAAAGGCAGTCACAAGTAACTGGATGAACAATAACAAAAAAATGCTTTTGTCAAAGCTGATATTGAATAGATTTGAATTGGAACTGAAGGACTTGTGATGGACTTGCAGGGACTTGCAGGGACTTGCGATGGACTCGACTACATCCCTGGATTGATGGAAGTCTAAATAAACAAGTCTGTGATTCTTTGCACATAACGTTGGTATCCATAGCCCGTTTATTTAAAGTCATCGCCTTATTTACCTCATATAAGCATTTAAGGCCAATTAGATTAGCGCAATCCGTGCATGCCAAGCCACTAGAACAACTATCTTTACGACCAGGGGCCAATTTCATAAAACATTAAGCACACACATTTGCTTAGCATGAAAATTCTTCCTTAGCAATTCACAAACCATATTTTTAGTTGATGTTTATCGTTTGTGACTCAGTCTGGTATTCAACTGGTTTTTGCTTAGCATGGAAAGTACATGAAGTTTGGGCTGGTGCCTTGTTTTGACTGAGGAAGACTTTGTTGTGCTAAGCACATGTTTGTACTTACATGTTTTATGAAAATCCCAACGGACTCGTCTCTAACCGCTCAGGGACTTTCCGGTCAGGTACGCGCTGCGCGCGTAATTCTTTTTCCTAGGAGGGTTAGGGGTAATTATCATAAATGGGCGTATCTAAACCACACTGAGTGAAAGACACTTAGGTTTTTAGTTCCCTATTTTCCTTTAAATTAAACTCACTCCAACAATAACCTTGGCGTTCTGCGAAGAACCAGCTCAGATCAATTTACAACATTTGCAAACATAAAAAATACCAAATAATCACAAATACTTTAAAGGTAGGATACACCATTGGTAATTGCTTAAATTATCGTTAATGAGTAGATTAAGGGGGTTGTATTTCATAGTAACTATTGTTTAACTGACCTGTCCGAAATTTTACAATCATGGATGCCGAGAAAGGCACGAAAAACAGTTTGTTTTCAACCAGCGTCGAGCAGTTATTCTTATCTTATTTTTTTTTTCGCGATCGCCGGACGGCGATCGCGAATTTTTCTTTATAAAATTCTATTTTTCGGAATAATTACAGGATATCGAGCGCAATAATTTTGCTGGATGCCTAGAATCATCATTTACTTTCAAATGAGTAAGATAGTTCTTAATAATTCAGTAGTAAATATTTTCGATATCTGCAAATGGTGTATCCTACCTTTAATCACAAAATACTGTTAAAAAGTGGCAGTCCGAAGCATCCTGTAAAATAATGGCTTCTGGTGAGGTGACGTTTTCAAGTAAAGTAGACAAATTGGAAAAAAACCAGATCTTTTTCAAATACTGCTCCTAATTTATTCCACATTTTCTTTACAATTGATTACACATCTGTGAAGAGGTACACATAACTTACCTTACACATAACTTACACCTTGACTGAAGCTCTATGTAGAATGTGCATAGAACATGAGCAGTGTGAAAGTACAAAGTAACAAATGACCTCAATCCTCCAAAATCCTCATTTGGATAAATACCCAAGTAACCTGAATCCTTCCAAATTGTTATGATCCAGCATTAGTTAAGGTCTTATGACCCGGATCCTACATTATCTTACAGTGTCCAAAAAACAAAACGCCCTTAATCCAGCAAAATCCGATGCATCAACTTCCAATTGATCTCAATCATGCAAAATTCTGCACTTTGTAAAGAGGATTTTGGAGGATTTTTGATGGTTAGGGTTAAGACATTCCCAGTTTATACAACCAACTAATGTCGCGAATTAAGTGGTATTTCTACATGTAATAAGCCTACACACAGAGACAAAATACACAGGTTGTGCACAAATTTACATAATTGCAATGTGCTATACAAACCTGCTAATAGGTTTAATAAAACTTCACACAAAAGGTATTATATGTAAGGGTTTTGGTAAAATTAAAGTTATCTAAATTTGTTGGTAAAAACAATTAGGTAAAATGTTACAAACTATAATGGTAAAACAATTAAGACTTTAATGGAATTTAAAGGTAGAATACACCATTGGTAATTGCTTGAATTATCATGAATAGGGGGATTTGGAGGGGTTGTTTTTTATAGTAAATTCCCTTTAACGGACCTGTCCAAAGTTTTACAATCGTGCTTAGAAAAGCAAGAAAAACGGCGGACGTTTTCAACCAGCGTCGGGCAGTGGTTCTTAGAGGTTTTTTTTGCCGTCCGGCGATTGTGATTTATTTTATATAAAATTCAATTTTTCGGACCAATTACGGAATATCTAGTGCAATCATTTTGCTGGATGCCTAAAATCATTATTTAATGTCAAGTAAGCAAGACATTCCTTAATAATTCGGTAGTATTTTTTTTATCGATGTCTGCAAATGGTGTATCTTACCTTTAACTTATTCCACTTTAGTTTCAGTAAATTGTACAAATGCTTTGATAAGCCTAACTACTACCATACACATTAAATTACACGTTGCTAACAAGTTAAATAAATCAACCAATTTAAGTAAATACATTCGATTCTCGTCTTACCCTAAGAATATCACGATTTGTGCATATCTGTACAATTATTATAATTTATACATACTTATAAGTTAATTCCACCCACAGTTCAAGTTATCGTATATTTTGATTAGGAAATAACAGTGTTAGACGCCGGTCGCGCATTTATTTCTAGGAGGGTTAGGGATAATTATCATAAATGGGCGGCTCTAGACCCTCGCGTCATGATTATTCAGTAGTTTTAACAATGACGCTAATGTATTGTTATTGTTTTTATTGTGAAGGGGCGTAATCATACGTGCAGCTTACTTGTCTTCATTATTATAACGATTCTCGGTCACATGAGAAGGACTTTTTTCGTTTTCTATGAGACTATTAGTTTTTTTTGTTAAAGATGAAGTGCTTTTGCAAGAAAATAGCAAGCGTAATTCATAATTTAAGTTTTTATCTTAGTGAGAAACGCTTCTGGGAGGTCAGTTCTGGCCACATTTTTTCTGCGAGATTGCAGTCAGTAGGAATGGAATGGAAGGGGGGGGGGGGGTGGGGGGGGGGGGGGGTTACGTGTACAAGTTTCAAGAGAATTCCTCCGGATTTGTTGTTATTTGTTTGAGAGGCAAAAAAGGTTATGCTGACAAGTATCATAAGGATTGTATTTGTAACTGGTCTGCAGAGATAAATCTGTAATTGTACGTTATCTAGTGGGTATGCCATAGAGTGGTAGTTTGACTGGCCTCTCCAGAGCGTAATTTTTAACTCCCCCACCTTTTTTTGTGATACATGTACACGCATCTGGGGGTCAGTTCTAGCCACATTATCCCTGCTAGGTGACAGTCAGTGGTTTGAGTTCGTTGACGGGCAAATACATAAAACGTCTGCGGGCCAACTGGGTTGGACATTTTCCGAGAGCGGGAGTTTCAAACCCCGTCTCTGGTTTTGTCGACGCGATGACTGGTTTGTGTATTGCAACAGTGGTTCTTTGTTTTTAGTTCACTCAATGATTGATTATTACCGGTGATAATATGCTGTCCCCTCTTTTGTTTCCTTTTTTGGACGGGGAGCAGAGCATACTTTTGTGCTATTCCATGTGTTTATTGGGAAGGGGCGTAATCATACATGCAGCTTACGTTTTTCTTATTTATTATAACGATTATCGGTCACATGGGAAGGACATTAAATTGAAGGACGTGTAACGCTGGGCTCAGTTGATTTTTTGTTTTCTTTTTTTCTGTGAGACTATTGGTGTTTTTTATTTGTTAAAGATGAAGTGCTTTTGCAAGAAAATAGCAAGGAGAAATCGATTTATGCAGGCATACTCAAGGAATATCAGCTTATTGTTTGTGTTTGTTTGATCTATCCTAGAGTTAGCTCCGTTGGCAACTTTTTGTTGAGAACGCGACGTTATGAAATTGAATTGACGGCGCAACGTCATGGTGACGTCGCACATTTGTACTAATTACGTGCGTATATAGCTATGTCATATGTTATATTTCGTTCTAAAAGTTATTTAGTGCAAATTTATACATAGCTGATATGATAAAATCTTATAGTTCATGTACTACTGACTCGTTTAGTAATGCCGTTGTCTTAACACATTTTCATGCTGATAAAACTTAATAAATTAAGTAGAATTCAATTTTTTTTCAAATATAATATATATATATATATTTGTTTAACTCATGTATTAAGTTAAACACAAAAACAATTTGGTATTGGGCGTATATTTCATCATTATTCGTTTAATTTTGCTTTGGTCAGGATTCATTTTTATTGTGCCTCCTCGCTAAACAAATTTGCTTACATCTGGCAAATGAAAGGATATTTTTGCTGATCCGCTGAGCAAGAACCGTCGAGGTCTGACGGGACGGTTGGAGGCGCCGAGTCGCAATACGTCTCAGGGTTGTCGCCATCTTGGATTATGAACTGGGTTTCGTCGTTTCCTACCGCCCGCAAGGAAAGACCTATACATTGAGTTCAAAAATGGTGGAAAACGCATGCAGTGAAATTGCACATCTGACTTGTGGAAAATGTCATTCACTTGGCGGCACTGCCGTCACAAAAATGCAGAAATCATTGGTTGGTATGTGACGTACACTCTTAAAAAGACTAGTACAAAAATATTAGGTACAAATAATGATGGAAAAACAAACATAATTTTGGTAAAACTCGCCGGAAAATAGGTACCTCAGTAATACGTTTTTTGTTAATACATGTTAAAAAAGTAAAGAAGCAAATTGGCATAAATTAATTAGGAAAACCTTTACTAAAGTTAGGTAAACACGTAGGCCAACACGCGCACAGCGCAGAGAAGCAAGATGGACAACATAAACACCAGACGTTTGTTAGAACAATGGGGCATGCCACAACTTGCAGTCTTTGAAGGTAACGTTTGTTTCTAAACCTCTTGTGATTGTTATACTGTATCCAATACCGAGAAATGCCTGGACCACAAGATACTACAGGATATTGCTATTTTTGTAGTGATGGTCACAACAATAACTCATTGTGATTGGATTATGTTAGGCATAATGTGTGCACACGACTAGATGTACGTAGTACAAATAAGTGCGTATACATGTACATGTACATGTACGTTGATATTTGGTTGTATTCACAACCTGTAGGCCAATGTTAAACTCTTCCGATGTTTCCGTATATTTACGGTTTATTATATTCCCCGCCCCCCTCCCCCGTATCTCTGCGAGCTGCCGTGTCAATACAATTATAATTCGGAGTTGGCCCCCATATCGTTCATTATTAGGAATGCGCATGCTCACAGCATTTGCGCGAGTAATGAAAACCAACAAACAAAATGTGTTTTCTTTGTCATGCTTCCGGTTGTGAGCAAGTTTGGGTGCATGCTGCTGATCTGTTCCCTTTTGTCGATTTCCGATTCAATGTTACGTATGCGTGGTCTGTTGGTTTTTTTGTCGATAGTTGATCCCTGCTGCACGCTGCACGCTGCGTGCACTCTGCCATAAATGGTTTGCTATTGACGAAGCAACGCAATCATGTACCACGGCGCATAATTAAGTACCTATTTTGTAGGTACTTAATTTTGTTGATCTTGGTGTTAAAATTGTGATTTTCTGGGGTGCTGAATCGATTTCATTTTTTTATAGTTTTTTTTTAATAATCAGAGGTCAAGGTCACGTTATTCAGCCGAGGGTAATACAAATGTTTGGTTTAATTTTTTTACCGGCATTTTCTTACCTATACATGTAAAGTGATATAGAGGCTTACTGATTGCTAAATAAATGTCCACATTATACCAAATACCAAATCAATTTGTGAAAAAAAACATTGTTAGGGCTCGATATTTGACCCCACCGTCGAGTTTTGGATATAGACTCAATATTATGGAAATCTAAAAAAATAGCTTAGAAAAAAATAGTTATGTGTATTTGTAGTTGTTGCGAACGTCAATTTACTACAAATGTGTAGACTTGGAAAAAGAACATTGTTCGTCGGCTGGTCACTCATTAGCAATCACATAATTTACACACGGACATTCCATAATTCCATACCACAAAATAGTATTTTCTCGTGCGACTGTGTAAACAGAAAGTATAGATGAGCACTTTTTGAACTTGGCTTGAACTTGAAGCCGGTTCATACTTCACGCGAATGTCATAATGAAACTTCAATTGTTTGCGTCATGAAATTTGCTTAGCATTCGCGTGAAGTATGAACCGGCCTTTACGGTCTAGAATCACACTTACCGACATGACCTTGATCACGACGTACGATGATATTCACTTGTTTGCCTTAAAAATACAAAAAAAGAAACATAGGTAAAATGAATGGAGTTGTCAAAAGTTGTCACAATTGCGTCATTGCGCAAGGTTTCGTGAAATCGGCTGCGCGTACATGTACAAAATGAATTACTTGAATGAAGGGCTAAGTATGTCACGTAGTGTCTATTGAAATGGTTTGATCTCATTATCTAGTTGCATCATACCTTGATAGATTAACACGGCCGCTTTCTCAATTAGATGATGTGATTGCGCCGTGCAGGCAAATAGACCGCCCTCAAGCGGCAATGTGTGGTTGTGATAAATGACAAGAGTCGAGTGAATGATGCATCTAGAAGCATTCACTGCCTGAATCGTGTAACCGGCTCCCTCTGAGGCTGTCAAATTCTCCCAACTCGTTTTGCTGTTGTTACTGTCCTTGGGGAGTAAACTCCAGGTGATGACGTCACCGTTGGCCTTGCATTCCAAACGTATTGGGTTGTTAGTGATGCCCTCGTTCGTCATCGTAAGGTTGAGAATCTTTGGGCGCCAATCTACACAAACGAATAGAGTACAAACAACAACAACCACAAATGAGATTTAAAGGGAAATTCCAGACTCAATAATATTTTTGGTTTTGATTTGTTATCGAGAACGACACACGCGCTTATTATATTCACAATTTCTTGCCATATAAGAGTACAAGGGCGCGGCCATATTGTTCAAATTTCCCGCCTCGCTCGGAAAATTATGACGTAGTGTCTGCACCTCAATGCACCTCGCTTTATTGCCTGTTGTTCGCACTGGTATCCCACCTTGACGCGGCCAACTACATTATGCAGACGTATGTTCTACTGCGCCCGACTATTGCGAGTACATGTATTGCATTTCTGTGCAGAACATCGACTTGACGCGCCACAAACTATCGTTTATTTTTGTAATTTCTGAGAAGAATAGAAAATCTGTGAGCTAGTAATTTTGGCATCAGGTCTTTCTCCGTATGATTTTGAGCCCACTTTCACATGTACATCACATTGTGTATACACTATGCCGTACACAAAAGGGTTCACTTGCATTACTTACTCGTGCAGGGTCGCTATCAATCGGGCTCGCGCATTGATGTTGCAGACACTACGTCACAATATCTCGGATGTACCGATAAACCAGAACAAAATGGCGGCTCGCATGACGGTAAGCGCAGTGCGAGAAAATCTGTTTTATATGATTACCGAAACCGATAAAAATAAAATAAAAATCAAGTCACAGTGGCAATCGACACTCTTTAACATTATGCAATTATAAACTATGGGTGGAGTTTCCCTTTAAGAGATAGACCGGAATATTATTCCAATAAATGTGCAAAGGTTAGGCAAAAAAGAAACAAATAGACGGCATAAATCATGACAGTTTACAGGCAGCTCCTTTAGACAGCTCCTTTTGACACTGAGTCCCAGCGAACCACAGCGATCTGGCATTCATGGAGTAATTCGCCTCGGACGTTCTGATTCTTGTTAGTTCGTTCTTGTTCTGTTAAACTTTCCTTGCGCGTCGTGCAGATCGTGTTGATAGTGGCGCTACGACAATTTTGAAATGTTCAAAACTGTCGTTGCACCGCAACGATTTAATCACATTCGCCCATTGTCCTTGTGTATTCGCGTGTAATCCTTCTAACGTGCACCAGAACAACAGAACCGCAACAGTATTAATTGCAACGGAAGCTTTCTCCCTCGCCTACTTTAATACAGATTTGCATATTGTTGACTTTACAGGGGTCATATTTTTTGGCTAAATAACAACCGAAATACAACGAAGTATCAAGTTCAGAGAGAAGGGATACATACCTATAGATCCACACTTGTAGAGGTTCGCTATCTGTTTTGCGTTCAGAAGACCGTCAAACACAACCAGATTGCTGTATGCAGCAGAGCCACCGTATACGTCAGCAGAGTATGTAAAATCACACGTATTTGTCATTCCGATGAAAAGATGAGTGCATGAATCAGATTGAGTTCCACCTGCGTTTTCTGTCACGTCCGCATTAACCATCTCCCCGTTGACAAATACTTTCAAGTCAAGTTCCACCGTGCTTGAAAAATCCGCTGGGAATGCGAGATGGAACCACTTGTCCAGTGGTATCTTACTTCTGCCAAATTTCAGTAAAACCCCAGCATGTTCGAACTTACCGAGATCCGGAATCTCTGTTCCGATTTTACATACCGAAAACCTATTCCCCTGGCATGACTAGTCTGTCCCCCAGAGCTCAAGTAATACCATACTTCTTTGTCGTCAGCCCCAGATCGTTTCGGTTCGTCGATTTTCAACCAAATGGACCAGGTCACACTTTGAGACTTGCACAGGCCAGGGTCTGAGACACAAGTCCCTGCAAAGTCTCCGAGATCTAAGTAGGACCCAACCGGTACGTGCACTGCGCAGGGTTGTCCCACTAGCTCCGGGCCGGGAACCATTTGAGGAGAATTCCCACCACTTGATACGCCTCGTTATCCACCACTGGGTTATTCTCGCACGGTGTGACGTCACTCGTTTGGCTGAAGGGTTCGTTCAGGATTGGTTGCAAGTCCGAAGCTGAAATATAAATAAGTACAATTGGAGAGGATTTGATATACTTGTCAAACAAGTATTTTTCCTTTGGGCCGACCATATCTTTTGCATGTTGATGTGGCCCGAAGTCAAAGTGCGTTGTATCTACTTGTTAGGTAGTCTGGCTCCCAGACCAATTAATTCTGACTATTTCTGTTGAACTATCAGGTCCAGTTCAGTCTAGTAACCACCAATGCCAGTTGTACGCCATAAAAATCAAAGGTAGGCTATACCATTTGCAGATATCGAATATATTTACTCCCGAATTATTGAGAAATATCGTACTTATTTTAAAGTAAATAATTATTCTAGGCATCCAACTAATCGATTGCGCTAGATATCCTGTAATTATTCCCAAAAATACAATTTTAGAAAACAAAATTTTCGATCGCCGGACGGCGATTGCGAAAAAACCCAATAATAACATAAGAATAACTGCCCGACGCCCGTTGAAAACAAACGCCGTTTTTCGGGATTTTCTCGCCATGCATGATTGTAAAACTTCAGACTGGTCAGTTAAACGATATTTACTATAAGTACAACCCTACAAATCCACCCATTCATAATAATTCAAGCAATCATCAATGGTGTATCCTACCTTTAAACGAGACTATAATACTTGGGCAATGTGCAGGAAGTTGTAAATGAAACATTCATCGTAGTCATCTTAAATAGTGAACTTGAAATTTCAAATTAGCTGAAGGTCCACAGCAAGCTTGTTTTGCGTTAGCCTCGGTCAAGGCGTTCATCATTACCCGTCCGTACGTACGGAGCGGCGGTAATCGGAGCTGAAAAAACGACCTCACGCGGCCACTATTATATGCAAATCAACTGAAGATATATGAACACCGCAGCGAAGGCTTTCTTAGTAAACAGGGTGACAAGTATACAATGGATAGAGGATCTTTATAAAAGAAAAATCATACCAAGATATATCGACTTGGGCCAGTAGTTTTAGCCCCAGGCTCTATTTTGCAATTTTGTTGTCGGAATTTGTTTCAAGTTTAATATAAAATGATTTAACAGTAATTACAAATATATTTTACATTCTTAATATTGTTTAGTATTGTTCAAAAAGCGTTTTTATATTTAATATCAATGCAAATATGCATGCAATTTACTCGGATATTTTTGCGCGTCGCGCGCCACACGCACTGCACTGCGTAGAGCGTCTATGAGAGAATAGGGGATTTGCAAACACTGAATAGCACGTCTGTACGCGCTGCCGACGTCACCTGTCTTATTAAATATACATGGGCGTTTTCGAAATCTTTGCTTCGTCTCTGGCTTTGCCTCCGAATTTCAAATCACTGAAAGGCAAACTTAAATGAAGGCAAATTGAAATACACTTAGGGGTTTTGGGTTCACATCAATCGAGTGGATGTTTCTGAAGCACAACATGCATCAGAAAGTGACTGGAGATCTCGCAGTTGGAAATGCTAAAATCACCTTAAGCCTCTGACAAAACGAAGCCAGAGATTCAAAAAGGCCATTTAATCCTCGCTGGGCATTGGCGCCCTCTTCCCGCGTGTTGCGTGATGTTACGCAGAACGCAAGCTGCCGATACAGCGTGAATTAGGGACTATGGAATACGGACTCGTTTGTAGTATTGCGCATGCTTGTGAGGTTTCAACTAATAAAAAGGGGTAACGCCACCAGATTTCACGGGCGCCAAATTCCATGTGACATTGAAAAAATGTATAAAACTGGCGTTTATCTTTACTTCATCGACCGTTTTAAACTGCCCACGTGACGGGCTCTCGATCAAAAGGGAGAGATACGATAAACTGTCTTGGGTATTTCTGATAAAACCAAATTACTAACTTACTCGTGTTAATGTTCACAGCAGGTGTATTTAGCCAAATGAAGGATGGTACATCAACTCCGTTCACGTTATTGAAGATGTCGTCTGCGAGCTTCAAAATGAATAAGATGTCTTCGTTGTCTGTTGCCGTTGCAAGAGAGCCGCTTCGACCGTGATATTTGAGACGCTGGCAGAACGCCTGTGCTTCCGTGTACGACAAATGATCTTGGTAATACCTGTAGCACTTGTCTCTCTTGCCCGTCCATTGAAAATTGCACGGCGAACACGCTGCCTGTGTAGAATCAACCAAATCCGCGGCAAGCGCGACCGCCAAAATTAGCCAAACAGCCATCGTGAGATCGCAAGGGTGTTAACTGGGCTCACTTATAGGCCTAAAGTCATAGATCATTAAACGCCGGCCTTTACAATAATTTCGGTTTGATTCGATTTGATACCAATATAGATAGGAACAAATGTATAGGAACCGCAGAGGTGCTAAATTCCGAGAAAAATATGAGGGTTCATGTTGGCTCGACGCCAATAAGTAAGAATCTCAATATTGGTAGATTCCATTGTCGCAAAATATGGGGGTGGTTGTAAAACACGGTGGCAATGATGTACCGTAAATGTTCCCCCGCCCCCCCCCCCCCCCCCCCCTTCCCCCCTCCCCTTGCGAACTGTGTGAAAGTGGATCTCACCTACTATCACGAGTCGTTAAAACACCCCTCCCTCTGAATGGACTCAACGTTTTGTTCTCTATAGACTACGCGTAGGCATCTGTTCAATGAAAGTATGGACATTATTAAACAAGTGGGGTTGATTTACCGTATAATAGGCGTATATTTTCCCTCGCTACCATTTTAATTGTCTCCTTTTTACTGTACAGCTTCATGTAGCAGCATAAACGGAAAATACTGTGACGGCCGTCCACATTATTACTGTCCATATATTATTGTGCCTTAGTGTAGAACGAGTTTGGGGGTCACAAAAGTGACCATCAAAATTCGAGCTGTTTAGCGCTAGTTGTAATTCCAGCCGTAAAATGTTCGCCTTCTGCGGACGTGTAAGAAACCATACTTTTGTGCATTGGTGCTGTGTGTAATTTATGTGACGCACAGAACGTATATCTTACATTGAATAAAAACGACAGGAAAAAAACGTATGCCTATATAATCCGTCGTGTCCGATTAACTGGGAATTCTTTTTAAGGGGACAAAAATAGGGTAAATATTACATTTTTTAAAGTTCTAAAAACATGCTTTAAGGTATGTTCTAAAAATAGCATAAAGGTGGCATTTAAAACATTTTTTGTTCTCAGGTAAGGGCAATGATAAATCTTTGTAATGATATAGTTGATTTGGTGATATAATTTTGCATTTTGGCGGGGTCATTGTTTTTAAATAAGATACAAAACAGTTTTGGCGGCCCCAAAACTGGCACCATGGCAAAAGACCATAGAAAAAAATAGTTCTATTTTGGTTACTTGCTTACCAAGTCCTTTCATATTAAAAAATATAAAACAATTGCCGAGGACACTCAATGGGCGTATCTACACCACACTGAGGGAAATACACTTAGGTTTTTAGATCCTTATTTTCCTTTAAATTAAACTCACTCCAACAATAAACTTGGCGATCTGCGAAGAACCAGCTCAGATCAATTTACAACACTTGCAAACAAAAACGAAGACCAAATAATCACAAAATACTTTACTGGACTGTTAAAAAGCATCCTGTAAAATAATGGCTCCTGAGTGTGGTGACATTTTAAAGTAAAGTGAAAACAACTTGAAAAAATTGACTTTTTCAAATACTGCTACTAATTTATTCCACATTTTCTTTACAATTGATTACACATCTGTGAAGAGGTACACATCCGTACACATAACTTACACCTTGATTGAAGCTCTATGGAGAATGTACATAAAGCATGAGCAGTGTTAAAGTACAAAGTAACAAATAACCTCAATCCTCCAAAATCCTAATTGTATAAATACCCAAGTAACCTCAATCCTGCCAAATAATCCAGCATTAATTTAGATCTTATAACCTGGACCCTGCATTATCCTCCAGTGTCAACAAACCAAACGCCCTTAATCCAGCAAATTCCGATGCATCAACTTCCAATTGATCTCAATCCTGCAAGATCCTGCAATTTGTAACCAACTAATGTCGCGAATTAAGTGGTATTCCTACATGTAATAAGCCTACACACACAGAAAGAATACACAGGATGTGTACAAATTTACATAATTGCAATGTGCTATACAAACCTGCTAATAGGTTTAATAAAACTTCACACAAAAGATATTATAGGTAAGGGTTTTGGTAAAATTAAAGTTATCTAAATTTGTTGGTAAAAACAATTAGGTAAAATGTTACAAACTATAATGGTAAAACAATTAAGACTTTAATGGAATTTAAAGGTACAATACACCATCGGTCATTGCTTGAATTATCATGAATAGGTGGATTTGGAGGGGTTGTTTTTTATAGTAAATTCCCTTTAACGGACCTGTCCAAAGTTTTACAATCATGCTTAGAAAACGGCGGTCGTTTTCAACCGGCGTCGGGCAGTGGTTCTTAAAGGGTTTTGTTGCCGTCGGGCGATTGTGATTTGTTTAAAATAAAATTCAATTTTTCGGACCAATTACGGAATATCTAGGGCAATCATTTTGCTGGATGCCTACAATCATTATTTAATTTCAAGTAAGCAAGACATTCCTTAATAATTCGGTAGTAATATTTTTATCGATGTCTGCAAATGGTGTATCTTACCTTTAACTTATTCCACTTTAGTTAAATAAATCAATCAATTCAAGTAAATACTTTCGATTCTCGTCTTACCCTAAGAATATCACGATTTTGTGTATATCTGTACTACAATTATTATAATTTATACATACTTATAAGTTAATTTCACCCACTGTTTATTGTCTATTTTGATTAGGAAATAACAGCTTTAGACGCCGGTCGCGCAGTTTTTTTTCTAGGAGGGTTAGGGATAATTATCATAAATGGGCGGCTCTAGACCCTCGCGTCATGATTTTCCAGTAGTTTTAACAATGACGCTAATGTATTGTTATTGTGTTTATTGTGAAGGGGCGTAATCATACGTGCAGCTTACTTTTCTTCATTATTAGAACGATTCTCGGTCACTGTGAGACTATTAGTTTTGGGGGGTTAAAGATGAAGTGCTTTTGCTAGAAAATAGCAAGCGTAATTCATAATTTAAGTTTTTATCTTAGTGAGAAACGCTTCTGGGAGGTCAGTTCTGGCCACATTTATTTCTGCGAGATTGCAGTCAGTAGGAATGGAATGGAAGGGGGGGGGGGGGGGGGTTGCGTGTACAAGTTTCAAGAGAATCCCTCCGAATTATGTTTGTTTGAGAGGCAGAAAAGGTTATGCTGACAAGTATCATAAGGATTGTATTTGTAACTGGTCTGCAGAGATAAATCTGTAATTGTACGTTATCTAGTGGGTATGCCATAGAGTGGTAGTTTGACTGGCCTCTCCAGAGCGTAATTTTTAACTCCCCCCACTTTTTTTGTGATACATGTACACGCATCTGGGGGTCAGTTCTAGCCACATTATCCCTGCTAGATGACAGTCAGTGGTTTGAGTTCGTTGACGGGCAAATACATAAAACGTCTGCGGGCCAATTGGGTTGGACATTTCCCGAGAGCGGGAGTTTTAAACCCCGTCTCTGGTTATGGCGACGCGATGACTGGTTTGTGTATTGCAACAGTGGTTCTTTGTTTTTAGTTCACTCAGTAATTGATTATTACCGGTGATAATATGCTGTCCCCTCCTTTGTTTCCTTTTTTGGACGGGGAGCAGAGAATACTTTTGTGTTATTCCATGTGTTTATTGGGATGGGGCGTAATCATACAAGCAGCTTACTTTTTTTTAAATTATTAGACCAATTATCGGTCACATGAGAAGGACATTAAATAGAAGGACGTGTAACGCTGGGTTATGTGTATTTGTTTGATTTTTCTTCTTTCCGTAAGACTATTAGTTTTTTTAGTTGTGTTTATTGGGAAGGGGCGTAATCATACATGCAGCTTACGTTTTTGTTATTTATTAGAACGATTATCGGTCACATGGGAAGGACATTAAATTGAAGGACGTGTAACGCTGGGCTAATTTGATTTTTTGTTTTCTTTTTTCTGTGAGACTATTGGTGTTTTTTATTTGTTAAAGATGAAGTGCTTTTGCAAGAAAATAGCAAGGAGAAACCGATTTATGCAGGCATACTCAAGGAATATCAGTTTATTGTTTGTGTTTGTTTGATCAATCCTAGAGTTAGCTCCGTTGGCAACTTTTTGTTAAAAACGAGACGTTATGAAATTGAATTGACGGCGCAACGTCATGGTGACGTCGCACATTTGTAATAATTATGTGCGTATATAGCTATGTCCTATGTTATATTTCGTTCTAAAAGTTATTTAGTGCAAATGTATACATAGCTGATTTGATAAAATCTTAACCAAATATAGTTCATGCACTACTGACTCGTTTAGTAATGCCGTTGTCTTAACACATTTCCATGTTGATAAAACTTAATAAATTAAGTAGAATTCAATTTTTTTCAAATAGAATATATATATATATTTGTTTAACTCATGTATGAAGTTAAACACAACGACAATTTGGTACTGGGCCTATTTCATCATTATTGGTTTAATATTTGCTTTGGTCAGGATTCATTTTTAGTGTGCCTCCTCGCTAAACAAATTTGCTTACATCTGGCAAATGAACGGATATATTTGCTGATCCGCTGAGCAAGAACCGTCGAGGTCTAACGCGACGGTTGGAGGCGCCGAGTCGCAATACGTCTCAGGGTTGTCGCCATATTGGATTATGAAATGGGTTTCGTCGTTTCCTACCGCCCGCAAGGAAAGACCTATACATTGAGTTGAAAAATGGTGGAAAACGCATGCAGTGAAATTGCACATCCGACTTGTGGTTGCACTGGCTATAAGCTCTGTAGATTTTAGTTATTTTATCTGGACTGCTACGCACACGTTGGACAAATTATATATCAACTTGAAGAGGAAAGTGCAGAGACAACACTGGACACTTTCTAATATCACTGGTTTCTCGTTTTCAGAGATATTTGGGGGGATAAATTTTGCAGTTTTTCAAATCTTATCATTGGAAAGTAAGCACATAGCTACATGTCTATTGTGTATTTCTCCTTCACTGACTTTGACCAGTGCTGATGGCTTTTCAAAGGACAGCAGTGAACACCATTATTCTCATCTGGACAATGGCTTTGCTTTCATACTCTAAGGAGGTGCTACTGGACATTAGGAAACAATGCTCTGGGACTAGACTGCCTATTGATGTCTATCACACAATTGTGGACAATGGCATTAGCAGTGTCAAACCTACAAAGAGAGGAGTTCGTGCTTTCTGCAAACACCAAAACACCATCCCTGTTGTACAATCGCACAGGAACAGGTACATGAACAATGCCTGTCTTGAACATGCACGCCCACGCTGTCTTCGAAAGATTCTACTGACTGGTTTACATCCCTCATCTAAGATCGTGTTACTAAATGCACAGTCTGTACGCAATAAGACGGAACTTCTTGAGACTTACATTCTTCAAAACTGCCTAGACATCTTCATCATAACAGAAACATGGGTGCCAGAAAGCGATCACGTGACACTCAAAGCCCTAACACCACCCGGCTACATATGCCATTCTGTGCCGAGAAATGGCAGAGGTGGTGGAATTGCCATTGTCAGCAAGCTTTCGCTCGATGCATCTTTACAACCCATACGGAAATTTCGCAGTTTTGAATGTGCTGAACTGGATTTGAAGTTCAATGAACAGAACCTGAGAATTATCGTCATTTATCGACCACCTCCATCAAGGAAAAATGAACTGACACAAGGTATGTTCCTGGATGATTTTCCAATAATCCTGGATGAACTAGCACAATCAAATGCCAATTTCTTACTTGCTGGCGATTTCAACATTCATGTCGACAGTCTAAATCCCGAGTCAATCAAATTTGCCGATCTTCTAGAGACTGCTGATCTGGTTCAGCATGTACGTGGAGAAACTCACATGTCAGGACATACGCTTGATCTCGTCATCACAAGAGTGGGATCACAACTTGTCAAGGAAATTCAAGTAGACACATTTCTGTCGGATCATGCAGCAATTTCTTTCACCTGTTGCCTCAACAAGCGTCACGTTCCTATCAAGAAGGTGACGTACAGAAAACTCCGGGACATCAATCTGGACACTTTCTCAGAAGAAATACACAACTCACTCTCCACATTAACTACCGTCGATAATGTGTCACAGCAGGTAGATGAGTACAGCACTAAGGTTCAACATATTTTGAACATTCATGCACCAGAACAGTGTAAAAACATCACTCTCCGCCACAATATCCCTTGGTATTCTCATCACATCAGATTGCAAAAGCAGGCCGTGAGGCGTGCAGAGAGGCGCTGGCGCCGATCCCGACGTCAGACAGATCGCTCCATCTTCATTGCCAAGAGAAACGAACTAAAGCTGCTAACCAGTAATGCTAAGACTGAATACATGAATGCTAAAATAACGGAATGTTCCAGTGATCCCAAACGGTTATTCCAGACGGTGAAGAATCTTCTTGGTGCAACTAAAAGCATTACACTACCAAGTCATAACAACGACACAGACCTGGCCAACAGATTTAGCACCTTTTTCAGCGACAAAATTAAGGCTATTCGTGATTCTACTGGAGGACATACAACATTCACTTCCAATCTGCCACCTACTTGCATTCATGAACTTTCAACATTTGAGGCTATTTCCATTGTTGATATCGTTCAGATCATCGCGTCATCACCAAATAAGACATGTCGTCTCGATCCAGTTCCTACCTGGATTGTCAAGAAAATTCCCATGTCTTTTGCACCAGGCATCCAAAACATCGTCAACTCTTCCCTGGCAGCTACCATGGTTCCGGAGGAATACAAGGTAGCACATGTTACACCTTTGCTGAAGAAAGACGGCCTTGATCCTGAGCAACTTAACAATTACCGACCGGTATCAAACTTGCCATTTATCTCCAAAGTTCTGGAGAGAATTGTCCTACGCCAACTTACAAGTCACTTGGAGGACAACCATCTTCTAGAAGACATGCAGTCTGCATACAGAAGAGGACACAGTGTTGAAACTGCTCTCGTCAGAGTTTCAAACGATATTCTTCACTCCATTGACAATCGGCAGATGGTCTTACTAGTTCTACTGGACCTATCTGCTGCCTTTGATACAGTGGACCATCAACTTCTACTGCAACGACTATCAGAGCGGCTCGGTGTGACTGGATCTGCTTTGCAGTGGATAAAGTCATATCTTGCTGACAGGTCTCAAACGGTGTGCATCGCTCAAAGCAGATCAGAATCCCGGCCCCTAGACTGCGGCGTCCCTCAGGGCTCCGTTCTAGGCCCTGTTCTCTTCACGACATATACCCTACCACTAGGCGACATCGCTAGACATCACAACGTCAAGTTCCATCTCTATGCCGACGACACCCAGCTCTACATATCCTTCACTCCTGGTGTAACTGCAGATGAGTCCTTCAAGCAGATGCACGAGTGTGTCAGCAATATTCAAACGTGGATGAGTCGTAATTTCCTGCGACTGAATGCGGAAAAGACACAGGTTCTTGTTGTGGGATCGCGACACGACCATGCAAAGTTTACTTCACAACAGTTCTCAATCAACAACCACGATGTGTCAGCCTCCAAAAGTGCACGCAATTTTGGAGTTGTGTTTGACAAACTGTTCAACATGGAAGCACACATCTCAAGTGTGTGCAAAAGCGCTAACTTCCATCTTCATAACATAGCCAAAATTCGCAAATACTTGTCTCTGGATACAGCTGAGAAAGTCATCCATGCTCTGGTCTCCTCCCGCATGGATTGTTGCAACTCGCTCTTAGTTGGCCTTCCAGCTGCATCTATTTCTCGTCTGCAACGTGTACACAATAATGCCGCTCGAGTCGTTGTCCAAGCCAGAAAATACGACCACATTTCGCCCGTTCTAAGACGCCTACATTGGCTCCCCATTGCAAGGAGGATCACCTTCAAAATCTGCCTCCTTGTGTTCAAAGTTCTGCATGGACAAGCCCCACAGTATCTTTGTGAACTAATCTCCACTAAGCACAGCAGTCGTGCTCTACGGTCTGCTGGATCTCACTTGCTGGTAGAACCAAGGTCTAGAACAATTCGTTACGGAGACCGTGCTTTTGCCAAAGCTGCTCCTGCCCTATGGAATAAGCTCCCTGTCTCACTTCGCAAAACAACATCACTCAACAACTTCAAGAGGGAACTAAAAACACACTTGTTCACTTAGACTTTCATTGGGTTTTATTTAAGTTCAATTTTGTTTATTTTTCATTTTCTATTGTATAATGTTTTCTTTTTGTGTAGGCGCCTTGATCGGTTTTCTGGAGAAGTGCGCATTATAAATCCATATTATTATTCACAAAAATGCAGAAATCATTGGTTGGTTTGTGACGTACACTCTTAAAAAGACTAGTAATTGATATTAGGTAAAAACAATTATGTAAAAACAAACATAATTTCGGTAAAACTCGTCCGGAAAATAAGTACCTCGCAGATACGTACTTTTTTTAAATACATGTTGAATAAGTAAAGAAGCCAATTGACATAACTTATGTAAAAACGTACTTAATGAGGTAAACCTTTACTAAAGTTAGGTAAACACGTAGGCCAACACGGGCACAGCGCAGAGAAGCAAGATGGACAACATAAACACCAGACGTTTGTTAGAACAATGGGGCATGCCACAACTTGCAGTCTTTGAAGGTAACGTTTTTTCTAAACCTCTTGTGATTGTTATACTGTATCCAATACCGAGAAATGCCTGGACCACAAGATACTACAGGATATTGCTATTTTTGTAGTGATGGTCACAACAATAACTCATTGTGATTGCATTATGTCAGGTATAATGTGTGCACACGACTAGATGTGCGTAGTACAAATAAGTGCATATACTTGTACATGTACTTGTACGTTGATATTTGGTTGTATACACAACCTGTAGGCCAATGTTAAACTTTTCCGATTTGAAAATTTGGATTCCGACTTTTTTCCAAAAGTATGCAGACGATGTTGTCTTCCTGGAGGAATAAAAAAAACCTGGAGTGAACCACCTTCAGCCAGTAGCAGCAGAGAAACTGAAAGTCGACGGACACAGAGTTTACTAATGTTAAACCACGGAGACAGACTCACGTGGCAAGGCTCTCCGCGGCTATAAGAGCTGGCGTAAAACAAGATTCTATAGGCTCCTCTTACTGTGCGGGACTTTAGACATTATACATGTAGGTTGCTGCATTCAAGGCAACGTAACATTCCATACGTTACGGAAACCCTGGAGTCGACTTACCAAGATCCCGCTTAATTGAAATTAAGGAGTCAACAAGATAAATCAGTTGAGAGAGACATAAATGAACATGAAAATATATGAAATAAATGGACTGAAGTATTATTTAACAAAAGTTGTGTACACTTAATGTTTTTCTAGTTTACGTAATTAAGGTGTAAATATAATTACCTAAGTACCAGGTAACGTTTTACACAACTGTCATGAAATCTTTTACCAAACAAGGGTTGTGTATTTTACATAATAGCAAGCGAGTTCGTATAGTACATATAAAACATGGTAATTTTACATAACCTGTGTAATTTTGTTTGACAGTGTACCCGTGCGCATGCGAGATGAGGTTAAAGTGGAAACGGCCTTAGTCGCACCATGGAGACGAATTTTTGTGGCGCTAACATCGTACTCACACCGACAAAACAATATTATACACGATTTGTACAAAGACTCACGATCCAAAAGTTCATTGACCTTGCCTCCAAACTTTTATTGTTCAAGTCGGACGTCTCAATTATTCGTTCACTATAATTGTATCACATAATATCATTAGCAACTTACATCCACAAAATCACTGGTTTTAGTTCTTGTTAAGCAATCAGTAAACTTCAAACTTGCCCACTTCAAACAGTGGAAAGGCAATACTACATGTAGAGTACCGAAGTGTGACGTCAGTTGTCATTCTAGTCGGTTGAAACGTCCATTGCGAAAGCACATGGAAACGGTTGAGTAACTTTGACAGCCAAAAGATGACGTGTTGACTTCGGTACTCTATTAACAGGTATTCCCCCAGAAGGGGCTTATAAACGCATGCCAACAACAGATTTCCGATTAACTACCATGGGTATTCCGGGACTGAGCGAGGTTGGGTCAGCTGACCAGTCGGCGGATGGTTACTCCGCCGAGATCCCCGTGGTCCCCGGGGTCTCGAGGCCCGTCCCGGGACCCCCCATGTCAAGGCCTGGCCACGGTAACTGGTCACCTTTCGTGACCACCTGGCCAAGCCTGGGCACAGAGGGAAAAAACAACCCCACCAGACAACACCAGTTGCCTTGAGATGGTCATAAAGTCGATGAATAAACTTTAATTGTCCTGGTATAGAGACAAATTAAATGTTAATAGTACTATTATTCATCTTTCATCACTAGCCCCAAAGGCAGGGATGCCAAAGCTTAAACCAACCAACCAGTAATCATCAAACCAGGACCCAAAATGGGGGACTGTGTCATTTCTTTACCCAGGGTGTGCCCAAACAGTTTAAAACTGGTTTTCATTGGGGCCCTGCACACATCATTAAATAAATTAACAATACACAAAAATACAACAACATTTACAGAAAGTTACAAAATATTTACAGATGTACAAGGATATTTACAAGATTCCAAAACACTAAAACCAATTCCGATTTACGAGATAGGCGAAAAACCGAAAAATAAAAGGGGAAATTCCCATCCGGCTCCACCTTACAGTGGCAACCAAGTTACAACTCCGTAGATCAGTGCAATTGGCATAATATTAAAAGTGTATAGACCATGTGCTCCCCGTTCACATCCGTACCCAAATGCGCCCGGCAACACGCGCACGCACCAAGCCTCACACAATCCAGTCAAGTGACGACACCAGAGGTCACCTAATCAAAGGCGATCTGACCAGCGACGTCGCCCCTCAAGCAAACTTCACGCAAAACACGACGCGCGCGCACCACAGCCGGGCACACCCGAACACAGACACAAACGCGTGACGTCAGAGGGCACACCGTCTATTTCAAGCCCAAACCAACCAACCAATATCAAGCCCAAACCAACCAACCAATATCAAGCCCAAACCAACCAACCAATATCAAGCCCAAACCAACCAACCAATAACAAGCCCAAACCAACCAACCAATATCAAGCCCAAACCAACCAACCAATCATCAAACTAGGACCCATTAGGTGGAATCATTTGTCAAGCCTAGAACAAACCAACAAAATTCCTCCCCCCATAGGTCCCAGTGTATCAAGCCCAAACCAACCAACCATATCAAGCGCAAACCAACCAACCAATAACAAGCCCAAACCAACCAACCAATAATCAAACTAGGACCCATTGGGGGGAATCATTTGTCAAGCCTAGAACAAACCAACAAAATTCCTCCCCCCCATAGGTCCCAGTGTATCAAGCCCAAACCAACCAACCATATCAAGCCCAAACCAACCAACCAAATCATCAAACTAGGACCCATTAGGTGAAATCATTTGTCAAGCCTAGAACAAGCCAACAAAATTCTTTCCCCCATCGGTCCTAGTGTATCAAGCCCAAACCAACCAACCATATCAAGCCCAAACCAACCAACCAATAACAAGCCCAAACCAACCAACCAATAATCAAACTAGGACCCATTGGGGGGAATCATTTGTCAAGCCTAGAACAAACCAACAAAATTCCTCCCCCCCATAGGTCCCAGTGTATCAAGCCCAAACCAACCAACCATATCAAGCCCAAACCAACCAACCAAATCATCAAACTAGGACCCATTAGGTGAAATCATTTGTCAAGCCTAGAACAAGCCAACAAAATTCTTTCCCCCATCGGTCCTAGTGTATCAAGCCCAAACCAACCAACCATATCAAGCCCAAACCAACCAACCAATAACATCCCAAACCAACCAGCCAAATCATCAGACTATAACCCCATTAGGGGAGTTATATGTGTCAATCCCAACTCAACTAACCAATATGTCCAATTAATTATAGAAACCAGTTGATTGTGTTTTTGTACTAATCTCACACCAACCATTCCATACACCTACAAATTACCATAGAGTAAAAACTATGTGAAATAATTTATTTTGTATAACCCCTCTTTTTTGCTCCCTTTTTTTTTTTTTTTTTTTAAACTTTAACGGGCGCTTTGTTATTGTGGGATATCCCTTGGGGTGGGCGGGTTGGGAGAGCGTCCGACCAGCGAAAATTGTTTGGAGCAAGTGATCGATTGTTAACTTACGGTTATTCACCCGATTGTCACGTGATACACGAGCGGGCTAGCCAGCGCACGCTCACACGCTGAGCGATGTCGGTCACCAAGAATGCGCCTTCCAAATTGTATACATTTCCAGACGTGCTTGGTACATTGATACACTGGTACGTTTCGATTTCGACTGTATCGTGGCTTGTACAATTAAGTTTATGCCTCTACGCACATAAACAGCTTTTGTGAAGAAACAAATCGTTATTTGAAAAGGACAATGTAGACCACAGGGCATGGCCGATTATCTTGCACTTTCTTGACGCATATCGTGAATCTATATAAATCTTACTTTAAACTACTTAGCAAGTTGTTGGGAAACTCACAAATAAAATCCCCAGACGATCTGCGAACCAGTACTCGATAAAATCTTCATTTAAAATTCATGTTTTTCCCGTTTCGATGCACAAAACTGCCCAGTAAACAATTACGTCATTATTTTTCAACGACCAATCAACGAGGCCCTTTTGTCGTGGTGCGGTACGTTTGTGCGAAAAGTGGGCAAATGGACCAATAGCGGGCGCTGTAAAATAGAGCGAGCGTAGGCGCTGTTTACAGCAAGATGGCCGACGACACGAGCTGCTCAGATGACAGCGATTCGAACACGAAAAAGTGTATTATGCACGTTTCAGATGCAGATTCCAGGGTTTTGTCGTTCACTGAAAAAGGTTGGAACAAATTCCACACTTGTGCCGATAGGTGGAAGAATGTTTCTACTTCTACCAAAGCAGAAATCGCCGAAAAAAGCAGAGATGATCCTCGGCATTCCAATCGTACACGCACTGGTTGATGTACGGCCGGAATCAGTGTCAAAGGTATGTGATGATGTAGTTGAGTAGATTCCGTTAAAAAAAAGGAATAGGGCTTTTTCAGCATTAATTTGTCTTAATCCAAGAACCACCTATTCCTTCTATGTCCCCATAGATTGTGTAATTTGCACTAAACATGTTTTAAATGGAGATTAAAAAGAGTTATGACCATTGTTGACAATTTCTGTCGGGTCATAATTCGGAACCCATAATTCTTAGAGAGTTTTTATACCTCAAGCGATCTTCTTCAATTCCACAAGGGCAAAATAAAATAGTTCTGCTTCCAGCTCTAAATAGGCATGCAACTTGGTCACATGGAAATTGAAACTAGGGTAGGAACACAAATATACATGTAACTTGTCACTAGTACTGAAAGCAGTTATTACTTTATATTAGGGGGACAACAATTTAGGGGGGGGGGGGGGGAGGGACAATTTATATAGTACATTTTCCAGTACATTTTTCTATTCTTAACCTGGAAGCTCATAATAACGTCCTTATTTGTCAGTATTTTTTATTTCCTTGCCTTTTTTTTTCCTGGAAATAAAACAACAAAAAACCTGCTTGCTTGTCTAATTGTATTCCTTTACCCCCTCACTGTCAATATTTATGTTTTGTTTAAATTTCGTTTTTTCCCTCCAATTGTATTTATTTACTTTCCTGTGATTACACAATGTCCAGAATAGTATAATAGTACGAGTTGAAAGAGGAAATGTTACATTCTACGAGGCAAAGCAAGAATGCAACATTTATGAAGGATATTTTGCATGACGGAGCAAGAAAAATATAATAAAAATACATAGAGCAGGGGTCGGCTTGAGATACAATGTAGTCTTCATGTACACATTTAAGGTTTTAGTCAGGGTTCCATAGTTTTAAAGTTAAATCAATGTGAAAAATACGGCATTCCTGGAACCTGTACTTTGAAAAGAATGTTTTTCTCATAAACAAAATGCATTCCATGTTTGTGTTTATACCTGTGTCTTTAATAAATTGTGGACAGATATGCTCCACTTTATAGAGTGGAGTGAAGCATATTTGTCCAACATTTTTAGATGTTGTTGTATGTATAATTTTACCCATTATTAATTTATCTCCAGATTTCAATTCATCGGGCACTCTATTTATAAATATTCCCATTTCCCTCCCCCCCCCCCCCCCCTCCAAATATTCTCAGATGCAGATACGACGGAAAAAGACACATGCGAATGCAGCACTGAGCCCCCAAGGAGAAAACTGCGTTCAACCTCTGGCTTCTTTCCAAGAAACCAACAAAAACTTCACAATACTGCCACGTATATGCATCATCTGCAAAAAGACAGAGGTGGAGGTTTGGACAAGAAGACCCGAACAACTGTCCTTGACAAACTTTCACAATGCCAGACGCTAACTGCAAGAAAGCTTCTGGAAGCAGCGAGGAAAAAAGATCAGTGGGTGCTCTCACAGATCGAGAAAAAGGATCTTGTCACCACAGAAACATTGTATCACACAGTCTGCTTTCCATCCGACTTTCCTTAATAAAAACTCAGCTGGAAATGGGCAAAATGTTTGTTATAACAGAATTGTGTATGTAAATCAGTACGAGTTGTTGTTCACCCACTCAAATGTACATTGTTAAAGACATGGACAAATTTAAGTTTTACCGTTAAGAATAAACATGTATCAAAGGCTAAAGCTGGAAAACCCTCTGGTCGTGTATATATTTTTTTTTATACAATTTAAATTTCGATTTTTACCCCCCCAAAAAAAACCCCCCCAAAACAACAAATACTTAACACAAATTAAATTATAATAAAAAAACAGAAAAAGAAAAAAGAAAATGACACTTTATCCAAAAGTTAAAAATATGGCAATAACAAAATGAAAATTTGTATTGGGACATCAAACCACACCCTAATTCCTCCTAATCGAATTCTGTCTCTGTATAGTCCCTTTTTAGCAAGCAACAGCAATGAGCAATCATTATTCCCATTGAAATTGTACACAGCTTTCCAATCCTAGTCAATAGAGGGCGCCCTCTATATACAGGTCATTAAAAATGCAAATATTTAATTAACTGGTGAACTTGCGATTGGGGATTTAGGTTTTTCGTGATCCACATGATCCCAGCTAACAGACTGCAGTGATTCCACTTAGATTCAAGAGGTGCGCCAAGGAAATCAATTTCTGAGCACATTTTGCAGCCATGCCCTGTGGTCTAATGTAAGAAACGTACTATGCCTGCCTCCAATTTCACGTCCATCTCCCCGTAGTCTGGTACTCAATTCCCTAGTGAAAAAAAAGGGTATCTAAATAACAACACATACAAACGACGGGTTGGATCAATAAACCACCCAGTAGCAGCCCGTCTAGGTAAAACAACTGCATTCAATTCAGACTTGTATCTGGTTTTGGTGTTTTTTCTTTAAGAAAAGAAGGCAGAATTCCTGGTATTTGTTTTCTTATTTCTGCCATGAGCCTATGTGCCACTGAACGTATCATAAATGTGAATTGTGTCTTCTGGATAGACGTATTGGATGTATATATCTGTACATTTCATGAGTGCACTCCTGTGCCAGTGGTTGTGTGTGACTTTGCATTTAATGAGTTTGTGTCATAATGCAAAGCAAATCTTCCTTAGATAATCCATCAAAATGACCTGTCAGATCATCACCACTGTTTGATTTTGGTTTTTTGGTTTTTTTTGTAAAAGAGTTTACCAAGGTGTCCAAAAACTCCTTTTATGTTTACAAATGTTCTTTTATGTCTTTTTCTACAAGTATCAAATGATGTATTTGAATCCTGTCCATGCTTTTTTTAAACACAAATCTATATAACAACAAAGTCCAACATATTACAGAAGTTGTTCAAACGCCACATATATCCCATCATGGAGCAAAATATAATGGAACAGACGATCCACACAATGTGATGTAGCAATCCACATTCAAACTGTCGTCAGTCTTGTCTGTCGGGTTAGCAACTTTGTGTGAATTTGAAGGATCACATTATAACAGCGACTGATGGCTCAAAAGCCTGAACAATTTCGGCATCAGACCGACCTGTAGGTGTATACATGTTTGGAAAGGTAAATCCACACGTCTTTTCGACTTTCGCAGGATGGGCCCATTGTATCACGAAACTGACACACTTCAATCATTCTCTCCAGGAGTGGATTTCCACCACTCACTTTGCATGCCAAAATAATGCACTTCCAGAAGAGCATCTACACCACATGTGGCCTTCAGTATACCATGGTCATGATGATGGCAACGCAATGCATTAAACAAAATGCTTTGAAGAGGGGTTCCATGTAAATATTTCATATAAGTGTCCGCGGCTTTTTTCTAAGTGTCAGGCCGTTTTGTGTTTTGGAATTTTTTTGCCAGTTAGGGGGCTGCAAAAACAGTTTTGTTTGCTTATTTAAACAAAATCACCCAGGCAAATTACAAAATGTTATCACAAAATCAACTATATCATTACAAAGTATTTTTGATTTTATTAGAGCCAACATTGGTCTTTTCATATCTGGTGAGAAATGTTTGGGGGATTGTATTCTCTTAAGGCAAATTAAGGCAGTACTACATTAAAAATGGTTACTTTCACCAAAAAACTAAACAAAATGAAATTTGAGCTTTCTCTTTAGTTTGAAATAATAATACACACAAACAAGAATATTTTTATGAATTTGGCGCCTTTTTCAAATCATAAGAGTGAGTTGTAGGCCTGTGAACTACTCCTACTGAATAAGCAGCATTTTTTACCTTGAAAATCGAGACTAATCTCCTCCACAACATTTCTTACATACCATTTTCTGATAACATTTTATTGGTGGCATATAAAAAGAGGAAACAATAGTCTCGTTGTGAACTAAAACATTATTTCTACAGAACCCAACTAAAGCATTATTTTATAATAACCCAACAGACCCTTTAAGCATGTCACCCCTCAAAAACACAGCTTTATTGCCTGCAAGTGTATCCAAAGTGTTACGTTATAGCGCTCCAATAGAGCTATGTCAGTTTGAAAAACAAAACATAGGGCTTGTTTGCACTTGTATTTTTTTAATATTAGGATATTGACTATATACGTCATTTTTTTATTGCAATAAAAGACCATTAACGTTTGGCCTATATGGCTGATTTTTCCGTAAACATTTGTGCCAATTTGTGCTTCAGAATAGCGGCAAAAATATCAAAATGGCTCCCTTTTTTGCACCCAGTTTATATCTAAGTCACTAGTTGGCACCTAGATCATTTGTTACGGAACTTTTGTTACCATGTTCTACCTTCCACATCGCCATGCCTGTGTAAATATCCATGCACACATAATAGGCCACACGTATCAGATTTACTGTTGTTCATAAAGCAATTTTACCCATCCAAAAATCACAATACCCTATTGAAATGCAAATTCACATTTGTTAGTTGTTGTTTGTTTGACGAACTGCCTAATGTCCTAGCTGCGTGTTTAAATTATCTAGCTGGGCCGATATTCATAAAAGCCCGCTGAGCCCAGTTGGCTGCTAAAATGGCCCTGGTGAGGATAACTTCCCAAGCATCTTTCTTCTTGCGATTGGTGTTGGCATCTTTGTGCTTGTCTTTGAGGCCGTCTCGAGATCTTTTTTGAGGTCTCGGCCTTGGTCTCGGTCTCGTCCTGACAGGTTCTCGGGTCTCGGAGGGCTCGGGCGCGGTCTCGGCTTATGTCGCCCCGGTCTCGGTCGCCCCGGTCTCGGTCGCCCCGGTCTCGGTCGCCCCGGTCTCGGTCGCCCCGGTCTCGGTCGCCCCGGTCTCGGTCGCCCCGGTCTCGGTCGCCCCGGTCTCGGTCGCCCCGGTCTCGGTCGCCCCGGTCTCGGTCGCCCCGGTCTCGGTCGCCCCGGTCTCGGTCGCCCCGGTCTCGGTCGCCCCGGTCTCGGTCGCCCCGGTCTCGGTCGCCCCGGTCTCGGTCGCCCCGGTCTCGGTCGCCCCGGTCTCGGTCGCCCCGGTCTCGGTCGCCCCGGTCTCGGTCGCCCCGGTCTCGGTCGCCCCGGTCTCGGTCGCCCCGGTCTCGGTCGCCCCGGCCTCGGTCGCCCCGGCCTCGGTCGCCCCGGCCTCGGTCGCCCCGGCCTCGGTCGCCCCGGCCTCGGTCGCCCCGGCCTCGGTCGCCCCGGCCTCGGTCGCCCCGGCCTCGGTCGCCCCGGCCTCGGTCGCCCCGGCCTCGGTCACCCCGGCCTCGGTCGCCCCGGCCTCGGTCGCCCCGGCCTCGGTCGCCCCGGCCTCGGTCGCCCCGGCCTCGGTCGCCCCGGCCTCGGTCGCCCCGGCCTCGGTCGCCCCGGCCTCGGTCGCCCCGGCCTCGGTCGCCCCGGCCTCGGTCGCCCCGGCCTCGGTCGCCCCGGCCTCGGTCGCCCCGGCCTCGGTCGCCCCGGCCTCGGTCGCCCCGGCCTCGGTCGCCCCGGCCTCGGTCGCCCCGGCCTCGGTCGCCCCGGCCTCGGTCGCCCCGGCCTCGGTCGCCCCGGCCTCGGTCGCCCCGGCCTCGGTCGCCCCGGCCTCGGTCGCCCCGGCCTCGGTCGCCCCGGCCTCGGTCGCCCCGGCCTCGGTCGCCCCGGCCTCGGTCGCCTTGGTTTTGGTCGCCTCGCTCTCGATCGCCTCGCTCCCGGTCGCCTTGCTCTCTCCCGCCTCGGTCGTCTCTGTCGTCTTGGTCGCCTCGGTCGCCTCTGTCGCCTCGGTCGCCTCGGTCGTCTCGGTCTCCTCGGTCTTGGTCGCCTCGGTCATTTAGGTCTTTACTACAACACTGATTATTATCTGCCTACACCGTTTTTTAAGAAAAACATTGTTATTATTTGTTTATTTAATTTATTTTTTTTGGAGGGGGGGAGGGGGGGGGGGGGGAGTTGCGGGTGCGCTGGGTACAAAAGCATACAGAAATGATGTTTTATACAGAACTAAAATGCAATGGATGTGAGCCCACTCTCAAGGTAGGGATACGGCATTATAACGCTGTATTCAGTTGTTATAACGCGGTATAATATAGCGTTATAACGCCGCAATTGTAGGGCGTCATAACGCTGTACTAGGGCATAATAACGCCGTATTACAATACCATGTGTTCTTGGCGGAGATCAGCCACCGTAACAATCACCTTTAGCTTAGGTTATATGCTTTGTTTAACCACCCTGTACAAAAAGACTAAAGTGACGTTATGTTTTCCGTGCGAACGTACATTACAGTGATGGCCACGTGCCATCAAGTCTGCTTAATCGGCTCGATGTTCAACCCGCAAGCTGGTATCCCACCCCGTTGGTTTCTACCGTACAACGACCCGTGCACGTGTACCGCTGTACGTCTGGGTGGGATGCGCATCTCTGCTTCGTCGTACCGCCAGAGGGAGCCCCACTACCTGGACGAGCTGTTTCTGAGTGAGGATGCTGACGAGATTATGGCTTACTTCAACTGTACGCCTGAGGTGCAAAGTACAGGTTAGATGCATATTTGTAGTGCAACAAAGTGTTTTATTTTGTTATTAAAATAAATGTACTAAGAATGTTACCACTTTGTTTGTTCTTCATGAAACATCCCAGGCATGTTTAAAATTAACCCTAAGGGTCTTTCAGAGTGCAACATTTAGGTGTGTTTTTTTAAGGTAGAATACACCATTTGCAGATATCGAAATTTGTACTACCAAATTTTTAAGAAATATCTTACTTATTTGAAAGTATATAATTATTCTAGGCATCCAGTAAAATTATTTCGCTAAATCCCGAAAACAAAATTAAAAATTAAATGCCGCAGGTTGAAAACAAACGCCGTTTTGGGTTTTTGTTTTGTTCGGCATTCATGATTGTAAAACTCTAGACAGGCCAGTTAAACGGGATTTACTATAAAATTCAACCCCCCAGATCCACTCATTCTTGACAATTCAAGCAATTATCAATGGTGTATCCTACCTTTTTAAAAATGCAATAACTTACTGTCGTTGAGGTTGATTAGATGAAAACAAAATGCTGTAACGTGTTTTCTTTTCTTCCATAACACAAAGTTGAAAGTGAAATTAGCCCTTTGACAGAATTAGGATCTTTAGGTATCAATATCAGTAACACATTGGTTTGTTTTCTCGTTTGTTGCCAACAGAGTGTTTGATTCCGCAGCCTCTCGGCATGGAGGACGGGACAATCCAAGATGCTCGCATCACAGCGTCCAGTAGTTGGGACGATTACCCTGCCATTGCGGCACGCCTCAACAATAACAATGGATGGCTTCCCCGGAGGTTGGTATCTAAAGAAAATACCACAGCTGGCTCATACCATTACTGCAATTCCAAACTATTACAGCGCCACTAAACGCTCCTAAGTGGTTTCTTGGTCATCTAATTGCCACCACGGCTTTGTTTTTGTATTTATATATATTTGTTATTATAAAAACAAAACTAGCCCAATCCCGATGCGCCGCTCAATAATTGCACACTATAACGAGTTTCAATAATTGTGTTCGTTTTTCAAAACCATTCAAGCAACCGAATACATCGCTTTGTTGTGTTATACTGTCATTAGTCTAAAATTACACATTTTAATATGAGATGTAATTAAAATAAGTAGTTTGCGATAGCACCATGTGGTAATTAGCTTGTGTGAGTTGTGTGGTTCTAAAAAGAACTGGCGGGAACTCGACATTTTTGGATAGTATGCTCTGCCCGTCCTCAGGAAACTAAGGGACTCCAACGGCGAACCGGGGTTATATTGAGCCTGGAAACGATGACATTTACGAAGGATGTAACTGAGGGGTTCTAATGCAGGACGCTTGATGATCACTGAGGCGTGTCAGTGTGAAGGAAGTGACCGAAATGAAAAGTTGCCAAGGGTATAGAAGATCCATAGGCTGGAGAACTACGTGTCCTAGAGTACATGCAACCCATTAGACTGGGAGGTGATGGTGGGTGGGGCGCCAAATGTGGCTTCACCGTTATAATCCCTCAGTCTCCTGACGGAGGGCAGGACATTCTGTCCGAGACGTTGAGATCCCTCTGTTTCTTGTTAGAACCACACAACTTACTAAAGATAATTTCAACATAGTGCTACCGCAAGCTACTTATCTTGCTATTTTGCAATGCAAACCTTCAAAGCTCTGGTTCTTTTCATTACCACACAACTTACTAAATAAAATTACCACATGGTGCTACCGCAAATTATTTATCTTATTGCTTTTTTGCTATGCATACCTTCAAATCTCACCATTTAAAATTATGTACCAGCTGATGATATAACAACACAAAATGGCGATTTAATAGGCGTTGTTTTCTCAAGCCGCATACGTATCCCGTACGCGTATCAAAAATAAGGGTTTCTATTTATTCTCCCTTCACTTTATACATAGGAACGCTTATTCCTGGATAGAGGTGGACCTCGTTGAGAGTACAGTGTTGCTAGGAGTAATCACACAGGGATACAATGTGAATTTGCATGTGACGCGGTACACGGTGGCGTATCAGAAGCAGCCCTTATCTGCCTATGAACACGTGACAGATGGCAAGAAAAACATCAAGGTAAATGGTTAACAGGCTTTGCAGGTATTTACAGGGCATGGGGCCGATTTCAGTAACTTTCAGTAACTCGTCCTTACTCGCGACTTGTCCTAGGATCGATTTTACCAAAGCTACGACGCTTTCAACACGTCATAACTTACAAAGCAACGTGGCTTAACTTGTCTTAATTTAAGATTGGTCCGAGGGTCGTCTTATCTCACGTGCGTTAATCTATATATCGTCTGGAAACCATTATATTATTTTCTCGTTTTAGACAAAATGTCTAACAGATTTATAAACAGTTTTTTTTCAGTCGTGTGTATCGTTAAAAAAATATATATATTTATACGCCAACAACTAGTCGACTCTGTCGTATAGAACGTGCAGAACTACCGTACGTGATTGTATTGCGCAGACTAGTTTGCGCGTTTCTTTTCAACGAATGTTCACTCTATATATCGTTAAATAAAACAAACATGAAACCGCTATCAAATTGGTAGTTGCGATACGTCTTTCATAAGATGGGTTTATTAAAATCGATCTTGGGACACGTCTTCGTACAGATTAGATAACTATTGTGCATGTGCTGCGGCGATGCGTTTCTGGGAAACAATTTGTAATTGTTAAAAGTCTCCTCTTCGCCGAATGGTTATTGATACCGCTAAATGTAAACGTTTTGATTTCAGGAGTTCGTCGGTAACACTGATCGCAACACCCCGGTCACCAACATGTTCGATAAGAGTGTAGTGACGAAGGTAGTGCGCATTCAGCCTACTGCCTGGGCCAGTTATGGTGTTGGTTTGCGGTTGGAGTTGCTTGGATGTCTACTTGATTAGTTCTGCTGAAGTTTATAAGCGCTGTTTGTATTCGCTACAAAACATTTTCCAAAGAAACCAAAACGGAAAATTGACATTTGACAAAAATATAGAGAACCGCCAGCTTAATAGACCTAAACAATAACACCGGGCTGGAAACATATTATATTCTGTAAATAGAAAAATCGCCCAAAATAAATTGTGCAAGAATGTTTTGCTTTTGCCGAAAATATCATTGTTTTGTATTCAACTTAGGTATTTTGGTATACATTCCAGTGGCGTAAATCTATATCGGCGAGTGGAGGATGGGATAACTAAAAATGTACGGCCGTAGAAAATTTAAAAAAAGAAGAAAATCGGGGTTGGGGTTGGTGGGTGGGGAAGGGGGGGGGGGGGGGACGACACATGTTCACATGTTTATGACACAAAAGGTACGTCATCTAAGGCAATATTGCGCAGTAACTTACACTACAGTGGTGCATTTAAAGCATTTACAGTGTTCTTTTTAATACAGGTGAAGGATAGACACTTTATTTTTATTCTTACCACCGAAATCTGGGGGATGATCCAAAAGCGGAGGGTAACATACTCTTTCCTGGAAGTTAGGCCCATAGTAAACACATTTAAACGTCTGGTATTTTGCGTCACTAAAATACAAATTGCAATATCATCATACAATTATTTAGTTGTAAAGTAAATAGAGTCTCGTAATAGAACATATATGTTTTCTCTGCTATTTTTAAACAATTTTCATTCAAAGTCACCAACTCTCGCATTCAATTTTGTCCGGAGAAATACAACAAAATCTCACGCTTTTACTAAACAAATTAAGTCATTTGCCATTTAATAGCAAATGTTTGGTCACTCTATTTAAACATTGTATCGCGAATATTCGTCACCACAGTCTAAGCTGTTGCTGTAAGGCAAACATACATCCAGGGGTCGAATTCGTATGATATCAATCAATTCCAAACTTATGTGAAATAAATTAGTTTGGTGTGTGCACGACTCACGCACATATTCGACTAATTTATTTAACATAAGTTTGAAATTGATCTGTGAATGCTGCCTTTCGGCAACAGCTTCAACGAATTTGATCAAAGGGTGAGCAAACGTTGAAATTGAACCATAAATGACTAAATTGGTTTGGTAAAAGCGTATGGTTGTTTTAATAATGTCAAATTCGTTTAGGCTGTTGCCGAAAGGCTGCATTCACAGATCAAATTCGTCTTGATATTAATCAATATGCCGTATTATTGATCGTAGAGGGCGCTGTGCTCACGGTATTTGGGGGTATAATTAAAAGTGATTAGGAGATAATTCACGTCAGTTTAAATATTCTTACAGCTCCAAAATATATATTTTTCTAATATTCAATTTGTAGATAAAAGTAAAGTTACTAAAACTACTTGAATAAACGCGATTTTGCCTGTGTTAGTACTCAGAAAATGGCGTCTTACAGCGCCCTCATGCGGCCAAAAATACGGCGGATTTCTAACTTAGGTTAAAAACATTAGTCTGATAATTATGTGCGTTATATATATATATATATATATATATATATATATATATATTTAATTTTAATTGGCAAGGTGGGTCAATGTCTTTGTTCACTTTGAAATGTATGCAAATTTACCTATTTGGTTTACCATGTATATCCCCATTGAGTGATCACCACAATGTCGCTCCCCAAGTTGTATTTTAAAATTGGGCATGATCCCTGGTCACACAATATTCTGGTGTTTATGACTTCTGACTAGCGCCCTCAGAGAAAAGATACTAACAATTTGGAAGACCGCTAAACATAGGGCAAAACAGATCAGTTGGTAGAACGCCGGTCCGGTATTCCGGAGGTCGCAGGTTTGAGTCCCGCCTTGCCAATTTCTTTGTTCATTTTGAACTTTCTGCAATTAAGTGTAAGTATATTAAAATGGACGCAAATAACAGAATATGGGTCGAGTGTCGTGTTGCTGTGTAATAATTAATCATGTGTTTCAAAATGGGATTTTAAATAGAAATGATTGGAGGAAACAATAACCAGGTGCTTACACAATCGCAGTGTTTAGCCCCACATTGATGACATGTGAATGATCTATTCAGAATAGCCGGACATTTTGGGCACACTTATTTTCTATTTCCTTAAATTGACGTTATTTTTACTCAGCCTATACTTTGGTTTCTACAAAATATAAATGTGGGGGATGTGAGTAGCAAGGCGGGGGCACCTTGAGAGATTGATGAATTAAAGTATCTTGCTGCCACCTTGGATGCTTACACGCGGTCTTAAACTACTTCAGAGACACCTCCCTTCCATATACAAATGCCAAACCCTTTCCCCGAAATGAAACGACAGATTCCAGATGCTGGCTCCTAGACTATATCAAAAGAACGCCACCAATAAATAAAGGTATAGATATAAGTATAAACGACTACGCTAAAACATAATAGGTTATTGAAACAAAATTCATTTAAATTCACCAACTCTCGCATTCAAGTTTGTGCGAGAAAAAACTTTTAATACCAAACTAGTTTAGTCATTTATCATACAATTTCAACATTTGGTCACCCTTTTTAAGCACCGGGTTGAGAATATTCACTTCGGAAGTGAATGAAAGTAGTGCAATGTTTGTTCCTTTCTGGGTTAAGCTGACACTCTTCCCCTAGTCAGTGTGACATGTTTACGGCTAAAACAAAACAACCTAAACAAAAAGACTCCCAAATAAATCTGAACCGCAATATTTGAGTTCTCATTGTCGCTGCTTGATTTATACTACGTTCCTTTTACACCCTTTGTCAAGATTTCAAAGGAACAAAAAGTATCGATTCTTGCTAATGCTTTGAGGTTTGAGATGAATTGAGTCCATGTATTCAGTGTATACGAGCTACTGACTTCGGTAAGGTTTAGTTATCCTTTAACGAAAATGACGTCAAGGCGAGTTTGCGCATGCGTAAGCGAAACATCACGTTGGCTTTACCCCAGCCTTTTGTTAATCCCTGAACGGTTTCATTATCACGTGTCAAACCAGACTCGGAACAAATTGTTCTTTATGCTCTGTTAAACGTCTGCCGTTTTGCAACACGGGTACGACGGGACTAATTGAGTTAGCGAATGTTTACAGTGCATGTACGTGTTGTACGTGTATATACCGGCCCTTTTGAGTGACACTTGCAATTGTAATATCCAATGGTGCATATACAACCTCGAAGGTAATTTACAAGAATTGCTTTTGCTGTAATTTTCAGAAATAGATGTATTTTCTATTTGTTTATTATGTTTGTGCATCAAAGTTGCATCAAATAACACTGACTTGTTCGACGGGTATGGGTATTTTTCCCTCAAGTGCACGACGTAGGGTATAATGTTGGGTACAACGAATTCGTCTGACTACACCGTGGGGATCTCATGAATTTGAAAGGCATAGATTATTTTCTTGCACGCCACCTGACTTGCTGCCTCCATTGCATCATCTTTAATCATTTCGACCCTCTGGGTACGTTTCGATTTCTAAAGGTCTGATGTTTACACGTTTGTGTAATTGCCTAGACCTACCTTGATTGCTACTGAGGAGTCTGTGTTTGTTACTAGAAGCCGAGTGTACGCGGTGCCGAGCTGTTTCATAACGATCCGCTACTGTTTACGAACGAGATGTATTCATTGTTCAGTTAAAGCTCGTTCCTGGGGGGGGGGGGGGCGATTAGTGTGTTGCATCAAATAACACTGACTTGTTCGACGCTCTTGTAGTCTGGCTCCCCGACTCCAAATAAGATGGAACAGAACATTGTATAGACCTTGGGAGAATTGTATGGTCGGGGAATCAGTCTAGCTGGCCTGTAACCATTCAGAGATGTGTAATCAATTGCAAAGATAATTTGGAATAACTAAATACAATGTAATTATAAATAATTAGGAGCAGTAATTGAAAAAGAAACAAAATACAAGCATTACACAGAATATACAGAAAACTAACTAAACAAAAAACACCCAATTCAATCTGGCCAGGATTGACAGAGTGTGAAACACTGTGATTCGAAAGACTGCCAATCGTTGAGAAGTGTAATACAAAAATACAACTTTACTTGAAAATATCAGCACACCAGGAGCCATGATTTTACATGATGTTTCAGACCGCCATTCCATAACAGTTCAGTAAAGTATTTCATGATAATTTTGGATTAAAAAATATATATTGGCAAATGTTGTATACACTGACCGTTAAAAATGTGATTTGTTTCTTATATTAATTGGTTTTGTAAAAACGTGTAAAACTGAACAAAATTAATGTGAGAGTTGCTATTATTATAAATTTGAATAATAATATACAGGTTGAGTATTTTCCCCTTAAGTGCACGACGTAGGGTATAATGTTGGGTACAACAAATTTTTCTGACTACACCGTGGGGAACCCATACATTTAAAAGGCATAGAGTAATTTGTTTTATGCCAACTGACTTGTTGCCTTCATTGTATCATCTTAATCATTTTGACCGAGTACGTTTCATTTTCTAAAGGCTCGTTGTTTACACGTGTGTGTAATTGCCCATACCAACCTTGATTTCTACTGAGAAGTCTGTGTTTGTTACTAGAACCCGTTTCCGTTTGTACGCGGTGCCGCGCTGTTTTATAACGATTCGCGACTGTTTACAGACGAGATGGTATTCATTGTTCAGTTTCAATATGATATTTTCGTTAGTTTCCAAGACCGTGTTTTCATTTAGCTAGAAACTGTAATTACCAGGGAATGCTCATTGGCTGTTACGTTACCCGCTTCTAGTATTAGCTCTGCCCATGATGTAATCTTGCACCAATTAAAATGGCTTCTACTTTCCTCGCAAGTGCAAGCTCGTTCCTGATTGGCTGTAGGTTGGCTATGACGTCAACCTTGTCTGTGGTCTGCGGCTGCTTGGCTGACGTGGCAAACTACGTACGTTTGAGTACTTGCCGATATACGATGAACGCTAACAGAGTGTTGCGCATTTCGTCTATAAGATACAGTTTCGAGTTCCGGGGGGGGGGGGGGGGTGGGGGGGTAGTGTGTTGCATCAAATAATACTGACTTGTTCGACGCTTTGGGTTCGCGTTGACGCTGGAGAGTTCAGAAAAACCAATCATGTTTTTGTAGTCTGGTTTCCTGACTCTACATAAGATAGAACAGAACAATGTATAGATGATATTATATATGATAAAATTAAATAAAACATGTTTCAAAATATCCGGGAAAACCTATATATACAGGTTGGGTATTTTTCCCTCAAGTGTACGACGTAGGGTATAATATTGGGTACAACGAATTCTTCTGACTTCACCGTGGGGATCTCATGAATTTAAGAGGCATAGATTATTTTCTTGCACGCCACCTGACTTGCTGCCTTCATTGCATCATCTTTAATCATTTCGACCCTCTGGGTAGGTTTCGATTTCTAAAGGTCTGATGTTTACACGTTTGTGTAATTGCGTAGACCTACCTTGATTGCTACTGAGGAGTCTGTGTTTGTTACTAGAAGCCGAGTCCGTTTGTACGCGGTGCCGCGCTGGTTCATAACGATTCGTGACTGTTTACGAACGAGATGGTATTCATTGTTCAGTTGAAGCTCGTTCATGATTACCTGTAGGTTGGCTAACATCACGTGTCAAACCAGACTCGGAACAAATTGTTCTTTATGCCCTGTTAAATGTCTGCCGTTTTGCAACACGGGTACGACGGGACTAATTGAGTTAGCGAATGTTTACAGTGCATGTACGTGTTGTACGTGTATATACCGGCCCTTTTGAGTGACACTTGCAATTGTAATATCCAATGGTGCATATACAACCTCGAAGGTAATTTACAAGAATTGCTTTTGCTGTAATTTTCAGAAATAGATGTATTTTCTATTTGTTTATTATGTTTGTGCATCAAAGTTGCATCAAATAACACTGACTTGTTCGACGCCCTTGTAGTCTGGCTCCCCGACTCCAAATAAGATGGAACAGAACATTGTATAAACCTTGGGAAAATTGTATTGTCGGGGAATCAGTCTAGCTGCTTGTAACCATTCACAGATGTGTAATCAATTGCAAAGATAATATGGAATAACTAAATACAATGTAATTATAAATAATTAGGAGCAGTAATTGAAAAAAAACCAAAATAAAAGCATTACACAGAATATACAGAACTAACTAAACACAAAACGCCCAATTCAAGCTGGCCAGGATTGACAGACTGTGAAACACTGTGATTCGAAAGACTGCCAATAGTTGGGAAATGTAATACAAAAATACCACATTACTTGAAAATGTCAGCACACCAGGAGCCATGATTTTACATGATGTTTCAGACCGTCATTCCTTAACAGTTCAGTAAAGTATTTCATGATAATTTTGGCTTTTAAAAATATATATTAGAAAAACCAATCATGTTTTTGTAGTCTGGTTTCCTGACTCTACATAAGATAGAACAGAACAATGTATAGATGATATTATATATGATAAAATTAAATAAAACATGTTTCAAAATAGCCGGGAAAATCTATATATACAGGTTGGGTATTTTTTCCTCAAGTGCACGACGTAGGGTATAATCTTGGGTACAACGAATTCTTCTGACTACACCGTGGGGATCTCATGAATTTGAGAGGCATAGATTATTTTCTTGCACGCCACCTGACTTGCTGCCTTCATTGCATCATCTTTAATAATTTCGACCCTCTGGGTACGCTTCTATTTCTAAAGGTCTGATGTTTACACGTTTTTGTAATTGCCTAGACCAACCTTGAGTCTGTGTTTGTTACTAGAAGCCGTGTCCGTTTGAAAGCGGTGCCGCGCTGTTTCATAACGATTCGCGACTGTTTACAAACGAGATGGTATTCATTGTTCAGTTTCATGGTGATATTTTCGTTAGTTTCCAAGACCGTGTTTTGCTTTAGCTAGAAACTGTATTTACCAGGGAATGATCATTGTCTGTTACATTACCCGCTTCTAGCGTTAGCTCCGCCCATGTTTTGTACCAATTAGAATGGCTTCTACTTTCCTCGCAAGTGCAAGCTCGTTTCCGATTGGCTGTAGGTTGGCTATGACGTCAACCTTGTCTGTGGTCTGTGGCTGCTTGGCTTACGTGGCAAACTACGTACGTTTGAGTACTTGCCGATATACGATGAACGCTAACAGAGTGTTGCGCATTTCTTCTATAACTAGATACGGTTTTGAGCTACGATATATTTAGTCTCCTATCCGTCTGATCGTCGTTCAGTGCTCTACATGCGTAGCTGCCTATTAAAGTCGCGTTGTGTCGCGTTGTGTATCGATCGTTAAAGTCGCTAATGAATGAATTCAAAACGAATTCTCGATCTTTGCATTAATCGGGCAAAGCTTCGGTTTAGTTTTAAGTTTAGGCCTTCCCGATTGTTGTCGAATTTTATACGTGCATAGTAGCTCCTTCATTGACGTTGGCGTGTACTTCGTTGTCGAGTTTTATACGTGCGTAGTAGCTCCTTCATTGACGTTGGCGTGTACTTCGTTGATAATAACACCCCAGCGGATTGGCGCTCAGAACTCTTGGAGAATGGACGGAGCAGCAGCTTTGTTTCTGATGCTGTCAGGAATGGCAGGTAAGATTAAATATATGTCACCTGTGATATTTCATTTAAACCTTAACCTGTTGGTGAGCAAAAGTAGCCAAGCACCATAAGGATCAGGGGCGTATTGTATATACATCCTACTCAATTGGTTGTCTGTTAACTTTTCGTTTCTTAAGCATTATTCATCCAAAATCAATTTAAAGGTAGGATACGCCATTGGTAATTGCTTGATTTATCAGGAATGGGTGGAGTTGGGAATTGTATTTTATAGTAAATATCGTTTAACTGACCTGTCCAAAGTTTTACAATCATGGATGCTAAAAAAACAACTGAGAGATCAGGTTGTGAACAACCACACAGCTGTTCCCAAAATGTTTTTGATTGTCATTACATAGCAGAGAATGGTTTAATGAATTAAACAAACAAATCCAAAACAGTTGAAGTGGATCTGTTACACATCCTGATTAAGGTTCCTACCGACTTGCACTCAAATCAGACTCGCAGTTTAATAGTTATGTTATTAACTAGAGCTAATGTGCTTCAAGAGGCACCAGTGGCGGCACTACGGGGGGCATGAGGGAGCACCCCCCCCCCCCCCCCCCCCCGTCAAGTTGTTTTCTTGCTCCCCAGTTACATGTACAAACTATGTACATGTACATGTAAATGTACGTACATTTTTACCTTAAAACTATGTACATGTACGTTTTTAATGAGGCTTACCATGCGGGTTTTCTTAAAGAAATGTTTGTCATGAAGTGTTGGTTGCTGATTAATTTTTGTTCTGAGTATTCTGTTAGGTCCGGCATGTAATTGTCTTTGCAAAGTCGGGTGTTGCTTTCAATACTGTCGAGGATAAATTTGTATCTTACAACCAGATATCTTCGTTGTATGGCCTCTCTTACAATATCTGGAATTTGCTTGGAATTGATTATTGATTGCTCATTGACAAAGACATGGCAAATTTGTGTTGACCGTAATAGTGTTTCCTAGTAAGGTATTGCTAAATTTGCCACCAAGAGAAACTATTTCTGTTGATGAAGTGTCTCCTGATTTTTTCCCAGCTTGTTTCGGGACTGCACCAACTAAAACAAATGTGACACCTGCAAAAAGCCCTTCATTAGATGTGAATTCTGCTTTTGATGGGTGTAAAATTGAATGGATGTTGTCAACAACCTCAACTCTGTCCACTCTTTGTAGAGATGTGTTGTATTTAGCTGCGAACAACTTTCGAGTAATATAACCCCGAAATACCACTTGTATCAAGCAAGCAGCGACATGTTTCGTAACATACAAGCCATGTGCTTCTCCATTTTTGTTTCTTTTTCTGGTGAACACAGGATTTGATATGATAATTTTCTATACATGGTTGATAAAAGAGAGGGTAATGAGTCGATCTTTGTTTTTCCACCATGTTTAGTTGTGTGTTGAAAAGAATGGCGACTATATGATCATAGTTGAGGTGTTCTCCACCCTCAGTTTGAAAAACGTGACATGGGAAAATCAGCTTTGTCCATGAAATATCTTGCATAATCGATAAACTTAATCATGTATGCGGTAATGTTTTTCAAGGTATAACGCTTACAGGGCTTATTGATAGAAACACTTGCATGTTTCTTATAAACCATTTTGTTTGCGTACTACGTACTATCCGCATGTATAATCTTCCGTATGTAAAAAGCCTTGACGTTTTCCTGGTAACAATATTGTGGTTCTGAATCTGTCTTTAAAATGTCATACATTACATAAATGCTGTTCCAAAATGTTTACAACCATATCATACTCTGTAAATTTGGCTGGAACATTAATGTATGATCTGATGTAATCTGGAAGAGCGTTTGCTATTATTCGTTTTTTTCATAACATGGGGAAAATCGCTTTCTCTCCCAAGCGGAGCAGGAGCAACTATACATAATGCATGATCTTTGTTAAGACTAATGGGTTCTTGTTTTCCGCTTTTATCAAAATGATTTTGAAAATTGCCTTGTCGTATACCCCTTTTGTTGATATTTGAAACTAAATTGTCGATAAGTTGCTTCGTTGAAGGTGTGCTTTGTTTTAGCTGTTGTGCCCTGTGTTCTTCGGACATTATTTGTTCGACTTCCAGGTTTAACAACTTTTCTACTACCCTGGTCAAACCATGCATCGTGTCAAATGCAATCTGCTTATAACAGGTATAAATGGCACCAGTGACTCCTCATGTACCCTATCGACATGTACATCTAAATCAGTCCCCAGACTATTTGACGCAACTTCAGACTTTTGTGCTTTTCCTGCTAAGTGATAACAATTCCACCCAAACTCTGAGACGGGACTGAGTTGTTTGGACCCATCAACAAATTTTGATGATGACAATTTCGTCCCCACTGAGATAATATTTGTTTGTGCTTGTGACTGCTTCCATCCTATTCGTGAATTTATCTTCACCCAAATTCATTTCAAAAATATCCCTCAAATCACTCTCATAGAGTATCAAAAAAATGTACGAATAGTCAGGGCTTTCGTAAGGTATTTCGTGAAGAAACAAATCGTTATTTGAAAAGAAAAATGTAAGAAACGTACTATGCCTGCCCCTAATTTCACGTCCATCTTTCCATAGTCTGGTACTCAATTCCCAAGTGACAAAAGGGTATCTAAATAACAACACATCCAAACGACGGGTTGGATCAATAAACCACCCAGTAGCAGTCCGTCTAGGTAAAACAACTGCATTCAATTCAGACTTGTATCTGTTTTGGGTGTTTTTCTCTTGAAGAAAAGAAGGCAGAATTCCTGGTATTTGTTTTCTTATTTCTGCCATGAGCCTATGTGCTACTAAACGTATCATAAATGTGAATTGTGTCTTCTGGACGTATTGGATGTATATATCTGTACATGTTATGAGTGCACTCCTGTGCCAGTGGTTGTGTGTGACTTTGCATTTAATGAGTTTGTGTCATAATGTAAAGCAAATCTTCCTTAGATAATCCATCAAAGTGACCTGTCAGATCATCACCACTGTTTGCTTTTGGGTTGTTTGTTTTTTTGTGTAAGAGAGTTTACCAAGGTGTCTAAAAACTCCTTTTATGTTTACAAATGTTCTTTTATGTATTTTTCCACAAGTATCAAATGATGTATTTGAATCCTGTCCATGCTTTTTTTAAACACAAATCTATATAACAACAAAGTCCAAAATATTTTAAAAGTTGTTCAAACGCCACATATATCCCATCATGGATCAAAATATAATGGAACAGACGATCCACACAATGTGATGTAGCCACCCATAACACATTCAAACTGTCGTCAGTCTTGTCTGTCGGGATAGCAACTTTGTGTGAATTTGAAGGATCACATTATAACAGCGACTGATGGCTTTTCTTGTCTAATTTCGAGGATTGCGTATTCTACAATTTCTTTTTTTGGCTCGTTTGTAGAAGGCTTTGGGTCTCAAATTAGTTAACAGGGCATCTTTAAGTATCCATGACCGCTTATTTCCCTGTATCAGAAAAGCTGCTGGACCATTAGAAAAATGTGTTTCTAAAATCACATCAAGTTTCGAATATCCCTTATTTATTTCTATCCCAGCGATTTTAAAAATATCTGGACAGGGAAAGTAGATGTTGTCTTCGTACAATGCATAACCAACCACTTTCCCTAGGCTAATATATTGATGTAGCCTTTTGAATCAATGGCTGCACCAATAGGCAATCTTGTAACTGTAACCGAAGATCTCCATTTTTTCGTGTGATCATGACCCGGGCATTCTCCACAACGATCAGATAGTTGATCTGTTTTGTGTTCTGTTCTGTTTCTCTTTAATGTGTGTCTATTTCCCTCGCCATCAAACGAATTAGGAGTTTGACTACCTCTTCCAGGAGGTGATACATTAACACTTATTGGGTTAAGAGGAGCCCTCATCATTTCAGGTTCATCAGTTTGTTTCCAGAGTGTGATCTGAGGTAGGCCTATCATTGGCTTCACAGACAGGAGACTCTGGTAAACCATCGTACACACCACATGGTTGTGAATTTGCATTTATTGCTTCAGACAATGAATTTTGATTTTCATCAGACCCCTTTACTGGGGTAGAAGTGCCTCTTTGGTTAATGAACGTTTGTTCATTAGAAACTGTATCACTGATTGCTTCATCATGGTAGGTTTTGTTCAATATGTTCAATCTTTGTATTATCAGCAGGTACATGTGGTGTATGCACTTTGGCATAATTATATGAGTATGTGCACGCCATCGTGGGTGTGATTCAGGGTAGTGCGTGTGCCGTTTTGGAAGCAACTCTGTATAAAGCTATATAAACTATGCATGTTTTCCTTTTTTTAAAGAAACGACAGATGCATACGTTTGTTTCATGGCAGTTAACTGTTTCTGTTTTGATATAGCTGTCCTAAATGAGGGATAGAAGTTAACATTGTCTCTTAGGTCATATATAACTACGTAAGTGTCATCAATTTTAACAACTGAATAGAAATGACCCGGTTTCATTAATACAGCAGCCGTCAGTATGTACTGTCTTCCTTGAACAGTAACATAGTATTCATCTACAACGATGTTAGGTGTTTGTTGATGTTTACCACTCTTATCTAGACCTAATGTTACCATGAGGAAATTTGGCATGTCATACATCTCCTCATTATCAGAACTAGTCAGAGCTAAAGGCTTACAGCAACAGTTACAGAAAGTATCTTTACACATTATTTTGCCAGCATGGTTTGCATTCACTGTCTGATCATAATAAAGAACATGGCCAATTGTGCTTCAAAAATGCAGACATGTTACTGCAAGTCTCGCAAGTTGCAAGGAACCTTTTACTTCTGTCTCCAAACAGCTCAAAAGCCCGGACAATTTCGGCATCAGACCGACCTCTAGGTGTATACATGTTTGGAAAGGTAAATCCACACGTCTTCCCGACTTTCACAGGATGGGCCCATTGTATCACGAAACTGACACACTTCAATCATTCTCTCCAGGAGTGGATTTCCACCACTCACTTTGCATGCCAAAATAATGCACTTTCAGAAGAGCATCTACACCACATGTGGCCTTCAGTACCTCATGGTCATGATGATGGCAACGCAATGCATTTTTAAAAAATGCTTTTAAGAGAGGGTCCATGTAAATATTTCATATAAGTGTCCTCGGCATTTTTCTTTTGTTAATATGAAAGGACTTGGTTAGCAATTAACCAACATTGACATTGTTTTTCTTCTATTGCCCGTTGCCATGGTAACAGGCCGTTTTGTGTTTTGGAATTTTTTTGCCAGTTAGGGGGCTGCAAAAACAGTTTTGTTTGCTTATTTTTCAAAAAATCACCCAGGCAAATTACAAAAATGTTATCACAAAATCAACTATATCATTACAGAGTATTTATTTTGGCGATATTAATTTTTTTCGTAGTCGACTTTTTCCCCTCCGCAATATCGCCGATATGGCGATAAAATCGGCAACAACTTAAGGCATGAAAACAATTTCGCGAAAGGTACGCACAAACAGCTTTCGAATACCGCCAAGGTTCAAGTGAACCGCCATGATCGTCCATCAAACACGTTGCGACGTACGTACTTTTTCTCCACGCGATATCGCCGATATGGCGATAAAATTGGCAAAATATTAAGCCATGTAAAAAATATCGCCAAAAATACGCTCACACAGCTTTTAAACACTGCCAAAGCTTTCTGTAAATATACTGCCATGATCTTCCATCAAACACGTTGTCTTTTCTCATTTTTTCTCTCCTACGTGCGCGAACCGGTAATGAAGCGCTCATCCGAGGTCATCAAACTTGTTCAGCAAACAGTCATAGCACTTAGGCCTCGTGTGCTCCACATACATAATACATAACGTTCTCTGCCGATCAGCGTGGAACTCTGCAGCCGTGCAGGGGCCGGTGTTGTACGAATTCTGGTCTTCTATTAAATCCGGTCTCTTTGTCATGATGTGGCGCTCAGTCTCGCACGTGTTTGCGAGTATTGGTTACACTGAGACATGCGCGATACGCTTAAACAAGTCTGTTTATCGAGTACAAATTGCACACCACACCGGTAACCGAGTCATCAGGCATCACGCAGTCAGCTCAGGACCATGCGCGCGTTGTGTTAGTAAATGTCATGCAACACCACGCATCGTCCAGCGCTACAAAGTATCATCCTTGCCCTTACTTGAGAGTTTTTTTTAAATGTTTTAAAATGTCATCCTTATGCTATTTTTAGAAGAGTGAGTTGTAGGCCTGTGAACTACTCCTACTAAATAAGCAGCATTTTTGACTTCGAAAATCGAGACTAATCTCCTCCACAACATTTCTTACATACCATTTTATAATAACATTTTATTGGTGGCATATAAAAAGAGGAAACAATAGTCTCGTTGTGAACTAAAAAAATATTTCTACAGAACCCAACTAAAGCATTATTTGTTAATAACCCAACAGCCCCTTTAAGCATGTCACCCCTCAAAAACACAGCTTTATTGCCTGCAAGTGTATCCAAAGTGTTACGTTATAGCGCTCCCATAGAGCTATGTCAGTTCGAAAAACAAAACATAGGGCTTGTTTGCACTTTTTTTAATATTAGGATATTGACTATAGAGTTCATTTTTTATTGCAATAAAAGACTATTAAAGTTTGGCCTATATGGCTGATTGTTCCGTAAACATTTGTGCCAATTTGTGCTTCAGAATAGCGGCAAAAAATATCAAAATGGTTCCCTTTTTTGCACCCAGTTTATCTCCAAGTCACTAGTTGGCACCTAAATCATTTGTTACGGAACTGTTTACATTTGACAACATGGTTCTTGGATTCAGATTTGAGTTTTGAGAGCGTATTTCTTAGGTATGCCAATGTTCTATTGGTTGTGGGAAATCTAGCCCTATGCTCGGTGAGGATAATTTACCAAGCTACTTTCTTCTTGACATCTTTGTGTTTACTCTCAAGAACGTCTTTTAATTCATCAAACTTTTCCGCTTTAAATACAGTGTTATTTTTCATCACTATAATTATCTTCACGTTTCTTCCCTTTACCATGTTTTACCTTCCACATCGCCATGCCTGTGTAGATATCCATGCACACATAATAGGCCACACGTATCAGATTTACTGTTGTTCATAAAGCAATTTTACCCATCCAAAAATCACAATACCCTATTGAAATGCAAATTCACATTTTATAGTTTGTGTTTGTTTGAAAAACTGCCGAATGTCCTAGCTGCGTGTTTATAATATCTAGCTGGGCCGATATTTATAAAAGTCTGCTAAGCCCAGTTGGTTGCTAAAATGGCACCTAGTTGACAGCCAAGCCTAGTTGGAAGCTAAGTAATAAACATAAAACTTTGCTAAGCTTAGTTGGTTGCTATTAGTTGGCTGCTAACGTTAGAGTTGATCTGGGGAGTCTACAAGTTACCAGTTAGCAACCAAATCGTTTGTTACGTAACATTTGACATTGGATAACATGGTTCTTGGATTCAAATCTAAGTTTTGAGAGACTGTTTTTTGTTTATCTCCCAATGTTATAATTGTTGGGAATCTAGCCCTATGCTGAATAAGAAAAACTTCCCAAGCATCTTTCTTCTTGCGATTGGTGTTGACATCTTTGTGCTTAGTTCAAAAATGTTTTTTAATTCATCAAACTTTTCCGCTATAAATAAGTTTTGTTTTTCATCACTCTTATTAGCTGTATACGTTTCTTTCCTTTGCCATGTTTACCTTCCTCATCGTCATGCTTGTGTAGATTTCAATGCATACATATAGGCCTCATGTGTCAGATTTACTGATGTTCCTAAAGGTCATTTGACCCATCCAAAACATCACCCTACCCTATTGACATGCAAACTCAATTTTGTTGGTTTGAGGAACTGCCCAATGTCCTAGCTGAGTGCTTAAAATATCTAGCTGCCAACTAGCTGGTAATATTCTTAGCAAGGCTATATGAATAGAAAATTAGTTGGTAACCACAGAAAAGAAAACTACGGATTTAGCGGGCTGCTATGGCTTAGTTGGCTGCTAAGTTAACAGGCTTTTATGAATATCGGCCCTGGTCTCGGTCTCGAGGCCGTCTCGAGATCTTTTTTGAGGTCTCGGCCTTGGTTTTGGTCTCGTCCTAACAATTAGCCTCGGTCTCTGCTCCGGTCGCCTTGCGGTCTCGGTCTCGGTAGCCACGCGGTCTGGGTCTCGGTCGCCTCGCGGTCTCGCCCGCCTCGGTTTTGGTTTCGGTCGCCTCGCGGTCTTTGTCTCCGTCGCCTTAGTCTCGGTCGCCACGCGGTCTCGGCCCCGGTCGCCTCGGCCTCGGTCTCGGTCGCCTCTCGGTCCCTGTCGCCTTGGTCTCAGTCGCCTCGCATGAGAGTCGCATAAAGTCGCATATTTTTATTTTAGATTTCAAGTTTGAATGCTTTTTGTAAACTCGGATGCTTTTTGCAAACCGAACATATTCGCAAAACGGATGCTTTCACAATCCGGCACTAGGGTGGCCCTGAAAGGACATTACACATCGCCAATTCTGTGATTTCGCGAATTTGAACGATGACAAACATGTTATCGTATATATCTAAGCATATATCTGAGATGTGGAAGATTTTATTGTAGATTTCTGCACAGATTTATGTGATGGTGAATATTTTCTGGGTAGATTTTTGAAAAGTCGCATATTTTTATTTTAGATTTCAAGTTCTGCGCAGATTTCTTAGTACGCAAATGTGTGCGATGTCGCAGGGCCAGGGATGGGCACTACATGTACATTTTCATTGCACATTTAATTCTGCGCAGCTATGTCGCACTAACGTACAGCAGATTTATATGCAGATTTATGTGCACATTTCTGCCGCGATGTCAGCACATACGACGTTTTGAAAGTTGAAGTACGACGTTTTGAACGTTTTGAATGTTATGGTGTTCTAAAACGGACAGGCAGCGTCGGGGTTCAACTTTCAAAACGTCTTGGTTCAACTTTCAAAACGTCGTACTTCAACTTTCAATTAACGTCGTGGTTCAACTTTCGCGCGCTTTCACCTGGCTCAAGGTAGCCTGCATAATCAGCCGGATATCTGTCCGCGGATTCAGCCAAGCATTCACCAAAAGCCGACAAATATATAATACATGCTGCAAAAGGTGATGCATTTTCCAAAAGGTTTATGTCATTTTATTTAAATAATTTTTCAAAATAACCGGTAAATAATAATACTTTTTCAAACCATTTCAAATCATACAACATAAGCTAAACATGTTTAACCTCTCCTGTAATTCTGATAACAAATTACAGTTAAATTAGCTGCTTAATGGAAGTAATTCTACTTCGAGTTATTTGTCAAACCTTTTATAGAAATTTCAAACAATACGGCAACAGTGTGGTTTTTACAAATTCAAGACCTGCTTTTATCATTGCTGCACTTTCCTTTCCTTTTGCCACATGAATTGCAATTGTACATTTCTGTAAAGCACACCTGCAAGGACAATCTTTCCGTGGCCCACTCTTTCTATCTGGCAAGTGCTCTTTCAAGCACGAGTGGCAGTGCGGAGTTTCCAAGATTCTTTTATATGCTAATTTTGACATATAACCTTTGTTCTTTGTTTACATTTTATGTAGTTTTGATAATATCTGCTTATTTGCGCTCGACCTTAGAAACTTACATTTGACCCAAGTGTTCTACATATCGCAAAGAATTATGGGGCGATATTAAGTGGAAAAAAAATTAAAAATTATGAACACGGTCTGAAACCGTCTTTTACCTAACGATCTAAGCTGACAAAATACTAGGATCCATCTAATGATGCAGAACTTAGTTAACGGGCTGTTGTGTTATTAAATAAAGTAACAGTTATTGTTCTCATAAAATCTGGCGTGGTGAAATTAATTGTTGAAATTGTTGATTGACGAAACTGATTCACCGAGAACATTGCAAATAAGCCCAACCAAGTGCGAGTGCACTAATTACTGTTCGGCTGAAGCCTATACCAAAATTAAGTGTGCCCAAAAACATGATCTCTTAGATCATGAAATACAAATTTGAGGTTTGAATAACATGTGATGTACACTTTGTTTTAAAGAGGCAGATATACTCGCAGCCGAAAAACGCATTACAATGCTGCATTGAAAAGGGGATTTATTTAACGGGCTAATTAGGCACTAATTAGTGTTCGGCTGAAGCCTATACCCACATTAAGTTTGCCCATTAACATTATCTTGTAGATTATGAAATAAAAGTATGAGTTGTTGATAACATGTGAGGTATATTTTGTTTTAAATGTTTCATTCTCATTTCCAAATCTATAAAAATAACTCGAAGTAGGATTACTTAGTTCATTAGGCAGCTAATTTAACTGTAATTTGTCATCAAAATTACAGGAAATGTTAAACAAGTGTGGCTAATATGCTGTATGATTTGAAAGGGTTTGAAAAAGGTATTGTTATATTTACAGTTTATTTCAAAAAATTCTTTAAATAAATTGACATAGGCCTAAACCTTTTTAGAAAATGCATCACCTTTTGCAGCATGTATTAAATATTTGTCGCCTTTTGGTGAATGCGGACTGAATCCGCGCGGAGAGATCCGGCCAAATACGCGGCTACCTTGAGCCAGGTAAAAGCTAGCCTTTTGACAAGGCCTCGTGACTCTGGCTAAGCGGCTGAGATGAGTCTAGATACCCGGGGTGAACGCGCGACCGAGTGACGAATGTCACGAGGCCTTTTGCAATGTAGGTTTCACTGCTCGGCATGAATTATTCATAGATACATATTAGCATGCCAATACGCCCAATCAGAACGGCGATCTCCCAGTTGTCTTCGTTCGTGATTCGTTCAATATCAAAGCATGTAAGAAAAGGTACAAAAACGTATATAAATTTTGCTTCTGAGTTGAATATATGAATGATAAATACAAGATATCACATTTAAATCTATTTTACATGCAAAATTGCAATAAATTAGGAAGCAACTAATGATTTGAGCTAAATATTGTAAGTGACATGATTGGACATTCCCTGTTTGTAAAATGAACTAGTCCAACTCAAATATAAGCTGACGCCACGCGGAGATACGTTCGCTGATTGGACGCTACCATTTCGGTAGCGATTCCAGTCGGAAACAAAGGTTAACATAAGAAATCCAAACCAGATTGATAAAGGCCACTTGTCTGGGCAATTCGCACTGGCGTTCACTCAGGTTTTCGCGATTAGTCTCTTTTTAGTCGCTCGGCGTCTATCAGACATGTGGCCTTGTTTAAAGGCTAGGTAAAAGCGCACGACGTTTTGAAAGTTAAAGTACGACGTTTTGAATGTTGAACCACGACGTTTTAAAAGTTGAAGTACGAAGTTTGCCTGTCCGTTTTAGAACATAGGTGCATGCCCATCCGTGCGACATCGCACAAATCTGCGTACTGAGAAATCTTCGCAGAACTTGAAATCTAATATAAAAAAGGGGCCTTTTCAAAAATATGCGCAGAAAATATTCGCCTTCACATAAATGTGTGCAGGAATCTACAATAAAATCTTCCACATCTCAGATATATGCTTAGATATATGCGATAACATGTTTGTCAACGTTCAAATTCGCGCAGAATCTGCGATGTGTGATGTCCTTTCAGGGCCACCCTAGTGCCGGATTGGGAAAGCATCCGATTTGCGAATATGTTCGGTTTGCAAAAAGCATCCGAGTTTACAAAAAGCATTCAAACTAGAAAAGCATCCGAGTTTACAAAAAGCATTCGAACTAGAAAAGCATTCGAAGTAAAAAAAGCATTCGAGATTACAAAAAGCATCCGAACTAGAAAAGCATCCGAATTAAAAAAGCATCCGAATTAAAAAAGCATCCGAGTTTACAAAAAGCATCAGAATTACGAATTCATCCGAATTAAAAAAGCATCCGAGTTTGCAAAAAGCATCCGAATTAGGAATACATCCGAATTAGGAAAGCATCCGAATTGTAAAAATACGTCCGATCTTTTTGACACTGAATCTGCTTCATACGTGAACCACATAACGATCAAGAATCCCATATTGTGTTTTCCTTTATTCCTATGTTATACCCTAACCCCATTACCTTAGCGCTTGCCCCGACGATCGAGGACTGAATTCGGACATTCATACCGTCGATCGAGGATCCTTTGTTCCTTTTGTTCTCTTTTGTGCTTCGACCCGCGATCGTTATGTGGTATTGTCACTAGACTGTGCGTGTGCTTGCAATTATTTCTGCATTCAAAAGGGGACTTTGAATAATAAAGAACAAAACGGTTCCATTACCAAACGCCCCCGATTGCCATCGTATACAAGAGGTTATTGTTATTATACAGAGGTGTTCTGAAAATAATGTAAAGTACAAACAAAAAAGACTGGGATAAATTCACACAGTCGTGTTTTACATAACGACTGAGGATTCAATATTGTGTTTTCCTTTGTTTATGTACTGTAACTTAACCCAATTCACTTATCGTACATTTTAACGGTATGATACACCATTGGTAATTGGTTGAATTAACAGGAATAGGCTGATTTGGGGGGTTGTATTTCATAGTCAATATCGTTTTACTATAGTAAATATCGTCTGAAGTTTGCCAATCATGGATTCTGAGACAATAAAAAAAAACGGCGTTCGTTTTCAACCGGCGTCGGGCAGTGGTTCCTGTGTTGTACTTGTTTTGTTTTTTTTGCGCGATCGCCGTCCGGCGATCGTAATTTTTGTTAAATAAAATTCATTTTTGTTCGGAACAATTACAGAATATCTAGCGCAATATTTGTGCTGGATGCCTACAATCACTATCCGGACCCGGTCGCCTCGGTCTCGGCTCAGGTCGCCTTGTGGTCTTGGTCTCGGTCGCCTCGGTCTCGGTCGCCACGCGGTCTCGGTCTCGGTCGCCTCGCGGTCTCGCTCGCCTCGGTTTTGGTTTCGGTCGCCTCGCGGTCTTGGTCTCGGTCGCCTTGGTCTTGGTCGCCACGCGGTCTCGGCCCCGGTCGCCTTGGCCTCCGTCTCGGTCTCCTCGTGGTCTCGGTCTCGGTTGCCTCCGTCTCGGTCGCCACGCGGTCTTGGCCCCGGTCGACTCGACCTCGGTCTCGGTCGCCTCTTGGTCTCCGTCGCCTCGGTCTCAGTCGCCTCGCGGTCTTGGCCCAATTGCCTTGGTATCGGTATCGGTCGCTTCGCTGTCGCCTCTCGGACTCGGTCTCGGTCGCCTCGGTCTTGGTCTCGGTCTCGGTCTCGGTCTCGTTCTAGCTCTCGGCCCCGGTCGCCTCGGCCTCGGTGTCGGTCGCCTCTCGGTCTCGGTCTCGGTCGCCTGGGTCTCGGTCTCGGTCTCGTTCTCGGTCTAGGTCTCGGTCTAGGTCTCGGCCCCGGTCGCCTCGGCCTCGGTCTCGGTCGCCTCTCGGTCTCGGTCTCGGTCGCCTCTCGGTCTCGGTCTCGGTCGCCTCGGTCGCCTCGGTCGCCTCGATCTCGGTCCCCTCGGTTTTGTACATCAGGGTCTCTACTACAACACTGATTATTATCTGCCTACCCCGTTTGGTTGTTATTGCCCAACGACAATGTGCAATGATGTTTACTACTTTGTAGGGAAATATTCTTACTCAACAATTAGTTTTGCCGTTATCCGTCTATTTAGGTTATTAAAGATATTTACCACTTATTGAGAAAATGTTTTTCACCCAACATTTGGTTATTGTGCCCGTTATTGCATAAATGTATAGGATTTTTTTTCTTCTGCAGATTCGTTAAGAATCTGCTTGCAATTAATTCTGCATTCAATAGGGGACTTTAAACAATAAAGAACAAAACGGTTCCATATATTACCAAACGCCCCCGATTGCCATTCGTGTACAAAACATATGGGAGGTGTTCTGAAAATAATGTAAAGTACAAACAAAAAAGCCTGGGATAAATACACACAGTCGTGTTTTACATAACGACTGAGTATTCAATATTGTGTTTTCCTTTGTTTATGTACTGTAACTACCCAATTCACTTATCGTACATTTTAACGGTATGATACACCATTGGTAATTGGTTGAATTAACAGGAATAGGTGGATTTGGGGGGTTGTATTTTATAGTCATATCGTTTTACTATAGTAAATATTGTCTGAAGTTTGACAATCATAGATTCGGAGACAATAAAAAAAACGGCGTTCGTTTTCAACCGGCGTCGGGCAGTGGTTCCTGTGTTGTACTTGTTGGTTTTTTGCGCGATCGCCGTTAGGCGATCGTAATTTTTGTTAAATAAAATGCATTTTTGTTCGGAACAATTACAGAATATCTAGCGCAATATTTGTGCTGGATGCCTACAATCACTATTTACTTTCAATTAAAGATATTTCTTAATAATTCGGTAGTTAATATTTTCGATATCTGCAAATGGTATATCCGACAGAGGACAACATTCAACAACAAGCGAACGCCCGCAAACTGAATCTCTTTTTCGTCTATTGTTCTTCTCTCCTCGAGAGTTGTGTACACACTTGCATGTGTAATGTGCATGTACATTGTAATTGCAAAAACGCTACCTTCTTGTGTCATTATACTTTAATAAATACCTATTTTTCCTAATAATTCGGTTGTCAAATTGTTCGATATTTGCAAATGGTGTACCCTATACCTTTTAAGGTACCCTATACCCTATACCTATGACTTTACTGCCAAAAAAGTGGATACTTTACCCAAAGATGAATGATCGCATTGTTAACAGTGTTGCAAGTCACGAGACCTGGGCCGATATTCACAAAAGCCTGCTAAGGCTAGTTGGCTGCTAAAATGGCCCCTAGTTGGCAACTGAGCCTAGTTGGAAGCTAAGAGATATTCATACAACTTTGCTAAGCTTAGTTTGTTGCTAAGTGGGCTGCTATACGTTGGAGTTTATCTGGGGTATCTACAAGTCACTAGTTGGCAACTAAATCGTCCGGTACGGGACTTTTTGACATTGGATGACATGGTTCATGGATTCAAATCTGAGTTTTAAGAGCCTATTTTCTTTTAGATCTCCCAATGTTATATTGGTTGTGGGTAATCTAGCCCTATGCTGGGTAAGGACATTTCCCAAAGCATCATTTTTTTTGCGATTGGTGTTGACATCTTTGTGCTTAGGCCTACTCTCAAAAACGTTTTTCAATTCATCAAACCTGTCCGCTATAAATAAGTTTTGTTTTTCATCACTCTTATTAGCTTGATACGTTTCTTCCCTTTACCATGTTTACCTTCCAAATCGCCATGCATATAGGCCTCATGTGTCAGATTTACTGCTGTTTCTAAAAGTCATTTGATCTGTCCAAAACATCACCCTACCCTATTGACATGCAAATTCAATTTTGTTGGTTTGAGGAACTGCCCAATGTCCTAGCTGAGTGCTTAAAATATCTAGCTGCCAACTAGCTGGCAATATTCTTAGCAAGGCTATATGAATAGAAAATTAGTTGGTAACCACAGAGAAGAAAACTACGGATTTAGCGGGCTGCTATGGCTTAGCTGGCTGCTAAGTTAACAGGCTTTTATGAATATCGGCCCTGGTCTGGGTCTCGAGGCCGTCTCGTGATCTTTTTTGAGGTCTCGGCCTTGGTCTCGGTCTCGTACTAACAGAGTCTCGAGGTCTCGGAGGGCTTGGACCCGGACCCGGTCGCCTCGGTCTCGGCTCCGGTCGCCTTGTGGTCTTAGTCTCGGTCGCCTCGGTCTCGGTCGCCACGCGGTCTCGCTCGCCTCGGTTTTGGTTTCGGTCGCCTCGCGGTCTTGGTCTCGGTCGCCTTGGTCTCGGTCGCCACGCGGTCTCGGCCCCGGTCGCCTTGGCCTCGGTCTCGGTCTCGGTCTCGGTCTTGGTCTCGGTCACGGTCTCGGTCTCGGTCTCGGTCTAGGTCTCGGTCTCGGCCCCGGTCGCCTCGGCCTCGGTCTCGGTCGCCTCGGTCTAGGTCTCGGTCTCGGTCTTGGTCTCGGCCCCGGTCGCCTCGGCCTCGGTCTCGGTCGCCTCTCGGTCTCGGTCGCCTCGGTCTCAGTCTCGGTCGCCTCGGTCTCAGTCTCGGTCGCCTCGGTCTCAGTCTCGGTCGCCTCGGTCTCAGTCTCGGTCGCCTCGGTCGCCTCGGCCTCGGTCTCGGTCTCGGTCTTGGTCTCGGTCTCGGTCTAGGTCTCGGTCTAGGTCTCGGCCCCGGTCGCCTCGGCCTCGGTCTCGGTCGCCTCTCGGTCTCGGTCTCGGTCTCGGTCTCGGTCGCCTCGGTCTCGGTCTCGGTCCCCTCGGTTTTGGACATCAGGGTCTCTACTACAACACTGATTATTATCTGCCTACCCCGTTTGGTTGTTATTGCCCAACGGCAATGTGCAATGATGTTTACTACTTTGTAGGGAAATATTCCTACTCAACAATTAGTTTTGCCGTTATTCGTCTATATAGGTTATTCATAAATACCTGGGACAATTTAGGCATTCCTATTGGTCGAGAGCCCGTCACGTGGCTGGTATTAAACGGACGATAAAGACATGGCTGGAAGTGTTTAAACCCGGCAGCTGGAAACAACATTCCGTCCCCAGGGCTCACTTTATTTCCAACCCTCAACCGTACCTCGTCTCCAATAATAAGAGTGGGTAGTGTTGGGCGCGTACAGCTCGACACCTTGGGAACGAGGTTGCCAATGGCAGTAATAGTCTGGTTTACAGTAAATACGCTTTATTGCATGTATTGTGTAGAGAGCGACAGAGGCGGAACATTTCATTTGACACAGACATAATGGCGAAACACCGAAATTTACTTGCGACAATTTTCCTGGATTTTCGGGGCTTTTAGGGCTGAATTTTACAAAAAAGGTATTTATGAATGGGAATAAATGTGTGTTCGGTCGGTATTAATCACTCTGTTGAATACCGCTTGGAGTCTGGGTGCTGACTCCAAGCGGTATTAAACAGAGTGATTACAACCTCTCGAACACACATTTATTCCCTTATTAAAGAGATTTACCACTTATTGAGAAAATGTTTTTCACTCAACATTTGGTTATTGTGCCCGTTATTGCATAGATGTATAGGATTTTTTTTCTTCTGCAGATTCGTTAAGAATCTGCATAAAATCAAACCATTTCCACATTTCAAAATACAATAAATTTGCAAATGATTAGCATGTACAATTCTATCGAAATTCTTTGGTATATAATTATGTTGAAACAAAACTAGTAATGCACCAGAACTTGGGGATGACAACGTTTCTTTCAAACGTCCACATATTCCGTCGACGTTTTCACATAACGTGACCAAATGATGACATTCCAGGCCGTTATGAAAACGTTATAAGTCCATCTTGACAACTCTGATCACAAACCCGGGTAGGTAGAGAATGTTAGAACATACAGTCGTGAACCACATAACGATCGAGGATCCCATATTGTGTTTTCCTTTATTCCTATGTTATACCCTAACCCCATTACCTTAGCGCTTGCCCCGACGATCGAGGACCGAATTTAGACATTTATACCGTCGATCGAGGATCCTTTGTTCCCTTTGTTCTCTTTTGTGCTTCGACCCTCGATCGTTATGTGGTACCAGAGCACGACTGTGTGTGTGTACTTGCAATTATTTCTGCATTCAATAGGGGACTTTGAACACTAAAGAACAAAACGGTTCCATATATTACCAAACGCCCCCGATTGCCATTCGTATACAAAACATATGGGAGGTGTTCTGAAAATAATCTAAAGTACAAACAAAAAAGACTGGGATAAATTCACACAGTCGTGTTTTACATAACGACTGAGGATTCAATATTGTGTTTTCTTTTGTTTATGTACTGTAACTTAACCCAATTCACTTATCGTACATTTTAACGGTAGGATACACCATTGGTAATTGGTTGAATTATCAGGAATAGGTGGATTTGGGGGGTTGTATTTTATAGTCTGAAATATTGTCTGAAGTGGATATGAAGTGATAATGGATTCTGAGACAATCAAGAAAAACGGCGTTCGTTTTCAACCGGCGTCGAGCAGTGGTTGTTATGTTGTACTTGTGGTTTTTTTGCGCGATCGCCGTCCGGCAATCGTAATTTTTGTTAAATAAAATTCATTTTTGTTCGGAACAATTACAGGATATCTAGCGCAATATTTGTGCTGGATGCCTACAATCACTATTTACTTTCAATTAAATATATTTCTTAATAATTCGGTAGTTAATATGTTCGATATCTACAAATGGTATATCCTACAAAGGACAACATTCAACAAAAAGCGAACGCCCGCAAACTGAATCTTTTGTTCGTCTATTGTGCTTCTGTCCTCGAGAGTTGTGTACACACTTGCATGTGGATGTGTGTAATGTGCATGTACATTGTAATTCCCAAAACGCTACCTTCTTGTGTCATTATACTTTAATAAATACCTAGGAGAGTTGATGGCTTCTGATTGGTCGAGACTCGATCACGTGGAGTGGATTATCAGGTAGTAATATCATGGGCTTTCAAGAAGAAGCGAATACATGTTCCCTGAACCAGCATAGATCAAGGATCATGTAAGCCAATGATTGGCCGAATGCAACAGTTCTACGGTAAGGACGCGTCAAATCTTGATACTGCGCGCTATAAATGTACGCGTAGAACGTTTGTATCTATACGCGTGGCATTTTTCAAAATGCGCGTGTCGTCTGTTAACGCTAGCGCGTTGCTGTGCACGGTGTACATCAGTGGTCAGCTAGTCTGGTCTCAAAGTATGGGTTATAATAACAACACATATTTAAGAGACAGGGTACCATGCATAAGCTAAAACATGGCGCCTAAACATGAACACAAAACGCTAGAAATATTGCCGAAAAGAAAGACACAAAATTTTGAGCATTTTGATCATTTGTCTCGTTAAAAAAGTATTTATTAAAGGTAATAACAGTGCGAAGACCCGGTTATTACTGCGTGATAATGACCGGGTTGGGGGATGACCGCTGGTATTATTACCTATATAAACATACGGAGACTACACTGTGCCCAAATGGGGAGATTATTTGGAAGTTTCGTTTATGTTTTATTAAATTTAAAGTGTTCTTGACTGGTGTGGCGAGCGAGCAGAGGACGTGTTACTTCGGTCCCCCACCGGAACCCGATCCTGATAATCCAGATCACTGGATGAAGCAAGTCATGGGAGAGATACGGAAGCGTTGCCGGGGAAATAGTGAACCTAAACCACCCGGTAAGTCACCTTGCTAATGCTAACTCCCGTCACATCGACTGCGCAACATACTGTATTAATCGGCTTTCAAAACAAAACAAAAAACAAAACAAAAACCACCAATGTTCGTACATGGTCTCATTCCCAAAAATATTCTCCCATTAAATATTACTTAAAGCCAAGTGTTTGTTGGGGTTTGTTTGTTTGTTTATTTATTTATTGTTTTTGTATGTATTTTATTTATTATTATTGTTATATAACAATATCAGTATCTTTTGACATACACACCAGTAACACATTGGTTTGTTTTCTCGTTTGTTGCCAACAGAGTGTTTGAGTCCGCAGCCTCTCGGTATGGAGGACGGGACAATCCAAGATGCTCGCATCACAGCGTCCAGTAGTAGGGACTATTACCCTGCCAGTGCGGCACGCCTAAACAATAACAATGGATGGATTCTCCAGGGGTTGGTATCTAAATGAAATACCACAGCTGGCTCATACCATTACTGCAAATCCAAATTATTACAGCGCTAAAAAACGCTCCTGAATAGTTTCTTGGTCATCTAATTGCCACCACGGCTTTGTTTTTTGTAGTTATATATATTTTGTATTATAAAAACAAATCTAGCCCAATACCTATGCGCCGCTCAATTATTGCACACTAAAACGAGTTTCAATAATTGTGTTCAATTTTCAAATCCATTCTAAAGCAACCGATTAAATCGCTTTGCTGTGTTATACTTTCATCAGTCTAGCATTACACATTTTATTATGAGATGTAATTAAGATAAGTAGTTTGCGGTAGCACCATGTGGTAATTAGCTTTTGTGAGTTGTGTGGTTCTGACAAGAACTGGCGGGAACTTGACGTTTCAGATAGTATGCTGTGCCCGTCGTCAGGAGACTAAGGGATTCCAACGGTGTAGCGGGGTTATATTGAGCCTGGAAGCGATGAAGCGTACGAAGGATGTAACTGAGGGGTACTCATGCAGGACGCTTGATGATCACTGAGGCGTGTCAGTGTGAAGGGAGGGACCGAAATGAAAAGTTGTCAAGGGTACAGGAGATCCATAGGTTGGAGAACTACGTGTCCTAGAGTACATGGGACCCATAGGACTTGCGTGAGATGGTGGGTGGAGCGCCATATGTCGCTTCACCGTTAAATTCCCTCAGTCTTCTGACGACGGGCAGGGCATTCTGTCCGAAACGTTGATATCCCTCCGGTTTTTTTTTAAACCACACAACTCACCAAAAAGAATGTCCACATGGTTCTACCGCAAGTAACTTATCTTATTGCGTTTTTGCCACGCATACCTTCAAATCTCACAAATGTTAATTATGTACCAGCGGTTGATACAACAACAGAAAATGGCGAATTAATAGGCGATTTTGTGTCGTCAAGCCGCATACGTATTCCGTACGCGTATTAAATGTAATAGTTCCTATTCATCCTCCCTTCACTTTATTCATAGGAACGCTGATTCCTGGATAGTGGTGGACCTCGTTCAGAGTACAGTGTTGCTAGGAGTAATCACACAGGGATACATCGTTTGGTATGTGAAGCGGTACACGGTGGAATATCAGAAGCAGCCCTCATCTGAATATGAACACGTGACGGATGGAAACGGAAACATTAAGGTAAATGTTAATCTTAACTTTACAGGCTTTGCAGGTATTTACAGGACATGTGGCCAATTTCACGAGACACCAAGACGGGTCTTAGCAAAAAAGTGACTCGTCCTAACTCGCGACCAAAGTTAAGACGCTTTAAACACGTCATAACTTCCATAGCAACGCGGCTTAACTCGTCTTAACTTAAGATCGGTCCGAGGGTCGTCTTATCTCACGTGCGTTAATCTATATTATTGTCTGGAAACTATTGTATTATCTTCTCGTTTTAGACAATGTCGACCTAGAGTTAAAGTTCGAAGAAAGACAACTATTATCAACAGGTTTCTTTTCAGTCGCGTGTATCGTAAAAAAATATATATATATATACGCCAGCAACTAGTCGCCTCTGTCGTATAGAACGTGCAGAACTACAGTACGTGAATGTATTGCGCTGACTAGTTTGCGCGTTTCTTTTCAACGACTGTTTACTCTAGCGGTAAAAAACAAACACGAAACAGCTATCAAATTAGTAGTTGCGATGCGTCTTTCATAAGATTGGTTTATTGAAATCAATCTTAGGACACGTATTCGTACAGACTAGATAACTATTGTGCATGTGCTGCGGCGATGCGTTTCTGAGAAACAAAATGTAATTGTTAAAAGTCTCCTCTTCGTCGAATGATTATTGATACCGCTGAATGTAAACGTTTTGGTTTCAGGAGTTCGTCGGTAACACTGATGGCGACACCCCGGTCACCAACCTGTTCGATGAGAGTGTAGTGGCGAAGGCAGTGCGCATTAAGCCTACTGCCTGGGCGGGTGGTGTTGGTTTGCGGTTGGAGTTGCTTGGATGTCGACTTGATTAGTTCTGCTAAAGCTTATAAGCGCTGTTCGTAGGCGCTGAGAAAATTTTCCAAAGAAAGCAAAACGGAAAAATGACACTTAGCAAAAAAATTGAGAACCGCCAGCATAATAGACCTGAACAATAACACCGGGCTGGAAATATACTATATTCTGTAAATGTAAAAAAAAATCGCATAAACAAAAACTGTGCTAGAATGTGTTGCTTTTGCTGAAGATTGCATCGTTTTTAATTCACCTTAGGTATTTTGGTATAAATTCCAGTGGCGTAAATCTATATCGGCGAGTGAAGGATGGGATAACTAAAAATGTACGGCCGTAGAAAATCAAAAAACGGAGAAAATCGGGGTTGGTGGGTGGGGGGGGGGGGGGGGGGGGGGGGGACACATGTTTATGACACAAAAGGTACGTCATCTAAGGCAATATTGCGCAGTAACTTACACTACAGTGGTGCATTTAAACCATTTGCAGTGTTCTTTTTAATACAGGTGAAGGATAGACACTTTATTTTTATTCTTACCACCGAAATCTGGGGGATGATCCAAAAGCGGAGGGTAACATACTCTTTCCTGAAAGTTAGGCCCATAGTGAACACATTTAAACGTCTGGTATTTGGCGTCACTAAAATACAAATTGCAATATCATCATACAATTATTAATTAGTTGTACAGTGTGGAGTCTCGTAATAGAACATATATGTTTTCTCTGCTAATTTTAAACACTTTTCATTCTAAATCACCAACTCTCGCATTCAATTTCGTCCAGAGAAATACACAAACATCACAAGCTTTTACTAAACAAATTAAGTCATTTGCCATTTAATTGCAAATTGTTCGTCACTCTAATTAAACTTTGTCTCGCGAATTATCGTCACCACAGTCTAAGCTGTTGCTGTAAGGCAACATACATCCAGGGATCGAATTCGTATGATATCAATCAATTTCAAACTTATGTGACATAAATTAGTCTGGTGTGTGCTTGACTCACGCATACATCCGACTGATTTATTTAACATAAGTTTGAAATTGATCTGTGAATGCTGCGCTGCCTTTCGGCAACAGCTTCAACGAATTTGATTAAAGGGTGAGCAAACGTTGAAATTGAACTATAAATGACTAAATTGGTGTGGTAAAAGCGTTTGATTGTTTTAATAATGTCAAATTAGTTTAGGCTGTTGCCGAAGGGCAGCATTCACAGATCAAATTCGTCTTGATATTAATCAATAGGCCGTATTATTGAACGTAGAGGGCGCTGTTCTCACGGTATTTGGGGGTATAATTAAAAGTGATTATGAGATAATTCACGTCAGTTTAAATATTCGTACAGCTCCAAAATATATATTTTTCTAATATTCAATTTTTAGATAAAAGTAAAGTTACTAAAACTACTTCAATAAACGCGATTTTGCATGTGTTAGTGCTCATAAAATGGCGTCTTACAGCGCCCTCATGCGGCCAAAAATACGGCGGATTTTAAACTTGGGTTGAAAAACATTAGTCTGATAATTATGTGCGTGATATATATATATTGTTTTATTTTAATTGGCAAGGTGGGTCAATGTCTTTGATCACTTTGAAATGTATGCAAATTTACATATTTGGTTTACCATGTATATCCCCATTGAGTGATCACCACAATGTCGCTCCCCAGGTTGTATCTTAAAATTAGGCGCGATCCCTGGTCACACGGTATTCTGGTGTTTATGACTTCTGACTACCGCCCTCAAAGAAAAGATACTAACAATTTGGAAGACCGCTAAACATAGTGCAAAACAGATCAGTTGGTAGAACGCCGGTCCGGTATTCCGGAGGTCGCAGGGTCGAGTCCCGCCTTGCCAATATTTTGTGTTCACTTTGAACTTTCTGCAATTAAGTGTATGTATATTAAAATAGAGAACCGCCAGCATAATAGAACTAAAATATATTATATTCTGTAAATAAAACAATATCGCATAACAAAACACGAAACACGAAAACACTATAGAAACCCATGTTCATGACACAAAAGGTACCTCATCTAAGACAATATTGCGCAGTAACTTACACTACAGTGGTGCTTTTAAACCATTTGCAGTGTTCTCTAAAAGCGGGGGTTAACACACTCTTTCCTTGAAGTTAGTAAAACAATTTTAAAGTTTGGTATTTGGCGTCACTAAAATACAAATTGCAATATCATTATAAATTTATGTAGTTGTACAGTGTGGAGTCTCGTAATAGAACATATATGTTTTCTCTGCTATTTTCTTAACAATTTTCATTTAAAATAACCAACTCTCGCATTCAATTTCGTCCAGAGAAATACACACAAATCACACGCTTTTACTAAACAAATTAAGTCATTTGCCATTTAATTGCAATTTGTTGGTCACTCTAATTAAACTTTGTCTCGCGAATATTTGTCACCATAGTCTAAGCTGTTGCTGTAAGGCAACATACATCCAGGGGTCAAATTCGTATGATATCAATCAATTTCAAACTTATGTGACGTAAATTAGTCTGGTGTGTGCTTGACTCACGCATACATCCGACTGATTTATTTAACATAAGTTTGAAATTGATCTGTGAATGCTGCCTATCGGCAACAGCTTCAACGAATTTGATCAAAGGGTGAGCAAACGTTGAAATTGAACTATAAATGACTAAATTGGTTTGGTAAAAGCGTATGATTGTTTTGATAATGTCAAATTCGTTTAGGCTGTTGTCGAAGGGCAGCATTCACAGATCAAATTCGTCTTGATATTAATCAATAGGCCGTATTATTGAACGTAGAGGGCGCTGTGCTCACGGTATTTGGGGGTATAATTAAAAGTGATTAGGAGATAATTCACGTTAGTTTAAATATTCTTACAGCTCCAAAATATATATTTTTCTAATATTCAATTTTTAGATAAAAGTAAAGTTACTAAAACTACTTCAATAAACGCGATTTTGCATGTGTTAGTACTCAGAAAATGGCGTCTTACAGCGCCCTCATGCGACAAATTACGGCGGATTTCAAACTTAGGTTAAAAACATTAGTCTGATAATTATGTGTGTGATATATATATATTGTTTTAATTTTAATTGGCAAGGTGGGTCAATGTCTTTGTTCACTTTGAAATGTATGCAAATTTACATATTTGGTTTACCATGTATATCCCCATTGAGTGATTACCACAATGTCGCTTCCCAGGTTGTATCTTAAAATTAGGCGTGATCCCTGGTCACACGGTATTTTGGTGTTTATGACTTCTGACTAGCGCCCTCAAAGAAAAGATACTAACAATTTGGAAGACAGCTAAACATAGTGCAAAATAGATCAGTTGGTAGAACGCCGGTCCGGTATTCCTGAGGTCGCAGGTTCGAGTCCCGCCTTGCCAATTTTTTTTGTTCACTTTGAACTTTCTGCAATTGAGTGTACGTATATTAAAATGCACGCAAATAACAGAATGTGGGTCGAGTGTCGTGTTGCTGTGGAATGATTAATCATTTGTTTTAAAATGGGATTTTGAATAGAAATGAGTGGAGGAAACAATAACAGGAGCTTACACAATCGCAATGTTTAGCTCCACAATAATGACATGTGAATGATCTATTCAGAATAGCCGGACATTTTAGGCACACTTATTTTATTTTTAAAAATTGACTTTGATGTAATCGTTTATTTTTACTCAGCCTATACCTTGTTTCTAAAAAAAAAGAAATTTGGGTGATGTGAGAAGCAAGGCGGGGGTACCTTGAGAGATTGGTGAATTAAAGTTTCTTGCTGCCGCCTTGGATGCTTACACGCGGTCTTAAACTACTTCAGAGACACATCCTTTCCATATACAAGTACCAAACTCTTTTCCCGAAACGAAACGATAGATTCCAAGCGCTGCCTCCCAGACTATATCAAAAAAACGCCACAAAAAAATAAATGTATAAGTATAAGTATAAACGACTACGCTAAAACATAATAGGTTATTGAAACAAAATGCATTCAAATTCACCAACTCTCGCATTCAAGTTCGTGCGAGAAAAGATTTCGCACGCTTTTAATACAAAACTAGTTTAGTTATTAATCATTCAATTTCAAAGTTTGGTCACTCTTTTTAAGCACCGGGTTGAGAATATTGTCTTCGGATGTGAATGGAAGTAGTGCAATGTTTATTCCTGTCTGGGTTAAGCTGACACTTGTCCCCTAGCCAGTGTGACACGTTCCCGGCTCAAACGACCTTAAAAAAGACTCCCAAGTGAATCTGAACCGCAATATTTGGGCCCTCATTGTCGCTGCTTGATTGATTTATACTACGTTTCTTTTACATCCATTGTCAAGATTTCAAAGGAACAAAAAGTATCCATTCTTACTAATGCTTTAAGGTTTGAGATGAATTGTGTCCTTTTATTCAGTGGTATACGAGCTACTGACTTGGGTATGTGAAAGCTCTGTCTGGTCTCAGTGTTGCGTAATCAAACAATGGAATAAAGGTTGGGTTTAAATAAGGGCGTTTTTAATGCACAGTACGTTGGACATCGAAGTCATTTGCTGCCATCGTTCTTGCGCGTCGGGTGTTTCTGCTATTAAACTCCGCCAAAGTGTCTCTTCCAGTGATTATGATCCGTACACATTTTTGAGTAGAAATACGTTGGAGATAATGTTGTGTGACCCTCAAGAACTGACCCGCCAATTTATTTCGATGGTGATTCAAACCAGTATTTTTCGGACATATCTGTTGAAGATTTTTACTCCGATGAGGATTTATACGAAAAGCGGCGGATTCGAAGGTGAATGAACTTCCTACATTCACGGATGATTTGGACGTCTTGTAACAGATCAGGAAATGATGGAAAATAAGAAAAGGTAACAATAATTGTTTTCCTCTCAAATGTTGGCGTATATTTTAGCCGTCGTTGCATTTGGCATGGGCAGACCGAGCTACCAGAACAAAATATACTGTCATTTTTTTACAGGATCTTAAAGAATATGTTTAATTTACTTTGTTTCGTCTTAGTAAAATATGCTTCTGGGAGGTAAGTTCTGGCCACACTTTTTTTGCAAGATTGCAGTCAGAAGGAAAGGCGGGAGCGGGGTTACGTGTACAAGTTTCAAGAGAACCCCTCCGTATTATTTGTAATTTTTTTTGAAACGCGGAAAAGGTTCTGCTGACAAGTATCATATGGATTGAATTTGTGACTGGTCTACAAATTTGTAATTGTACGTTATCTAGTGGGTATGCCAGAGTGTGCTTGTTTGACTGGCCTCTCCAGAGCGTAATTCTTACCCCCCCCCTTTCCTACTGATTGCAATCTTGCCAAAAAGTGTGGCCAGAACTGACCTCCCAGAAGCGTATTTCACTAAGAAAAAAACTTAAATTAAGAATTACGCTCTGGGTAGTATAGTTACGCAACCACATTGCTGGCGTACCAGCAAATCATAAATATACAGATTTATCTCTGCAGACCAGCCACAAACATAAAATCCTATGATACCTCACGCAGCCAAACCGTTTCAGTATCTTCCCCCCAAAATAAAATAATAATAATAATAAAAAAAATAAAAATCAATAAAATAAAAAATAAAATAAAATAAATAAATAACGAAACCGATGAGAAACAGTTCTGGCTTGTGAAAACCCCCATAAACACTCTTTCCTTCCCATTTTCTTGCAAAAACGTTTCATCTTTTACTAAAAAACCTAATAGTCTCACAGAAAAAAAACGAAAAAAAACCCGGAAAACCCAGCGTTACACGTCCTTCAATTTAATCTTCTTTCCATGTGACCGAGAATCGTTCTAATAATTAAACAAATGTGAGCCGCATGTATGATTACGCTTCTTAAAGATGGACTACAACGAAAACTCACACATTAAATTTATTATCGGATCTTGTTTATGTTGTGTTCAGGTAACACTTTATTGTTACGGTCATGTTTTTCTCTAAATAATTTTGTTGCAATTTGACCGACAAAATTAGACCTCGATTCTTCGATTTTGAAATTTCCCGCCCTGTACTGGTTCCCGGCAAAGATCCACTGAAAACCACAATGAAATCCACGATATAGTACCAGCGGACTTGTAAACCAGCGAAAAGTGATGACGTACTACCCATGAGCAACCGAGAGTAAACAAAAGACGCCATGTTATTCCGTGTGTATTATGTATGCGTTTTCATGCAGAGGCATGAAGTTTTTACGAATCTTTTTTTTATAGTGTATCACTAACACTCAGCTACAATAATGCCAACTTCATGTGTTGTTGGTGGATGCACGGGAAATTGTTCGAAGAATCCAGAGATTCATTTTGTGCAATTTCCGCGGGATCCTGCGTTATCAAAGGAATGGGTGAAGTTCGTAAATATTACACGAAAGGATTTCACCTTCTCGGAAAGAAGTAGGCCTTTGATTTGTTCAGCACATTTTTCAGAGGACTGTGTTGAACCTTCAAGTGCTTTGAAAAAATCACTGGGATTGACAACAAAGTTTCGTTTGAAGCCTGGATCGATCCCCACATTGAAAGCGCCAAACATCGAGAGAATTCGTACTAGTACTACCACCAGGCCTACGTGTTTCTACGTCGGCCGAGTCATCGGCAACCGCCGGGTCTGCCGTGGCCGCAGAGTCATCAGCAGGTGAGCTTCTCTCGTCTGGTGAGCTCCCCTCATCGCTAGAGCTGCCATCACTGTCCTCAGAAGTACCTCCACGAAATGCCTCTTCCTCATCTATACTGTGGTCTTCCCAATACTCGCTGCTATCGGACATTTTTCGCTGTTTTTCGGTCGAAAATAGTTGTACAAAAATATAGCCTAGCTTGTCCGCTGTTATTCCGCATTGCATTGTACGGTAAAAATGCACGCACACGATCGACCCGAGTAAATCGTCATGGGTAGTACGTCACACACAAAGTATGAATTATTCATGAGTTAAGGGCTTTTGCTGAAACTGAGTTTTTCTGGGTCGTAGAACGCCGATCAATTTTGGTGTTTTTTTGCACGAAGGAACAAGTTTTATTGAATACTAATGATATATTAGTAATCATTATACATTTCTCGAACAAAAACAGCAACACAGCCTTTATCATTATTCCGTTGTAGTCCATCTTTAACAATAAACATTTAAATTAAAAAACCTAATAGTCTCACAGAAAAAAGAAAAAAAAATCCACCTAACCCAGCGTTAAACGTCCTTCAATTTAAAGTCCTTCCCATGTAAACGAGAATCGTTCTAATAATTAAAAAAGCCGTGAGCCGCATGTATGATTACGCTTCTTACCAATAAACACTCAAACTTAAAGCCTAATACTCTCACAGAAAAAAAATAGAAAAAATACACATAACCCAGCGTTACACGTCCTTCAATTTAAAGTCCTTCCCATGTAAACGAGAATCGTTCTAATAATTAAAAAAGCCGTGAGCCGCATGTATGATTACGCTTCTTACCAATAAACACTCAAACTTAAAGCCTAATACTCTCACAGAAAAAAAATAGAAAAAATACACATAACCCAGCGTTACACGTCCTTCAATTTAAAGTCCTTCCCATGTAAACGAGAATCGTTCTAATAATTAAAAAAAAAGTGAGCCGCATGTATGATTAAGCTTCTTACCAATAAAAACTTAAACTTAAAAGCCTAATACTCTCACAGAAAAGAAAAGAAAAAATACACATAACCCAGCGTTAAACGTCCTTCAATTTAATGAACTTCCCATGTGAATGAGAATCGTTCCAATAATTAAACAAAACCTGTGAGCCGCATGTATGATTACGCTTCTTCCCAATAAACACTTAAACTAACAACAATAATAGTCTCACAGAAAAAGAAAAAAAAATCCACATAACCCAGCGTTACACGTCCTTCAATTTAATGTCCTTCCCATGTAAACGAGAATCGTTCTAATAATTAAAAAAACCGTGAGCCGCATGTATGATTACGCTTCTTACCAATAAACACTCAAACTTAAAGCCTAATACTCTCACAGAAAAAAAGAGAAAAAATACACATAACCCAGCGTTAAACGTCCTTCAATTTAATGACCTTCCCATGTGAATGAGAATCGTTTCAATAATTAAACAAAACCTGTGAGCCGCATGTATGATTACGCTTCTTCCCAATAAACACTTAAACTAACAACAATAATAGTCTCACAGAAAAAAAATCGAAAAAAACATCCGCATAACCCAGCGTTACACGTCCTTCAATTTAATCTTCTTCCCATGACCGAGAATCGTTCTAATAATTAAACAAAAACTGTGAGCCGCATGTATGAATACTCTCCTTCCCAATAAACACTTTAACTAAAAAACTAATAGTCTCACAGAAAAAGAAAAAAAAAATCCACATAACCCAGCGTTACACGTCCTTCAATTTAATGACCTTCCCATGTGACCGAGAATCGTTCTAATAATTAAACAAAACCTGTGAGCCGCATGTATGAATACGCTCCTTCCCAATAAACACTTTAACTAAACAAATAATAGTGTCACAGAAAAAAAGAAAAAAAATCCACACAACCCAGCGTTACACGTCCTTCAATTTAAAGTCCTTCCCATGTAAACGAGAATCGTTCTAATAATAAATAAAAAAGTGAGCCGCATGTATGATTAAGCTTCTTACCATTAAACACTTAAACTTAAAAGGCTAATACTCTCACAGAAAATAAAATAAAAAATACACATAACCCAGCGTTAAACGTCCTTCAATTTAAAGTCCTTCCCATGTAAACAAAATCGTTCTAATAATTAAAAAAAACGTGAGCCGCATGTATGATTACGCTTCTTACCAATAAACACTCAAACTTAAAGCCTAATACTCTCACAGAAAAAAAGAGAAAAAATACACATAACCCAGCGTTAAACGTCCTTCAATTTAATGACCTTCCCATGTGAATGAGAATCGTTCCAATAATTAAACAAAACCTGTGAGCCGCATGTATGATCACGCTTCTTCCCAATAAACACTTAAACTAACAACAATAATAGTCTCACAGAAAAAAATTCGAACAAAACATCCGCATAACCCAACGTTACACGTCCTTCAATTTAATCTTCTTCCCATGACCGAGAATCGTTCTAATAATTAAACAAAAACTGTGAGCCGCATGTATGAATACGCTCCTTCCCAATAAACACTTTAACTAAAAAACTAATAGTCTCACAGAAAAAGAAAAAAAATTCACATAACCCAGCGTTACACGTTCTTTAATTTAAAGCCCTTCCCATGTAAACGAGAATCGTTCTAATAAAAAAAAACGTGAGCCGCATGTATGATTAAGCTTCTTACCAATAAACACTTAAACTTAAAAGCCTAATACTCTCACAGAAAAGAAAAGAAAAAATACACATAACCCAGCGTTAAACGTCCTTCAATTTAACGACCTTCCCATGTGACTGAGAATCGTTCCAATAATTAAACAAAACCTGTGAGCCGCATGTATGAATACGCTCCTTCCCAATAAACACTTTAACTAAAAAACTAATAGTCTCACAGAAAAAGAAAAACAAATCCACATAACCCAGCGTTACACGTCCTTCAATTTAAAGTCCTTCCCATGTAAACGAGAATCGTTCTAATAATTAAAAAAACGTGAGCCGCATGTATGATTAAGCTTCTTACCAATAAACACTTAAACTTAAAAGCCTAATACTCTCACAGAAAAAGAAAAAAAAAAATACACATAACCCAGCGTTAAACGTCCTTCAATTTAATTACCTTCCCATGTGACAGAGAATCGTTCCAATAATTAAACAAAACCTGTGAGCCGCATGTATGATTACGCTTCTTCCCAATAAACACTAGGATTGATCAAACAGACACACACAAAATAAACTGATCTTTCCTTGAAGTATGCATGCATAACACCGGTTTCTCCTTGCTATTTTCTTGACAGAGAAACAAATAATTTGACAGACTGTGAAACACTTTGATTCGAAAGACTGCCAATCGTTGAGAAATGTAATACAACAATACCACTTTACTTGAAAATATCAGCACGCACACCAGGAGCCATGGTTTTTCATGATGTTTCAGGCTGTCATTTCTTAACAGTTCAGTAAAGTATTTCGTAATAATTTAGTCATTTTAAAAACATATTATTGGCAAATGTTGTATAGACCGTACAAAAAATGTGATTTGTTGTTTGTTTTAAGAATTGTTTTTTTTAAAAGCGCGTGAAACTGAAGAAATTAAATGTGAGAGTTGCTATATGATGAATTTGAATACAAAATGTTTCAAAATAGCCGGGAAACCTATACAGGTTGAGTATTTTCTCCTCAAATGCACGGCGTAGGGTATAATGTTGGGTACAACAAATTCTTCTAACTACACCGTGAGAATCTCATGAATTTGAGAGGCACAGAGTAATTTGTTGCACGCCATCTGACTTGCTGCCTTCGTTGCATCATCTTTAATTATTTCGACCCTCTGGGTACGTTTTGTTTTCTAAAGGTTAATTGTATACACGTTTGTGTGAATAGCTGGACCAATCTTGATTGCTACTGAGGATAGGAGTCTTGTGTCATGCCGTTTTATAAGGAATCGTGACAGTGTTTAGGGCGGCGATGGGCTTCATTGTTCAATTTTAAAATTACATTTTTGTTCATTTCAAGATGGCGTTTTGTTTGAGCTATTATTATTATTATTATTATTATTATTCGAAACGTTTATTTCCAAACTTTTCACAAGCAAGTTAGGTTAGATTTTTAAATAAACAAAAAGAAATATGCGTAACTGTTAATATTAAAAGCACAAAATCTGAAACAATAAACTAGAGATTATTGAAGGGAGTGAACAGTTTGGGGCTGTTCAAATAAACCGAAGCTTGTAGAGAACAGCCTGACACAGACAATCATAAGACAGGCAATATACAAACGATAGGAATTAACACGAACGAACGGACAAAGAACAAAGAAGACAAAACAAAACAAAACAATGGATGAGACAATGGAGACTGAGACAGGGAGACAATTCCAATAAAGATAACAAGTTAGATATAGATTTCACATTGACACCATGCAGCAGAGCAGAGTAGAGCTAAGGAGGGAAGCTACGTTACATATTGTGACAGGAGCGCCTTTTTGTAAGACGATTTAAAACGACCCACAGACAACATTGTTCTAATATCATTGTCAATGGAGTTCCATAATACGCACGTATATAACTCGACAAACTGTAATTCCTGGGGAATGCGCATTGGTTGTTACGTTACCCGCTTCCAGGATAAGCCCCGCCCATGCTGTGATCTTGCACCAATCCAAAATGTTTCTACTCTCCTTGCAAGCTCAAGCTCGGTTCTGATTGGCTGTAGGTTGGCTATGACGTCAACCTTGTCTGTGGTCTGCGGCTGCTTAGCTGATGTGGCAAACTATGTACGTTTGAGTACTTGCCGATATACGATGAACGCTAACAGAGTGTTGCGCATTTCTTCTATAAGATACGGTTTCGAGCTACAATATTATTTAGTCTCCTATCCGTCTGATCGTCGTTCAGTGCTCTCCATGCGTATCTGCCTACTAAAGTCGCGTTGTGTCGCGTTGTGTATCGATCGTTGAAGTCGCTGATGAATAAATCCAAAACGAATTCTCGATCTTTGCATTATTCGGGCAAAGCTTCGGTTTAGTTTTAAGTTTAGGCCTTCCCGATTGTTGTCGAGTTATATACGTGCGTATAATTGGCGTTGGCGTGTGAGTCGTTGATAAATACACCCAGCGGATTGGCGCTCGGAATTCACTGGAATCTTGGAGAATGGACGGAACAGCAGCTTTTGTTCTGATGCTGTCGGGAATGGCAGGTAAGATTGAATATCTGTCACCTGTGGTATTTCCTCGAATCCTTGACCTGTTTGTGAGCAATTGTAGACAAGCTCCATCAGGATCAGGGACGTGTTATATACATCCTTCTCATTTTGTTGTCTGTTAACTTTTCGTTTCTAAAGCAATATTCATCAAAAACCCATTGGAAGATATGATACACCATTGGTAATTGCTTGAGTTATCAGGAATGGGTGGATTTTGGAATTGTTTTTTATAGTAAATATCCGAAGTTTTACAATCATGGATGCCGAAACAAACAAAAACTAGAAAAACGGCGTTTGTTTTTAACCAGCGTCGGGTAGTTCTTGTTCTTTCCTTTTTGTTAGCAATTGCCGTCTGGCGATCGTGATTTTTTTAATCAAATTAATTTCGGAACAATTACGGGATATCTAGCGCAATCATTTTGCTGGATGACTAAAATCATTATTTACTTTCAAATAAGTAAGATATTTCCTAATAATTCGATTGTAAAATTGTTCGATATCTGCAAATGGTGTACCCTATACCTTTTAAGGACTTTACTGCCAACAAGTGTAATTTGGGTAATTTACCCAAAGATGATCGCATTGTTCACAGTTTGTCCAACCCAAGCTAGGAAATTGTCCGAAAGCTCAACTTTTTGGCGACAGTTTTGCTATATCCAGTTTTGGGTGTGGCCCACATTCATATATAAACTTATATATATTATATATTTATAATATATTTATAATCTCCATAATTCTACATTTTATCGCCATATAATCTTTAAAACTTTTTCTAAAAAAATCAGAGGAAAGAGGCCAAGAATCGCCTCAGATTGCACCACAAAGCATATAGAATCCAACATTTTCTGGGGCCCTTAAGCGGGCCCCGGACCCCACGCTGTAAAGGCTTTGCGCCCCGCACTCACATTTTCCAATTTGGGGTGTGCCCCACATTCATCAATAAATGTAGGGGAGTCGGGTTGGTGTAGCGGTTTTTTCCTCGCCTTCCACCACTATGACCCGGGTTCGACACCGGCCTGGGCCAATATGTGGATTGGGTTTTCAGTCCCTGCCCGACTCCGTGGGTTTTTCCCCAGGATATTCTTCTGGGGTATTCCTCCCACCTCTAAAACTGTAACTTCTTCACATTAATTGTTGAATGAAATACAAAATTGTTGAATTAAATTTGTTCCCGCCGTGAATATGGCCATTGATGCTGGTACGGCAATAAAACCCTAACAACTCACTCACTCAATAAATGTACATGTCTGTTATAATCTCCATAATTCTCCATTTTATCTCCATATATTTATTTTACATTTTAACCAGAAATCGCCTCAGATTGCACAACAAAACATATAGAGTCCGAAATTTTAATATGGCGAAATATACGTTTTTATAATGCTGAATACTTAACAACTGCAAAAACTTCAGATTTATTGATGTTCGTTCATTAATCGTGACCCTAAAATAAAAAGCAATATGCGCCGTGCCCCGCCCATAAAAGATGACGTCACGGTAAGAATAGAGCGTGGCTGTACCAGGCTAAGCCTAGCCTAGAATACAAGGCTATGCTGTATCCGCAACTTGGGATCATCGTTTGCCACAACAGTAAACGTGTACATAGCCCGCAATGCATTATTATACATACCCAATGGTTCTCATGCGCGCGGGGCGTGGGCGCGCACAACAGTGTACGCGTGTATGATAAGTACGGATATTAATGCATTGCAGGCTATGTACACGTTTGGTGTTATGATAAACGATGATCCCACGTTGCGGATACATTGCAGCCTTGTATTCAAGGCTAGCCACGCTATATTCTTACCGTGACGTCATCTTTTGTGGGCGGGGCACGGCGCATATTGCTTTTCATTGTAGGGTCACGATTAATGAGCAAACCTAAACAAATAAGAAGTTTTTGCAGTTGTTAAGTATTCAGCGTTATTAAAGCGTATTATTTCGCCATATAAAAGTTTTGAATTTCAGTTACCCTTTAAGCGGGCCACAGACCCCACGCTTCGCGCTCGCATTTTTCAGTTTTGGGTGTGCCCCACATTAATATATAAATTTATATATAGTATATATTTATTTTTATATATATTCTCCATTAAAATCTCCATAATTCTTCATTTTATCTCCGTATCATTATTAAACCTTTTGCTAAAAGAAATCAGAGGAAAGAGGCCAAGAATCGTCTCAGATTGCACCACAATAGAATCCGAAATTTCCCGGGGCCCTTAAACGGGCCCCGGGCCCCACGCCGTAAGGGCTTCGCGCTTCGCGCTCGCATTTTCAAGTTTTGGGTGTGCCCCACGTCTAAACAAATCCTAGATCCGCGCCTGATAATAATAAAAATACTTGGGCAATGTTTGCCCAGCTAACATGACTAACTACGTTGTCGATGTTTTTGCTTACCCAACTACCAAATGTACTCCATAGTTGAACAAAATTTCACCAACAATTGGCTGATGGAGTTTACCCAGTACTATTTCGCCTAGCTTTTTTAACAGTGTAGTTGGCAACTAAATCACGCGTTACGGAATTGTTTACATTTGACAGCATGGTTTTTGGATTCAGATTTGAGTTTTGAGAGCCTATTTCTTAGGTATGCTAATGTTCTATTGGTTGTGGGAAATCTAGCCCTATGCTAGGTGAGGATAATTTCTCCAGCTACTTTCTTCTTGACATCTTTGTCTTTAATCTCAAGAACGTCTTTTAATTCATCAACTTTTCCGCTATTAATACAGTGTTATTTTTCATCACTATAATTAGCTTCACGTTTCTTCCCTTTACCATGTTTTACCTTCCACATGGCCATGCCTGTGTAGATATCCATGCACACATAATAGGCCACACGTATCAGATTTATTGTTGTTCATAAAGCAATTTCACCCATCCAAAAATCACAATACCCTATTGAAATGCAAATTCACATTTTATAGTTTCTGTTTGTTTGAGAAACTGCCTAATGTCCTAGCTGCGTGTTTATAATTTCTAGCTGGGCCGATTTTCATAAAAGCCTGCTGAGCCCAGTAGGCTGCTAAAATGGCCCCTAGTTGACAGCTAAGCCTAGTTGGAAGCTAAGTGATATTCATAAAACTTTGCTGAGCTTAGTTGGTTGCTGAGTTGGCTGCTAACGTTAGAGTTGATCTGGGGTGTCTACAAGTAACTATTTGGCAACTAAATCGTTTGTTACGTAACCTTTTGACATTGGATAACATGGTTCTTGGATTCGAATCTAAGTTTTTAAAGACAATTTGTTTTTAAATCTCCCAATGTTATATTGGTTGTTGGGAATCTAGCCCTATGCTGAATAAGAAAAACTTCCCAAGCATCTTTCTTCTTGCGATTGGTGTTGACATCTTTGTGCTTAGTTCAAAAATGTTTTTCAATTCATTAAACTTTTTCGCTATAAATAAGTTTGGTTTTTCATCACTCTAATTAGCTTTATAAGTTTCTTTCATTTGCCATGTTTACCTTCCACATCGCCATGCTTGTGTAGATTTCAATGCATACATATAGGCCTCATGTGTCAGATTTACTGATGTTCCTAAAAGTCATTTGACCCATCCGAAACATCACCTTACCCTATTGTGGTGTGTGCCGTCGATCGCTCTGTGGCCGATGCAGTATTACTGTGCCATTTTTGCAGCGGATGTGGAATTTATAGTCGCTGTCAAAAAAGTTTGTCGCTATCGTTTTGGCATCTGGAGCATTCATCAAAATTCCATTAACAATTCTCTTGTCAGCCGTGGTTTTGTTTTCATTGAAAATGCATTGAAAAGACATGGCTGCTCAAAACCCACGAATTTTTAATGGAACTTGTAGGAACATTACAAATTCGTGGGTTTAATTTGAGCGGCCATGTTTTGTTAATGCATTGGCAATGAAATAAAACATGGCCGACAAGGGAATTGTTAATGAAAGTTATAGAAACAGATTTTTCTTTGACTTTTGTCAGACCTGACATGTCAAAATCTGTTTTGGTCAAACAAATTAGATTTACAAAAATCTAAACTTTTTCAAAATCGGTTGGGTAATGAATGCTTCAGAGGCCAACACGGTAGCGACAGACCATCATGGGATCGACTGTAAATTTCACATCCGCTGCACAAATGGCGCAGTAATACTGTTTTGGTCACAAAGCGATCGATGGCACACACCACAATGGGCTAATAAATAGTCTTGGCCAAGACCAAGCTAGCCCGTTCATTTGTTCCGCGGCGCGCCGTCCGTATTATCTGAGATTATTGAGGGCGCCCTTTATTTATCGCCAGATTCCTGGATTTCTTCCACTAGCTTAGTCTTGGCGCATCGGTCACGTGAACCCGGAAAATTCCGAGGACATTCCAAGCATAGCTCAAATAGCTACTCGACCCCGCATGCGCACTAAGTCGTTTTTGTTTAAGGTGGTGTTCAATTATTATAGTCTGGTTCCCAGACCAAATATTTCTGACTATTTGTGATTTTTCATTTATTATTTAGCCGTTAATGTCACGTGACCAAAAACTGGAGGAATTGCTTAACGTTCGCGATGTTCGAGTGTTTCCAGGTTTTTATAAAATAAAACTCACATTAGCAAAGGTCAACACCAGACGAAATGCCTAAGACTATCACAGTCATTGTAGTCATTGTGCTTTTTTTTTGGAAAGAGCCGTTAGAATTTGAATTGTTGCGTCGTCATAGCTACGCTGTTTGTATCATCGCGTCATTATCTATTTGTTGTCGCTACCTGACCGGACGTGTAAGAAACCACATTTGGCTATACGTCTAACCCTGGTGTAGGTCAAGTAGCCGCCGGCGACAACAAATAGATAATGACGCGATGATACAAGCAGCGTAGCTATGACGACGCAACAATTCAAATTCTAACGGCTCTTTCCAAAAAAAAAGCACAATGACTACAATGACCGTGATAGTCTTAGGCATTTCGTCTGGTGTTGACCTTTGCTAATGTGAGTTTTATTTTATAAAAACCTGGAAACACTCGAACATCGCGAACGTTAAGCAATTCCTCCAGTTTTTGGTCACGTGACATTAACGGCTAAATAATAAATGAAAAATCACAAATAGTCAGAAATATTTGGTCTGGGAACCAGACTATAATAATTGAACACCACCTTAAACAAAAACGACTTAGTGCGCATGCGGGGTCGAGTAGCTATTTGAGCTATGCTTGGAATGTCCTCGGAATTTTCCGGGTTCACGTGACCGATGCGCCAAGACTAAGCTAGTGGAAGAAATCCAGGAATCTGGCGATAAATAAAGGGCGCCCTCAATAATCTCAGATAATACGGACGGCGCGCCGCGGAACAAATGAACGGGCTAGCTTGGTCTTGGCCAAGACTAGCTAATAAACTGATAAAAGACGCTGTCGGCATCCTGACAAGCCTGAAGCGAACACTATACCTAAAGCACACAATACACGCCACCGACACAATAGTAAACTATTTGCATCGCGGTATTCTTCTCGGGCTCTGGCTTCTACATTATCTTAGGTATGGGTAGAAACGATTTAAAAGTAGAAACCCGAGCCATCTCAAACTGCGAATTTGAAAAGGGGGTTGGGCGGGTGGGGTAAAAATAAAAGTCCATACTCACAGTACACTGGGGATGCAGACGCCACTCCACTCCTCACCTTTTGCTCCGGCAGAATCGCGACTGATGTATCATCAGTCGCCCTCAACGCTCACCACGATGCAAATAGTAAACTATTTGCATCGCGGTATTCTTCTCGGGCTCTGGCTTCTACATTATCTTAGGTATGGGTAGAAACGATTTTCCACTCCTAAACCCGAGATCCCCCGCGTCTTCCCCGCAACGCTCCCCCTCCCCAAACCTCCCCATATCTCATCCCAAATCTAAAAAAAAGGGCGGCTTTCCAAATTTCTTGTATGCTTTTATTTTCCTTCTTTATTTGTCTTTTCTGACTCCTTATTTAGTGCTTTGTTTGAAGGTGTTATTAACATTTAACCTGACCCCGTTTTTATACTTTGTTGCCTCTTTTGTATCGGCCGGAAAAGCTGTCTCCATTACCATTAAATTATACATCGCTGTGAGAGTATCCCTGGATACAATTAAAATGCCTTTTCGGCCCTAAAGTTAGAGTTTAAGGCTTGATAAAAACTTCCAGCTAGATCTGCCGACGATGGTTGTCCGGCTTTGTCGGTTTGAACTGCGTCCTTCAGCATCTGGACTGTGGTGTGGCGCCTGGTGACTCTCTCGACCTGCGTGTAATGCTTAAACGTCTGGTGCGTTGCCCACCTGCAGTGATCCATGACCTGCTGTTCCGTCGCCCCCAAAAGTCTCAAAGTGGTCGCAACCCCCGCTCTGCCTCCATGTGCCCTTAGGGCAAAGTCACTTGTGTCTGGCGAGGAGGAGAAATATAGCTTGAGCCGGTTGGTAGGGCCGTTTCCCACGAATGGTTTATTTGCTAAATTCTTGCGATTGGCTGCGAAAGGACGAAAAAGGTAACCGTCCGCCAAGTCGCACCCATTTCTCCGGGTTATATCAACCAACCTGTCCACTGCGCCTGCCGGATCCATCTCCTCGTCATCCAACTTGGGAATGATGATGAGGGAGGAGTCGCCCTCCCGCACCGTCTTGCCAATGGTATGATTGAAAAGCAAGTCCGTGCCATTGATTTTGGTGACTTCACACGTTTTTGTGCGGCCCAAATCGGCAGCACGATCCCCGGACCACCACAGACAGAGAAAGAAGGCGAGGTCTCTGTAGAAAATATATTCCTTTGTGAAGTTCGTCTTCTTCGATAGGGTCAGAGCTGCTATACGCCGTTTTATTTCCCCCGCCAACCATCGCATTTTGTCGGAGAAAATTGGAATCGCTTGCTTGGGTGTAACATGCGCCTCAGCTTGCTCCAATTTGATCGCTTTGATGTATTTCTTAACCTGATTCGACATGCACGGATTTCCGGAGCTCGAGTCTGTACCCCAAGGTCGTACTCTACCTATGGAAATAAACTTTGCCCTCAGCTGGCCGACATAAGAGTCTACTGTTCCTGCTGCAAGATACTGTGGACACCCACATCCTGTGACTCCTTGTTTCCCTAAATGGGAGCACCCCAGAACATGGACCTGCGTTCTGCCTCTTGAATCTCGGTCCATAAGAAACTTGACAATATCATCCGGAGTCGCTGCTTCGAAACTGTCCCCGTCTGTGCAGTAACCAAACCCGTGGTTTTCATTCAGGAATTTCCCGACGCTGTTTGCAAGATTGCTTTTTTGTCTGTCGTATGGGCGACTATCCAGTTTGCTGTGAAGCTGCTCCAGCCTCTTCTTGAATCTGGTGAGCTGTGCGAGAAGAAAAACTCGGTTAAAGCCCCTACGCGTGCCTGACAAGCTTCATACGTATACATGCACCTACAGTTGTATTTCAACACCCTTGCGCCCGCCGCCAATTCTCCTTAAAAACATATGTAGGCGTCGATGGAACTTCAGGCTGCCCCAAATCGTCATGTGAACTTGGTCTCTAAGATCCTGTTGGAAGATATGATCGTTCGACAGAAAATCCCATCCAGACTTTGCACATAATTTCCTCAGTGCAGAGTTTATCGATCCAACACAACGGTTAGTGTCTGGGCTTCCAGTTTGGCAGACTGATGACATAACAAAGTGGACCCCTGGAAACTGGACCCGGAAACGCCTGGAAGCTACTTCAAAGACCTTGACGAGATTATCCACATTTGCGGAATGACCCGAATTTCTTCCGATGTCATTGACTCCACCGTGCAACACCACAATATTCGGCGCTCCGGCTTTGCACAAGGATGCCACAACACGACAAAGTTCCCCCAACTTTGCTCCGCCGTACACCTTTAACCTGACACTAAGGGAGGCTGGCCATCCGAAATGGGCGATATCTCTGAGCATGGAATCCGAGACCACTAAAACCGACTTCCTGTCCAATATTTCAGGCTCTCGAAGGGTACCAGCTGCTGCCGGGAAAAAACATCTGAAGGCCCATAATTCAAACGGTAGACCAGACTCGTCCCGTACATAACCCTGACGTGACGGCACTTCCACCACACCTGGCTGGCGTGCCTCTGCCAGTCGCAGAGACTGTCGCACAAAGGGACGCAAATTTGGCCACCAAGGTCTAGGATGCGAATGCTTCGGGACGACCATCGTAACGTAGATGTCTCCCCACTCCCCAAAGAGCCTGATGAGGGCTGGGATTAGAACGAAAGGCGGAAAGACATACAACTCGCCTCCTCTAGGGCAGGACTGGGCGAAGATATTGACGCCCGAGGTCCCTGGAACCATATCCCTGGAGTAAAATTTCAGACGGTTTCCCTCTCTTCCCCTCTGTACGTTTGATGGGAGTGCCATTAGATCCCATGTAAATCCTCTGCTTCCCCCCAACTCCTTTTGTAGACACCGCCACAGGGGCGCCGCAAGCCGTGAATCCGCTCTTGACAAACTCCTGGAAGGGGCGTCTGCCTGGTTACTGCCCGAAGGAACCCACTCTAAGCGAAGATCGAGATTAGCCTCCAAGGTTAGCGCAAAAATTAGCTTGAGGACGGAAGCGAGAAGGGGTGATCTCGCCCTTAGACCTGTCCATGCATGATACAGACCTTGCGAATCTACTTGAACGTCAACTCTTCTGTCCCAAAGCCGGTCAAACACTGAGAGCAAAACAAAGTAGAGGGCCAGTGCTTCTTTGTAACATATATCCCTTGACTTCTGGATTTCGGCAGGCCAATAATCTCCAAAGGCAATCTCTTTATCCTTGAGCTTCAATACCCCGCCCCATCTATAGCCCGAAGCATCTGAGCTGAGGTGGAGTCTCAAATGGTGCTCCTTTCTCCAAGGGATTGGCTCTGAAAATGAATCAATGAACCGCCAAAAGAGCACCTCGTCTCGCACTGGCTGTGACAACGGGACCGGCACTTGATCATCCATCTTTGGCATAAAAGCACAACATTCTCTCACAAAAAGACGGGCTGCTGGAAACACCAAAACAAAACTGTGGCATTTGCCCACAAATCGCTGCACTGTCTTGAGGAGTGCTTGGTTTCGGGACAAAATGCCTTCCCTTAATGTTGAGAATGTCTGCTTCTTGCATTGTGGTATCCAAAAGGACAGCGACTTTGAGCATATGCCCAAACCCAAATGGATCATTTGTGTGACAGGATGCAAAGTACTCTTCTTGATGTTGACAAAATATCCCAAGCTCGATTGCATGTAGCACACCACATACAAAGCCCGCGCTGCTCTAATGTAAGCCTCTTGGCTTTCTGCACAACCCGGTGGTTTCTGTAAGTTAATACGACCAAAAGAGAAAGGAAAGGGGGAAGGTTTTAGTACCATCCATATTGACCGGCTATTGTGCTTCTCCTATAAAACGATCATCAATCCACACCTCGGAGTGAATCCCTCTGTTCTTCAGCCAAGTCGATAGACAAAAGCCAATTGTAGAGTACACATAAGCGCTGTTTTTGAACCCAAAAGGCAGAGTAGTATCCATAAAATAGAAACCTGCCCATTCAAAGCCACAGAACGTTCTTGATCTTGCTGTCAGAAGAAGCTGTTTGTAACCTTGGGCATCATCCGTCTTGGAGAAAAACCCACCCCTATTAATTGATTTGGCTATTTCACCCAGAGGAACCAATTTAAATGGCGTGTCCCTGCACCATAAGTTCGGGCCCTTCATCGACAGCACTAGCCTAGGCTTGCTTGGCTCGACTGATAATGCATTGACACATCTCGGAGGCGGAACCTCATGCACCCTACCAATGAACTCCACCGAGCCCTCTATCAAACGGTTTGTTATGGTCTCATTGATGAAAGGAATAAATTCCTTGCAAATTGGAGCATTTGCGAAGTACATATGAGGAGGAATTTCCGAGTCGAAGTCACGACCCCGGTATGTACCCTTAAAAGGCTGGAAAAAGGAAAATATATCTAAGCCATTTTTCAACCAGTCTTTAACTCGACCCCCGATTTCCGGGCATTCGTTCAAAACGATATCCCACTGCTCCAGCTGGCTGTGTAGACTCCCTGCTACGAACAAATTTGGGTCACGGAAACGAAGAGCCTTAAAATCTGGCGACCTTATTCCTGCTAAAACGTCAGAAGGTTTGGGAGCGTACCCGTCTTGAGTTTCCGCCGAATCGCCTGATATATCTACCCACGAATAGATGCCCCGGCGTCGCCTTGACGCTTGAGCTGCAAACGGGTCGAAATTCTGCAGGGGTGAAACCTCCCACGTATGGGCCCCAAGTGTCTGCAGATACTTCCCATATGCCTGCAATGGGTGCAGATCAAAAGAAAAGGGCTATATGTGACGCCAAACTCAGGGACCGCCTTTTATTTGTTCCTCTTGAAGCCCGTTGCTTTATTTTTCAATTCCAAACTTTTACTTTTGAAAACCAATTATACATTTTAAATCCTCTTTATTATACGACTTGAACCTGTAAACTGGCTCTTCTTCATTCATACCCAATTGCTCCACTTTCTCTTTATTTTATAATAAATATCACAAAACCCTCCTGTCCTGGAGGGATGAAAGGGACAACCGCCCAGTGGCATAAATCAATTTTACATTATTTCTTTACAATTGCGGGCGAAGTGACCCCTTTTTTGGCATCGGTAACAGACATCTCTCCCTCTTAATTGACCTGGGCCCCCTCTTTGGCCAATGGTCTGGCTAAATCTGTAAAACCCTGATTTGGCACGTGGGCCGTACCTGGCGGCCTGTGCGTCTCCCCGGCCTGCCATGGGCCGACCTCGATTCTCAACGGGAGGACCCGATAAGCCGAGATGCTTTCTGGCAAAACGCGTGCGTTTGTCCGAATCTTCACCAGTTATTGACTTGTAAATGTACATTGCCACCCCTTCTGTCTTCTTCTCCACGTGTTTGGCACATTCTGCCAACAGATTTGCATACAAATGTTTCTCCTTCAGATCATCTGTTGATATTGGAGCGAACTCTGAGGCATACTTCCTCAACAGGGACATGACATATGCCACGTTCTTGTCGTAGCCCGTCTCTAGGCACGCCTGCAACAGTTCCATGCGCAAAGGCCTGTGAACATCCAAAGCCGTTAGTACCTGGAGTTGAGACAATGAACCCCAATATACCCCCGTTAAGATACGCGTTGGCCTTTCACTGCCCAGGTTTCTCTTTTAGCTCATACTGATCCACCTGGGCCCAAACAACGTTTGTACACCCCTGTGCGCCCTGAAACGCTAAAATCTGTTTTCTCTTCCAAACCGGACCTTTTCAATTCCCTCTCTGGCTGAAGCTGCCAAACCAATAATATGTCAAACGTATGGGTTCGGCCCTGCAACCATATAATATTATAGTAATAGAACCCTGTAAATGGCTAATGACATAAACACCCACATGCCATGTGGTCTGAACGTTATAATTCATAACAGCCCTTGGCTATACCAGCTTCCTTATTCAAATTGTAATTTGAACATCCCCATTGATCACAAAGTTGCGAATCACACCTCATTCAAATGTTTATATTCTGCATAACGATAGCGTTATAGATAAAATAAACGGGAAAACAAACGTATTTTCCCCCAACTGCACTTTGACTTGTGCGCTCCATGCCCATCGCTTAATAAGGACTATAGGCCCCAAATGACCGGCTCCACACAAAAAAGGGGGTATCATGCCGCTATGCACCACCATGCAACGACCCACTCAAAGCTGAGAGGGCAAAAACTTTCCAAAATGTGATTTACATTCCTTCCATGAATGTCATCCCTAACACCTACAGACCCCGATTTCATTCACAGAAATGCCGATCCCGATAAACAAAGTAGAACGAAATAGAATGTTGTGTGCATCGCGCGCTCCGCCGCAACACAACAGAGCCGGCCCTCCCAGAGCCTGCCTTCTCCAAGCCTGCCCTCCCAACCGTGCAAACCGAACTCCAAGGAAGCCATCCATATCCCTTTCCCACTGCCCATACCTTTGAAACGGCTTTTCCATTAAAACACCAAAGGTTGACCTTTGCCCTATATGAGCTTATTTGGATTTCTTATTACCGATTTACAAACTGGCTTCTCCCTTGCATACCACTTTCACGTGGGCCTTTTCCATTTCTCCACCTCTTTTGTTGGGGCTTTTCCCCCGAAATGCATCGACCGAGGGCTTTTCATTCTAAAATATGTGCTAAATGGGGCTTTTCCCCTGCAGGCATCTTCCAAAATGGGCCATTTACACACATTTGGTCGGGGCTTTTCCCCAGAATGCCCGATCAAGGGTTCTTTCCATTCAAACATATATGTACCAACGGGGGCTTTTCCCCTGCATGCCGCTTTTAAATGGGCCTTTCCCATTAAAACACATTTAGACGGGGCGCTTCCCCGGGATGTACAGATCAAGGTTTTTCTACCTTCCAAAATATGTACCAACTGGGGCTTTTCCCCTGCCTGCCGCTTTCAAATGGGCCTTTTCCATTTAAACACATTTAGACGGGGCGCTTCCCCGGGATGTACAGATCAAGGTTTTTTCTACCTTCCAAAATATGTACCAACTGGGGCTTTTCCCCGGCATGCCCCTTCCACATAGGCTTTTCCCATTTAAAAGGTAGAAATACACCATTTGCAGATATCGAAAACAATTTACTACCGAATTATCAAAAATATCTTACTCTTTTGAAAGTAAAATAAAAAACAAAAAAATTTTTTTTTTTTTTATTTTTTTATTTTTTTATTTTTTGGCATTCTGCAAAATTATTGCGCTAGATATCCTGTAATCATTCGGAAAATTGAATTTCCACAGAAATACAACCCCCTAAATTTACCCATTAAAGATAATTCAAGCAAGTACCGATGGTGTATCCTACCTTTAAACACATTTGGTTGGGGCTTTTCCCCTGAATGCCCGATGAAGGTTTTTTTACATTCAAAATATGTACCAACTGGGGCTTTTCCCCTGCCTGTCTCTTTCAAATGGGCATTTCCCGTCTAAAACACATTTGGCCGGGGCCTTTCCCCGGAAAAAACCGATTAAGGTTTTTCCCTACATTTCAAAATATGTACCAACTGGGGCTTTTCCCCTGCATGCCTCTTTCAAATGGGCCTTTCCCGTCTAAAACACATTTAGTCGGGGCTTTTCCCCAGAATACAACGATCAAGGTTTTTTCCTACATTCCAAAATATGTATCAACTGGGGCTTTTCCCCTGCATGCCTCTTTCAAATGGGCCTTTCCCGTTTAAACACATTTAGTCGGGGCTTTTCCCCAGAATACAAAGATCAAGGTTTTTTTCCTACATACCAAAATATGTATCAACTGGGGCTTTTCCCCTGCATGCCTCTTTCAAATGGGCCTTTCCCGTTTAAACACATTTAGTCGGGGCTTTTCCCCAGAATACAAAGATCAAGGTTTTTTCCTACATTCCAAAATATGTACCAACTGGGGCTTTTCCCCTGCCTGCTTCTTTCAAATGGGCCTTTCTCATTAAAACACATTTAGTCGGGGCCTTTCCCCGGAATACACCGATCAAGATTTGTTCTACATTCCAAAATATGTATCAACTGGGGCTTTTCCCCTGCATGCCTCTTTCAAATGGGCCTGTTCCGTTTAAACACATTTAGTCGGGCTTTTCCCCGGAATACATCGATCAAGGTTTTCCCTACATTTCAAAATATGTATCAACTGGGGCTTTTCCCCTGCATGCCTCTTTCAAATGGGCCTGTTCCGTTTAAACACATTTAGTCGGGCTTTTCCCCGGAATACATCGATCAAGGTTTCCCCTACATTTCAAAATATGTACCAACTGGGGCTTATCCCCTGCCTGCTTCTTTCAAATGGGCCTTTCTCATTAAAACACATGTAGTCGGGGCCTTTTCCCGAAATACACCGATCAAGATTTTGTCTACGTTCCAAACTATGTATCAATTGGGGTTTTTTCCCCTGCATGCCTCTTTCAAATGGGCCTTTCCCATATAAACCACATTAAATTTGGGCTTGTCCCCCCGGAGTGCACCTATCAAAGCCTTTTCCATTCTAAAATAGGGGCTTCTCCCCTGCCTGCACATTTTGAATTGACCTTTCCCATCTAACCACATTATAAGCTGGTGATGTTTCTCTGAAATGTACCGTCCATTTAGGTTTTCCATTCTAATAATATGCACTAACTGGGGCTTCTCCCCTGCATACACCTTTTACTTGGGCCTTCCCTATGATAACACACTCTTATTACAAAATGTACAAGGTTTGTTCTTTATTATACCTGGGTAGAAACTGGTTCCTTTGAAGCCGACGGTACAACTCCACTGGGCCCAGCGCCGTCGTCATTTCTGGTATCTGCCTCCCCGGTAACCTTTTGGGCATCTGCAGGGTCGGTGTGACGTCTCTTTTTTGTCACAGGTTCCCCCAGTGGACCCGCATTAACCCGCTGCAGCATCCTCTCCAGGCGACACTTTTGCCCCCCGTTTGGGGCCAGGGCCAGAACGTGCGCCTTCCAAGCCTCAGTAAGGCCCTGGAGGCTCTCCACGTCGTCCCATCCGTCGTCTACCAGCGCTTCGAAACACCTGTCCGAGACCTTGAAGACGGCGCACAGGCCCTTAAAGAGAGCACCGACTGGCTGGCCTGCCTCACCGTAGGCGTCCGCCTTCTCCTACAAAGAACATTTATTGGCATACATTATTTGCCAACATCGAACACAAAAACTACTGGATTACTGTAGCTGTAAGCAAAAAAGCATCAAACATCCTGTAAGGTGCTGGTACTTTATGTGATCACAAGAAAGTGGAATTGTAAAATTTTCTAACAATTGCCGGCCGACCAGTACCCGACGTCCGGTTCTAGCATCCATGTACACAAACCTTAAACCCAGCTTGCGCAAATCTACTTTAATGTAAAGCTCCCGTAAATACACTCTTCCAGAAAACTAGGCTTGTGCCTCTTTTAGGGTTAAAGGGATTGGTGTGATAGGCTACTTATTTCATTCCAAAAACCGGGCGACCCCATGCTTGTAGAAAATAAGAATTAATACCCCACACTTTCCTTGCTGACGCTCCATTCCATTGTGTGTCTGGTGTTAACCCTGCAATTGCAGTCCCCTAATAAAATTCGGGCCTATTGGCACTTTATATCTTCCGTTTGTTATAATGTTTATTACTCTTTCCCTTTTCCGTTGAAACCACTTAAATTCTACTTTACATCGACAAAATGCTTGGGGTTCTCATTATTTTTTGAACTACGTTAAAACCAACCTCAATGATCTGATGGTTGCCTTCCATATCGGTGTCGCCAGGCGTTGTCATTGTCGTTTGCATATACACATGTATCGCCACACAGGTTGAACGTAACACCACCACCCCGTTCACCAGAAAGGTTTACAGGCGCCCTGGATTGCAACGTGGCGCATCTGTAAATACCGAGGCGCAGTGGCCTGTGACGCAAGGCGCTGAGCTGTAAAGCGCCACACAGCTAAAACCGCACCCGCATAATTATGAGTAATTATGCAACATACCAACATGTGCAAATTAAGGTTTATCTTGAATGCCGAGTTGGCTAAATGCACAAAGCCTGACAATACTCTTTCTCTGCCGCCCGGGTATTGCTGTTGAGTGATCCTAATCAAACCACTTACAGCAAAAAAGAGAAAGGAAAAGAGGGATATTCCATGTACTCACTGCCATGATATATTTCGAACCGGCAAAACTCCATCACCAAATTATGATTTTACTCTTTACCTTCTATCATCAGAATCCTGACTCCAATCCGTATGTGTATATTGACTTAAACCACTATCTCACTACCTTATGAGAAAATGTTGGGGTTATTTCAACATTTTCTAATTTGTTATGCTGATCAAGCATAAGGACACCCGGCTGTGGCTCCGGCAGAATCGCGACTGATGTATCATCAGTCGCCCTCAACGCTCACCACGATGCAAATAGCCTATGATTATCAACTTGACAAGGATGGATAGACGCAAAGAAAACAGCGATCTAAGTGGCCAACTCTGCGTTCTGGAGCATTTATTTATTAATTTCTTATATTTACCCAGGGTTTCCCATTCACAGCAGTATGTGGTCTTCCATGAGGCCCTGTATAATTACAATAAAATTATAAAATTACAATAAAACAGTATTTAAATTTAGAAGAAAAACAAACATAAAATTAATTTAAAAAGGAAAGCCCAAAATACACTAAGTATAAGAATGCTTGAGTGATCAACAAAATTCGATTAAAAGCTAAAATATAACAATTCTAAATCTAAATAAAAATAATAAGAAATACATATATGTAATATTCAAAATATATAATACGTAAACATACAAACAGATATGCAAACACAAACACGATATTATAAAAACATACAGTACAACCAAAAACATAATGAACACTAACTCAAACGTAACTAAAAAACTAAACAACAATTGAATTCAAAATACATGTATGTATGGAAATCTAAATAAAAAAAAATCAAATGGCAAGTACTATAAACACGAAATGAACATTAATCTGGCTGAAGTATTAAAAAGATGTTGAAAGAAATTGTTTCATCGATTTCTTGAAATGCTCAATTGAAGGAGAACATTTGATATTTAAACTATTTAAATTATTCCGAAATGTAATATCTGTTACAAAAGGTCTATGCTTATAGCAGTCAGTGCTGTACTTAGGTATAACCAAGTGTTCTAATGTGGACTGTCTCGTACCATACCCGTGTCTATCATCAACTTTTACACAATTCTCTGTAAGGTACGTTGGAGCAAGATTGTGAGTACGTTTGTACATGAGTACTGCTCTCAGATAGCAAAATCGTTTTGATAATGGGAGCCACTTTAATTTTTCAAAAAATTCTCTCGACGGTGTATCATATCTGTTACTTAAAATTATTATGGTGGCATACTTCTGTAACTTAAAGAGTTTGTCTAGTATGTAAAGACAATCTTTCTGACAAAATTTGAGAGCAGTTGTCAAAATGCGGCAGAACAAAGGCATTGAAAAGTAATTTGAGGGAGTTGAGTGGTATGTACTGTTTAACCCCCCTTGACATCCCCAATTTAGTGGAAAGGGGGAGTCCGTCGGTTTTAAATATTGCTGGGTTCAGAATTTGTAGGGGGTGGGTGAACAATCTACGATGGCTAATCTCTGCCAAGAACATTTATATTGCGGCGTTATAACGCCCTAATACGGCGTTATAACGCCCTAATACGGCGTTATAAGGCCGTACAATTGATGCAGACAAAAAAAGCAGACATTAAGTTATTATAAGGCTGTATAATAGAGCGTTATAACGCCGCAAATGTAGGGCGTTATAACGCTGTACTAGGGCATTATAACGCCGTTTTACAATACAATGTGTTCATGGCGGAGATCAGCCACCGTACCAATTACCTTTAGCTTGTTTAACCATTCTGTACAAAAGCCTAAGTGACGTTATGTTTTCCGTGCGAACGTACATTACAGTGGTGGTCACGTGCCACCAAGTCTGCCTAATCGGCTCGATGTACAACCCGCAAGCTGGTATCCCACCCCGTTGGTTTGTACCGTACAACGATCCTTGCACGTGTACCGCTGTACGTCTGGGTGGGATGCACACCCCTGCTTCGTCGTACCACCAGAGGGAGCCCCACTACCTGGACGAGCTGTTTCTGAGTGAGGATGCTGACGAGATTGGGGCTTACTTCAACTGTACGCCCGAAGTGCAAAGTACAGGTTAGATGCATATTTGTAGTGCAACAATTTTGTTTTGTTAACCAAATTTACTGAGAAGGTTATCACTTTAATGGTTCTTAGTGAAACAACTCAGGCATGTTCAACATTAACCCTAGGGGTCTTTTTGAGTGCAACATTTAGGTGTGTTTTTTTAGGTAGAATACACCATTTGCAGATATCGAAATTGTTACTACCAAATTATCCAGAAATATTTTACTTTTTTGAAAGTAAATCATTATTCTAAATATTCTGTATTTATTCCGAAAAATGGAACTTTATTTTAAAAAATGTCGCAGGTTAAAAACAAACGCCGTTTTTCTTGCTTTTTTTTCGGCATCCATGATTGCAAAAATTTGGACAGGCCAGTTAAACGAGATTTACTATAAAATTCACCCCCCCCCCAGATCCACCAATTCTTGACATTTCAAGCAGTTATTAATAGTGTATCCTACCTTGTTAACAATGCAATAACTTACTGTCGTTGAGGTTGATCAGATGAAAACAAAATGCTGTAACGTGTTTTCCTTTCTTCCGGAACACAAAGTTGAAAGTGAAATTAGCCCTTTAACAAAATTAGGATCTTTGGGCATCAACATCAGTAACACATTGGTTTGTTTTCTTGTTTGTTACCAACAGAGTGTTCGAGTCCGCAGCCTCTCGGCATGGAGGACGGGACAATCCAAGATGCTCGCATCACAGCGTCCACTAGTTTGAATTGTTGCCCTGCCAGTGCGGCACGCCTAAACAATAACAATGGATGGATTCCCCGTAGGTTGGTATCTAAAGAAAATACCACAGCTGGCTCATACCATTACTGCAAATCCAATTATATTACAGCGTCACAAACGCTCCTGAATGGTTTCTTGGTCATCTAATTGCCACCACGGCTTTGTTTTTGTATTTATATATATTTGTTATTATAAAAACAAAACTAGCCCAATCCCGATGCGCCGCTCAATAATTGCACACTATAACGAGTTTCAATAATTGTGTTCGGTTTTCAAATCCGTTCTCAAGCAACCGATTAAATTGCTTTGTTGTGTTATACTTTCATCAGTCTAGCATTACACATTTTAATATGAGATGTAATTAAGATAAGTAGTTTGTGGTAGCACCATGTGGTAATTAGCTTTTGTATGGTTCTGACAAAAATGGAGGGAACTCGACGTTTTGGATAGTATGCTCTGCCAATCGTCAGGAGACTAAGGAATTATAACGGTGAAGCGGGGTTATATTGAGCCTGGAAGCGATGAAGCGTACGAAGGATTCAACTGAGGGGTACTCATGCAGGACGCTTGATGATCACCGAGGCGTGTCAGTGTGAAGAAAGTGACCGAAATGGAAAGTTGCCAAGGGTATAGGCGATCAATATGATGGAGAACTACGTGTCCTAGAGTACATGGGAACCATCGGACTGGGAGGTGATGGTGGGTGAGGCGCCAGATGTTGCTTCACCGTTATAATCCCTCAGTCTGCTGACGAAGGGTAGGGCATTCTGTCCGAAACGTTGAGATCCCTCCGTTTGTTGTTAGAACCACACAACTCACTAGACAGAATTTTCACATGGTGCTACCGCAAACTACTTATCTTATTGCTATTTTGACATGCAAGCTTTCAAACCTCTGGTCCTTTTTAGAACCACACGACTCACTAAAGAGAATTACCACATGGTGTTACATGTACACGTTGTTATATGTATCAGCTGATATAACAACAATGGCGATTTACAGGCGATTTGTTTTCAAGCCACATACGTATCCCGTACGCGTATCTAATGGTTCCTATATATTCATCCCTTCACTCCGTGCACATAGCCCCATTGGTTCCTGGATAGAGGTGGACCTCGTTGAGAGTACAGTGCTGCTAGGAGTAATCACACAGGGATACAATATGGATTACCATCTGAAGCGGTACACGGTGGCGTATCAGAAGCAGCCCTCATCTGCCTATGAACACGTAACAGATGAAAACGGAAACAACAAGGTAAATGTCAATCTTAAAGATGGACTACAACGAAAACTCACACATTAAATTTATTATCGGACCTTGTTTATGTTGTGTTCAGGTAACACTTTATTGTTACGGTCATGTTTTTCTCTAAATAATTTTGTTGCAATTTGACCGAAAAAATTAGACCTCGATTCTTCGATTTTGAAATTTCCCGCCCTGTACTGGTTCCCGGCAAAGATCCACTGAAAACCACAATGAAATCCACGATATAGTACCAGCGGACTTGTAAACCAGCGAAAAGTGATGACGTACTACCCATGAGCAACCGAGAGTAAACAAAAAACGCCATGTTATTTCGTGTGTATTATGTATGCGTTTTCATGCAGAGGCATGAAGTTTTTACGAATTTTTTTTTTATAGTGTATCACTATCAGCTACAATAATGCCAACTTCATGTGTTGTTGGTGGATGCACGAGAAATTGTTCGAAGAATCCAGAGATTCATTTTGTGCAATTTCCGCGGGATCCTGCGTTATCAAAGGAATGGGTGAAGTTCGTAAATATTACACGAAAGGATTTCACCTTCTGACATGTCTGACCTTCTCGGCAAGAAGTAGGCCTTTGATTTGTTCAGCACAATTTTTCAGAGGACTGTGTTGAACCTTCAAGTGCTTTGATAAATTCACTGGGATTGACAACAAAGTTTCGTTTGAAGCCTGGATCGATCCCCACATTGAAAGCGCCAAACATCGAGAGAATTCGTACTACTACCACCAGGCCTACTGCTTCTACGTCGGCCGAGTCATCGGCAACCGCCGGGTCTGCCGTGGCCGCAGAGTCATCGCCTTCTCTCTCGTCTGGTGAGCTCCCCTCATCGCTAGAGCTGCCATCACTGTCCTCAGAAGTACCTCCACGAAATGCCTCTTCCTCATCTCTACTGTGGTCTTCCCAATACTCGCTGCTATCGGACATTTTTCGCTGTTTTTCGGTCGAAAATAGTTGTACCAAAATATAGCCTAGCTTGTCCGCTGTTATTCCGCATTGCATTGTACGGTAAAAATGCACGCACACGATCGACCCGAGTAAATCGTCATGGGTAGTACGTCACACACAAAGTATGAATTATTCATGAGTTAAGGGCTTTTGCTGAAACTGAGTTTTTCTGGGTCGTAGAACGCCGATCAATTTTGGGTTTTTTGTGCATGAAGGAACAAGTTTTATTGAATACTAATGATATATTAGTAATCATTATACATTTCTCGAACAAAAAAAGGCAACAAAGCCTTTATCATTATTCCGTTGTAGTCCATCTTTAACTTAACAGGCTTTGCAGGTATTTACAGGACATTGGACCGATTTCACGAAACGCCAAGACGGGTCTTAGAAAAAATAGTAACTCGTCCTAACTCGCGACCAAAGTTAAGACGCTTTAAACTTCCATAGCAAAGCGGCTTAACTCGTCTTAACTTAAAATCGGTCCGAGGGTCGTCTTATTTCACGTGCGCTAATCTATATGGTCTTGAAACCATTGCATTATCTTCTCGTTTTAGACAAAATGTCGGCCTAGAGTTATAGTTTCAAAGAAAACAAAATATTTTCAACAGTTTTTTTTCTTCAGTCGCGTGTATCGTAACAAAAAAAATATTTATACGCCAGCAACTAGTTGACTCTGTCGTATAGAACGTGCAGAGCTACCGTACGTGGTTGTATTACGCTGACTGGTTTGCGCATTTCTTTTCAACGACTGTTTACTCTAGCGGTAAAAAACAAACACGAAACAGCTATCAAATTGGTAGTTGCGATACGTCCTTCATAAGATTGGTTTATTGAAATCGATCTTAGGACAAGTCTTCGTGCAGACTAGATAACTATTGCGCATGTGCTGCGGCGATGCGTTTCTAGGGAACAAAATGTAATTGTTAAAAGTCTCCTCTTCGACGAATGATTATTGATACCGCTGAATGTAAACGTTTTGGTTTCAGGAGTTCGTCGGTAACACTGATCGCGACACCCCGGTCACCAACCTGTTCGATAAGAGTGTAGTGACGAAGAAGGTGCGCATTCAGCCTACTGCATGGGCGAGGAATGGTGTTGGTTTGCGGTTGGAGTTGCTTGGATGTCGACTTGATTAGTTCTGCTGAAGTTTATAAGCGCTGTTCGTATTCGCTGAGAACATTTTCCAAAGAAACCAAAACGGAAAAATGACACTTACCAAAACAAAATAGAGAACCGCCAGCATAATAGACCTGAACAATAACACCGGGCTGGAAATATACTATATTCTGTAAATGTAAAAAAAAATCGCATAAACAAAAACTGTGCTAGAATGTGTTGCTTTTGATGAAGATTTAATCGTTTTTAATTCACCTTAGGTATTTTGGTATAAATTCCAGTGGCGTAAATCTATATCGGCCAGTGGGGGATGGGATAACTAAAAAGTTACGGCCGTGGAAATTTAAAAATCAAAGAATTGGGGGGAAGGGGGAGGGGGAAGGGGGGTGGGGGAGACGACGACGACACACGAAAACACTATAGAAACACACTACAGTGGTGCATTTAAACCATTTGCAGTGGTTTTTTTTAATACAGGTAAAGGATGGACACTTTTATTTTTATTCTTACTACCGAAATCTGGGGGGTGATCCAAAAGCGGGGGTAAAATACTCTTCCCTGTAAGTTAGTAAAACAATGTTAAAGTCTGGTATTTGGCGTCACTAAAATACAAATTGCAATATCATCATACAATTATTAATTAGTTGTACAGTGCAGAGTCTCGTAATAGAACATATATGTTTTATCTGGTATTTTAAACACTTTTCATTCTAAATCACCAACTCTCGCATTCAATTTCGTCCGGAGAAATACAACAATATCACACTCTTTTACTAAACAAATTAAGTAATTTGCAATTTAATTGCGAATTGTTGGTCACTCTATTTAAACATTGTATCGCGAATATTCGTCACCACAGTCTAAGCTGTTGCTGTAAGGCAACATACATCCAGGGGTCGAATTCGTATGATATAAATCAATTCCAAACTTATGTGTAATAAATAAATTTGGTGTGTGCACGACTCACGCACATATCCGACTAATTTATTTAACATAAGTTTGACATTTGATCTGTGAATGCTGCCTTTCGGCAACAGCTTCAACAAATTTGATCAAAGGGTGAGCAAACGTTGAAATTGAACCATAAATGACTAAATTGGTGTGGTAAAAGCGTTTGATTGTTTTTATAATGTCACATTCGTTTAGGCTGTTGCCGAAGGGCAGCATTCACAGATCAAATTCGTCTTGATATTAATCAATAGGCCGTATTATTGAACGTAGAGGGCGCTGTGCTCACGGTATTTGGGGGTATAATTAAAAGTGATTAGGAGAAAATTCACGTCAGTTTAAATATTCTTACAGCTCCAAAATATATTTTTTCTAATATTCAATTTTTAGATAAAAGTAAAGTTACTAAAACTACTTCAATAAACGCGTCTTACACTGCCCTCATGCGGCCAAAAATACGGCGGATTTCAAACTTAGGTTAAAAACATTAGTCTGATAATTATGTGTGTGATATGTATATATTGTTTTAATTTTAATTGGCAAGGTGGGTCAATGTCTTTGTTCACTTTGAAATGTATGCACATTTACCTATTTGGTTTACCATGTATATCCCCATTGAGTGATCACCACAATGTCGCTCTCCAGGTTGTATCTTAAAATTAGGCGTGATCCCTGGTCACACGGTATTCTGGTGTTTATGACTTATGACTAGCGCCCTCAAAGAAAATATACTAACAATTTGAAAGACCGCTAAACACAGGGCAAAATAGATAAGTTGGTAGAACGCCGGTCCGGTATTCCGGAGGTCGCAGGGTCGAGTCCCGCCTTGCCAATGTTTTTTGTTCACTTTGAACTTTCTGCAATTAAGTGTATGTATATTAAAATAGAGAACCGCCAGCATAATAGAACTAAAATATATTATATTCTGTAAATAAAAAAATATCGCATAACAAATCACGAAACACGAAAACACTATAGAAACCCATGTTCATGACACAAAAGGTACGTCATCTAAGACAATATTGCGCAGTAACTTACACTACAGTGGTGCTTTTAAACCATTTGCAGTGTTCTCTAAAAGCGGGGGGTGACACACTCTTTCCTTGAAGTTAGTAAAACAATTTTAAAGTTTGGTATTTGGCGTCACTAAAATACAAATTGCAATATCATCATAAATTTATTTAGTTGTACAGTGTGGAGTCTCGTAATAGAACATATATGTTTTCTCTGCTATTTTCTTAACAATTTTCATTTAAAATAACCAACTCTCGCATTCAATTTCGTCCAGAGAAATACACAAAAATCACACGCTTTTACTAAACAAATTAAGTCATTTGCCATTTAATTGCAATTTGTTGGTCACTCTAATTAAACTTTGTTTCGCGAATATTCGTCACCACAGTCTAAGCTGTTGCTGTAAGGCAACATACATCCAGGGGTCAAATTCGTATGATATCAATCGATTTCAAACTCATGTGAAATAAATTAGTCTGGTGTGTGCTTGACTCACGTACAAATCAGACTAATTCATTTAACATAAGTTTGAAATTGATCTGTGAATGCTGCCTTTCGGCAACAGCTTCAACAAATGTGATCAAAGGGTGAGAAAGCGTTGAAATTGAACCATAAATGACTAAATTGGTTTGGTAAAAGCGTTTGATTGTTTTAATAATGTCAAATTCGTTTAGGCTGTTGCCGAAGGGCAGCATTAACAGATCAAATTCGTCTTGATATTAATCAATAGGCCGTATTATTGAACGTAGAGGGCGCTGTGCTCACGGTATTTGGGGGTATAATTAAAAGTGATTAGGAGATAATTCACGTCAGTTTAAATATTCTTACAGCTCCAAAATATATTTTTTTCTAATATTCAATTTTTAGATAAAAGCAAAGTTACTAAAACTACTTCAATAAACGCGGTTTTGCCTGTGTTAGTACTCAGAAAATGGCGTCTTACAGCGCCCTCATGCGGCCAAAAATACGGCGGATTTCAAACTTAGGTTAAAAACATTAGTCTGATAATTATGTGCGTGATATATAGATATTGTTTTAATTTTAATTGGCAAGGTGGGTCAATGTCTTTGTTCACTTTGAAATGTATGCACATTTAACTAGTTGGTTTCCCATGTGTATCCTCATTGAGTGATCACCACAATATTGCTTCCCAGGTTGTATCTTAAAATTAGGCGTGATCCCTGGTCACATGGTATTCTGGTGTTTATGACTTCTGACTAGCGCCCTCAAAGAAAAGATACTAACAATTTGAAAGACCGCTAAACACAGGGCAAAATAGATCAGTTGGTAGAACGCCGGTCCGGTATTCCGGAGGTCGCAGGGTCGAGTCCCGCCTTGCCAATTTTTTTTGTTCACTTTGAACTTTCTGCAATTGAGTGTACGTATATTAAAATGCACGCAAATAACAGAATATGGGTCGAGTGTCGTGTTGCTGTGGAATGATTAATCATTTGTTTCAAAATGGGATTTTGAATAGAAATGAGTGGAGGAAACAATAACCAGGAGCTTACACAATCGCAATGTTTAGCTCCACAATAATGACATCTATTCAGAATAGCCGGACATTTTGGGCACACTTATTATATTTCAAAAAATTGACACTGATGTAATCATTATTTTCACTCAGCCTATATTTTGTTTCTACAAAATAGAAATGTGGGGGATGTGAGTAGCAAGGCGGGGGTACCTTATGAGATTGGTGAATTAAAGTATCTTGCTGCCACCTTGGATGCTTACACCTGGTCTTAAACTACTTTAGAGACACCTCCCTTCCATATGCAAGTGCCAAACCCTTTTCCCGAAACGAAACGACAGATTACAGGAGCTGCCTCCCAGACTATATCAAAAGAACGCCACCAACAAATAAAGGTATAGGTATAAGTATAAACGATTACGCTAAAACATAATAGGTTATTGAAACAAAATTCATTCAAATTCATCAACTCTCGCATTCAATTTTGTCCGGAGAAATACAACAAAATCGCACGCTTTTACAAAACAAATTAAGTCGTTTTCCATTTAATTGCAAATTGTTGGTCACTCTATTTAAACTTTGTCTCGCGAATATTCGTAACCACAGTCTAAGCTGTTGCTGTAAGGCAACATACATCCAGGGGTCAAATTCGTATGATATCAATCAATTTCAAACTCATGTGAAATAAATTAGTCTGATGTGTGCTTGACTCACGCACATATCCGACTTATTTATTTATAGTATCCCTAACTTAAGGTTCATCTGTGAAATTTTTTAAAAGAAGCTAGTTTCAACTGATTTGGGTAGGTATGGGTATGGACAACTACCCAAAAAAAGGAAGAAGGGTTAGGGGTTGGGGAACTTTTTTTTATTAGAGGTCAAAGGTCATTGACCCCTGCCCAAATCCCTAAAAATTATATTTCAGCAACAAAATATGGTATATAGTTGATCTTGGTGTCAAAATGCACGGAATTACAATATAAGATGACATCAAATAATTATTGACCCTTGGGACCAAATCCTGACCTCCGAAATGAGGTCAAAGGTCATAAAACTATTTTATTACTAAAATGTCATATTTATAGCAGCAAAATATGGTATATAGATGATCTTGGTGTCAAAATGCACAGGATTATGAAAGAAGATGACATAGAATAACTACTTACCCTTAGAAAAGAGGTCAAAGGTCAAAATAGACGTATTACTAAAATGTCATATTAGTAAAATAACAGTAAAATTACCATGAACAAAAACAAATCTAAGAGGCTAATTTCAACTTATTGTGGCGGGTATGGGGGTTATTATTTATTCCAAGAGCAAAGAAGGAGGGGGAAATTCTCTTTCTGTGGGTCAAAGGTCTTTGACCCTGCACTAAAACATTATAAATTGTATCTCAGCAGCAGTATGTTTTTCATAGGCCTAGATGATCTTGGTGTCCAAATGCACAGAATTATACTAGGAGACAAACACAATATGAAATGGATTCTTCACCACCAAAATACGAAGTTAAAGGTCAAAATGAGCAATTGGGCGGGGGGGGGGGAATTAAAGTTCATTAGTGTCAAATAGTTTGTGTATGTAACGTATATGTGCATTTATAATCATGTTTGGTGTTTATTGGGAAGGAGCGTAATCATACATTCAGCCTACGTTTTTGTATTATTAAAACGATTCTCGGTCACATGGGGAGGACATTAAATTGAAGGACGTCTAACGCTGGGTTATGTGGAATTGTTTTCTTTTTCTGTGAGACTATTAGGTTTTTTAGTTAAAGATGAAGTGCTTTTGCAAGAAAATAGCAAAGGGAAACCGGTTTATGCAGGCATACTTCAAGGAATGATCAGTTTATTTGTTGTTTGTTTTTTTGATCAATCCCAGAGTTAGCTGCAGTGAATCAGAACTCATTCTACTATGGGAAGGGGAGGGTGTTTATGAAAGTTGTCACAAGTCAGAACTATTTCTCATCGTTTTCATTATTGTTTTGGAGATGCTGCAACAGTTCTGCTGTGTGAAGTATCATAGGATTGTATGTTTGTTGCTGGTCTGCAGAGATAAATCTGTATATTTATGATTTGCTGGTATGCCAGCAGTGTGGTTGCGTAACTATATTGCCCAGAGCGTAATTCTTAATGTAAGTTTTTTCTTAGTGATATACGCTTCTGGGAAGTCAGTTCTGGCCACATTTTTTTCTGCGAGATTGCAGTCGGTAGGAGGAGAGGGGGGGGGGGGGGGGGGGAGGGGGGGGGGGTTACGTGTACAAGTTTCAAGAGAACACCTCCGTGTTTTTCGTTATTTTCTTGAGACGCGGTTCTGCTGACAAGTATCATACGGATTGTATTTGTGACTGGCAGAGTTAAATCTGTAATTGTACGTTATCTAGTGGGTATGCCCGGTATGCCAGAGAGTGGTTGTTTGACTGGCCTCTCCGGGGCGTAATTCTTAACTCTTTATTATGCACTTCACATCAGTCACCATTCTTTCAGTTTACTTCTCTTTTTCCTTGTTTTTATTTGTGTGTCGGTTTATATGACAGATTGCAAGGACAAATACCGGCATTTGGGGGGTATTGATCGAAAGGAAGGCATCTTGACTTATTTATGTTGTTTTAGTCTTGAGAGCCATTTCTTTGATCATTGTTTTGTTCTTACAATAGTTCCAATAGGATTTGCACATTCTCATCATCCAGGTTGTTTTCTTCTTGGTTGGATTGTGGAGATGCTTTAGTCCTAGATCGAACAATTTCATATTTTATGTTTTTTGTGCCGTTTGTATGCCATTGCCAAGGGTTGGGTATCAAATAGCCTACATGTATTTAGGTATTCGTTTTCACTAATCCAGTGCCAGTGTTTGAGGAGGGCCCGTTTGAGAGCTGGGGGCGCGACTCGTGGGTAGTATGGTAGGACGAACACCAGTGGGGTATTGTCATTGTGGTGTTTTGGGGGTTTTTTTTTTCACGCTTAGAGTCCGCGAAAGGCTCGCCCCTTTGAGGAAGGGCTAGGTCTTCGTTTGTGTATCCGCGCTTTTTAAGTTGGTCCTTGAATAATTCAACCCTCTCCTCGTAGTCTTTTAAATGGGTACATATACGGTTGTTCCAGTCACTTCGCCCTTGATTAAGCCGCCAAATACCGACTTAGGGTGTGCTGATCTCTCTGCTGTATACAAGACTCTCTGCAAGATGCACCAAACTCCTCTTCTTATTAATAGGAAACTGTTGGGACATCTCACTTCACTGGGGTAACTAGTCAGGGTACATGTAGGCTAACTAGGTGTTATGAGTAATCACTTCCTAAACAAAGACATAATTCATGTTGTTTTATGTTATACGTATATCTCTAGGGTGGTGCTTTGTGGATTCAATATGGGGCTTCGAATAATTACCTTTGACCTTTAAGGTCATATGTGAGGGTCAGTTTGTATCCTACATTTATATCACAAGAATTTACATTTTTCTACTTCCAGTGTAATTATGACCATTTTGACACCAAGATCATACAAGTACATATGTTGTTGCCGAGATACAATTTATAGTGTTTTAGTCCAGGGTCAATGACCTTTGACCTCTGCTCCTAGAATAAATAATAACTCCCATACCCGCCAAGTAAGTTAAAATTAGTCTCTTCAATTTGTTTGTGCTCATTTTTATTTAATGATAATTTTCCTGTTATAAATATTACATTTTAGTAATAAAATAGTTTTTTGACCTTTGACCTCATTTTCGAAGGTCAGGATTTGGTCCCAAAGGTCAATCATTATTTGATGTCATCTTCTTTTGTAATTCTGTGCATTTTGACACCAAGATCATCTATATACCATATTTTGTTGCTGAAATATAATTTTTAGTGATTTAGGCAGGGGTCAATGACCTTTGACCTCTAATAAAAAAAGTTCCCCAACCCCTATCCCTCCTTCCTTTTTTTTGGTAGTTGTCCATACCCATACCCACCAAAATCAGTTGAAATTAGCTTCTTTTAAATTTTTCACAGATTGGCTCAATATATGGCTAATTTAGGGTTACTATAGGTTTTCCCGGCCAATTTCAACAAAAATTCATTCAATTTCATTAACACGCTTTCAAATTCACGCGATTTTTCTAGTTCAATCAAACTAGAGTTTCTCTTTCGATATTATTGCATTCAATTTCGTTTTCGTGCCCCCATGATTACATTACTTTCATTCCATTACGTTAATAGGCATTCAAGACTACAAGATAGCCATTCTTATGTTGAATATGTACCACCTTTTCGCAATAGGTGCAATCAAATTCAGAGTCATCGAAGCGTTCAAGATTTTGTAGCTGTTGTTTTTTTCTTTTTCATTTATGGGCAACGGATTTCAACATTCGAGCATTCAACTTCAACACGAGTAGGGCATATGATACGACTTATTTGAGCTTAAAGTGAAACATGTTTCTTTTACTGGTATTTTTTGTTCCCCGTGTTAGGCATTTCCATGTTATGCGTTTCATTCAATTCTTGTTGTCTTAATTGCAATAATTGTTACTGGTGCCTTTGTTACCCCTTGACTAAACATGAAATATGTGTCTTAAAGGCACTAAAATACAGTTTACAAACTTATGGCCCTTAAACATGATTTGGGCCTACTAGGTGTGTTTAGCTCGGAACTATAGTGTAGAAATGAAGTTCTCCTTAGTATCCTGCCATTAAATACGATTCAGAAAGCGCATAGGCCTACATCACAAACGAATTTGAATGCAAACATTTGGAAAATGTTTGCTCATTGATGAAATTGAATGGTTGACCAGCCTCGGTGACTGGCTTTGACGAAATTGAATGAACTAAATGACCAGTTGAATTTTAATGATCTTATTTGCAGAGTGAGTGGTCAAGTGCTGAAAGTGAATGACCCTTTTTAACTCTTGAATGCTGGTGTAGCTCAGCATTTATTTTCTAACGAAACTGAATGAGCCCGGTATTAACTTGAATGAATTTTTGTTGAAATTGGCCGGGAAAACCTATATTAACATAAGTTTGAAATTGATCTGTGAATGCTGACTTTCGGCAACAGCTTCAAAAAATGTGATCAAAGGGTGAGAAAGCGTTGAAATTGAACCATAAATGACTAAATTGGTTTGGTAAAAGCGTATGATTGTTTTAATAATGTCAAATTCGTTTAGGCTGTGGCCAAAGGCAGCATTCACAGATCAAATTCGTCTTGATATCAATCAATTTTAAACTAATATGTTAAATTTATTAGTCTGGTAATTATGTGCGTGATATATATATATATTGTTTTAATTTTAATTGGCAAGGTAGGTCAATGTCTTTGATCACTTTGAAATGTATGCAAATTTACCTATTTGGTTTACCATGTATATCCCCATTGAGTGATCACCACAATGTCGCTCCCCAGGTTGTATCTTAAAATTAGGCGTGATCTCTGGTCACACGGTATTCTGGTGTTTATGACTTCTGACTAGCGCCCTCCAACAAAGATACTAACAATTTGGGAGACCGCTAAACATAAGGCAAAATATATCAGTTGGTAGAACGCGGTCCGGTATTCCGTAGGTCACAGGTTCGAGTCCCGCCTTGCCAATTTTCTTTTTTCACTTTGAACTTTCTGCAATAAGTGTATGTATATTAAAATGCACGCAAATAACAGAATATGGGTCGAGTGCCGTGTTGCTGTGTAATTATTAATCACGTGTTTCAAAATGGGATTTTGAATTGAAATGAGTGGAGGAAACAAAAACGGGAGCTTACGCAATCGCAATGTTTAGCCCCACAATAATGACATGTGAATGATCTATTCAGAATAGCTGGACATTTTGGGAACACTTATTATATTTCTCAAAATTGACTTTGATGTAATCGTTTATTTTTACTCAGCCTATACTTTGGTTTCTACAAAATATAAATCTGGGGGATGTGAGTAGCAAGGCGGGGGTACCTTGAGAGATTGATGAATTAAAGTATCTTGCTGCCACCATGGATGCCCACACCTGGTCTTAAAATACTCCAAAGACACCTCCCTTCCATATACAAGTGCCAAACCCTTTTCTTGAAACGAAACGACATATTCTAGGAGCTGGCTCCCAGACTATATCAACAGAACGCCACCAACAAATACAAGTATAGGTATAAGTATAAACGCTAAAACATTTAGGTTATTGAAACAAAATTCATTCAAATTCCCCAACTCTTGCATTCAAGTTTGCGCGAGAAAAGATTTCGCACGCTTTTAATACCAAACTAGTTTAGTTATTAATCATTCAATTTCAAAGTTTGGTCACTCTTTTTAAGCACCGGGTTGAGAATATTGTCTTCGGAATGAATTATTTTACTTAATGGGCACTTTGGGATACAAATTAGCGATAGTTTTGATTCACTTGGGAGACAGTGGCACTTAGGGAGACATTTCAGTGTCTCCCTAAGTGTCTAGCTACCCCACAAAACGATATTTGGGAGTTATTTTTGCTCGGAGAAGACAGATTTTGGTCTAAATAGCATAAATCTCGAAGTTCATAGAAAAAAGGGTTAGGGTATAAAAGTTAGGGCAGTATCCATTTTCTGCACGACTCTATGGGATTGTCTCCCAAAGTGCCCATTTGGGCGTTTTATTATTATTATTTTTATTATTATTATTTATTCGGCCAATAGCAACATACAACAAACAATTCACAAAATAAACAGATTTAACTAAACAAAAACAATCCAATTCCAGCTGGCCAGGATTGACAAAAGTATAATAAAACACTCTGGAAGTAGTGCAATGTTTTTTCCTGTCTGGGTTAAGCTGACACTTTTCCCCTAGTCAGTGTGACACGTTTACGGCTAAAACAAAACAACCTAAACAAAAAGACTCCAAGTGAATCTGAACCGCAATATTTGGGCCCTCATTGTCGGTGCTTGATAGATTTATACTACGTTCCTTTTACACCCTTTGTCAAGATTTCAAAGCAACAAAAAGTATCGATTCTTACTAATGCTTTAAGGTTTGAGACGAATTGAGTCCATTTATTTAGTGGTACGAGCTACTGACTTGGGTATGTGAAAGCTCTGTCTGGTCTCAGTGTTGCGTAATCAAACAATGGAATAAAGGTTAGGTTAAATAAGGGCGTTTTTAATGCCCAGTACGTTGGACATCGAAGTCATTTGCTGCCATACGTTATTGCGCGTCGGGTGTGTTTCTGCTAACTCCGCCAAAGTGTCTCTTCCAGTGATTATGATCCGTACACATTTTTGAGTAGAAATACGTTGAAGATAATGTTGTGTAACCCTCAAGAACTGACCCGCCAATTTATTTCGATGGTGATTCAAACCAGTATTTTCTGACATATCTGATGAAGATTTTCACTCCGATGAGGATTTATACTAAAAGCGGCGGATTCGAAGGTGAATAAACTTCCTACATTCACGGATGATTTCGACGTCTTGTAACAGATCAGGAAATGATGGAAAATAAGAAAAGGCAACAAGAATTATTTTCCTCTCAAAAGTTGGCTTATATTTTAGCTGTCGGTGTATCTGGCAAGGGCAGACCGAGCTACCAGAAAACAATTCTACTGTCATTTTTTTACAGGATTTTGAAATATATGTTTAATATTTCATTTACCTATCAATTATATCAACAAATTGCTGATTAACACTGAGTATGAAGAAACCCAAGCTATAATTTGACCAATGCGTGTTCAAGACGTGCGTTGCTATTAATAAATGAAGCAAGAAATGAGACGGAGGCCCCCCTCCTTTGTGGTGGTAATTGCGCTTGCGGAATTGTGTTGTGGTTTCTTAGGAATGCTTTTAGGTTATTAGGGGGGGGGGAGGTGGGGGGGGGGGGGGGGAGGTGGGGGGGGGGGGGGGGGGTGGGGAGGTAACAATAGTCTAGAGAGCGTATAGGTATGGGGGAGTCCCTCGGTTTCATATCGTACTGGCTATATTGCTATCAGGCGAAAAGATTTAGTCATCCTTAACAACAAAAATGACGTCAAGGCGAGTTTGCGCATGCGTGAGCGAAACATCACGTTGGCTTTACCCCAGCCTTTTGTTAATCCCTGAACGGTTTCATTATCACGTGTCAAACCAGACTCGGAACAAATTGTTCTTTATGCTCTGTTAAACGTCTGCCGTTTTGCAACACGGGTACGTCAGAAGTATATGAGTTAGCGAATATATACAGTGCATGTACGTGTAGTACGTGTATATATCGGCCCTTTTGAAGGGAAATTGCAATTGTATTATCCAATGGTGCATATACAACTTTGAAGGTAATTTACAACAATTGCTTTTGCTGTAATTTGCAGAAATGGGTGTATTTTTTTCTTTTTTTTGGGGGGGGGGGTGGGGGGGGGGGGGGGGGTTGCGGGGTTAGTGTGTTGCATCAAATAACACTGACTTGTTCGACGCTTTGGGTTTGCGTTAACGCTGGAGAGTTCAGAAAAACCAATCATGTTTTTGTAGTCTGGTTTCCTGACTCTACATCAGATAGAACAGAACAATGTATAGATGATATTATATATGATGAAATTAAATAAAACATGTTTCAAAATAGCCGGGAAAACCTATATATACAGGTTGGGTATTTCCCCCTCAGGTGCACGACGTAGGGTATAATGTTGGGTACAACGAATTCTTCTGACTACACCGTGGGAATCTCATGAATTTGAGAGGCATAGATTATTTTCTTGCACGCCACCTGACTTGTTGTCTTTATTGCATCATCTTTAATTGTTTGGACCCTCTGAGTACGTTTCGTTTTCTAACAAAATTGCTGTTTACAATTGCCTAGACCTACCTTGATTGCTACTGGGGAGTCTGTGTTTGTTACTAGAAGCCGTGTCCGTTTGTACGCGGTGCCGCGCTGTTTCGTAACAATTCGCGACTAATTACGAACGAGATGGTATTCATTGTTCAGTTTCAAGGTGATATTTTCGTTAGTTTCTAAGACGGTGTTTTCATTTAGCTAGAAACTGTAATTACCGGGGAATGCTCATTGGCTGTTACGTTACCCGCTTCCAGCGTTAGCTCCGCCCATGTTGTAATCTTGCACCAATAAGAAATGTTTCTACGTTCCTCGCAAGCGCGACGTCAGCCTGGTCTGTGGTCTGCGGCTGCTTAGCTGACATGGCAAACCTTGGCGTCATTTTTGACAGGTTTATGAACCTTGACCGACATATTACCACAGTTTGTCAGTCTTGCTACGCGCATCTACGTCGCATAGCAGCTTTCAGGGCATCACTTTCATTTCATACTGCAGAACAACTCATTCATGCGTTCATCTCTTCTAGACTAGACTTCTGCAATAGTTTACTTACAGGACTACCCCAGCAATCATTAACACGTCTTCAAAAAGTTCAAAATGCATCTGCCCGCCTACTCACACGAACAAGATCTTCAGAACACATTACACCTGTACTATACAATCTTCATTGGCTTCCTGTCAAATACAGAATACAATTTAAACTCTTACTCCTCACATTCAAAGCACTTCACGGACTAGCCCCATCCTACACACGAGACCTATTACAACTTCGCAACATGCGACCAGGTCTCAGATCCTCTTCATTACAGACACTTTATGTTCCCAAAACTCGCCTGGCAAGCTACGGAGACCGGGCCTTCTATAGCTGTGCACCGCGTCTCTGGAACATCTTGCCAGACGAGTTAAGGGACACAACTGATCTTCCATCATTTAAACGCCTTCTGAAGACTCATCTATTCAATCTTTCATACGGACCACAGTAATTTCCAGTGATCGGCGCATTTTAATGGTTCTCCAGATACTTTGCGCTATATAAATCCTCTGATATTATTATTATTATTATGTTCGTTTGGGTACTTGCCGATAATACGATGAACGCTAACAGAGTGTTCTGCATTTCGTCTATTAGATACGGTTTCGAGCTACGATATATTTAGTCTCTTTCCTGTCAGTCTGATCGTCGTTCGGTGCCCTATACATGTATAGCTGCCTATTAAAGTCGCGTTATGTATCAATCGTTAAGGTCGCTGATGAATACATTCAAAACGAATTCTTAATCTTTGCATTAATCCGGAAAAGCTTGGGGGGAATTGTAAGGTCGTGGAATCAGTCTAGCTGACTTGTACCCTTCACAAATGTGTAATCAATTGCAAGGAAAATATGGAATAACTAAATGCAAAGTAATTATACATAATTAAGAGCAGTATTTGAAAAAGAAAACAAAAACAAGCATTACACAGAATATACAGAACTAACTAAACAAAAAACACCCAATTCAAGCTGAATAGGACAGACTGTGCAACACTGTGATTCGAAAGACTGCCAATAGTTGGGAAATGTAATACAAAAATACCACTTTACATGGAAATGTCAGCACACCAGGAGCTATGATTTTTCATGATGTTTCAGACCGTCATTTCCTAACAGTTTAGTAAAGTATTTCGTGATAATTTTAGGCTTTTTAAAATATATATTGGCAAATGTTGTATACAGTGACCGTTAACGAAAAATGTGATTTGGTTTTTTTAAGAATTGGTTTTGTAAAAGCGTGTGAAACTAAAACAATTATATGTGAGAGTTGCTCTATTATGAATTTGAATAACAAATGTTTCAAAATAGCCGAAAAAACCTATACAGGTTGAGTATTTCCCCCTCAAGTGCACGACGTAGGGTATAATGTTGGGTACAACGAATTCTTCTGACTACACCGTGGGGATCCCACGAATTTAAAAGACACAGAGTAATTTGTTTAACGCCAACTGACTTGTTGCCTTCATTGCATCATCTTTAATCATTTCGACCCTCTGGGTACGTTTCGTTTTCTAAAGGTTCGTTGTTTACACGTCTGTGTAATTGCCTAGACCTACCTTGATTGCTACTGAGGAGTCTGTGTTTGTTACTAGAAGCCGAGTCCGTTTGTACGCGGAGCCGCGCTGTTTCATAACAATTCGCGACTGTTTACAAACGAGATGGTATTCATTGTTCAGTTTCATGGCGAGATTTTCGTTAGTTTCAAGACGGTGTTTTGCTTTAGCTAGAAACTGTAATTACTAGTGAATACTCATTGGCTGTTACGTTGCTCGCTTCTAGCGTTAACTCCGCCCATGTTGTAATCTTGCACCAATAAGAAATGTTTCTAAGTTCCTCGCAAGCGCAAGCTCGTTCTTGATTGGATGTAGGTTGGCTATGACGTCAGCCTGGTCTGTGGTCCGCGGCTGCTTAGCTGACGTGGCAAACTATGTTCGTTTGAGTACTTGCCGATATACGATGAACGCTAAAAGAGCGTTCAGCATTTCGTCTATTATATACGGTTTCGAGCTACGATATATTTAGTCTCTTTCCTGTCAGTCTGATCGTCGTTCGGTGCTCTATACATGTGTAGCTGCCTATTAAAGTCGCGTTATGTATCAATCGTTAAGGTCGCTGATGAATACATTCAAAACGAATTCTTAATCTTTGTATTAATCCGGAAAAGCTTAGGGGGAATTGTAAGGTCGTGGAATCAGTCTAGCTGGCTTGTACCCTTCACAAGTGTGTAATCAATTGCAAGGAAAATGTGGATTAACTAAATACAATGTAATTATAAATAATTAAGAGCAGTATTTGACAAATAAAACAAATACAAGCATTACACAGAATAGAACTAACTAAACAAAAAACACCCAATTCAAGCTGGCCAGGATTGACAGACTGTAAAACACTGTGATTCGAAAGACTGCCAATAGTTGAGAAATGTAATACAAAAATACCACATTACTTGAAAATGTCAGCACACCAGGATCCATGATTTTACATGATGTTTCAGACTGTCATTCCCTTACAGTTCAGTAAAGTATTTCGTGATAATTTTAGGCTTTTAAAAATATATATTGGCAACTGTTGTATACATTGACGGTGAAAATTAAGGGATTTGGTTTTTTTAGGAATTGGTTTTGTAAAAGCGTGTGAAACTGAAGAAATTAAATGTGAGAGTTGCTATATTATGAATTTGAATAACAAATACTTCAAAATAGCCGAAAAAACCCTATACAGGCTGATTATTTCCCCCTCAAGTGCACGACGTAGGGTATAATGTTGGGTACAACGAATTCTTCTGACTACACCGTGGGGATCCCATGAATTTAAAAGACACAGAGTAATTTGTTTAACGCCAACTGACTTGTTGCCTTCATTGCACCATATTTAATCATTTGGACCCTCTGGGTACGTTTCGTTTTCTAAACATTTGTTGTTTAAACGTCTGTGTAATTGCCTAGACCAACCTTGATTGATACTGAGGAGTCTGTGTTTGTTCCTAAAAGCCGAGTCCGTTTATACGCAGTGCCGCGCTGTTTCATAACAATTCGCGACTGTTTACAAACGAGATGGTATTCATTGTTCAGTTTCATGGCGAGATTTTCGATAGTTTCAAGACTTTGTTTTGCTTTAGCTAGAAACTGTAATTACCAGGGAATGTTCATTGGCTGTTACGTTACCCGCTTCCCGCATTAGCTCCGCCCATGTTGTAATCTTGCACCAATTATAAATGTTTTCTACTTTCTTCGCGAGCGCAAGCTCGTTCTTGATTGAGTGTAGGTTGGCTATGACGTCAACCTGGTCTGTGGTCTGCGGCTGCTTAGCTGACGTGGCAAACTACGTACGTTTGAGTACTTGCCGATATACGATGAACGCTAACGAAGTGTTCAGCATTTCGTCTATAAGATACGGTTTCGAGTTACGATATATTTAGTCTCTTTCCTGTCAGTCTGATCGTCGTTCAGTGATCTACTTGCGTAGCTGCCTATTTAAGTCGCGTCGGTGTGACTGTCCCGATCGTTGAAGTCGCTGATGAATAAATCCAAAACGATATTTAGATCTTTGCATTAATCGGGCAAAGCTTCGGTTTACGCTTTCCGATTGTTGTCGAGTTATATACGTGCGTATAGTAGGACTGTAGTTGGCGTTGGCGTGTGAGTCGTTCATAATTACATTCTAGCGGATTGGTGCACAGAATTCACTTGAATCTAGGAGAATGGACGGAGCAGCAGCTTTGGTTCTGATGCTGTCAACAATTGCAGGTAAGATTTATTATCTGTCACATGTGGTATTTCCTCGAACCCTTGACCTGTTTGTGAGCAATTGTAGACAATCTCCATCAGGATCAGGGACGTAGTGTATTACTATTATTAATTATTTCTGGTAATGAAACCAAGGAATCCTCAAAAGCGCCCTTGGTACTGTAGCTCGCAAGCCTGAAGAAACCTGTAGAGAGAACACAAATGAAAAGAAGGTACAGTTTTGGAGATGAGAGACAAACCCACGGAATCAGGCAGGGAATGAAAACCCAATCCACATATTGGCCAAGGCCGGACTTGAACCCGGGTCACAGCGGTGGAAGGCGAGGAAAGAATGACGACGCCAACCTGATTCCCTCTCATTTTGTTGCGTGTGCTCTTTTCGTTTCTAAAGCAGTATTCATCAACAATCTATTTAAAGGTAGGATACATCATTGGTAATTCAATTGTGTGGAACAATTACGGAATATATACGAAGTCATTTTGCTGGGTGTCTGGAATTATTTACTTTTAAATAAGTAAGATATTTTTTAATATTTCGGTAGTAAAGTTTGTCGATATATGTTAATGGTGTACCCTTACTTTAAGGACTTCACTGCAAAAAAGCGGATAACTTACCCTAATATGATCGCATCGTTAACAGTGTGTAAGTCACGAGACCTGGGCCGATATTCATAAAAGCCTGCTAAACCTACTAGGCTGCTAAAATGGTCCCTAGTTGACAGCTAAGCCTAGTTGGAAAGTGATATTCATAAAACTTTGTTAAGCTTAGTTGGTTGCTAAATTGGCTGCTATTTAGTGTAAACGTTAGAGTTGATCTTGGGTGTCTCCTAGTCACCAGTTGACAAATTATCCTCACCCAGCATAGGGCTAGATTCTCCACAACCAATAGAACATTGGAATACTTAACAAATAGGCTTTCAAAACTCAAATCTGAATCCAAGAACCATGTTATCCAATGTAAATTATTACGTAACAAATGATTTAGTTCCCAAGCATCTTTCTTCTGGCGATTGGTGTTGACATCATTATGCTTTAATACTCTCAAGAACGTCTTTCAATAAGTCGATCCTTTCCGATATAAATACGGTTTGTTTATTAATATAATTAGCTTTACGTTGTTTACCTTCCACATCGCCATGCTTTTGTAGATTTCAATGCACAAATTATGGGCCTCATGTCTCAGATTTACTGCTGTTCATAAAGCCATTTGACCCATCCCAAAATCACCATACCCTATTGTAACGTAGAACCGTTTGCTGGGGGTCGATACACACACAGGAAGAAGACTCAAGACAGGCATTTTCTGGTTTCGGTGGTTTATAGGCCGTATATTCTAACTACTTCTGTGGTAGAACACTGACATGAAGTTTACCGTTAAAACGCGGCACTAAAACTGCTCCAGCGCATGCGCCATCCGGAACAGGTTGCCTAGGCGTACTAGCAGGGCTCCACTGAGCAGTTCCACCGTGGAACCGCTCTGGTGCCCTCTGGCACAGACGCTACACAGCCCCCTTTCGAGGACCTTGTTTGTCTCAAAACAGGACGGCGGGCATCTACCGCCGCACACCCGGAATACCCGGACAGAAGACGCGAGACGCCAGCAACAACACAACAACAACAACAACTAGTCAAAGTTCGTGTAGGAGGTGGGAGGTGGCCGGTGGCCGGCGCTGGAACTCGGTCTGCCTAAACAGCTGCTCCCAGAACTCATATGGGACGTCGTCAGGGTAGCGCGGGGGTGGGGGCGCTTCAGTGGGCAGCAGTCCTCACAGGAAGGACTGGCCTGCCACAGACGCGTTCACGAAGTACTGGCCTCGTACGTCTGCAAGAGTCTCCCCGTGACCTCGTATGAGTGGACCACGCGCCTCCGCAGCAGTCGGTGCTCGTCGCCGTCCAGCCCGATCGGCGTTGTCTCCAGGCGCCACTCATCCCGCAGGTGCCCACATAAGGGAACCGGCGTGTGCGTGGCCGCCTGCCCCATGCGGTTGGCCCGCTGAACGGCGCCGTCCACCTCCAAACGCATCCAGGTTCCGTACGGCAGTTCTACCCGGGACCCGGCTGACAAGACTCGGGGCTGTCCACGCCACTGAAGCGTCGGCATCGGAGGGGGATCGGGGCTTCGTCTAAGTCCCACCTTCCGCCCGAGCTTGCGGGGAGGGTTTGGCGGGGCTGCTTCCCTTTGGGTGGCTGGAGCGGCGTCCGTGGCCGTGCCCCCGGTGATCCGACTGACGTGGTAGGTGTGGTCGAGGCCGCTCTTTCTGTCCCTGGTTTGGCTGACTGGCCGACTCGTCCCTCTCCGAACGGAGAGGCTGGGAGGACCGCTCCGAGTGGAGGTGTTCCCCCGAATCCCCTGCCAAAACTGCGCCCCGTCGTCTCTTGGACGGGGGCTGCGTCAAAGGTCAGGCCGCTACGGGGTGGTCCCGTCCACCGTGGGGGAGGTCTAGTCTCCCCTGTCGGGAGAGGCGAGGCGGAGAAGGTCCTCGGTCAGCGGGATTGACGAGCTCCATCTTGTTGCCGCTGGGATGGATCTCTAGCGCATCTATCTCTGCCATTACCCCGGCCACAAAACCTTTCCCGGCAGAACCGATGGTGTCGGCTGCTAATGTTCTCCCGGTAGAACCGCAGCCCGCAGCCTCTTTCGCACGCGTACGGGCGTTCCGGTTGGAGCTGCTCGCATGTGCCTACGGCGGTTGCTGCTGCGGGTGAGCGCCTTTCCACAATGGGGTCACATCACGAAAGCCATCCTGGAGGGAGGGGGGGGGGGGGGGGTTGGAGGGGGGGGTTGGGGTTGGGGGGGGGGGGGGGGCGGTGCAGAAGAGTGAAGTTCGGTTAACACAAGACAATATCGGCTAGGCCGGACTACCTTCTGGCCGGCGCGAGTATACCTCCCGGTGTCCGGTTCTGTCGGTGGACAAGGTGGCCGATCGCACCCCACCTCGGGCTCACCCAGCCCCGGATCTGCGCCTTTCTTTTCCGGCCCGTCAAAGGCGACATCCGCCTCCGCAATGGGTGGCGACGCCTCCGCCTCCGTCACTTCCGGTGGTAGTTCCTCCCCATCCGACTGGTCACTCATGTCCGCCGGCGGCCCTGCAGAAGGAACCCCCGGCGCTGTGCTGGATGCTGGTAATGCCTGCTAGTCTGGAGGCGGCTGTCCGTTCTCCGTAACTCGGTTGGGCTCCACCGGTTGGCCCCGTGCAGCGCGGCTCCACTAGTCCATCTGGGCGTCACCAAAGTACGGTTTCAGCCGGTTGAAATTTTGAACCACCTTGGCCTTGGCGCGAGGTGACTTCTGGATCCAGAATGTGACGTCGTCGGTCCTCTTCAGCACCACGAAGGGCCCATCCCACTAGCACTGCAGCTTGGGCGTGCGACCCACCTTCTTTGTGGGGCGGGGGGGGGGGGGGGGGAGCCACACAGCGCGTCTAGGCTTGTAGCCGGCATCCCCCGCCCGACGTTTGTACTGTTGCTTCTAGTGCGTCTCGCCTTCCTTCAGGTGTTGCTGAGCGAATTCGTGAGCGCGCTCCATCTTCTCTCCAACTCGTCCACATAATCCTGTTCCGTCGCCCCTGCCGTCGGCTCCTCCGGCTGACCCACCATCAAGTCCAACGGAAGTCGCACTTCTCGGCCGAGCATGAGCATGTTCGGCGTAAACTTGGTGATGTCATGCTGGGAGGAACGGTACACCATCAGGACGTATGGGAGGTGTTCGTCCCAGTCATACTGGTTCTCCTGCACGAACAGGCCCAACTTCGTCTTGACGGTGCGGTTAAACCGCTCCACCATTCCGTCGGACTGAGGTTGGAACGGCGTAGTGCGGGTCTTGTGGACGCCCAGTTGACGGCAGGTGTCCTGGAAGAGCTAGGTCTCGAACTCCCTCCCCTGATCGGTGTAGATCTCGAGGGGGCGCCGAACCATGATGCTTGTATTCCCTGTCTTGGTCTTCGGGAACCGACCCGTGAGGTCGATTGCAAGACGCTGCATTGGCGCACCCACTAAGTACTGCTGCAGTGGAGCCCGGAGGGGCCGAGGGGGTGGTTTTGAGGACCCACACTCCTCAGCCTGATGTCGCATCCATTGGAAGTACACCGACGCCTGTTTCAGCCGAGCAACCGTCCGGGCGACCCCCAAGTGCCCCGATGTCCTGCCATAATGGGTCAACCGCAAGACGTTCTTCACCCGCGTCCGCGGGACCACTATCTTCCACGTCGGGGGGCCGCCATGGAGCTGCTCCCACCTTATCTCCAATACTCCGTGAGACAGTAGCAGGGTTCCCCACTTTGCCCAACAGAACTTCGTGCACTTGTCAAGGGCCGACAAGTCCGACCAGCCGGGTCTGGGAGCCCCATTCTTTAGCCACTGGGCGATCCGCCCCAACCCGGGTTGTCGCGCTGTTCCCGTTTTAGCCGCTAGGAGTCTCTCCACAGTGGTGGTCTCCTCCCGCTCAGCTTCCCCAACTGCTCCCAGCAGGGGCTCCTTGGTATAGCACTCGTGGCTGATCTCGCCTGATCGCCCACACTGACAGCACGGATTCCTGGATACGGCGTCAGCGTTCGTGTGCTTTTTGCCTCGTAGCACCCCATCCATAGGATCCACCTGGCCGTTTGCCCCTCCGGCTCACGACAGATGAATGACCACTACAGGGATTCATGGTCCGTTCGAAACAGGAACCGTTTACCGAGGAGATGGTGTTTGAAGTAGTGCACGAAGTGGATCACGGCTAGGAACTCTCTCCGAGTGGTGCAGTAGTTACGTTCGGCCTTGGACAAGGTGCGGCTCCCGTAGGCGATCACCTGCTCACCCTCTTCCTCTTCCTGTGCTAGCACTGCTCCGATGGTGCAGTTGCTGGCGTCCGTATCCAGTGCCTTATGTCCAGGTAACACAGCACCGGCGCTGTGGTCAACGCGTCCTTAAGATGTTCGAACGCTGATTGGCAAGCACCCAACCAACAGGACGCTCTCTGGTTCTTGGTAGTCGGGGCATAAAGGGGGCGGGCGATTTCGGCAAAGTTCACGATGAACCGCCTTTAGTAGGAGGCGAGGCCAAGGAAACTCCGGACTTGGGTCAGGTTCGCGGGTTGGGTTCTTACTCCCTTGGCTGACACGAGGTGGCCCAGGAAGGACACATCCTTCTTAAAGAGGCTACACTTCTTGGACTTGAGTCTCTACTCCGCGGCCCGGAACCGTTCCAGGACTACCGCCAACCTCTTTTGGTGCTTCTGGAAGTCCCTGCCCACACGCTCACGTCACCCAGATAAACCACCGCCACCTGCCACTGCAGTCCCCTCAGCACTTGTTACATCAGGCGCTCGAATGTCGCCGGGGTGTTAGACAGCCCAAACATAATCACGGTGAACTGATACAGCTCGTTCTGCATGCCAAAGTCTGTCTTCTCCTAGTCCCCCTTCTCTATCCCGATCTGTTAGTAGCCGCTGGCCAGGGCAAGGGTGCTGAACCACTTTGCCCCGCTCAACGCGTCAAGGTTGTCCTCAATCCCAGGAATGAGATACGCGTCCTAGATTGTCACCTAGTTGACCCTCCGGTAGTCTACGCAGAAGCGGACGGTCCCGTCCTTCTTCCGAACCAGCACCACCGGCGACGACTAATACCCCAGTCACAATTAAAGCGGAGCCCGGGCGGCGTGTGCGATTTATAGGCATCGGCCGGCGTGTAGAGGTCGGCGAAAGATCGTGCGATATGGCGGTCACAGTCACAATTAAAAGTGCCCCGTACGCTGCCATGACGGGGCCCGGGGGGTCGCCGACCGGCGATCGGCCGACTTTCTTGGAAATGGGGTCGAATTATTGGCCCGTTTATCGGCCGGTGTCCGGCAGGCACTCGTCCGATGCCCTGCTTATGTCCTTGCGATACCCCTGCGGTATCCGGCAGGGTGCCAACCAATTCTTACAGGTCGTACGGCGGCCGGACGGGCATCTGTAGTGTGCCTGTCGAGTGGCCAGCGATCAACGGCCGGCGGCAGAAGCTCTCCTCTGACCTTCTTAATAGCCCTGTCACACTAGAACGTGTTAGGCCGACGCGTGAGTAGCGCGTTAAAAATAGTTGATACGCTGGCAAACGCTGAACTTCCACAGAAAAAGTCAAGTTGAACCGTGATTTCAGCGTGTCCATAACGCGTTAATAACGGGTTCATAGCTTTCGCCAGCGCGTGAATAACGCGTTAGTAACGCGCTCGACGACTGATGAACGACTGCCCAGCGCGTGAGTAGCGCGGTCCAACGCGCGCCAGCGTACGGCAACGACCACATGATTAGTTGTACAAAAAGATGACGCGCTACTACAGTAATGGCCCTGTCACACCAGAACGTTTTAGGCCAACGTGTTGAAATTTCGGCAACACGCGGGTAAACGCTGACCAACGCTAGGCCAGCGTTCGCAACGCGCTGAGCGCGTTACCCACACGCTGGAACACGCTGTCACACGCTGAGACAAAAATACGTTTTTCAACATACCTAAAAAAAATCAGCGTTTGCCAGCGTGTGACTGCACACGTTAGCGGCGCGCAAGAAGGCCGTTACTCACGCGTCGAACGCGCTAGACGATCGTTACCAACCCACTACTCTCACGCTGGCGACCCGCTGTCGTGTTTTTACTATAAATCAGTGATGCGTTCCTTACACGCTGAGCGCGTTCCTCACACGCTACTTACGCGCTGACATACGCTATGAACCCGTTATCAACCTATATGAACACGCTGAAATCACGGTTCCACTTGACTTTTTCTGTGAAAGTTCAGCAATTGCCAGCGTATCAACTATTTTTAACGCGCTACTCATGCATTGGCCTAAAACGTCCTGGTGTGGCAGGGCGATAACCAGCGTGTGCAGTCACAAGCTGGCAAACGCTGGAAATTGTAGCTATTTTGAAAAAAAATATTTTTTCCTCAGCGTATGACAGCGTGTCCCAGCGTGTGAGTAACGCGCTCATCGTGTTGCTAACGCTGGCCTAGCGTTGGTTAGCGTTTGTCAGCGTGTTTCCAAAATTACAACACGCTACTCACGCGTTGGCCTAAAATGTTCTGGTGTGACAGGGCCATTAAATAAGAAAATGCCGTTGACACCTCCACAACGCTTGCGGGCACCTGCACAGCGCGTGTAGGTCGCCCGGTTGAGGGAGAGGTTGGCGTTTGCACGCTATACCGCTACAACCTGGTTCTTGTTGCATTGGTGGCTGAAGAAGAGATGTAGTACTTGCACTATGAAACTTGTGTGATAAACTGTGTGTAGATGTAGATGAGCCGCTTTTTTTACCCTGCGAGCCCCGGCCGATGCATGACCGATTTCAGGCTGGGCGCCGGCAGGGCGCCGTCTTGCCGCCGGCCGATTTCCGGCCAGGCACCGCCAAGTCGGCCGGACGCCTGGCGGGACCCGGCCGGCGTGTGGGCGGCGCCTGGCCGATATATTGATTGTCTGGGTTGTCCAAAATTTGGCTCGGCACCCGCCCGACGTGTGCGATGCCCTGCCGGACATCGGCTAGACATCGACCGATTTATTGGCGATCAGTTTGCGATGCGAAACGCCGCACCAGGTTTTAAGTTCGAGTTAAAAGTAACTCGATGCCCGCCCGATGCCAAAAAATGACCCGGCAGCCGCAAGGAGTCCCGTGGGGCCCCGGCCGAAAATGCCTAGAAATCCGCCGCAAACTAATCGCAAACCCATCGCAAGCCAATTGTGACTGGGGTATAATATAGGGCGCTCTTTCGAGTAGCTGCCATTTTTATACTCTGCTTATGTTCGTTTTTAAAATCCTTTTTAATCATCATCTGCGTTTGCCATCCCTTTTTAGTTTTGATTACTGCTTGTTTTTTACTCTCTTGGTGATCTTCTTGTGTGATTCTGTGCCTCATATGTGGAGTGATTCGTCTGATTTTGACAGTTTTCTGTGATTGATGCCTGGCCAATTCGACTATGCATGTTTGTGTGCGCCATAACAACATGGCCACTACCGTGGGTATAGTATGTTGTATACTTAATATGCTGCTGGTTCAACAAACAGTTCAACTGAAACTCAATACTATCGACTCGGGTTGTTCTTCTCAATATGAAATCAGCCCTAGCGGTCTCCATCTGATCCCAGTGCTACTTCCAGCAACAATTTTCAGGTCACGCAGTAACAGCGCCACTAGCTTCATATCATCAATACCTATTGTGAGATGATCTAAGCATGGTCAGACGTGTGTGTATATCCAACGTAAAGATCCTCCTTTGGATATCACCATTTGTATGGACATTGCTGCCAATCCAGGACCCAGGCCCACTTGTTTTGATGATTTACTTCATTTGATTTGACTGCAACACAATCCAGCTGCAATTCTACTGGTTCAGTGAGTATAGGCCTATGTAACTATTCACGAAATGAACTCCTGCATCTTCGGTATATATCTCGCTGTCGTATTACTGATGTTCAACTTCAGCTGCTTAGAGCTAATGGCATTTTGAGATATAGAGGGAAACGTGCGGGCCATAAAAAATGCAACTCTAAAATTTCTGTCATCGTTGGTCATCGCCTGTCCATCCACCGACATGATACACCATCAAATGGGTCAGTTAACCGGACATTGGTTACACCTCCTCTACAGAGCTTCCTTCCGAGATCATCTGGATGTTATTTAAAGTTCTGTATGATGAACGTCCGGTCATTAAAAAATAAATCGGCTGACTTCGTGGATTATGTATGCACAAGCAATGCGGACATTTTCGGGCTGACTGAGACTTGGTTAAAGGACATCGATTCTGCTCATCGATCTGAAGCTACACCACCAGGTTACAAGCTCGTGGATCATGCACGTGGGAGTAGACGTGGTGGTGGTACTGCCCTCCTTCTACGTGATTCGATGGAGGTTAAAAAGGTTGCTGCAGCTGAGAAAACGTCCTTTGAATTTTCGGAATGGCTTGTGGGGGTCGGGTCTCATCAACTGCGCGTCGTCGTCATTTATAGACCACCCTACTCAACCAACCATCGAGTAACACTTAACTCTTTTTTACGTGAGTTTTCCGACTACCTAGAAACTGTTTTACTGTCTACCGCGCCACTGATAATTACTGGTGATTTTAACATTCATGTCGATGATGTTGACAACTATAATGCGACATGTTTTTCTGAGTTATTAGAATCATTGAATCTTGAACAGTTTGTTGATCAACCTACTCATGTTTTGGGTCATACATTAGACTTAATTATTACTCGTAAGTCAGATTCAATAATTGAAAGTAAACCGGTTACCGATTACTTATTTTCGGACCATTATTCAGTTTTGTGTAAACTAAATTTAAACAGACCTGATCTATCTGTGAAAGAGGTATCTTACAGAAAGATTAATTCTGTTGATATGGAAGTGTTCAAAAGGGACATTTTTTCATCTGATTTGTGTAATGCAGATTTAGAACTGCACAATTCTGATGATCTTGATCATTTTGCCACTTCATATAATAGCATTCTTAGTTCTGTTGTTCATCATCATGCACCGGTTGTGAAAAAAACTATCACTGCTCGGCCTTGCGTTCCATGGTTCAATAATGATATCAGAACGGCCAAAAAGTTGCGTAGGAAATGCGAACGTAGATGGAGAACAACTGGGCTTCAGCACGATTTAGACTTGTTTAAGTTGAATAAAAATAATGTCATCTTTTTGATGAATATGGCACGTCGGGTTTATTATTCTAACCTGATTAGCGAAAATAGTCATGATCAGCAGAAATTGTTTAGGCTGAGCAGGTCTCTGCTAAATCTTGACAAGTCTTTCTTGCTGCCTTTACACACGGACGACATAACTCTCGCAAATGAGATGGGCAAATTCTTTGTTAATAAAATATCAAATATTAGGTTAAGATTGCGTAATGAGATCTGCTCACCTCAGATAACTGTTCCCATACTTTCATTAGTTGATGATGCCGATAGATTATCTGATTTTAGGCAACTTTCTGAAGACGATGTTTGTAAGCTAATTTTAGGCTCAAGTAAGAAATGCTGCATCCTCGACCCTATTCCTATGAAGTTACTTACTGGGTCCTTGGACGTAGTTTTGCCTGTGATAACTAGTTTAGTAAATTCATCCTTGCACATGGGTCACTTTCCAGCATGCTGGAAATCAGCAGTGGTTTTACCTTTGTTAAAAAAACCTGGTCTTGACTTACATTTTAAAATTTTTAGGCCTGTCAGTAATCTGCAATTTATCTCTAAACTGGTGGAGAAAGCTGTGTCACTTCAACTACAATCACATTTATCCTTGAACGGTTTATATCCTATTGCACAATCGGCTTATCGTAAGTGTCACAGTACTGAAACTGCTCTATTAAAGGTTAAAATGATCTGTTAATGGCTATGAATAAACAACATGTTACATTATTAGTTTTACTTGATTTAAGTTCAGCTTTTGATACTTTGAATCATCAAACTTTATTGAACACACTCCATTCTAAGTTTGGCATTGATGGGACTGCTCTTCTTTGGTTTAAATCTTATTTGTCTAATAGATCTCAACAGGTCTCCATTCGTGGTAAATTGTCTCAAAAATTTGACCTCGACGGTGGTGTACCACAGGGTTCATGTTTAGGTCCCTTGTTGTTCATTTTATACACTAGTAGTTTGTTCGAAGTAGTTGAAACTCAACTCCCAAATGTTCATTGCTATGCTGATGACACGCAACTTTATCTTTCGTTTTGCCCAAATGTTGCATCAAACCAGGCGTCGGCACTTTCTGCAATGGAGGGCTGTATACATGTCGTACGCAAATGGATGCTTGGCAATGGGCTGATGCTAAATGACGGTAAAACTGAATTCATTATCTTAGGTACTCATCAACAACTAGCTAAGGTTAGTATTGATGGTATCAATGTCGGAGCATCCAGGGTTTCCACTACCCCCATTGTAAGGAATCTCGGTGCCTGGTTTGATGCTAACATGACAATGGCTACTCATATAACCAAAACTTGTGCTACTGCTTTTTATTACTTACATAATATTAGACGTATCAGGAAGTACCTATCCAGGCAATGCACCGAAACTTTAATTCATTCATTCATTTCCAGCCGATTAGATTATTGTAATAGTCTCCTTTATGGATTGCCCGATATTCAAATTAACCAGCTACAACGTGTTCAAAATTCTTGTGCTAGATTGGTTTGTAATGCTTTAAAGTACTGTCACATTACACCCTTGTTTATCGATTTACACTGGCTTCCGGTTAGGTTCAGGATCGATTTTAAAATTTTGTTAATAACTTATAAAATGTGTAATGGTCTTGCTCCCGCATACTTACGCCAACTTATCAAAAAAAAGGCATCTTCTTATTACAATCTTAGAAGTTCCATGGATGATATGCTCCTTAGTTACCCGGTGTGTCGGACTAAAATCACGCTCGGTGATAGGGCTTTTGAGTATGCTGCACCCAAATTATGGAATGCTCTTCCATTAAATATTCGGAAGTCAACAAATCTTGCTGTTTTTAAAAAATCACTTAAAACACATATTTTTAGTATGGCATTTTATTGATACTGTCCTTTTGGATGAGTTGGACTAAAATCATGCTGGGTGTTATGGCATCTTAGTTTGCTGCAAATTATGGAGTAAAATGATGTAATTAATGTTTTTGTCATGTTAATGTGTAATTTTTATATTTGTATATTTGTAATGCGCATTTGAACATCTTTTTATGGAATTTGCGCAATATAAGTTAATAATAATAATAATAATAATATAAGGGCTACCTAGGGGTTCCACCACGCCACCCCGCAGCATCTGCTGTACCTGTTGGTCGGCCTCCTGTCGCTTATGAAGTGGCAACCTACTCGCGTCTCCCGTGTTGATGGTGTGTCTGGTCATCTCCGTGTGCCCAAGGCGACCGTTGGGGCCGGTGAATGGCCCGGCGAACTCTGTAAGTAACCCAACCAGTCTAGAAAGTTGGGCCCGGTCGAGGCCCGCCGCCCCTCGTTCCAGGATGTCTTGTATGTGAGGCGGAACCTCCGGCTGTGCGTCTCTTGGGGGATGGCTAGCGGCAGACTCTCGCTGCTCTTCCTTCAGCTCTATCATGTCCAATTCTTTCACCGGCAAGAACAAAGACAAACGACTACCCTGGTAGATCGTCACTGGGTCGGTCGTCGGGTTGAAGACTCTCACCGGCACGGTTTCCATTCTTGGTGTCAACCACACCGGTGACGACCGCAACCCGGCAGTTGTCCGTAGCCTCAAAGTTGGGTTACACCATCCCGACTCCCGCCTGCGACTCACTCTATATCTCGCCGTACATTTTAACGGTAGGATACACCATTGGTAATTGGTTGAATTATCGGGAATAGGTGGATTTGGGGGGTTGAATTTTACGTTTTACTAATAGTAAATATCGTCTAAAGTTTGACAATCATCGATTCTGAGACAATCAAGAAAAACAGCGTTCTTTTTCAACCGGCGTGGGGCTGTGGTTCCTATGTTGTACTTGGTTTTTTTTTGCGAGATCGCCGTCCGGCGATCGTAATTTTTGTTAAATAAAATTCATTTTTGTTCGGAACAATTACAGGATATCTAGCGCAATATTTGTGCTGGATGCCTACAATCACTATTTACTTACAATTAAATATATTTCTTAATAATTCGGTAGTTAATATTTTCGATATCTGCAAATGGTCTATCCTACAGAGGACAACATTCAACAAAAAGCGAACGCCCGCAAACTGAATCTATTGTGCTTCTGTCCTCGAGAGTCATGTACACACTTGTATGTGGATGTGTGTAATGTACATGTATATTGTAATTTCAAAAAACGCTACCTTCTTGTGTCATTATACTATGAACATACGGAGACTACACTGTGCCCACATGGGGAGATTATTTGGAAGTTTCGTTTATGTTTCATTAAATTTAAAGTGTTCTTGACCGCTGTGGCGAGCGAGTATAGGACGTGTTACTTCGGTCCCCCACCGGAACCTGATCCTGATAATCCCGATCACTGGATGAAGCAAGCCATGCGAGAGATACGGAAGCGTTGCCGGGGAAATTGCAAACCTAAACCACCCGGTAAGTCGCCTTACTAATGCTATCTCCCGTCACACCGACTGCACAACATACTGTAATAATCGGCTTTCAAAACAAAACAAAAAACTAAACAAAAACCACCAATGTTCGTGCATGGTCTCATTCCCAAAAATATTCTCCCATTAAATATTACTTAAAGCCAAGTGTTTGTTGGGGTTTGTTTGTTTGTTTATTTATTTATTGTTTGTGTATGTATGTTATTTATTATTATTTGTATATAACAATATCGGTATATTTTGACATAAACATCAGAAACACATTGGTTTGTTTTCTCGTTTGTTACCAACAGAGTGTTTGAGTCCGCATCCTCTCGGCATGGAGGACGGGACAATCCAAGATGATCGCATCACAGCGTCCAGTATTCACAGTCATTGGTATCCACACCTAGCACGTCTCAACCGGATCCCCAACGCATGGTCACCCTCGAGGTTGGCATTAAAGTGAAATACCACGCCTGATACGTATCTTTATTACAATGCCACAAAACGCGTCCAAATGGTTTAATAGTCATGAAAACGTCGAATTGGCATTGTTTTCGTGTACTGTTTTCTTTGTCTGTTTGTTTTTAATTCTAAACAAAATCTAGCCCAATCCCGATGCGCCGCTCAATTATTGCACACTATTATACAGTTTCAATAATTGTGTTTTAGTTTCAAATCCATTCAAGCAATCGATTAAATCGCGTTGTTGTGTTGTAATGTCACCAGTCTCGCATTACACATATAAACATTCGAATATGATATGTAATTAAGATAAGTACGTGTAGTTTGCAGTACTAGCATCATGATTATGTGGCATTTTGTGTGTGTGAGTTGTGTGGTTCTGACAAGAACTGGAGGGAACTCGAAATTTTTGGATAGTATGCTCTGCCTGTCGTCAGGAAACTAAGGGATTCTAACGGCGAAGCGGGGTTATATTAAGCCTGGAAGCGATGAAGCGTACGAAGGATGTAACTGAGGGGTACTCATGCAGGACGCTTGATGATCACTGAGGCGTGTCAGTGTAAAGGAACAGACCGAAATGAAAAGTTGCCAAGGGTATCAGAGATCCATAGGCTGGAGAACTACGTGTCCTAGAGTACATGGAATCCGGTGGACTGGGAGGTGATGGTGGGTGGGGCGCCAAATGTGGCTTCACCGTTATAATCCCTCAGTCTTCTGACGAAGGGCAGGACATTCTGTCCGAAACGTTGAGATCCCTCCGTTTCTTGTTAGAACCACACAACTTACTAAAGAGAATTTCCACATGGTGCTACCGCAAACTACTTATCTTATTGCTATTTTGCAATGCAAACCTTCAAAGCTCTGGTTCTTTTCATTACCACACAACTTACTAAATAAAATTGCCATATGGTTCTACCGCAAATTACTTATCTTATTGTTTTTTTGCTATGCATACCTTCAAATCTCATCATTTTAAATCATGTACCAGCGGATGATATAACAACACAAAATGGCAATTTAATAGGCATTTTTTTCTCAAACCGCATTCGTATCCCGTACGCGTATCAAAAATAATGGTTGTTATTCATTCTCCCTTCACTTTATACATAGGGAAGCTGGTTCCTGGATAGAGGTGGACCTCGTTGAGAGTACAGTGTTGCTAGGAGTAATCACACAGGGATGGGATACGAATTGGCATGTGACGCGGTACAGGGTGGCGTATCAGAAGCAGCCTTCATCTGCCTATGAACTAGTGACAGGTAGAAACGGAAACATTAAGGTAAATGTAAATCTTAACTTAACAGGCTTTGCAGGTATTTACAGGACATGGGGCCGATTTAACGAAACGCCAAGACGGGTCTTAGAAAGAGTAACTCGTCCTAACTCGCGACTTGTCCTAGGATCGATTTTACAAAAGTTACGACGCTTTCAACACGTCTTAACTTCCATAGCAACGCGGCTTAACTCGTCTTAATTGAAGATCGGTCCGAGGGTCGTCTTATTTCACGTGCGTTAATCTATATATCGTCTGGAATACCATTGCATTATCTTCTCGTTTTAGACAAAATGTCGGCCTAGAGTTATAGTTTCAAAGAAAACAAAATATTATCAACAGTTTGTTTTCTTCAGTCGCGTGTATCGTAAAAAACATATATTTATACGCCAGCAACTAGTCGACTCTGTATAGAACGTGCAGAACTACCGTACGTGATTGTATTGCGCAGACTAGTTTGCGCGTTTCTTCTCAAGAACTGTTTACTCTAGCGGTAAAAACAAATATGAAAGAGCTATCAAATTGGTAGTTGCGATACGTCTTTCATAAGATTGGTTTATTGAAATCGATCTTAGGACAAGTCTTCGTGTAGACTAGATAACTATTGTGCATGTGCTGCGGCGATGCGTTTCTGGGAAACAAAATATAATTGTTAAAAGTCTCCTCTTCGCCGAATGATTATTGATTCCGCTGAATGTAAACGTTTTGGTTTCAGGAGTTCGTCGGTAACACTGATGCCAACACCCCGGTCACCAACATGTTCAATGAGAGGGTGGTGGCCAAGAAGGTGCGCATTGAGCCTACTGCCTGGAAATATTTTGTTGCTTTGCGGTTGGAGTTGCTTGGATGCCGCCTTGATTAATTCTGCTGAAGCATTTAAAATAGCCGAGAAAAACTATAGATAAATACAGTGCTCACCCGTATTATTGGCTGGGACCGAGTTTTCGGTGTTGAAAGTAATACAAACGCGCCAATAACAAGGGTGAGCACTTTATTTATCTAAAGTCTTCACAATATATTGTCTTAGTGCTACGCAGCACCCTATTACAAAACTATAGTTTAGCCCAGTGGACATGACCCGGAAGTGAATTAAAGTAATGCAATGTTTATTCCTTTCTGGGTTAAACCGACACTTTTTCCTTGTCAGTGTGACACGTTTCCCGCTAAAACGACCTAAACAAAAGACTCGGGGCCGTATTCGCAAAACGACTTAAGTCCCCCCAAAAATAAGCACCCTACTTAAATACCCGACTTAGACAAATGTAGATGACTTGGCGGTATTCAAAAAACATTTTGGCTAAGTACCCCACTTATTTTCAAGTCTTAAATCTAAGTGTGGTCTGACTAGTCTTAACTCGTTTAAGCGGGGCGCTTAACTCAATTAAGCGGGGCGCTTAGGTGTCATGGCGGCTTTTTTCTGTCTTTCGGTTGGTACATTTTGGGCACAAAATTTGATATTCTAGGGACTATGGGAAATCTCGTCAGTATCGAAATATTGTAAAAGAAAGGCCAAGTTGAAGTTAATATGTGACAGCTCTAGAATTGTAGTTCGTTGACATTCTAACGATTTTTTTCGATCGATTTGTTAAATTTTAGGCGGGCGGAATGATTGCGATTGATGACATGTTACGTTAACGTTAACCAATGACATGCATTACACGTGACTGCCGATTATAAATCTTACCTTCCAGCATGTAGACTAGTTAGACCACACTTAGATTTAAGACTCGAAAATAAGTAGGGTACTTAGCAAAAATGTTTTGTGAATACCGCTAAGTCATTCAGATTTGTCTAAGTCGGGCATTTTTTCTCATTTTGGTCGGGCAGGAATCAGTTATTGCTGTTAAGTTGTTGTAACTGCTAAATCTGGTCTTCTCCTCTCTTTTCTTGTTGGCCATGTGCAGCTGGGCAGTGTGTATTGGTACTGTGATATCCTCTTTGATCTTGTAGGGTCACATTATTGATCTTGAATTGCCTCTATGTTTTATTTATTGTTGCATTTTATTTTGGTTCATTATTTTTCCTTTGTCATGTTTGTGTTTTATGTTGCGCCTCGGAATAGGTTTTCTCTAGATAGATGGCGCATTATAAATGCTTTATATTATTATTTTTTATATTATTATTTAAGTGGGGTGCTTATTTTTGTTGGACTTAAGTCGTTTTGTGAATACGGCCCCAGGACATCCTCTTAGGACCCTTGTAGTTTGGCTACTACGTTGATTGATTTGATTAATCTCATCAAAGATTAACCCTAATGAAGTTTGATTCGTAGTTCCGAATCCACACTTTAATAAAGATTCGTGGATACGATCGAATCCACACTTTTTGTCCAAAGCGTCAATTCGTCGATACGAATCCACACTTTTAACAGTAGAGTGACGTCATAGCAATGGTTTATATAAACATAATTGGTCATTGACGTGTTGCCCAAGCGCAATGGTATATGTAGTTTCTCCGTAATTTAAATAATAGATCTTGTGTATATCAACAAATCACAACCTGTAAAGTGTACGAAAACAGGCGTCGGACTTACGATACGGCCGATGTCTTAAACAAACGCGTACATGAATTCCCACGCGTACATGTGGCAGAGGTTTTTTTTCAGAGATCGTTTATTTCACTTTTCTTAATGCATTAAACACTTAAAAAAATGATTTAGGCGATCACTGTGTTAGCAAATAACAATATGAGGCAACAAATGTCTTTGCATTGACTAAAGATCTCAACAAGAAAAAGGTATTCTTTACCTACGTTTTTCACGTGAATCATGTATGACTCTACATGTGTACACGGTTTGGGAAAGTAATGAACGGTCGGTCGTCACAGTTTGAATGGTTTTCAGTCCATAACAACAAAAAACGGTTACCAGTTAACACTGTATCAGGCATACTCGTATAATGCCCCTCATTGGTACTAAGCTCATAATTATAATAAAACAATGTACGTAGATGTCGTGTATTCCACTTGAATTAATGAATTAATGTGTATTCATAAATACCTGGGACAGTTTAGGCATTCCTATTGGTCGAGAGCCCGTCACGTGGCTGGTATTAAACGGACGATAAAGACATGGCTGGAAGTGTTCAAAATCAGCTGGCAACAAAACAATGTCACGCGATGTTGCATTATAACCGTCACCAGGGCTCACTTTATTTCCAACCGTACCTCGTGTCCAATAATAAGAGCGGGTAGTGTTGGGCGCGTACAGCTCGACACCCTGGGAACGAGGTTGCCAATGGCAGTAATAGTCTGGTTCATAGTAAATACGCTTTATTGCATGTATTGTGTAGAGCGACAGAGGCGGAAACATGTCATTTGACACACACAGAATGGCGAAACACCGAAATTTACTTGCGACAATTTTCCGGGATTTTCGGGACTTTTTTTGCTGAATTTTACAAAAAAAGGTATTTATGAATGGGAATAAATGTGTGTTCGGTTGGTATTAATCACCCTGTTTAATACCGCTTGCTGATAATTATCAGCACCCAGACTCCAAGCGGTATTAAACAGAGTGATTAAAACCTCTCGAACACACATTTATTCCCTTATTATAGTGCGTCTGAATTATGAAGTCCATGTATGTTCTGGTTCATTAGTTTATTTATTACTATTGTATTTGTTCAATATTTGTGTGTAAAAGCATGGAAATCAATAAATTATTAAAACAGTTGTGATCACACACGAACAAAAATATTAAGCAGTGTTAACTACATGTATAGCTTAAAGGGGTTATATATACACCATTTACTGTAATGCTCGGAAATGGATGGGTTGCCTAGGAAATTCATGTTTTATAGTAAATATCTTGACCGCTGACCTGTTTAAAGTGTCCACTAGTACCAGCTGATGCCCTGCCAGTGCGGCACGCCTAAACAATAACAATGTATGGTTTACCCAGAGGTTGGTATCTAAAGGAAATACCACAGCTGGCTCATACCATTACTGTAATTCCACATTATAACAGCGCCACAAATGCTCCTGAGTGGTTTCATGGTCATCTAATTGCCACCACGGCTTTGTTTTTGTAGTTATATATATTTTTTATTATAAAAACAAATCTAGCCGAATCCCTATGCGCCGCTCAATTATTGCACACTATAACGAGTTTCAATAATTGTGTTTGATTTAATATGACATGTAATTAAAGTAAGTAGTTTGCGGTAGCATGTACATGTGGTAATTAGCTTTTGTGAGTTGTGTGGTTCTAAACGGAACTAGCTGGAGGGAACTCGACGTTTTGGATAGTGTGCTCTGCCCGTCGTCAGGAGACTAATGATTCCAAGGGTGAAGTGGGGTTATATGGAGCTTGGCAAACGAAGGATGCAACTGAAGGATGCAACTGAAGGGTTCTCATGCAGGACAATGGATGATCACTGAGGCTTGTCAGTGTCACGGAAGAGACCGAAATAAAAAAGTTGCCAAGGATATAGAAAATCCATAGGCTGGAGAACTACGTGTCCTATAGAGTACATAGGACCCGTTAGACTGGGAGGTGATGGTGGGTGGGGCGCCAGATTACCGTTTTACCGTTTAAATCCCACAGTCTCCTGACGACGGGCAGGGCATTCTGTCCGAAACGTTGAGATCCCTCCGTTTCTTTTTAGAACCACACAACTCGCCAAAAAGAATGTCACATGGTGCTACCACAAACTACTTATCTTATTGCTTTTTTGCCATCAATTACGTCCGGAGAAATACAACAAAAATTAAACGCTTTTAATAAACAAATTAGGTCATTTGCCATTTATCAGCAAATTGTTGGTGACTCTATTTAGACTTTGTCTCTCGAATATTCGTCACCACGGTCTAAGCTGTTGCTGTAAGGCAACATACATCCAGGGGTCAAATTCGTATGATATCAATCGATTTCAAACTTATGTGAAATAAATTAGTCTGTTGTGTGCTTGACTCATGCACATATCCGACTAATTCATTTAACATAATTTTGAAATTGATATTTGAATGCTGACTTTCGGCAACAGCTTCAACGAATGTGATTAAAGGGTGAGCAAACGTTAAAGTTGTACCATAAATGACTAAATTGGTTTGGTAAAAGCGTATGATTGTTTTAATAATGTCAAATTCGTTTAGGCTGTTGCCGAAAGGCAGCAATCACAGATCAAATTCGTCTTGATATCAATCAATTTTAAACTGATGTTAAATGTATTAGTCTGGTAATTATGTGCGTGATATATATATATTGTTTTAATTTTAATTGGCAAGGTGGGTCAATGTCTTTGTTCACTTTGAAATGTATGCAAATTTACATATTTGGTTTACCATGTATATCCCCATTGAGTGATCACCACAATGTCGCTTCCCAGGTTGTATCTTAAAATTAGGCGTGATCCCTGGTCACATGGTATTCTGGTGTTTATGACTTATGACTAGCGCCCTCAAAGAAAAGATACTAACAATTTGGAAGACCGCTAAACATAGGGCAAAATAGATCAGTTGGTAGAACGCCGGTCCGGTATTCCGTAGGTCACAGGTTCGAGTCCCGCCTTGCCAATTTTCTTTGTTCACTTTGAACTTTCTGCAATTAAGTGTACGTATATTAAAATGCACGCAAATAACAAAATATGGGTCGAGTGTCGTGTTGCTGTGGAATGATTAATCATTTGTTTCAAAATGGGATTTTGAATAGAAATGAGTGGAGGAAACAATAACCAGGAGCTTACACAATCGCAATGTTTAGCTCCACAATAATGACATGTGAATGATCTATTCAGAATAGCCGGACATTTTGGGCACACTTATTTTCTATTTCTAAAAATTGACTTTGATGTAACCGTTATTTTTACTCAGCCTATACTTTGTTTCTACAAAATAGAAATTTGGGTGATGTAAGTAGCAAGGCGGGGGTACCTTGATAGATTGGTGAATTAAAGTATCTTGCTGCCACCTTGGATGCTTACACCTGGTCTTAAACTACTTCAGAGTCACCTACCTTCCATATACAAGTGACAAAACCCTTTCCCCGAAATGAAACGACAGATTCCTGATGCTGGCTCCCAGACTATATCATAAGAACGCCACCAACAAATAAAGGTATAGGTATAAGTATAAACGACTACGCTAAAACATAATAGGTTATTGAAACAAAATTTATTCAAATTCACCAACTCTCGCATTCAAGTTCGTGCGAGAAAAGATTTCGCACGCTTTTAATACCAAACTAGTTTAGTCATTTATCATTCAATTTCAACGTTTGGCCACTCGTTTTAAGCACCGGGTTGAGAATATTGTCTTCGGAAGTGAATGAAAGTAGTGCAATGTTTATTCCTTTCTGGGTTAAGTTTACGGCTAAAACGACTAACCAAAAGACTACAACTTACAAGTGAATTTGAACCGCAATATTTGGGCCCTCATTGTCGCTGCTTGATTGATTTATACTACGTTCCGTTTACACCCATTGTCAAGATTTCAAAGGAACAAAAAGTATCCATTCTTACTAATGCTTTAAGGTTTGAGATGAATTGAGTCCATGTATTCAGTGTATACGAGCTACTGACTTGGGTATGTGAAAGCTTTGCCCTGTCTGGTCTCAGTGTTGCGTAACCAAACAATGGAATAAAGGTGGGGTTAAATAAGGGCGTTTTTAATGCACAGTACGTTGGACATCGAAGTCATTTGCTGCCATACGTTCTTGCGCGTCGGGTGTGTTTCTGCTAACTCTGCCAAAGTGTCTTTTCCAGTGATGATGATCCGTACACATTTTTGAGTAGAAATACGTTGGAGATAATGTTGTGTGACTCTCAAGAACTGACCCGCCAATTTATTTCGATGGTGATTCAAACCAGTATTTTCTGACATATCTGATGAAGATTTTTACTCCGATGAAGATTTATACTAAAAGCGGCGGATTCGAAGGTGAATAAGCTTCCTACATTCACGGATGATTTGGACGTCTTGTAACAGATCAGGAAATGATGGAAAATAAGAAAAGGTAACAAGAATTGTTTTCCTCTCAAAAGTTGGCGTATATTTTAGCTGTCGGTGTATCTGGCTAGGGCAGACAGAGCTACCAGAAAACAATTCTACTGTCATTTTTTTACAGGATTTTGAATTATATGTTTAATATTTCATTTACCTATCAATTATATCAACAAATTGCTGATAAACACTGAGTATGAAGAAACCCAAGCTAAACATTGACCAATGCGTGTTAAAGACGTGCGTTGCTATTAATATGAAGGAAGAAATGAGACGGAGGGCCCCCCTCCTTTGTGGTGGTAATTGCGCTTGCGGAATTGTGTTGTGGTTTCTAAGGAATGCTTTTAGGTTCTTAGGGGAGGTGGGGTGGGGAGAAGGGGAGGTGGGGTGGGGAGGTGGGGAGGTAACAATAGTCCAGAGAGTGTATGTGTATGGGGGAGTCCCTCGGTCTCATATCGTGCTGGGTATATTGCTATCAGGCGAAAAGGTTTAGTTATCCTTTAACGAAAATGACGTCAAGGCGAGTATGCGCATGCGTGAGCGAAACATCACGTTGGCTTTACCCCAGCCTTTTGTTAATCCCTGAACGGTTTCATGATCACGTGTCAAACCAGACTCGGAACAAATTGTTCTTTATGCTCTGTTAAACGTCTGCCGTTTTGCAACACGGGTACGGAAGGAGTGTATGAGTTAGCGAATATATACAGTGTATGTACGTGTCGTACGTGCATATAATGGTCCTTTTGAAGGAAAATTGCAATTGTATTATCCAATGGTGCATAAACAACCTCAAAGGTAATTTACAACAATTGCTTTTGTGTTTTGTGGGTTTTTGTTGTGTTTTTTTTTGGGGTTTTTTTTTTTTTTTTTGGGGGGGGGGCGGGGTTGGTGCGTTGCATCAAATAATACTGACTTGTTCGACGCTTTGGGTTCGCGTTGACGCTAGAAAGTTCAGAAAAACCAATCATGTTCTTGTAGTCTGGTTCCCTGACTCTACATCAGATGGAACAGAACAATGTATAGATGATATTATATATGATGAAATTAAATAAAAAATGTTTCAAAATAGCCGGGATAACCTATACAGGTTGGGTATTTTTCCCTCAAGTGCACGACGTAGGGTATAATCTTGGGTACAACGAATTCTTCTGACTACACCGTGGGAATCTCATGAATTTGAGAGGCATAGATTATTTTCTTGCACGCCACCTGACTTGTTGCCTTCATTGCATCATCTTTAATCATTTAGACCCTCTGGGTACGTTTCGTTTTCTAAAAATGTGTTGTTTACACGTTTGTGTAATTGCCTAGACCTACCTTGATTGCTACTGAGGAGTATGTGTTTGTTACTAGAAGCCGTGTCCGTTTGTGCGCGGTGCCGCGCTGTTTCATCACGATTCGCGACTAATTACGGAGGAGATGGTATTCATTGTTCAGTTTCAAGGTGATATTTTTGTTAGTTCCCAAGACGGTGTTTTCATTTAGCTAGAAACTGTAATTACAAGGGAATGCTCATTGGCTGTTACGTTACCCGCTTCTATTGTTTCTACTTTCCTCGCACGCGCAAGCTCGTTCTTGATTGGACGTAGTTTGGCTATTACGTCAACCTGGTGTGTGGTCTGCGGCTGCTTAGCTGACGTGGCAAACTACGTACGTTTGAGTACTTGCCGATATACGATGAACATTAACAGAGTGTTGCGCATTTCTTCTATAACTAGATACGGTTTTGAGCTACGATATATTTAGTCTCCTATCCATCTGATTGTCGTTCAGTGTTCTACATACGTAGCTGCCTCTTAAAGTCGCGTTGTGTCGCGTTCTGTATGGATCATTAAAGTCGCTGATGAATAAATTCAAAACGGAATTCTCAATCTTTGCAGTAATCGGGCAAAGCTTGGGGGAATTAAATCAGTCTAGCTGGCTTGTAACCCTTCACAAGTGTGTAATCAATATTTCCCCCTCAAGTGCACGACGTAGGATATAATGTTGGGTACAACGATTTATTCTGACTACACCGATCCCAAGAATTGAAAAGGCAAAGAGTAATTTGTTTAACGCCAACTGACTTGTTGCCTTCGTTGCATCATCTTTAATCATTTGGACCCTCTGGGTACGTTTCGTTTTCTAAACATTTGTTGTTTACACGTCTGTGTAATTGCCTACCTTGATTGCTACTGAGGAGTCTGTGTTTGTTCCTAAAAGCCGAGTCCATTTATACGCAGTGCCGCGCTGTTTCATAACGATCCGCGACTGTTTACAAACGAGATGGTATTCATTGTTCAGTTTCATGTCGAGATTTTCGTTAGTTTCAAGACGGTGTTTTGCTTTAGCTAGACACTGTAATTACCAGGAAATGCTCATTGGCTGATACGTTGCTCGCTTCTAGCGTTAGCTCCGCCCATGTTGTAATCTTGCACCAATACAAAATGTTTCTACGTTCCTCGCAAGCGCAAGCTCGTTCTTGATTGGATGTAGGTTAGCTATGACGTCAACCTGGTCTGTGGTCTGCGGCTGCTTAGCTGACGTGGCAAACTACGTATGTTTTATGAGTACTTGCCGATATACTATGAACGCTAAAAGAGCGTTCAGCATTTCGTCTATTATATACGGTTTCGAGCTACGATATATTTAGTCTCTTTCCTGTCAGTCTGATCATCGTTTGGTGCTCTATACATGTATAGCTGCCTATTAAAGTCGCGTTATGTATCAATCGTTAAGGTCGCTGATCAATACATTCAAAACGAATTCTTAATCTTTGCATTAATCCGGAAAAGCTTGCGGGGAATTGTAAGGTCGGGAAATCAGTCTGTCTGGCTTGTACCTCTTCACAAGTGTGTAATCAATTGCAAGAAAAACGTGGATTAACTAAATACAATGTAATTATAAATAATTAAGAGCAGTATTTGAAAAAAGAAAACAAATACAAGCATTACACAGAATAGAACTAACTAAACAAAAACCACCCAATTCAAGTTGGCCAAGATTGACAGACTGAAACACTGTTATTCGAAAGACTGCCAATAGTTGGGAAATGTAATACAAAAATATAACTTTACTTGGAAATATCAGCACACCAGGAGCCATGAGTTTTCACGATGTTTCAGACCGTCATTCTTTAACAGTTTAGTAAAGTATTTCGTGATAATTTATGCATTTAAAAAACATATTACTGGCAAATGTTGTATACATTGACCGTTAACAAAAAAATGTGATTTTGTTTTTTTATAAGAATTGGTTTTGTAAAAGCGTGTGAAACTGAAGAAATTAAATGTGAGAGTTGCTATATTATGAATTTGAATAACAAATGTTTCAAAATAGCCGAAAAAATATACAGGTTGAGTATTTCCCCCTCAGGTGCACGACGTAGGGTAAAATGTTGGGTACAACGAATTCTTCTAACTACACCGTGGGAATCCCATGAATTTAAAAGGCATAGTCAGAGTAATTTGTTTCACGCCAACTGACTTTTTGCCTTCATGGCATCATCTTTAATCATTTCGACCCTCTGGGTAAGGTTCGTTGTTTACACGTCTGTGTAATTGCCTAGACCAATCTTGATTGCTACTGGAAGTCTGTGTTTGTTACTAGAAGCCGTTGTCGTTTGTACGCAGTGCCGCGCTGTTTCATAACGATTCGCGACTGTTTACAAACGAGATGGTATTCATTGTTCAGTTTCAAGGTGATATTTTCGTTAGTTTCAAGACGGTGTTTTGCTTTAGCTAGAAACTGTAATTACCAGGGAATGCTCATTGGCTGTTACGTTACCCGCTTGTAGCGTTAGCTCTGCCAATGATGTAATCTTGCACCAATTAAAATGACTTCTACTTTCCTCGCAAGCGCAAGCTCGTTCCTAATTGGCTGTAGGTTGGCTATGACGTCAACCTTGTCTGTGGTCTGCGGCTGCCTGGCTGACGTGGCAGTACTTGCCGATATACGATGAACGCTAACAGTGTGTTGCGCATTTCGTCTATAAGATACGGTTTCGAGCTACGATATATTTAGTCTCTTTCCTGTCAGTCTGATCGTCGTTCGGCGCTCTACATGCGTAGTTGCCTATTAAAGTCGCGTCGGTGTCCCGATCGTTGAAGTCGCTGATAAATACATCCAAAACGATATTTCGATATTTGCATTAATCGGGCAAAGCTTCGGTTTACGCTTCCCGATTGTTGTCGAGTTATATACGTGCGCATAGTAGCACTAGTTTGCGTTGGCGTGTGAGTCGTTGGTAATTACATTCTAGCGGATTGGTGCTCAGAATTCACTTGAATCTAGGAGAATGGACGAAGCAGCAGCTTTGGTTCTGATGCTGTCAACAATGGCAGGTAAGCTGTATTATCTGTCACATGTGGTATTTCCTCGAATCCTTAACCTGTTTGTGAGCAATTGTACACAATTGGACGTAGTGTATTACTATTATTAATCCTTTCTGGTAATGAAACTAAAGAATCCTCAAAAGCGCCCTTGGCACTGTAGCTCGCAAGCCTGAAGAAACCTGTAGAGAGAACACAAATGAGAAGAAGGTACAGTTTTGGAGGTGGGAGACAAACCCACGGAATCAGGCAGGGACTGAAAACCCAATCCACATATTGCCCTAGGCCGGATTCGAACCCGGATCACAGCGGTGGAAGGCGAGAAAAGAACAACCACGCCAACCCGATTCCCTCTCATTTTGTTGAGTGTGCACTTTTCGTTTCTAAGGCAGTATTCATCACAATCTATTTAAAGGTAGGATACACCATTGGTAATTCAATTGTTTGAAACAATTACGGAATATATAGCGCAGTCATTTTGCTGGCTGCCTGGAATTATTTACTTTTAAATAAGTAAGATATTTTGTAATATTTCGGTAGTAAAATTGTTCGATTTCTGTAAAATGGTGTCGCTTTGCCGTAATAAAACAATTGATTTATCATCATTTATTTAAAAAATATCATAGTACATGTATTCCTACTTCAAAACATGCCGAATAGCATGGATAGTACCGCTTGAAACCTCGTTGAAGCGGTGACCCAGCTTTTAGCAAAGTAAAGTGTTGCCCCACGTGTGTCCCATTACATTGTGTACATAAAGGGGCCTTTCAAGTCTGGGTTTTCCAGACCTACCCAAGCAATTAATCATGCTATTGTTGCCTTGACCCATTCAACAACACCAGCTGGGATCGAATATATTCAGACACTATGGGAAAGTACTGTGCTGACATATGAAGCCATTAAACCGAACAGCAGGGGGTTACACACGAAATACAACCGACTTTGAAAAAAGTACGGACGTGCGTTCGTGTAAAAACAAGATGGCGGCACGTCGCAAGGTTAAGTTGGTTATTTTAACGAATTCCAAAACTTTAAGGAAATGACATCGTTTTTGCCCCTCGTGCATCTTGTGCCGTTCATCTTTGTGCCGCACGTCGCAAGGTTAAGGACTTCACTTCCAAAAAGCGGATAATTTTCTTCTTGCGATTGGTGTTGGCATCTTTATGCTTACTCTCAAGAACGTCTTTCAATATATCGAACCTTTTCGCTCTAAATACGGTTTGTTATAATTAGCTTTACGTTTTCCCTTTACCATGTTTACCTTCCACATCGCCACGCTTTTGTAGATTTCAATGCACACATTATGGGCCTCGTGTTTCAGATTTACTGCTGTTCATAAAACCATACCCTATTGTAACGTAGACCGTTTGCTGGGGTCGATACACACACAGGAAGGAGACTCAAGAGAGGCATTTTCTGGTTTCAGTGGTTTATAGGCCGTATATTCTAACTACGTCTGTGGTAGAACACTGACATGAAGTTTACCGTTAAAACGCGGCACTAAAACTGCTCCAGCGCTTGCGCCATCCGGAACATATTGCCTAGGCGTACTTGCAGGGCTCCACTGAGCAGTTCCACCGTGGAACCGCTCTGGTGCCCTCTATCGACCAACCGGCACAGACGCTACACAGCCCCCTTCGAGGACCTTGTTCGTCTCACAACACGACGGCGGGCATCTACCGCCGCACACCACCAGCTGGCCCACCACCAAGTCCAACGGAAGTTGCACGTCCGGCGTGGACTTCCCCGCTTCACCATTTCGTTGGACTGAGGGTGGAACGGTGTAGTGCGAGTCTTGTAGACACCCAGTAGACGGCAGGTGTCCTGGAAGAGCCGGGCCTCGAATTCCCTCTCCTGATCTGTGTGGATCTCGAGGGGGGCGCCGAATTAGATGCTTGTATTCCCGGTATTGGTCTTTGGGAACCGGACCGTGAGGTTCTGTACATCGGCGCACCCACCAAGTACTCCTGCAGTGGGGCCCGGAGGGGTCGAGGGGCTGGCTTCTTGGACCCACAATTGTGGCATTTCCGGCACCACTCCTCCGCCTGACGTTGCATCCTCCGGAAGTACACCGACTCCTGTTTCAGCCGAGCAACCGTCCGGGCGACCCCCAAGTGCCCCGATGTCCTGCCATCATGGGTCAACCGCAAGACGCCCTTCACCCGCGTCCGCGGGACCACTATCTTTCACGTCGGGGGTCCGCCATGGAGCTACTCCCACCTTATCTGCAATACGCCTGGGACAGTCCCCCTTCGCCCACCAGAACTTCATGCCCTCGTCCAGGGCCGACAAGTCCGACCAGCCGGGTCTGGGAGCCCCGCCATCTAGCCACTGGGCGATCCGGCCAAACTCCGGGTCGTCGCATTGTTCCTGTTTCAGCTCCTCCGGGTCCCAAGCCGCCAAGAGTCCCTCCACAGTGGTGGTCTCCTCCCGCTCAGCTTCACAAGGGGCTCCCAGTAGGGGCCCCTTGATATAGCACTCGTGGCTGATCTCGCCCGATCGCCTACATTGACCGCACGGAACCCTGGAGACTGCGTCAGCGTTTGTGCGCTTCTTTCCCGCCTGGTGTTCCACGTCGAAATGGTCGCACCCCAGCCTCTGGATCCACCTGGCCGTTTGCCCCTCTAATACAAAAGTTGAACAACCACCACAGGGATCCATGGTCCGTTCAAAGCAGGAACCGTTTACCGAGTCTCTCCGAGTGTTGCAGTAGTTGCGTTCGGCCTTGGACAAAGTGCGGGTCCCGTAGTCGATCACCTGCTCACCCTCTTTCCCTTCCTGTGCCAGCACTTCTCCGATGGTTCAGTTGCTGGCGTCCATATCTAAGACGTAACAGTACCCTGTGTCCGGGTAACGCAGCACCGGCGCTGTGGTCAACGCGTCCTTAAGATTGTCGAACGCTGACTGGCAATCACCCGACCAAGAAAACGCTCTCTGGTTCTTGGTGGTCAGGGCATGGAGGAGGCGGGCGATCTCGGCGAAATTCACGATGAACCGCCTATAGTAGAAGGCGAGGCCAAGAAAACTCCGTACTTGGGTCAGGTTCGCGGGTTGCGGCCATCTCCTGATGACCGCAACCTTTTCCGGGTCTGTCCTTACTCCCCTGGCTGACACGAGTTGGCCCGGGAAGGACACCTCCTTCTTAAAGAGGCTACACTTCTTGGACTTGAGTCTCAACTCCGCGGCCCGGAACCGTTCCAGGACTACCGCCAACCTCTTTTGGTGCTCCTCGAAGTCCGCCCCCACACGCTCACGTCACCCAGACAAACCACCGCCACCTGCCACTGCAGTCCCTTCAGCACTTGTTACATCAGGCGCTCGAAAGTCGCCGGGGTGTTACACAGCCCGAACGGAATCACGGTGAACTGATACAGCCCGTTCTGCATGCCGAAAGCTGTCTTCTCCCGTTCCCCCTTCTCTGTCCGGACCTGTTAGTAGCCGGTGGCCAGGTCGAGGGTGCTGAACCATTTCGCCCTGCTCAACGCGTTGAGGTTGTCCTCAATCCTGGGAATGGGGTACGCGTTCTAGACTGTCACCTAGTTGACCATCCTTCTTTCGGACCAGCACCACCGGCGACGACTAAGGGCTACCGGAGAGTTCCACCACGCCATCCCGCAGCATCTGCTGTACCTGTTGGTCGGCCTCCTTTCGCTTATGGAGCGGCAACCTCCTCGGTGGTTGGCGAATAGGAGTTGCGTCTCCGGTGTTGATGGCGTGTCTGGTCAGCTCTGTGTGCCCAAGGCGACCGTCGGGGCCGGTGAACGCCCCGGCGAACTCCGTCAGTAACCCGGCCAGTCGAGAAAGTTTGGCCCGGTCGAGGCCCACCGCCCCTCGTTCCAGGATGTGTTGAAGGTGAGGCGGAACCGGCTGTGCGTCCCTTAGGGGATGGCTAGCGACAGACTCTCGCTTCCTTTAGCTCTATCACGTCCAACTCCTCCACCGGCGGAAAGAAAGCCAAACGACTGCCCTGGTAGATTGTCACTGGGTCGGCCGTCGGGTTGAAGACTCTCACCGGCACGGTTCCATTCTTGGTGTCAACCAGACTGGTGCCGACCGCAACCCGGCAGTTGTCCGTAGCATCAAAGTTTGGGTACACAATCCCGACTTCCGCCTGCGACTCACTCCTTATCTCGCCGGCAAAGATCGCTTCCTGTCCGGCCGTGACTACCATGTTCTTCGCTACCTGCGCCCTCGCTACGATAGTCTTGTGTGCGATAACCCCTAGGGGAACCGTTCTCCCGTCGATGGGGGCCGTTTGGTCGTCCCCTTGCAGTGGTACTTCGACAGGAAGTCGATCCCCAGACTCACGTCCGGCTCAATCTCGCCCACTCGTAGCTCGAAGGTTCCCCTTCCCCTCGTCGGCATAGGACTTCCGTCCGCCATCCTCATGCCTGGGACCGCAGGACGGAGGCTCCGTTTCTCGGCGCTGAAACTTTCTGCGATCAGGCTCACCGTCGCCCCAGTGTCGAGGAGGCAACGCACTGGCCTCCTGGCCATTATCCCATCAATGTAGTTGGCTCCAGACGCCTCCGTCGCGGCTGGCTTCGCTTGACCCGTCGGTCCGGGAACCGGCGGTTTCGACCCTCCTTCGGCCCAGCCGTGGCGGCGGGAGCCGGCCCTCTTTTCCCGTCGGGGGCAGTTTCTCCTGAAGTTGCCAAACTCGTGGCACCTGAAGCACTTCACCTGAGCCCGCGCGTTGGGCTTGTATCCCACTAGAACGACCGACGAAGGTTCTACAGCAGGAACTGAAGGAAGCTGTCCTACCGACCTCACGTCTCTGGCCCGGCCTACCCTGTCCGGCTAAACACCTGGGTCGCCAGTGTGATGGCTACGGTCAGAGTCAGAGTATTTCCCAAGACCCTCCGAAACGCCTCCACGCCCAAGTCCTCCCGGGCCTGTGCAGGCAGTCTTGGGTATCTTGTTAGCACCAGCCGCCGAATGGACTATCCCAGGCTGCTGATCGACTCGTCGCGGCCCGATGTAGTGGGACCTCCCAGCAAACACAAAACGTTTAAAAAACGTTTTTTAAACGTTTAAGTAGGTCCGCTAGGTCTTCGTACTAAATAAACGTTTAAAAAACGTTATTTAAACGTTTAATTAGGCCCGCTAGGTCTTCGTCCTAAATAAACGTTTAAAAAACGTTTTTTAAACGTCCGCTACGTCTTGATTTTTAACAAACGTTTAAAAAACGTTTGGAGAACATCTAATTTTGACCTAATATTTGCCCCAAAGCAAAGGTTTTTTTAAAACGTTTACAAAACGTTTACGAAACGTTTGAAAAAGACGATTTTTTTTCTGGACGTTTAAAAAACGTTTTCTTGACGTCCAAGTCAAATAAAAACTAATTGTAATTAATTATTGTTTTTTAATATTATGATTTAATATGATTATTATTTTGATGATTAAATTGAGTAGCCTAATGATGGTGATTATGATGATGATTATGATTATGATGATCGATGATGATTATGATTATGATGATGATCATGATCGTCATCCTCATCGTGTGGCCCATATGGTCGTCGTCGACGTCGTTGATGTACGTAATTGTTATATTTTGTGACATCGATATCATGCGGTGCGCCGGCGCGGCCTGGCTGGCCGCCTACGTACAGCGTGCATGCCATCGTTTATATTCAAACGCTATGTTGGATGTTCTTGAAAGGTTTTCTGAACGTTCTGAATAGGTTTTCTGAACGTTCTTAAAAGGTTTTCTAGACGTTCTTAAAAGGTTTTCTGAACGTTCTTAAAAGGTTTTTTGAACGTTTTTAAAAGGTTTTCTAGACGTTCTTAAAAGGTTTTTTAAACGTCTAAAGGTTTTCTAGACGTCCTAAAAAGGCACTGCAAAAACTGTGGTGTTAAAATTTTAACACCAATGTTTTTTTAATCTTTTGGAATGAACATTGGTGTTAAAATGAAGTAAAATGATTCTTGAAGTATTAGTTTCAAATCAAGTACTGGTGTTACGTACTTTTGGTGTTACATTTGACCTAGTGCGCATGCGTGTGTGAAATAAAGCCCTCTGATTGGTCGATAAGGAATTATGGTATATGTTAACAATAGTCGATGTTAAATTGTTGTATTTAGTCCAAAAACCCATTTATTTTACCATAATATGTAATTATTTAAACGATTCCATGATTGAATTTTGATTTTTGTGCAAACATAGTTAAAAATTCGCGTTACATTTTATTCGTTTTCAAATTTTGACATTATTCATAAAAACTAGCTGCGACTTCGTCGTGGACAGAAAAGCGTAGTATAAAACTAACAACGGCAATGGCTATGTGTGTAGTACGTATTCAGTAGGAATAGATTATTATTGTATATATGGATGTGTAATGTGTAATAAGTCAGTTCTTTGTAATATTTCATTACGTAATTTGTCCATGCAGTTAATATGTACAAAATTATAGTGTTAAAACGGTATGATCCTCAAACTGGTGTTATTCAACACCCAAAACCCAAGTTTTTGCAGTGTAGACGTTCTTAAAGGGTTTTCTAAACGTTCTTAAAAGGTTTTCTAGACGTTCTTAAAGGTTTTCTAAACGTTCTTAAAAGGTTTTCTAAACGTCTAAATGTTTTCTGGAGAGCTGGTCTGGAAAACGAATACGAGACAAGGTTTTAAATTGGTTTTTTAAACGTTTTAAATTGGTTTTTTAAACGTTCAATAAAAACGTTTTTTAAACGTCCAAAACCTACCACAAAAAAACGTTTACAAAACGTTTTTTTTGAACGTTTAAAAAACCAATTTAAAACGTTAAAAAAACGTTCAGAAAACGTCCGATTGTTAGCTGGGCTGTGCCGTCACGCCGAACCGGTGCTCGAAGTTCTCTAAGATGGAGAAATATCCCCCGTGCCTTCGGCGCCATGTCCGCCAGTGCTTCCTATGCCGCACCCTTCAGGTGAGACGCCATGTACATTGCCTTCTCGGACTCACTCCAATGGTTGACCGCCGCTCTCAAAATATACCAAGTAGTCCGACCAGGACGCAACCCCGTCAGACATATCATGAAGCATCATCGGTCTCCGACTACCCGTCCCCAGTGGCCCCTGTGGCGACTCCGGTTGCTGCCAGCCTCGGCGCGGCTCCCTCCGCAGGCCTTGGGGCTCTCCCAACGTCAGACACGCCGTGCCGTCCACCGGGGAGCACTGAGAGGTGTCTTCCCACGGCGTCTCCCCTCTGAGGCGGCCCTTCGCGTGCAGAACAACCCCGACGCGTTGGCCCCGGTGCGGAGCAGTGCTGACGGGTCCGCTCCATTGGTTCGTGTGCGGAGCAGCACCGCTCCGTTGGCCCGTGTGCAGAGCAGCTCCGCTCTGTTGACTCCCGTGTGGAGCAGTGCCGATTGCTCCGCTCATTTTGCTTGTGCGCAAAACAGCTCCGCCCCGTTGGCTCCCGTACGGAGCAGCCCTAACGGCTCCGCCCGTTGACTTGTGTGCGGAGCAGCGCTGACGGCTCCGCTCCGTTGACTCATGTGCAGAGCAGCTCCGCCCCGTTGGCTCCCGTGCGGAGCAGCTCCGGCGGATCCGCTTCACTTCATTGTGCGCGGAGCAGCTGCGTCCCTCTGGCTCCCGTGAAGAGCAGCTCTGATGGCTCCGCTCCATTGCCGCGGGTGCGGATCAACCTCGTCCCCCTGCTCCCTGTGAGGAGCAGTTCCAATGGTTCCTCCGCCCCGTTGACTCGCCGGAAGAACCCTTGCCCCGTTGCCCCGGGGCGGCCTCCCGTCTTCCTGCCGGCTCCGAGCAATAGCTCCATGTGGAGTCCTCGCTCCACGGGAGGGCGCTGTTTTGGTGACCACCAGACGACCCCCCGCCCCGATGTATCGACAAACACGACCCGCCACCGCTCCGAGCGGAGCGACCCGCCGACCGTGCCGCTGTCTACAGCCCCGGGCGGACCACCCTCGGACTGAAAATACACTGGGTTCGTATAGGGAGTGTGGGTGTCTCGTCGAGGCCCCGCCACCGCTGCAATGACGGCACAGCTCTGAATCGCGAAACGTGTGCCGCGCTGTCGTCTGCAGCACGGGGCGCCCCCCCCCCCCCCCCCCCCCCCCCCCCTACGCACTGGGGTAGCGTATTAACCCAGGGAGTGTCCTGGTGGAGCCCCGCCCCCGCCGCATTGACGGCCACTGCTTGGCCTCGCTTCGCTTAGAACAAGCCGACTGCCTAGCCGCCATATACAGCATGCCCCACCCCCCTGGACTCAGTATAATTCCTACAGAAGATCTGGGAAATGTCCCAATGAGGCCCTGCCCCCGCTGCATCGACAGGCACAGCTTGAAATCGCGTGGAGCGAAACGGCTGCTGCGCCGCCGTCTACAACACGGGGCGGCCCCCCGCCGGACCCCGGACAAAATATGGGAAAGAGCGCCCTCACTCCGAATCGGAGTGGACGTATTGTCGCCCCCCAGCCCTTGGCGCATGTCCCGACAATCCCCGCTATCTTCCCTCAACTCTTTCCCCAGGAAACCCTCCGAATCCCAGACCGTTATAACGCCATGAAACAGCCTTATAATGCCCCAATACGGCGTTATAAGGTCTTACACACAAATTATTGATGAACAAAAAGAGCAGACACAAATAATGCTTCACACATAACTAAAATGTAATGGATGTGTGCCCACCCTCGATGGAAGTTGTTACAACGCCGTATAATAGGGCGTTATAACGCCGCAAATTTAGGGCGTCATAACGCTGTATACTAAAGGCGTTATTACATCGTAATTAAAACAGATATGTTCTTGGCGGAAATAAGCCACCGTAACAATTATCTTTAGCTTGGGTTATCTGCTTTGTTTACCCACCCTGTACAAAAGACTAAGTGACGTTATGTTTTCCGTGCGAACGTACATTACAGTGGTGGTCACGTGCCATCAAGTCTGCTTAACCGGCTCAATGTACAACCCACAAGCTGGTATCCCACCCCGTTGGTTCCTACCGTACAACGATCCTTGCAGATACCGCCAGAGGGAGCCCCACTACCTGGACGAGCTGTTTCTGAGTGAGGATGCTGACGAGATTGGGGCTTACTTCAACTGTACGCCCGAAGTGCAAAGTACAGGTTAGATGCATATGCATTTTTTTTTAAACTAAATTTACTAAGAATGTTACCACTTTGTTGGTTCTTCATGAAACATCCCAGGCATGTTTTTCAGAGTGCAACATTTAGGTGTGTGTTTTTTAAGGTAGAATACACCATTTGCAGATATCGAAATTTGTACTACACAATTATTAATAAATATCTTACTTATTTGAAAGTAAAAAATTATTCTAGGCATCCAGTAAAATTATTTCGCTAAATATTCTGTATTCCGAAAAAAAATTAAAAAAATTAAATGCCGCAGGTTGAAAACAAACGCCGTTTTGGGGTTTCTTTTTTTCTCGGTATTCATGATTGAAAAACTCTGGACGGGCCAGTTAAACGGGATTTACTATAACATTCAACCCCCCAGATCCACCCATTCTTGACAATTCAAGCAATTATCAATGGTGTATCCTACTTTGTTAACAATGCAATAACTTTCTGTCGTTGAGGTTGATCCGATGAAAACAAAATGCGGTAACGTGTTTTTTTTTCTTCCATAACACAAAGTTGAAAGTGAAATTAGCCCTTTAACAAAATTAGGATCTTTACTTATCAACATCAGTAACACATTGGTTTGTTTTCTCGTTTGTTGCCAACAGAGTGTTCGAGCCCGCAGCCTCTCGGCATGGAGGACGGGACAATCCCAGATGATCGCATCACAGCGTCCAGTAGTTACAGTAATCGGTCTCCACACCGGGCACGCCTCAACCTGGGTTCCCGCGCATGGATACCCTTGAGGTTGGCATTAAAGTGAAACACCACGCCTGATACGTATCTTTATTATAATGCCACAAAACGCGCCCAAGTGGTTTAATAATCATCAAAACGCCGACTCGGCTTTGTTTTTTGTATTGTTTTTTCTTTGTCTGGTTTGTTTTTAATTCTAAACAAAATCTAGCCCAATCCCGATGCGCCGCTCAATTATTGCACACTATTATACAGTTTCAATAATTGTGTTTTAGTTTCAAATCCATTCAAGCAACCGATTAAATCGCGTTGTTGTGTTATAATGTTATCAGTCTCGCATTACACAACTAAACATTTGAATATGAGATGTAATTAGAATAAGTACATGCAGTTTGCAGTGCTAGCACCATGTGGCAATTATTGTTTGTGAGTTGTGTGGTTCTATAGGGAACTGGATGGAACTCGACGTTTTGGATAGTATGGTCTGCCCGTCGTCGGGAAACTAAGGGATTCCAACGGCGAAGCGGGGTTATATTGAGCCTGGAAGCGATGAAGCGTACGAAGGATGTAACTGAGGGGTACTCGTGCAGGACGCTTGATGATCACTGAGGCTTGTCAGTGTGAAGGAACGGACCGAAATGAAAAGTTGCCAAGGGTATAGGAGATCCATAGGATGGAGAACTACGTGTCCTAGAGTACATGGGACCCATCGGACTTGGATGTGATGGTGGGTGGAGCGCCAGATGTCGCTTCACCGTTTCAATCCCTCAGTCTCCTGACGACGGGCAGGGCATTCTGTCCGAAACGTTGATATCCCTCCGGGTTTTTTTAAACCACACAACTCGCCAAAAAGAATGTCCGCATGGTGCTACCGCAAACTACTTATCTTATTGCTTTTTCACCATGCAAACCCCCAAACCTCAGGTACTTTTCAGAACCACACAACTCATTAAAGAGAATGTCCACATTGTTCCACCGCAAATTACTTATCTTATTGCTGTTTCGCTATGCATACCTTCAAATCTCACCATTTCAAATTATGTAGCAGCTGATGACATAACAACACAAAATGGTGATTTAATAGGCATTTTTCTCTCAAGCCGCATACGTATCCCGTACGCGTATCAAAAATAATGGTTCCTATTCATTCTCCCTTCACTTTATACGTAGGAGCGCTGGTTCCTGGATAGAGGTGAACCTCATTGAGAGTACAGTGTTGACTGGAGTAATCACACAGGGATGGGATACGAATTGGTATGTGAAGCGATACAAGGTGGCGTATCAGAAGCAGCCTTCATCTGCCTATGAACACGTGACGGATGAAAACGGAAACATTAAGGTAAATGTCCACCTTAACTTAACAGGCTTTGCAGGTATTTACAGGACATTGGGCCGATTTCACGAAACGCCAAGACTGGTCTTAGGAAAAATAGTAACTCGTCCTAACTCGCGACCAAAGTTTAGACGCTTTAAACACGTCATAACCTCCATAGAAACGCGGCTTAACTCGTATTAACTTAAGATCGGTCCGAGGGTCGTCTTATCTCACTTGCGTTTATCTATATATTGTCTTGAAACCATTGCATTATTTTAGACAAAATGTCGGCCTAGAGTTATAGTTTCAAAGACAAACAAATATTATCAACAGGTTTGTTTAAGTTGCGTGTATCATAAAAAAGAAAAATTATTTATACGCCAGCAACTAGTCGCCTCTGTCGTATAGAACGTGCAGAGCTACCGTAAGTGGTTGTATTACGCTGACTAGTTTACGCGTTTCTTTTCAATGACTGTTTACTGTAGCGGTAAAAAACAAACACGAAACAGCTATCAAATTGGTAGTTGCGATGCGTCTTACATAAGATAGGTTTATTAAAATCGATCTTAGGACACGTCTTCGTACAGAATAGATAATTATTGTGCATGTGCTGCGGCGATGCGTTTCTGGTAAACAATTTGTAATTGTTAAAAGTCTCCTCTTCGCCGAATGATTATTGATTCCGCTGAATGTAAACGTTTCGGTTTCAGGAGTTTGTCGGTAACACTGATGGCTACACCCCGGTCACCAACATGTTCGATGAGGGTGTGGTGAAGAAGGTGCGCATTCAGCCTACTGCCTGGGCGGGTGGTGTTGCTTTGCGGTTGGAGTTGCTTGGATGTCGACTTGATTAGTTCTGCTCAAGGTTATAAGCGCAGTTCGTAGGCGCTGAGAACATTTTCCAAAGAAACCAAAACGGAAAAATGACACTTATCAAAAAAAATAGAGAACCGCCAGCATAATAGACCTGAACAATAACACCGGGCTGGAAATATACTATATTCTGTAAATGTAAAAACAAATCGCATAAACAAAAACTGTGCTAGAATGTGTTGCTTTTGCTGATGATTTCATCGTTTTTTATTCACCTTATGTATTTTGGTATAAATTCCAGTGGCGTAAATCTATATCGGCCAGTGGAGGATGGGATAACTAAACATTTACGGCCGTGGAAATTTAAAAATCGAAGAATTTGGGGGAGGGGGAGGGGGGGGGGGGGGGGGGGAGGGGGAAGGGGGGGGAGACGACGACGACACACGAAAACACTATAGAAACACACTACAGTGGTGCATTTTAACCATTTGCAGTGTTCTTTTTATTACAGGTGAATGATGGCCACTTTTTGTTTATTCTTACCACCGAAATCTGGGGGGTGATCCAAAAGCGGGAGGTAACATACTCTTCCCAGGAAGTTAGTAAAACAATTTTAAAGTCTGGTATTTGGCGTCACTAAAATACAAATTGGAATATCATCATACAATTATTAATTAGTTGTACAGTGCAGAGTCTCGTAATAGAACATATATGTTTTCTCTGGTATTTTAAACACTTTTCATTCTAAATCACCAACTCTCGCATTCAATTTTGTCCGGAGAAATACAACAAAATCACACACTTTTACCAAACAAATTGGGTAATTTGCCATTTAATTTCAAATTGATGGTCACTCTATTCAAACTTTGTCTCGCGAATATTCCTCACCATAGTCTAAGCTGTTGCTGTAAGGCAACATACATCCAGGGGTCAAATTCGTATAATATCAATCAATTTCAAACTTATGTGAAATAAATTAGTCTGGTGTGTGCTTGACTCACGCACATATCAGACTAATTTATTTAACATAAGTTTGAAATTGATCTGTGAATGCTGCCTTTCGGCAACAGCTTCAACGAATTTAATCAAAGGGTGAGCAAACGTTGAAATTGAACTATAAATGACTAAATTGGTTTGGTAAAAGCGTTTAATTGTTTTAATAATGTCAAATTCGTTTAGGCTGTTGCCGAAGGGCAGCATTCAAAGATTAAATTCGTCTTGATATTAATCAATAGGCCGTATTATTGAACGTAGAGGGCGCTGTGCTCACGGTATTTGGGGGTATAATTAAAAGTGATAAGGATATAATTCCCGTCAGTTTAAATATTCTTACAGCTCCAAAATATATTTTTTTCTAATATTCAATTTTTAGATAAAAGTAAAGTTACTAAAACTACTTCAATAAACGCGTTTTGCCTGTGTTAGTACTCAGAAAATGGCGTCCTACAGCGCCCTCATGCGGCCCAAAATACGGCGGATTTCAAACTTAGGTTAAAAACATTAGTCTGATAATTATGTGCGTGATATATATATATATATTGTTTTAATTTTAATTGGCAAGGTGGGTCAATGTCTTTGATCACTTTGAAATGTATGCAAATTTACCTATTTGGTTTACCATGTATATCCCCATTGAGTGATCACCACAATGTCGCTTCCCAGGTTGTATCTTAAAATTAGGCGTGATCCCTGGTCACATGGTATTCTGGTGTTTATGACTTCTGACTTGCGCCCTCAAAGAAAAGATACTAACAATTTGAAGACAGCTAAACATAGTGCAAAATAGATCAGTTGGTAGAACGACGGTCCGGTATTCCGGAGGTCGCAGGTTCGAGTCCCGCCTTGCCAATTGTTTTTGTTCACTTTGAACTTTCTGCAATTGAGTGTACGTATATTAAAATGCACGCAAATAACAGAATACGGGTCGAGTGTTGTGTTGCTGTGTAATAATTAATCATTTGTTTCAAAATGGGATTTTGAATAGAAATGAGTCGAGGAAACAATAACCAGGAGCTTACACAATCGCAATGTTGAACTAGACATGTGTTTGTGGACAAACACAGAGCTGTTTCGGGTTTCGAAAATGACTTTCAATATGTGGGTGGTGGTCTTAGTGTTTGTTAAGTCTGAAGTCGATTAGATTTACCCCAGTGCCAAAGATATATTGGTTGAAAAAAAACGTGTACGAATCCTATAGGGGAAACTACACCTTTAATGTGACGTTACATGACCCACGATGCCGTCATCCCGACATCATCCCAAATTTCGCCTATAACACATCCTGGAATACATGAATACCAAGTTTGACCCCAATCGGACCTGTACTTCTAGAGATAAAGGGCCCTAAAAATTGAACCTTTAATGTGTCGTCACATGACCCCGGATGACGTAATCATGACGATTTTCCTCTTGGCCCTCCTGAGGATAGTGGTTGAGGTTTGTATTAAGTCTAAAGTCAATCAGATTTACCAAAGTGTCAAAGTCAATAGTCTGAAGGAAAACGTGTACAAAACCTATGGGAAAAAAATACACCTTTAAAGTGACGTCACATGACCCACGATGACGTCATCATGACGTCACCTCAATTTATACATGTAACACATCCCCTAATACTTGCATACCACGTTTGACCCCAATCGGACTTGTACTTCAAGAGAAAGAGGGTCTTTTAAAATCACCTTTAATGTGACGTCACATGACCTACATGACGTCATCCTGACGAAGTTCATCTTGGCCCTCCTGGGGACGGTGGTTGAGGTGTTTGCTAAGTCTCAAGTCGATCAAATTTACGAAAGTGTCAAAGTCAACAGTCTAAAGAAAAACGTGTACAAAACCTATGGGGGAACATTTTCACCTTTAATGTGACGTCACGTGACATTGAATGACGCAATACTTCCGAATTTCTTCCAGGCCCATCTGTGTTCGTGTTCTAAGTGTATGGCAGGTCTCAAGTCGATCGGAATTACTAAAGTGTCAAAGTCAATAGTCTGAAGAAAAACGTGTACAAAACCTATGGGAAAAATATTACCTTTAACGCAAAGTAACGTGACCTTGAAAGATGTAATCGCGATGATTTTTGTATAGGACCATCTGTGGGTTGTGTATACCAAGTTTCAAGTCAATCGGATTTACCAAAGTGTCAAAGTGTATTGGCAGAAAAAACGTGTACAAATCCTATGGGGAAAATGACAAAAAAAAGAAAACTAGAACTACGTCTGTTCGAGGAACAGAACATAGGGCTTTTTCGCATTCGCAATCTTTTTAGATTAAATTTTCAAAAATTTAACTTTTATACCATCAAAACAATTTAAAATCCTTGAAAACTAATTTAAGTTAATTTAAACAGATTAAAATGAATTCAAACTGATTAAAACGATGACGTCAGACGTTTGTGAACTTTTTGTGAAACTATCTATCACCTAACAATACAAAATGAGGTGTTATATTAACACGATCCGTTGCTGCGATATGGCTTCAAGGTCTAAAAACGTAACAATTCAAATATAATCGTAATATGACGTAACATTTGTCAACATGCCGCTAGAGGGCGCTTTAACATTTGATAAAGTCACCGTTAACTTCTTTGTTACTTACAACCTAGCCAGCGCCTAGCATTATTGGAAGTAAGTTCACATCATTTTCCACTTTAACGTTATAAGGCAATTCCGGTTTGGACCGGAAGGAAGTGTCAGGTTTTGTTTGCATGTAATAAAATTATGAAGACCATGGATTAATCGATCAATCCCCTTAAAAATGTAAATCAGATCTCTTACAGTTGATTTTCTATTGATTTTTAAAGATTAAATCTAGAAACATTTGGTTGCTTGTAATCTGACACTTGATGACGTCATCGTAACGGAATTAACAGAAAGCTCGAGAGCTGTCTTAACTTTGCTATTTGAAGCAAAAATCTGAAATATATCTATTGCGGTTGATGTTTAAGCGACTTTTTAAGGTTTAAAGGTCTTTTCATTGTAACTTCCGGTTTGGTGACGTCATCAATATTTCTCTTTCTCAATATGTTCTTAGCACGATGCTGATTATATACACCGTTTATAAAGTGATTTCAGCAAACTTCGCCACACACATCAACAAATTATGCATTTTAACCATTTTCCAACCTGCCGCTAGAGGGCGCTATAACGTGTTATGACGTCACCGGTAATTTTTTTGAAACGTTTATTCTAGCCAGACACTAACATCGTTGAAAGTAAGTTCATATCTTTTTCCAGTTTTAAATTATAAGGCACTTCCGGTTTGGACCGGAAGGGAGGGTCACGTGATTTCACGCACACGAGATAAATAATAGATTCGGTCTTTTGCGGTTGATTTGTTATTGAATTTCAAAGATTACATCAATTACACCTTTAAGATGACGTCACGTGACCCCTGATGACGTCACCATGACGTATGTCTGCTAGGCACGAGCTTACTATGGGGTATTCACTTGGGTTAAGTTTTATGGAAATACGACTTTGTTTTCTGGTAAAAGTACTTGTGCAAAAAAACGTGTACAAAGTCTATGGGGTTTTGGTTACTAAAAGAAAAAAAAAGAAAACTAGAACTACGTCTGTTCGAGGAACAGAACATAGGGCTTTTTCGCATTCACAATTTTTTTTATTAAATATTTCAAAAATTGAACTTTTAAACCATCAAAACAATTTAAAATCATTGAAAACTAATTTAAGTTAATTTAAACAGAGTAAAATGAATTAAAACTGATTAAAACGATGACGTCACACGTTTGTGAACTTTTTGTGCAACTATCTATCACCTAACAACACAAAATGAGGTGTTATGTTAACACGATCCGTTGCTGAGATATGCCTTCAACGTCTAAAAACGTAATAATTCAAATATAATCGTAATATGACGTAACATTTGTCAACGTGACGCTAGAGGGCGCTATAACATTTTATGAAGTCACTGTTAACTTTTTTGTTACTTACAACCTAGCCAGCGCCTAACATCGTTGAAAGTAAGTTAGCATCGTTTTCCACTTTTAAATTATAAGGCACTTCCGGTTTGGACCGGAAGGAAGTGTCAAGTCTTTTTGCATGTAATACAAATGATGAAGACCATGGATTAATCTATCAATTTCCTTAAAAATCTAAATCAGATCTCTTACAGTTGATTTTATATTGATTTTCAAAGATTAAATTTAGAAATATTTGGTTGCTTGTAATCTGACACTTGATGACGATATTGTGACGTAATTAACAGAAACTCGAGATCAGTCTTAACTTTGCTATTTGAAGCAAACATCTGGATTATATCTATAGCGGTTGATTTGTAAGCGACTTTTTAAAGTTTAAAGGATTTTTTTATTGTAACTTCCGGTTTGGTGACGTCATAAATATTTCTCCTTCCCAATATGCTCTAAGCATGAAGCTGATTATATACACCAGTTATAAAGTTATTTCAGCAAACTTTGCAACACACATCATCAGATTAATCATTTTAACCATTTTCAACCTGCCGCTAGAGGGCGCTATAACATGTTACGACGTCGCCGGAATTTTTTTGAATAGTTTATTCTAGCCAGACAATAACATCGTTAAAAGTAAGTTCATATCATTTTTCACATTCAAATTATAAGACACTTCCGGTTTTGACCGGAAGGAAGGGTCACGTGATTTCACGCACAGGAGATAAAATGAAGATCCTGGATTATTCGATTAATTGCCACAAAATTCAAGTTTCGGTCTTTTGCGGTTGATGTTTTATTGATTTTCCAAGATTAAATCAATTGCACCTTTAAGATAAGGTCACGTGGGCCTGATGACGTCTTCCTCGTGGTGTCTGTCGGCGAGACTGGAGTTCACTATTGGGTCTTCATCTGGGTCGAGTTTATGGAAATACGACTTTGTTTTTCCGTTAAAAGTGCTTTGAATTGTGCAAGCAACGTTTACAAAGTCTACGGGGTTGGATTCTGCGTAGCCGAAAGCGTGTTTACCTACCTGTCGTACGCGGCGCCCTTCCTCATGGGCAACTTGATGACGTCATCCTGTTTCACAGGTTGGCGGCTAGTGTCCTCTTGGGTGAGCGTACATGTGCTTGCACGAACGATGTCAGTGGTGATACATTCGCTCAATACATAATGCACTATCGGTGTATACGTACATGTATATTATACGTGTGGCATGCACACGTAAGGGGTCAATGCTTTTTGCACCTAGGCCAAAACGATTACATTTCAAGGGTGCCGCAGGGTATGTTCAAGTTCGTTTTTTGCCCCAAAACACAGGGAAGTTCGAGAACTACTTTTACATTAACCTTTAGAGCAAAAATCAAGATTGTATCTGTCAAGTTTAATTTTTTAGGAATTTTCAAAGGAAAAAGAGTCTTTTCATTCTAACTTCCGGTCTGGTGACGTCATAATTTTTCTTCCCGTCAACTTGTTCCTAGCATGAAGCTGATTAAATACACCGGTTATAAAGTGATTTCAGCAAACTTCGCCACACACATCAACAGATTATTCATTTTAACAATTTTTCAAACTGCCGCTAGAGGGCGCTATAACATGTTATGACGTCACCAATTTTTTTGGGAAAAATACATTGTAGCCAGACACTAACATCGTTGAAAGTAAGTTCATATCATTTTTCACTTTCAAATTATGAGGCACTTCCGGTTTAGACCGGAAGGAAGGGTCACGTGATTTCACGCACAGGAGATAAAATTAAGATCCTGGATTATTCTATCTATTGCCACAAAAATTAAGTTTCGGTCTTTTGCGTTTGATTTGTTATTGAATTTCAAAGATTAAATCAATTACACCTTTAATATGACGTCACGTGACCCCTGATGACCTCACCGTGACGTATGTCGGTTAGGCACGAGCTTACTATGGGGTCTTCACTTGGGTTAAGTTTTATGGAAATACGACTTTGTTCTCTGGTAAAAGTACTTGTGCAAAAAAACGTGTACAAAGTCTATGGAGTTTAGGTTACTAAAAGAAAAAAAAAGAAAGAAAAAAAAAAAACTAGAACTACGTCTGTTCGAGGAACAGAACATAGGGCTTTTTCGTATTCGCAATTTTTTTGATTACATTTTTCAAAAATGGAACTTTTATACCATCAAAACAATTTAAAATCATTGAAAACGAATTTAAGTTAATTTAAACAGATTAAAATGAATTCAAACTGATTAAAACGATGACGTCACACGTTTGTGAATTTTTTGTGCAACTATCTATCACCTAACAATACAAAATGAGGTGTTATGTTAACACGATCCGTTGCTGAGATATGGTTTCAAGGTCTAAAAACGTAATAGTTCAAATATAATTGTAATATGACGTAACATTTGTCAACATGCCACTAGAGGACGCTTTAACATTTTATGAAGTCACTGTTAACTTTGTTGTTACTTACAACATAGCCAGCGCCTAACATCGTAGCTTGAGAGCTGTCTTAACTTTGCTATTTGAAGCCAAAATCTGGATTATATCTATCGCGGTTGATTTTTCAGCATTTATTTAAGGTTTAAAGGTCTTTTCATTGTAACTTCCGGTCTAGTGACGTCATATTTTTTTCTCTCCGCCAACTTGTTCGTAACATGAAGCTGATTATATACACCGGTTATAAAGTGATTTCAGCAAACTTCGCCACACACATCAACAGATTATTCGTTTTATTCATTTTTCAACCTGCCGCTAGAGGGCGCTATAACGTGTTATGACGTCGCCGATAATTTTGTGAAAAGTTTATTCTAGCTAGACACTAACAACGTTGAAAGTAAGTTAATATCATTTTTCACTTTTAAATTATAAGGCACTTCCGGTTTGGACCGGAAGGAAGGGTCACGTGATTTCACGCACGCGAGATAAAATGAAGATCCTGGATTATTCTATCAATTGCCACAAAATTCAAGGTTCGGTCTTTTGCGGTTGATTTGTTATTGATTTTCAAAGATTAAATCAATTGCACCTTTAATATGACGTCACGTGACCCCTGATGACGTCACCATGACGTATTTCTGCGAGACACGAGTTCACTATAGGGTCGTCACCTGGGTTAAGTTTTATAAAAATACGACTTTGTTTTCTGGTAAAAGTACTTGTGCAAAAAAACGTGTACAAAGTCTATGGGGTTTAGGTTACTAAAAGAAAAAAAAAAAGAAAAAAAAAAAAGAAAAAAAAAATCAGAACAAAAACAAAGGCTTTTAAGCGAAAAAGCGAAAAAGCCAAAAATCAGAACAAAAACAAAGGCTTTTTCGCAAAATTGCGAAAAAGCCAAAAATCAGAATAAAAACAAAGGCTTTTTCGCAACTTGCGAAAAAGCCAAAAAAAATAAAAAAATTAACGAAAACAAAAGCTGTTTCGGCTGAAAGGCCGAAACAGCTAATGATCTATTCAGAATAGCCGGACATTTTGGGCACACTTATTTTCTATTTCTTAAAATTGACTTTGATGTAATCGTTTATTTTTACTCAGCCTATACTTTGTTTCTACAAAATATAAATTTGAGGGATGTAAGTAGCAAGGCGGGGGTACCTTGAGAGATTGGTGACTTAAAGTATCTTGCTGCCACCTTGGATGCCTACACGCGGTCTTAAACTACTTTAAAGACACCTCCCTTCCATATGCAAGTGCCAAACCCTTTTCCCGGAACGAAGCGACAGATTCCAGGATCTGGCTCCCAGACTATATCAAAAGAACGCCACCAACAACAAAAAGTACAGGTATAAGTATAAAGGACTACGCTAAAACATATAGGTTATTGAAACAAAATTCATTCAAATTCACCAACTCTGGCATTCAAGTTCGTGCGAGAAAAGATTTTGCACGCTTTTAATACCAAACTAGTTTAGTCATTTATCATTCATTTTCAACGTTTGGTCACCATTTTTAAGCACCGGGTTGAGAATATTCACTTCGGATGTGAATGAAAGTAGTGCAATGTTTGTTCCTGTCTGGGTTAAGCTGACACTTTTCCCCTAGTCAGTGTGACACGTTTACGGCTAAAACAAAACAACCTAAACAAAAAGACTCCCAAGTGAATCTGAACCGCAATACTTGGGCCCTCATTGTCGCTGCTTGATTGATTTGTACTACGTTCCGTTTACACCCATTGTCAAGATTTCAAAGGAACAGAAAGTATTCATTCTTATTAATGCTTTAAGGTTTGAGATGAATTGAGTTCATTTATTCAGTGGTATGAGCTACTGACTTGGGTATGTGAAAGCTTTGCCCTGTCCGGTCTCAGTGTTGCGTATAACTAAACAATGGAATAAAGGTTGGGTTTCAATAAGGGCGTTTTTAATGCCCAGTACGTTGGACATCGAAGTCATTTGCTGCCATACGTTCTTGCGCGTCGGGTGTTTCTGCTATTAAACTCCGCCAAAGTGTCTCTTCCAGTGATTATGATCCGTACACATTTTTGAGTAAAAATACGTTGGAGATAATGTTGTGTGACCCTCAAGAACCAGCCCGCCAATTTATTTCGATGGTGATTCAAACCAGTATTTTTCGGACATATCCGATGACGATTTTTACTCCGATGAGGATTTATACTAAAAGCGGCGGATTCGAAGGTGAATAAACTTCCTACATTCACGGATGATTTGGACGTCTTGTAACAGATCAGGAAATGATGGAAAATAAGAAAAGGTAACAAGAATTGTTTTCCTCTCAAATGTTGGCGTATATTTTAGCCGTCGGTGCATCTTGAATGGGCAGACCGAGCTACCTGAACAAAATATACTGTCATTTTTTTACAGGATCTTAAAATATATGTTTAATTTACTTTGTTTCGTCTTAGTAAGATACGCTTCTGGGAGGTCAGTTCTGGCCACACTTTTTTTGCAAGATTGCAGTCAGAAGGAAAGGCGGGAGGGGGGTTACGTGTACAAGTTTCAAGAAAACCCCTCCGTATAATTTGTTTTGAAACGCGGAAAAGTTTCTGCTGACAAGTATCATATGGATTGAATTTGTGACTGGTCTACAAATTTGTAATTGTACGTTATCTAGTGGGTATGCCAGAGAGCGGTTGTTTGACTAGCCTCTCCAGAGCGTAATTCTTAACCCCCCCCCCCCCCCCCCCCCCCCCCTCCTACTGACTGCAATCTTGCAAACAAAAGTGTGTATCTCACTAAGACAAACACTTAAATTAAGAATTACGCTCTGGGTATTATAGTTACGCAATCACAATGCTGGCGTACCAGCAAATCAAATAAAAATTAAAATAAAAATAAAAAATTCACATAACCCAGCGTTACACGTCCTTCAATGTAATGTCCTTCCCATTTGACCGAAAATCGTTCTAATAATTAAACAAAACCTGTGAGCCGCATGTATTAATACGCTCCCTAACTAAAAACCTAACAGTCTCACAGAAATAAATAAATACAAAAATCCACATAACCCAGCGTTACATGTCCTTCAATTTAATCTTCTTCCCAAGTGACCGAGAATCGTTCTAATAATTAAAAAAGAACGTGAGCCGCATGTATTAATACGCTCCTTCCCAATAAACACTTTAACTAAAAAACCTAATAGTCTCACCAAAACAAATGGAAAAAAAATCCACATAACCCAGCGTTATACGTCCTTCAATTTAATTTCCTTCCCATGTGACCGAGAATCGTTCTAATAATTAAACAAAACCTATGAGCCGCATATGCGGATACGCTCCTTCCCAATAAACACTTTAACTAAAAAAAACTAACAGTCTCACAGAAAAAAATGGAAACAAAATCCACATTACCCAGCGTTACACGTCCTTCAATTTAATCTCCTTCCCAAGTGACCGAGAATCGTTCTAATAATTAAAAAAGAACGTGAGCCGCATGTATTAATACGCTCCTTCCCAATAAACACTTTAACTAAAAAACCTAATAGTCTCGCAGAAAAGAAAGAAAAAGAAAAAAATCCACATAAGCCACAGCGTTACACGTCCTTCAATTCAATATCCTTCCCATGTGACCGAGAATCGTTCTAGTAATTAACAAAAACGTGAGCAGCATGTATGATTACGCTCCTTTCCAATAAACACTTTAACTTAAAAACCTAATAGTCTCACAGAAAAAGTAAGAAAAAATACACGTCCTTCAATTTTATGTCCTTCCCATGTGACCGAGAATCGTTCTAATAATTAAACAAAACCTGCGAGCCGCATGTATGATTACGCTTCTTCCCAATAAACACTTTAACTAAAAAACTAATAGTCTCACAGAAAAAGAAAAAAGAATCAACATAACCCAGCGTTACACGTCCTGGCTAGAAGCGTGTCTCACCCAAAAAAGAAAAAATGAGTTGCAGACCAGTCACAAATACAATGCATATGATACTTGTCAGCAGAACCTTTTCCGCGTTTAAAAAAAATAACGATTTTTTCGAAAGACTGCCAATCGTTGAGAAATGTAATACAAAAATACCACTTTACTTGAAAATGTCAGCACACCAGGAGCCATGATTTTACATGATGTTTGAGACTGTCATTCCCTAACAGTTCAGTAAAGTATTTCGTCGTATTTTAGGCACTTTAAAAATATATTATTGGCAACAAATTAATTGTTTTAATGTGATTTTTGATTTTTTAATTGGTTTTGTAAAAGCGTGTGAAACTGAAGAAATTAAATGCGAGAGTTGCTATATTATGAATTTGACTAAAAAAATAGTTTCAAAATAGCCGGGAAAACCTTTATACAGTTTAACAAAAATTCTTGTGCATGACGTATGGTATAATGTCGGGTACAACGAATTCTTCTAACTACACCGTGAATTTGATCCCATGAATTTGAGAGGCATAGAGTAATTTGTTGCACGCCACCTGACTTGTTGCCTTTATTGCATCATCATTAATCATTTTGACCCTCTGGGTACGTTTTGTTTCCCAAAGATTAATTGTATACACGTCTGTGTAATTACCTGGACCAACCTTGATTGCTACTGAGGATAGGAGTCTGGTGCCGCGCCGTTTTATAACGATTCGTGACAGTAATTATGGCGGCAATGGGCTTTATTGTACAATTTTAAAATTACATTTTCGTTCATTTCAAGATAGTGTTTTGTTTGAGCTACAAACTGTAATTCCTGGGGAATGCTCATTGGTTGTTACGTTACCCGCTTCCAGGATAAGCCCCGCCCATGTTGTAATCTTGCACCAATCAAAAATGTTTCTTTTCTCCTTGCAAGCTCAAGCTCGTTTCTGATTGGCTGTAGGTTGGCTATGACGTCAACCTTGTCTGTGGTCTGCGGCTGCTTAGCTGACGTGGCAAACTACGTACGTTTGAGTACTTGTCGATATACGATTAACGCTAACAGTCTCCTATCCGTCTGATTGTCGTTCAGTACTCTACATGCGTAGCTGCCTATTAAAGTCGCGTTGTGTCGCGTTGAGTATCGATCGTTGAAGTCGCTGATGAATAAATCCAAAACGAATTCTCGATCTTTGCATTATTCGGGCAAAGCTTTGGTTTAGTTTTAAGTTTAGGCCTTCCCGATTGTTGTCGAGTTATATACGTGCGTATAATTGGCGTTCGCGTGTGAGTCGTTGATAAATACACCCAGCGGATTGGCGCTCGGAATTCACTGGAATCTCGGAGAATGGACGGAGCAGAAGCTTTGGTTCTGATGCTGTCGGGAATGGCAGGTAAGATTGAATATCTGTCACCTGTGGTATTTCCTCGAATCCTTGACCTGTTTGTGAGCAATTGTAGACAAGCTCCATCAGGATCAGGGACGTGTTATATACATCCTTCTCATTTCGTTGTCTGTTAACGTTTCGTTTCTAAAGCAATATTCATCAAAAATCCATTGGAAGATATGATACACCATTGGTAATTGCTTGAGTTATCAGGAATGGGTGGATTTTGGAATTGTTTTTTATAGTAAATATCCGAAGTTTTACAATCCTGGATGCCGAAAAAAAAAGGCGTTTGTTTTTAACCAGCGTCGGGTAGTTCTTGTTCTTCCCTTTTTGTTAGCAATCGCCGTCTGGCGATCGTGATTTTTTTAATCAAATTAATTTCTGAACAATTACGGGATATCTAGCGCAATCATTTTGCTGGATGACTAAAATCATTATTTACTTTCAAATAAGTAAGATATTTTCTAATAATTCGGTTGTAAAATTGTTCGATATCTGCAAATGGTGTACCCCATACCTTTTAAGGACTTTACTGCCAACAAGTGGGTAATTTACCCAAAGGTGATCGCATTGTTCACAGTGTTGTAAGTCTAGAGACCTATAGGCCGATATTCATAGAAGCCTGCTGAGCCTAGTTGGCTGCTAAAAAGGCCCCTATATGACAGGTAAGCCTAGTTGGAAGCTAAGTGAAATTCATACAACTTTGATAAGCGTATGGTTACTAAGTTGGCTGCTATTTAGTGCTGAAGTTAGAGTTGATCTCGGGTGTCTCTAAGTCACTATACACTGTAAGAAAAAAGGGTAAATTTGTGCCCAACTTTTACCCAACGTTGGTACACTAGTCAACATGCCCAGCTTTTGAGCGAAAACAGCCCAAACTACTGTTGGGCAAAAAAGGTACCTAAAAGTTGGGTAATGTTCCAGACAATACAGTTGGGTACTTTTAATCATCCATGAGTTGGGTAAATGTAAAGAACCAATTGTTGGTGACAGTTTGGTGACCAGTTGTTGGTTAGTTCGTTTTCTCAATAATTGGGTATTATTGTACAGATTTGCTCAATTTTACGGCCTCTCGATGAAAACGAAGACTTTGCGTAAGTCAAGACGCTTGTGGAACAAGTAGTTGGGTATCTTCTGTATCAAAAATAAACACTAAAAGAACTTTCAGTATACAATAGTTCATCACCAATTATTGGGAAGAAAGTAACATGTATTCCAAACTCTAGGAGCACATGTCCATTGTATTAAGAAAGAAAATGGGAGCTCATGTACTCATAAGCATTTGGGAGAACAGGAACAAATTGTTGGGCACACGAGAGCATTTTTCCCAACATTTTTGAACAGCAGAATACTCACTGTCTGAGGAACATGTGAGATTATACCCAATCTTGGGAGAAAATAGGAGCACATGTTCCCAATATTTAGAAAGGAAAGGCCCAAACCCTGTCAGTTCTACGTGTGTTTGTCTATGTTCATATTTATGTCCCAAAATATTGGGGTGGGTTATTCCTCACGAGTAATGATTTATGTGTTGCCAACTAGAGGAATAAGACTTTGGGACACCATAACGCTGAGTTAATGCGGAATAGTCCTATAGCATATCAATGCGGTACTGTGTATATGTATACTCACTGGGCAACATTCAGTGCTGGTCCATACATGTACATTCAAGGAGGCGCACTCGTTCCTGTGTTATAATTTCTCTCTATCAACTATAATATCATGTACTCTTAAATGTTGACACATGTACAATTCTCAATTAGAAAAACGTCCACTGAGGCGTCAATGCCCCGCTCTTCTATAACTTCGCCAATTATAATTCGCCATTGCCTCTCAGTTGTTTGTTCATGGCCGGCTACTGCTGCAGAGTGCAGCAGCCTAATTCAAGTCCCATTGAAAACAGTGTAAAATCAACAATGTTCAGGACCAAGTTCCATGCACATCGACATCACTGGGGTTTCTAAAACAACAATCAGATTATTGTCTTGGTCTTTATCTTTCCATTTCTTTTCAATTTTTAGTGGGTTAGCAAATTACATTTTTTAATATTCACACCAAAAGAAACTCACCTCCCGAAAAGTGATACTTCCCGAGCCTGCAAGCAGCCATTTTACAAATGGCATCCCTCCACGTTCTATGGAAATTAGGACCCATTTTTCAACCGTAATTTTGCCAAGTATGCCCCCAGATTGAAGCTAAAAAAACAGAGAGTTTATCCTATGCTACATTTACACACTCCCACCATTTTTTTCACCAAAACGGCCTCCTTTTTCAAATGAAATTGTTGGGGGTGGGGGGTGGGGGGGGGGGGGGGGTGGGGGGGTGGGGGGGGGGGGGGGGGGGGGGGGGGGGGGTGGGGGCACATTTCATGCAAATGAGCTCGCGTAGAAATTCTCCTTTCAATAAGGGTGGTACACCCTGCAGGATATAGGCTGCATTATGTATGGCCGACACAATGGCGTGTGCACGATGATAACATTCCCAATAATTTGATAACGTCATACCTTGGCTTCCCAAGCATCTTTCTTCTTGCGATTGGTGTTGACATCTTTGTGCTTAGTTCAAAAATGTTTTTCAATTCATCAAACTTGTCCGCTATAAATAAGTTTTGTTTTTCATCACTCTAATTAGCTTTATAAGTTTCTTCCCTTTACCATATTTACCTTTCACATCGCCATGCTTGTGTAGATTTCAATGCATACATATAGGCCTCATGTGTCAGATTTACTGCTGTTCCTAAAGGTCATTTGACCCATCCAAAACATCCCCCGACCCTATTGACATGCAAATTCACATTTTGTTTTGTTTTTTGGTTTGTGGAACTGCCTAATGTCCTAGCTGAGTGCTTAACATATCTAGCTGCCAACTAGCTGGCAATATTCTTAGCAAGGTTTTATGAATAGAAAATTAGTTGGTAACCACGGAGCAGAAAACTACGGATTTAGCAGACTGCTAAGGCTTAGTTGGCTGCTATGTTAGCAGGATTTATGAATATTGGCCCTGGTCTCGGTCTCCAGGCCATCTCGAGATCTTTGTTGAGGTCCCGGCCTTGGTCTCGGTCTCGTCCTAACAAAGTCTCGAGTCTCAGAGGGATCGTCTCGGCCCCAGTCGCAATTCTTTTGAAACAATATTGTCTTGAAAACCATAGTCAGATTTCAGAAATGTCCAAATAGGTGTGCGTGTTGTTATCTTCGTGTAGGCAAATAAGGTCGCCTGGAAAAGAACAAGAACATAATTCCCTTTGTTATAACCTGTTTATTTGAAACAATAACAATGAAAACACTTAAGCATCTTTCTCAGTCCTTAAGGTCCGATTCCTTCAACATGGCCGCCACCTCTCTCAACGCAAATTTCACATCGTCTTTGCATATCCTGCACTGCTCTCCTCACCATCCCCGGATCTTGTCGTAAAATGTCAACTTCTTGCTGAATCCTCTCCCGTAATTCCACAAGGTCCTGTGGGGGACTAGCGTAGACCTTTTTCTTCAGGTATCCCCAAAGGAAAAAGTCACATGGAGTTAGGTCAGGGGGTCGTGGTGGCCACTCCACTTCATGATTCAAGGCAATCACACGGTGTGCAAAGAGTTCTCGAAGACGTTCCCTGACGGCGATAAGTCGATGGGCAGGAGCACCATCTTGGGCCCACCACAGACGGATTTGGACATTTCTGAAATCTGCCTATGGTTTTCAAGACAACGGTACTCAGTTACCAGTGACCGTAGGCCTGCGATGTAGGTGTCAGAAGAAAGCTTGTAGCTCCCACTTTCTGATATTGACTTCAGTTTTTCAATGAAATATATACTTTCGGGATTATGGCCATTTTCCAGTGGGTTTTGTTTTTTTAGGTTCACCCTGTATTGCTGGGTATATAATTTGTAGGGGGTGGGTGAACAATCTACGATGGCTGATCTCTGCCAAGAACATTTATATTACGGCGTTATAACGCCCTAATACGGCGTTATAACGCCCTAATACGGCGTTATAAGGCCGTACAATTGATAAACAAAAAAAGCAGACATTAAGTTGTTATAACGCTGTATAATAGAGCGTTATAACGCCGCAAATGTAGGGCGTTATAACGCTGTACTTGGGCATTATAACGCCGTATTACAATACAATGTGTTCATGGCGGAGATCAGCCACCGTACCAATTACCTTTAGCTTGTTTAACCATTCTGTACAAAAGCTTAAGTGACGTTATGTTTTCTGTGCGAACGTACATTACAGTGGTGGTCACGTGCCATCAAGTCTGCTTAATCGGCTCGATGTACAACCCGCAAGCTGGTATCCCACCCCGTTGGTTCCTACCGTACATCGATCCTTGCACGTGTACCGCTGTACGTCTGGGTGGGATGCACATCCCTGCTTCGTCGTACCGCCAGAGGGAGCCCCACTACCTGGACGAGCTGTTTCTTAGTGAGGATGCTGACGAGATTATGGCTTACTTCAACTGTACGCCTGAAGTGCAAAGTACAGGTTAGATGCATATTTGTAGTGCAACAAAGTTTTATTTTGTTATTAAAATAAATTTACTAAGAATGTTACCACTTTGTTTGTTCTTCATGAAACATCCCAGGCATGTTTAAAATTAACCCTAAGGGTCTTTCAGAGTGCAACATTTAGGTGTGTTTTTTTTTAAGGTAGAATACACCATTTGCAGATATCGAAATTTTTACTACAAAATTATTAAGAAATATCTTACTTATTTGAAAGTAAATAATTATTCTAGGCATCCAGTAAAATTATTTCGCTAAATCCCGAAAAAAAAAAAAATTAAATGCCGCAGGTTGAAAACAAACGCCGTTTTTTTTTTGTTTTTTTTTCGGCATTCATGATTGTAAAACTCTAGACAGGCCAGTTAAACGGGATTTACTAAAAAATTCAACCCCCCAGATCCACTCATTCTTGACAATTCAAGCAATTATCAATGGTGTATCCTACCTTGTTAACAATGCAATAACTTACTGTCGTTGAGGTTGATCAGATGGAAAACAAATGCTGTAATGTGTTTTCTTTTCTTCCATAACACAAAGTTGAAAGTGAAATTAGCCCTTTGACAGAATTAGGATCTTTGGGTATCAATATCAGTAACACATTGGTTTGTTTTCTCGTTTGTTGCCAACAGAGTGTTTGAATCCGCAGGCTCTCGGCATGGAGGACGGGACAATCCAAGATGATCGCATCACAGCGTCCAGTAGTTGGAGTAATAGGCATCCACACCGGGCACGCCTCAACCAGCGCTCCGGCGCATGGATACCCACTTGGTTGGTATTAAAGTGAAACACCACGCCTGATACGTACCTTTATTACAATGCCACAAAACGCGCCTAAATAGTTTAATAATCATCAAAACGCCGACTCAGATTTGTTTTCGTATTTTTTTCTTTGTCTGTTTTGTTTTTATTCTAAACAAAATTTAGCCTAATCCCGATGGGCCGCTCAATTATTGCACACTATTTTACAGTTTCAATAATTGTGTTTTATTTTCAAATCCATTCAAGCAATCGATTAAATCGCGTTGTTGTGTTATAATGTCATCAGTCTCGCATTACACATCTAAACATTTGAATATGAGATGTAATTAAGATAAGTACATGTAGTTTGCAGTGCTAGCACCGTGTGGCTATTATTGTTTGTGAGTTGTGTGGTTCTGAAAGGAACTGGGGGAACTTGACGTTTTAAATCATAGTGTGCTCTGCCCGTCGTCAGTAGACTAAGGGATTCCAACGGTGAAGAGGGGTTATATTGAGCCTGGAAGCGATGAAGCGTACGAAGGATGTAACTGAGGGGTACTCATACATGACGCTGGATGATCACTGAGGCGTGTCAATGTGAAGGAACGGACCGAAATGAAAAGTTGCCAAGGGTATAGGCGATCCATAGGCTGGAGAACTACGTGTCCTAGAGTACATGGGACCCATCGGACTGGGAGGTGATGATGGGTAGGGCGCCAGATGTTGCTTCACCGTTATAATACCTAGCTCAGTCTCCTGACGAAGGGCAAAGCATTATGCCTGAAACGTTGAGATCCCTCTGTTTCTTGTTAGAACCACACAACTTACTAAAGAGAATTACCACATGGTGTTAACGCAAACTACTACTTATTGCCCTTTCACCATGCAAACCCCCAAACCTCTGGTAATTTTTAGAACCACACAACTCATTAAAGAGAATGTCCACATGGTGTTACCGCAAATTACTTATCTTATTGCTTTTTTGCCATGAATACCTTCAAATCTCACAAATTTTAATTGTGTTTCAGGCTGATGATATAACAACAAAAAATGGCGAATTTTTTTTTCAATTTTGTGTTCAAGCCGCATACGTTTTTGTACGCGTATCAAATGTAATGGTTCCTATTCATCCTCCCTTCACTTTATACATAGGAGCGCTGATTCCTGGATAGAGGTGGACCTCGTTGAGAGTACAGAGTTGCTAGGAGTAATCACACAGGGATACAATGCGTATTGGTATGTGAAGCGGTACAAGGTGGAGTATCAGAAGCAGCCCTCATCTGAATATGAACACGTGACGGATGGAAACGGAAACATTAAGGTAAATGTAAATCTTAACTTATTAGGCTTTGCAGGTATTTACAGGACATTGGGCCGATTTCACGAAACGCCAAGACGGGTCTTAGAAAAAATAGCAGCTCGTCCTAACTCGCGACCAAAGTTAAGACGCTTTAAACACGTCATAACTTCCATAGCAACGCGGCTTAACTCGTCTTAACTTAAGATCGGTCCGAGGGTCGTCTTTTCTCACGTGCGTTAATCTATATATCGTCTGGAAACCATTGCATTATCTTCTCGTTTTAGACAAAATGTCGGCCTAGAGTTAAAGTTTCGAAGAAGAAACAAATTTAAACAGTTTTGTTAGTCGTGTGTATAGTTTTAAAAACAATACGCCAATAACTAGTTGACTCTGTATATAGAACGTGCAGAACTACCGTACGTGATTGTATTGCGCAGACTAGTTTGCGCGTTTCTTTTCAACGAATGTTCATTCTATATATCGTTAAATAAAACAAATATGAAACAGCTATCAAATTGGTAGTTGCGATACGTCTTTCATAAGATTGGTTTATTGAAATCGATCTTAGGACACGTCTTCGTGCAGACTAGATAACTATTGTGAATGTGCTGCGGCGATGCGTTTCTGGGAAACAAAATGTAATTGTTAAAAGTCTCCTCTTCGCCGAATGATTATTGATACCGCTAAATGTAAACGTTTTGGTTTCAGGAGTTCGTCGGTAACACTGATGGCGACACCCCGGTCACCAACCTGTTCGATGAGAGTGTAGTGACGAAGGCAGTGCGCATTAAGCCTACTGCCTGGGCCAGTAAAGGTGTTGCTTTGCGGTTGGAGTTGCTTGGATGTCGACTTGATTAGTTCTGCTGACGCTTATAGGCGCTGTTCGTAGGCGCTACAAAACATTTTCCAAAGAAACCAAAACGGAAAAATGACATTTGACAACAACATAGAGAACCGCCAGCATAATAGTCCTAAACAATAACACCGGTCTGGAAATATATTATATTCTGTAAATAGAAAATATCGCCAAAAACAAATTGTGCTAGAATGTGTTGCTTTTGCTGAAAATATCATTGTTTTGTATTCACCTTAGGTATTTTGGTATAAATTCCAGTGGCGTAAATCTATATCGGCGAGTGGAGGATGGGATAACTAAAAATGTACGGCCGTGAAAAATCTAAAAACGGAGAAAATCGGGGTGGGGGGAGGGCACATGTTTACATGTTTATGACACAAAAGGTACGTCATCTAAGGCAATTTTGCGCAGTAACTTACACTACAGTGGTGCATTTAAACCATTTGCAGTGTTCTTTTTATTAAAGGTGAATGATGGACACCTTTTTTGTATTCTTACCACCAAAATCTGGGGGATGATCAAAAAGCGGAGGGTAACATACTCTTCCATGGAAGTTCCATGGTGAACACATTTAAACGTCTGGTATTTGGCGTCACTAAAATACAAATTGCAATATCATCATACAATTATTTAGTTGTAAAGTAAATAGAGTCTCGTGATAGAACATATATGTTTTCTTTTGTTTTGTTTAACAATTTTCATTCAAAATCACCAACTCTCGCATTCAATTTCGTCAAGAGAAATACACAAAAATCACAAGCTTTTACTAAACAAATTAAGTCATTTTCCATTTAATTGCAAATTTTTCGTCACTCTAATTAAACTTTGTCTCGCGAATAGTCGTCACCACAGTCTAAACTGTTGCTGTAAGGCAACATACATCCAGTGATCGAATTCATATGATATCAATCAATTTCAAAATTATGTGAAATAAATTAGTCTGGTGTGTGCTTGACTCACGCACATATCCGACTAATTTATTTAACATTAGTTTGACATTTGATCTGTGAATGCTGCCTTTCGGCAACAGCTTCAATGAATTTGATCAAAGGGTGAGCAAACGTTGAAATTGAACCATAAATGACTAAACTGGTTTGGTAAAAGCGTTTGATTGTGTCAAATTCGTTTAGGCTGTTGCCGAAGGGCAGCATTCACAGATCAAATTCGTCTTGATATTAATCAATAGGCCGTATTATTGAACGTAGAGGGCGCTGTGCTCACGGTATTTGGGGGTATAATTAAAAGTGATTAGGAGATAATTCACGTCAGTTTAAATATTCTTACAGCTCCAAAATATATATTTTTTCTAATTTTCAATTTTTAGATAAAAGTAAAGTTACTAAAACTACTTCAATAAACGCAATTTTGCATGTGTTAGTGCTCATAAAATGGAGTCTTACAGCGCCCTCATACGGCCAAAAATACGGCGGATTTTAAACTTAGGTTAAAAACATTAGTCTGATAATTATGTGCGTTATATATAGATATTGTTTTAATTTTAATTGGCAAGGTGGGTCAATGTCTTTGTTCACTTTGAAATGTATGCACATTTACCTATTTGGTTTACCATGTATATCCCCATTGAGTGATCACCACAATGTCGCTTCCCAGGTTGTATCTTAAAATTAGGCGTGATCCCTGGTCACACGGTATTCTGGTGTTTATGACTTCTGACTAGCGCCCTCAAAGAAAAGATACTAACAATTTGGAAGACAGCTAAACATAGGGCAAAATATATCAGTTGGTAGAACGCCGGTTCGAGTCCCGCCTTGCCAATTTTTTTTGTTCACTTTGAACTTTCTGCAATTAAGTGTATGTATATTAAAATGCACGCAAATAACAGAATATGGGTCGAATGCCGTGTTGCTGTGTAATCATTAATCATGTGTTTCAAAATGGGATTTTGAATTGAAATGAGTGGAGGAAACAATAACCAGGAGCTTACACAATCGGAATGTTTAGCTCCACAATAATGACATGTGGGTGATCTATTCAGAATAGCCAGACATTTTGGGCACACTTATTTTCTATTTCTTAAAATTGACTTTGATGTAATCGTTTATTTGTACTCAGCCTATACTTTGTTTCTACAAAATAGAATTTTTGGGGGTGTGAGTAGCAAGGCGGGGGTACCTTGAGAGATTGGTGACTTAAAGTATCTTGCTGCCACCTTGGATGCCTACACGCGGTCTTAAACTACTTCAGAGACACCTCCCTTCCATATGCAAGTGCCAAACCCTTTTCCCGGAACGAAGCGACATATTCCAGGAGCTGGCTCCCAGACTATATCAAAAGAACGCCACCAACAAATAAAAGTACAGGTATAAGTATAAACGATTACGCTAAAATATATAGGTTATTGAAACAAAATTCATTCAAATTCACCAACTCTCGCATTCAAGTTCGTGCGAGAAAAGATTTCGCACGCTTTTAATACTAAACTAGTTTAGTCATTTATCTGCGTTTTCCCACCATGCCTTGGAATTGTGTAATTTAAATGTGCCATATATTGGCACATTTAAATTATGGCTGCGGTCGATGCGTTTAACGCGCTACGCTATCTCTAACATTTTGTAATTGTTATTTTGTTGAGTCAATTCTTTCAAATATGATATTTGGACTTACGTCGTGTTATTTTAATAGCAAGGATTTATATTAAATTGTATGTACCTCTGTCGCCCATCTACATGATCTGCACCCGATTTCACTAAACTCTTCTTAACTTATGGCGCATCGCAGCCCTGCGACGCGTCGTTAAATCTATTTCTCGAAACACATGGTACGTGCGACGCGTCGTAGGTGTATTTAGGACAAAACAGTGACTGTTGTATGTACCTATTCAACGCACAGTAAATAGCCGTCTGGTATTCAGCAAAGAATTGTCGAACCTCTTCTCAGAAAGCTTTAAAAATGTCAATCAAAATGGCTGACGTATGATGCTTTTTTAACGAAAAAAAAGCTTGATGTGGACCTCTCTAGCTAATTTGAAATTTCAAGTGCACTATTCAAGGCATACATTGTCCGAGTATTCTAGTCTCGTTTATTTTATGGCGTTAAACTGGCTGTTAAAAGACGCATCTTATTTAACGACGACTAAAATACACTTCGTTAATACGACGTGTTACTTGCCGTTGTCAAGGTATTTGCGACACATTGAAAGCCTCCTAACTTTAGTGAAACAGATCGTACGACGCGTCGCGAGATGCGACGCGTTACTCTTCGTAATTCGAGTTGCGACGCGTCGCAAAGTTTAGTGAAATCGGGTGCAGGTACGCTAGAAACGGATTTTGGGCAAACAAATTGATGCTTCCAAAATCCATATTGTACAGGTAAGGCGCAGACTTTAAAAAAATGTTCATACGTGACGTGCATCCAGAAACACGCGCGCGGATTACATTCAGGGCGTACAGATTACGAAATGCGCACGCAGTAAGCACTGAATAGCCATGCAGTCAGCGTCGTTTACGCATTTCTCACGGCCAGGGGTTAGTGAAGGAACGGGCACGCGCCCATGGAGTTGAGGCTGGGCCTATGGCTACTCGGGGCCTGAGACCAGCTACATTGTACAGTCAGCAGGTCTTCTTTTCACAATGTATTTTAAAACTCCCGATTTGGCTGAGGACCTATTCTTTTGCCTATTGAAATTTTTGAAGAATGTTATCAGCTAAAAAGTTATTAAAGATTGTTTGGCATCTTTTTGGCATGCTTTTTAGCACTCCAGGGACTTGCCTGATGTACATGTACATCGATGGAGCCTCAAACTCTGGAACGTGCCAGGTGAGAAGCTTTCAATTCCGTCCCATACAACCATTTTGTTTTTCTCTTGATGTACAGGTTGGACCCAAAGAAGCCTTGGTGCTGACTGATGTGGAGTTTTCCCTTCTGGGGGTCTCCAGAATTGGAGACCGGGCGCGTATCCGAGAAAAATGCAGAAAATCTATATCAGGTTTGTGCATGTAATTTGTCTATCAATTGCCCCCCCTCTCCCCCCCCCCCCCCCCCCCACCCCTTCCTGAACTGCCCCAGGTTTTTGGTTGGGTTTGGTAACTTTTTTTCAAGCACATGGGAATTCTGTTACAAGTCATTGTTACCATTGGGGTCGCATTCTGTGTCAAATCACCTACATTTTCTACATCTTCCCTGGTGACCCCGTCAGATTTGGCCGAGCTAGACACGCCTCGTGCGCTACCGGTATGTGTCTTTCCGGTGTTGAAAACGTCCTATCCCTCATCGATTCCATCAACAATTAATAATTTGATTCTTAATCAATGGCACATTTTTGTTTTCATTGCCCACTCTTAAAAAATGATATTGAGTCCTTAAATGAAAAGTGTAACTTGAGGTTTGATAGTTTTTTGGTTTGAGTGTTCTGTTTTTTGGTTAACTGAATTGTGATAGTGTACCCAGTACATCAGTGTTTCACTCACCCAGTTGTACCATGTGTTTACTGAGATGATTCTTTGTGCGATTGAACAGAACAATATTTTTTTTTTTTAAGGCATTTTGTTTTTAATTTGTTTGTTTTAATAATTTTTTGGTGATTTTTTTTTCACCCACAGAAGAGGCATCAACTTTGCCGGCGGTACAAAAACTGCGCCAGATGATAAAGTGCGGGAGCAAATCGATGATGTCCAAAAAAATTGAAAAGGGCACTCTCAGAATTTACGGTGGATGGAAGCACCAGGAAAAATACCATCGTGTAGCGAAACAGGTGGTTCTCAGCCGTGGAAATAGTTTTCCCTGATGGAGTCAACAATGCGCGGAGTCTTGATATAAAGGATCTGCAATGCTGTTTGATTACATTCAGCAGGGAGGTTGTGCAGGACACTATGAAGTCGGGAGCCAGATTCTCGCTCGATGATTTGTGTAAGGAATTCAAGACGCATCCCATCCGTCTCTACCTTCAAACGTCATATTTGGAAGAGGTGAATGCCTTTGTTGGATGGGATTTAAAAGATGATTTTTTTAAAATAAAATCGAAGAAATTAAAAACATGTACATGTACCCTTTTTAAGTAACTGTCTGCATTTAATTATTCACAACTGTAGGACAGTGACGAAGAAAGTGATGATGGTGTTCTCCCCGATGCACTTCACTCTTCAAAGGCACAAAACAAAACCAGCACCAGCAGCAGCAGCAGCAGCAGCAGCAGCAGCAGCAACAACAACACAAGTAGTAGCAGCAGCAGCAGCAGCAACAACAACACCAGCAGCAGTGACGGTGGCGGCGGAAGCAGCAGCAGCAGCAGCAGCAGCAGCAGCAGATGTTGTAGATGTAACAGCAACTCCACAAACACCTCTAGTACAGTTTACACTAGTACCAGCAACAACACCTCAAAGAGTGGTTTGGTGGTAACAGCCTCTTTCTCAGAACAGGTATTTATTTACATTTAATTAATACTTTGGAGAGTTGATATAGCTTGTGATTGGTCGAGACTCGATCACATGGGGGTGTATTAACCCTAACCACCCTGAGTCCATCAAAATCCATTTCCTGTTTTGGAGGATTTTAGCGGATTCAGGATACCTCCATATTGAACCAGCTGGAGGAGTGTGATGGATTGAGGATTTTAAGCCTAGCGTTACTGCAGGAGTGTGATGGATTCAGGATACAGAAATTCAGGTGATGGACTGTGATGGACTCTATGGAGAAACGCACTGCAATTTGTTGTATGCCACCTAGGTATCCTGAATCCGTCAGAGTCCATCAAACTTTTGCTGGTGGAGTATGATGGACTCAGGATCTCTCCAGAATGCATACTGGTGGAGTCTGATGGACTCAGGACACCAGCAGTTTTTGCAAACCAAAATTGGTGGACTGTGGCGGATTGTGGCGGACTGTGAGGGAGTTAGGGTTAAAAGTGATATAAAGACTGGCTTCTCGAACAAGCCAAAAAATGACCCCTGAAGCAGCAATAATCGAGCATCCACGAGTGTTAATCTATATCTATGAGCATTGAGGGAACAGGTTCTCACACTGTTATTCCCTTAGTAACTGAGGCTATGATGCCCTTTATTAGTGGTAGCAGTTTTAGTGAGCACATTTCAGTTATATTTCGGTGTGCATGGTCCGTATAGTGTCAATCAATTTATTTTGTCTTCCTTTATATGCAACGTCTACTAATTGTTAGCAGACATCTCAAGGGTTACAATACATTCCACAGTTACACCTTTTCATGAAACATATTCTTCTTTTCATACTCGAATGGTTTACATATACATGTACATGTAAAGTGTATTTTGTAATACTCTTCAAAAAAAGATCAAACTTCAATGGACTATTCACAGTAGCATCTTCCTTGAGTGATGAATAGGTTCTATATTAAAAAAGAAATCATTATAATAATGTGAGTCTCAGGTAACAAATTTGTGGTATTTGTAGGAATTGATGTCAATAATAACTGCGCAGCACCCCAACAATCACTTTTCCAAAACATCAAAAAGTAAGCATTTATGTGCGGTTGCATTTACATATTTGCTGAAATGTAAAATTTGTAATTTGAAATTAGAGTATGATAGCACACAATCATCTTTTGACATAACCTAGCTCTTGGAATCTCAGTTAATTTCTACCTTGCTTTTTTTCAGAATGTCAGTGACTTGCCTTCACAAGGAAGTGGAGGTGCCTTATCTGCAGCTTGTGGGGGCACTAGCTACCAAACATACGTAAGTCTTTTTGATGACACGCAAGAGGATGACGCTGAAATGGAACTAGCAATTGCAGCCAGCCTTGCTGATGTAACGCCACCAAATACCGATGAGTATGTATAGTACCTTCTACCATTCGTGGGCGTTTTGCGGGTTTTTTTTTCTCACATTTCATTTTAAGTCGTTGAAGACAAATAAAAAAAGAATTGCCATTGATTATACTCTAACAAATGCTTTTTCTAGTCATCAATTGCTGCAAACACGGGTTTTGTGCTCAAAGCAATAATTTAAAAGTGCAGAGATACGCTATGTGAAAATCAATCGTTACTCAGGGTACAATTCCAGAGCAGTACACAGTTCGTTCATGGCAGGCACTGTGTGTTTGAGTTTATTTGTTATTGAAATAGAGGACGTAGACAAATATTGGAGGTCTTATGAAATTGTTTAAGTACAAACAAAAGAGGGACAATAGGGGGGTCCCTGATTGGAGGCGTATACACACTTGTATGTGTAATTGTGTAAGTTAGTATTTCCTACGCATTGTGGACCTCCGAACAATGAATGGGTGCTCTTGTATCGTATTACAACCGAGGATCGAAACACAAAAGGAAACAAAGAGAACAAAGAATCTTGAAGGACGGTTTCTTTGTCCGAATTCGTTCCTCGATTGTTCTTGTAAGTGCTAGGTAATGGGGTTAGGGTTAAAGTACATGCAGGAGTAATAGGAAAACAAAATAGGGGATCCTCGGTCGTTATGTGGTTCACGACTGGGTGTGTGTGAGGTTGTGTTTTGCGAACCCTACCCCCCCTACCCCCCCCCCCCCCCCCCCCCCCCCCCTCCTGCCTCTCCCCCCTGTCTCTCTCTCCCCTCCCCCCCCCCCCCGATAACAATTATACTATTGACCCTAACTCCCTACTCCATTCTTACACATAACCTGAATCCTGCTAAATACTGCATAGGGTTTATCACTAAGCTATAAAGCAGCCAAACATGGAACAAACAGCTGCTAAGTGCCCTATTACAACAAGGGTCTGCACACATGACCCTTGGTATGCAAATGTTTCCTATCCTTGACACCTAACTTACACCTTGACTGAAGCTCTATGGAGAATGTTCATCAAGCATGAGCAGTATTAAATTTCAAATTTAACAAAGAAATTGGCAAGGCAGGACTCTACCGGCACCCTCCGGAATACCAGACTGGTGCTCTACCAACTGAGCTATCTTGCCCTATGATGGCGGTCTCCCAAATTGTCAGTATCTTTGTTAGAAGGCACTAGTCACAAGTCCCGCCTTGCCAATTTCTTTGTTCACTTTGAAATTTATGACAATTTACCTAGTCAGTTTCCCTTTTGTTTTTGTGTGTGCAGTATTAATAAAGCAGAAAATAACAAATAACCTCAATCCTCTGAAATCCTCATTCAGATAAAACATCAATCCTGCAAAATCATCAAGTATTACTTTAGGCCTTATGACCTCGATCCTGTATTATCCTACAGTGGCAAAACCCCTAACGCCATCAATCCTGCAAAATCATCTGATGCATCAACTTCCAATTGTGCCCTTAATCGTACAAAATCCGGCATTTAGCAAACATATTTCTTTAAAGGTTTCAGATTGTAGGGTTACATGTATATAAACAAGATAACATTCTGCACAGGTAGTGCAGCGGCTAAGCACAAAAATTGTGCACTTTTTGAGAAAAGCATGAAATTTCTAGCATAGTTAGTTTTTACCATAAGGTTTATTTTCAGATGTGGAGGGAAGTCAGATTTGACCTCTGATGACCGTTAGAGGTCAAATTCAAAATGGCCGCCAGTCTGCATCGGGTCTAATGTTCAAACGCGCTTAATTTGGGAACCAAACAGTGTGGACAAACATTTAAGGTGCCATTTCAGACTAAATTTGGGATGCCAATTCATTTGGTGATATTTTTGAGATCGCCAGAACTCAAGAATATGCATTTAGGCGAAGGTCAAGGTCAAATTACGTCAAAAAAGTGAAATGTTGTTAAAACTTCGCCTCCATTTGGACACTTAAGGAATAATAATTTTATACAATAAACATAATAGACCCATGTATACAATTACTACCACTGTGACTATCCAGCCCAAAATCTAACAGTCTCCAGAACAGATGCACAGTGCAGTGCATTTGAGTGCAGCTTTGGCACACTTGCAGCGTCCAGTGCACCCTTTCTTGCAGCTACAGTGTATCAATTCATGGCACGATTTTGATGCCTCAGGGAGAGTGGTCCAAAAAGGCTGCCACCCAGTTGTTTCCTTTGTCCAACCCCAGTCAGATGGCTCTGGCATCTCTGGATCCTTGGCCAATGCCTGGTTCCAACAGTTGGCCTGGTAGCAAGTGCGCTTAATGTGCAGCTTGAGTGCTGCCTGGGTTGGAGGAATGTTCTCTTGAGTTCTAGACGTTTGTGTGAAGAGCTGTTTCCTGGCATCATTCACGTCCATGCTCTCACTGGTTTGGTCGTATATCAGCACCACAAATCGCTCTAGCAGTAACATTGATCCTTCACTGACCTCACTTGGCATGCATAGTAGTTCACTAAAAGCATCATTCACCTCTGGGAAAGACTTCCAAGTTTCCCAGGCAGTCTTCTTTCCTCTGCCAGCGATTGCAGATACAGTGTCACACCCTGTAAAGGCGTGAAAGACTGGGAGATTCAGACACTGTGTTTGGTTCATTGTGGCAACCATTTCGTGAACAGCTATGTACCGAAATTTGAACCGACACCAAAGGCAACCCACAGTTCATCAGGAGCTGTCTTGCTAAAAGACGCCACAGCCAGTACCACCACATCAGTATCAACGGTACGTATGGTTACCTTCTTACAACCCTTTTGCACAGCATCTGCCACATGCAGAAGTAGATGAGTGTCAGCCTCTTCTTGCGTACATGGGGCAAGGCGAGCCAAGTACGACTCGGCAAGAGAGCAGAGTACTCTACTTCCAACAGCTTGGCGTGACAGGAAAGCAAACAATTGTTCTCATTGACTCGAAGGAAGTCCTTCCAGTTTTTTGGAAGCACAGTAGAAGGAGCAACCCTTTTCCTTGTGCCCTTTCCCCTTTTTTGTCTTGTTGAGGCTTTCAGGCTGGCAGGTAGGTATACATCCCAGACAAGGTCGGTGCGGATGCTTTTCTCGAGTTGAGCAGAGATGTATGGTGCAAAAACTCTTTCCCCGTACTCTTGAAAAGTTCTTGATGTTCCAGGGTTTAGCATTTGAACCACAGCTGCACCATCGAGAATAGTTGCATCAGCCAGAGGCGCACTATTGCTTTTGATCAGATCTGATTCCAGGCAGCGAAGTAGATCTGCTTTAACCCCAATCCGCATTTGTCCTCCAGTTGACAAAGCTGGCGGGGCTGCCTGGTTTTCATGGGAGAAGAAATTATTCATGTCTCCATCCCGTGTCCGACAGGAGATGTACAACCTCGAAAAGAGACCAAGGTCACTCTTCAGTGCTGCGAGCTGTGCCTTCTGCTTTGACACAATATTGACGGGTGGCCTACTGTACACTGCTCAAGCCTTTCTGTCACAAACTTCGTGTACTGCTCCTCACCAATGGTCTCGACCCTTCTCACCGTTTCAGCCACTTGGGTGTCCATGATTTCGCTTGTGTCAATGACTAGTAGGTCTTGGCTGTGTTCTAGCAATGGATTTCCCATATCTTCCAGCACTGTCACATCCCTCAGGAATGCTGCTTGTACTCCAGGTTGCTGGTCATGGTGATGGTGTCCAGTGTCACCAGCACCATCCTTTTGTTTTATGGCATGTTCTTCAAACTCTGTAGTGATCCTGGCAATTTCTGGGCCTGCTACCATCCAGCGTCTGAGTGCTCCTGGATTGCCAGTCAGTTCGATAGCCCCACTATTGCATTGTTTTGCTCATGGCACTGGTCAAGTGCCATGGCAGAACATTTGTTGCTGGTTTTGTGCACCACGAAATTTCCAGACTTTAATTCTGCTAGGACATCTGGGTGTTTTTCAGCGAGAGTCGTCATGTCACAGATGTGTACGGGAAGCCACCTGGAGTAGTGCGTGTAATCTGGGGCGAACATCCAGGGCATAATATGCGTCAGGGATTCCACGTACAGCTTGAAGTTACCTTCACGAAGTGACCTGATGTACATCAGCAAGAGAAGCTCCAATGACAGGGTCTAAAGTCAGTAGTCAAAGTGAACACTGGCCTTTGCTCGCCGTATGCACCACTCCTCAAAAGGTGGACTATCTGGTTGCATGGCATCAGTATCAGTGTGCAGTCATTACTTTAAGCTTGTTGGAGGAGTGTATAAAGGCGTGTAGCTGTGACCTGTCGTGCTTGGCAGTTCTTTGTGACATTGCTGGCATGTATGAATGAATTTGCTGTTCTGGAACTTGCAATGTCGGCCTGTACCAGGTCGTTCGTCAAGCCACTGTCTTCCAACCAGTCTCCCAGCAACTTCAACGTGGCCATCTCGATTTCTAGACCACCGAACATGATCACATACATGTATTGATCCTCTCTGTGAGTGGCTGACCAGGTCCACTAGACTTCTATTGCAAGAGCATAGTGGTTGGTCAGCAGCAAGGACAGGAATCAGACCAGGGTTCAAGTGCCGAACTGCTGCCTTGGCGATGTCTTGAAGAAACAGAGGTGTGATTGCGTTGGTTGCTGCAGGTGGGACGACAGCTCTGTGCATGTGTGTCAGCGTGGTGGGCAGACCACGATATCCAGCTATCTATGGTAGACCTTTCAACAGCCATCATGACTTTGCTGAGCAATACATACTCATCTTCCGTAGTAGCTGCAGCAGCCAGGTTGGAAGGTCTCACGGGACCTTGTACAGCTGGCGCACAGAAGTCCGTTGTCTTGAGGGCAGCTGGTGGCACAATTGTGTAGGCCGATAGTAGAGGTATCACTGACTTGGTGCACTACAGTCAGTTTTACCATGTGTGTTTGACGGATGCTGCATAAGCGAGATTCCGGTGCCTTGGAAGGAATCTTTTGCAGTTGCAGAGCTTGGATTGTCGTTGATGTTGTCCACAGCTCCTGTTGTAAACAGTCCAAGGCGCAACTTTGTTGGGCACACTACATCTTCCATCCTATCCAGTTTAATCTTTTTTTTGTTTTAATTATTAATCTGAAAGTGTCAAAATTGAGGCGAAGTTTCTCAAAATGTCACTTTGTTGACGTACTTTGACCTTAACCTTGACCTAAATGCATATCCTTGAGTTCTGGCGATTTCAAAAGTATCACCAAATAAATTGGCATCCCCAATTTAGTTGAAATCGGCACCGTGAATGTTTTTCTACACTGTTTGGCTCCAAAATTAAGCGCGTGTTTGTACATTAGACCTGGTGGACTGGCGCAATCTTGGATTTGACCTCTGACGGTCCTCAGAGGTCAAATCTGACTTCCCTCCACATCTAAAAATAAACCTTATGGTATATACTAACTATGCTAGAAATTTCATGCTTTTCTCAAAAAGTGCACAATTTTCATAATATGAGAGCTTATCCGCTGTACTAAGGTTATTATCTGTATAATGGTGACCATTACGAATCAGAGACTATATTGTACATGTAGACAGCACATTGCACCATCAGTTCCATTTTCATCTAAAGGTTTTATTGAGTAATTGCCATTCCTTTCCTGAACTATCTTTCAATTCAGAACTAAGGAAGAAGACATCCTCTGTGCATTGGTCAAAGATTTAGCTGGCTTGGTATCGAAGGAAGAGCCTGTAACCATTGTGGTCCGCAGACAACAAATTCTAACTTCAGTTATGAGAGCTGTAAAAAGTGATCGTTTCCACTTCTGGAAACCCATACAGGTCACTTTTTCCGGAGAAGATGCTGTGGAAGTAGGTGACCATTCCTTTTATGAACAATATTAGAAACATAGGAATTTTCTTTCAAAATCCACTATATGGGGTGCAATTTTTGTGTCCCTGTTACATGTGACACATATAATATTTAGCAATTCTATTGACCTCTTATAATATTTAGCAATTCTATTGCCAAGAGGTCAAGTGTGTACAGCAAAGTACATGTACCTTACAAAAATATTGTGGAGTAATTGTTTGTGTCGCATAAACAAAGTTTAAGGGGCACTAACCAGTCATAAATTATGTATGTCCGTAGGACTATATCTCCATGACCGTTATGTGTGTTAAAGTTTCAGGTAAATTTTGTTAACAAATGTTCCACTTCTACATGCTTTCATGGATTTTGATGAAACTTGGATGCAGTGACTCTTGGATGGTAATACACAATTCGTCATTGGATTACTGAGGTCAAAGATCATATATGGGTCATTTGCATGCGCAATTTTTCTTTTTGGTAATAACACAAAAACATAAAGGGGTGGACTGCGGGAAAAGGCGACACTCGCGAATGATGGATCAATTTTATACTTAATGGGAAATAACACGGGTCAGGTGTAACAGGGACACCATTATAATTCTTGCTTTTAAGTGGAGAAATTGTATACTTCTTTCCTTTTCTGTTCCTGTACTTTTCCGTTCCTGTACTTGAGCACAGGAAGTTATTGAGACATCCTAACCCAATAAATTCACTTTTGGAGACCTACATGTATGACCTGTATGGAGACGTATGCAGTCTATTCTGTCAACAAATGTCACACCAAAAATGTACACATAAACAATGTACACATATTGGAAAGCTAATTTTCTCTTCTTTCATATGACACCTTAATCATGATGGAAGGGTCACAAATGACTGAGCCTAATTGTGGTCAGGTGTGGTGATCTTGGCGGCCACTCGGTGGGATGATGCATGCCAACAACTATGTCATGGCAGTTACCTGAGCCTATCTCTAACGAAGAACCTGCTCACAGTGCTCCATCTTGCACCCACCATAGCCTTCCCAATTTTGTTTAACATTGCCACTTTAAATTGTCTGTGGTTGGTCATGCATGATTCATTGATCACATTTATGGTGTCATATGAAAGAAAAAATAAACAACAAGCTTTCCAATGATGTGTACATTTTTGGTTTATTGAGTAATTTACCTGAAAGCTTGATTTTAGTTTTTCAGAGACGACCCTGTACAATCAAACACCTTTACAACCAGGTCCTTTTTTTGCAATAACTTTAATTGGATAAAAAGTGTTTATAGTCAAGTCAAGTCAAGTCAAGTCAAGTCTGTTGCAGAGTTTCTTATCTTTAGGCATGCATATGATGTATGGTAAAAAGACTTTACTAGTTCAATTAACTGTAGGATGCACTTTATTTGTTGTTTATTTTTTACCGACTTAGTGACAATACCACTTCACTGACATCCTCAGATCCTGTTTTATATACCACATGTGGTAGGAGAGGAGGCTTTAAGCAGACAATCAGTTTTTGAAAAAATCATTTTGTATATCAGTCAGTCAATGATAAATTACAATTACAAGAAATAGACAAAAACTATTTTATTTGGCATTGTGTATTTGCATTTTATAAAATTATTATATGTTCTATGTTTTTAACTTGAAGGCTGCTTATGAAAGAGGTTGTCACAACTAGTGGAGTATTTGAAGGTCAAGCAGGCCAAGCAGCATTTAGCTACAACCTAAAGCTACTGGGCCAAAACACCTACAAACTGGCTGGCCAGTTTGTTGTGTGGAGCCTGGCCAATGGTGGACCAGGAATCTGCTCATTGTGCCCATCAGTGTATGCCTGCCTGACTGGCCAAGAGGTGGACATCCAAGACATCGCAAGCATACCGGATGCCACTGCCCGGGTGAACCTAGAAAAGGTAACCTTTGGTTTGAACTGCCCGTACCATACATGCATGAAATTACCATACATTTCCAGAAAACATTACATGTACCAAGTAATTGGAATAGTAAATGAAATTATGCTATGCAATTCATCCCTTACTCATGAATTTAGGCAATAATCCTGTCATTAATTTGTAATTCAATGCACAGGTTTTAAAACAATGTGTACTATGTAACTTTCAATCCCTGATCAGTGTTGGTACAAAGTCATTGGTCCTTAACCCTAACCCTCCAGGGTATTTTGGTTTAAAAAAACCTGCCAGACGCAACAGATTGCATACTTTGTCACATTGACTTGTGTGCAGAGTCCAGCAAGGTCAAGCAGTCACCACAGATGCACTGTGCTGGATCTGGCAGGGTTAGGGTTAAGCTTTAACCCTCATGGTCAATGCCAAGGCCATATATGCAATCTTAAAGCAACCTTAAAAGTAGGATACACCATTGGTAATTGCTTGAATTATCATGAATGGGTGGATTTGGGGGTTGTATTTTATAGTAAATACCATTTAACTGACCTGCTCGAAGTTTTACAGTCATTGATGCCAAGAAAAGCACGGAAAACAGTGTTTGTTTTTCAACCGGCGTTGAGCAGTTATTCTTATGTTATTTTTGTTTTTTTCGCAATCGCCATCCGGCGATCGCGGATTTTTCTTTATACTGTTATGGGACTCTCTTTTCCCAGGATCATTTAATAAAGTAATTACTTAATGAAAGAATCTTTGAAACAATCTATGATCTCAAACATAATTTAATACAACAAAACTTACTCAGTGAAAACATGGTGAGATATCCCCAAGCCAGGCTGACGGCCACTGCCTTTAAACGGCCGCGCCCCAAACTTATATAGTACATTGAACTATAATTAATTCAAAATATTCATACGCGAGTGTAAGAAAATAGTGCCGTTATAAAGAAATAGTTCCATAATATATGCCTCCCCTTTCGAAAATCGACTCTGGCGATGTTAACATAGAAAATAAAATGAAGACAAATTCAATGATTTGAACAATACAAGTTCAAGCCAGTAACATGGCACTCCATTTAGTTTGTGTAAATCCAAATCCAAAACCTCTAATTAAGATGTTAAATTGCCGGCCGGGCTTTCACAGAAGTTTAAGTTGTAACATCAAACTCGCAGGATAAAACTTATTATTTGGAGCTAGAAACTATGAATTCAAATCCATGCATTTTCTCACATTTTAAGTCAAAATATTAAATAATTAATTACTTTAGGCAGGCCTACCTTTTAAATACATATATCCCAAATACACAAATACACAACATTCATCTAAATATTTCTTTTGATTTTTTTGCTATTAACATAAACCGGCGCATTGATGTACATTATTACCTAAACCAATATCTCAATTATTTAGTAATTCGCACAGGATGACTTTTCAAATGCTCTTGAGTTGCTCTGTTCAAGTGTTCAACTGGTTCCCAAGTGTTATTCCTGGATGGAAAGTTCTTCCATTTGATGAGATAGTTTAGTTTTCCATTCTTGAATTTCCCACGGATGACCTTTTCAGTTTCGTATTCCTGCTCGTCTGGATGTGGAGTTGGCAGTCCTGGTATTTCAATTTGTTCCTTCGCGTTAACAGAGTGTCTTGCCAACAACGGCTGAAAAGAGTCTCCGGGAAAATCGGAGTTGCATAGACCTTGGACAGGGGTGCTGTGAAATTCATCTTGAGTGACATCACTTGAAGGCCGCCTATATCGATCATATGCATATTTCATGCGATTAACATGAATTGGACACGACAACAGTTTGTTGTTCTCTAGGTTTCTGACCATGAATTTGGTAGGGCCAGTCTACTTGACAAGCAAATAGGGGCCACACCAGTGCTGCAGCAATTTCTTCGAGAGGCCAGCTTGTGTGCTTGGAAAATAGATGAATACACAATCTCCCACTTGGTACTCGACGCTCGTTGCCCGCTCATCGTAGCGCTCCTTCATTGTCGCCTGGTCTTTCAGAAGATGTTGGTTTGAGGTTGTAAACCCCGAATGAAATGGGTTAATCTTTCTTGATCTGATTTTTGCAACGTATGAACACGAGAGGCTAATTTGGTTTCGTTCATCCACTTCTGATTCTTTCCTTGAAAGTTGTCAATTAAGGCAGTTTTTAAATGTTCATATGTATCTGTTTTACTTTCATCAAGGGTCGAGAGCCAAATAGCAGCATTGCCTTTAAGTCTAAGACTTAATGCCAAATGCATTTTATCAGAAGCGAAATCACGCAATTTAGCATTTAATTCAAATCTGGTAAGGAACACATTTAGATTTTCATCGGGAGATCCCGAATATGAATCTTTAAAATGGCCCTCGTATTTCGACATGCCTACTTCGCTACTTGCTTCCATACAACAAGCTTAGTAATTATAAAATGAAAATGTCACTTAATGTACTGACGGCTTAGTAAAATAGAAATGAACATACAATAAACAACATTATGCTTACCCTAAATCAATGCGTCGGGAGTAACCGTCAGGCTGGCCTAGGAGTATCAATACCCGGATCTTCCACCATATGTTATGGTACTCTCTTTTCCCAGGATCATTTAATAAAGTAATTACTTAATGAAAGAATCTTTGAAACAATCTATGATCTCAAACATAATTTAATACAACAAAACTTACTCAGTGAAAACATGGTGAGATATCCCCAAGCCAGGCTGACGGCCACTGCCTTTAAACGGCCGCGCCCCAAACTTATATAGTACAGTGAACTATAATTAATTCAAAATATTCATACGCGAGTGTAAGAAAATAGTGCCGTTATAAAGAAATAGTTCCATAATAATACAATTAAATTTTTCGGAAAAATTACAAGATATTTAGCGCAATAGTTTGGCTGGATGCCTAGAATCATTATTTACTTTCAAATGAGTAAGATATTTCCTAATAATTCGGTACCGGTAGTAAATATTTTTGATATCTGCAAATGGTGTAACATACCTTTAAGGCAGCCTTAAGGCCAAGGTTTAGCATCAAGGCATTACATCATTGTGTTGGGTAAATCTCATAATTCACCAGCCAGTGTTTTTCATACAGTTTGAAAATTGAGAATGTGCTTGCACTACCCTTGTAGCTGATGTCATGCCATTCTTCAGAAGAGTTTGAGTCCACACTCTCACACCTGTCCGACTGGATCATTGAACAGGGTGTGGTTAATATCCACAGAATTGATTTCTCCCAGAAGAACCAGTTGGTCAAGGACTTGCTAAAGCATCAGCTGCACTACAGGTAAATTGTTATAGGCACATACATTGTTGACCAATTTTGTTTTCTTTACGCAAACTGCTCATCACAAGGCCAAAGGCCACTAGTACTCGATAGGCCCGTACGCAGCAAGGCATTAATAATGCCTCTACCCATATTTTACGTCAAGTTCCATAGCCCAGGCTGGGTTGAAACCCACAACCTTCAGAATTCACCTCAGAACACTAATTCAAAGTTGCAGACCAATAGGTCATGTGGGTCATACATACAATTTTGTGTGAGATTTAAGTTTTCAAAGCAGTGAGTAGTAAATCTTAATAACAATGCACTTTACTGGGTCATTGGCCAATTTCGTGTTTGTACATGAGTAGACACTCATGTACGACCCATGTTTTAACCCTTTAGGTATTCAATTCACTTCGCTTTGAGTGTATAGTACTAGTAATATGAACAACAAATTAAAGGAAATGTCCACTGCCAAAAATGGAACACTTCTGTTTTTTATCATTACAATTTTTGACTCGAATTTGTGTGCCATTTATTGGAAGAATACACAAATTGCTAATGCATGCGGGTTTGTTTTACCAGGGTTCAGAGTTGTATCGAACAATTCAAAGAAGGACTTGGTCCACTTGCACAACAGATCAGGCGCTTCCCGAAGCAATTGGAAAGTCTCTTCATTGCTGCTCCCAACTCTCCAATGTCGGTACAGTCTTTGAAACGGCTGTATGACATTGAGTACTCGCCTGTTGGCTCCAACAACCGAACCAAAGAAGAGGACACCATCTATTCGTGGGAATTGTTCCTCCAAAGTTGTGCAGGTATTTCATTTTTTTTTTTACCCATGTCTTTGCGAACAACAACAATTGGGTTGTTTTTTTCAAATTTTATGTATGTTTCCAACACCTATGAGGAGAGTTTTAATTATTTAATTTAGGATGTGTGTATTAGTTTCCATTTTTTTACTGGACTGCAACTTGTAACATGCGACTCTCACATAGTGTAATACATTATTGGTAGGCTTCCAATGGTTAAAAAACAGAGCAGAGTTGTAATTACTCGAGTCAAGGACTCGACTCGACTCGGACTCGAGTCACATTTTTGGGCGACTCGAGTCCCGATGGGTAAATGACTACTCGAATCTATGTACTCAAGTCACTGCAGGCAAATGACTCGACTGTACGTACACACAATAGAGACTCTGTTGTTATAAACCATTCAGCTGTGCAATCAACTGCAAGTAAAAAGCATTTACTACTATTCCAGGCAGTAAATGCTAAACAGTAAAACTATATTTTATTCATACGAATTGAAGCATTTGCTTAATGCTTTTACTTCGAAGTAAATGCTCTTACTTTTGGCTTGTACTTCATAGCATTTGCTGGTTTCTATTCATACGACCCATTATGCTATAATATTGTACATTTTGTTTTTTAAAAAGGTACATTGAACCTTTTATTATTACGACTTTTGAAAAAATGCAAAGCATTAATTTGTTATGCTTCTTTTAAAACAAATGCTACAATTTATACTGTGATCTCCCCTTTGTTACCTCTTAGACAACACCGAATGTGTAACACTCAGTGATGTCCTGGATTTCTGGACTGCTGCTGATAAACCACCACCTGGCGGCTTTGAAAATAGACTGACGATTTCTTTCTATACAATAGAATAAGACTGAACGCCGGTTTCCAAGCAGCAACACATGTGGCCCCCTTCTGTTGCTACCGCGTGGGATGGAAGATCCAGAAGATTTTCAGTCAATGATGACATACGCTGTGCAGAACACTAGCGGTTTTGGGAAAATGTAGTTGTGAAAGGTTGCATCTTTTCAATCGGTGATAATGCCAATTGTTATACCTCTGACACTGTATTCATATTGGTCAATAACAATCACGTGTCTGGTCTAAAACAAAATATACAGCCCACTGCGTGTGTGATATCACACGGCTGCTGTCTGTGAGCTCACTGGAAAAAAACTTACTATTTTGAATTACTGCCCCAATTTATGAAAACGAGTTACTGCACATTTGCAAAACAGTTACCTTCCAGCTAATGATGTTCAATATCCTGTTAATTTCAGGTTAAGTAAACAGACTCTTGTTTTGTAAGTACTTATAAACGCAACTTAAACATGTCAGGTTAACAATATTTGTAATAAAATCGCCACTGCCCCCCCCCCCCCCCCCCCCATTTTTTAATTATATTTGTATTAGTGCTGCATGTAGTATACTTTATGTCAGTCCTAACGAAGCTGGATAGAAGGAGTTTCACAGGTTTCTGTACCACTAATTTTGGTGACACTTTTTAAAAGACAAGTTAACTTTATTCTTTTGCATACATGTAATTTGTGCCAGTCAAAAAGAAGTTTAAAAACATATCACTTGTATCCCAAAATGTGTGTATTTATATATTTATTTTTAAAGTGAGTTTGACACGTTTCTGAACAAATTTTTTTTGGTGATTGCTGCTTCTGACCAAAAAAAGGCAAGCTAACCTTTGATTTTGTGTCAGTCCAAAAGAAGTACACAGGCTGTATAGTATTTAATTTATATTTTATATAGAAGAAAAGTTTGACTTTGGCTTAAAAGAGTATCACACGTTTCTATACAACTAAATTTTAAGATTGTTTTTGAAAGAAAAAAAATACATGTACTTTGTGTCAGTCCAACTGAGGTTTAAAAAGTCTGACGTGGGTTTTATTTCAACAGTTTGTGTATAGTATTTTCTATATATTTTATACCGAACAAAATGTTTATAACACTTTTTGTAAAAACTTTCTGATACAAGTTTTACAATACATGTTTATATACAACTCTTTTGGGGAATTGTTGGTTAAAGGAAAAGAAAAACAAATTGTTTTTAGAATACGTGTAAGTCCAAAAGAAGTCCAAAAGAAGTCGGACACGGGTTTTATCAAACAGTTGGTGTATAGTATTTATTTAATTTTTTGTATACAGAATAAAAGTTTATAACATTTTGTTTTTAATCTGCAAAAAGGAGTTTGACACATTTATATACAACTCATTTTTGTTTTACAATATATGTACTTTGTGTCATTTCTAAAGTTTTAAACGGGCTTTGTTTTGCTTGTATTTATTTTGGATGTTAAAACCAAGAAACGTTTATGACGCTTCCTTTGAAAACGAAATTTGAATCGTCTGAATTTATTGTAATTACCGACCCTAAACGCAACATCCCCCAAACAATTTGAATATACCATTTGCACCCTTACCCATATTGTCTTGTCTAAATGCAATGCAATGCTATAGTGGAGTCAAAGGGTCTTTATGCGTACTAGACAGATCTGCATACAGGATCGTGATATTTGGCTAGTGTGTGTGGTACCTTGACAAAAATTGTTATTTTAAGACAATACATAATGCATGCTCAAAACTGTTGGACAGTGGCTTCAATGAAGAATTTGCGGTATTAACCACTGGAACAAATCTATGCCTTCATTAAATGATGATGGCATTGCTCGATTATGGATGTTCAAGAGCTCCTGGCACGCTGCTTCAACTTCTTGACCACATCCATTACTTCTTGGAGATACGGTGAACTCCTGTTTGATGGCAGTGATCTCCCCCAATGGAACATGAATCTTGAAGTCATGTGTACCTTTCAAAGGGAAATGTTAAAAGGACTTTTAGCAGTGTTGACAAGCAGATTGATTTATGCTTAAGGGGATATTGCTACAAAAGGCCTCGGCACAAATAAATTGTGCATACACTAACCCCCAAAACAATTTTTTTGTGGAAGTTCATTTTTATCAATTTACAAACGGAAATGTGTACAGGGTAGGGACGGTGTATGAACTTGCAAAGGCTAAACTCTTGTAAAACATTGACTGTACTGAAAGGGTGGGTTGATAATTTGGCGACTTAAATAAACATAATTAAGCAGACCCGTCAGTTACGGTCAAACATGACAAAAAACCACTGGTTGGCAATCAAATAATCTCATGAAAATAAGAACAACAGGCCCGGAGCACAAACAGCAACATTGAAGGTTATAAAGAAGAAGATAAAAACCAAAAAACCTGCTTGTGTTACTTTGCACTTTAATACATGAAGGCCTATCAAAAAAGTATGTACAGCCTCCTTGAAACACTAAGCCCCTTCCTCCTTAGCAAGGACTGAGCTCTTCTAATGCCAGGAGGGAGAGGATACTGTAGAGAGTACGGATGTACTGCTGTGGAGAACAAAGTGCTTGACGATGGTTACCTAAAGTATTAGGTAGAAAATACATCAGGTCCGGCTTGCCTGGAAGAGCAACTGCATGAGCACTACCTCGTGATCTGTGCTGGTTCCACTCCACCCTCACTTCATCTAGTTCAAGTTGAAGGAACTTCATGAGGCAAAACCTCAAGCATTCTCTGCAAACATTAATATAAACAAAGGAATGTATGAATATGGTACGATGACTAAGATGTATAAGATATAGTGATAAACAAAGTTGGTTCATATCAGGTACATGGTGGATAAGACCTCTGACTTGTTGTTTTGTTTCTGTACACTTTGATCTCTCTTTGAAACACCTCAACAACATTGCTCTACTTTACAAGTTGAATCAATAACTATCTACTGCCCTAGGGTGGATAAAATAATGTTTGCATGGAGGGGTCAGGCACCCTGATGTTTAGTTGTTATAGGTAATGTAGCACATTCAATCAGATCTATCTTTAAACAAGAGGTAAAGGGGGGTGGAGGTAAAGGGGGTGGAGGTAAAGGGGGTGGAGGTAAAGGGGGGTGGAGGTAAAGGGGGGTGGAGAAAAAGGGGGTGGGGAAAAAGGGGGTGGGGAAAAAGGGAGTGGGGAAAAGGGGGTGGGGAAAGGGGGTGGGGAAAAGGGGGAGGGGAAAGGGGGTGGGGAAAGGGGGAGGGGTGGTGAAAGGGGGGTGGTAAAAGGGGGGGGTGAGGGGTGGTGAAAGGGAGGGAGAGGGGGGGGGGGGGGCTGCAAGGGGGAAAAGGGAGGGGAGTGTCCATAGGAATGCCGCACTGGGTGGGTCATTTTGAAATCTACAATGCTAAATCTATAAACAAATGGGTACTGGTCGGTGGTTTTTCTGCAAATACAAATTTTCCAAATACACTGTAGGAACTTTTAGCAGGAATTATTGCTACTTTACTTACAAATGTATTTTGGATGTGCAGTCGAAAGTACCATTTTGTACACATGCCCTTAAACTATCAAGCCAGAAGTTAACCACCATCTCAAACACAGTCCGCCAAAAACGCTCAATTCTCTGTGGACAGAAGAACGCACCTATAAATAATGCAACCTTTCAATTATCTACTAGCTGTCATACAACAATATATTATTGCACACTCAATTAAGATCGGATTATATACAATACTTCATGATTTAAAAAAAAAATCACTTAATTGTGAAAAAATATTATGTTTATGTAGATTAGTAACAATGATTGCAGAAAATCAAAGATGATGTTCAAATTTGAGACAAAAGCAATAAGCAAAAAGGCAACACAATTGTTCTCCATTTTGGAGTTGGATGAAATGCATTGCACAGGTGTGCATATGCTCCAGGCTAAAAACAGGTAAAATCATTTCAACATTTATTCAGCATAGCAATAATAAAAACTGACTTGAAAACAAAACCTATCAATGACCATCCCATAAGCATATCGTTACCTGGTTGTGTGGCGATGCAGAAAAGATGACACAGGGACTTTCCTGATGGTGTACACAGACATCATGGATAGCAGTCTGAATGCTTGTGATAGTTGTTTTCAGTGCCTCTATCCACTTGAACACAACGGGGAACACCTACACCAAATTGGGGGGGGGGGAAACAATCTCGAAAAGTTTTTGTTTGTTAAAACATTTGCCTGACAAAAGGTTAATAATGGTACTAACTAATGACACTGCACAGACAATGAACAGTGTGTCTGTATGGGTACATGTATGTACAACATGACAAACCTTGGGCAGTTTCAGATTTAAAAATCACCTTGTCATTAATACCCTGCACTAAATAGACGCTGAGGTGGGCTCAGGTCAGTGGGAAGCACACCCGGCCTCGCTCACTGCGAACCGGTCCCCGACAGATATTCCAGCCGTGCTCGGGACTTGTTTATCCGTCATCCATTTTTAATATCAGAAGAACTTTTTGTATAAACACATCATCCGGCGCAAACTGTTTAAAAGTGGTTACCTTCAATTTCCTTCAAGAAATCAACAAAATAGGACGCCATCATTGCTGGATCTCGATTTGTTTCTGCTACACGAAGCCAGAGAACACGACGAGAAAACCTATGCAAATAAAAGGACAATTAAAAAGAACAACTAATACAATTGGAATTTAACATTAATACCAATTCTTTTATTTTCTTCAACGAAAAAAAAAAAGACATCGCCGGATCACCAAGAAGACACTCAATCACATTTAGATAACCAAGACACGATCGGCTGTATAGATTTATTCATAAATTCAATTGATGGAGAACCTCGATCTTAATTTATTTTAGCTTCGTACCCATCAATGGCACTATGTATGCCGAAACCATAATATCGCAACTTGTCATACTGGTCAATGTGTACAGCAAAATTTGGACCATGATTGATGTATGAGCGACGTTTTAATCTGTGCCTGCGCCTCCTTTCTACATCTTCAGCGTCCAACAAGCGTTGTCCTTCCAATACAATATGTCTATAAGACCAGGGTAAGACAAAACAAGCATATTATTACAGATATGCAACATGAAATTAGGATTGAAAAACAAGTGATACAACATAACTTTTGGTACTACATAAACAAATCATGTGTGTAAAATACAAAACACGTCAGACTACATAATAAATCATATACAAAGTTGATATGATAGAGGTGTACCTTAGTCTGGTCTCTAATTTATTTCTACTCATTAGACGTATCATAATATATTAATGTTTGTAACAGCAGCCAAACCGAAAGTGTCGAGCATGTACATCCAATTTTATGGTATTGCCATACAACGAAGTTTAACGCATACAATTTTGTAAGAAAACTAAATCAATACCACAACAAACAGGACTACGTGTTAACATTTGTGGTTAATTGCTTAAAAAAATGCAGGATTCATACCTAGGAACATGCAGACCGTAGCGTGTCATTAGTCTCCTACCCATTGACCGACAGCCAAGGTTACACCCGCTGCCAAGGAGCTCCAGCTGGAAGAAAAAAAGCCTTGTATCATTTCTTTCTCAGTTACTATTAAACAGACATTTTCAAAGCAGATAATACTAACCGGAAATGTAAAATATATCAGTGAACTATTGAATACTGCACTTTCAATGTTTATATTATCATTTTAACGAGTAGAAAGGATACTTATTAACATTTATAATAACAACATTGAAAGTGCAGTATTCAAGAGTTAACCAGTTCGCGCTGGATGACTTACCTTACTGGTACATTCATTGAAGGGGGCGGTGAATTTTTAGGGCATTCCCATATTAACCAGTTCGCGCCAGGATTATTTTAACATCACCGAGCCGAGGGGCGGGATTATTTTTAACGAAACTCGATCCAAAGCGGGTTCAGGCCGATAGTGCCGGGAAGCACACCCACGCATTTCCGGCTTTGCTCGCTGCTGACAGACATTTCTAAACTTGAACTTGGCGTGTTTATACGTCATCCGGTGCAAACTGGTTAAATGTTGGTTTTCATAGTACACATCTCTTAAAAAAAAAAAAAAAAGTGCCTCACACAAAAAGAGTTTGACACGTTAACAGCAACTCCATACAATTTACAATAGAAAAACCATACACTTCATGCATGTTATGGCAAATATCAACACCATGGCAAACTGTGTACACATATTTTGGAATGGTTATCATGACTATGGTGCTACCAGGTATGCCTAACGAAATGTAATGGACTGTCAGTTTAGGGGTACTATACATGTACCGGTCCGGTACCAATCCAATACAGACAAAAACACTATTTGAGTAGGGTTCAACTTACTTCTAAGCATCTCAAACACAAGTCACATATATCATCTGAAGGGTTGTTCTTCCTGAGGTTCAGCCTCTGCAAAACCCTCTGCACAGTTCGGGTACTATAACGAGCCATTAATACAAAAAGAAACATTATGAGTAAGGTTGACATACAAATTGTAAGTAATTGAACTATGACTTGGGGAGGGAGGTGGGGGGATGAGAGGAGTGATGTCTTGACACTATGAGTTCGTGAATAATTAAGAGGCAGTTTCACCCTGAAATCACTGTGAAATCTCTGTGAAATTTGACAGTATTTTCATGGTGAAACTGAATTTCCATTGTTCCATAAGTCACAATGTGATGTGTTATTACCCTTTATACAATCTCAACCTTCTGTTGTTAATTACAATGTAGTGTACAAACCCATTGCATGGAAAATCTCAATGTTCACATGTGCCAGGAATAGTGCTTCTCAATAATTCCCAAAAATTAAGTAAGAGAAGATGTCAACACACAACTGAAAAGTTTGCTAATCTCAATTTCTCTTTCATATCAAAGTTTTGCAAAGCCGTCTGAATTCTACGGAAGCTTAAATTGCCATCCTGTTACCACGTTACTGAGATAATTTATCGTGGAAACATGGAAAAAAGCACTGGATAACATGGATTTCAAAGATAAATACCTCGGAAACACGGAATTCAATGATAAGGTATCTCGGAAACACGGAATTCAATGATAAGGTATCTCGGAAACATGGAATTCAATGATAAGGTATCTCGGAAACATGGAATTCAATAATAAGGTATCTTGGAAACACGGAATTCAATGATAAGGTATCTCGGAAACACGGAATTCAATGATAAGGTATCTCGGAAACACGGAATTCAATGATAAGGTATCTCGGAAACATGGAATTCAATGATAAGGTATCTCGGAAACATGGAATTCAATAATAAGGTATCTTGGAAACACGGAATTCAATGATAAGGTATCTCGGAAACACGGAATTCAATGATAAGGTATCTCGGAAACACGGAATTCAATGATAAGGTATCTCGGAAACATGGAATTCAATGATAAGGTATCTCGGAAACATGGAATTCAATAATAAGGTATCTCGGAAACACGGAATTCAATAATAAGGTATCTCGGAAACACGGAATTCAATGATAAGGTATCTCGGAAACACGGAATTCAATGATAAGGTATCTCGGAAACACGGAATTCAATAATAAGGTATCTCGGAAACATGGAATTCAATGATAAGGTATCTCGGAAACATGGAATTCAATGATAAGGTCTCTCGGAAACACGGAATTCAATGATAAGGTATCTCGGAAACACGGAATTCAATGATAAGGTATCTCGGAAACACGGAATTCAATGATAAGGTATCTCGGAAACACGGAATTCAATTATAAGGTATCTTGGAAACACGGAATTCAATGATAAGGTCTCTCGGAAACATGGAATTCAATGATAAGCTACCTCGGAAACACGGAATTCAATGATAATGTATCTCGGAAACACTGAATTCAATGATAAGGTATCTCGGAAACACGGAATTCAATGATAATGTATCTCGGAAACACGGAATTCAATGATAACGTATCTTGGAAACACAGAATTCAATAATAAGGTATCTTGGAAACATGGAATTTCAGGATAAGGTATCTTGGAAACACAGAATTCAATGATAAGGTATCTTTGAAACACGGAATTCAAAGATAAGGTATTTCTGAACAGCATTCAACTAAACAACATTGCATGGCCTACGACGGATCAGAAAGGAAAGTAAAGGAGAGGACTTTCAGCATTTTAAAAGCACAGAGGCGATGATCCCCAAAGGCAAAATGATTCTTGAAGTCATTGTAAGTTTCATGTTAATTGTATAGGCTTTTTATGATTAATTTACCTTCAATTTTTCTGTAAACGCTACGTATGGCATAAATTAAGTTACACCTACCTACAATCAAGTTACACATGCCTAAAGTTACAAATATTTTGGTAGTGATTGCTCCCCCCGCCCCTTCCCCCTCAATAAGTCATACTGGCCTTGTTATACTATTCTAAATCAGAGATAGATCTGCAGTGTGCCCAAAATATATTTAAAACTATTCTATTTAATTTATGTTTTGTCTTGTTATTGTTTTATCCCTTCAGGTAGTTTGGTCGCTTCTCTGGGGATTTGTTGTAGCTCCGGGAGGTCTTCCACTACCAGCTGAAGTCAACGGGCAGGTGTGTAATGTCGAAGAGTTGGTTATAAGATATTTCGTACTTGGATATACAGCAGTACAGATACATCACTTTTTGTCCGTGTGTCACGTTGTATTGATAAGTATTCGCCGTCTTCGAAGATTGATGTGGAGGGTGGGCCTACGAGTATATGGACAACAAGCCGACTTTGATGACACTGTCAGTGCTATACGAACAGAACTTGCCAACAGTGGGAGACTACTTGGGTATCGACTGATGTGGCGCAGGCTGAACTTGCAGTATAATCTCCGCGTAACCCAAGAGATGACGAGACAGTTGCTCGGAGTTCTTGATGCCGATGGTGTCGCGCTTCGAACACACGGTCGGCTTAATCGACGAGTCTATCGATGCAGCGGACCGAATCATGTTTGGCATATCGATGGAATGGACAAACTAAAGCAGTTTGGATTAGCTATACATGGAGCAATTGACGGCTTTTCTCGTAAGGTACTCTGGATGGAAGTTGGTCACAGCAACAATGATCCTGCATTAATTGCAGGTTTCTACATGAAACTGGTGAAACGGTTACATGGTGTGCCAAGTATACTTAGAAGTGACCGTGGCACTGAAAATAGCGTTGTAAGAATCTTACAAATTGCTTTAAGGATGGAGCACGAGGACGGTCTATCGGGACACCAAAGCTTCCAATATGGTCGTTCAACAGCAAACCAGCGAATTGAGTCATTTTGGTCTCAACTTCGAAGGATGGTGGTTCAGTTTTGGATCACCTTCTTCAGGGACATGAGAGACCTTGGCCAACTGGACAACAGTAACCCGATGCATATCGACTGCCTGAGGTTTTGCTTTGGTCAGCTGGTGCAATCAGAGCTCGATCAAGCAGTGCACTTATGGAATAACCATTGCATTAGGCGACAGCGTTTTGCTGAATGTCCATCTGGTATACCAAACATGATATACCACACACCAAACTTGTATGGAACCACTAACAGACTGAAGCCTCTGATAGTCACCGAAGATGAACTGAACATGGCACAGGCACAGCACTGTAAATCATATCCCCCCTTTCGGTGTTCACCTGAATTTGTCAATTTTATCCGACAAAACATTGATGGAGAAATGGAAAACTATGAAATGCCGACCTCTGCAGATGAGGCTTTGTCTTTGTACTTGACCATTTTGGAAATCATGAATGAACTTCATGCAGACGATGAACAGTAAATTTTAACCGCAAATACATTGCACAGTTTGCTCGTTAATTTTTTGTGAACATTTTTACAACTGAAGACAGTGATGGGAACTGACAAAACTTGTTTTATGTTGTGGTTAATTTTCCCCAGTGTGTTTGAAGATCATTTTATGTACATTGTCTAACTTTATGTTTAAGTATCAAACTGTCAGATATTAAACAAGTTTGACTTCTTAAGTAAATGTGAATGAGTTTGTCCATTATAAACTGACTTTCATTTGCAAATTGCATTATTCAGAGTTCACAATCATCAAAGTTTTTCAAACATGCAATGGTCACTGGCTGTGCACATTTTTGCGGGACACTTTAGTACACCTAAGGAGGCCGGTTGGAGTATTCTATATTGCATGTAGGCTATAACAATTATAATGTTGTCGTTAATTCGTTCAAATGAAAGTTTAGACTCCCCAACCAATACAAATGTTGAGCAATTTAACACTAAAATAAAGTGTTATTGTCGGATTAGTAAAATATACAGACTTGATATTTTGTGATTATTTAAGACTCAAAGGCCCTATTTTGTACACCCCCCCCCCCCCCACCCCCCCCCCCAAACACCCCCTCCCCCAAACAAAAAAGGAGAAAGGAAAAAAAAAAGGAAAAAATAATGAAATACTTAATTAAGACATCCCACGATCATGCAGTGGTAACAATTTGTTTTGTTTAAGAAAGTTTTAAGAGGGTTTGAAGAAATGGCAAAAAAACTTGATTAAAATAATGACGGGTGATTTTAAAATGTACTCATCGTGACAAAATTTACCCCAAAATTATTGATTTCCTATGAACTTTTTAAAGATTTTCAAGTTTGGATCTTAGCAGGATCTTTTTGTAAAGGGGCGGATAACATCATCAGGACCAAAACGCTCTTATCTTATTTTCTTGGTATTATAAGCGTCTTCGATTTATTTTTTCAGCCAACGAAATTATAAAACGTAAATAATTATTACAAATGATAGACACAGCAAAAGTTCAAAATGCTTCTGAGCGTGTCTATTTTCAAACAAGACTTTTGATTCATAGAGCCCACCCTCATGCTCTATTTTACTTATATTGTTTTGTCAAGGAAGAAGTAGGAATAGCAAAACGCAACCTCCTGCCCCTTTTTCTTACTTGGTTGTGGAATGAAGCCCCGATATTATTTTTCGGCATTGGAGCCTCAGTCGAATGAAAAGGTTTTCTTTAAAATAAAGGTTTATCAAAGTGAAGTTATTTGATTTTTTTTTATAAAACAACAAATAATATTAATAACAATAACACAAGGGGAATGCAAATGACACCCGAACAACCACTAAAGCAATAATAATTGAGCATTAATAATGGATTTTGTTTCGTTTAAAATGTTCCACTTTCTGAAATCTATCTACAGCGTGTGAAAGGCAATGATCAAAATAATATATTTATTTGAGTTGAGTTTGTTTATTGTTTTATTCCACAAATGGAACGTAACCAACTTCAGCATTTCTTTTTCAATCGCTACATAGGCCTATGTGACATGTGACGCGCGCGTTCCACCAATATTTAATGACTCTAAGAGGAGATCCCCAGAGCATTGTATTTTCCCTAGGTGAAGTCGAGGGAAAGAAGACAAAACTGTGGGTCGAGTCTTAGCCTTTTCTCAAGGCCTTTGTGGCTTATAGACAGCTGTGTAGAAGCCGAAGTGACTGGAAGGGACACATTTCACGCACGAGATTTTGAGGTTTTTTGTTGTTGAATTGTTTGTAACGTTTCAATCATACCATTCAATATATGTTTGCAAAAAGGTAAAGTGCCGAAAGATTAACCAATCACAAAATGTTATTTAGGGCTTAGTAAAAATCGGGAAACAGGAAAAACGTTTGAAGATCCTGGCAAACTGTTGGAAAAGCCTCCCCGCTACGCCACTCGCTCCAGTTCCAATCATCACAAAAAGGTCTTGACGAAAAAACTAGGCCATAGCACTAGCAGTAGATTGTTTACAACACAGTCAACACCCCATTATACATTCAGCAAAGACATAGCCTACATTGCGACTGTTTGCAAAGGGTGTTTAATTAATGTGCATGGGTTGTCGGCGCATTCGCCTATCTTTCTAGTAAAACAAAAAAGGGACATATGTCTACATTGTGACATGCTACAAACCAAACTAACAGACAGAATCTATGTAAATGGTGTTAGAAAAATTCTCTGCTAAGCCAAAAAGTAGTCTAAACTAGCGACGCAATTTGTTTATTCGTTGCTATAGAGGGCGCAACATCGACTGGCTAGGAGGGACTGGGAAAGTCTACGTATTTTTTTTCAAAATAGCTTATTTTGATCTAGATTTTTGATACAGATCTCCTCTCAAAGAGAATTCGTATTGCGATTTCGGCAATATAACAAAACAAACGCGCCAAATCAAGCCTATAGTCAAGGGGGGGGGTGGAAGGAATCGAGGGTAAGCCAAAAACATGAAACGAAGAAAAGTGTCGAGAACGGGGCTGGGGGAGCGGGTGAAATGAAGAAAATGTGAGAGGGGGAGAAATAAATATCACCATTTGAGAAAATGGTCTCTGAAGAATCATGGCAAATTTATTGTGAATCACGCATGCTTGTGAATCTCGCAAATTAGGACTTGTCTTCGTTCTCACATGGTTGGACTAAGTTTTTTTTTTTTTTCAGCGACGTCCCCACACGAAAACGAACTGAAAAAAATAACAAGCTTTTTATAATGCTCAGAAAATATGAAAACTTTTGAATCGGTAACAGTGCCAAAACCATACAAGGTATGAGGCGTTGAGGACGTCCACGTACACATAGGTCTGTCTCATCAGTGAACGTAAGGGACGGACGTAAACTTAAAATGAACGTATGGTAACGTTCGGGTTTGTAACCTGAAATTTGATTGGTCACCCGATTTTCTTACACCAGGAGCACTGCCTGTCACTTCATTACTGTTGGACACATGCAAAGTTGCATTGTCTGAGAGGTGGTCGGACACGCCCCCGTTCACTGAGAGGCACCTATAACCCTATTGTGGGTATTACATAAGATATATGTGGTCGTGTGGACAGTGGAAAAGCTTGCTATTCAAATTGAATTTACAGCCCAGTTGGTTAAGCTGGACGTCGTTGGTTCAACCCCAAATATTGAACCGAGTGACAAATTTTATTGTTGTAATCTCATGACTTTTAGACTATATAGGCCTATAGTTTTATTAAATTATTTGGGTAGTAGTCGAAGTATTTGACACCATTTTGGCGGACATGAATGATTGTTAGTGCCGCCCGTCACCGCGGCGACGCAGAAGGGGTGGGGGTGGTTTGAAAGGGAAGGTACAACTCCAGCCAGTTGTTCCGTTTTTGCGCTTATTTGTTTTTTGGGGCGCACACTCTTTTTTTTATTTGGGTCGACTATTTTTCTTCTTTTCTGATTTTAAAGACTTTTTTAAAATTGTAGTTTATCTATTTATTATAGATTTATATGTAGGGATCCGTACGAGGGGCGAAACCCTGCATGGAGTAGCAATAGGTATCTGATCACTTGGTGATGGATTGCTCCACCGGCAAGGGGACACAAATTAGTAGGAGGAGTTTAAATTATAGTTCTTCCACAATACGTTTATTTCTTGTACGATCATCCTCAAATCTTCCTCAAATCATCCCATCATCCAATTATCATCAAATCCAATAATCCCTAATAAAAGAAAAGGTATACAACATAAACTTTGACTTTTTTTTTATAATTACAACATCGCATAACTTCGAGATAAACTTAGACAATAACTTTTATGAATATAATAATCGGACCATTTGGATAAGAAACTTATTAGAGCTACGATTAGAATTTGATAGAAAACACCAAAGATAAACGTGAGTGAATTACATGTACGTCACCGGCACATCGTCCCTAGGTCAAACACTGAAAGAAAGTAAATGTACAAACTACTATAATTAAAACAAACTCCAACCATTCACTTGTAGCTTTCATTATTCTTAAATGATATGTTCGTTAATAAGTGTACAATAACTATAATTATTACTCACCGACACCTTGCACACCGATAATCTAAAGATAATATTATTTCCTCCAAAGATATATCTGACAAGAAGAGAGCACATGAATCATATTAGGACCGGAGTCATTGAACTCTCATCTCCAAGTGCCCTTTGCATATGGCCCACAGTATAGACTGATCACTTTACACGGACCCCCAGGGTTATCAATGCGCCAGATGCGACGATCGGATAATTATGATACATTTAGACCAATGATGTGAATAATAAAGTATACCCGCTATGATTACAGAATATACGATTATTCAACAGTAAACTACAGTATTTATAAGGTTTGAATGGATTAAAATAATAAGACACGCACTACTTTAAGTAATGTACATTCCATCAGATTGATAGTGAACAAACCAGGCCCGCAACTATTAACGGAGCACTCTGTATATGCCATAACTTCTGAGTCCCAACATATATATTAATTTTGTGGGGGGCGTCCGCCCCGCCCCTCCCTTGAGTACATTTTGTACTCCACCGACCCCCCCCCCCCCCCCCCCCCCCCCCCACCCCCACTCAAGTAACTAAGGGGCTGCATGCACGTTCTGATTTTCTATGGGGAGGGGCTGTTTTACAAGAAAAATTCGGTTATGAAATCCCCTAGACATTGCCCGTTGGGGATCAATATTAAGATCACTTCCCCATTCTAGAAAACAAAGAAAGGGGTACTATTTTCCAGATGTATGCTCGAGACGGAGATACCTGGCACGAGATTGAGTTTATATTCTATAAGAAGGTGGTGGAAAGTTGTCTTGAAAGTTGTCCATAATTGTAGAGGTAGATAATGTTTGATTTTCATAATTTATTTGTATCATGAATTATATAGTCTACCGCCATTGCAGCACTTTCAATGTAATTGTGGAATTCTTATTAACAAAATATTCTTATTCTGTGATTGGCCATTTGTGAAACCGTCTAATTTACCCTCTTCAACCAACGGGATTAGGCTTTTATTAAGACAGAAAGCCACATTGTTCCCACCCAAATGGGCAATCTTCTGCAAGCGAATTCTATTATCCAGTGCAAAGTTCATTGTTATAATAATCATTATGGCCGACCTCTTTTTCAGAACTTGGCATACGCAAAACGTAATAATTAGGTACCCACGTGACATGTACAGGCTAGTCAGATTTGGCCTAACTTTCCCGTTCTGTACGTTCACTTATGAGACAGACCTAATGGGGCGCAGTTTTTCCTTACAGTATACGCAATTTGTTGAGCACTGAAACGTCAGATCAAGAAAGACACATACAAGAAGATGCAACGCAGGTTTTTTGTAAACAATATATTTCAACTAACAAAAGTATTCAACAAGATGTACTTTATTATAAAAAATATATGTAAATAGATAAACTCTCGTGATAAAAAACGAAAACAATAGTAACAGCTATGTTTGCATAAACCTTTACGATGTCATACTTTTCTCTAAACATTATTTTTGTCTGAGCATCTTTTCAATAAGCATTACACCACTACCAGTTTTAAATTATTTCGTTTTCACTCAACATGCAACCTTATCTATATCGTGATTGCGTGATCTTATGATTAATTTGTGAACCAAAAGCATTGCAAAGGTACACAATTAAAATGTTTTCTACATACCATTAATAGCCTGAAAGATTTGTATGCGGGCTGAAGTTGATTTCATCAAATCATTTACAAATCCCTGATTAAGTTTTTATTAAACTATAAATGACAGGTATCTTCTGCACCAAGGACGACTGACTAAGTTGTTATTATATAGTGATGCCGAATTATGTAAGTGGACAGGTTATGAACAATTAAACAATGGCTAAGAGCTGGTTGAAAAACCTTTTAACGAAAGACATGATATCATAATGTTAAAGAAAATGTTGTATTTTCTGTGAAAAAAAAACACAAGGTGAACCAGTGGATCTTTTCATCAATTGACTCCTGTACCAAAAACCTCACTACACGTGTATGTTTTGCTGTATTACGAAAACGGATGAGATTTGAAATAGTTTTGGGAAACCTGTCTTATCATACAAACCGGCAAGATTTTTTAATTATTACTACAATAATCACAATGAATAACTCAAAGACGTACTTGTAACAGAAAGCATCAGCAACTTGCTGAGTAAAAACTTTAGTTTAGCTATTACAACAATTTTGCTTAAATATTTTAACAAATATTAAAGGATGTGTACAACATTGGTAATGTGGAAAATATAAGTGTCCACAGGTTTGCACATAACTTATATGGTTAAGAGATGGCCATGGTGGGTTTCACATGACTCCGGAGAGAGATTTAGCTTAAACTTTCCCAGGTTTGCCATTCCATGTATATGTTGGGTAACATCAAGTGTGGATACTGGTCTTTGACAATTACCAATGTTGTACATTTGCTTTAACTGACTTAGTGCTAATGGTCGCAGACTAAGAAGCTCCACACGAGTGCCATACCAATACTCAAAGAAAGGTTTACTCACTATTAAATCAACTTGTTTCAACTATGATGTCGACTTTTCCTGATATTTTATCTCACCATCAAGAATTTCTGAGGCGGCACGTCAGCGTTTAGACTTTCAGTTAGTGGTCTTGGTGAAGACAATTACCACAAGTCTTTTTTTAGATTCAGTAAGTCTGTTAGTATGAAATAAAATTTCATGACAAGTCAAACTATACCATAACTACCGTCGATTAAAATTGTTTAGATAAGAGAAATGGCACTCCTGACTTCATATACAATTAACTAAGCGATAAATGATGTGTTGCTAAATTGTACAACGGGGGGGGGGGGGGGGGGGGGGGGGGGGGGGGGGGGGGGGGGGGGGGTGGGGATTAACAAGAACTCTATAACAAATGCATAAGGCCAATGCAAAACACAAACTAAACAAAGGGGAAAATAACTGAAAAGGAAGTAAAAGTTAACATCGTTATGATTTTAACGTAGGCGTTTCTGTTTGGATTGTACAGAGCTACTAAAGGAACAGGTGAAGATAAAATCTGTGAAAAAGATTGACATAATTTGTTTGTTTTGATATCAAGAAACATTTTATTCACTGACATTTATATACGTTGTTCCCTTAAGTTATTGTTATTTTCATTATAAACCATCAAAATAATCTTGCTTTATTTTTTCACCAAGCAAAATCAATTTTGCTGCCCCACTTGATTGAACTCCAAAGCAACACGGCGACCATTTCGTTGGAACGAAATAAATTATTTTGTGTGGGAACAGATTATTTTTTTTTTCAAACATTCGTTCACTGGAAAAAAACCTTTTCAGCACAACACAATTCAAATTGTCACTGTTTCAATCAAACTTAGCTTGAAGGTTACCTGCATAAATAGGAATCACACAACAAAACAATTATTAATATAACAAATCAACACAATTTCATAAAGTGGGGTAAACGGGTTTTTCATTCCTATCTCACCGAGTTGAAATAAATCACGGGTGTGACATTTTTTAAATTATGCAATTTGTTGAATAAACTTCAAAACATTTGGAAGAAACTTCAAGGACAGCTTTTAAAGGTGTTTAATTTATGTTGCAAAACTTGTTTTGGGTTTAAATTATCGTACCGTAGGCGTCCCTGTTGGCAGACTGTCACTACCCACAAGCGTCCCTGTTGTCAGAGTGTCACGCGTCTCTGGTGGCAGAGTGTCACTATCCTAACGGGGGCGAGGGGAGAGTTGTAAGTAAAATTAAGATTGTTAATTGGAGAATTAAACAAAATGTTATTAAAACTGATCAAACACAACTTTTAATCATTAGTCTGTGCTTTTGTGAGAAGTAAATAGGCATGGATAGGGAATAAAAATAATGTCAAATAGATCTTTTTAAAATGTCAAATAGCCTAGATCTTAGGTTACAAATTTAGTGGGTACGGAAGCCACATTCTATGGTGCTTTTGTTTTGTTCATGTTTGTTCAACTATTTTAAATTATGTTATTTTTTATTTAACAATGAATCAATCCATCAGTTAATTAGCTCTTTAATTTGTTTTAATAGTTATCATTATTTTTTAATTTTTATTTTGTCTTGTCTTGTCTTAATCTCATCTAATCTCATCTAATCTCATATAATATAATCTAATTTATTTAAGTTTTGTTTTATTTATTCGGGGGCGTTTATGTGGGATAGTTGTGTCAAAACCCCCATGTTCACTAATCATGGAGGGGGTCGCTCTGGTGTAGAGATTTAAAATTAACTTACGATTCACAGTTACTGTATATACAGTTGCTTCAATAATTGTCATCCTTAATATACTGAACTTTTTATGAAATGTTGGGGAAACCTTGATGGGTCTAGATATACTGGGTTATTCTTACAGTACCATTTGAAGTAGTTTGACTTCGATGAACCTTGTCCAGCTATTTTATTCACGGTGGATGGGTGGTTTTGCTTTTTCATGCTTTATTATTGTGTTTATTTCATCAACAAAATACTTTTTTGGTTATTAATTATTAATATTTTAATTATCCAATTAATGCTTTGTATGACTTTTTTGCATATATATATTTTTTTACTTATTTTTATGGATTCAATTGTTGAATTTTTACTGCAATAAGATACTTACTTGTTCTGCCTCTCTACCAAGAGCATCAATCACAGAAAAACTGGAATCAGAGTCAATGTCAAATACCTAACACAAAACAAATTGAAAACAATTGAGTTAATATTACCTTTCAGATGTAAAACTGGGAATCAGTGGGGCAAAGTTTAGGTTGGTAGGATGTACCAACCATACAATGTGCTCCTAGACACACCTTCAAAGACTGCGTTTTTGTGAAAAGGTCCCATAATGAGTGGGGGCGTTTAAGGGCAATTTTGTCTCATTTTTAAGGGGGCTACCGTGTATCTGAATTTCTTTACGGGGGGCACTGGAAAATTGTGGGGGCACTTTCCCTCCCATGCCTTGCTGATGTGAAAGAGAATTATCATAAATACAAAGTAGGCCTATATGTTTGGCCAACAACAAGTATGAGATACAGACTGAATGATAGTCATGGTACATCAACAGATATTGCATGACTGTAAGATCACAGTTGTTGGTGTGATTCAGGTATATTATGAGATGCCTGACCCCACAATTGTAACTACTTAGCATAACACTTTGGGTACTAGGCTATACCATGTGTTGGCTGGGAAACTTATTGATTTTTGAACTGTACATTTACTATTGCAGTGACCTAATTTTTACACTGTTGAAAACAGTTACGTGACAAAATAATTCCTACACAAGTTTTCCCCCACTACCGCAAATAATCGGTAAAACATACTGGTTCCTGGAACGTTGGCTGCTCTGCAGGGACTGTTGCGTGTTCGTTCTCTGGGCAAGTTGATGGCCGTCCAGTTGGTTCCCGGCTTACTACTGAACTGACCTATGAAAACCAAGACAATGTTTAAATCTTCAGAAATTCCTAAAAAAAAACTATAACAGTGACTGCATAATATGATGATACACACTAAGCTTGACTCTCTGGCTTTATTTTGAATAAGTGGCATCCAGCTTTGTTTATTGATTGACATAGGCAGAGGGAGAGTTAGTCAACGATTTTCTGAAAGTAATGAAGGACTATCAACATTCGTCCCACTCTCACACTCCCTTAAGATGTTTTAAGAAGTTACACCTTTTCCCCGGACGTTTCAAATGTTTCTTTGCAAACTTTGATATAATAAGGACTTTTCTTGATTGTCTGCTTTTAATCTTGAAGTAGGAGAACAATGTCTACCTGAAACTATTTATTTTGACCTTACTGTTGTACTTTTTGCAACACAACACATAATGTCCACAGATTTACATTAAACTTACTCAGTTTGAAGATAATGATGGTAGAAAGCTTCCCTTTCATTTCTCAAAAACTACAGCACCTCAGCAAGTAATGTTTTAAGGGAAGCTTTCTACTATCATTATCTTCAAACTTATTAAGTTTAATGTAAATCTGTGGACATTGTGTTTTGTGTTACAAAAAGTACCCAGACCCTTTAACCTTTGATCCGTTTACTTCAAAACTAGTTTCAGCTTGGATTTTGTGTAGGAGGAACCCATAACTAAGTCAAAATAATGCTTTCAAAATAATGTTACTTACATGTTCTGTCTCTCTATCCATATCTAGGTCAGAGTCATCTTCAAACAACTGCAAAAAGAGGGTTGAGGGAAACTTGCTTATGGGATACAGTTTGTAATAACACAGTGCGTGTTTGTCATAAAACCAAAACCCAAGACACAACATCTTTGCGCCAATAATTTCTGGTTGCATAATGAGTCCCTCCATTTGAAGAGCGCTGAACTTGTTTTTGTGTGGCTTTATACATAAAGTTATGTAGTTCTATAGTAAGATTTGCTTCAATTATACATTCAAGTAAATCCCTGTCATTTTATGGGAGGTTGTATAGTCAAGGGCATTCTTAATCAAACCATTATTGTATAGCCAACATAACAAACCATGCATTTTTGCCCAACAACATGCATTCTGTAGGCCTACACAATCTCTTAAATGTGGATGCCATATTCCTTTTGTACGATTTGTTCACTTTTCAATCTACAAAGATATGTTTGCATTTGATATAAAAGTGAAAGTTTTGCATTTGTGCAATGGAGAGAAATGAGAATCATAATCGGTGAAGCTCACAAACAGTCATTAGTCAAGTATACAAATTATTAGAAGACAAGTTTATGAACTAAAAGGTTGGCAGTGGCGGATCTACGGGGGGGGGGGGGGGTTTAAACCCCCCCCCTTGGGCTGCCCAGAATTTGTTTTTGCCCCAAAATGCAGGAGAAAACATATAGATTTCAAAAATTTTCTTAGGTAAACCCCCCCCCTTGGTTCCCCTTAGTTAAAACCTAGATCCGCCCCTGGTTGAGTAGAAAGCAAGTCATGGGTGACCACAACAGTCATTTTAGCCTGTTCTGAGCAGACGTGCACAATTTTTACAATAGACACTAGCACAAGACTGGAGAACAATGGAAAAGAAAGGTATAACTGCTGTCATCCATCATCCATCACCCCCCCCCCCCCCCCCCCCCCCCCCCCCCCCCCCCCCCCCCATCCTCCCCCACTGAATATGTAAGGCGGTCGTTGCGCTGCAATGTAAATACCAAGATGTTTGTTTACTTCTAACGTGTTTGTCCTCGATAGTTCATGTTACAAATTTCATTCATTTATAATCTGCTTGTGTTCTGACATCCACTACACATTCAATTCGCGGGCTTTGGGTTAGCGTGAACTTTTCACCTCACCGCGCCTACACAACTCTCAACAAGTGACATCCTAATTCTAATCTCACTTTTAAATCTCACATTTTGATATTACATATGTTTTTTCTGTTTTTTCTTTAAAAGGTGCTCAAAGTAACCGCAATTGTCTCGTGATTATTTTAGGTGTAATTTTGATAAATATTGATTAAGTATAAAGAGAGATTTTCGTCTTTGAAAATGTAGAAGTTCGTCTTGGATTAAGGGTTTTATATCCCGTATAGATTATAGTACATTGTATCGTTCGTGTGTCATTGGCAGCCGCCATGTGATCATGCATTTAGACTGTGCACGTATTATGGTTGTGTGTATATTGGTGTGACCGTATAATTGATGGTTGCTACATGAAGTACAGACATAAACTATGTGTATTATTATTATTACTTTTAATGGATGTGTGGGTGGGTGGGTGTTGACTTCGGGTTTATAGTTGGTGGGATTGGACTTGGAGGCATGGGTTTGTGAGTTTCTTGTGTTAATGATGATGATTAGTGGGCCCCGTGTGTTAGTTAACTTATGCCTTCTTGCCCAGTGTCCATGTTCCTCACGCATTCATGTATTTACTTTATTTGAGAGAATAATTATTTGATAATTAGAGACACAATATTTATTTTTAGTTCAGTTGCCTTCAATTCATTTTTATTGACTAGTTAAGGAAATACACTTGTATTGTATTAAATTATAGCGTATGTATTTTATTGACCGCCTGCACAACTCTCAACAACAGTTGCTGCAGGTGTTTACAGAAAGAGAGAGAATGAATCCTGGACACCACCCCGGATACAAGCAGAGAACCATTTTGAACCTGTGTGACTTGTTCGGCTGAAGACTCAATCAGGTTATCTTTCCCAAGTACGGACGGTCCTCTCACAAATACATTTATATCACCTTAAAAAAAGTATATTTACCTGTGTCTCACTTCTAACAGCTGAAACTGCTGAACAATCCTGAAAAGGAAACAGTTGTTTATCTTTAACAAATGTTTGGGTTGGAAGTCCACTGCAGCTACGTACAACTGAAACCAGTAACCCAAGAAAAGTCATATATGTGGGACAGTATGTAAACTAATGTAAAAAATACAAACTGTAAGAAAATTTGTGTTTACTTTTTAATGGGAATTCAGCAATATTGAAAAGTTTTTCTTGAGAAGTAGCACAATTTTAGTTTTTTATGACATCACTTTCCAATCAGTTAAACTTAATTTAGACTATGTTAATAATATGCACAGAAATTATCACTAACAGTGTTGATTTTTTTAAATTTGTTATGATTCCTCGTTTACCTTCTGGGAAGTGGACACATAAATCCTAGGTCTTGATGGATTCCCATGCTGATCTATTACAGCCTGTAGTTCAAATGTCTCCTTGTCCATGATTTGCTGAAAGCTGCCGATGCCATCGACCACAAACTCATCGAGGGGTCCCATGGCACTTTTCCCTTGTGAAAAAAAAGCTCAAATTCCTGTGTCCTGCAACTGGTCATACGAATCATTCAGGTTGACACACAAACACCTGGTCCCCCCACCCCTCGCAAATCGAACTCCTTTGTGTTCTGAAGATTTGTTGGTCCTGTGCATCCATCCAAAGGTAATTCTAGCTGCTTTGTTTGGTGTTCTTGTTGACGAGGCCTGTTTCTATAACCAACACAAAAACATAAAATTGTTTAAGAAGAAGCTGTTTTAATAGATAAAGTAAAACAAAAAAAGTTATTTACATTGAGACTGAATAGGGTGGTCAGATCCACTATTGACTATATCCACTATCTGGCTAATAATAATAATAATAATAATACTTTACAATAACTACTGTGGTAATAAAGCGCCCCAAACCTTTAAGAGAACATGTTTTCTCTAAGCTCTCAAGGACAAGGAGAAAAACTATGGCGACTTAAAAATCAGGTTTGAGAAGAATCTTCAAATTTGTGACAGAGGTAGCCTAAAATGTGATGAGGGAGATTGTGAGATTGTTTCATAAAGGTTCAGCAAACTGAAAACTACATTCATGGTATGATTTGGTGGTAACAGTAGGAATAACAATAAAGATACCTTTGTTTGTAGAACATAGTTTTTTTGCAAGAATGTATGCGGTGAGCAGATCATTCATAAGTAAAAGTATTGAAGTTCAATTATGTATGCCATACTGTGGCGTGTGTAGCAACAATTGTATACTTAAGTCAATTTCCTTTCTACTGTTTCATCCTCTTAGAATATTTGCCCTTAAGATCTTCTGTAATTTCATAGAAGCACTCTCATACTCAATTGTAGTTGATAACAATTTACTTCTTATGTAATCCTTAATTATATTTATTTGGGTTAAGGAGAAAGACAAATTCCAGGTTTGGGTGGAAAAATAATCCACAAATGAATAACAGTTATATTTTTAGATAATACTTGTTTGGTACCTTTGAATACGACTTTTTTAGCTCCTCAAGGTGCTGAGAAAAAGACCTCTTGGATCCTTTTGGCACTAAGACAAAGAAGGAGAATAAGAAGCATCGTCATACAAGAAATCTGTTTCAAGGTCCTATTGGTGACAGGGGTGAAAAATATAAAAGTATGGGTTTAGATTAGAGAACATGAGCAGTAATTTGTTTACAAATTTTTATAAATAGTGCAAAACATAATGCACAAAAATAATGTATGTCCTGTGAAGTGCATAAAATAATGTGCCAGCTTAGTCAGTGGAAAGATTAATTCATACTTTACTATTTCATACAAACACTTTTAAATTTGGACAGAAATAGTCAACTGGAATCTTAGTTATTGTTCAAAACATTAACTCGGCAACATGTGACTCCATGCAAATTGCTTGACAGAATGGGATTCCAATATTTCAAACAGTAGAATAAAAATGAATGATGGATGTATTGGAAGTTAATTTATGTATTGGAACGTTCTCCTTGTTGAGTTTATATGATACAAATACAAATGGATTATGTTTTCTCCTTATTCAGTTTGTCATTGTTATTGCCATCTACAATTTGCTTGCTGAAACATCTGGTGAAATAAATATTTAACATTGACTAACCTGTTCCTCCTCCCCCAGTTCCCGATGATGTTCCTGGATCACTTTCATCTCCAACATTTCTAAGATTGACTAAAGTGTATATGAAACAAAACAGGATATTCAATAAATGGTTATATTTATATAACCAAGGGACTGTTGGGATGGGTTTTTTCAAGGAGTTTGTAACCCTATGATGAAAATAATTCAATTCAATTCAATTCAATAAGGTTTATTAAAAATATCACAAAAATACACGACAGAAGTTAAAAAGACTCAAATTGAGGTGTTTACATTCATTATTGTTAAAAATTACAAAAAAAATAACAACACACTGACTTAAAAAGGAGAGGAAAAGCTGTAGGTATAAATGCACAAAAGTTGATAAAAACTGACCCAACCTCCAAACCCCAAGTACATTGCATACCAATTTAACAGAATATTTACTAAAATAGTAAAATATATTAACATAATAAAACTAGAATGGTTACTGTATTGGTTATTGAAACTGATAGAGTGGATACACTTCTGTTGCATTAAAACATACACTTGTCTCCTCTCAGAAGGCACCAATAAACACTAATCAAATAATAATAGGATTTATAAAAAAAAAATACTTACCAATCCTATACTTATTCAATACTTTGACATGTTCATCTTTATTAAACCTGTACACCACAAACTCTTCAAAGTCTGTGTCGAAGACCTCGAGGCGTTGCCTCTCTGTCAACTTCAGTTCCTGAAGGTGAAAGAAAACAATAATGTAGGCCTAATAAGCAAACACTAAATAGAAATAGCACATCACTATGCATCGTGTACTACATTATGGCACTACTGCCCGCCTGGCAAAGCAGCAGTGGGAACGCTATATGAACGTTGTATGGGAATGGCAGTAATGTTGTGTCAATGCACACGTGTGTGTTTCGTGTGTTGTTGTTTTTTAATACACATTTTCAACACAAAATGGTTAAAACACAATAAACGAAAACTTACTCTTATCATGTCCACACTTGGCTCTACAAAGTGGATCTCTCGATCCCCACTTCCGTTGATTAACAACACTTTTACTGTCTTTCGACCGTCCGTTGCAGAGCTTTCTTCCTCCGTGGTTGCTGAATGTCTGACCGGCCTGTATGCTGTATGCGCGCGACCGTGTTGCCAAGATACCTTATCATTGAATTCCGTGTTTCCGAGATACCTTATCATTGAATTCCGTGTTGCCAAGATACCTTATCATGGAATTCCGTGTTGCCAAGATACCTTATCATTGAATTCCGTGTTTCCAAGATACCTTATCTTGGAATTCCATGTTTCCAAGATACCTTATCATTGAATTCCGTGTTTCCAAGAAACCTTATCTTGGAATTCCGTGTTTCCAAGATACATTATCATTGAATTCCGTGTTTCCAAGATACCTTATTATTGAATTCTGTGTTTCCAAGATACGTTATCATTGAATTCCGTGTTTCCGAGATACCTCATCATTGAATTCCGTGTTTCCCAGATACCTTATTATTGAATTCCGTGTTTCCGAGATACCTTATCATTGAATTCCGTGTTGCCAAGATACCTTATCATTGAATTCCGTGTTTCCAAGATACCTTATCATTGAATTCCATGTTTCCGAGATACCTTATCATTGAATTCCGTGTTTCCAAGATACATTAACATTGAATTCCGTGTTTCCGAGATAACTTATCATTGAATTCCGTGTTTCCAAGATACATTATCATTGAATTCCGTGTTTCCGAGATACCTTATCATTGAATTCCGTGTTTCCGAGATACCTCATCATTGAATTCCGTGTTTCCAAGATACCTTATTATTGAATTCTGTGTTTCCAAGATACGTTATCATTGAATTCTGTGTTTCCAAGATACATTATCATTGAATTCCGTGTTTCCGAGATACCTTATCATTGAATTCCGTGTTTCCGAGATACCTCATCATTGAATTCCGTGTTTCCAAGATACCTTATAATTGAATTCTGTGTTTCCAAGATACGTTATCATTGAATTCTGTGTTTCCAAGATACGTTATAATTGAATTCCGTGTTTCCGAGATACGTTATCATTGAATTCCGTGTTTCCGAGGTATTTATCTTTGAAATCCATGTTATCAAGTGCTTTTTTCCATGTTTCCACGATAAATTATCTCAGTAACGTGGTAACAGGATGGCAATTTAAGCTTCCGTAGAATTCAACGTTGACAAACAAAAGTTGTAAACCAACCTCTAGCCCCTCGTTATGTTTCCAGAATTTAATAATCATAAGATATTTGCATATAATCTTGGTATGGCAATTAACAAAAAACAAACAAAATTGCTAAAGTGTATTTATACCATGAAGAAAAACAAAATAGTGCATACATGTATAAGTACCTGCAAACAATGTCATGCCGAGCACCAAGAATGGAGCAGATCTCTCTCTGGATATATCCACCATTAAAGTAATGATGGATAAGCTCATCTCTTGTGGCTGTGCTAAGTATGAACAGTATTAGATGGCACGGATGACAACGCTGTTTAGACAGATCGGCTAAGGGGCTCTTTGTGGCTCATTTGTATGGTGGATTGGTGGACCAACATGCCAGTCCTGCCCTGATTACCACTTCATACAATGCGCCTATCAATCCCCCCCCCCCCCCTCGTGCTGCCCCACCCAAGACGTGGAGATTGCCACGTGTTGAGTTACAATCCCATCTCCAACCTCTGTGGGCCACATCGTTTACCTTTCTATATGATGATGTAGGCCCTATAATTTGACAGTGACTGCATATTGCTCTAATGTCTCTATGCTGTGAGTGTGAGTGAGAAATTCCCCACTCTCAGTTTGAAAAACATGACCAAACACCGACATACAACTTGTGGCAGCCTGGGGGGGGGGGGGGGGGGGTGGATGAAGGAAAGGGTAGGCGCATAAGCCATAAGTAACAATACATTAAAAGGATATTATTCAGGTGACATGGAAGCGCTGGATTCAGCAAACTGTAGCTCATCGTAACCGTACTAGTACTACCGGTACGTTAGGCCAGCGTGGCCGGCAATAATGCATGTAGTCGATCCGCTTACGTTACGTAAGGCCAGGCTACGCGGTGTGTCGACCCACAAACAATTCGCTTTAGGAGGTCTCTCAACAGAGGAATTTTCGCCACAAAGTATATACATGTAAAGACATCGTGCAGGACCTCAGGAGTCTTTGCCAAAATCGTTGTTACGTGAACGGCGCCCCCATGAGTTAAAAAAAAAAACAGACTGAACAGCGCCCCCGGCGAGGGCGACGTCGACGGCGAGGGCGACGTCGGGGGCGAGGGCGACGTCGACGGCGAGGGCGACGTCGACGGCGAGGTCGACGTCGACGGCGAGGGCGACGGCGAGGGCGACGTTGACGGCGGGGGCGAGGGCGACGGCAAGGGCGACGTCGACGGCGACGTCGACGGCGACGGCGAGGTCGACGGCGACGGCGAGGTCGACGGCGACGGCGATCTGTCGTCTTTGGAACACCATAATTTGCTGCGCGTCGGGTGTTTCTGCTATTAAACTCCGCCAAAGTGTCTCTTCCAGTGATTATGATCCGTACATATTTTTGAGTAGAAATACGTTGGAGATAATGTTGTGTGGCCCTCAAGAACTGACCCGCCAATGTATTTCGATGGTGATTCAAACCAGTATTTTCTGACATATATCGTTGACGATCTCACGAAGTGCAGAAAACCTCCAAAATCAAATATTTGTCGATGTTGAGTTTTACTAGCCTTTTTGTCACATTTGTTTCCAGGAACAACTTGACCATGTATCAAAGCAAAATCTTGATTACTTGTTTAATTAGCGTAAACACACATTTGACAAAAAGGCCGAACTACATGTTTTTTGTTCTCACGAAGTGCAGAAGAGTTACCTCGTTAGCAGGGACTGGCGATCATTTCTTGTTTTGCTCGCGTCTACGATGGGAGCATACACGTGCATATACACGTGTACGATGTTGAAATAGAACATACGCGCGCGCGCTCACGGCAATCTCACGAAGTGCACACAACAGTATACAAACGTACGAATAAAGAGTGAAGGCTCCGCGTTTTATGTTCTCACGAAGTGCAAAAACAGTTGTAGAACAATCTCACGAAGTGCATACAACAGTATACAAACGTACGAATAAAGAGTGAAGGCTCCGCGTTTTATGTTCTCACGAAGTGCAAAAACAGTTGTAGAACAATCTCACGAAGTGCATACAACAGTATACAAACGCACGAGTAATGAGTGAAGGCTCCGCGTTTCATGTTCTCATGAAGTGCAAAAACAGTTGTATTAACAATTTTTGTTTAATTAACAGACGTTTTTAACAAACGAGTATGAGTTAGCATAGAGCAAAGTATTTAGTTTTGATCAATGCAAAAAAAAAAAATTCTGTAATTTAAAATTTAATACTGCAAAATAATCGAAAATGCCTTGTGAAAAAAGGACCAACTTCAAATGCGATTATCTCGAGATGAATATTTTCCAGATTTAGAGATTTGTGTCACTTCGTGAGATCATCGTCGATATATAGAGACATACACGTAAACCCACATATCGTACATTATATCTCCGCAGGATAGGACAGCGCCGTTTGAAAACTATGCGTCTGTACCATGTCTCAAACCCTGTCAAACCTGCTGCGCCGCCAACATGAAACATGTTCATTTGCAAACACCAGCTAATGTAAATAAATTGTAGTGAAGAATAATGATCTTAGTTATATCTTGATAATGATTTGACCTCTAATGGGGTAGTCCCTGTACTATATGTCAAAAGAAAGTGTTACTTATATATAGCTATATTACCATGCTACATGTTCTTCAAATTATTACTGTTATTTAATTCTAAGAAGGATCTACTGGACTTGATGCCCGACACTTTGTAAGTTCAAAAACCATTCTTGATTTTCGAATGCTATGGAAAGGCGCTGAACTTAAAAAAAAAAAAAGGAGTCGTCACCTCTTAAGAAACAGGCCGCAAGATCCGCCGAGGATAGTTGACCCTGATCCTTCCAGACTGCGTCGTGCAGGAACTGCACCGTTTGTTTACGCCTGGTTATTGTTTACAACTCAGTGTAGCGTTTAGGCTTATATTATATGTTTTGTTTTTTGGAAGCCCATCTGCAGTGATCCATATCTGCACCTATTTCTAAGCTCCGCGGATGCGTAAAGTGGCAGCGACCCCCGCACGGTACCACTGATCTCTATAACTGGATAGGTCGAGCGTACATTGATGGGATAGCGAGCCGTGAAGTAACCGGCGGCCATGATGGGATATTAACAACATTGCCTTCGTGCATGCAAAAGACGCGTAGACACGTCGAGAGTGAGACAGTGGCAGCAGCGATGGTGGGTAAAAATGCATTAAAATCCTTTGTAAATAAGTAAATTTATTAAATAAACTCGCAGACTGTGCGATCAGTATCTATCTTTGTAAAAAATGTCAGGACTACGGTTTTAAGAGAGATTTAGGAGAACATTGTTGGGCGAAAACGATATTTTCGTTTCCACATGAATTCCAGCGGGATTTTTTCATATTGTGGTCCTATCCATCATTTTATCTGAAAGAAAAACTGGGATATTTCGAAAGAACAGTAGATTTATAGAATCAGTTGGTCTAGGATACCCTTACAATATGATTGAATTCCACAATACAGGTATTTTCAGACCAATTTTGTACCCATTCCATGAAGACTGTCCCGTTGACTTGCACGTCAAACAGTTCATGGTGGTAATTTGTGTACACATTCGTACACAACCTATTGTGTCATGAACTATTTGACGTGCATAAATTTAATGTTTTGTAGAATTATCCCAATATCGCAATGATCACAGTTTTTTCTCTCACAATTCTGGAAGTGTAGAGCCACCTATTAATAATAATAATAGTATTATTAAATGCATGGTGTAGGCCAAGGCTATCATGGTGGAAGGATGTAGACACGTATTTCCAATACTTCAGAACAATTTCACTTTCGCCCACAAATTTCTCTTAAAAACGTAGTCCTGATGACATTCCTTACAGTGCTCAAATGAAATTTCACTCTCTGAAGAAATGGGTATGCCAAATAAATTGAGAATGTTGTGTTTTTAAAATAGCGTAATGTTACAACATTCTTTCCTTGGCATTTAATTTATACCTGTATTTTTTCTTTCTTTGTACACTACAGCTAATTGGTTTACCCAAGTCCACTTCTTGCTACTAAGATGTCAATCTGTACAGCTTATTACGGCTGGACAAGTCATAGGACGAACTGCTCCCATATGACAGAGGGACAACAGATGACAGCGAATGTCAAAACTTATTTTGTTTAACCATCAGTAAATACGGAAGCTTAATTGACCAACTACGTTTTCCAAGATAAGCTATCTCGGTGTTCCACATCCCTATAGATGTGCTGCAAATATATTGCAGAACTCTGCATCTTGGCATTTCATGTTTCAACAATAAAAAAACAGATAATAAAACAGTCGCAACAGTCACAAACCTATCTTTGTAACATGGAAATATATTGAACATGTGTTTTATGAAAACTGACAAATCTGGTTAAAATTGTATTGTTAATATTTAAAGCAAATTATACAGATGTTAAAATGACATGGATTTACCCAGTCAGTGTTCTCAACAATCACTGGGTAGCGGCCGCCCTGTGTACATGTTACGCTGTTCTGTCATATTTTTATGCTGCCCTGTTAAAATGTTATGCCGCCCTGTCAAATTTTGCTTTTCAATCATGGTTTTATTTTGCTTTCTTACAAAACAAAAATTGTGGTGTACAAATCTTTAATATTGTGTTCATATCGCACAAATATCTAGAAACACTCACAATTCAAAGTTAAAGCCGTACAAGGGTGTCCTATTAAAATTTGGCCTGTGAAGAATGCTGCCAAATGTATCTTTGCATAGTATCAACAATTATTATTCTAAAATGACATCGCAAGTTTTGTTTTGGTTTTAAATTCATAAACAGTCGGGGGTTAATTGTTTTTTATTTGGTTTTATAACATCAGTAAACAATACATAATAAGCATATTGTTACTATGGCAGTAGTTATATGTAGTGTATTAATGTAAAATAAAAGCATTAAGCAAAATTGAATCCATTGTGTGACTTATGTCATTATTTACACATGTGATTGATATTTTTAATTGTGATTTATTTCAAGTTTCTCAAGTTCATAGTTTAAGCCATAGAGCTGTATCTTTATTATACAGCTCTATGGTTTAAGCTCAAAACCACATAATTTATTTTTTCTGTCCACTTGTCCAGCAAGAATTTTTGGGACCCTTTCTAAAAAATTTACTAAACATATAGGTTGATTCCAAATCTGGACACTGCCTTAAAACCCCACGAACAAACCATGATGTGCCAATTAAATTTTCCTGAAACACACTGACATTTTTTCAATTTTTTCAACATTTTTTTATTTTATCATAAAACTGGCACTTTTTAGTGTCTGGATATAAAATTAAACAAAAAATTTCAAGAATTTCCTTAATCCCAAAAACTCGTTTTGCCTTTTCCTGTGGTTTGTGCATAAGGTTATGATGTGGAATTCTTTCCCCCCCCCAAAAAAAAAAAAAAAAAAAAAAAAAAAAAATTTAGAAGTTGGAAATTCTTGAAAATACTTGTCCGACATATCCCATAGACTTTGCACTGCATTGCATCGTCTCACACGAATGTCTCATATCTTTTCCCAAAAATAGGCCTAGGCCTATTTAACATTGAAACTTGGCGTATACATGTAATTCTTGGGTGTTATTATGTTTAACTTAATTTTCCTGATCAAACTGGATTGTTTTTGTGATGTTCTGACCAGTTCCAGTGCCGCGTGATAGCGGTAAGCTTCATGTCAGTGTTTTGACCGGCGGAGAAGTGTGAATAAACGGCCTAAGAATCACCGAAACCACAGAATACCTGCCCGAGTTTCCTTCCTGTGTGTGTGTCGACCCCAGAGAACGGTTTTTGTTATATTGGTGGCAGCGGTTGGCATGCAGGAGGACTAAAGGAAACCAGGTGAAGTTGTTCATGTTTTCGCGGGGCCATGATGATGTGGCGGCTGACTCGCCCTACGGCGGGGAAGCGTGCCGAAGTTTGGACTTGGAGAGGAGTCAGTGCATTTCGTACATCACGCCGGGGGAGTTGGAGGCCTTATTTATAGGGATGTTTTGGGGAACTCTAGGAGGGTTTTAGGGGTCCTGGGAGTCTGGGAGGAGTTGGGGAAACATAGCGGGGAATTTCGGGACATGCGCCAACTGCTGGGGGTCGTCGGTGCGTCCACTCCGATTCGGAGAGAGGGCGCCCTTCTCCATATTTTGTCCGGGGCCGCTACCGCCGTCTGACGGGGGCCGCCTCATGCTGTAGACGGCGGCGCAGCAGACGTCTCGCTCCACACGGGGCGATTCCGAGCTGTTCCCTTGGATGCAGTGGGGGTGGGGCCTCGTCCGGACATTCTCTAGATCTTCTGCAGGAATTATACCGAGTCCGGGGGCCCCCGCGGCCCATGCTGTGAATGGCGGCACGGCAGACGTTTCATTCCGCTTGGAGCAATTCCAGCGTGGGCGGGGCCTCGCCGGGACGCCCACGCTCCCTAAGCCAGTCTGCCACAGGAGCCAGTGGCAGGAACCACAGTCGCAGTCGCAGGAACCACAGTGGCACAGTCGCAGTCACAAGAGCCAGTCACAGGCACCAGATGCAGGAGCCAGTCGCAGGAGGCAGTCGCGGGAGCCAGTCTCAGTCGCGGGAGCCGCAGTCGCAGTCGCGGGAGCCGCAGTCGCAAGACGGAGTCGGACCACGCATGCGCGACGGAGTCGAACCACGCATGCACCTCGGAGTCGAACCACGCATGCACCTCGGAGTCGGACCACGCATGCGCGACGGAGTCGGACCACGCATGCGCGACGGAGTCGGACCACGCATGCGCGACGGAGTCGGACCACGCATGCGCGACGGAGTCGGACCACATACGCATACGGGGTCGGACCACGCATGCGAGACGGGATCGGACCACGCATGCGCGACGGAGTCGGACCACGCATGCGTCGGACCTTGCATGCGCGACGTAGTCAGACCACGCATGCGTCGGACCTTGCATGCGCGACGTAGTCAGACCACGCATGCGCCTCGGAGTCGGACCACGTATGCGCGACGGGGTCGGACCACGCATGCGCGACGGGATCGGACTAGCATGCGCGACGGAGTCAGACCACGCATGCGCTTCGGAGTTGGACCACGCATGCGCGACGGAGTCGGACCACGCATGCGCAACAGAGTCGGACCACGCATGCGCGACAGAGTCGGACCACGCATGCGCGACAGAGTCGGACCACGCATGCGCCTCGGAGTCGGACCATGCATGCGCGACGTGGTCCGACTAGCATGCGCGACGGAGTCGGACCACGCATGCGCCTCGGAGAGACGGCCCAGGCGTGGAGAGACGTTCCACCGGAATTCTGGGAGCAGCTTCAGGCAGACCGAGTTCCAGCGACGGACACCTCCCACCTACTAGGCGGGGACTTTTTAACCTTTCAAATTGATGTAATGTAAATTGTTGTAATGTAAATTGTTGGCGTTGTGCGTTTTCCGGTGCGGGTCTTCCGGGTGTGCGGCGGCAGAGCCCACCGTCTTGTTTGGGGGCAAACAAGGTCTTCGTGGAGGGCTGTATAACGTTTGTGCCGGTTGGCCGATAGAGGGCACTAGAGCGATTCCATGGTGAAATCGCCTGGTGCTCCCTGACGGTACGCCCGGGCAACCCGTATTAGATAGCGCATACGCCAAACCAGTTCTGACCAGTTCCAGTGCCGCGTGATAGCCGTAAGCTTCATGTCAGTGTTTTGACCGGCGGAGAAGTGTGAATAAACGGCCTAAGAATCACCGAAACCACAGAGCACTTGTCCGAGTTTCGTTCCTGTGTGTGTGTCGACCCCAGAGAACGGTTTTCGTTACAATATTGTGTTTAAATTGGGATAATTTCTAAGTAGAGGAGAACCAGGATGCAGCATGCAGCGAGTAAATTCCAGAGAAAGGCGCAGAGTCGTGGAAAGAAACGGGAAGAAGATCTAAAAAGTTTTCCTTGGGAACAACTACGATACAGTGACCCGATCGCCATTTTTTTTCCCCAAACAACATCGCCATAGAACTGTTTTTAGCGCATCTGATTGGTACGTTGTTTAACATCTACGTCATCCATTCATCCATGTGTCGCATTGCATGACGTGTACTAGGGTCAAAAAAGCCCAGAGTCCTAGGGTCAAAAAGGGTTAGGGTTAGGGTTAGGGTCAATAAATTGAGAATCCTAGGGTCAATAAATTGAGAGTACAATTTACTACCATGACGTAACAGATAGCCAATCAGATGCGCTAAAAACCAGTTCTATGGCAATGTCGTTTGTGAAAAAAAAATTGCGACCCGCACTAGACCCGCTCCAGGAAAAGGTGACATAAGTCGCGCTATGCATTTATGAGTAATGGCCTGTTAAAGTTAATAGGGTAAATATTTTTGTCAAAATTTGATTTTCATTTTTTGGTCTCAAATGAGATCTTTAATATCCAAAGTTTCAGATTTAATTAACAAGAAGCTGGAATTCGATAAACAAAGTGAAACAAAACCTTTTAAGAGTGCATGGTTCCAATGTATTGTCTTAGTTTAGTTGTGTTTCGAAGCCTGTTTTCTTAGTTGTGTATTTTGAATTCCATTGAATCATTAATATGCAAAAATGTCATATCACCGGAACGGGAGGGGCTATGAAGCTGTTATATGTACCAAATGAAAGCTTATATCCGTGACTTTTCAATCATGTACATCACTCCATTTTGTTGCGACTAATGTCACGTGTGTTGCGGCCAGCGTAGTTTTTTTCTAATATGGTAAAATGTAAATGGTGTTTTTACACCCCTCGCATTTGTATGCAAATTATGCAACAAATTAGATTTTGTCCCAAAATTATTCAATTAATTGATAAGAGGTTAGCTTTGCATTTGTATTCAAATTAGGTCAAAATATGATAATTATGCCAACAATATAATTATTCAAAAATTTGATTTTGTCCAAAAATTATTTAAATGTCCCTACAAATAATTGATCAGGGGTTACCGTTGCATTTGTATGCAAATTAGGTCAAAATATTATAATTATGCAAAAAATATAATAATTATGTAAACAAATTTATTTTGTCCTAAAATTATTCAATTAATTGATAAGGGGTTAACCTTGCATTTGTATGCAAATTAAGTCAAAATATGATAATTATACAAAAAATATGATAATTAAATAAAAAATTAGATTTTGTCCCAAAATTATTTAAATGTTTCTAATTTAATGGATAAGGGGTTAACCTTGCATTTGTATTCAAATTAGGTCAAAATATGATAATTATACCAACAATATTATAATTATGCAAAAAATTAGATTTTCTCCCAAAATTATTTAAATGTCTCTAAATTAATTGATAAGGGGTTAGCCTTGCATCTGTATGCAAATTAGGTCAAAATCTGATAATTATGCAACAAATATTATAATTAAATAAAAAATTAGATTTTGTCCCAAAATTATTTAAATGTCTCTAAATTAAATGATAAGGGGTTAACCTTGCATTTGTATTCAAATTAGGTCAAAATATGATAATTATACCAACAATATGATAATTATGCAAACAATTAGATTTTGTCCCAAAATTATATAAATGTCTCTAAATTAATTGATAAGGGGTTAACCTTGCATCTGTATGCAAATTAGGTCAAAATCTGACAATTATGCAACAAATATTATAATTAAATAAAAAATTAGATTTTGTCCCAAAATTATTTAAATGTCTCTAAATTAATTGATAAGGGGTTAGCCTTGCATTTGTATGCAAATTAGGTCAAAATATGATAATTATGCAAAAAATATAATAATTATGCAAAAAATTAGATTTTGTCCCAAAATTAGATTTTGTACCAAAATTATTTAAATGTCTCTAAATTAATTGATAAGGGGTTAACCTTGCATTTGTATTTAAATCAGGTCAAAATATGATAATTAAACAAAAAATATTATAATTATGCAAAAAATTAGATTTTGTCCCAAAATTATTAAAATTTCCGTAAAATTAATTGATTTTGTCTCAAAATTATTTAAATGTCTCTAAATTAACTGATAAGGGGTTAGCCTTGCATTTGTATGCAAATAAGGTCAAAATATGATAATTATGCAAAAAATATGATAATGATGCAAAAAAATATGATAATTATGAAAAAAAATAGATTTTGTCCCAAAATTATATAAGTAGTTTGAGGCCAGCCAATGCGGCTTCAAATGATTTATTGCTCCTAGGCGGTCTCTTTGGTTTAAGAGGGCCGAAATGGGCAGCTGTGGAGTGATGACAAGGTCGAGTATGGTATAGTCACGTTCGCTAGGCTAGAGCGGTCATTCTAGTCTGAGCAGTTCGTCAGTTGGTTTGCTTTTTCGTGCTAGTTATTCGTAATTTACTTTTTTGCAGTACATGTATTTGTGTTTGAAAATTTGATTTGGTTGTTTGAAGTATAGTCAAGTATATTCGAGCATATTCGAGCCTACATCATTAACAGTTGACATGCCGAAAGCAAAGGCATCCACACGGAGCAGTTCGGGGGAAGAAAGGAGACCGCGGGGACGGCCCCGTTCTAGCAGATCCGGAACTACCGTGGGAGGTGCTGCAAACATGGGATCGGTGGCCCGGCCTCCTTTGGAGCCGGCCAACGCTGGAGCTGCGGCGAACTTGGGAGCTGCGCCCGACTGGAGACCTGCGGCCGACTTGGGATCCGCGGCCTGGCCAACTCTAGAGTCCACCAACTCCGGAGCACCGACCCACCTTGGTCGCGCCGGGTATGCGACCAACGCTGGACATGCGGCTAGCTCGGGATCGACAGCCAACCCTGGATCTTCGGCCACCTTTGGATCTGCGCCGGCGCCCCAGCTCGCTTCGGGATCGGGTGAGTTCGGTAGTACTACCGTCCAGTTACCCTCCTTAGAGGTTTCATCCACTCTTCCTAGTGTTATAGCCTTAACCTCAGGTTCCGTTCATGCCTCGCCCCCTGTACCCCCAGTACCTATGCAGGACCACACGGCTTTGATTAGTGTTTGTGACGAGCTGGGTTTGGGGGTCCCAAAACAGACCCAAGAAAAGATTTGGAATGGGGAGTTTGTCGATTTAGGGTTAATGCTACGTCCTGCGGGTGGAAGCAGCGCTGCTAGTAACGCTAATGACTGCGTATTCACAGTCGGTCCCCAGGAGTCACCCGCGTGGCAAATCCGCCCACACGCCCATACCCCGCGTATTACGTCCATTGAGCAATGGACGTCGGCATTTTTGATTTTCTCCTCAATTTATTTAATGCGGCATCCGGACCGGGCCCGGCAGTTGTTGAAGTACATGGATACCATACGCTCCGCGGCACTCCGCCGCGGCGGTTATGGCTGGCGTGACTATGACATTCAATTTCGCTTACGGCACGCTCGTATGCCGGCGCGATCTTGGGCCAGCCTAGACGCCGAGTTGTGGCTCACCCTTTTGGGTGTACAGTCACCCTCTAATTTTCGTTCCTTTCCCATTAGGGCCACGCAACAGCGCGTCAATGGATTTGAAAGACCTACCCGCGCCGCCCAGTTTTCACAGCGCGATACCAATCTCGGGCCATGCTTTGATTTCAACCGCGGTCATTGCTTTCGAATCTCTTGTAGATTCGCCCATAAATGCACAACTTGCATGTCGCCCAGCCACTCCGCCAACAACTGCCGAGCTGGCACTCGATCCGCACGCGGCACGGTCAATCAGTCTGCCCCTACCAACCCCGGTAAACATAACTAGAATGCGCCCGTTTCTCCGGACATACCCGGCCAAGCACGACGCCCGTATATTATTAGATGGGTTTACGATTGGTTTTCGTATCGGTTACTCAGGGCCCCGGGTTCGCTCTTCAGCACACAACTTCATATCAACTCGAGAAAACCAGGTAATATTGCAGGATAAACTGGACCGCGAAATCTCACTGGGCCGTATCGCTGGTCCATTTCTGAGCCCCCCTTTGCCTAATTTGCGCTGTTCTCCTATAGGGTTAGTTCCAAAACAGGTTCCGGGCGAATTTCGTTTGATTCATAACCTTTCTTCTCCGATTGGTGATTCTGTTAATGATCACATTGACCCGTCCATTACTGTTGTTAGCTATACAAGTTTTGATGACGCAGTTCATTTGGTTGCTAGCTTAGGCCCCGGTGCCCTTATGGCCAAGTCTGATATCAAGTGGGCTTTCCGATTGCTGCCGGTTCATCCGGACGACCACGAATTACTGGGGTTTTCATTCAATGGTTCATTTTACTACGATAAGTGTATGCCCATGGGTTGTTCCATTTCTTGCGTCACATTCGAGCGCTTCAGCACGTTCCTTGAGCATTGTACCCGCAAGGTGGCAGCGACGCACAATATTTTACACTACCTCGATGATTTCTTTTTCGTCGGTAGGGCTAATTCCCCCGAATGTGCTCGCGCCCTTCACTCATTCACGGTGGTCTGTAACGATTTTGGGGTTCCCTTGGCATGGGACAAGACTGCGGGGCCGGCTACGCAGCTGACTTTTCTCGGGTTGGCTATTGACACTGTTTTGCAACAAATTCAGTTTCCCTCTGACAAGATTGATTCGATCGTTGTTAAAATAGACACGGCGTTGAGTAAACAAAAAATTACACTGCGTCAACTTCAGTCGTTGTTGGGGAGTTTGAATTTTATTTGTAAAGCAGTTCGCCCAGGTCGTGCCTTTTTGCGTCGCTTGATTGGTTTGACTAGTGGCATAAAGAAATCTCATCACCGTATCCGTATTTCATCGGGGGCGCGCGCTGACTTGTTGGCTTGGCGGCATTTTTTGTCCCATTTCAACGGTTCAGTGTATTTCCTTGATGAACTATGGTACTCCAGTGATAACCTTCACTTGTACACAGACGCCGCTACAGAAACAGGTTTTGGAGCGTACTTTGGTGGTAAATGGGCAAATGGGAGATGGCCCCAGCGTTTTCGCTCACTATCTATTGCCTTTCTAGAACTTTTCCCCATTGTACTCGCGATTCGTTTATGGGGACGGGAGTTGCGGAATAGGAGAGTTGTGTTTTGGTCTGACAATGCGGCGGTAGTAGCTATCATTAACAAACAAACTTCCCGATGTCCCAAAATCATGGTATTGGTGCGCTCATTTGTCGTCCAGTGTTTGGCGCTGAATATTCATTTCAAAGCGCGTCATGTTCCCGGTGTGTATAACGGTATTGCTGATGCCTTGTCCCGTTTTCAGATGTCCAGGTTCCGGCAGCTAGCGCCCGGGGCAGACCCCATTTTTACGGCCTTGCCAGCCGACCTATGGGACAACTTCAACTAGAGGTGCAGGGCCTTTTAGTAGACTCTATGGCTTCCCGTACCCATTTAGTTTACCAACGTGCTTGGCAATATTTCCGATGGTTCATTTTACGCCATGGACTGATTTCCCCCTTCCTCATCCATCTTTACACCAGCTCGTGCAATTTATCGCATTTCTTTCAATTAACAGCTATTCCCCGGCTACCATTGCCTCATATGTTTCTGGGATTGCATCTACTTTACGCTTGTATAGTTTGCCAAACATTACTCAGCATTTTGTTGTTACACGTTTGTTGAATGGTTGTCGGCGGCGCAACAGCCGTTGTGATAAACGCCGTCCTATTACAGTAGATATTCTCAGCCGTATTATTCCAGCCCTACAGTCAGTTTGTGTCAATCACTTTGAAGCTTTACTTTTCCGTGCGGCTTTCCTGCTCGCATTCTTTGGTTTCATGCGCGTTGGTGAGTTAACGGCACCAACGCGCAGCGGGCCTTCCCCTTTACAACGTTCAGATGTAACTGTTCGACATCCTCCATCAGGAGACGTTGTTGAACTTAATATCCGTTTTTCTAAAACCGATCAACAGGGCAATGGTTGTGTTATTTCCATTCCTAGTGTATCGACTGCCGATATCATATTGTGCCCAGTTACCGCCACTACGCAATATTTGCGTGATTGCCCACAGCATCATAGTAATTTTTTGTCCCATTTTGATGGGACGCCCTTAACACCCTCACAATTTACAACCATTTTGCGACGGTCCCTGCATTTCGTTGGCATACTCGACCCCCTTTTCACTTCCCATTCTTTCCGCATAGGTACCGCCACGTCTGCGGCCATGGCGGGCATTCCAGAACATGAAATTCAGAGAATGGGTCGTTGGCAATCGGGTGTGTATCGCCGTTATATTCGCATTACCCCCCAACTTGTCCTATAACTTGGGTCCCATTGTCCAGTGTCTAGTGGCATTACTTTGGCCTTCTGATTTAATTACATATCCAAGTGCAACATTTGTTCTTGTTTTTCTTTCTCGTGTATGAGTCCACTCCCCATACAAGCCATTAGTGTGGGTAGTGGGCGACTCCTTCGTCAGTTGGACCGCCCGCGTTGCAGCAGCATCGATGACAGGGGCAGCACTAAGCGAGATTGTCCGTGTGCGGTGGCTGGGGAAAAGAGGGCTGTACCTGGCAGACTTTAACGACCATCTCCATCGTTGCTGGGAGCTTGAGCAACAAACCCCAGATTACATAATTGTTCATGTTGGTTCAAATGATCTGGGGAATGTGCCCAAAAAATCAATTCAAGAGGCCGTCAAATCTATTTAGACGGTGACTCGCACCCTTCTCCCGCACACGATCATGTACTGGTCCGCGATACTGCCCCGCATTACTTACGCCCACGCCAACCTCCAAAACAAGGTTGAGCGTTCCCGGCGAGCAATCAATCGGTGGATCGCTAATTTAATGCGTTATGCGTCGGGCGGGGTTATCGAACATCCCCAGATCGATTGGACCAACACGGATCTATTCATGGAAGATGGCGTCCATTTGCGTGACCACGCATTGGTATCCCTTATACCCCAGTCACAATTGGCTTGCGATGGGTTTGCGATTAGTTTGCGGCGGATTTCTAGGCATTTTCGGCCGGGGCCCCACGGGACTCCTTGCGGCTGCCGGGTCATTTTTTGGCATCGGGCGGGCATCGAGTTACTTTTAACTCGGACTTAAAACCTGGTGCGGCGTTTCGCATCGCAAACTGACCCGTCATGGCAGCGTACGGGGCACTTTTAATTGTGACTGTGACCGCCATATTGCACGATCTTTCGCCGACCTCTACACGCCGGCCGATGCCTATAAATCGCACACGCCACCCGGGCTCCGCTTTAATTGTGACTGGGGTATAATACATGATTTCTACCATGCCCTCCAATTTGCAATAGAAACCTATTAGTATTAAACCTAAGTCCCCTATGAAATTCCCCTAATTCGTTAATTTAGCCCTATTTGGCGGCGGTCAATGACCGTTTGGCGGAAGTTTATTCTAAACGATGCTATAGGTCTAAATTTTAGTACTGCACACATGATTCTAACGCCCTGGATTTAAATGCGGCACGGTAATTATAACATATTATTAACACTTGAATTATTTGAATGGATCCAAAGTTAATGGACCGCCTGTTAATTAAATTCGATTTTAGCTGGTGGTGTTGTTATGTTTCGCCGGACGCATCGAGGGGAGATATCGTTACAAATTTGGCTATCTGCGAAATTATCCAGCTGCGCCACAAAGTCTCGCGAATCGCAGCGACCGGAGACTAAGTTTTCATGGAATGCGGGGAGTTATTGACGCTACTTATAGATCCCGCGAAATCGCAGCGATCGGGGACTAAGTTTGCTTGGTTATTAAATGTACATAGGTCTCGCGTATTCGCAGCGATCGGGGACCACGCTTGAAAACATTTCGTCAAGTTATAGGTTTTGCGAACACGCAACGATCGGAAACCTAAATAAATATCGATCTGGCAATAAAACTGCTCAGGCCATAAGTAAACAAAACCCTTACCGAGTCAAGTTGAATTCTTACAGCTGTTCTGTTGCATGGAGTAATAAATGTCTCTAAATTAATTGATAAGGGGTTAGCCTTGCATTTGTATGCAAATTAAGTCAAAATATGATAATTATACAAAAAATTTGATTACGTCCCAAAATTATTTAAATGTCTCTAAATTAATTGATATGGGGTTAACCTGGCATTTGTATTCAAATTAGGTCAAAATATGATAATAATACAAAAAATATTATAATTATGCAAAAAATTAGATTTTGTCCCAAAATTATTAAAATTTCCGTAAAATTAATTGATAAGGGGTTAGCCTTGCATTTGTATTCAAATTAGGTCAAAATCTGATAATTATGCAAAAAGTATTATAATAATCAACAAATTAGATTTTGTCCCAAAATTATTTAAATGTCTCTAAATTAATTGATAAGGGGTTAGCCTTGCATTTGTATGCAAATTAGGTCAAAATATGATAATTATGCAAAAAATATAATAATTATGCAAAAAATTTGATTTTGTCCCAAAATTATTTAAATGTCTCTAAATTAATTGATAAGGGGTTAACCTTGCATTTGTATTCAAATTAGGTCAAAATATGATAATTATACAACAAATATTATAATTATGCAAAAAATTAGATTTTGTCCCAGATTTATTTAAATGTCTCTAAATTAATTGATAAGGGGTTAGCCTTGCATTTGTATGCAAATTAGGTCAAAATATGATAATTATGCAAAAAATATTATAATTATGCAAAAAATTAGATTTTGTCCCAAAATTATATAAATGTTTCTAAATTGATTGATAAGGGGTTAGCCTTGCATTTGTATGCAAATTAGGTCAAAATATGATAATTATGCAAAACATGTTATAATTATGCAAAAAAATAGATTTTGTTCCAAAATTATATAAATGTCTCTAAATTAATTGATAAGGGGTTAGCCTTGCATTTGTATTCAAATTAGGTCAAAATATGATAATTATGCAAAACATTATATAATTATGCAAACAATTAGATTTTGTCCCAAACATTTCTATAAAATACAACCCCAAATCTCCCTATTCCAGATAATTCAAGCAATTACCAATGGTGTATCCTACCTTTAAAAGGAAACCAATAATTATTGAGCCTATTGTCATACCATTCTCGAGGAAAAAATCTAATCCGGTTGCTTTAAGCAACGATGTTGTAGTGCGCACATTTTTCATGTCGTTTTCATTTAATGTACGATACAAGTTGTTTGTCCATATAGCGTCCATAAATTACACACGGCACCAATGCATGTACAATGCACAAAATGAAAAGGTTCATTAGTTCGAATTGACAACCACGTCCCTTTACTGTTGTCACTTAAGATTAGTTGACCTCATTATATTTGCCGACTTCACCCTTCGGACTAATAACGAACCTTGCGAATAATTGAATAACCTTCGATGAACTATATCGAGCGGTTACCGTTGGCACTACCGACGAAGGCACGCGCTTCCCTGCGTCAATAAACCTTCGGACTATTGAAACTTCAGAATTATTATGCAGAACCGTCTGATTATCTAACCCTCATACTATCGAGCGGTGGCATGGTAATTATCGCAGCATAGCTTCCTTCCTACACATCAGAACGTACGTGTGGGGATAGCATACCATAAGGATATACATGTAGTACCCATGCATAGTAGACGGCAGTCGGTAAACTGTATTCGATGATAGATCATCATCCTGGTGTCGTATGTGAAAATCGGACTCGATATTTCCCTTATATTGGCTAAACCAATAAGCATGCGCAATACTACCAATAAGTCTGTAATTCATCGAGTCTGAAAATCATGCTACAACGGCCTGCGTTGATATGGCAAGCCACGCGGGATGTAATCATTCGTAAATAATTTTGAAACCTCGACCCATTATCAGCCAGAATCTATTTACATGTATACAGAAGTAAGCTGACATGGGTTAGCTTCTCACCATAACTATACGCCGTACGCGTAGTGGATTAGACTGGTCGTTAAAATGGCAAGTCAGGGCGCCTATCTTATGCCTGGCGAACGCCGAGGTGGCGTAGTTCTTGTATATAACGGCTACAGATACCAAAGAAACCAGACTGTCGCGGGTAGGAAGGTCTACTGGAGATGTACTGACCGACAGTGCAGAGTCCCTTTGCACACGAATGACTTCGGTGCGGGGAAGACATCGTGGTTCAGGGCAACCGAGAGCCTGAACACACCCATTTTCCAGAGACTGACAGATTGGATCGATTCGAGTTCGTACGGGAAATCAAAAGCGTCATCAGAAGGCACCCTTCGCTACCGGTCAGACGGGCTTACAACGAGGTCTTCTCAAGAGTAGCTCGCGACCAACAGGTGAACGCTCCTAGCTTCGGCGAGGTTAAGAGCACGCTGCAACGGTTCAGGGCATCAGTTCGTTCTCCTCTCCCGCGACGAACCCTAGACACGGTTGGCATTCTTCGTGGCACATCGGCCACAACCTACCACCCGGTCCCCTATGTTGTCTGGAATGTCGTGTAAGTCTAAGTTTTCCCGGCTATCTTTCAAATTTACCAACTCTCACATTAAATTTCGTCAGATTTGTTTGCGATCGACACTTGAATTATGTGGTTGTATGTACTAGCGTTTAACCCTCCTATGCAGAAGTTACTATTTGAGTCAGTTGGTCAGCAGCACAAAGACACAAAGCGGTGTCTTTTTGTGCATTGCACTAAGTACTCTTCAGAGGGATACTCAGAGTACAGTTTGTGCTGTCCAACAACTGTGCTTCACTGTTCCATGGGAATCATTGTGCAGTAAACCAACTGTAGTGATGAGGATGTGCTGTTTTGTGCATAGTGTGTACATTATCTCCCTGGGGAAATTCCATGTCCAGTGTAGTCCACAGGGTGGTGCATATAGACAACCTAAAACAGCACAACCCGCGAGTCATTTTGTGCTGTCTAACAACTGTATGTACACTGAAGCTGTGCTGAATTGTGTTACATAATAGAAAACGCATGCACAATTAAGAGTGGACTGTTGATATTTGTGCGTAATTATGTTGTGCTGTCAAACCATTATAAAAGGACTCGAAAATACTGCATTTTGATTCTTTTGTTTCTAGCCTTTTTCGGCCGATATAACAGACATCAGTTGATGGTTCCCCGTCCGAATCTTTGCCACGCGATTCGTTATATGAGGGCCGAGGTGCGACCGGATACTCAACATCCGAAGAGCCAACAGAAGAGATCGACAGACAAGGCGAAGGAGAAGAAGAACCAAACAGAACACAGAGTCAATTGGCGCCTTAGTACGAAGCTGTATTAGGGACATAATGGGAATCAATCACGTCTCTTTTCGGCGAACGCGTTCGTACGTACGACATATTATTACTTATATATATTAATGTCTCCTACCCTTACTGTCTCCAACGATCTAGCTGTCTTATGAACCTGCGTGCGATAGGCGTAGCTATAGTCCTTCCATCGTGTACATAATTGCTGCTACGCGCGGCGGTTGTGAGGTGGCGGGTTAAGAGGGTGATCGTGTGGTGCGGTTCGAATCGTCCCTCCTTGGGACGTGCGTAATATTTAGCCATAGACTTGCACTAGTCTCACGTTAATTGCGAATGATCGTACACTGCCTGTCTGTCGTGGTTCTTTTCATTATAGAGCGCCCTCTATATGCATGTATTAGTCCCAGTATTCGCTCGGTAAATAATATTGGTATTTCTGTGATTGAGGGAAGTCTAAATAAACCAGTCTGTGATTCTGTGCACATAAAGTTGGTGTCCATAGCCCGTTCATTTAAAGTCATCGCCTTATTCACCTCATAAGCATTTAGGCCAATCAGATTAGCGCAATCCGTGTATGCCAAGCCACTAGAACAACTATATTTATACAACCAGGGGCCAACTTCATAAAACATGTAAGCACACACATTTGCTTAGCATTAACATTCTTCCTAAGCAACTTACAAACCATATTTTCAGTTCCGGGCAAAGTTGGGCGATTTGCGAAAAAACAGCCTAGATCAATTTATAACATTTGCAAACATAAACAACTAAAATACCGAATAATCACAAAATACTTTACCGGACTGTTAGAAAATGGCAGTCTGAAGCATCCTGTAAAATAATGGCTCCTGGTGTGGTGACATTTTCAAGTAAAGTGAAAAAAACTGACTTTTTCAAATACTGCTCCTAATTTATTCAACATTTTCTTTACAATTGATAACACATCTGTGAAGAGGTACAACTGATTATCTGACCTTACACATAACTTAATTACACTTTGACTGAAGGTCAATGGAGAATGTGCATAGAGCATGAGCAGTGTGAAAGTACAAAGTAACAATTACCTTAATCCTCCAAAATGCTCATTTAAATAAATACCCAAGTAACCTCAATCCTGCCACATTTGTATGATCCAGCATTAGTTTAGGTCTTGTGACCTGGATCCTGCATTATCCTCCAGTGGCAAAACCCAAACGCCCTCAATCCAGCAAATTCCGATGCATCAACTTCTAAATGATCTCAATCCTGGAAAATCCTGCAATTTGCAAAGAGGATTTTGGAGGATTTGGGAAGGTTAGGGTTAAGACATTCCCAGTTTATACAACCAACTAATGTCGCAAATTAAGTGGTGTTCCTACATGTAATAAGCCTACACACACAGAAAGAATACACAGGATGTGTACAAATTTACATAATTGCAATGTGCTATACAAACCTGCTAATAAAACTTCACCATAAAACTTCAGGTTTAATACAACTTCACACAAAAGATATTATAGGTAAGGGTTTTGGTAAAATTAAAGTTATCTAAATTTGTTGGTAAAAACAATTAGGTAAAATGTTACAAACTATAATGGTAAAACAATTAAGACTTTAATGGAATTTAAAGGTAGAATACACCATTGGTAATTGCTTGAATTATCATGAATAGGTGAATTTGGAGGGGTTGTTTTTTATAGTAAATTCCCTTTAACGGACCTGTCCAAAGTTTTACAATCATGCTTAGAAAAGCAAGGAAAACAGCGGTCGTTTTCAACCGGCGTCGGGCAGTGGTTCTTAGAGGTTTTTTTTGCCGTCCGGCGATTGTGATTTTTTTTAAATAAAATTCAATTTTTCGGACCAATTACGGAATATCTAGTGCAATCATTTTACTGGATGCCTACAATCATTATTTAATTTCAAGTAAGCAAGACATTCCTTAATAATTCGGTAGTAATTTTTTTATCGATGTCTGCAAATGGTGTATCTTACCTTTAACTTATTCCACTTTAGTTTTAGTAAAATGCACAAATGCTATGATAAGCCTAACTACTATACCACAAACATTTAATTACACTTTGCTAAGAAGTTAAATAAATCAACCAATTCAAGTAAATACATTCGATTCTCGTCTTACCCTAAGAATATCACGATTTTGTGTATATCTGTACCACAATTATTATAATTTATGCATACTTATAGATTAATTCCACCCACTGTTTATCATCTATTTTGATCAGGAAACAACAGCGTGAGACGCCGGTCGCGTATTAAGTTTTTACCATAGTTAGATACGCTTCTGGGAGGTCAGTTCTGGCCACATTCTTTCGGCGAGATTGCAGTCAGTAGGAAGGGGGGGGGGTGTTACATGTACAAGTTTCAATGGAACCCCTCTGTTTTTGTACACGCATCTGGGGGGTCAGTTCTAGCCACATTACCTTTGCTAGATGACAGTCAGTGGTTGGAGTTCGTGGACGGGCAAATACATAACACGTCTGTGGGCCAATTGGGTTGGACCACTGACCTCAACACCTGGACGGACCATTGTCCATATTCTGCTGTGCTAACGCTTGAAGTCGGCGCGAACTGGAAGTGCAACATGGCGGACCCAAGACGTCACTTCTGTGAGCCAATGAAATGTCCAGGTGTAGAGGTCAGTGGATTTACTCTGTACATTTGTTATTTATAAACATTACGTCATACGTACCGTACCACTGACCTCTACACCTGGACATTTCATTGGCTCACAGAGTGACGTCGTGGGTCCGCCATGTTGCACTTCCAGTTCGCGCCGACTTCAAGTGTGAAACAATGATGATCTGTCCATGTGTAGAGGTTAGTGGGTTGGACATTTCCTGAGAGCGGGAGTTTCAAACCCTGTCTCTGGTTTTGGCGACGCGATAACTGGTTTGTGTATTGCAACAGTGGTCCTTTGTTTTTAGTTCACTCAGTGATTGATTATTACCGGTGATAATTATGCTGTCCCCTCTTTTTTATTCTTTTTTGGACGGGGAGCAGAGCATATTTTCTGTGCTATTCCATGTCTTTATTGGAAAGAGGCGTACTCATAGGCTTACATGCAGCTTACGTTTTTGTTAATTATTAGAACGATTATCGGTCACATGGGAAGGACATTAAATTGAAGGAAGTGTAACGCTGGATTATGTGGATTTTTTTCTTCTTTTTCTGTTAGACTATTGGTTTTTTTAGTTTGTGTTTATTTGGAAGGGGCATAATCATACATGCAGCTTTTTATTTTTAATTATTAGAACGATTACCGGTCACATGGGAAGGACATTAAATTGAAGGACGTGTAACGCTGGGTTTTGTGGATTTTTTTCTTTATTTTTTTCTGTAAGACTATTGTTTTTTTAGTTGTGTTTATTCGGAAGGGGCGTAATCATACAAGCAGCTTACTTTTTTATTTTGTTATTAGAACAATTATAGGTCAAATGAGGACATTAAATTGAAGGACGTGTAACGCTGGGTTATGTGGATTTTTAAAAAAAAATTATGTAAGATTATTTGGGTTTTTTTTAGTTGTGTTTATTGGGAAGGGGCGTAATCATACATGCAGCTTACGTTGTTTTTTTAATTATTAGAACGATTATCGGTCACATAATGCCCAGAGCTTAATTCTTAATTTAAGTTTTTATCCTAGTGAAATACGCTTCTGTGAGGTCAGTTTTAGCCAAATTATCTCTGCTTAATAAATTAGGTACAATTCACTTTTTCAAATATAATATATATATATGTTTTTAACTCATGTATTAAGTTAAACACAACTAATATTTTGTATTTTGTATTTTATCATTATTGGTTTAATATTTGCTTTGGTCAGGATTCATTTTTAGTGTGCCTCCTCGCTAAACAAATTTGCTTACATCTGGCAAATGAAAGGATATTTGTGCTGATCCGCTGAGCAAGAACCGTCGAGGCCTGACGCGGCGTTTGGGGGCGCAGAGTCGCAATACGTCTCAGGGTTGTCGCCATCTTGGATTATGAACTGGGTTTCGTCGTTTCCTACCGCCGCCCGCAAGGAAAGACCTATACATTGAGTTGAAAAATGGTGGAAAACGCATGCAGTGAAATTGCACATCCGACTTGTGGATCTTGCTGCTGATCTAGTCCCTTTTGTCGATTTCCGATTAGATGTTACGCATGCGTGGTCTTTTTTCCCCCTTTTTTTCGATAGTTTATCCCTGCTGCACGCTGCATGCACTCCGCCATAAATGGTTTGCTGTTGATAAGCAACGCAACCATTTACCACGGAGCATAATTAAGTACCTATTTTGTTGACCCTGATGTCAACATTGTGATCTTCTGGGGTGCTGAATCAATTTTTAACGGTTTTGTTATAGTTTTTTTAATATTCAGAGGTCAAGATCACGTTATTTAGGCGAAGGTAATAAAAATGCGTGTTTTTTATTTTTGTTCATTGGCATTTTCTTACCTATACACGTATAGTGATATAGAGGCTTACTGATTGCTAAATAAATGTCCACATTATCCCAAATACCAAATCAAATTTTGAAAAAAAAACCATTGTTATGGCTCGATGGTTGACCCCGCCCCCCGAGTTTTGGAAATAGACTCAATATTATAAAAATCTAAATATATAGCTAGGACAAAAGTAGTTATGTGTATTTGTTTAGGGACTTAGAATCAATTGGTTGTAAGTTGCGAACGTCAATTTACTACAATTCTGTAGACTTGGGAAAAGAACATTGTTCGTCGCCTAGTCACTCATTAGCAATCACATAATTTGCACACGGACATTCCATAATTCCATACCACAAAATGGTATTTTCTCGTACGACTGTGTAAACAGAAGGTATAGATGAGCACTTTTTGAACTTGGCTTGAAGCCGGTTCATACTTCACGCGAATGTCATAAAGTCACGATGAAACTTCAATTGTTTGCGTCATGAAATTCGCTTCGCATTCGCGTTAAGTATGGACCGGCCTTTACGGTCTACAATCACACTTACCGACAGGACCTTGATCGCGACTTACGATGATATTCACTTGTTTGCCTTTAAAATACAAACAAAAACATGGGTAAAACAAATGGAGTTGTCAAAAGTTGGCACAATTGCGTCATTGCGCAAGGTTTCGTAAAATCGGCTGCATGTACATGTACATGTCCAAAATGAATTACATGTCAACTTGAATGCAGGGCTAGGTATTTCGCGTAGTGTCTATTGCAAATATAAATTAGCCCAAACAAATGGTTTGAGGTTCTTATCCAGTTGCATCTTACCTTGATAGATTAACACGGCCGCTTTCTCAATTAGATGATGTGATTGCGCTGTGCAGGCAAATAGACCACCTTCAAGCGGCAAGTTGTGGTTGTGATAAATGACAAGAGTCGAGTGAATGATGCATCTAGAAGCATTCACTGCCTGAATCGTGTAACCCTCTGAGGCTGTCAAATTCTCCCAACTCGTTTTGCTGTTGTTACTGTCCTTTGAGAGTAAACTCCAGGTGATGACGTCACCGTTGGCCGTGCATTCCAAACGTATTTGGTTGTTAGTGATGCTCTCGTTCGTCATCGTAAGTTTGAGAATCTTTGGGCGCCAACCTACACAAACGAATAGAGTACAAACAACCACAAATGAGATTTAAAGGTTTTCATGGCAAAAAGGCAATAAGACAAGTACATGTAGTTTGCGGTAACACCACGGGATTTGGAAACGCACAGCATACTGGGTATATAGTAGCGTATTGTGACCTTTGCGAATTATAGTTAGGCAGATATATCAGGTTTTTACATTCATGTACAAGTATACAATTTAGTATATATATCAGTATTATGGCCAATGTAATATTTTCAAAAGTGGAGCCATGGCAAAAACGCCCTCGGCCATGACGGCGTTTTTTTCAAAATGGCTGCTAAAACACATTGTTGACTGAGTGAATGCAGTAATGTTATTTCAATAAAAGACCTTTAAAGGATAGACCGGAATATTATCCAAATAGATTTGCAAGGATTAGACAAAAAAGAAACAAATAGACGACATAAATCATGACAGTTCACAGGCAGCTCCTTTAGATGTCCTTTACGAGACACCGTAGGAACTGAGCGTACCAAATGAAAGTTTTCACAATGCGCTTAGCCTGTGATTGGTTCCAAGTTATCGGATGATTTCATGTGCATAATTCAGCTAGTAAGTGATATTTTGGGTGTTGGTGCATAGAAAGTATAACATAAATGTAAAAAAACCGGAAAGTTATAACTTATTGTAGAAGAAGGCTTAAAAGTTGGGGTAAATTGCAATGTCTAAATAGAGCACATGGTAGGCCTACATGTACATTGACGTCAACATTTACATGATTTACGTTAAGCAAATGACTACATCAATATATGACATAACGTAAAGTACTATAACTAGCTTGGGCCGTTTTCCAACCAAACCCCAGCTTTGTCTTTGTCTTGGGCTTGTTTATGCAGTTTGGCAATGGTGGTGATGGGGCTGGAGATGGAGCCCATGGGGTTCGAAAGACGACCCTAGCGTTGAAAAATGACCAAAGCCCTGTTATTGGTCCGCGCTTATACTTATAGACGATGTGCCCCCTGTTTACATTTGTATTTAAATGTGCCCGGCAGTATGCGCACGCATCTTGTTTTACACAAATTTGGTTAAGAGAAGACATCAGAGGTCACATAATTTAAAGGCGATCTGACCTGCGACGTAACTCTTTAAGAAAATGTTGTGTAAAACACGATGTGTGCGCATACTGCCGGGCACATTTGAATACAGATGAAAACACGTGACGTCAGAGGGCACATCGTCTATACAATCAGCTGTTCATTCATGTGTTAAGTGAACTTCGTTGTCCGAGACGGAGATGGTATCCACCTTTAAAAAACAAATGGAAGGCATTCGACCAATTCTCTTGTTGGCAACAACACCACTTTTGTTGCTATCCGATATCTTTATATCTTGCTTCATAAGACAAAACCACAACAACATGAGGACGGATAGTATTCACACATGCACCATTGATTTTTAGGAATCGGACACGTGCGTTTAGCTTCTAAACATGACACCGAGCCTCAGCGAACCACAACGATCTGGCATTCATGGAGGAATTCGCCTCGGACGTTCTGATTCTTGTTTTGTTCGTTCTTGTTCTATTAAACTTTCCTTGCGCGTCGTGCAGATCGTCTTGGCGCTACGACAGTTTTGAAATGTTCAAAACTGTCGTTGCACTACAACGATTTAATCACATTCGCCCATTGTCCTTGTGTATTCGCGTGTAATCCTTCCTCTTCTTTGTTGTTCCTCAACCAGATCTAAATCGTTGTACCAATTTCGTACTGTTTCCTTGTGGCTCGCTAACAAAATTGCCACAGTGGGACTTGGGCTTTAGCAAGAAAAACTCGCTAAACACAGAACAACAACGATCACAACAACCACAACAACGACAACAAAATCAACAGCAACTAACCAGCTCTACCAACGTGCACCAGAACAACAACACCGCAACAGTATTAATTACAACGGAAGCTTTCTCCCTTGCCTACCTTGATACTGATATGGATATTGTTGACTTTACAGGGGTCATATTTTTGTTGCTAAATAACAACCGAAATACAACGAAGTATCAAATTCAGAGAGAATGGATACATACCTATAGATCCACACTTGTACAGGTTCGCTATCTGTTTTGCGTTCAGAAGACCGTCAAACACAACCAGATTGCTGTATGCGGCAGAGCCACCGTATACGTCAGCTGAGTGTGTACCACACGTATTTGTCATTCCGATGTAAAAATGAGTGCATCCATCAGATTGAGTTCCACTTTGTGGAACCCTCTCGTCCGCATTAACCATCTCCCCGTTGACAAATAATTTCAAGTCAAGTTCCACCGTGCTTGACACATCCACTGTGAATGCGAGATGCAACCACTTGTCCAGTGGTATCTTACTTTTGTCAAATTGCTCGTCAACCGTAAAATGTTCGAACCTTACCGCGATCCAGAATCTCTGATTCTCTTTTGTATACAGGAAAGCTATCCCCCTGGCAGCATTAGTCTGTCCCCCAGAGCTCAAGTAATACCATGTTTTTTTGTCGGCAGCCCCAGATCGTTCCGGTGCGTCTATTTTCAACCAAATGGACCAGGTCACACTTTTAGACTTGCACAGGCCAGGGTCCGACACACAAGTCTCTGCAAAGTCTCCGAGGTCTAAGTAGGACCCAACCGGTACGTGCACTGCGCAGGGTTTTTCCACCAGCTCCGGGCCGGGAACCATTTGAGCAGTTCCCACCACTTGATACGCCTCGTTATCCACCACTGTGTTATTCTCGTCGCTCGTTTGACTGAAGGATTCGTTCAGGATTGGTTGCAAGTCCAAAACTGAAATATAGAACAACACGAGTGGAATGGTTAATTTTGATCAGAGGACGACCTCATTTTATTTCGGCACGATTTAAGGCAGAGTGAACCACTTTGCTTCGTATGTTTAATTTTGAAGGTCTCATCCTTCATGAGCTATGAGGTGGAGGGGACTCACAAACGCCCGGGCTATAGATTCACCCGATCCGACCACCCATTTTGAAGCAAAAGGCCTGCCATATACTAACCGACAATGGCCATAAAATGTCGTTATTTTTTGGGGTCAAAATGCAAGCGTTCCTGTGCAGCATTGAATTCAGATTCTATGGCCGTGTCCGGAACGGGTGTGTAGAGCTACAGCTACGGCTATTGTCTGCGTCGGCAATTTTGTAGCGCTGATCGAAATGCCGTCTACAGCTACGTCACACAAATCTATCCGTAAAATAACGTTAATTTTGGAGCAGATTTCCTTCTTTTTTTTCAATGATCGGGTGCATTAAAAACCGATAAAGACGTCAATATCATCAGGTATTTGGACCGGCAGTAAACAAACATTGCGTAACATCTAGCAGACGATAATTTATTGTTGTAAATTCTTACATTATAATTTCGCAATCGCTTGAGGGTGCAATGACCAGCCGTAGGTTCTGCCGTAGCCGCGTCCGAATTCCATTTGCCTTAGCGCCTACGTAAACGTAGACCGTAGCTCTATATAGGCTACGCTCGTTTCGGACACGGCCTATGAAATTGTTTTTTACTTGTTTGTTTGTTTGTTTATTTATTTGCATTCATACAATCATAAATTAAAGTACAAGAATAAATAATTAAAAACAGTACGAACGGGGTTTCATCCAGAGAATGACTAGCCTTCTGTAATATGAACACCCATAACCGCTGTTATTACTACATTATATTTTTGATCTGTTTAAAACATCCATCAAACTGTTTGCGTATATTTGTGTTCTTTCATGAAATCGTCATTGCATCACCTCCGCCATTTAGAAAATAGTTGTGTACGACTAGACTTTCTGCGGAATCGTGTGGCAACGTTAAAATGATGTCACGGGTAAAATAGTAATCCCTTAATACTTCAATCATAAAACTATGAGTGTCTTTTATCAAGCTTAATAAGTTCTCCACGTAAATTACGATTTGCTGGCAAAACAATTGCTACGCCGCATGTCTTAATTACGCCACCTAAATTGACCGCGGAAGCTACGAAATAATTTGTTGCGCAAGCCGCGGACTTACGCACTGTCCGACTTTTGTGAAACTGTCGTAAGCGAAATGTTGCGCTTCATCCAAAAGTGGCACAGATTACGACAAAAATTGTGGTGCAAGGGGGGCTTTATGTAATTTTTCAAGGCACTTATGTACCCACACGAAAATTTGTCGAAGAAAAAAACAAACGTTTAACGATAGTCGGATTTGAACCACAGACCTTTTGACCCATAGCTCTTCTCTTTACCAGCTAGGCTATTGGCGAGTTGGTTGATGAAGCCGTTCTTTAGAATTGTGTATAGCTCTTTAATGTAGCTGAATTGCAATTGTTCTTTTTATGGACAGGCCTAATTAAGTAAACGAACTACTGAATTGGTAGATTTCATTGTTGCAAAATAGGGGGGTTATTGTAGAACACGGTGGCAATGAGAACGTGTTGTTCATTGATGTTCGTGTTCGTGATAAAAGTCGTTAAAGTAAAAAAGCTCCATTCATTTAATGCCAGCCTTGAGCTGATCTTTTTATTCTGTTTAAAGCTATTTTAATAAATACAATAATAAATATAGACAGGCCTAATTAGGTATACGAACCACTTAATTGGTAGCCTCCATTGTTGCAAAATAGGGGGGGGGGGTAAAACGTGGCAAGGACAACGTGTTGTTTATTGATGTTCGTGTTCGTGATAAAAGGCGCTTAAAGAAAAAAGCTCCTTTCATTTATTGCCAACCTTGACGCTAAAATGTGGTTTAATTCAGTTCGATACTCGCGCCATTCGAGCGTTGCAACTTTTTTTCTTAACCGTCCCCTGAGATACCCCACCTTCCCGCAAATCAGCCGTAAATCTGCACGGGTTAACCAGTTCGCGCCGGATGACGTATATAAACGCAAAGTTGTCCCCAGATTCAAAACGGATGACGCATAAACACACCACAAGCAAGGCCGGAATTGTCTGCCAGCAGCGAGCAAGGCCGAAAATGTCTGTCATACGTCAGCAGCGAGCAAGGCCGGAAATGCGTGGGTGTGCTTCCCGGTACTTTCGGCTTGAACCCGCCTTGGATCGAGTTTCGTTAAAAATAATTTGTTCAAGGGATTTCATCCATAAAACTGATAATTCAACTCTCAAGGTGTTCAATTCATCAGTTTAATGTTTCGTCGGATGCCCGGCAGAAGGACATTTTCAGACGCGAAAATCACTTCCATGAAAATTGCATCGAAAGGCTTCAATGTTCCCCCACGAGTATTATAACACTGATGTTTTCTCAAAGTCACACGTATCATAAATCGTACGTACATTATAATTGGTCACAAGTCCGAATCACAATCTTTTGGAAGCAATTTGTGTTAAATTCCGACAGATATGTTTATGTTTAAATGTCATTCATAAATACCTGGGACAGTTTAGGCATTCCTATTGGTCGAGAGCCCGTCACATGGCCGGTATTAAACGGACGATAAAGACATGGCTGGAAGTGTTTAAACCCAGTTGGCAACAAAAGTGGCCTCCGCACATGGACAACATTATTTCTATCTCGGCGTTGCGCGACTGGTTGCGCGTCATTCCGTATTTGGAGTGACGTCACATTTTCGATAAATATTTATTTTAATCAAAGAAGCTAAATTGTTGCCCCGAAAGTGGGTGGGTTATAAAGCTCAGAAAAATTTGGGGTAAAGAGAATAATTATGTTTAAACCCTTTTTTAAATGAGTTGTAATTTAAATCCATACAAGATGGATTAATAAATATAATCTTCTTGGCAAAGCCTGAAAAGTTGATGTAAAAATATCGTCTGCTTTCTCGGCGCTATTTTTGTTGTGATGTCAAAATTTCTAGAGTAATTTACTTTTGTGAAAGAAGATAAATAGTTTCACCCTCCCCCCAAAAAAGGTGGGTTTCGGAGATCAGGAAATCTGGGATGAGAAAATAATTATATTTAAAACTATTTTTAAATAAATTGTAATTTTAAACCATTGGAAAAAAAGAAATAAATGCAAACCTCTTGACCGAGCCTGAAAAGTTCATGTGAAAATAGAGTACAGCTCGACACTCTGGGAACGAGGTTGCCAATGCAGTGATGGCCAATTTTAGTCTGGTTCATAGTAAATACGCTTTATTGCATGTATTGTGTAGAGCAGGGGCGGAGATTTCTTGTTACATGTGGGGGGGGGGATGATTTTTGTCCCAGATGAAACATGCGAGCGCGGAGCGCGAAGCCTTTACGGCGTGCATGGTCCTGAGCTGACTGCGTGATGCCTGATGACTCGGTTACCGGTGTGGTGTGCAATTTGTACTCGATGAACAGAGTTGTTTAAGCGTATCGCGCATGTCTCAGTGTAACCAATACTCGCAAACACGTGCGAGACTGAGCGCCACATCATGACAAAGAGACCGGATTTAATAGAAGACCAGAATTCGTACAACACCGGCCTCTGCAGAGTTCCACGCTGATTGGCCGAGAACGTTATGTATTATGTATGTGCAGCACACGAGGCCTAAGTGCTATCACTGTTTGCTGAACAAGTTTGATGACCTCGGATGAGCGCTTCATTACCGGTTCGTGCGCATAGAAGAGAAAAAATAAAAAAAGACAACGTGTTTGATGGACGATCATGGCAGTATTTACAGAAAGCTTTGGCAGTGTTTAAAAGCTGTGTGAGCGTATTTTTGGCGACATTTTTTACATGGCTTAATATTTTGCCAATTTTATCGCCATATCGGCGATATCGCGTGGAGAAAAAGTACGTACATCCCAACGTGTTTGATGGACGATCATGGCGGTTCACTTGAACCTTGGCGGTGTTCGAAAGCTGTTTGAGCGTACCTTTCGCGAAATTGTTTTCATGCCTTAATTTGTTGCCGATTTTATCGCCATATCGGCGATATCGCGGGGAGAAAAAAGTCGACTACGAAAACAATTAATATCGCCAAAATAAATACTTTGTAATGATATAGTTGATTTTGTGATAACATTTTGTAATTTGCCTGTGTGATTTTTTTTAAATAAGCGAACAAAACTGTTTTTGCAGCTCCTTAGCTGGCAAAAAAAATCCAAAACACAAAACGGCCTGTTACCATGGCAACAGGCAATAACAGAATTTGCTTAACAAGTCTTTTCATATTAAAAAAAAAAAGAAAAGCCGAGGACACTTAAATGAAATATTTACATGGAACCTCTCCTAAAAGCATTTTTAAAAAATGCATTGCGTTGCCATCATCATGACCATGGTATACTGAAGGCCACATGTGGTGTAGATGCTCTTCTGGAAGTGCATAATTTTGGCATGCAAAGTGAGTGGTGGAAATCCACTCCTGGAGAGAATGATTGAAGTGTGTCAGTTTCGTGATACAATGGGCCCATCCTGCGAAAGTCGGAAAGACGTGTGGATTTACCTTTCCAAACATGTATACACCTACAGGTCGGTCTGATGCCGAAATTGTCCAGGCTTTTGAGCCATCAGTCGCTGTTATAATCAGGGGCGGAGATTTCTTGTTACATGTGGGGGGGGGGGTGATTTTTGTCCCAGATGAAACATGCGAGCGCGGAGCGCGAAGCCTTTACGGCGTGGGGTCCGGGGCCCGCTTAAGGGCCCCGTGAAATTGTGCATTCTAGATGCTCTGTAATGCAATCTGAGGCCATTTAGAGGCATAATTGATGAAGGAAAAAGAAATAAAAAATTTGAGTTGTAGAATTTGTGCCTTACTTGGGCAATACTTTTGCCCAAACACAGTAGTCAGCATTATATGTCTTTCAAAATGCATTAATTACACCAGTGCAAAAAAATTAAGTTTCCGGTAAAAAAGCCCCCAAAAATGATCGGTCGGTTGGGAATTTTGTTTTAATGCGGTACGTGTACAGTACATGTATCTCCTGTGCATCAATTCTCATGGTCGGAGGCTGTTCCACTTATTGCACACGCCGCCGGGCAAAGGGGAAGCCCTCCATTCAATTTGTACAGGGAATTGTGTGTTTTCTATATTTTTTTACAGCAATACAAAAATGAATACCTTTTTTTGTTGGTGTAAGGTGGGAAATTTTATTACTTTATAAAACAATAACATTTTGAAATATCTCGGTGTAGTGTTGGACAATAATTAATTATTTAGATAATTTCCACATAGACAACAACACTATTCATTCCCCTTTGGGTCCAGAGGGTGCGATAACTAACAGCCACCACTGACCACTCAGAGACAAGAAACAAAGCCCGGTGCCGTCATGCCGACCGCGAGAATGCAAGTACATTTTGTATTTGCATACATATTCGGAAAAATAGTATTTAATTCCCTCAAAATAAATATACAAGTGATTGTATATCTACTACTTTGGGGTATGACAAAATAACGTTTAAAACTTGTTACCAAGGCTGCATTCCACTTACGCGAACTGTTTGCGCGAACGTTCGCCTACGTTTTGAGTTTGCGTTAGTTGAAGTGAAACGATAAAAACTACGTTTTCAAAATGGCGGCGCCCAGTGACAGTGACATCGTTTGGTTGGCTGCTTTTTGTCCAACTCATTATTTGTCTTAAAAATATCCCTGTAACTGCTCAAAACAATCCACCATTTATAACGAAAAGTATAAAACGTAAAAAGAAAAACTATGAAAAGAACACTGCCGTCTGCTAACCTCTTCGCCATCTTTAAAATATGTGACCAGCCAGACTTAATTGTTACTAAATTATGCTGCCAGGCCCCGTACAAGCATCATTTGTATATAGTCTGTGTAACGCAATTCTGTTGCCTTTGTGCCGAACCCGTTGGAACACTCTCATTGATCATTAATGACACTTTCCACGCAGGTGTTTGACTTGTGGAATGTAACTAGGTTTAATCTGAAATTAAACACAGATCAAAACAATACATGCAAATGATTTGTTACCATGACAATATAGTACATTTGTTTAACATAACCATAAGAGAAGTACAATCAGTTATTTGAGTTCGAACAGAAATCATTAAAACTATCAGGACATGAAGCAACTATTACACCCGTACGTGTTATCCCCACAACATGTCTGCCCAAACTTTGGTTTCTAAGAGTCCAAATCCTATCAAAGTTTGCACACATTATAAACGGCCATAAATCCAACTACTCACGACTTTGTTGAGCACAGGTTGTACAATATAGCACACAAAACAGAAAAGACGTCAGGTTAATTGTTTTCTTTAGGTAATTTATCGGTGATTAAACACAGAAAACACTGGGACATATTTTCTCTCCCAAAACGCCGAAATCAATTAGTACCATGCATGTACAACACTGCATGAAGTCGCGCACATGAAAACAATGTATATAAACCATGCACAGAAAGACCACATGGTTGAGGCGAACAATATTGACCTCCAGTGGTCTACAAACAATAATGTAGGTGATGCATGGTATAACGCACCTCCAAATATTCTTAGGGGAAAAGCCTGCGTTACAGTCTGTGTTATTTTCTAAAATTAAATCATGCACTTGCAAATGTTATCCGTATAGTTTGTTGAACCGTATGCAGCATCTGGAGCTGTCGTTTTTTTGTGTGAAAATAAATATTTGATTGTAAATGGGAAAACACCCTACATGTATGTCGCATTCTTTCTGCGTAACCTTGGCCGCATCGGTTACAAAAATGGCGTAGTCGGCAGGATTCGAACCTGCGCGGGGAAACCCCGTGTGGCCAAGGTTACGCAGAAAGAATGCGACATACATGTAGGGTGTTGTCCCATTTACAATCAAATATTTATTTTCACACAAAAAAACGACAGTCATTAATCAACAGCTCCAGATGCTGCAGGAGGAGACTATCAGCGATGAAATTAGCAGAAGTCTGGCCTTGACCAGAGTAATAGCGGAGCAGTTGTGGTCTCATGCACCCGTGCCTCTCTAGTCTTAATATAATGAACGACAATATACTGTACGTATCGTCAACGCCACGGCAAAGCTGGCAATATACAGACTTCAAGAGAAGCAAATATATGATGCAAGGTGTGGTTGCATGAACGCCAAGCAGTCAAGTACCCTACCCATGCTTGCTTATGGCCCTGTCACACCAGACCATTTTAGGCCAACGCGTGAGTAACGTGTGTTTTTTTTGGCAACACGCTGGCAAACGCTGACCAACGCTTGACCAGCGTTAGCAACACGCTGAGCGCGTTACTCACGCGCTGGGACATGCTGTCACACGCTGAGGAAAACATATTTTTGTCAACATACATACAATTTCCAGCGTTTGCCAGCGTGTGACTGCACACGCTGGCGGAGGGTTGGAGGTTTGTTACTCACGCGTCGAACACGCTAGACGATCGTTATCAACCCGCTACTCACACGCTGGCGCACGCTGGCGACACGCTGGTTATGGCCCTGTCACCCCAGAACGTTTTAGGCCAATGCATGAGTAGCGCGTTAAAAATAGTTGATACGCTGGCAATCGCTGAACTTTCACAGAAAAAGTCAAGTGGAACGGGTTCATAGCGTATGCCAGCGCGTGAGTATCGTGTGAGGAACGCGCTCAGCGTGTGAGGAACGTATCACTGATTTATAGTAAAAATACGACAGCGGGTCGCCAGCGTGTGAGTAGTGGGTTGGTAACGATCGTCTAGCGCGTTCGACGCGTGAGTAACGACCATCCTGCGCGCCGCCAGCGTGTGCAGTCACACGCTGGCAAACGCTGAAAATTTTAGGTATGTTGAAAAATTTATTTTTGCCTCAGCGTGTTCCAGCTTGTTCCAGCGTGTGGGTAACGCGCTTAGCGTGTTGCGAACGATGGCCTAGCGTTGGTCAACGTTTACCCGCGTGTTACCGAAATTCCAACACGTTGGCCTAAAACGTTCTGGTGTGACAGGGCCATTAGTGTAGTAGCGCGTCGGCTTTTTATACAAATAACCATGTGGTCGTTGCTGTGACAGGGCCATTACTCTCCAAGAAGACTATTATATAATGCAAGGAATGCAAGTCCGAACAGCGCGTTTGTGCAAAATAGTAAAGCTGTCAAATTAGTGGAACCCACATATACAATGCAAATGCCAATGATGTCGCGATACAAAGTGAAGAAGACAAGAGGGCGCTTGCATACGGTTCAACAAACTATACGGATAACATTTGCAAGTGCATGATTTAATTTTAGAAAATAACACAGACTATATATAAATGATGCTTGTACGGGGCCTGGCAGCATAATTTAGTAACAATTAAGTCTGGCTGGTCACAAATACGTCACTGGCCAATAGCGAACAGCTCGGAATGTCGTTCGCCGTTTTCGCTAGCGTTAAGGCCGGTTCATACTTCACGCGAAAGCGATTGCGATACGAATTTGACGTCACAAAGCTTTTGCGATTTCACATCGCGAAATCTCCTCCCCACGTCACAAATTCGCGTTCGCGTTTGCTTTCGCGCCGAGTATGAGCCGGCCTTTAGCCAACATAATTGGCGCACATTGCGTTCCACTTAAGCGAACAACGCTAACGTTGGCCAACGTTGGCAACGTTCGTGTGAGTGGAACGCACCCCATCTTTCCTCGATACCCTTACCCAGGCCTGGACGCGTAATTGTTTTTCCTAAGAGGGTTAGGGGTAATTATCATAAATGGGCGGCTCTAGACCCCTCGCGTCATGATTATTCCATAGTTTTAACAATGACGCTAATACACTGTTATTGCTCATTCAACTAGCCCAGAGGTACATTAAAGCACTTTAAAAAACGGCTTCTGTCGACCTCTCACGGTAGCTTAGTGGATAATGGGTTAGGTTATAGATCGTTCGACTGGGGTTCGAATTCGCTCGAATTTTTCATTGATTATTTTGGTCTCCAAGTTTATTGTTGGAGTGAGTTTAATTTAAGGGAAAATAAGGATCTGAGAACCTACATGTAAGTATCTTCCACTCAGTGTGGTGTAGATACGCCCATTTATGATAATTACCCCTAACCCTCCTAGGAAAAAAATACGCGGTCCGGACGTCCAACGTGGTCTGTCTGGTCTCCACGCGCTTCGTTCACATTGAGTAAACATGCGGGAGGCCAATCACAGACCGATCATTACAACAAGTTTGTGCACGCCGCGCCGCGAGTCTTTAACTGGGCGTTTATTCAACTTTACTAATAAGTCACTTCTTGATTATAATCCCAATGCAGGGAAAGTAACTTACGACACTCGCACTTGCTGGGCTGTGTGGTGCTGGCCTGCCAGGGTATTTGCATGTTACGGACTATACGCAAATTAAGACGCCTACCCGTAAAAAGTGGGGGGGATGATTACATTGGTCATCCCCCCCAGATCAAAAAGTGGGGGGATATATCCCCCCCCATCCCCCCCGGGATCTCCGCCCATGGTGTAGAGCGACAGAGGCGGAAACATGTCATTTGACAGTGGCCCGTGAACATGGATAGGGGAAAACACACAGAATGGCAAAACACCGAAATTTACTTGCGACAATTTTCCGTGATTTTGGGGGCTTTTTGGCTGAATTTTTTCAAAAAAAAATATATCTATGAATGGGAATAAATGTGTGTTAGGTCGGTATTAATCATTCTGTTTAATACTGCTTGGAGTCTGGGTGCTGATAATTACCCTCGCCTTCGGCTCGGGTAATTATCAGCACCCAGACTCCAATCGGTATTAAACAGAGTGATTAAAACCCCTCGAACACACATTTATTCCCTTATTAAAGAATAGGCAGTTGTTTTGCATATGCCCTTTTGTTATAGGGACGTTTGGGTGATTACGCGTTTGCGCATAAGGGCACACGCGCATATGCCCTACTGCCGCCCGGGCGCGATAATTTTGTCTGCAGGTAGGTTGGTACATTAGCCAATCAGAACACAGATGGTGTTGACGTCATCGATGATGTTAGAGTTGTCTGGGACAACCCTAACCCGTAACCCCTACCCTTAACCCTATCCTGTAACCATAACCCTAAACCCTAACCATAACCTTAACCCTAACCTCTAACCCTAGTTAGATCCCAGACAACTCTAGCATCATCGATGACGTCAACATCATCTGTGTTCTGATTGGCTAATAAATGTACACTATGTACCAACCTACCTGCAGATTATCGCCGCCCGGGCACACAACAGTTTGAAAGGTCAACTGTTATTAAGAGTAGTCACTGACCGCACACTTATAATATTGATTCAACACTTTTAGTTGTAAGCGTGTGGTCACATGGTTCCATTTCAACCCTTGTTCCGACTGACATGACCGACACTGGCGAAAGTGCGAAACGATTTTGAGATATCTTAAAATTAATTTCAGGATATCTCGAAATGGATATCCGGATAGCGATTTAGAGATATCTCGAAATGATATAGACATGCTAATTCACATTTTTCTGTTTTTTGTTTGACAAACTGTCTATATAATGTCCTAGCTGCGTGTTAACCTTGCGACGTGCGGCCATTTTGTTTTTACACGAACGCGCGTCCGTACTTTTTTCAAGTCGGTTGTATTTGGTGTGTAACCCCCATGCTGTTCGGTTTTATGGCTTTATATGTCAACACAGTACTTTCCATAGTGTCTGAATATATTCGACCCCAGCTGGTGTTGTTGAATAGGGCAAGGCAACAGTAGCATGATGAATTGCTTGGGTAGGTCTGGCAAACCCAGACTTCAATAGGCCCTTTATGTACACAAAGTAATGAGATACTCGTGGGGCAGCACTTTCCTTTGCAAAAAGTTGCTTCACCGGTTCAACCAGGGTTCAAGCGGAACCTACCATGCCATTCGGCATGCTTTGAACTAGGAATACATGTAATATGAGATTCTTTTAACAAATGATGAAAAATCAAAAGTGTGTTTTTTTACGGCGAAGCGACTTCGAAAAAAAGTGCGGTGGCACGTCGCAGGGTATCCAGCTGGCAACATTATTAGCAAGGTAACTACATCAAACAATTTTACTACCAAATTCTTAAGAAATATCTTGAAATATGATTGTAGGCATCTAACCCAATTATTGCGCTAGATATTCTGTAATTGTTCTGAAAAATTGTATTATATTTAAAATAAACACGATCGCTGGACGGCGATCGCAAAAAAACCGAAGAACAACATAAGAAAAACTTTCCGATGCCTGTTCAGCAACC